>OU618561.1:9063056-10378056 GCA_914829495.1 Eilema sororculum
TTTTTAATACTATGACGCAATTTTCGCCTTTCATTCAATTAACTCAAAAATAATAAAAAATAACATGAACTAAAAAATCTTTTATTTATGTTACTTGCTGCTACGGAACCCTTCATGGGCGAGTCCGACCCGCACTTGGCCGGCTTTTTTTAAATCTTCAAAATACTTCCAAGAAACTTGTACTGGGCGTATAGAGCCATTTTAGGTCCAAGATTTATTATGGTACGAGCTAAGTATATCTAGATAGTATTGTTGCGAATTCACCTACTATCTATAATCTAAATACCTACTTATATTATTTTATTGCAATACACATCCATTATTTATATCTATACTAATATTATAAACAGGAAACAATGTAAGTTTGTTTGTAACGGTAGATAGGCTCAGAAACTACTGAGTCGATGTTAAAAATTATTCCACCATTAGAAAGCTAAAGTTTTCGTGAGTAACGTAGGATTTTCAAAATTTTCTAAATTGTGATATTTCTTTGTTTGTGTCGGGTAGGTAATCTTTTAAACGGCTGGCCCAATTTTGACGGATTTTTTGCTGTAAATAACTGATGTTATAAGGTGTAACTAAAATTATAATTATTTTTTAATAAATAGGTCTATCCCGTCCGCTAGTTCATTGAGTGTAAATAAGGTGCGCAGCTTTACCCCAGTAAATTCGGCCTGGAACTGGGCACTGCTAGCAGCCGGGGCCGCCTCCTGCGCCACATATGTTGACAAACAAGGTAAGTACTCAAAATTATATTATTTTCGTTTATTTGGTAAATATTTTTAGTTTGGACAATAATACCATTTAGATCAATAAAGCAGTTCGATTTGTACTTAATACGAGAGGTGTAAAATCATTTTGAAACTTCATCGTCAAGATATTTATGTCGCTGACTGTACCATTTAGGTGATAGACAAGCACATGGCCCCGAAGGGGTAGTCAGAGGTATATTAACACCCTCATTTCACCTAGGTACTGTGATTTTCGTTCTCACGTCTTAATAGGAGGTAAACCTATGTCGGAGGACATAACATAACATAAACTCACGCCTGTATTCCCCGAAGGGGTAGGCAGAGGTGCTAGCACCCACATTTCGCCAGTTTATGTTTAGGTCCCAATGTAATAGGTGGCGAGCCTATTGCCATTAACCGGGCACTTATAAACCTGCGATAAATACACACATAACTTCGAAAAGCATCGAAAAATCATTGGTGTGTGCCATGGTAAACCTGGGATCGAACCCGAGACTTCGTCTCAGCAGTCCATTACCCATACCACTAAGCTACCGCAGATGTAGCAGGACACGGTTGCGAATTCTATTCTTCAAAGAGACTCCAAGCATAACTCATTCCTTAGGATGCTGCGTATTCTAAAAAGACAGATTTGATGAATTTCTTTAATGACAATCTGGTCTTAGTACTAGAATGCTTGCAAGATAACTTTGCGCGCGGAAGAAATCGGAATTATTTTATATTATTCTCTTTAAACAATAAATAATACAAACACTTTGGGTATATAACGTACACAATTTGATTTTTTTAAATCAGATTACTATTACAATTAACAATTACAACATTAAATACGCCAGTGCTAGCACTGCGCGCGGAAGAAATCGGAACATTTTTTTTTGTGAATTTTTTATAGCATTTAATAAGCTAACTTTTAAGTTCGAAAAACATCGGAAAAAATGAAATGCTCAAGTGAGACTTGAACTCACGACCTTTCCCTTACAGGGGGAATGCTCTTCCAATTGAGCTATTGAGCCACACCTGAATCAGTTAAAATTTTCCTTCTCTTTAAAGGCGACGGTGGAGCCATCTACCAACATTCTTACGAAATGTTGGAAACAATGAATGATTTTTCAACCATTTTTAAACATTGAATTTTGATGAGTCCGCCCAAATATCTGAATGAATTTTTATAGCATTTATTATGATAACTTTTAAGTTCGAAAAACATCGGAAAAAATGAAATGCTCAAGTGAGACTTGAACTCACGACCTTTCCCTTACAGGGGGAATGGTCTACACAGGGGAAATTAAATATCGAATTTCAGCACTGAGTATCGTTCTTTTTTTTTATATAGGACACGTCAATTTGACTTCACCTCGCCTGATGTTAAGCAAAGGCAAAGTCTCGGAAAGAGGGTCACCAACGTAAACATGTACCATGTTAACAGTGGTGGCACTCAGCTTGACGGCCTCATTAGATGCCTTTTCACGCCCCGCTTAAAGGACCCGGGACTGTAGGTAGCGGGATGTCAGACCTTAGATAGTTGACTTACCCTTCTATCAGTCCACATTTCGGTATCATATACGGACAGGTACGGATCCATTGACCATTAAAATTTCAACTGTAGTTATTTACAAGTATAATACGTAATAATATGACGTCATTATCATTTACATGTTAATATATTACGGTTTGCTATCAGCAAGTTATTCGCGATGACCCCAGTGAACTTGGCGACTGAAGTGGATTTACAATCTCAGTCTTAATATATAGATAATATTAATAGTTATATTAATAATAATATTATTTGAATGAATTTTTTATAGCATTTATTATGCTAACTTTTAAGTTCGAAAAACATTGGAAAAAATGAAATGCTCAAGTGAGACTCGAACTCACGACCTTTCCCTTACCCCCTGTAACTGCTCTTCCAACTGAGCTATTGAGCCACACTTGAATCATTCCTCCTTCTTCCTTGATTCCTTGAATGATTCAAGTGTGGCTCAATAGCTCAGTTGGAAGAGCAGTCCCCCTGTAAGGTAAAGGTCGTGAGTTCGAGTCTCACTTGAGCATTTCATTTTTTCCAATGTTTTCCGAATAATATTTTTTTTTTTTTAAAGAATATTAGAACCGTAGTTACTAATATTCCCTCTAACCCCTCCAGCTAAGCTAAATTGCTTGTGTTAGGAGTGGGTTCACGTCGGTAGTGTAATGGCCAGGATCGAACCCGGGACCTCTCGATCGTAAGGTCGACTCCTTAACCACTAAGCTACCGACTACACGAAGCTATTTTTTTATACAGGAGATTGATGGCGCTTGGTGGAATCTGCTACACATATTGAATGCTACACTCAGTGGAGAAAAGTACAAGTGTGTTATTCAATACAATAATATTAAACCATACTATAATAATATAAATCCATCGATACAGAGACCTATTGTACTAAATAACAACAACTCAGAGCAAGTGGATAGTTTTAGGTATCTCGGTAATATTTTGAACAGTGACTCGCGGTGTGCACAGGATATAGTGGCCAGAATTGCAATAGCTAAACAAGCATTCAACAACAAGAAGCATTTACTCAAGACAAAAAATATTTCATTATTAATAAGGAAAAGATTCATAAAAACTTATGTTTGGAGCATTGCACTCTATGGATGTGAGACATGGATAATGACAAAGGGGGACAGAGACAGGCTGGAAGCGTTCGAAATGTGGTGCTGGAGAAGAATGGAGGGGATAAGCTGGACAGAAAAGATGACGAACGAAAGAGTACTAAATAGGGTGCAAGAGGGAAGGTCTTTATTGAGAATAATCGAGAACCGAAGAGGAAAAATGATTGGCCACCTGATAAGACATGACTTGTTCATAAGAAACATCATAGAGGGGAAGGTAGTAGGAAAGAGAGGAAGAGGTAGGCCAAGAGGAACATTTATGGCACAGATAAAGGAAAAGATACAAGTCACATTGTATCAGGAGGTGAAAGGATTGGCGGAGCAGAGAGAAGAGTGGCGATTACTCCACCGACAAGAGCGTAGCTCTTAAGTTCCAGAGAGACTATAATATTATAAATGCGAAAGTTACTCTGTCTGTCTGTCTGTCTATCTGTCTGTCTGTCTGTATGTCTGTATGTTACGCTTTCACGCCTAAACCACTGAACCGATTTTGATGAAATTTGGTATAGGGGTAGATTAGACAATGAGAAAGGACATAGGCTATGTTTGGTCGCGATAACCAACATCCACGCGGGCGGAGCCGCGGGCAAAAGCTAGTTTTTTATAATATTGAGATATTTTTAGTCACTAACCAGATTATATATTAATAGTCTGTCATTATTGAACTTGTTCTTCATCTTAGCGTTAATCCCAGTCCCATCCGAAGCTCTCAGCTTGGAGTCTGGAGTCTGCTTTACCAGTCTAACTGCAGATTTGGCTGAACTTCGATATTTTCCGCGAATCGACTGTCATATGACCTCCACAACATAAAGACAATACCGCATTGCAGTTAGACCAGTTGTTGGACTTTTGAGGGCTCCAACTACCCGTAACGACTGCCATAGATGTTCGTATGGCAACCGGGACCGATGGCTTAACGTGCTCTCCGTAGTATGAAAACACTCATTCATATGTACAAATACTAGCTTTTACCCGGAGCTCCACCCGCGTGGATGTCGGTTATCGTGACCAAACATAGCCTATGTCCTTTCTCATGGTCTAATCTACCCCTATACCAAATTTCATTAAAATCGGTTCAGTGGTTTAGGCGTGAAAGCGTAACAGACAGATAGAGTTACTTTCGCATTTATAAGTATGGAAGTATGGAATTGGACTGACCCATAGTCGAACCTATGACCCCTGCGTAGCAGTTGAATGCACTACCTCTACGCCACAGCCGTGTAGACGTAAGAGATGTATTTTTTTAATCATTCTTTTATAATAACTCCTGTAACAACCCTAGTATAACAAATATCGCTTCGAATGCAAATTCTCGGGCCTCTTAGATGGGTTATAATACAAACATCAGGTTTTTTTTATGTCACACGCGAGAATAATCATATTGATATGAAACGCGCGCTACCTGTTTCCTCAATTGCGCGGTATGCGGGTAAAGTCCATTTTATCGACGAAAAATTAATAATAGTTCGATAACACATTCCAAGAAAAAAATTCGGTCAAGTGCGAGTTGGACTCGCGTACCAAGAGTTCCGTAACTCATGCTATATTTTTATTGTGTTGAATTAGAAGTTTAATTTCTGCACAGCTTCAAGACGTTATAGACCTGTTTTTCTTTTTATCGTGCGAAAAATCCCCACGGAGCCGATGAAGGTGGTTATGTCGCTCGAACCGACTAAAACGCACGCCGTCTTGGGTCTTTGGTTACCAAAGGTGAGATTGCCGAAAGCATATCTCTCGCACCCCGGCAGACCCAGGACCATCTCTTTCGAGAAGGCCCCCTTCGGGAATACGTTATAGACCTGAGTATTTGGTATAATTTACAACTTGACAACACGCAATCTTAAGAAAAGGTCTTTATAGACAGATCGACAAACAGACGAACAACGAAGTTAAGTGAACCCTTAGGGCCGGCGCCCATTATCGGCATCGGCGAGCTTCAGGATTTTTTTTGGCCAAGCATTATAGATCTTATCACTATCACCATAAAATTGAAATTTCAATGACGATCGTCGACTATTGTCGGCATCGATCGGCATTCTGCAGCGTCATGGTTACCAATTAAAGTTCAACCTTATGTTCATAATAATAAGATCTATTGTTATTCGACAAATACAAATCCTCATGCTTGCCGATGGGTTCCGTTTCTGGTGTCATAAGGATTTAGTTTTTAACCTCGACTCTGTCGGTAGTGCCATGGGGCAGGAATAAGTTAAACCCTTGACCAGCATAATAAGGTGTATTCGTTGAGATTGCCGCAGGAAATTAAAAAAATGGTACCAGCTCTTAGCATGGAATTATTAAAAAAAACAGACTTAATATTGCTATTGGAAGCAATGGGATATTTTTACTAGTACGTTTGTTTTCACTGTTGCAACTTGCAAGTGCCATGTTCACACATGCACTGGACTGCAGTCTGCAATGATCATGGGGTAAAAAGCAACATCAAAAATTAATGCTCCCCTACACGGGCGCGTTACATAAAGCTCGAAAATAATTCATTCATTCATACAATCACGCCTTTATCACCGGAGGGTTAGGCAGAGGTGAATGAACACCCACTAAAAACGTAAGCGAAAATAAAGTATCGTGAATTATAATTTAAAAAATATTTCCCTGATGCCCTGCCAAAAACTAAATAAAACTGCCGAAATAAAAGTTTCAAGCAAAAGTTTTTAAAGTGCATTAAAAACTTAGGTACCTAAATCAAAATGGATATCATTGTCTCTAGTGTTGTTGTAAGAATCCACACGATACTAGGTACATAATCTTCTAAACAACCGGTTGACGTCGATGGGGAGTTATTCTTTGACGCCTTAACCTACAGTTTTGCAAATTGTATATCTTGTTTTATATTTTTATTTATAGTTATTATACTATATGTAATTTCGCGGTAGCCTAGTGGTATGGGTAATGGACTGCTCAGACGAGGTCTCGGGTTCGATCCCAGGCTTACCATGGCACTCACCAATGACTTTTCGATGCTTTTCGAAGTTATGTGTGTATTTATCGCAGGTTTATAAGTGCCCGGTTAATGGCAATAGACTCGCCACCTATTACATTGGGACCTAAACATAAACTGGCGAAATGTGGGTGGTAGCACCTCTGCCTACCCCTTCGGGGAATACAGGCGTGAGTTTATGTTATGTTATGTAATTTTACTATTTATTTAATTATTATATATTAAGGAATTAAGAATTAAATAAATAAAATAAATCTTCTAGATGCTTAATCTGTATTATCTATAAAACATTAAAATCGGTTTAGCCATTTAAAAGTTATGTAGTAACAAAAAATCTGCCATAGGTACTTTTTTTTTTCAATTTGACTTCACCTCGCCTGATGTTAAGCTAAAGGCAAAGTCTCGGAAAGAGGGTCACCATCGGAAACATGTACCATGTTAACAGTTGTGGCACTCAGCTTGACGGCCTTATTAGATGCCTTTTCACGCCCCGCTTAATCAATCAACCACTATTTATTTATTGCTTATTATAATTAAAAATAATAACTATAATAAGACGTTATCATTTAGCTTAAGTACAACCATAACATGTTTAAATAACTTGAAAATTTTACTAGACATAATATGACATTAAAATGTTGCCTATTTAAATTTTACACTTCAAAGGTCAAATGTAATTTTTTTTATAAAAATTAAAATATTATGTGTATCATCATCATCATCCATGAACCCTGAAAACATGACACTCCATTTTTTGTACAGTCAATTAAATATAAAATCACATCACTTACGTGTGTTACCTGCGGCGGGCGGTCCCGAAATGCTGCAAATATTATAACAGTGACCATATTGTTATGTAACTGCGATAACATTTTAGATTCCTCGCGTAATAGTAGTGTAACCATGAATTTGAGGATTGGCGGGACTCGCTCTACGTGACGTGTACACTAGCACGAAAAACTATCATAATCATATTGTGAACATATTGAGAGAATGAATGAGTGAATGATTTATTTCCAAGAATTTGGTACATCGATGTCTTAAAGTTATTACAGTGGTTATACACGGATAGAATGGAACATTGCGATTGGCCGGCTTCACACACATTAAGCAGGCTACCAATCGCAATGCAACGTTCCGTTCGTTCAAAAATTTAAATTGTAATTATTGTTCAAGCAATCAAACGTCTGGGTTACGTCTTCACTCATTATGGCTTTTTATTTATCCTAGACTTATTACAAAATAATGAGCAATAGTGGTTGCAATATACATGTCATTATGGGTACAGATGAACAGAAAAATGAAGCTCTTGGAGCCCGAGCCAACATCGCCTGCCCACAAATACTCACACACACACATGCATACGCATGCAGAAATGTACACACGCACGCACGCATGTACGTGCACACACACACACACACACACACACACACACACACACACACACACACACACACACACACACACACACACACACACACACACACACACACACACACACACACACACACTCACACACGCATACATTTCTTTGCACAAACTACCACGGTGTTTTTTAAATTGTTAGTAAAATAAAAGTGAATAAAAATAACTCGTAGTATGTCAGAATAGTGGCCACAGTGTTGTTCTTTATAGATGACCTTCTTGTGCCTATTTTTTAGTGGTTGCACCAAGTGCGCAGTTGTTTTATTCTTTTTTTGCAAACAGCAACGCGAGAAGCAGATAGCTCGCGGAACTGAAGTGCTTAGAGCACAAAACTGGTAGCAGGTAAATAAAGGAAACGTACAAGGTTATATAATATAAAGTCTACAATTTAGGGTAATCTTAATAATTTGTTAGTTCTAGTTTTTTTTTTTTTTTTTTTTATATATATAGGACACGTCAATTTGACTTCACCTCGCCTGATGTTAAGCTAAAGGCGAAGTCTCGGAAAGAGGGTCACCATCGGAAACATCTACCATGTTAACAGTGGTGGCACTCAGCTTGACGGCCTCATTAGATGCCTTTTCACGCCCCGCTTAAAGGACCCGGGTTTCCGTACATATTATAATAATTTAGTGTTCACAGCATCATTTTCACCGCATTAAGGTGGTTTTATACCGCCGAGGTGAGACGTGGACGGAGGACTATAAATAATAAATACAACATTCTACACAACGCTATCTAGACCCATGGTAAGCTTATATACACTGACGGACTCATAAACTGCATCAAAGTTCAGGTTTACTCTAAAAGGATTTTTTATAATAAGTATGCAAACTTTTTAGATTAAATTATATAAATATGGAAAGACTGGCTCTTAATCTTAAAAAAAAAATTAAATTTAAAAATAGAACTGCAGTAAAACAAATGAATATAGCCGGGAAAAGAAAATTTACTTGTAGTATCAGATTTGCGTGTTATTTATAGCAAAGTTTTAAATTGATTCTCATTGTTTTTTTTTGTTTTGTCAATTGAATTATTGTTACCAGCATAATATTTGGGTTAGTTTTTTAACACATCGAGAGTTTTTGAACCATAATATGGATACTTCGTCCGAACAAGCGGCACAAATTGTAGCATTGGTGCGGGAGGGCTTGGATCAACGAACGATTGGTAGAAATTTAAATTTAAACCAGTCTACGGTTTCTAGAATATACAGAAGGTTTGTAGAGACAGGTTCTTACAGGAGGAGACGTGGTACAGGCAGAACTCGAGCAACCACAGGTCGTGATGACCGATTTATTGTTATAACTTCCCTGCGAAATCGTTTCCTCACGTCAGTTAACATCAAAACCGAGCTTAATGAAGTGCGTGGAGTAAACGTGTGTGCACGAACAATAAGAAGAAGGTTAAAGGAAGCGGATATCACCCCTTTTAGACCAGCAAATGGTCCAAAGTTGTCTACAGCTCACAGACAAGCTCGCTTAAGATTTGCGCGTCATCACCTGAATTGGACAGAAGAGCAGAGGGCCTCTGTATTGTTCACGGACGAGTGTAGGACATGTTTATATGGTGCAGATGGTCGCAGAAGAGTCTATCGTCGACGTGGGGAGCGATATGCTCAAAGTTGCATTGAGGAGCGTGTTCCTTTTGGAGGCGGTTCATGTATGGTCTGGGGTGGCATATCGATGAACGGGCGAACAGAACTTGTGTTCATAGACATGGTCCGTCAAAACGGTAATAGAGGGGGTTTGACAGCACATCGCTACATAACAGAGATATTAGAAGATCACGTGGTGCCTTACATGGGATTCATAGGCGAAAATTTTACTTTAATGCAGGATAATGCCCGGCCGCATGCAGCTGCACAAGTTCAACATTATTGCAAAGAGGTTGGGATACGTACAATGAATTGGCCAGCACGCAGCCCGGTTCTTAATCCCATCGAGCATGTTTGGGACAATTTAAATAGAGCTGCATATGCGAGAAACCCTTCGCCCACGACAGTGGCAGCACTAAGAACAGCACTTTCAGAAGAATGGGACAATATTCCGCAAGATCTTTTAAAAACCCTTATAAAATCTATTAGAATCCGTAATAAGGGCACGTGGGGGTAATACACCTTATTAAAACACAAATAAACCCTTGCATAAACTTTGTGTCTATTGTTAAAACCAATTTTTTAATTAAACCAATTTTTCTTAAATTTCTGTTTTTTCTTCAAAAAAAGTCTTAAGGTCCTTTCCAGTACATAAACTTAAACTTAAAGATATGACCCTACGCTGTTTTAAAGTTCACGAACCAATCTAGAGGTTTCAATTTAAATCTGAATAGAAAGTATGCATACTTGGTTAAAATATTTATTTCAAAGTCGTCTATTACTTTGATGCAGTTTATGAGTCCGTCAGTGTAGCTTGTGTTATGGAATCTAGAATGCGGTTAAACATACTTGTATATTTTTTTTGTAAATACATGCATATACATAACATAGCATAAAATAAACTCACGCCTGTATTTCCCGAAGGAAGCCCGAAGGGGTAGGCAGAGGTGCTAGCACCCACATTTCGCCAGTTTATGTTTAGGTCCCAATATTATAGGTGGCGAGCCTATTGCCATTAACCGGGCACTTATAAACCTGCGATAAATACACACATAACTTCGAAAAGCATCGAAAAGTCATTGGTGTGTGCCATGGTAAACCTGGGATCGAACTCGAGACCTCGTCTCAGCAGTCCATTACCCATTCCACTAGGCTACCGTAGATTTTTTTATCAAAACATTACCACAACAAAATGCTTTAATAAAAATCAGAATAAAATCCGTTCAGTAATTTTGCGTTCATCGCCTACAAACAACAGATAAGGATTCAACAAAAAATTGTGTTCAGAATCGAAGGAAAAGAAATTTAACATAGCCCAAAAAAAATCCTTTTTAATAAAGGACATGTCAATTTGACTTCACCTCGCCTGATGTTAAGGCAAAGTCTCGGAAAGAGGGTCACCATCGTAAACATGTACCATGTTAACAGTGGTGGCACTCAGCTTGACGGCCTCATCAGATGTCTTTTCACGCCCCGCTTAAAGGACCCGGGACTGTAGGAAGAAGGAAACACGAGCTGGCAGAGAGTTCAAGGTCTTAGTGGTGCGGTTTAAGAATGAGTCACTGTAACGCTTGGTTGTGTAGCAGGTATGCTTTGCACCGTATACGGATGGCATCTTAGCCCTGCACGTGTTGTCCTGTGAAGGAAAGCAGAGGGTGGGACTAATTGGAAGAGATTATTTTTTAAATATCTCCAATGGACAGCAACTACAAAATTTATGGAATAGTAAAAACTTACAATGCTGTGTTATAGCCAGGTCTCGAATAAATGCAGAGTAACAGACCTTTTTAAAAATCAATGTCAGAACTAATTTGTTAAAATAATTAAATGTAGTGTACGTGAGCTGATTATGAAGTAGCAACCGATTGTATAGTCAATACAATAAGAAATCTAATGCAATTATAATGCTAATGTAATAGTATGCTAATTGGTGTGAAAAGGACGTACCATAGGTGCTGAGGTGATGATATCCTGGTCCGCAGGTCTCCTTGTCCACAAACACTTCACACAGAGTTTTTCTTTTATATTTGTTTATTTGGAAGCGCGGACGCGCGGCGAGTTATAGTATGTTTTAACTGAATGGTGAATAGACTTGAGAGTCGCGGAGGCCTATGGGAGGCCTGAGTTCCTTTCTTGAGCGTTTCGAACCTCTTCGTGACGGGTGCACGATGATGACTGATACATAGGGAGTGGAAGGGGTAGGAAGAGTGAAACGTTGAGTGATATACTGAATGAAAGTTAATTATAAGGATTCGAGTACGTGTCTTTTGAGTAATGTTTATATGAATAATAAAAATTAAATAAACTACGAGTGTAGGTACCTATTGGGCGCAGCCACTAATACAATGCCAATGCCATGCTAATATAATGAATGAAAAACAACGAAAATTTTGGTTTTTAAACTTTCATTCGATTTTACTTTGTGCTTATGTATAAATATGTGTCGTTCGAAACTATAATTATTTTGGTGGTAAATCTACTATTTGGCTAATAAACCCTATCATCGATTAAGATTGGAAAAGAGAAGCGCTCAGACGGGACTCAAACCGGCGACCAGTTTCTTATAGGGGGAATACTCTTACCACTGTGTAACTGACCAAGTCTTGAGCGTTCCAAATTCTCTTGTACAATCATCTTGAGGTGGCGGTAAATGATTGGTCGCGGGTTCAATTCCTGTCTGAACAATTCAGTTTTTCCTATCGATTTGAATCGTTAGCATAATAATTTACTTAAAAAAAATCATTAAACCGGGGTCCTTTAAGCGGGGAGGGAAAAAGCATCTAACGGGGCCGTCAAGCTGAGTGCCACCATTGTTAACATGGTACATGTTTGTAATGGTGACCCTCTTTCCTGAAACTTTACCTTGAGCTTACCATCAAGCTAGGTGAAGTTAGATTGACGTGTGCTACATTAAAAAAGATATGCGACACTTACCAGTTGTCCTACGTAAGCGACGCCACGCGTGATATTTAACGCGACACTACGTAGGACACAATAAAGTACACCAACCATTTGATATTTACGCATGGCGTCGAAATGCATTGCGTCAACATCCTTGGTGAACAATAAAGAATTTTTTATTTTATTATTATTTAATATAGGACAATGCCTCACTCTCTCTCTCACACTCACACAATACTCACAATACAATTTTTGCTAATATCCGACGTTTTAACTAAATTATTGTCACCCTATGATAACAACGCCATACTGAGATACTGTTATCTGGTATTATAATAAAATAATAACATGTTTTAACCTTTAAGATAATCGCTGAGTTCTGCGGGTTTAATAATACTATGGGTAGGTGAAACTGAGTAAATAGAGATAGGTAGTTTAGAAATGTAGCGTTTGTGGCGAGGCGGTAGTAGGCGCGATTGTACGGTAATAGACACGGGTTCGATTCCCGCTCAGTGTAAATATTTCATCCATACTAATATTATAAATGCGAAAGTAAATCTGTCTGTCTGTCTGTATGTTAAGCTTTCACGCCTAAACAGACTGAACCGATTTTGATGAAATTTGGTAAAGGGGTAGATTAGACCGTGAAAAAGGACATAGGCTATGTTTGGTCGCGATAACCGACAGAGCCGCGGGCAAAAAGCTAGTAGTCATATATAAAGCCCCGACTCAGCCTCGGATGCACGGCTTGAGTCAACAAGAGTTCCCGGAAAGCGGCAATAGGCTCACCCCCTATTACGTGGGACCGAATCCAATGATTGGTGAAATGAGGGTGTTAATTTTATTCACCTCTGCCTATCCCTGCAGGGATAAAGGCGTGATTGTATGTATGTATGTATGTATGTAAATATTTCAGAACTGTATCCGGGCTGACGAAAGATTTTTGGCTCAATTGAGCAGTCAGACTGTGGAAGTACCTCCACCCTACAGAATACCGCGGCCATAATAACCTCGTGTTGTGTTCCCGGCGGTGAGTAGTGTAGCCAGAGCTCACTGGAGAGTTGTTGTGCTGTCAGTGGGAAGACCAAAGGCTTGTTCTGCTTTGTCTTCTGCGGAAACAGTAGGCCAAATCCTCCCAACATTAAGAGAGGATTATGTCCAGCAGTGATACGCGATAGGCTTTTTTTTTTTTTCGTGCCAAAATCCCCTCGTCTACCCCTCCTGCCGGAGCCGGAAGGGGAGGTTATGTCGGACTCGAACCGACTAAAACAGCACGCCGACTGCGGGTCTTGGTGCTAGGCCGGAGGTGAGGTTGTCATAAACATATCCCTCGCACCCCAGCTGACCCAGGGCCATCCCTTACGGTCTGGCCCTCCTCAGGAGATATGCGATAGGCTAGATTTGATTGATGAATCACTAAAGAATTTACAACGCCATGTTAGTTCCCGGTTAAGTAGAATAGAGACACTCCATCTCCGTGTTACCATGCCCACGGGAAGGCACGGTAACACTATGATTTACTTTATGGATAGTAGGTATTACGTGGGTGTGTGTGTTTTTTTTATCGTGCGTAAAATCCCCACGGATACCACCCCCACGGAGCCGATGGAGACTCAAACCGACTAAAACGCACGCCGTCTTGGGTCCTTGGTTGCCGGAGGTGAGATTGCGGAAAGCATATCTCTCGCAACCCGGCAGACCCAGGACTTTCTCTTTCGAGATGGCCCACTTCGGATTGTGGGGACCTTAGTCTCCCCATCTAGGCGCACCATACGCCGCCACCGCGGTCTGCTTCTGCGACCTCCGACGTCCAGTTCGCCTTCGCTCTTTGCGGGCTTCCCGGGCCCGGAGCGCGGGCTTCTCGGGCCCGGAGGTGTACTGTGCCGTGAGTGTCATAGAAGGTGATTAAGGGATAGGGCTGTTCTCCATCCGACAGAAAACATACAGCCCAAGACAAAGCGACCGTTTCACGGCAAACGGCTTGTCTATTACGTGAGACCGAGAACGTGGGTTCGATCTCCTCTCAGTGCAAATATTTGTATGCATGAATATGACTATTTGCATTGGTCTGGGTGTTTCTATGTATAATATAGTATGTATTTATTTACAAAAAAAAGTTTCTAAGTATGTTTATCCGCATTCTAGATTCTATAACACAAGCTAGTTAAGTTTACCATGAGTCTAGCTTGTCGTGCGTTTTAGTCGGTTCCTCCACCGGCTTCTTGGGGGTGGTATCCGTGGGGATTTTTCGCACGATAAAAAAAGGCAGTACAGTACAGAATTGATTTAAGAGACTAGAAAGTGGAACACAGAGATGATCAGAGAGTCGAGTGGAATGGCGAGTAAGGAGTTTAGTACAGAGTCGAGTACTGAACTGTTACACAGTTGTCAGAAACAAAAAAAAAGGTGTGTTAGTTCGAAAAACATCGGAAAAAATGAAATGCTCAAGTGAGACTTGAACTCACGACATTTCCCTTACAGGAATGCTCTTCCAACTGAGGTATTGAGCTACTAAGCTATAAAAAAAGGTGTGTTAGTACTTATCTACTTACCTAGTGCAATAAAATTTCACTTACATTTTATATCTAATTGTAAAAATTAAGATAGTCTTATAGTAGTGATAATTTTATTTTATCTGTTGTAAATGATAAATTTTGAATTTATTACAAGCAAACAGACCGACATGATAACATATTTACATTATTTAAATAATGTTAATTCATTTTAATCTGATAATATTATAAAATTACAGAAACTAAAAAACCGTCTGCGGAATTTTTAAAATATATTTTTGGCAATCTAATCCGCCATTTTGTTTTTTTCATAGTCAGTATTTTAATAGCCCTAGTGACATTTGCATGCATACAGTGAGCATCAAAGAGATATTGATAAACAAAGTTTACAAAATAACAGAATTTACAGAGAGAATGTAGATATTTTCGATCTGTTAGAAGTCGGTGCCAAATTTATTTACCTACATAACAAAAGCACCATACGCAACTGTTGCGGAGTTCTGTAGCTTCACTATCAGCACAGCAGCATCCGATGTTGATTCAAGCATACCTCACAAGCAACACGTTAGCCCTACATACTACTAAATAGTTTCCATCGACCAATGACAGTACACTGTCTCCCAACTCTTAACGAGTTCAGTAGCTTCAACATCAGCACAGAAGCATCAGTTGTTGACACCCTGAAGCATATACCTGAGTAAGACATGATTACGTAACAAAAGCACCATACGAGCATACAATTTTCGGTGGTTGCCCTCGATTTCTCCTGGATCCCATCATCAGATCCTGACCTGGTGACAATGGGACCAACTCAGAAGTGAACTCTATCCAACAAAAAAATAAACCTTGAAATCCGTCTATTGGCGGAAATATCGGTGCACATAGGTACTTAAAAAAATTATTAATACAGACGAATTGAGAAGAAGACTTTTTGAAGTCGGTTAATGAAAGATCATTATCATTGGTTTTGCTTCCGTCCTGTTGACCGATTATTGCGATATTTGGTACAGTACATACAGTTCGGACAATAATACAATTAACATCTTTTCGAACTCAAAAGTTAGCATAATAAATGCTATAAGGGTGAATTTCTCAAACGTAAATTTTTCGCGGCGTGACTGAAAATCATACCTTAAAGTTAACATATAGTAATGATTATTTTTTGTAAGAAAGATATCGTTTTTCTCTATATGCACGTATAAATTATATTATTGAAACTATTTTTGTGAGTGTGTAAAAAATGTCTTTTCACCTAAATTCTAAGCTTGGTGGCGCGTCCACAACCTGTTTTCTTGGGAATGATCACAGTTTAATCAAAACTTCATTAGTTTACTGAGTATACTTAATAATAATTCGATTCGGCATTATTTTAGCTATCTTCGATACTGTCATTCGTAGTATTTAGTACTATACTTTATCTTAAAAATAATTTATAAGTTGCGTCCGCGGCAAATGTAAAATTTTGGTGGGATTTATAAAATCATCGAAGGAGTCGTATTGAAAGTACCTATAAGGACGACACTATCATCATTGAAAACGTTCAGTTGGGTGTTAATGAGCACCAGTGCCAGTTGTCCCCAGTCCCGTTTCGTTTTTCTGCCAAACACGTAAGTAGGTCGTTTTATAAGCATCGGACAAAAATATTGTAATTTTTGTGTTGATTATTTAAAAGGGTTTATTCTCATTGTATGTTTTAATATTTAAGTATAGTGTACAGGTTCAGTATGTGTATTAAATTTTGGTAATGTAACCACTATATTCTAAATAGTATTTTTATAAATAATTTTTTTAGACGTGAAACTAATTTTGGTGGAGCAATTTTGGTGAATTTGGTGGGGTTTTACTAATCATCAAAATTGTATATTTACACCAAAATTTGTTTTCATAGTTATTTGATTAAGCTCCTACGTAGTCCGACGGGCTACTAGGTCAGGTGACCTCTACGTAGTATACCCTGGGCAATGGAGAAAGCACCGCCTCTCTCCCTAGGTGGGAAAGAGGTTGTTGGCAGTTGAGGGTTGCTCGGAAGCTTTCCTAATTTTCTCTCAGATTAACCATTAGCATATGAACTACCCATACAAAAGACGGGCGAGTAGTTGGGTGAAGTCAGCTGATGCCGCAGTAGGGACAGGCCGGTGTGGTGGAGCATCGTGCGCTCTTTCCGTCACCTGCTTCTACTGGCGTGAAAGGCGGCCTCACTCTTTTCTACTAAGCCTACGCCGTTAAAACCTGCCCACCCTTCTTCCCTCCTCTCAACTGTCAACATCATTTGGCTTTTCTTCCTCTGCTTTCTCACTTACATGAAAGCTACCGTGGATGCAAGAGTGCCTCATGCAATCTTTTGCACGTGACTCCACGCAACAAAGCGATGAAGTCGAAGATGTAGGTGACACGCAACTCCTGCTTATTTTGCTCCAGCAGCTAGCACTTTGTTATCGTGTAAAAGGTACTCAATCTTCTCCACAGAAGGCTTCTGACCTCTACCGTCCTCAAGCTCCTACATCCACATCCTCACATGTTGCACCAATCTATCGGCGTCCACCACCGATATTAACAGCATACATGGGCAGTTATGGAGTGATTGTCTAATGCTATCCGACCAAAATACCACGCTGATTGGGAATGGACTAAGGACAGATCACAGAGACAGTGATAAGGAAGATTCTCATATTGCCAACAGCGGTTCGAACAACGGAATCAGAATCGTGGTACATGTCTCGGATGGTGTAAACCTCTGGAACCCTTTTGAACCGCAATGCCCATCAGCTCACCGCGTGAGAAACTTAGTTGAAGGACTCTTGTAAGTTCAAAAATATAAATCACACTACAAACTTGTCTTGCCACTACCAAGTGTCCATGGCATATCTTCCGTCCACCCTTAGGCATACCGAGTACCATATTATGTTGCTCCAGCAGCTAGCACTTTGCTATCGTGTAAAAGGTACTCAATCTTCTCCACAGAAGGCTTCTGACCTCTACCGTCCTCAAGCTCCTACATCCACATCCTCACATGTTGCACCAATCTATCGGCGTCCACCACCGATATTAACAGCATACATGGGCAGTTATGGAGTGATTGTCTGATGCTATCCGACCAAAATACCACGCTGATTGGGAATGGACTAAGGACAGATCACAGATCACAGAGACAGTGATAAGGAAGATTCTCATATTGCCAACAGCGGTTCGAACAACGGAATCAGAATCGTGGAACATGTCTCGGATGGTGTAAACCTCTGGAACCCTTTTGAACCGCAATGCCCATCAGCTCACCGCGTGAGAAACTTAGTTGAAGGACTCCTGTAAGTTCAGAAATAGACATCACACTACCAACTTGTCTTGCCACAACCAAGTGTCCATGGCATATCTTCCGTCCACCCTTAAGCATACCGAGTACCACCTCTCCCACTTTGAGAATAACTGCCTAAACCTTTTCCCAGCAATCTTGAATCAGTTCGTCGATAATACTGGCGCCATTAGAGTAAAATATAATCCTTGCTAGAAGCAAGGATAGATAGAACAATCAAATGTTTTGCTTTTATACTGATACTACTAACAACTAAAGTGGTTTTGCCATATAAAAATGAAGTTGGTGATAAAAGGGTAAAAATTAAGGGTTATATGTAACTATTAAGTGCCAAATTCTAGAAAAGTAACAAAGAAATAGTATAAGTAATAATAAATAAAAAATAAAAATAAGTTGATATGCAATTTTGGTGTTAGACACCAATTTCGGTGTATTGAAAATTCAGGTGTATAAAATAAACAAGTAATTCCCAGGGCTAATTAGACTATTCAAACATAATAGGCATAAAATATGTATTTCTAGCTAAATATTGAAAGAGATTACCTAAATACCTAGAAATAAAAAAAATCACCAAAATTAGCTAAAAATTCATAGATGTTGAAATTCACCCATAAAAAATTCACTCAAATATTTGGGCGGAGTCAGCAAAATTCAATGTTTAAAAATGGTTGAAAAAATCATTCATTGTTTCCAACAGTTCGTAAGAATGTTGGTAGATGGCTCCACCGTCGCCCTTAAAGACGGATATAAAGAGAAGGAAAATTTTAAATGATTCAGGTGTGGCTCAATAGCTCAGTTGTAAGAGCATTCCCCCTGTAAGGGAAAGGTCGTGAGTTCGAGTCTCACTTGAGCATTTCATTTTTTCCGATGTTTTTCAAACTTAAAAGTTAGTATAATAAATGCTATAAAAATTCACTCAAACAATAAATAACACCAATAAAACAGTTTAATTTTTGCTCTTAATACCTTTATTTTTTAAGATCATTTTGAAACTTTGTAGGTCAAGATATTTCTGACGCCTACTGTACCTACCTAATTATAGTCAATTTAAAAGCATGTAAAGAAGATGCCAAATTTGAAATCATTTCATATGCAGCATTTGATTTTATTATTTATCAAAATTGGATTAGGTACTTACCTACCCAATTTTTGACTCATAAGTACCTACGTAGGAAGATCTCCTCTGTGGCGTGGCGGTAGTGCACGCGACTGCCACGCAGGAAGCGCGGGTTCGATTCCCGCTCAGTGCAAATATTTGTATGCATGAATATGACTATTTGCATTGGTCTTGGTGTTTCTATGTATAATAATGTATGTATTTACAAAAATATATATATAAGTATGTTTATCCGCATTCTAGATTCCATAACACAAGCTATAAAAGCTTACCATGGGTCTAGATAGCGTTGTGTAGAATGTTGTAAAAATAAATATTTATTTAAAAAAAAATAACTATGGGAGATTGTATGGAGATGATATGCATATAGCAGAGGAGTGTCCACTCCGTCGTTTCCCTGGAGGAATGCGTGAGCTTTATAACCTCACACCGGCAGCAATAGACTGGCTTCACCAACTGGACGTTGACATTATGAGGACTCGAGCAAAGGGCATATGAAATAATGATGATGACTATGGGAGATGTCCTATAGTCCTTGGATACCACCCCCGCCGGCTACTGGGGGTGGTTACTTTGGGTTATATAGTCCCAATTCCCCCAGTTCTCGATTACCCCCGATGTTTTGCATAAAATCCCTACATAGTATAAAGCAAAGTCGCTTTCCGCGTCTGTCCGTCCCTATGTATGCTTATATCTTCAAAACTACGCTATAGATTTTGATGCAGTTTCTTTTAATAGATAGAGTAATTCAAGAAGAAGGTTTATATGTATAATACATGCTTAATATAGTAGAGGGTGCAGCGGTAACGGGATCGGATGCCTCGCGGGCGGGAAAGAATTGGCGGTACGAAGTTCGCTGACCCGGCAAACTTCAGTAACTTAATAAATAGTGACAAACCTAACCCAGTATTTCGGACTCGGACTGACTAAAACCGCATAAAGTCGAATTATAGCATTTCTCTCGCTCCCCAGCTGACCATGGACCATCCATGATATTTCCGTTCAGTTGTTCTCGAATTTTAGCGAGACTTACGAACCGCAATTGATTTTTTAATAAAAGTTTTTATAAAAATGAAACAATCCCATAGATTAAAAAGATTTTGATTTTTATTTCCATTATTCTAACTTTTGAAGCTTAGTAAGCGCCATCTATTAACATAACACAAACACTAAAATGCAAATTTCATTCATTTCATTATATTTTGTAACATACGACATCTATTGTAAAGTAGTAATACTACTTTAAACTTGATTTGTTAACAGAACTGTTTTATCGTCTGAGCTAGGCGTGGCTGCAACTTTTTTTGTTCACCGAATGGCAATGACATTGACATTTATTTTGTGAGAATGCCATTCGTTCATTCATAAATTTTGTTTTTAAAATTTAGAACATGGAAATAGTAATTATTTGTGAAAGTAACATAATTGCCAAAATTATCGAAATATTTAAAAAACCCTATGAAAAAATCGCACACTAATGTTTAGTGAAATATGAAGTTACTTATGGTATTGCCATATATACGAATTTATCTTAGAGTATCAAGAGCTGCCATACCTACGAAAAAAAACTGCCTACCTAAACTTGGATTTTATGAATGAACTGAAAGCAGTATGGCGGCCTAGTAGGGAATCCAGTAAACTGTCGATAACTACCTATCGATATAAAAAGGGCACAGACTAAAGATTTATACATTTGAAAGAAAAAATTAACTGGTTAGCTTAAGTGGATGCCGATTATTTGTATTCTCAGGTTGCAGTGTGCTTAGGGCTTTCTGTCAGACTTTCCTTGTGATAGCCGGAGTTTCGAATAATTCGCCCAGAAGGACGTAAAATCTACAAAGATTCTTTACAGTCTTTGAGTAACGATATATATATATATATATATATATTTAGTAGTACTCCAGGTTCATAACACATTGGCATAAAAATAAAATCGATTTGGACAAAAAAAAATAAAAAAAAACAAAAATATTAAATAAAGATTCGAAAAAAATCGAATTTTTATTTAATATTTTTGTCGTTTTTTTTTTATTTTGCATTATTTGCTCTCCATCGTGTTAGTAAAGCTAAATGAAACGGTAAGTTCATAAAAAGAACATCACTACAAAGAAAAAACAACTAGAGCGCCAAGCGCGTGCTCTTTTGTAGTGGTGTTTTTTTATAAATTTACCGTTTTATTTAGCTTTACTAACAAGATGGAGAGTAAGTAATGCAAAATAAAAAAAAAAAAGAATCCAAATAAAAATCGAACCATTTTTTTTTGTCCATATCGATTTTATTTTTATGCCAATTTGTTATGTACCTGGAGTACTACTAGGGGTTTTCGGCTTCGTGAGCGTTCTCCTTACACCCAGTATATATATATATATATACATTTGTACTACCTTTGTTATAAAAGATATTTACTTCAAAATAGAAGTGCTCGACTTGCCTAGTAAGTACCCGAATTGGAAAGTTATGTAATCCCCCATTTCAGTCCTATGTTCTTATTGTACCGTACAAAGGTCGCGCGAGGGTTTCGGAATTAAATCAAAATCAAGGAGATTTGTATAAAATCATACTTTTAATTTTAAAATGGAAGTAATATCTTGTTCAACTAGTTACATCATATTGATTTTGTAGTTTTATAGATGTAAAAAATGTTTTAGTATCTATTATCTTCTATATATTCATCAGTATAACCAGTACCATTATGCGATAGAATAATAAAAAGTCAACGGCATTTCAAAAGTCATTCACTATGTATGGAAAGTGGTCTTCGTTCTTTAAATATTTGGGAAAATATCGATAATTAAAATTCTATGACCGCTTCACTAGCAATTTTATTTGACCAATCAAATGCTACTACATCCCCACTACGTTGGAAAGCAAGATGGAGAATTGGCGTTTTCCTCATATGATTTTATGAATGAATTTCGTAGTAGCTTCACGTCTTTATATTTACTATGTCTATGGGCTGCAACTTTTTTTGTTCACCGAATGGCACTGACATTGACATTTGTGAGACTGCCATTCGTTCATTCATGTTTACATTTTGTTTGCTTAATTAACGATAGCTTAAAATTAGCATGGAAATAGTAATTATTTGTGAAAGTAACATAATTGCAAAAGTTAAATATAAGGTTAAATGTTTAAAAAACCCTATGAAAAAACCGCACACTAATGTTTTGTGAAATATGACGTTACTTATGGTATTGCCATATATACGAATTTATTTGTAAACACTCTGTATTGTAAACACACACACACAACTTAGGCGCTCAAAAAGAACCACAACCTTCCCTACTTTTAGTACCTATTCTGGGAAATCCAAAATTTATTTTAACAGATTTATTCGCCATTTTATGCACCAACATTGTATAGATGCAATAACGTAATTCATAGAACATGCTACTAGACAAGATTATTTAGAAAATACTAAAATTTATGTTTAATTGAATGTAAATATTTGTATAAAAATTAAGTACAAATGTATATTTTTAACTAACTATATTAATAATGAAATGAAGTATAAATTGCATTGTGTAACTTACCTAAGTAATTTTTTTTTCATTATCATGAAACACCACATTTTATTTTTTGCCTAATGAATTTGAATGAATCCATCATAAGCCTCAATGAAAGCCTTGCACTTTAACAGCAGACGCTTGTGGTGGAAACCATCCTCCTTTATGAGGTGATTGATAAACGTCCAAGAGGTGTTGAAAAAGGATGGTGTACTGCGCCATGTAGATCTCATGACAATTTTCTTTTTTTCCAAAGTTTTTGCCCAAATACAAAATAAATTGTACAAAAGGGACTTATTGTTAAAGGTATTTTCTATCCGTCAACCTTATCAGTGATCTCTTTTCTTTTTATGCATGGACAAGTAGGTACGGTTCAGAATTCAATGAATAAAACATACGGATTTAAAAAAAAAACTGGCCACACTGATCCTGCCATTGCCAACGTTCCTACGTCATTCAGCAGTTCATTCAAACTTGAAAACCGATTTCCATTCAAACAAATCATTCATTTCAAACGGCATAAAATAATAGCAAAGAAAAGAAGTGTTTGTTTCTCTACATACTTTCTGTTATTCGATTTTTGTGCGATCTAATAATGTTTACAACAAAAATGGAGTTCAGAAAATCCATTTGTTCCCTCGTATTATTAAGCTTATCAACAATAGGTGAGTAAAAAGATGTATTTTAGAATATAAAAAGTTTTTTTTTGCGCGAAGTTGTTACAGCTCGCTGTATTGCTGGAAGTCCACGCCTTGTTTTTGGCAGTCGTGTTTTAAATAATTTCGACTGTTTACTGAAATAAACAACTACAATTTGCCGCTGTTTTCTCTTGTATGTTGAAGGTAGGTAGCCGTTGTTTTGATTTTTGTGAAATATCGATCAATTACGATGTGAAACCGGTAACATAATAGTTGATGAAAAGAACATTAATCATTACGAATATAATGCAATTTAGATTTCTAACTAAGTCTCTAATAGTAAATCTACATCCACTTAACTTTATTAATTTATAACATAGTTTTTTGGTGGTATTTTCAGGACTTTTTTTTTCGAATTTCGTTTAGAAAATGGGGACCTTAATTTTGCTTTTGATTTTAGGATCAAATATAAAATCTAAAGCAATGCACATTACATTCAATTAAGTATAGTATGATAGACAGACATATCTGCTGTCTACATAAGTTGAGCTTTGTTTTAGTTAATCCAATTGACCATTATTTCTTTGTAAATAGAAGCATTTCACCCTTGATAGGAGCTCTAAACACAAATGCAACAACGTAACTTGTCTTGTGCTGTCAGATATGGTCTAGTAGATACAAGCTGAGATTTGTATTTTTATGACATCCACGGATCACTTCACCAGTCCCCATACTTATACAAAAATTGAACTTATGATTAAATTTACATATTTTTCTGATGATTATAGTGACTGCCCAGCGGACTCCAACCATTTCGCACATAACTCAGGAACAGATTAGAGATATCGGTGGACAAGTGGACTTGGATTGCTCCGTGCACTATGCATCAGACTTCCCAGTTATTTGGGTAAGTAGTGTTTAATTTGTTACCTCCTATGAAAAAGGGTTAGTGAAGTTCCCCCTCACCCCATTCTCAATTCCCCCGAAAATGTTTCGGCTGGCTATTCTGGGTGTTTCTATGTATAATATGTAGGTGTATAATATGTATGAGTTTTAGATAATGAAAAAAAAAGTATGTAAGTATTATGTTTATCTGCATTTTAGATTCCTTCACTCAATCTAGTTAAGCTTACCATGGTTCTAGATAGTATGGTGTAGAATGTTGTGGAATGAATTTTATTTATTGTGAAACAAAAATCAAGAAGGTATCAGTCATGAATCCCTTGTGACTAATCCCACAAACAATTAGGTGTATTATAATTTTGAACTGTATGTTTGTGTATCTGTCTGTGGCCTCATAGCTCCCAAAATGGATGAACCAATTTTACAATGATTCTAATTTCAAATGAATCAATGAAATCCAAAACTATACAGGCTTTTAACCATTTCCACTATAACGACTGCCATACATGCTCGTATGGCAACCGGGACCAACAGCTTAACATTTCTCTGAGACACGACCAGACTAATACAAGCACTCATATTCATGCATACAAATATTTGCACTGAGTGGGGATCGAACCCGCGCCTTTCCATACCACAGCCCGCCACGCCCTGGCATAGATGCTGTCTAGCTAGAGGGGTTACGGAGAATATTAATACTTTCGATCAGTAATATTGCTAAAAAATATGCAATTATTATGCATGAAAATTATTGATAGAGTTCATTGTTTGTTTATCAAGTATAATGAAATATCGTTGTGTTATTGTGAACTTATGAACTGTAAAGATAACTGAGCACAGAAATAGCACTGTGACTTCAAATTTATCTTTAATTTACATGTCTGTGTTTACTGAATGTATTGTACACTCAGACTATAAAACAATGGTTAAAAAAAACCGACTGCCACTGAAAAAACCGAAATAAGTTTGATAGCAGGCGGTACCCATTAATTTTCTTTCGGTTTATGATTGGCAAATGGGTACCGCCTGCTAACAAACTTATTTCGGTCTTTTCAGTGGCAGTAAACACATAAAACAAATAACTCTTTTAATCTGAGATTGTACACTATACCTACCTCGTGCCAAATGGATTGGGAATAAAGTTTGTTGACCCCATTGACTTTGCGACCGGTTTCATAGGGGTTGTAAACATTTTTCACACTGTAGTCAAACCTTTGTTCTGGTAACACAGAACTCACTACTTATAATACGGTATTCATCGCAAACTTTATTCTAAATCGATCTGGCACGGCCTATAGTCGATTCGGCTTGGCACAGAGGCTGTCTAGCTAGAGAATATTATTTTTTTCGATCGGTAATGTTGCTAAAAAAATGCAATTATTATGCACTAGCTTTTGCCCACGGCTCCGCCCGCGTGGATGTCGGTCATCGCGACCAAACATAGCCTATGTCCTTTCTCAAGGTCTATCCTATCCCTATACCAAATTTCATCAAAATCGGTTCAGTGGTTGAGGCATGAACATACAGACAGACAGACAGAGTTACTTTCGAATTTATAATATTAGTATGTATGAAAATTATTGATAGAGTTCATTGTTTGTTTATCAAGTATAATGAAATATCGTTGTGTTATTGTGAACTTATGAACTGTAAAGATTACTGAGGACTGAAATAGCACTGTGACTTCCAATTTATCTTTAATTTACATGTCTGTGTTTACTGAATGTATTGTACACTTAGACTAAAAGAATAACTTTTTTAGTCTGAGATTGGACACTGTTACTCGTGGCAAATGGATTGAGAATAAAGTTTGTTGACCTTACGACCGGTTACTTAGGGGTTGTTTATTTTTTTTCGTGCGGAAATCCCCTCGGATACCCCCTCCGCCGGAGCCGGAAGGGGAGGTTATGTAGGACTCGAACCGACTAAAACTGCACGCCGACTGAGGGTCGTAGTGCTAGGCCGGACGTGAGGTTGTCTTCAAAATATCCCTCGCACCCCGGCTGACCCAGGGCCATCCTTTACGGTCTGGCCCTCCTCGGGACAACGGTGTCCCCGATTTGCCCCCAGAATGGGCTTCCAACCCTACAAACTAAGACAAGAATTCAAAAAGTCCGAGCTCACACGAAAAGTCGCCAGGATTAATAAGCCGCTCTTTGAAATGCTCAATTGGCTTCAATTTAAATGATTACAGTACAAAAAACCATCAATTAGCTATGAACTCTTGTGGCATAGATATAGGTAATAGTGAATAGTGGCGAGGGGTTCCAGTAACCCGATTCCTGCCAGCTACTGTAGTGTAAAGAAAATATATTTTCTTTAGTAAATCTAAAAACAAAAAAAAAAGAAACTACTAGATGGCACCAGTAGTATCATTTTGAGAAATAAAAAAAGTTAAAAACGCTTATTTCCCCACTAGCTTTAGCCCCCGGCTCCGCTCGCGTGGATCTCGGTTATCGCGACAAAACATAGCCTATGTCCTTTCTCATAGTCCAATCTATCCCTATACCAAATTTCATCAAAATCGGTTCAGGCGTGAAAGCGTAACATACAGACAGACAGACAGACAGACAGACAGACTCGAGTTACTTTCACATTTATAATATTAAGTATGGATTTAGAATCGCGCAAATTATTTCAGAAACATGATGATGAAAGCATTTAAGCCCGCGACTTCATTCGCGTTGAGTTCGGAATAGAAAGGTATAGGACACACTGCTCCTGTACCCGCGATCCAGATAAAGTTCCTTGAAGTTTCTGTGAGCCTGGTAATTCATGCAAATGTACCAGGGTCACATAAATACTGATAACTGACAACCTATGCCCGGGAAAAAATAAAGGTCGAACGGGATCAAGTATCCTATGTCCGTCTCCTGGTTCTAAGCTGCATCCTCACCAATTTTCAGCCAAATCGGTAAAGCCGTTCTTTAGTTATAATTATTGTAACTAACACGACTTTCTTTTATATTATAGATGAAGATTTCGTGACAAAAGTGATAATTTAGGAAATCGCCATCTAGCGACACCGTCCAAGTTATCTTTAACCATCCAAATTACTGCAGAATCTATTTAAATTAGAATATTTATGGTTTCATTCAGTCATATTCAATACTATAGGTCAACCAAAATCCATGCGGGTGGAGTCGCGAGTATAGGCTAGTATGTAATAAAAAATATCGGTACTCACATAATTTTCTTCCTTTATATTTTTATAGCACTAAAACAATTCTGTGTTGCCAGTTCGCTGCACAGCTGTTGGAAAACAACTCAAATATGGCCGCACATTAATTTATAGTTTAACAATGCGTTCATTGAATATAATTTGGGGATCCTTGAACCTAATAAACGATATAAATATTAATAGTTTACGCTTAAAGATGATATATCGGCTATATTGTGTGCCACTGCCGTTTGAACCCCAGCCAACTGACAGAGTTGTTTAGGTTGACTGTCATACTGAATTTCGAAGTTCAAAATAGCGATGAACTGTAGCCCTAAAGTACCGAAACGCGACTCACGGTAGTGCGAAAGTAAGCCACATCGATACCTATAATTTCGAATGTTTTCCACCGCGAAGCACGGTAGTGCGAAAGTATTCCACATCGATTCATACATTGTCGAATGTATTCTAGCGCGATGCACGTCAGTGCGAAAGTCTACTAAGTGCTTCGCGGTGTAAAACATTCGAAATTTACTTTCGCACTACCGTGAGTCGCGTTTCGGTACTTTAGGGCTACAGTTCATCGCTATTTTGAACTTCGAAATTCAGTATGACAGTCGCTTAGGTTGCCCATGTAGACCTCCGCCTTGACCTACCACCACTTTTAACATGCACTCCGAAGCACGGAAACGCTCAAATGGAATACCGTAAATGTTCACCAATATAACTAAAGTAAAGCCAACGAAACGAGAGAAAAAAGGTAAACAAAGTTTCAGTGGTTCTAAACATTTTTTTATTTGAATTTTTTTACAAGCAAAGTCGCTTTCCGCATGTCCCTTTTTTTTTCCTTGCGGAAATCCCCTCGGATACCTCCCTTACGGGAGCCGGAAGGGGATGTTATGTCGGACTCGAACCGACTAAAACCGCACGCCGACTGTGTGGGTCGTGGTGCTAGGCCGGAGGTGAGGTTGTCATCGACATATCCCTCGCACCCCGGCTGACCCAGGGCCATCCCTTACGGTCTGGCCCTCCTCGGGAGGGGGGACAACGGTGTCCCCAACTCGCCCCCGGAATGGGGAGGCGCGCTTTTCAGCGCGCCGCCGCCGCCGTGGTATGTCCCTATGCTTATATCTTCAAAACTACGCTACAGATTTTGATGCAGTTTCTTTTAATAGATAGAGTAATTCAAGAGGAAGGTTTATATGTATAATACATGCTTAATATAGTAGAGGGTGCAGCGGGAACGGAATCGGACGCTGTGAGTCCGCTAGTAAAAAATAATTGCCGACCACTATACCTACGGAACTCTGTCTTAAACAAACTGTGCTGACTTGAAACAATCAGTTGTTTGCAAATTAGTAGAACATGTGTTCAAGGGCAAATAAATAGTGAATATTGTCTAAAGTGAGGCGACTGGGGGCGTGTCATCAATAGTCATCATAGACTATTTGTATTGTGTACATAATGTTATATAAACACGAAATTTGTTTACATACCTTGTTATAACGATATGGAAGTGCTTGAATAATATGCATTTGTCGCTAGTTATTGAAGTTTATGCAAATATCATTATTTTGATTGAAATAAATACACTTTTTAATAGGTAAGATCCAGATTTATTACGTATTATTTTTACACAAGACGGATCGAAGACAGTATATGCGTTAGGGATGAGAGGATGTTTGTGTGTTTGTGCAAAACCAATGTTGCCATTTTCTCTAAAACTACCAATCCAATTTTGATGGAGTTTTCAGTTTTGGGTTCGGCTTTAATTGGAGTATGTTCTTAGATAGGTGTTAGAATGACAACTCAACAGGGGGCGCTACAGCAAGCATTTTCAATGTTGCCAATTTTCTCCAAAAATACTTGTCCGATTTTGAAACAGTTTTCAATTATTGGTTTGGGTTTGATTCGTGCATGTTCTTAGTTAAGTGTTATGGTGACAACCCACTAGGGGGCGCTGCAGTAAACATTTTTTGAATTATTTTTTATACGTCAAAATTTTTAATTTTATTACTTGTATAACTTACGGTCAGCCTCTGTGGCGTGGCGGTAGTGAATGCGGCCGCTTTGCAGGAGGGTTCCATCCGCTATCAATGCAAATATTTGTATGCATGAATATGAGTATTTTTTTTTTTTTTTGCTATTTATTTATTTGGCACATAACATTTTTTAGACAAAGTAGTACATCAAAGTGAACTTAGGTGTAACATGGAAACAAAAAAATTACATATGTTTTCACAACAAAATTAAGTACAATAGAGTGACATCCTGTTCTCCTAGCTAGGCTATGAAATAGCCTGTGTTAAGGATGAACAGTTTGCGCTCCCCCATAGGTTGACAAATGGCATTAAAATTATTATCGTATTTTGTCTTTATATATATCAAATTTTCTGATAGGATAAGTACTACAGGTATTCGTTCGTATTTGCATTGGTCTGGTCGTACCTCGGAGAGCACGTTAAGCCGTCGGTTTCGTTTACCATACCAGCATCTATGGCAGTCTTTACGGGTAGTTTGTTATTTGTTACATAGTTTTAATGCTGTTTGTTTTCCAAATAAAATAAAATAAAATAAATAAATAGTTGCAGCCTTAAAACGTCCAAAAATTAATCTAGCTGCAATGGTTCGATACACAGAAAATATCAAAGTTCAGCGGCTTCCCAGTTTTAGAGGAAAACTGACCCTTAGGCCTACTGTCCACGGAGGCGTAGCTCTATAGATGCTTCAAAATACGATGTGTTGCTTGTGCAGTCCAGCGTACTGAACACTATCCACGAGGCGTATTGCACGCGTACGTTTTCATACTTTTCATTCGTTTGTCGCCATTTTTAAGAAAAGAATCACTTGCGTTCACTCGTTGTACGCCTGGACGTATAACATGCGGCACGCCAGGCGTCGTGAAGCTTGCATGCAGCGACACGAGCGCGTCCGTCGACAGAGTTATGTTTTGTATGGAAGCAGCAAGCAAGCGTACACCAAATGTATAATGACGAATACGCGCCTATGAAGCTACTCCTCCGTGGACAGTAGGCCTTACTGAGATGGGAGATGATATTTGCATTAATATAATTATGTTTCGCAGGTGAAATACGACCGTTACAAGACTGTGGAATCCATTCCACTTTCCAGCAACGCTGGGCTGATTATCAAGGATTCGAGATTTTCGCTGCGCTTTGACGATGCCACTGCAACCTATACGCTTTCGGTAAGTTATTTTTTTGTCTTAACAATGTTAAATGTCCTACAGCCATTGAGAAAACACCAATTGGTTCCGTACTTCAGGAGGAAAAAACAAAACCCTTATAAAGTAAAGCCAACGAGACGAGATAAAAAAGGTAAACAAAGCGACCATTACTGAGATAAGTTGCGATAACTAGCGATTATTTTCTCTGTCCTTGTCGCACATGTCACACGTACGCGATAATGGCCAAGCGACAGCTGTCGTTGCGTGTTTCGTAGTAGCTACAGGAAAACTGTCAGCATAGCGGTTATAAACTGTCAGCTCCGCCATCGTATGAGCAATTTAATTCCTGTCTGGAATGAGTTTGAAGTGATAAGTTATAATTTTCAAATAAAAATGTTTGGAACCGCTGAAACTTTTACCGTTTACCTTTTTTCTCTCGCTTCGCTGGCTTTACTTTAGGATTACTTCGTTTTCCGTAGGTCTGTCTGTCTGTCTGTCTGTTGAGACTTTTTTTCTCAGGAATCCCTGGATGTATGAAATTGAAATTTATACCACATACTCAAGTTTATAACGTCTTGAAGCTGTGCAAAAATAAAACTTTTAAGTAAACGTAATCAAAATATATTGCGGTTTATGTAGCTTTAGTTACGGAACCTTCGGTGAGCAAGTTCGGTTCGCACTTGACCGGTTTTTTTCACCATTTAGGTGGCAAACTAAAAAGGCAGGCAACATCAAAATCGGTTCAGAGGTTTATGCGTGAAAGCGTAACATACAGAGAGAGTTACTTTCGCATTTATAATATTAGTATGGATTATCTTAGTACCATAATTTCTTCTCCACTAGATCAAGGACATACAAGAAAATGACGCAGGCTGGTACCAGTGCCAGGTCCTCATGTCTATCAGTAATAAGATCACAGCTGAAGTGCAACTCCAGGTCAGACTACCGCCCATCATCTCAGACAACTCGACCAGGTCTCTTGTCGCCAGCGAGGGAGAGAGTGAGTAATTTATATTCTCTTTTTAAAGAAATATTTTTTTTTTCCTGCACCCAATAATGGGTCAAGTCAGTCCACAGTGCACCCACTTGTGAGTAAATAAATGTCAGCGTGCACCCACTAGTGGGTAAAGACAGTCTACCGTGCACCCACCATTGCGGTAAAGTCATACCTCTGTGTAATAGTGGGTAAAGTCAGTGTGCCGTGCACCCACTAAGGGTAAAGTCGTTTCAACGTGCACCTACTTGTGAGTAAAGTAGTTTCATCGTGCACCCATTAGTGGGTAGAGTCACTCCCCTGTAGAAAATCGCTATGAATATGTCGATCGACTGAAGATCCACTGAAACCATATTCCAGTGCACCCACTAATGGGTAGGTAAAGTAATTTCAACCTGCACCCACTAATGGGTAAAGTCAGTCTACCCTGCATCCAGTAGTGGGTAAAGTCACTCCCCTGTAGGAAATCGCTATGAGGATGACGATCGACTGAAGGTCCACTGAAACCATGTTCCAGTGCACCCGCTAATGGGTAAAGTCATTTCAACGTGCGCCCACTAATGTGTAAAGTCAGTCTTCCGTGCACCCATTAGTGGGTAAAGTCACTCCCCTGTAGGAAATCGCTATGAGGATGACGATCGACTGAAGGTCCACTGAAACCATGTTCCAGTGCACCCGCTAATGGGTAAAGTCATTTCAACGTGCACCCACTAATGGATAAAGTCAGTCTACCGTGTACCCACTAGTGGGTAAAGTCACTCCCCTGTAGGAAACCGCTATGAGGAAGACGATCGACTGAAGGTCTACTGAAACCATGTACCAGTGCACCCACTAATGGGTAAAGTCATCTCAAAGTGCACCCACTAATGTATAAAGTCAGTCTGCCGTGCACTCACTAGTGGGTAAAGTCACTCCCCTCTAGGAAATCGCTATGAGGATGACGATTGACTGAAGGTCGACTGAAACCAAATGCGTTCATGACAGCAATTAAAATGATCTATTTGTATTTACTAATCTAACAGAACCTACTTTTAGGTGTGCAGATGGAATGTTATTCTGGAGGCTTCCCGCTGCCGAAGATCTCGTGGCGTCGTGAGAACAACGCCATTTTGCCCACTGGTGGATCAATCTATAGGTAAGATTCTTTTATAATCTTTTTTTAAAGAATATTAGAACCGAAATTATTAACATTCCCTCTAACCCCTCCAGCTAAGCTAAATTGCTTGTGCTAGGAGTGGGTTCACGTCGGTAGTGTAATGGCCAGGATTCGAACTCGGGACCTTCCGATCGTAAGGCCGACTCCTTAACCACTAAGCTACCGACGCTGACTACCAGTTAATTCGGGGCCAAAGCTGAGTTCGAATTTTTCCAAGGGCTGCCACCCGTCCAGGTTTCCCCGGATATGTCTTAAGTTTAGAACCCTTTTTTCGCTCCGACCAACGAAACTGAACAGCATTCCACGTTTTGTAGCAAGTAGGCGAGTGCATCGGCGCAAAGATGCTAGTGCATCGGTGCATTAAACGAGGCATGACATCACGCCGTAATACGTCATATCGAATGATATACTGGTTTGTCCAACAAACCGGTTTTAGACCTCGCCTACGCAGGTGGCACCAACCGGTCTAAACCATAAAAGCCCTGCCAACTTCAAGATGGCGGACTAGTATTTACTATCCGAGTGACCCGGGAAGAAGCGTCGGTAGCTTAGTGGTTAAGGAGTCGGCCTTACGATCTAGAGGTCCCGGGTTCGATCCTGGTCATTACACTACCGACGTGAACCTACTCCTAGCACAAGCAATTTAGCTTAGTTGGAGGGGTTAGAGGGAATATTAGTAAATTCGGTTCTAATATTCTTTTAAAAATAAAAACGCAAATTATGATTTTCGGTCCCAATACGTGATAGGGGGCGAGCTTATTGCCGTCTAGCGGGCACTTTGTCTTGGACTGTACTTTCGTCTTTTGTTTACTGTCGGATGGAGAACAGCCCTATCCCTCAGTCGACTTCTACGATACTCACAGGAAGAGCTGGGGTGAACCTATACTCCCGAGGAGGGCAGACCGTAAGGGACAACTCTGGGTCAGCCGGGGTGCGAGGGATATGTCGAAGATAACCTCACCTCCGGCCTAGCACCACGACCCACAGTCGGCGTGCGGTTTTAGTCGGTTCGAGTCCGAAATAACCTCCCCTTCCGGCCCTGGGTCAGCCGGGGTGCGAGGGATATGTCGAAGACAACCTCACCTCCAGCCTATCACCACGACCCACAGTCGGCGTGCGGTTTTAGTCGGTTCGAGTCCGAAATAACCTCCCCTTCCGGGTCCGGCGGGGGAGGTATCCGAGGGGGTTTCCGCACGAAAAAAAAGGAGTGGTCCTATTCTACTCCTATTCTAATTCGGAACCAATACGGCAACCACCAACACTACAAGATATTAATCTGTATATATCTGTCTGATGTTAAACAGCCCTCTCCCTTAGTCGCCTTGCACGATACCGCATGGGTAAAGATGGGGTGGCCCAAATTATACTCGCAGATGTTTAGTCGCGTTTGGTCAAATACGCATTTGGTCTAATTGTCAAAAACAGGAAAAAATCGCGGATTTTCTATCCGGTTTCTGGGGGGTTATTAAAAATAACCACGAAGGCGTTAGCCTTCTAACCTAACCTATCCATGTCGTTTTTTGACAGTTGGACCAAACGCGACTAAACATCCGCCGGGAAGTTGGCAGTTAAGTTAGGGTGTTACTAAAGGATTTTTTTTATATTATTGTGTGTTTCAGAGGTAACATCCTAAAGATAGCCCAAGTGCATAAGGAAGACCGCGGCACATACTACTGCGTGGCCGAAAACGGAGTGGGCAAGGGTGCCAGGAGGAATATCAATTTGGAAGTTGAGTTCGCGCCCGTGGTCACTGTCCCTAGGCCAAGATTAGCTCAGGTATATACTACTTACTAAGTACCCGTGGCTTTGCACGCTAGAATTCTGATCCCGTTCCCGTTGCTCCTTCTATTCAGCTGACACTCCTTTCCAGCTGCGCTCGTGCCATAATTACTTTGAATCCTCTTTGCATTCCTTTAAGCCTTATTCATCGTGTTAGTAAAGTTAAATGAAACGATAATCTATATAATATAAAAATCAATGCCACTTTTCGTTGTAATGTTATAACTCAACAACGCCTTTACCGATTTGGCTAATTTTGGTCTTGAATTATTCGTGGAAGTCCAGGGAAGGTTTGTACGTAGAGAAAAATTCGAATAATTGCCGGGAACAACATCCACGCGGGCGGAGCCGCGGGCAAAAGCTAGTTTTATTATAAAATAAAACAACTTTTAAATTTTCTTTGAAATTTGCAAAAATTTTATTTGTATTTTGAGTCAATTTTTTTTAATATCCTTTTGTTTCGTAGGCTTTACAATACGACATGGATCTAGAATGTCACGTGGAGGCATACCCACCTCCTGCCATCACCTGGCTCAAGGATGAAGTACAACTCTCAAACAACCAGCATTACAGGTAAGACCATTCACCATCATCGTCATAGCATTTTTCCAGTTAGGGACACATAAACATAATATACTCACGCACTAAATGCAGAATGCTGTTCAAAATATCTCAAAAAGTTAGGGAAGGTCTCCTAAAAACATTTTCCGATATATACAAAGGTTAAGTTAAACCTTTACTGCCCCGTTTCAAAAATACATCCTGTACAACATGTCACAGCATCGGAACGATAAATTCGAACTCACTGTCAATAGCAGCTGTGACTGAGCGGTTTAGACAACGCCTGCCAAAACGATGGTCGACGGATCGAATCCCGGTGTCACGAAATGTGGTTTTTGTGTTTTTCTAATTTATGTAAATCTTTATTTGGTAAAGGTAACAGAAGATTCTATATTTAAATTCTTCTAGTTATTAGCAGAACATTCTGGAAGAATGAAAATGAGAAACGAAATGAAGATCAAAAATATAGTTTAGCTCTTCTAGGAGATCATAGAAAATTCTAGAGAAATAATAAAATGAATATCGAAAAGACGATCGAAATTAAGGGTATAAAAGGAGCTGTCAGAGCCGTGAAAGGACAGTTAAGTTTGGGAGTTCAAAGTAAACAGAAGACGAAGAAGAAGAAGGAAAAAGGAAGAAAAGTGGGAAAAGTGCAAAGTAAAGTGCAGTGAAAGTGCAGTGACCGTGCGGTACAGTCGCGCTGTGAGTGTCGCGAATAAGTCTGAAGTGCAGTAGTGCATCGTGTGGTACAGTCGCGCCGTGAGTGTCGTGTTCAAGATTTGGCTGTTGGGGTGAAAATAAAGCGGTCTCACATACGAAGCTGTTTATTTCCAATCCCGTTACCCGTCTCCCGTAACAATACAAATAATCACGCCTTTATCCCTGGAGAGTTAGGCAGAGGTGAATTAACACCCACATTTTACCACTAAATGTATTCGGTCCCACGTAATAGGGGGTGAGCCTATTGTAGTATTCCGAGCAGTATTGTTGACTTGAGCCATGCATCTGAGGCTGAGTCTGTGCTGTATATATCTGTCTGATGTTAAACAGCCCTATCCCTTAGTCACCTTGTACGACACCACATGGGAAGAGATGGGGTGGCCCAAACTCTATTCTGCCGGGAAGCACGCAGCTTTTATATTTGTGCATACAAATATTTGCACTGATAGGGAATTGAACCCCTTGCGCAACAGTCGAATACCGCCACTTCACAGAAGTTGTTATAGCGTTAGTGTTGTGTAGATATCATACAGTAAAGACAACGAGACGAGAGAAAAAAGGTAAACAAAGCGATCATTACTGAGTTGCGATAACTAGCGATTATTTTCTCTGTACTTGTGTTACATGTCACATGTACGCAACAATGGCCGAGCGACAGCTGTCGTTGCGTCTTTCGTAGTACAGGAAAGCTGTCAGCACAGCGGTTCTAAACTGTCAGATCCGCCATCTTATTAGCAATTTCATTCCTGTGTGAATGCGCTTGATATGATTCGTAATATCTATATATATATATATTTTTTTATTTATTTATTATAAGAAACTACAGCTTATTTTAGTGGTCTTTTTTTTTACATTTACATATTACTTAAGCTAACAATGAGTTTCATGACATTCACAAGGATGCATAAACTAGATGTGGTTAGTTGCACCTAGAACTAAAAATTAAATAAAAGAAAATTGTACAATGAAGGTAAAAGAGAACATAAAAATGAATCCCTATATCCCTTGGTCACGCCATCACGCGTGAACGGCTGAACCGATTTCGCTAATTCTTTTTTTGTTGTGTTCGTTATTGTTAGGAGAAGGTTCTTATGAAAGAAAAAATGAAGAAAATTGCGCGGAAAATCAGAAAATTTAAGAATACATAATTACCATATATAATAGCTGATCCGACATACGCCATGTCTAAATTTTGAATTTGGAATACGAATTGGAAAAAAATGTGTTTATTGTTCTAATACTGCTGTATGATATTCTTCTATGTTATCTGACGTTTGATATAGAATTGACATAATGCGTGCAAATATCGTCAGAGGGTGATTATTAGACATTCTTCTGAAGTAACAAAATGCCCGTTGCTTGGGCCGCGAAAATATTTATGGTGGCTATTTTTTTATTTAGGTCGAAAAATTGATTGTTTATGGTAGTATGAACGCCCTTGAGCGTAGAGGTATATGGTTGTATGGGTCCCATAGGTATATAGGCTCCGTAGGTGTAAGTATGGGCCCCGGTGATCTATTAGTGTCGGGAGCTCCGTGGGCGTATGGGGCCCGATTCGAAATGATTTCCGTTCTCAAAATAATTAGGAGAATTTGATACAGTTAATTGATTCTAATTTCTAAGGCGAAACGAAGTTTGCCGGGACAGCTAGTTTTAAAATAAAAATGTTTGGAACCGCTGAAACTTTGTTTACCTTTTTTCTCTCGCTTCTTTGGCTTTACTATAGAATATTTATTTATAAAAAATCTTTCACTTCCAGAATCTCCCACTTCGCTACAGCCGACGAATTCACCGACACGACAATCAGAGTTATCACTATCGAGAAACGGCAATACGGCATGTTCAAGTGTAAGGCGCAGAACAAACTTGGCACGGATGAGGGACAGGTCGAGCTAGTTGGTGAGTACACGGCTTTATATTTAGGACTGGTACACACTTGAGAGATTTTTTTGTTGAGCAACATTTCTGTATGTTGATTGAACAGTAGAATCCGCTTATAATGACATTATAGGGAAGTGACAAACACGCCATATTAACCGAACGTCATAAAAATGATATTAATAATTAATATTTCTTTCATTAAAAAGAAGATAAGTACTTACAAATAAGCTTATTTTATATATTCCATAACACAAGCTATAAAAGCTTACCATGGGTCTAGATAGCGTTGTGTAGAATGTTGTGGAATATTTATTTATTTATTTATTTATATTTAAAAAAATGTGATGTAAAAATATTACATTTCATGAATACGAGCGACGGACGGCTTTAGGAGATATATCGGTCACTATAACCAGACGCAATTTTTGAATGAATTTTACAGCATTAAGTATGCTAACTATACAAATCGAATACATAGGGAAAAATAAATCTTCTCGGGCGGGACTCGAACCCGCAATCTTTACCTTACAGGGGGAATGCCTTGACCAATTCGGCTACCGAGACACGCCCGATGTGATTCAAATTTCCCTTCTATTTATCCGTTCTTACGGTGACGGTGCACGGTGGAGACATCTACCGATCTTCTTACGAACTATCGGAACCAATGAATGATGTTACAATCATTTTTAAACATAGATTTTTGTGTTTTTTTTTTGGGAAAGTTGAATCACATCGGGCGTGTCTCGGTAGCCGAATTGGTCAAGGCTGTAAGGGAAAGACTGCGGGTTCGAGTCCCGCCCGAGAAGATTTATTTATCCCTATATATTCGATCAGACGCAATTTATTAAAACTGATTAAAAATAATTCGTAGTAAGCAGCATGTCAATATATCCAACTAAACGAAGTCATTATATCCGACTTTATAAAGATTACGATTTTTTTTTAAATAATTGTAAAATCATTCTTTGGTTCCGATAGCTCGTAATAGTGTTGGTAGATGGCTCCGCCGTCGCCTCTAAGACGGATATAATAAGGAAGAATTTTTCGATTAGCTCAGGCGTGGTCCGATGGCTTAGCGGTTAAAGCATTCTCCCTGTAAGAGAAGGATATCTTAATAAATTTGATTAGTTAGCACACCAAATGTTTTATAATTCCACTTTTCCCCGTTGACAATCCCTATTGATGGGGATTATTGAACTTTTTGTTCACTATTCCCCGATGATGCACAACAATAAATTTAATGGGGATTAGTGAACTAAAAAGTAAACTAAAAAAGTACGTTAAAAATTAGTTCAATTAGCATTTTAAGTTCAATAATACCCATTAGGCATGTTAAAAATAAAATACTGTAAATGATCTACTTTTCATTTTTTATAAGGTAAGGGCTGAATTATCCAATAATAATAACGGGAATTAACGCGATCATGGTATAGGTACATACGTATCTTTCATTAAAAAGGATTGATGAATCGTTACCTCAGGTTGGTTAGGTTTTTTTTTTTTTTTTTTACACAGGACACGTCAATTTGACTTCACCTCACCTGATGTTAAGCTAAAGGCAAAGTCTCGGAAAGAGGGTCACCATCGTAAACATTTACCATGTTAACAGTGGTGGCACTCAGCTTGACGGCCTCATTAGATGCCTTTTCACGCCCCGCTTAAAGGACCCGGGACTGTAGGAAGAAGGAAACACGTGAGCTGGCAGGGAATTCCAGGTCTTAGTGGTGCGGCATAGGAATGAATCACTGAAACGCTTGGTTCTAGCTGGTATACTCTGCACCGTAAATGGATGACATCTTAGCCCTGCACGTGTCGTCCTGTGAAGGAAAGGGGAGGGTGGGAGGTTAGGTTAGGTTAGTTATTTTTAATCAGTTTTTTTATAAAAATAATCACTAATTCAGCTCTTACATTATAAAAAATAAAAAGTAGATGATTCACATTCAGTTCACTAATCCCCATTGAATTTATTTTTGTGCATAAACGGGGAATAGTGAACAAATAGTTCAATAATCCCCATCAATGGGGATTGTCAACGGGGAAAAGTGCAACAAGCCAAAAAAATACATTCAAAATTGTCAATTGGTTTAAGAAGAAAGAAAGTTGCTCACAAAAAAATCTATACCATGTATGTGTACCATTAGACATTTTTTTTTAAATGTATTGTTTTATTATTGCAGTTTTGATTTTGCAATTTTATTATGAATGCAAAAGTTGAACGAACTTAGGTTTCATATTGGCAGAATGTTGTATTCTTTTATTTTGACAATGTTTTGAAATTGTTTGTGTTGTTAATAGTATCAAGTTTTATCTAGCAATATGATATTATGGTATTGCGACATTCAACCAATCATTTGGTATATCATACCGGGTGTAAGGGGAACGCTCCCGAAGCTGAAAACCCCTAGTAGTACTCCAGGTACATAACACATTAGGGCACTGACTGACCTCCGTCCCCCATGAGCGCGGGCCTGGGGGTGACGGGTGGAGCCCCCTGTCACCCCAGCAGAAGCAGGCCACGGCGGCGGCGCGCTGAATAGCGCGCCTCCCCATTCCGGGGGCGAGTTGGGGACACCGTTGTCCCCCCTCCTGAGGAGGGCCAGACCGTAAGGGATGGCCCTGGGTCAGCCGGGGTGCGAGGGATATGTCTTTGACAACCTCACCTCCGGCCTAGCACCAAGACCCACAGTCGGCGTGCGGTTTTAGTCGGTTCGAGTCCGACATAACCTCCCCTTCCGGCTCCGGCAGGGGGGGTATCCGTGGGGATTTCCGCACGAAAAAAAAAAAAAAAAAAAAAAAAAAAAGGTACATAACACATTGGCATAAAAATAAAAACGATTCAGACAAAAAAAAAATGCATTATTTACTCTCCATCGTGTTAGTAAAGCTAAATGAAACTGTAATTTCATAAAAAAAACACCATTACAAATAATAAATAAAGTTTAAACTAAAACCCGACTACCGAAAAATCACGCTTTCAAAAGTGACAAACAAGAAAATATCAAGGATAGCCGTGGTCGTATGCCACTTTTACTAGAATATATTGTTTTGTTACAGTAAGTGGCATACGACCACGGCTATCCTTGATATTTTCTTGTTTGTCACTTTTGAAAGCGTGATTTTTCGGTAGTCGGGTTTTAGTTTAAACTTTATTTATTGATTAAATTATTTTGAGGCAAGGTAAAGCTAATAATTTATACATATTTGAAATGTACTCATTAAGCACTTTCATTTGATACCAAACACGGCATATTTATCTCAAATTTATTTCTTAATACAGTACCTTATGAGCGCTAGAGGGCGCCACACAAGATTGGGTGACACGACATATAGCCTATAACCATCGGACGATCAAGCCGCTTGTAACGATACCACATTTGTCCAGTTCTAATAAGTATTTGAGGAGCTATGAGGGAACAAATGAACATACATACATATATAGCCTGTCAAAATCATAACCCTCCTTTTGGCTTCGCTGTAGTCGGGTAAAAAGCACGCGCTAGGCGCTAGTGGATTTTTTTTATGTAGTGATGTTCCTTTTATGAAATTACCGTTTCATTTAGCTCTACTAACGCGATGGAGAGTAGATAATGCAAAAAAACATTTTTTTTTGTCAGAATCGATTTTATTTTTTGCCAATGTGCTATGTACCTGGAGTACTACTAGGGGTTTTCAGCTTCGGGGGCGTTCCCCTTACACCCGGTATATGAATCTGCTTCATTTGATTTTATGGTTAGATTTTTATATACATCTGAATGTTTGTGATTTATACTTTGTATCAATATGGAATTTTAACTAACTGTATATTTATAATCTCACATGGGATCCGTCTTCCATGTTTTAGTTAGCTCTGCACTGCCCTTTTTTGTGCGGAAATTCCCTGGTTTATAGGACCCGAACCGACTAAAACCGCACGTCGTCTTGGGCTTTCAAATGCCGAGATATATACTTAGCACTCTGGTTGACACAAGGCCATCTTCTCCTGATTTGCCCTGCCCCACACTTCCTTCTCTGCCCTGTCTAGTTTTAGCCAATCCTACTCTAGCTTAATCTCTCCTGCTATATCCCAGTTGTTAGGGCTCAGGGCAACATTCAATTCCACACATTTCTGCCAAAGGTCTTCATTCCTTTTCTTGCCAAATGCCATGTCTTTTTAACACGCTATTATTAGCTTCACTTGTAACTATGTATGTAAGAAATCTTAGAATCTTAATTGGACCCACTTCCCGGTCTTCGATTAGGATGAAATCTTGCACACCGCTCTGAGTTCTGATGACAATACATGACTAGCTAAGAAACGTCATCACAAATCCAATATGGCGGCCTGCCCAAGATGGCGGACTGGCTGTTTGAAATCCACCCCCATTATATGGGTATCAAATGAACGGGTTTGCTGTCAGGAATAAGAAAAAAATAGTCACGTGGCTTAAATCCAATATGGCAGACGTCCTTGTAATTTTTTGTGCGTGCTAAAAGCGTGTCTTTTTAGTTTTTTAAACTATTTTCCTTATTTTCATGCAATCTATTCAAAACAGAAGTAACATAATCCATCCCATATACAAATACTAGCTTTTGCCCGCGGCTCCACCCGCGTGGATATCGGTCATCGCGACCAAACATAACCTATGTGTTAATCCAGGGTGTCAACTAACTCCATACCAAATGTTATTAAAATCGCTCCAGCCGTTTAGACGTGAAAGAGTAACAAACATCCATCCATACTTACAAACTTTCGCGTTTATAATATTAGTAGGATTTGTAATGAACCGGGATCGAACCCGCGCCTCCTGCCTCCTGCGCAGTGGCCGCGTTCAGTACCGCCATTCCACAGAGGGTTTATTCCGGAAATCCCCACCGACGAATTCCCACCAGTGGCGATTGTTAATTTTTTCCCTGAAATCCCCACTAGTGAAATAGACTCAGCCTAGTGGGGATTTTTGGAGAAATAAGTAATAATTCCTACCATATGTTTTTTTGTTATTGTTGTTTTACCATCAGGCGAGGTGAAGTCAAATTGACGTGTCCTTTATATCAAAAAATTTATATAAAAAAACACTCGCGTTTTACGTTATCATAAAAAAAATTGTTTAAAATTAAATATGTTTCATTATAAACAAAAATTAATTGTTTATAATGAAACATATTTAATTAAATAATACATTAACAGATTTTTGTTATCTAATTTTAAAACAACATCTGATGGGGATCGTTACTTATTTTTCCAAACATTCCCACTAGTCTGAGTTTATGTAACTAGTGGGGATTACTGGAAAAAAAATAACAATCCCCACTGGTGCTGTTTTCTAGAATAATCCCCACAGAGGAGGTTTATCTATACCAATATTCTATCCCAAAATTTGATACAAAGTGTATATCTAGTTGTACTGCATTGCATGTCTTATTCGCATGTTTTTAGAGTCTATAATCCCGGTGTGCCCGCCTGCTTGCGGCACCACCCGTTATGGCGGGGCCCACAGTATCGCTCCGTCTGGATCCACCCTTATAGCGATGTTGGCTGTATATCTGGTTTATGCCTTAAGGAGGTAAGTCGCTTTGATGTTTTTATAGGCTATTTGACCGTTAAAAAACTTGTTAAAACTACTACGAAAATATCGTACTTCAGTACCGTATTTCAGAACGAAACTCAGTCCTTCGGGTTGGTCGCGTAACGTCAAAACAGATAAATGTATAATAAAACATTAAATCGTTCACACTTAACTGATAATGATGCCAATTCTGTGTTGTCAAATTAACTAAAATACGCTAAATATCACTAAAATGCTTACTGACGTTTTAGTGAACCCAAAAAAAAAAATTTTTTGAGATCTAGAATACTTCAAACAATATTTTGTAAAATATGTTTTTGTTAAGCTGACGAAACCGCTGTCCGTCATGTTGATCTGTAGATTATCCGTGCTGTGACGTCATACAATTTGTAAACAAAGTAAATGTCATCTCACTACGTTCGTCGGGTGTCATGCGGATGACATTTACTCTGTTTACAAATTGTATGACGTCACATAATGGCTGATAGCGTTTTTAGAGCATTTCAAATAAATAAAAACATAACATTTTTAAATGGCTTTTGTACAACCATCTGATAGTTTTATTAGTTGTAATTGATACATTATATTGGTTTTGTACGACAAATAATGTAAGAAATACAAGGAATACTCTTAAAATGTAATATGAGTCAAATAGACTATTCTAATAATACATATAACAAGTCATCCATAATGTCTTGTAAAATATTATTTAGCCATATCATGGTGATATGTTTGGTGTCATATTTAGTCGAAGATCTACCAATTTGAGTAGGTACTTGCCTGAAATATATTTCTCAAATAGAACTCTTCGATAATCTGAGTTCCCTTCACATAAATCTGGTCAAATAGCCTATTTTTTTATTGATGTGTAATGAAATGTGCTTGTTTTGCAATTTTCAATTTTATGTTTTCTCGAAAACCAATTCTAGTTAGTTAAAATTATATACGTGTACGTATTTCAAACCCTTAACTGTCAATTTCTTTGAGATTAATACGTCTAAAGTAAAGCCAACGAAGCGAGAGAAAAAAGGTAAACAAAGTTTCAGCGGTTCCAAACTATTTTTTTATTTAAAAATGATTACGTGTCACTTCAAGCGCATGAAATTGCTCATAAGATGGCGGATCTGACAGTTTAGAACCGCTGTGCTGACAGCTTTCCTGTAGTATGAAACACGCAACGACAGCTGTCGCCCGGCCATTGTCGCGTACGTGTGACGTGTGCGACAAGGACAGAAAACGATCGCTAGTTATCGCAACGTAACTCAGTAATGGTCGCTTTGTTTACCTTTTTTCTCTCGTCTCGTTGGCTTTACTTTTGCTTGGAACGATTTGAAACCCACAACCGTTTTCTTTTTTGATAAAAATACCATGTATGTTTATCACCTAACTCTTATACGGCTAGACCGATTTGGATGAAATTTTATCTGTATATTTCAATGGATTCCTGGTTGATTTGTAAATAAATAATAATGCAAAACCAACCAAGAGCCTACTCATTCATTACTTTGGTAATACATTCACAGCACAGTACATACAAAGCGTAGGTAGCTTAGTGGTTAAGGAGTCGGCCTTACGATCGAGAGGTCCCGGGTTCGAATCCTGACGACGTGAACCCACTCCTAGCACAAGCAATTTAGCTTAGTTGGAGGGGTTAGAGGGAATATTAGTAAGTTCGGTTCTAATATTAAAAAAAAAACATTTTATAATCTACTAGGTCGCGACCAAACAGACTTTCTCAAGGTTTAATCTACCCTATACCAAATTTCATCAAAATCGGTTCAGTGGTTCAAACAGAGTTACTTTCGCATTTATAGTATAGTATAAACTCACGCTTGTATTCCCCGAACGGGTAGGCAGAGGTGCTAGCACCCACATTTCGCCAGTTTATGTTTAGGTCCCAACGTAATAGGTGGCGAGCCTTTTGCCATTAACCGGGCACTTATAAATAATAGCATTATAGTTTAGATGAATTCCTATTTAACACTATTTCTCCAATTCCAGAATCGCCAATCCCGGACATTAATTTCCCGGGACTCCGCCGCGACCCTATGTACCGGGGTTACCCCGTGTATATCGGGACTGCCACTTCTACAACCCCACATATCTTCTTCGTACCAACAGTTACATATCTAATGAAAATCTTAACTTAAGTCAACATAATTATATTTTTTATAATACAATTTTAACATACATACATGATACAATTCGAAAAGCATCTCGAAAATGAAATGCTCAAGTGGGACTTGAACCCACGACCTTTCCCTTACAGGGGGAATGCTCTTCCAACTGAGCTGTTGTTCGAATTTTAAAGTTACCATAATAAATGCTATAAAAATTCATTTAAATACGTACATACAGTTATGCCTCGAAGTTGGCAGAGGTGTAGTAAAACCCACTTTTCGCCAATTGTACCCATAGCTCGAAAAACTATCGTATCGTTAACGTATCGAGAGAACGGAGCATTGCGATTGGCCGGCTGTTTACTGTGAACCTGTGTGTGTGTGAAGCCGGCCAATAGCATTGCTCCGTTCTCTCGATTCGATTACGATGAGGGGCACTGTTATTTTCAATAAGACGAGAGCCTTTTACCTTCTAGTGGCATCTTTATTGTAGGCTGTATGTTTTAAAACTTGGCGATAAATTAATCGAATTTTACAGCATTAAGTATGCTAACTATACAAATCGAATACACAGGGAAAAAGAATCTTCTCGGGTGGGACTCGAACCCGCGACCTGTCTTTAAGGCGACGGTGGAGACATCTACCGATATTCTTACTAACTATTCGGAATCAATGAATGATGTTACAATAATTTTTAAATATTCGCCTTGGCGATAAATTTTGAATAAGGTCGTCTGATTCGAGCATAAGTTTACACCAATTTTTTTCCCGAAAGTACATTATAAAAAAAATTCTTTTGATTAAGTATAAAAATGAAATTTAATGAATTATTCAATCAAAATCATGTTGTATATACGAAAAAAAAAGGTTAAAATCATAAGATAAAAATATAAAAGTTTTTACTTTTATAATTTTTTGTACATCGTATCCCAGTAATTCCATTATAAACATAACATAACATAAACATAAATAGACCAAACAATGAAATCAGTGATATTTATAAACTTTTTAAAGGCTAATATCCTATGTGACTCTACGGCCTAACGTATAGTCAGCAATAAAAGTAGATTAGAAGTCTGTGCAATCTGTCCTGGGTTCGAATCTTGACCATTACACTACCGACGTGAACCCACTCCTAACACAAGCAATTTAGCTAAGTTGGAGGGGTTAGAGGGAATATTAGTAATATCGGTTCTAATATTTTTTCATAAAAAAAATCATTATCTACTTTTCGCGCTGACTACATCCGAAACTTCGGTCCCGTGCGAAAGAAGTAGCATGAATATACTATTATGAAATTTTAAACATACACCTTCATATTTCGTGAAAATATAGTGTGCAATAAAGTATTCAGAATTGTGCCAAAATAATATCAGTATGATTATAGCCTTTCGTTACTTTAGTAGCAATTGATATATAATTATTAATATAAAAATCTCACTTGGTTATACAGTTCACTTTTACGAATACATGGGGAAAAATTAAATGCTCTAGTGGGACTTGAACCCATGACCTTTCCCTTAAAGACGGATATATAGAGAAGGGAAATTTGTGATCAGGTGTGGCTCAATAGCTCAGTTGGAAGAGCATTCCCCCTGTAAGGGAAAGGACGTGGGTTCAAGTCCCACTTGAGCATTTCATTTTACGGATGTATTCAAATTTCAAAGTTGCTTTAAAAAAAATCGTTCAGTTCATTTTCAATATTGTATGTATCAGGTTCGAGTCCTGTTTAAACAGTCTCAAGTTTAAATCTCAATCATAATTGTAGTTTACTTAGCTCGGTATTCCAGAACGAGACTCAGTCCTGAATTTCGTTTTATAACTAGGTCTGAGGACGGATTGTGATGACAGTTCTCATGGGAGAATTTATTCACAATTGAGTATTGTTCTGTAATAAATGTCTATTGCAAATAATAATACTATATTAATTTCAATAGTTTACTAATAAAACTATATACAATGTTTGCAATTTTTTCAAGTTTTCGGCATGAAAAGAAAATTTCAACCTGTTATGAATTAAGCATCGTTAACAATCAAATCATTGAGAATGTATTTTTTGTATATTTGAATTTGTATTTTTTGATCAGAAACTTAGTTGTATGCATTTTAATATTCCAAGAAAGTGTGATTTGAACATATGAGTTTGTATTCTTTCGAGAAATCTCTCTCTTCAGAACATATAATTTGTATATAATGAGTTTGTATTTTTTGATCAGAAATTTTGTTAAGTTGAACATACCTACATTGGATAGCTCTATGTAGTAAAAGGGCAGCTACCATGACTAGCAAAATTTCAGAACGTCTTTTTGTATCTATATGTATATGAGTTTGTATTTTTTGATCATCAAAATCTCTTTTGAGTGGAACTTGTAATGAATTAAATAATGAAATCGTGTATTATTAAACTATTCTTATAAATCAAATGTAATAAAAATTTGCGAGGTCTTTTTTGTATATATAAGTTTGTATTCTTTAATTTTTGAGTGATATAACTATATAAAAATAGATAATGTTGTCTACAGTTTTGTCAATAAACTGAAGTAAAGCCAACGAAGCGAGAGAAAAAAGGTAAACAAAGTTTTAGCGGTTCCAAACATTTTTATTTGAAAATTATTACGAATCACTTCAAGCGCATTCCAGACAGGAATGAAATTGCTCATAAGATGGCGGATCTGAAAGTTTAGAACCGCTGTGCTGACAGCTTTCCTGTACTACTAAACACGCAACGACAGCTGTCGCTCGGCCATTGTCACGTACGTGTGACAAGTGCGACAAGGACAGAGACAATAATCGCTAGTTATCGCAACGTAACTCAGTAATGGTCGCTTTGTTTACCTATTTTGTCTCGTCTCGTTGGATTGTACGGAGATATGTTTACCTTTAGAATAACAAAGATAGTGAGTAGTTCCTCTAGATGTGTGTCATTTTGTAATATTTTTATACGAAACTATATATTTAAGGTTGTGAAAGCGATGCGATGCTATAATTTTAGATACTCAAGGAAACAGTGGTTACTTGAACTAACTCGTTATGAAGAATTGTGTTTTACAATAGCTTAGTGGTAAAGGGGTCTGCTTTGCAATCGAGAGGTCTCGGATTCGATTCCTGGCTATTACCGCGCGCGCGGATGTCGGTTATCGCGACAAATCATAGCCTATGTTCTTTCTCAAGTTCTAATGTACCCCAATACCAAATTTCATATAAATCGGTTGAATAGTTAAGGCTTGAAAGCGTATCATATTGCAAACATAAAATAGCATCGCTTCGCTCGAAACAAGTACTTAGGGTACATCCATTAATTACGCGAGGCAATTTCGGCGAAAGTTATCACTGAAATTCGTGAATGAATATTCATTGTAATTTAGCTCACAGGGACTTATCATCATTGCGTTACTTCCGGCGCACCTGGGACCTCCGGGTCGCTAGCGGGACTTATGTGTGGATATATTAGAACCAACACATGACTGACTCATTCCTATACCGCACCACTAAGACCTGGGATACCCTGCCAGCTCACGTGTTTCCTTCTTCCTACAGTCCCGGGTCCTTTAAGCGGGGCGTGAAAAACCATCTGATGAGGCCGTCAAGCTGAGTGCCACCACTGTTAACATGGTACATGTTTACGATGGTGACCCTCTTTCCGAGACTTAGCCTTTAGCTTAACATCAGGCGAGGTGAAGTCAAATTGACGTGTACTTTATAAAAAAAAACACATTAGCCTACAGATGAAAATACTTACGTGATACCGAGAACCCTTTTGCCAGTCCTATCACACGAGTTTCTTTCTTCCTACAGTCCCGGGTCCTTTAAGCGGGGCGTGAAAAGGCATCTGATGAGGCCGTCAAGCTGAGTGCCACCACTGCTAACATGTTACATGACTGTAATAGTGACCATCTTTCTTGAGACTTTAGCTTACCATCAGGCATTATAAAAATACTGAGAATAAGTAAGATCAGCTTTAAATGTCTCGCATGGTTAATGGACTTACCCTTTTTATTATAAGAGAGACTTATTTTACTCCTCATCTGCACTGAGTTATAACTTATATTAATAAAATAGTATAAACAATGTTCTATCTCTGTACCGAATATCATCAAAATCGGTACAGTAGTTTAAGCGTGATAGCTTAACAGACAGAATTACTTTTGCATTTTTTATATTAGTATACAATTCCTTTTTTCATATGTAGAATCTCTTAAGCATTTATTTAGCAATACTTATTTATATATTAAAACCATTATGCATGAAGGGCATTAGAATGTTATTTCAGGGTCGGCAGCACGTGTGTGATTCTCTTTTGCACAGGTCTATAGGCACACTTTCCATCAGGTGGGCTGTGTGTTTATTTGCCACGTAAGTGGTATAAAAAAAATTACTTGAGTTTGTGGTTCATAATTACTCAGGTCCAGTAATCTAGCGTAAAATCGACACATTCCATAATTCAACAAATACATTCCCAAATTAAAATTAGGATGTTGATTAGGTACCAAATATTTAGACAATTTTTACGTAAGGCAATCGCCACGGAGCCAGCGGGGTTAGTTATGTCGGACTCGAACCGACTAAAACCGCACGGCCGTCTCGGTCCACCAGTTTCTGGGATGAGGTAGCCTCTGGTGTATCCCTTGCACCCCGACTGACCTAGAGCTATCAAAGGCCCCTCTTGGGACTACGGTGACCCCATCTTTCCCTAGAACAGGGGAGGGGGTATTTAGGGTGACAGGTGGCTCCATCTCTCACCCCTAGGCCATGTGAGCGGTAAACGCGTGCCAACTTTTAAGACAATGCCTGTCCTATGAGACGGGAACTTTCGAACGCATACTCAGTCCTTTTAATTCTAGCATGTAATAACATAGGTAAAAATAACATCAATATGCCATTTTTGTGTATTTCCAACTCTAGAATAAAAATAGAGGAGAATTTTTTATAAAACTAGCTTTTGCCCGCCACTTCATCCGCGTTAAGTTCTGAATAGAGAGGTATAGGACACTGCTCCTGTTCCCACGACCCAGATAAAGTTCTTTAAAGTTTCCCTCAGCCTGGTACTTCATGCAAATGTACTAACCTATACCCGGGATAAAATAAAGGTCGAACGGGATGAACTGTATCCTATGTGCGTCTCCTGGTTCTAAGCTACATCCCCACCAATTTTCAGCCAAATCGGCACAGCTGTTCTTGAGTTATAAATAGTTTAACTAACACGACTTTCTTATATATATACACTTGTTTTTGCCCGCGGCTCCGCTCGCGTGGATGTCGGTTCCCGGCAATTATTCGAATTTTTCTCAACGTACAAACCTTCCCTGGACTTCCACAAATAATTCAAGACCAAAATTAGCCAAATCGGTTCGTGCGTTCTGGAGTTATAGCGTCAGGAAGGAAAACTCGACTTATTTTTATGTAGTAGATAGATAGAGGCATTTCTTATCTCTAGTAATTATTATTTAGAGTGATAAAACTAAAACCCGACTACCGAAAAATCACGCTCTAAAAGTAACAAACAAGAAAATAGCCGTGGTCGTATGCCACTTTTCCCTAGAATATATTGTTTTGTCAGAGTAAGTGGCATACGACCACGGCTATTTTCTTGTTTGTTACTTTTAGAGCGTGATTTTTCGGTAGTCGGGTTTTAGTTTTAAACTTTATTTTTTATTTATATTATTTTGGGGCAGGGTAAAGCTAATAATTTATACATATTTGAAATGTGCTTATTAAGCCCTCTCATTTGATACCAAACACGGCATATTTAACTCAAATTTATTTTTTAACAAAGTACCTTATGAGCGCTAGAGGGCGCCACACAAGATTGAGTGACATGTCATATAGCCTATAACCATCGGACGATCAAGCCGCTTGTAATGATACCTCATATGTCCAGTTCTAATCAGTAGTTGAGGTGCTATGAGGGAACAAATGAACATACATACATACATACATACATACATACATACATACATACATACATACATAGCCTGTCAAAATCATAACCCTACTTTTGGCTTCGCCGTAGTCGGGTAAAAATGTTGACACGCGTGACATACATGTGAACACTGTCCTGAACTGAACTTCTATCTTAACATATTTTTGTCCCCATGAAATTTAACGTAGGCCTAAGATAATATTATAAACGTGAGAATTTTAAAATTATCTACATTCTATGAAAAAAAATACAACGTCATTATTAGGTACCTACAATAACATGTCACAAATGAATTTAATTTTCATTTTAAACTACTAATTAGGTACAAATAAAAATAAAAGAAAACCAATTAAAAACAAAGACTAAAATTAAAACGTGTCGTAGAATTCCTCCGCAAAGCATGCCTCTTGTGGCAACATTCCCAGAAGGCTGGCAGCATTGCCACGTTGTATGGCAATGCTTATTCGTCACGAGTACCTACTTATATTTTTTACAAAATAATTATACCTGCCAATTCCATCCAGTGTTAAGACTTGATTTTTGATAATATTTTTTGTAACTTAATCTATTTTAAAACTAACATGCTGGTAGCATTTTTATAACTCTTTTTAATGATATAAGTTTTTTTTAGTATGTATGATATATTATTTTTGTATGTATTAAGGGCTGGTGATTATTTTTTTGTGTTTATATGACTATGTGGATTGAAAAAATCTCTGCACTAGCTGTAAGTTAACTAAAAATATTGAAAAATTGTAAATTGGAGAAATATCTAGTAAAACACGAATTGAGATTAAAGTAAATGAAATATATATTTATGTGCATGTATCGTGAAATATATATCAACTCTGTCATGCAGTTTTTATGTTTTATATGATTTGAATATAATATGTAACTTTTAAACTATCGCGGCGTTTACTCATAGTTTATAATTTTCGGGACTTCACGCGATATATTTTTGATAAACTTACTTTTGCCGACGTTTCGGGTGCGTTGCAGCACCCGTGGTCACGACTTGACTGGCCTGCGAGCGTCGCGCGGTGTGCAGGAAACAGCAGCGCCTACCCTCCATTACTTTCATATTGAATGTAAGGCTGGCGACACACCACACTCACTATGTCAGTTTTAGACGGCATCGGCACTGTGTTTTTCGGTTTCACTATTTTGATCACTGGATTCCAGGTCCCGGATAATTTGAATCCATCTTCCCTATTTAATTTCAATAGCTTCACGCACAATCCGTGGATAGTAGTGGCGATCAGTGGAGAGGACTTTGGGTTGATGAAGTTTATCAAGTAAGTTTATCAACAATATATCGCGTGAAGTCCCGAAAATTATAAACTTTGAATATAATATGTTTTAATTTTAAGATCCTAAATGCATTTGTATCAATTATTGTCTGATTCACGCTTGCTCTTAGTCTTAACTACCAGATATCATTTATTTAGCGTATTGGTTGATACTACCAAATAAAAGCGCATGTTATTTTCGAAATATTCAACAAAAAATTAAAACTGGTACACTCTTGGTATTGCATTTGGCGAAAAAAAGTGAAACTTCGGCTAAGATCGGCATGCTTCGGTTTTAGCGGTCTTTGTCGCACGTCTGAGTTCTGACTGATATAACGATACCTTTATAGAGTAGTTAAAACCGTTTGTATTTTTGAAAATAAAACTCTAATTATAAATTCCGGTATTAACTACTCTTTAAAGATATTAAGCTGTAGACATATACTCACTCCGTCTCTTTCTCAATGATGATACCAGGTTTCTCGGGGTCTATTATAACGTGCTTATAAGTGTTCGTTTACTGAGAAAGAGAATAGCGAGAAAGAGCGAGTGAAGGAGGGAAGGAGCTATATAGTTTGTATGTACACCTATATCTCTTTCTCGCTCAGAAAACGACCACATATAACGCAGTATTATATACGCACTTCTATGACTAATAGGTTTATTGAAATAAAACCCATGTTTTTTACCATTTTACCAAACTGACTTTAAAATTTGAATGCAGAAGTGCAATTTATGTGCAGATTTTCTATGTTTAGTTTTTCGTTAGAACATGCGTATAAAGGTATCTAATATTAAGTATGTTTTAAAGTAGACTGCTTTAATTTGTAAGCTTATAATATTATTAGAATCTCACTCTTTCCCCCAATGTGTTTGTGCAGTTTTTGTTTTGATAAATAAATATTTTGATGGATACTGACTTTTATTAGTTATCCTATATTGATGTAGCCGCATGGTTCCCGGCAGAGTAGAATTTGGGTCACCCCATCTCTTCCCATGCGGTGTCGTACAAGGCGACTAAGGGATAGGGAGGTTTAACATAAGACAGATATATGCAGCCCAGACTGAGTCGGTCTCGTGTCTCCCCTGATCAACCCCCTGGGGGAGACATAAGGATTTTTAAGTCCTAGTGTCTCGCCTTACTAGGGGAGACACCAGTACTGGGTTTAGAAATTATTTTTAAGTCCTAGTGTCTTCCCTTACTAGGGGAGACACCAGTACTGGGTTTAGAAATTATTTTGAAGTACTCGTGGATCCCCCGTCACAGCTCTCATCTGTTATGAGTACCTAAATAATTTTAAGGAATGTCGACAAATTTGAATTTTGAAAAACGCAAGCAATTTTCGACCTTAACGACATAACTTGGTAATTAATTGGGTGTCGGTCTCATGTCTCTGATCAACCCCCTGGGGGAGACATAAAGATTTTTAAGTCCTAGTGTCTGGGGACGGGGGATCCACAAGTACTTCAAAATAATTTTAAAACCCAGTACTGGTGTCTCTCCAGTCTAGGGGAGACAAAAGGAATGGAAAAATCCTGATGTCTCCCCTGGGGGGGGCCATCAGGGGAGACATGAGACCGACACCAGCCTCATATACATGGCTCTAGTCAACAATAGTGCCAGGAATACGGCAATAGGCTCACCTCCCTATTTCGTGGGACTGAGTACATTGATTGGTGAAATGTGGGTGTTAATTCACCCCTTGCCTAACCCTCCGGGGATGTATGTTCCTCAACATCTTTCTGATGTTGAGTAGATTGCCATGCAGCACATTGTTAGCAGGTGGACCATGACATATGGAGCAACTCCACACTCACACTGCAAGTCCGCGTCATCTGAGGAACCCCACCTAGACCGATAATTAATTATGACAACTGGTATGGGATCCTGCCAAGATTTTCGACTCCCAAGCCACTTTATCTGCAAGTCAAGTTAAAAATTGTTGACATATACATATACTCGCGCTGGTAAATCCCCAAAGGGGTAGGCAGAGGTGTATTAACACCCACCTTTTGCCAACTATGATTTTCGATCGAACTTATTGCCGTCTAGCGGGCACTTTGTCTTTGGCTGTATGTTTACTGTCGGATGGAGAAAGAGATGGGGTGATTCTATTGTACTCCACCGGTTTCTGTGTAGTCGGTGGCATATCGTGGCATATTTAGTTTACCCAGTGAACAGCCACCCCGATAGCGTTCTCATAGGCACTCAGGAGTTCGCGTACAGGTGTTTAGAGTACTTAGTTGTCCCGTTGACCGAACGGCATTCTTAAAAATTGATATTACCCGAAAGGAACATTTTACGACCTATAGATGTTTTGTGAAGTGGCCGTTTTGCGAATGCGCCGTCTATTGTTATGGTCATGGGTGTCCCGGTGCTCTTACCAGTAGGTTTATTTAGTAGGAGCATGAGACTGGAGGGGCTGCTATGCAATGTGGCCCAGGCCTAAAAGTGTAAATGTATGACATTTAGTCGTTATTTTTAACTTGCCAAAATCCCCTCGGAGCCGGTGGGGTTGCTATATCGAACTCATAGAGTTCGGACTCGAACCGACTAAAACGCACGCTGTTTTTGGTTCATGGGTTGCAGGTGCAGAGACAATCTCTTGCACGCCGGCTGGCCCTCATAGGGTGGGTAGGTTCGTTTTTAAATAAAAATAGACAATATACCTAAAAATACACTTTATTTCCATATATCATAGTATAATAATTAGGTTTTGGTAACATTCGTTTTCTGTACCTATTACCTACCCTTATATTATTTTTACAAAATATTTTGGCTTAAAAATAAATTAATATCAATACGCCATCTCTATGTTCTCTGTAATTATTATTCCACATAAAACTGAGACCATGAAAACAACATGATAATATAAAAAGTAGAAAAGTTATATCCACAATATTTATCGTACCAATAAAATTTGCAGGACTTATTTACATATTAGTACGTATATAAATATGTTCACGCATGTAAATTCCCCAAGGGGTAGGCAGACACCTTTATCGCCCACATTCCGCCAACTATTCTTTTTCCATCCTACGTAATGGGGGGATGAGCCTATTGCCGTCGAGCGGGTACTTAGTCGTAGGTTTAGATAAGGGCGAAACTTTGTCGTAGGTATAGATAAGGGCGAAACTCTGTCTGGCTATAAACAGACAATATTTCTTTCGCACTGTATTGTGTTATTTTTTTATATCATTTGTAGGTATTTACACAAGTTTCGACAAATAAAGGTCTAAGTACCCGTACGACCCAAAGTTTGGACCCCATCACAAAAACACTACACTTAATGGATGAGGTTCAATCTTCGTGCGGGTACGTAGTTAAATAAATTTAGTCATCGTGGAATTCCTAGTTAAGTTGCAAAGCAGATTAAATTTAAAAATATAAATGGTCTCAATCTCATGTGTTTTATCTTTTTATTCATTCGTAGTTATATAATAAATCACCTTTTCTTATAAACAACAAAACTGTACAATGTTCACAGAAATAAATTAAAGTAGAACAAGATTTACTTGATTTTAACAAACATATTTGACAAAGCCAAAGATAACCGCTTGGAGCACAGATATTCGAGAGGAATAGTTCCATCTTAATTTATTTATGTGCCTATAAAATGTTCATCTCATACCGGACATTTTCTTTTATCGAAAGAATTATCTTTAAACCAATCAGAATGGATTCAGTTACCGTGACCCGACGATGGCTAGTTCTGTACAAATCCTTTCGTGGTTCACGAATGACCAAATCAAAATTTTCAGATAACGTATGACCTCAAAGTTTGGACCCTATCACAGAAGTACCCGTTCGACCTTATGTATTTTTAAGACCCATCATACACACATGTAGTAGGTACAAAAATTGAGGGCGTACGAATACCTGCGTAAAGTCTTGCAGTATTTTAGTCTGTTTCTAAACTGAATTTCCTTTATTGTATTTGTTCGGTGTGTAATTATATCGGAGACGGTGGGTATCACCAGATTGATGCTAGTGTCGACCATAACGCATATATCGCCAGACCGATGAAAATAAATCGTGCTATCTGGTGTAGATAGTATAATCTGAAAAAAAAAAACCATTTAAAAATCTTCGTTCTTATAGCCTGGGTCTATCCAGTTCTTATAGCATCATCATCTAAGTGTAGCAACCGCCAAGCTACTTGGGCAAAAAATGCCTGGCAATAGCGCCCCCACCGGGTAACGGTAGAAGGAGTAGGCCCAAGAAGTGCAGGCTTGAAGTTGTCGAAGGTGACATGCGTGCAAAATGGTCTCGCTACTAGATCGTGGGAAGTGGTGGAAGAAGAGCTGGAAGGTGGCTACAAGAGCACCGTGGCCTCGGATGCAATCAGGATTGACGTCTCAATGTTGAAGGTGATCTAAACGCTCGCAGCCAGATGTGCTCGGGAAACGATCAGTAGGTTTTTTTTTATCGTGTGAAAAATCCCCATGCAGCCGGTAGAGGCGCTTATGTCGGACTCGAACCGACTAAAACGCACACCGTTTTGGGTCCTTGGTTGCCGGAGGTGAGATTGCCGAAAGCATATCTCTCGCACTCCAGCAGACCCAGGACCATCTCTTTCTAGATGACCCCCTTCGGGTTGTGGGGACCTTAGTGTCCCCATCTAGCCCCGGTTACGGGGAGGCGCACTTTGCGCCGCCGCCGCGGCCTGCTTCTGCTAGGGTGACAGGTGGCTCTACCGGTCACCACCAGGCCAGCGCTCGTGGAGGACGGAGGGCAACCGCACCTTGGTAGCTTATCGTTTAAGCTATAGCAGTAGGTTAATCTACAAAGGCGTGGTTGCCATTAGTGCTTTCATGCTCCGAAGGGTATATCAAAAGTCACTCTCGTATGTCAATTGTCGTTAGGTCAAGACAGAAGCCTATATGGGCGACCTGAACAATTCTGTCACAGGTTAGTCACTAACCACAACTTAGGCTGAAATGCCAGACAACAGTGCCTCCAAATATAGCCGAAAAACTAATCCACATCATACTTGCGGATCCCGAACTCCGAAGTGAATTGGTTGACCGTGAAAAGAAAGAAAATGTTTTATTAAAAAAAAAAATGTTTTATTTTAAAAACACAGCGCACAATTGTGACTGAAAGGATTTCTTTTTCACGCATAGAATGATGCCAGCTCACATGTTTCCTTTTTCCTACAGTCCCGGGTCCTTTAAGCGGGGCGTGAAAAGGCATCTAATGAGGCCGTCAAGCTGAGTGCCACCACTGTTAACATGGTACATGTTAACGATGGTGACCCTCTTTCCGAGACTTTGCCTTTAGCTTATCATGAGGTGGAGTGAAGTCAAATTGACGTCTTTTATAGAAAAAAAGATATAACCTATAATCAAACTTAATTACGGTTTTGAAGTTCGTACGAGTGCGGGTTTCATTCCAATGGCGTTTACGAAAAGAGAGCGAGTCTAACGCCGATTGGCCTGCCGCTTTCGTACGAACTTCTGAGCCGCCATTAAGTTTGGTTCGAGGTATACCTATGATTGGATTACCTTTTCCATTTAATCCTGGCTTGTGGCAATGTGTCATCGCTCTCCTTGAACAGGTATCGCCGTATACCGGCCAGGTACTCGTCAAAGTACTCGTTCCAGTCTACCTCGGCCATGCTGAATGGGTACAACTGCAACAAAACAGGTTCAAATATTTACTCTTGCATTTTTTTCGGTGGAGTAGAATAAGACCACTCTATCTCTTCCTGTGGGTGTCGTAAAGGCGACTAAGGGATAGGGCTGTTCTTCATCCGACAGTAAACATACCTGCAGCCCAGGACTAAGCGTCCGCTAGACGGCGAGCCCGCTATTACGAAGGACCGAAAATCATAGTTGGTCAAATGTGAGTATCAATACACTTCTGCCTACCCCATCGAGGATTTACAGGCGCGAGTATATGTACGTGAAAATCCCCACAGGTACCCCACGTCGGAGCCGACAGGGGTGGTTTTATCGGATTTGAACCGACTAAAACAGCACGCCTTCGTCTTAGATCATCAGTTACCGAGAGTGAGATTGCTCCTGGATATGCCAGGCCCTCGCTCTCCTACTGACCCTGGGCTGTCAAAATGGCCCCCTCGGGTGTAGGGCTACTGTCCCCCATCTTGCCCCGAATTAAGGGAGTTTCGGCCTGCTTCTGCTGGGGTGTCGGGCAGCTCCACCTGTAACCCCAGGACTGTTTTCATGGAGGACGGATATCATTGAGCGACTTCCGACACCCGGGTCACCTGCACACATCGTTCAATTACTGCCGCTCAGATAGGAGTTGTAAATACTACACCTCGGTATTTCCGTCCAGTTGAGCAGACCATCTGGGGAAGTACCTCCACCCTACAGAATACCGCAGCCATAGCCAGAGGGTAGTCAGATCTCCCTGAGAGTTTTAAAGCTGTTAGACCAAAGGCTTGTTCTGCTTTGTCTTCTGTACTGATGGCACAGAAACTCTCTGTGCTTACAGGGACGGCAGCACGAGTGTGGCTCCTCTGGTGTTGCACACGTCCGTAGGCCACGGTAACCACTTTCTATCAGGTGGGCCGTGTGCTTGTCAGCCATTTAGGTGGTATAAAAAAATTACATGTTTGCGTCATCTAGAGTCAATGATCCTGAATCACGCAATTCGAATTCGCGAATACCTATATCATGTCACGTCAACCGATCCTAACAACGATGTCCAATGTCAACCGTGGTCCAATTGAAAAATCGATAAAACCCATACATTTTCCTACCTTTTTATCAACCGCAGAAGTCTTCTCCCATAGCTCCTGTGTCTTCTCGTTGTGAAACATAATCTCCCTCGTGCAGAAGTATGACAATACGGATGAGAACTTGTGTATCTTCTTATAAACTTTTAACATCCTGTAAAATTACATTAAGAATTAGGAGAATTAAATTTATACAGGACTAGCTTTTGCCCGCGGCTCCGCCCGCGTGGATGTCAAACATAACCTTTGTTCTATTTATACTGTTGGTTGACGGCACTTGGTGGAATTAATTGTTACACATATTGAGAACACTTTTTCCACAGTATTTATTATATTGAGCCTGACCGGTTTCGCCTTACGGCATTCTCAAAGGTTTTAGCTCAATATAATAAATACTGTGGAAAAAGTACAAGTGTTCTCAATAAGTATAGCCTATGTCCTTTCTCATGGTCTAATCTATACCTATACCAAGTTTCATCAAAATCGGTTCAGTGGTTTAGGCGTGAAAGCGTAACAGACAGACAGGCAGAGTTACCTACTTTCGCATTTATAATATTAGTATGGATATTGCAAGAAGTTAGTCATTCTCAACGTTCCCGCTCTTTTTATATAATCTTGACCCCATGGCACACACCAATGACTTTTCGATACTTTTCGAAGTTATGTGTGTATTTATCGCAGGTTTATAAGTGCCCGGTTAATGGCAATAGGCTCGCCACCTATTACATTGGGACCTAAACATAAACTGGCGAAATGTGGGTGCTAGCACCTCTGCCTACCCCTTCGGGGAATACAGGCGTGAGTTTATGTTATGTTATATGTTATGACCCCAAATTGCGAGAGAAACGAGGCCCTGAGGAGCGCGTATTGGTTTCATGTAAAAGGAAAATAAATTCACCAAGAATTTGAGTAACTACACCGCTGTAGCATTGCACTCTATGCTATCTATCCTCAGAAGAAGCGTACCTACTGTGTTTATAGAATTCATTCTGTGATGACACACTGGGGTTAAGATATTTCCCGAGGAGGGCCAGACCGAGTGCGAGGGATATATGTCGATGACAACCTCACCTCCGGCCTAGCACCACGACCCACAGTCGGCGTGCGGTTTTAGTCCTACTCTCCCCTTCCGGCTCCGGCAGGGGAGGTATCCGAGGGGATTTCCGCACGAAAAAAAGGGGTTAAGATATTTACCGGTAATTATAGGTACTTACTTTGGCGTTCGTCCTAGGCAGACGGCTAGTCCGTCAACTAACGCAGCGGGTATCAGATGTAGGAAAAATATGTAGATGTTATTCAATAACGCAGACTTGGTCAGTTGGAGGGAGATATACCTGGAAAAGTATCAAGATTAATTATACTATAGTAAAGCCAACGAAGCGAGAGAAAAAAGGTAAACAAAGTTTCAGCGGTACCAAACATTTGAAAATTATTACGTAGGTATCACTTCAAGCGCACTCCAGACAGGAATGAAATTGCTTAAAAGATGGCGGTTCTGACAGTTTAGAACCGTTGTGCTGACAACTTTCCTGTACCACGAAACACGCAACGACAACTGTCGCTCAGCCATTATCGCGTACGTGGGACATGTGCGACCAGGAAAGAGAAAATAATCGCTAGTTATCGCAACGTAACTCAGTAATCAGTAGGTAATCAATCAGTAATGGATTATGACGTACAGAAGATACGGGAAACCACACCAGATGCTGATGGTCCTAAAATGTTGGTCCCTAACCTGATGGGAGAAGCGAAAGATCTATGCCAGGATCACAGCAAGTAGAAAACTATGGTTTCAGCCTACCGCGCTAGGAAAAAGACGTGACTGCATGTATGTTTGTAACTTGACGTTCAACAGATACTTGTTCACGGTCCGTTTAAAGAACCCCGGCATTGTAAGGAGAAGGAAATACCTGAAACGTCTGCTTCAGAATTCAGCTTACCATCAAGTAAGATAAAGTTATTGACGTAACCTATATAAAAAATGCTACTATTGTCTTTTGAAGCAGTCTTCATTAAGTCCCATTATATATCTGGGGTCGGATATTCATAAACCTACGTCTGCACCAGGATCTTCTGTCCTGGGTTCATTTCCCTAATAATATTGGACCACTTATTTGGCAGGGAAGCTCACGGCTCACCTAATGGACGTATGCAACACCAGGGGTGATACACTCGCGCTGCCGACCCTGAAGAAACTTTCATACTTATACATTTCTTGAAGAACCCCATATTATAGTCACTTGGGAAAACCAATGCTTTTGGTAATGTGGGTACGTATATGAATACCTACCAAATGAATAATACCTACTATACTTACTGGGCAAACAAGATCTGACGTGACATGCCATCGACAAAAGAAGAATACTTTAGCCAGGTAGGAGGGGTAGCGCAGATCTATGTCAATGGTCTGATTAACACGGATACCGTCAGAAGTAGAGAAATAAAAAGAGGACCTAATGGGTTCTGGGTGAAAATTCAATGATAAGATAGCCTAGTGGTATGGGTAATGGACTGCTGAGACGAGATCTCGGGTTCGATCCCAGGTTTACCATGGCACACACCAATTACTTTTCGATGCTTTTCGAAGTTATGTGTGTATTTATCGCAGGTTTATAAGTGCTCGGTTAATGGCAATAGGCCCGCCACCCATTACATTGGGACCTAAACATAAACTGGCGAAATGTGGGTGCTAGCTGGGTAATATGTAAGATGATTTTTTTATATACCCATGAGGCTGGGTGTCACTTACCAAACAGCGTCAGAGAAGGGGTAGTGGTTAAGCCTGGCCATGTTGTGCGACACGAAGTCTCCCCACGTGATCCTGTTCTCCACTGAGCTGACGTAGTTGAAGATGGGAGGCTCTGATGGTGGTGTACTGTGGGTATTAAACGTTAACGTAATTCTATAACAGTATACGATGAAAAAATCTTCAACAAGTGCTACTGAAAAATATATACAGGATATTAGTACCCTTTTTTATCATGCGAAAAATCACAGCGGATACCACCCCCACGGAGCCGGTGGAGGTGGTTATGTCGGACTCGAACCGACGAACGCACGCCGTCTTGGGTCTTTAGTTGCCGGAGGTGAGGTTGCCGAAAGTATATCTCTCGCACCCCAGCAGACCCAGGACCATCTCTTTTGAGATGGCTCCCTTCGGGTTGTGCGACCATAGTGTCCTCATCTAGCCCCGGTACGGGGAGGCGCACTTTGCGCCGCCACCGCAGCCTGCTTCTGCTGGGGGGACACGCGGCTCCACCGATCACCCACAGGCCAAGGATATTAGTACCCTAGTATTTAAATAAAAATGAATTTTAACAGAAGGGAAGTAGGTATACAGGATCAATGTTTGCCATATTGCCCGCTTGATGGTAAAATACTTGCCTCTATTGCGTGAGACCGCAAATTTTAGTTCACGAAATGTGGTTGTTTGTCTGTCTGTCAAGATCGCTTTATACCCACGACGGAACGGAGACGGTATATGCGTTTGGGGTGAGAGGATGTTTGTCTGTTTGTTTGTGCAAATCCATTTTCCCCATGTTACCATTTTCTCCGAAACTAGCTATCCAATTTTGATACAGTTTTCAGTTTTGCGTTCTGCTTTAATTGGAACATGTTCTTAGATAGGTGTTACAATGACAACTCAAGTGCTACAGGAAGCATTTTTAATGCAAATCAATATTGCCAAATTATGCTATTTTGATGCAGTTTTCAATTATTGGTTTGGGTTTGATTGGTGCATGTTCTAAGATAGGTGTTACGGTGACAACCCGCTAGAGGGTGCTGCAGTAAACATTTTTTGTATTATTTTTTATAAGTCGTGGGTTTTTTCAAAATTTTTCAAGGACGTGTGAAGGTATCTCGTTGAAATTAATATAAAATAGTCAAATCTAACTAGCTTCAATTTTGTACGGATCCTCAGTGTGCGAGCCTGACTCGCTTTTGACCAGCTTTTTTTACGGATAGACCATGATGAAAGATGGGGACTCCGTTGTCTCCTCCACACCCAAAGAGTGCCAGCTTTTAAAAGTTTTTTTTAAGGAATATACCTAAGTTAGAATATAGAATATATAGAATATATATAGAATAAGAATATAGAAGGGTAGGCAGCGCGAGTGTAACGCCCCTGGTGTTGCATACGTCCATAGGCCGCGGTAACCACTTTGCATCAGGTGGGCCGTGTGCTTGTCTGCCACGTAAGTGGTATAAAAAAATACAAAGTTACTAATATTCTCTCTAACACCTCCAGCTAAGCTAATTTGCCTTTTTTAGGAGTGGGTTCACGTCAGTAGTGTAATGGCCAGGATTCGAACCCGGGACCTCTCGATATACCGAAGCTTCTGTGCCCCAGATGACCCTGAGTCAGTTGGGGTGTACACTTACCTTGTCTTATAGGAGTTATGTACATGGCAAGCGGCTACCATCAGACAATTGACCACGGAGTCAACAGGAACTATGTCGGCTGAAACCTGGTCGTCGCATTGGACTGTTCTTAGGATACCGGTGGCTGGAAAAAGAGGTGGCAGTTAATTTTGGTGGGAGACAACTTTTGGTGTCCCTTGGTAATAGAACTACCTGATCTTAAGCTCAAGGCAAAGGAGGAGGAAGGAGGGTCACCATTACAGACACGTAACATGTTACAATAGTGGCACTTAGCTTGACGGCCTCATTAGATGCTTTTTCACGCTCCGCTTAAAGGACCCGGGACTGTAGGAAGAAGGAATCAAGTGAGCTGATAAGGGATTCCAGGTCTTAATGGTGCAGCAAAGAAAAGCGCCAGTGAATCTTTTGGTAAACTGAAGAAGTACCTCCACCCTACAGAATACCGCGGTCATAATAACCTCGTGTTGTGTTCCCGGCGGTAAGTAGGGTGGCCAGAGATCACTGTAGAGTTTTTGTGCTGTCAGTGGGAAGACCAAAGGCTTATCCTGCTTTGTCTTCTGCACTGACGGCACAGAAACTGTCTGTGCTTACAGGGTCGGCAGCGCAAGTGTGACTCCCCTGGGGAGTCTATAGGTCATGGTAACCACTTTCCAAAAAAAGTATACCTAGGTACACTTTATCTCTATAGTATTGTCTCTAGGTCTAATACCTACCAGATATATTCCAACATAGTTCCGCAGTTGACACTGCCTACTAAGCCATCCAAGTAACTTACCACTGCCAACGGCGACACCTGTCGGCCCGTACATGTTATCCAACCATCCTTTCAGTGGTTCCTTTGCGGTTGATATAACTGAAATATTAATTATTATTTGAATGACATTTTTATAGCGTTTATTATGCTAACTTTTTAAGTTCGAAATACATCGGGAAAAAGAAGCGCTCAAGTGGGACTTGAACCCACGACCTTTCACTTACGGGGGGAATACTCTTCCTGGAGCTGGTTCGGGTGCTATCCCGCGTCTATGCGGGGATTTCGGGTGCTATGCCGCTTCTTAGGGGGGAGGGGGGAGGAGGACGTGCGTGAATCCCTCACGTGCCGCTGCCATCATGGGCCTGCTTCTGTAAAGCAGGCCCCCGGTCATGGAGGCCGATGGCACCTAAGCCGCCGACTGCGGAACTCGACCTCTTTCACGAGCATGACCTGCTCGCGGAAGGAGGAGACCATGGCTTGCACTATGGTGTCAAGCGAGAGCGTGCCCACGCCCAGTCCCACCACGAGGACCTGGCGCTGTGGCACCCACGCCGTGCACTCCACCAGCTTGTGGAGCGCTGTGTCATCGCTGCGGTCCCCGCGGTGGTGACAATCGTTCCGATTACATGATGGAGTGCTTAACCAGTAAGGGTTCCCTTACATGGCAACCGTTGAATCAAAATATTACTAGGTAGGTATATCAAAAGTTAAAAGGCAAACTCCATTTCTTTTTAACTTTTTGGAGGTGTTTCTTGTGACGGGTTTTTTTAAATAATAAAATTTGGTATGGAGTTAGCTGACACCCTGGATTAACACATAGGCTATGTTTAATCGCGATAACCGACATTCACCCGGGTGCAGCCGCGGGCAAAAGCCAGTTTATACGGATTCCTTGGTTCTCACCTATAGCTGGCCTGAAAATACCAACAGGCATGACTCCCGCGTTCGCTCGAAGTTCTTTCTCTGCCAGTGCTTTTGTGAATGTATACGTGTTAGGCCATGGACCTAGGACCCTGAAACATACATTAAGGACAATAAAGATATTTACTGGCTTGACATCGTGGAGAGTAGTGTAATATTGGGGGATTCTATGACACGCAAAAAAAATTGGGACTTCTGCGTCACGCAAAATATTATTGGGGCTTCTGCGTCACGAGTGAAGCGAGGTTCGTGACGCAGAAGCCCCAATATTTTTTGCATGGTGCAGAAGCCACAATATTACACTACTGTGAAGGGTGAATGCGTGGAAATGTCCTCACTACCATGGACGATACGTGTTAGGCCATGGACCATGTGCAATTGCCCAAAAAAGAGGCTAAGTGCGGACAAAATAGTCCTCTATCTATCCAAATCCTATCCACTACCATGGACGCCCAAGATCGTGAAAAGTGAAGGAGGAAGAGCTGGAAGGCGGACCCTGAGCTCCGAGGACACCGTGGCTTTGGATGCAATCAGGATAACACGTCTGTCTTCATTTAGATGATGGGTTTCTTGGGTCTATTGAGGATAACACGAGGGGCTTGGCGAAATGCGGGTGTTAACGCACCTCTGCCTACCCCTTCAGGGATTTACACTCGTTCATGTTTACTTGCCCTCCTCTTATAGAGAGACTATGATCTGAATTTCCATCCCCGAAAGGAAATCCTTTATTTTTTCGTACGGAAATGGTGATGGATGATGATAATAATGATGGTGATGGATGTAGATAATGATGATATTATGATGATACTTACGTCGGTAATACATCATTGATCTCTTCATCAGTAAGCTTATCTATCATTTGGTGGAGTTCCTCACAATCTGCTTCGCAAGGGTAGAACCGCTCCTCGATTTCGGGCAAGTGTGAGTTAGAATATGCCGTTGATATGTGCATCAGTACCTGGAGAGAGAACCAAGGTATGGCTTTAGTAGAAGTTGCTTCAACGACTGCTACACAGGGGGCGCGGTTTCGATGCCCGCACAGTGCAAATATTTGTATGTATAAATATGTCTTGGTCTGGGTGTTACTATGCCTCGGAGAGCACTTGAAGCCGTCGTTGATATCGGCTGTCATACGAACATCTATAGCAGTCGTTACAGGTAGTTGTACGGGTTGTTGTCCGACGGCTTCACGAGCTCTCCGAGGCACTGCATGTATTTGCATGTACCAAAGTATAAATACTCCGGGCCTGGGGGTGATCGGTGGAGCCGCCTGTCACCCTAGCAGAAGCAGGCTGCGGCCGCGCAAAGTGCGCCTCCCTGTACCCGGGGCTAGATGGAGACACTATGGTCCCTACAACCCGAAGGGGGTCATCTCGAAAGAGATGGTCCTGGGTCTGCTGGGGTGCGAGAGATATGCTTTCGGCAATCTCACCTCCGGCAACCAAAGGTCCAAAAACGGCGTGGGTTTTAGTCGGTACGAGTCCGACATAACCTCCTCCACCGGTTTCCTTGGATATCCGTGGGGATTTTTCGCACGTTAATAAAAAAGTGTAAATACTCACATCTAGTTTCTTCATATCCCTTGCTAGCCTGAGGAGGTGCAGGGGTGCCCTGACGTTGGTGACCAGAGCCGCTCTGAGGTGCTCATCAAACTTCACAGTGGCTGCTGAATGGAATATTATATTCACCTGGAAATAGTGATTATGGTGTTAGCCGAATTTATATAAGTCTGTACCTACTAATATTATGGTAAAGAAAAATTTTTTTGGTATCTAACGAATAAAATCCAAAACTATTGTACGCCAGAACCGGCAGAATTTAAGATCACACATTATAATGTAAACGTCACTTTTGTACAATATTCAACAAATAAAAAACTTTGAACTTTGACATCAGCTATGTGTGAGGGTCAGACCGTAAGGGAAGGCCCTGGGTCAGCTAGGGTGCGAGGGATATGTCAAAGACAACCTCTCCTCCGGCCTAGCACCACGACCCTCAGTCGGCGTGGGGTTTTAGTCGGTTAAGTCAGACATAACCTCCCCTTCCGGCTCCGGCGGGGGAGGTATCCGAGAGGATGTCCGCACGAAAAAAATGGACCAATTTCAAGAAATCATACACATATGCTGACGCCTATTTTTCTCCGGGGTAGGCAGAGACTACAGCCCGCCATTTGACTTTATCCTTACACACTTCCCGAGCTTCCTCCACTGGCATTAAACCTTTCATGCAAGCCCCACTGGTTTCGAGTATTTCTGACTTGCCCTCTTTCAAAATTTTATTAATGTGTTATTTTGAAACTATCGCGGTGTATACTCATAGTTTTTTATAATATGTAATTCTACTACTATTCACGGACTGCGCGTGAAGCTATTGAAATTAAAAAGTATAATAATTTAAATAGGAAAGATGGATTCAAACTATCCGGGACCTGGAAACCATTGATCAAAGTAGTGAAAGCGAAGAACACAGTGCCGATGCCGTCTAAAACTGACATAGTGAGTGTGGTGTGTTACCAGCCTTATAGAAGATAGAATAATGAAGGGTAGGCGCACAAAAAGATACGTTCCCCGCACACCGTGCGACGCTCGCAGGCCAGTCAAGTCGTGACCACGGGTGCTGTAACGCACCCGAAACGTCGGAAAAAGTAAGTTTTCCGAAATTTATCGCGTGAAGTCGTGAACTATTAAAAAAAAACTATCAAACGTCGGTAGCTTACTGGTTAAGGAGTCAGCCTTACGATCGAGAGGTGCCGGGTTCAAATCCTGGCCGTTACACTACCGACGTGAACCCACTCCTAGCACAAGTAATTTAGCTTAGTTGGAAGGGTTAGAGGGAATATTAGTAACTTCGGTTCTAATATTCATGAAAAAAAAAATAATTGTGCAATATATACAAATCAGGAGCATGTTAGCTAGTTAGTGTAGAATGTTGTGGAATATTTATTTTATTTAGTAGTAAATTATAAGAGTTACATACCTTCTCAGTAAGCATCTGTCTGTCCGAGAGCGTGAGCCCAAGACCTGCTGCCTCACAGTCTGCTGGCACCACGACCACCTTGTGTCGGAACTTGGGCACCTCGTCCTTCAATCGGCTGAAGACCTGGAAGTAAATAATTTACTTAATTTAAAAAACTATCCGCCATCTTGGGGAGGCCGCCATATTGGATTTGTAATGACGTTTCTTAGCTAGTCATTGTATTGTCATCAGAACTCAGAGCGTGTGTAAAATTTCATTCTAATCGAAGACCGGGAAGTGGGTCAAATTAAGATTCCAAGATTTTCTTACAAGTGAAGCTAATAAGAGCGTGTTAAAATATATCAAGATGTTAGCGCGAATAGCGAAGTAGTACTGAAGTACTACCCTCTTCCCATGCGGTGTCGTACAAGGTGACTAAGGGATAGGGCTGTTTAACATCAGACAGATATATACCGACCAGACACAGCCTCACATGCATGGGTTGCGTCAAAGAGGCCAGACCGCCTCCAGGGCCAGATCTGAAGGGATGGCCCTGGGTCAGCTGGTGTGCGAGGGATGTGTCGAAAACAATTCGGCCTCATTTCCGGCCTAGCACCACGACCCACAGACGGCGTAGGGTTTAAGTCGATTTCAGCACGAAAGAAGGGGTAGGCAGACGTGGTATTAATACCTACATTTCGCATACTATGATTACATTATAATAGGGGACGAGCTTATTGCTATATATTAAAAACACTAAAACCCAACAACATTGTGCTGTCCAAAACTGACGTAGTGAGTGTAGTGTGCCGCCAGCCTTACTTTCATTCTGAAAGTAACGGAGGGTAGACGCACAAAAAATGTTACGCGCATACCGCGCGACCCTCGCCGGCCAGTCAAGTCGTGACCACGGGTGCAGCATCGCACCCGAAACGTCGGCAGAAAGTAAGTGGAAGTTTTTATCGCGTGAAGTCCCGAACTTACTTAAAATAACAATGAGCTTATTGTAGTCAAGCGCGCACTTCGTCTTGGGCTGTATGTTTACTTTAGTCGCCTTCTACGACCCCTACAGGAAGAAATGGGAGTGCTTCTATTCTACTTCTCCGGGAACCAACACAGCAAAGGTTATTTCGCAATGTAGATGAGTATTATTAAAAAAAAAAACAGTTTAAAATTAAAACCCGACTTCGGCCACGGCTATCCTTGGTATTTTCTTGTATGTTAGTTTTTAGAACGTGATTTTTCGGTAGTCGGGTTTTAGTTGTGAACTTTATTTTTTTATTTATATTATTTTGGAGCAAGGTAAATCTAATTTATACATAATTAAAATGTGCTTGTTAAGCCCTTTTATTTAATACCAAACACGGCATATTCATCTCAAAATAATTTTTTAACACAGTATCTTTTTTTTTTTTTTCGTGCGGAAATCCCCTCGGATACCCCCCCTTCTGGAGCCGGAAGGGGAGGTTATGTCGGACTCGAACCGACTAAAACCGCACGCCGACTGTGGGCCTTGGTGCTAGGCCGGAGGTGAGGTTGCCATAGACATATCCCTCGCACCCCGGCTGACCCAGGGCCATCCCTTACGGTCTGGCCCTCCTCAGGAGGGGGGACAACGGTGTCCCCAACTCGCCCCCGGAATGGGGAGGCGCGCTATTCAGCGCGCCGCCGCCGTGGCCTGCTTCTGCTGGGGTGACAGGCGGCTCCACCCGTCACCCCCAGGCCCGCGCTCATGGGGGACGGAGGTCAGTCAGTGCCCTCCGACGCCCGAGTTGCCTGCGCGCGCGGGCGGCGCGATCCGCGAGTCTTTCTCGCTCGCGCCGCCTCTCCCGCTCCGCCGTCTCCTTCACGACCATTACCTGCTCGCTGAAGGAGACGCCAGCCGCCCACGCATCCGCGCAGCGGACCATTGAGTATCTTATGAGCGCTAGACTGCGCGACACGCCTTAGAGCCTATAACCATCAGACGATCAAGTCGCTTGTAACGGTACCTCATTTGTCCAGTTCTAATACATACATACATAAATACATACATAAATACATACATACATACATACATAGCTTGTCAAAATTATGACCCTCCTTTTGGCTTCGCCGTAGTCGGGTAAAAATATGCATCACATACGAACAAAACCTCAAAATAATGCTAGTGTGATTTACAAAAGTGTTCTTGAGAAAGACAATACGTTAATTCGGCAGTATTTGTTGATCCTTTTATCAACAAAACTGAGTGACGAAACAAATATGTACACGAATCCGGCCAAGGTATGTTGACCAAGGATATCTCTTATTGATTTGCCAAATATTTGCAAGACCTCCATTGCCAATGTCAGGACTCAATTAGTCCCTTCTAGGGTCATTTCCAAACAGTCATTTTCATTTTACATCCATACTAAGATTATAAATGCGAAAGTAACTCTGTCTGTCTGTCTGTATGTTACGCTTTCACGCCTAAACCACTGAACCGATATTGATGAAATTTGGTATAGGGGTAGATTAGACCTTGAGAAAGGACATAGGCTATGTTTTGTCGCGATAACCGACATTCACGCGGGCGGAGCCGCGGGCTAAAGCTAGTTTATTCATAATTTGCGAAATGTGGGTATTGTACATTGATGTTGATTGTTTTTGTGGAATGAATGTGGAGTGAATTCAACCACACGGCATGCAAATGATTGTTGACATTCTAATTAACAGGTTATAACAATTATGTCAGGCATCAATATTTAAAATTACACAGTATGTCATAGGGTACATAATACAAAATATAAACAATAAATAAATTAGGGCATGTCAAACAATAAATTAAATTTAAAATTTCATCAAATTCATAAAGTCAATATCATATTCAAAAATAGATTTCAGAAATTATGATTAACTAGCTGTGCCCGCGACTTCGTCCGCGTGGAATGTACTTAATAATTTTTCTAAAATAAAAGTAGCCTAAGTTACTCCTTATTACATAAGCTATCTGCCAGTGAAAGTCCCGTCCAAATCGGTCCAGCCGTTCCAGAGATTAGCCAAAACAAACAGACAGACAGACAGACAGACAGACAGACAAAAAAATTAAAAATATATATTTTGGTATGTGTATCGTATATACATTCATATGCATGTAGTAGAAAGCGGTTATTTTAATATTACAAACAGACACTCCAATTTTATTTATTTGTATGTATAGATTACAATTTGTCAGTTAAAAAATCATTTATGGAGTAATACCCTTTTTCAACCAGTAGTTGCTTAACTTTACTTTTGAAGGTCTCAATGCTATGAATTTCTAGGATTGATTTAGGCAAATGATCATATATTCGTGGAGCCATGCAAAATATACTGCTATTAAATAATGCTTTAGCAGTTTTTAGTAGGGCACGCGTAAAAGGAAATTCGGTAGTACCTCGAGCGAGTCAGATTTTGCTAGGGTTTTTTTTTATTTTTTTATTTTTTTATATTTAGTCCGTCAATTGACTGCACCCCGCTAGATGGCAACAAAGCTGAAGTGCAGTCCAGAAGATACAGACCACCATTCCCGGTGCCATTGGACGTAAAATGGTGGTCCCTAACTTGACGGCCTTGATAGATGCCTTTTCACGCCCCGCTTGAAGAACCCGGGACTGTAAGGTTAGTTACATATTGACAAATTCCTCCAGCCAGTAGGCTGCCCTTCAATATGGAAAAACCGCAAATAATAATCTTTCTACGAATTTGCATCTACGCGTGAGATTATATTATTAGGTAGGTTAGCTAAAAGTGGAAATTTTATGTACCATTATTCTTTTCGCTACGCTCGAGTAACACAAATTTAGCTGCGTGGCCTCCCTACCTATTTCTAGTGATATTATAAAATATATCAACCTTATTACCTTGTGGTGACGAAGAAAGAATACAAGTATCACCACCCCATCTCATACGAAGGGTGTCGTAAGAGGCGACTGACGGAAACATGCGCAGACGATATCACTGCGAGAGAAGGAACACTCGAAATAAAACTCAGGGTTGGCGAAATGTGGGTGTAGTACCTTCGGGGATATGCAGGCGGGAGTATATACATGTACTTACATATATACATACATAAAATCACGCCTGTTTCCCATAGGGGTAGGCAGAGATCACGGATCTCCATTTGTTACGATCCTGACATGCTTTTTTTTTATATACCACTTAGGTGGCAGACAAGCACACGCCACACCTGATGGAAAGTGGTTACCGTGGCCTATCGACGTATGCAACACCAGGGGCGTTACACTCGCGCTGCCTACCCTAAAGAAACCTTCTAATGCCCCTCTTGAAGAACCCCATATTGTAGTCGCTTGGGAAAACCGTGGCAGGGAGTTCATTCCACAGCTTGAGCGTACGTGGTATGAAGTTCCTTTCATACCGCACGGTGCGCACCGTATTCGGATGCAATGTGCGGGGATGAATTCCCTGCCTATGGCGAGCGGTGCGATGATAGAATGTAGCTGTGGGCATCATGTCAAATAATTCATCTGAGCACAAACCATTATATACTCTCGCTTCATTCACTCTCATTACATTCTTCATGCATGCTCGTCAGTTTAGGGTCCTGACCTGCCCGTTTTCTAAAGCTTCCCCGATTTGGTCCAGGTATGTGCGCCTAGGTCTTCTCCTACCGACGGTACCCTCCACACTCCGATATATACATGTATGTATGAAAATAACCTGTCTCGTCATTCGCGTATCAATTCCGGTCGCATCTTTTTATTATAAAGGACACGTCAATTTAACTTCACCTCGCCTGATGGTAAGCTAAAAAGCGAAAGAGGGTCCCCATCGTAAATATGTACCATGTTAACAGTGGTGGCACTCAGCTTAACGGCCTCATCAAATGCCTGTTCACGCCCCGCTTAAGGACTGTAGGAAGAAGGAAACACGTGAGCTGGTATGGAGTTCCAGGTCTTAGTGGTGCGGCATAGGAATGAGTCACTGAAATGCTTAATTCTAGAAGGTAAAATCAGTTTGGAGGTTGCTATAATTTTCATTGTAATTTTTTACTCGGGTATAATTTTACAAAAAAAAACATCCTTACAAAGGTTATCAACCTTATAAATAGCTCTTAATAATGTCTTTCGGTAATATTTCCCTTAAAATTTACTGTTTATTACCCACCAATTTTTATTGACCTTATCAGCTTATGGGTATAATTTGCCAATATTACCCATCTTCAGGGTCGAAGACTGGATGTTGTCTCGTCAATAAGGTTAAGGTCATATCAATCTTATTGTAAGAAAATATAAGTATGGACAAATATTAATAGTGCAAGATCCAGTGGCAAGATTACTACGTACATACGTTTTAATAAAAATTCTAACAGACGATTACAAAAAAAAAGTATGGTATGGGTAATGGACTGCTGAGACGAGGTCTCGGGTTCGATCCCAGGTTTACCATGGCACACACCAATGACTTTTCGATGCTTTTCGAAGTTATGTGTGTATTTATCGCTGGTTTATAAGTGTCCGGTTAATGGCAATAGGCTCGCCACCTATTACATTGGGACCTAAACATAGACTGGTGAAATGTGGGTGCTAGCACCTCTGCCTAGCCCTTCGGGGTATACAGGCGTGAGTTTATGAGATGATGAGAGAATGAGAAAAGAAGGAATATAAAAATAAAGCAGACATACAAGAAACTTGTGTCATTAGATGTTCATTATAATTGATCATACTTAATTTGAGATCATGTCCGGCGTAACCTGGTTGAAACGTCAGGAAACCTATACATGTTCACGTTAATTCCTGTTAAAATTTTTGTAAGTATATTATTTACTTAATACATTTGAATACTTTGAGATAAGTTTACGCTGAAAAGCTTGAGATAATTCAAATTCAAATTCAAATAATATTATTGTGAAAATCATCATATATTCCCGAATAGTGTAGTAATATAAAAGTGAATCGTTGACAGGAAAAGAAGAATCATATTATTAGTCTCTTAAAGTTACTTAAAAGCAACAGAAAAGTTGGTATCAATACTGAATACTGATAATAAATAACAAAGTTTGATTAAATAAACAAAATGAATTGTAGTAGAATGTGTAACATTACTTTTCTTTTTATACTTTTACAGAATTAATTACTGTCTAACCTCTCAACACTGAGAGAAAAACCCCTGCCCGTCAGTCCGGTATGCCAACCTTTAGCTTGGACCCCGAAGATCCATACACTCTCCACTGTTCGTAATTAACGATAAAACTGTACTTTCAATCTAAATATATATATATAACTCAAAGGTGACTGACTGACTGACATAGTGATCTATCAACGCACAGCCCAAACCACTGGACAGATCGGGCTGAAATTTGGTATGCAGGTATATGTTACGACGTAGGCATCCGCTAAGAAAGGATTTTGATTAATTCTACCCCCAAAGGGATAAAATAAGGGATGAAAGTTAGTATGAAAATTTGTAAATTTTAAACCGATTGAGACTGCATGCATAAAGCTACTATGACTGGAGGCACTTAGAGGACTTAAAGGAACTTTATCTGGGTCACGGGAACAGGCGCAGTGTGTTCTAAACCTTTCTATTCCGAACATAACGCGGACGAAGTCGCGGGCAAAAGCTGCTAAAAAAATAAATGAGTAGAGCAATCTCGTCGCCAGCTCTTAGACTATATCTTAACGCTATTGACCGTGAAAGGGTCAACACGCGTGTAATGTTTACGAACATAATTTTATTAAGAGTATATAAATAACGCATAATATGAGAAGAGCACTACTGACAACCTTGTGTTTATTTTTAACCGACTTCAAATAAGGAGGTTATTGCAATAAGATCTACAATCAACTACTTGTAAGGCGGCAGCTTTTGACTGCAGTTCAAATATTTATTTCCTACTAATAAGAATTGTGTTTGACAGCCTCTGTGGCGTGGCGGTAGTGCACGCGACTGCCACGCAGGAGGCGCGGGTTCGATCCCCGCTCAGTGCTAATATTTGTATGCATGAATATGGCTATTTGTATTGGTCTGGGTGTTACTATGTATAATATTTATGTATTTGCTGGTGAATACTGGAGATAGAGAATCTGCGGTAGCCTTGGTATGGGTACTGCTGAGACGAGGTCTCGGGTTCGATCCCAGGTTTACCATGGCACCACACCAATGACTTTTCGATGCTTTTCGAAGTTATATGTGTATTTAACATAACATAACATAACATAAACTCACGCCTGTATTCCCCGAAGGGGTAGGCAGAGGTGCTAGCACCCACATTTCGCCAGTTTATGTTTAGGTCCCAATGTAATAGGTGGCGAGCCTATTGCCATTAACCGGGCACTTATAAACCTGCGATGCGACAATGAGCTGTCGTTGCGTGTTTCGTAGTACAGGAAAGCTGTCAGCACAGCGGTTCTAAACTGTCAGATCCGCCATCTTATGAGCAATTTCATTCCTGTCTGGAATGCGCTTGAAGTGATACGAAATCATTTTCAAATAAATCATTTTCGCCAACTGGACGTCGACATATGAGGACTCGAGCAGAGGCCATACGAAATGATGATGATTTTCAAATAAAAAAGTTTGGAACCGCTGAAACATTGTTTACCTTTTTTCTCTCGCTTCGTTGGCTTTACGTTAGAAGGGTTCCGTTTATACCCTCTCACGTTACGAGACCCTAAAAACCCGTAATTAATACTTTCAGACGATACTATAGACTTCCAGATATAGTGCCCAAGATCTTCAACTCCGATTATAGAATCAGCATGTATAGGATCTTGAATCAAAATGTACTCACGGGGTCATCGAAGATCTCCTCCATCCTGGTGTATATATCCTTCCCCCTCTTCTGCCGTACCAGGAGGTACAGATTTTCCACACCTGGACAGCTCCTCAGGAGTTTCTCCACCAGGACTTTGCCGAGGAAACCTGAAAAGTGGTGAAATAACTTTAATAACAATTTTAGCGATAGAATGTTCGACAAATATCACGAATTCGATTCTCGTTCAATGCAAAATATTTGTATGAATGAATGAATTTGTTGTTTTTTAACACGCTTTTATTACCTTCACATGTAACTATGTATGTAAGAAAATCTTGGAATCTTAACTTGACCCACTTTCCGGCCTTCGTTTAGGATGATTTTTTGCACACGCTCTGAGTTCTGATGATAATACATGACTAGCTAAGAAACGTCATTACAAATCCAATATGGCGGCCTCCCCAAGATGGCGGACTGGCTGTTTGAAACCCACCCCCATGATATGGGTATCAAATGAAAGGCAGGAATTCGAAATTCGAAATTCGGATTGAAGCGTTGGTAGCTTAGTGTTTAAGGAGTCGGCCTTACGATCGAGAGGTCCCGGGTTCGATCCTGGCCATTACACTACCGACGTGAACCCACTCCTAGCACAAGCAATTTAGCTTAGGTGGAGGGGTTAGAGGGAATATTAGTAACTTCGGTTCTAATATTCTTTAAAAAAAAACATAATTGAAAAAAAAAAGAAAAAAATTGTCACGTGACTTAAATCCAATATGGCGGTCGTCCAAGATGGCGGTCAGGCTATTTGAAATGTACCCTCATGATATGCGTATCAAATGAAAGGGTTAAAAGCATGTTTTTTAGTTTTTTAAATTCTTTATTACTAGTTTTTGCCCGCGGCTCCGCTCGCGTGGGTGTCGGTTATCGCGACCAAACATAGTCTATGTCCTTTCTCAAGGTCTAATCTACCCTTATACCAAGTTTCATCTAAATCGGTTCAGTGGTTCAGGCGTGAAAGCGTAACATACAGACAGACAGACAGACAGAGTTACTTTCGCATTTATAATATTAGTATGGATACAACCTACAATCGCGCTCTAACGAAAATTGGAATTTGGTAAAGTCAGGATCAAATCGGTCTTCTTGACGAACAAAATACTTAAAATGTTCTTAACTCCTTAGTCCCTTCCAGTTGACTGATTGTTTTGATATTTGGTACACTTTTAGTTCCGACAATAATACAATTTCAATCAATAAAACAGTTTGATTTACTCTTTATACGAGAGTTTTAAGATCATTTTGAGACTTTGTCGTACGACAAAGATATTTCCACGATATTTTCCGTGAAGCAACTTCCACCTGACCTCCACAATCCAAAGGCGATATTGAAGCATTGCAGTTAGACCAGTTGTTGGACTTTTGATGTTCGTATGGCAACCGGGACCGACGGCTTAACGTACTCTCCTAGGCTGTAAATATCTTGCCCTTCTTGAAGAATCCCATATTGTATTCGCTTGGAAAAACCAATTATGCCCGTTCTATTCTATGACCTCAACCTCGAATATCACCTGAATAAGCTCAAGTTAGATGCTTCTGTCAAGAGTCTGATGCAGAAGGTTATACCTCTCAACACGACACTTCAATAGTGAAGAGCTTCCAGCTTCCTATAGAGCTCTTAACATTGATACCATATGTTAAACTAGCTTTTGACCGTGTCTCCGCCCGCGTGGATGGCGATTATCGCGACCAAATATTGCCTATGTCCTTTCTCAAGGTCTAACCTATCCCTATACCTACCAAATTTCGTCAAAATCGGTTCGGTGGTTTAGGCGTGAAAGCGTAACATACATACAGATAGACAGACAGACAAGCAGCCAGACAGACAGACAGACAGAGTTAATCTCGCATTTATAATATTAGTATGGAACTATGGATTTATACTATAATCACGCGTTTATCCCCAGTGCGTTAGGTAGAGGTGAATTAACACCCACATTTTACCGATTATTGTATTCGGTCCCACGTTATAGGGGGTGAGCTTATTGCCGTATTCCGAGCACTATTGTTGACCATATATCCGAGGCTGGGTCTGGGCTGTATAATATCTGGCTGATGTTAAACAGCCCTATCTCTTAGTCGCCTTGTACGACTCATAGGAAAAGATGGAGTGGTCCAAATTCCACTCTGCTGGGAACCATGTGGTTTTTGTGTTTTTATAATGAAAATCCATACTAATATTATAAATGCGAAAGTAACTCTGACTGTATGTCTGTATGTTATGCTTTCACGCCTAAACCAGTGAACCGATTTTGATGAAATTTGGTATAGGGGTAGATTAGACCTTGATAAGCCTATGTCTTATAGGCTATGTTTGGTCGCGATAACCGACATCCACGCGGGCGGAGACGCAGGCAAAAGCTATTAAATATATAAACCATAAAAAAGTAATATGCATTTTATTATGGTTCCGTAGCTTAGAAGGAGAAAACGGAACATTGGTTGTCTCTCAGTCTGTCTGTCGCAACCTCAGGAACGCATTAAGGTAGCAATTTAAAATTTATAACAAAAAGAAAATGAAATTAAAAAAATTGAAAATCGACTTTGACCTAAACATATTTACTGCAGCGCCCCCTAGTGGATTGTCACCATAACACCTATCCAAGAACATACACCAATCAAACTTAAACCAATAATTGAAAACTGCATCAAAATCGGACTTGTAGTTTTGAAAAAAAATGGCAACATTGATTTGCATTAAAAATGCTTACTGTAGCGCCCTCTGTTGAGTTGTCTTTGTAACACGTATCTAAAAACATGCTCCAATTAAAGCCGAACCCATAACTGAAAACTGCATCAAAATTTGATTGGTAGTTTCGGAGAAAATGGCAACATGGGTTTGCACAAACAAACACACAAATATCCTCACACCCCAAACGCGTATACCGTCTCCGTTCCGTCGTGGGTAAAAATACTCAATTTATCAGTGTTAGCCCTGGGTCAGCCGGTGTGCGAGGAGTTTACCTTAGGCAATCTCATACCCCTGTCGAGTAGTGGAGGTATTCAAGGGGGACACTGACCCCACCTCTACTTTAGCTCTGGGTTGTCACTCGCGCGGGCCTGGGGGTGACGGGTGGAGCCGCCTGTCACCACAGCAGATGCAGGCCACGGCGGCGGCGTACTGATAAGCGCGCCTCCCCATTCCGGGGGCGAGTCGGGGACACCGTTGTTCCCTCTACCGAGGAGGGCCAGGCCATAAGGGATGGCCCAGGGTCAACCAGGGTGCGAGGGATATGTCGAAGACAACCTCACCTCCGGCCTAGCACCACGACCTACAGTTGGCGTGCGGTTTTAGTCGGTTCGAGTCCGACATAACCTCCTCTTCCGGCTCCGGCAGGGGAGGTATACGCACGAAAAAAAAAGGTTTGTCACTCGCAAAAAAATGGTCTCCAAGAACATTTAAACATCAAAAAATTATATTATTATTTGTTGAGTAGTTATATCCTTATGTAAGGATGTTTGTTCAAAATAAACATATCCTAAATCTACTAATTGGTTCGAGGTGCCTTTTCAAGTTTGTTTAATACAATCTAATAAATACATACACATATTTGCTTAGTACAAATATTTATTAATCTTTACTAAAAAGAACATCACGAATTCATAGCGATATACCTCCAGTTATTCTCCCAACTTAGGTTAATACTGATTATATACTGAGCACTCGCTAATATGTAAAGTAACATTTAGAAATCAAGTTTACATATTTAGATGACGCAGTATATCTACCAATCACAGGCTTCATAAGGTTGGCGCTAGATGGGGACACTAAGGCCCACAGTGTCCCCATCTAGCCCCGGTTACGGGGAGGCGCAATTTGCGCCGCCGCCGCGGCCTACTTCTGCTAGGGTGACAGGCGGCTCCACCGGTCACCCCCAGGCCAGCGCTCATGGAGGACGGAGGTCGTTCTGCGACCTCCGACGTCCGGTTCGCCTTCGCTCTGCGCGGGCTTCCCGGGCCCGGACTCTAGTCCGGACCCGACCGGCCGCCTCCTTCTCGAGCATTACTTGTTCGCAGAAGGAGGCAGCCGCACCCCAAGCGTTCGCGCATCTTACCATCGCTGTGAGCAACGTGGCAAGTGTGAGGACTCCCACCCCCAGAGCCGCCACTAGGACCCGCCTCGGCGTGCCCCACGCCGGGCACTCGGTCAGCGTGTGCAGCTCTGTGTTCTCGCTCGCATCACAGTGATGGCACTCGGACGTTGGCTCCTTCCGGATCCGACACAGGTAACTCCCGAAACACGGAAAAAAAAAGGCTGCCGTGTGGCCTCTCTAGCCACTCCTCCATGATGGGTCTTACCGCCGCTATTACGGCGTGCCCTTGGGGGTGGTGGGGATATTTCGCACGATAAAAAAAGGCTTCATAAGGTTGGTAATTCTTTTGTAGGCAATTGGATAAAAATGTTTAATAAAGTTCCTCAGGATCTGTTTGACATGCCAATTTAAAACTTAAATGATAAAGACGCATGGTCATCCTAATCTAATCTCTTGCTCGCACTGTATAAATTTGTTATAAATAAAAGCATGTTTAAAAAAGGAGGATAATCGAGTACACTGAGTTTCTTGCTGGTTTCTTAGTAGAACCAACCTTGGTTCGGTAGGTTGGTTCGAAAGAATCATTTTAATTTTTGTTATTGTAATTACTCTTGACATTTCTGTCATTGCTTGTACAATTTTGACGTTGTTATTTTATGCAAGTTCGGGACTTCACGCGATAAAAACTTCCACTTACTTTCTGCCGACGTTTCGGGTGCGATGCTGCACCCGTGGTCGGCAGAAAGTAAGTGGAAGTTTTTATCGCGTGAAGTCCCGAACTTGCATAAAATAACAATGAGTTTACACCGCGATAGCTTAAAAATTTTGACGTTCATATGTGCTCTTTAAAACTGAATAAATGAAATTGATTATTTCATTCTGATACTTCTATATATACGTTACTGGCAATCTGTATAATTCATACCGTATTTTTTAAATAGATTATTAGAACCGAAGTTACTAACATTCCCTCTAACCCCTCCAACTAAGCTAAATTGCTTGTGCTAGGAGTAGGTTCACGTCGGTAGTGTAATGACCAGGATTCGAACCCGGGAACTCTCGATCGTAAGACCGACTCCTAAACCACTAAGCTACCAACGGTTCTATGCTTACGCATCATCATTATCTGAGCATTTTTCTAGCCTATGCAGCCTAGGCCAAAGCATGTATATTAGAATGCCTGCAGTTCCTCTGATAATGTAAGAAAAATACCATTATATATTTATAAATAATAATAATACCTACCATTTTTTTTTTGCTATCACATACTGGCGGAGCCGTAGGCAACAGCTATAGTTAAAAACAGAAATAGCAAGGGGATTTATGTGATGTAATCGAACTTGGTCACGACCTAGCTGCACTTGAAGGGGTTGAGCCGTTTAGGAATTATAGGATTAAGTAGGTATACGAGACATGTCATACGAACATCTATGGCAGTTGTTACGGGTAGTTGGAAACCTAAAAAGTCTAGAACTGTTCTTGCAATACTTTGATATCGTCAATGGATTGTGTAGGTCAGATGGCAGTATTTTTTTTTATAAAGGCCACGTCAATTTGACTGAACCACGCTTGATGGTAAGCTAAACGTAAGTCTCGGAAAGAGGGTCACCATCGTAAACATGTACTATGTTAACAGTGGTGGCACTCAGCTTGACGGCCTCATCAGATGCTTTTCACGCTCCGCTTAAAGGACCCGGGACTGTAGGTAATTGGACGGTGGATTCCAAACTCCAAGGTAAGGCCGCAGATGTGACAGCCTGAGGACGGTGAGTTACCTGCTCACCGTCCTTACAGAAGCAGGCCCATGACGGCAGCGTGAGGTGCGGGGTTCACGCATGCCGTCCCCCTCTCGCCTAAGAAGTAGGATAACACCCGAAAACCCACCACAAACGCGGGATAGCACCCGAACCACCCCCTAGGCAAAGCCACATTGTAACCGTAGGTATGGGAGTCCTGGGACATCCTTCTGAGGGTTTACCCGGGGCTCCCAACCATAGGCTGCTGGGCGTTACCGTGGGGGTTTTTAGTCGGTAGGAGTCCGGCATGGTATCCATGAGGGATGTTTCCCCACGGTAAAAAAAGGACGCAGATGTGACCGGGATTAACGCAAAGAAGATAATAATTATAATGCAAGTAAAATCGTGATCAAAAGCTTGTGTAATCTTTTCCACGCTGTATGCTCCATATACGGTATGTCCTACTATACATGCCAAAGGAATGTAAAATCTTTCCTCCTGACATTAGACTACGATAAGACAGAATTATTCTTAAAATGTGACGATTAAGGATCAAGCACTCGTGCAATAACGAAGACACTAACACACTCCCACGGACACTGGACAGTGGACACTCACATTCACGCATACACATTATATACATAGATGCATTAGTATACATCCATGTTTCTTGACTAACATTGTGTAAAAGATACTACGTTAGAGACGAGAACTGTAACTCCTAAAGACAGGCTGCCTAGCAGCCTATCTAGGAGTACAGTACAAAATACCTCTTTGATATTTTTTCTTGATTTTTGAATTGCTCTAATAATATGTAATGCAACAATGGTGTAAACAAAATCATGACACAACTTACCAGACATAAGAGGACATGTAATATTTTCTTTTTAATGAATAAAGTTGGTTATTATAATCTCACCTGTGGCTCCGGTGATCAGCACATTCTTCCCTTCATAAAACTTGGAAACTTCAGACACATTTTCGGGATTTTTGTTCATATTTTCGTCAACAGTTTCACATACGGCGCAGTGGTTTTTATTCTCGATTGTGGACGAGTTCGTTTTGATGGTGGTATCCTGGTTCGAGTCCGGTGTGATGAGTTTCGTGGCTGCCATTTTTATGCTATCCTAGAGCATTTTTTCTGAAAAAAAAAAAGAAAATTGTATTATGTAATAATTCGAGTAAAATCAGGTAAACTCCAAACTTAAAAAAAAAACTAATTGTTGACAATTATATAATTAAACTAGCTGTTGCCCGCGGCTCCGCCCGCGGCTCCGCCCGCGTTGATGTCGGCTATCGCGAACAAACATAGCCTATGTCCTTTCTCATGGTCTAATCTACCCCTATACCAAATTTCATCATAATCGGTTCAGTGGTTTAGGCGTGAAAGCGTAACATTACAGACAGACAGACAGACAGAGTTACTTTCGCATTTATAATATTAGTATGGAAGTATGGATTACGTGTCACGTTGTTTGTCCGTTTGTCCGTCCGTGTATTTCCCGCTCAGTGTAAATATTTGGTTGCATAAATATGCGGTAGCCTAGTGGTATGGGTAATGGACTGCTGAGATGAGGTCTCGGGTTCTATCCCAGATTTACCATGGCATACACCAATGACTTTTCGATGCTTTTCGAAGTTATGTGTGTATTTATCGCAGGTTTATAAGTGCCCGGTTAATGGCAATAGGCTCACCACCTATTACATTGGGACCTAAACATAAACTGGCGAAATGTGGGTGCTAGCACCTCTGTTTACCCCTTCGGGGAATACAGGCGTGAGTTTATGTTATGTTATTATATTTTGATGTGTATCTTGTTTTTTTTTTTAATTTCTGTGACAGAAGCATACATTAACAAATTAATAGACTACAGGAATCTTTCCTTGGCACTTTTGTTAGCGGTGATCACCTTAACCACAAGTATGATACACTATATCGCTGCAGAAGTTATATTTATGTGTAAATTATTACAATCAGTACTGATTACACTATTTATATGAGAACTATCATAATCAATTGTCCCATGGGCTTTGCACAAGGCATCAAAAAAATAAAGTTTAAAACTAAAACCCGACTACGAAAAAATCGCGCTTTAAAAAGTAACAAACAAGAAAATATCAAGGATAGCCGTGGTCGTATGCCACTTTTACGTAGAACGTATTGTTTTGTTAGAGTAAGTGGCATACGACCACGGCTATCCTTGATATTTTCTTGTTTGTTACTTTTTAAAGCGCGATTTTTTCGTAGTCGGGTTTTAGTTTTAAACTTTATTTTTTATTTATATTATTTTGGGGCAAGATAAACCTAATAATTTATACATATTTGCAATGTGCTTATTAAGCCCTTTCATTTGATACCAAACACGGCATATTTATCTCAAATTTATTTTTTCACACAGTACCTTAAGAGCGCTAGAGGGCGCCACACAAGATTGAGTGACACGTCATATAGCCTATAACCATCGGACGGTCAAGCCGCTTATAACGATACCTCATATATCCAGTTCTAATAAGTAGTTGAGGAGCTATGAGGGAACAAATGAACATACATACATACATACATACATACATACATACATACATACATACATACATACATACATACATACATACATACATACATAGCCTGTCAAAATCATAACCCTCCTTTTGGCTTCGCCGTAGTCGGGTAAAAATATTGGTCCTTTATATATGCATGTTATTTTGTATAACTTTATTTTTGTAATGTTTATACGAATAATACATTTAATTATTTTTTTGAGATTGCGAAGCGTATGGTCGACGCTTCTCGTGACCAGAGGGCTGGCCTCTTTTTAGGTCAGAGAATAAGCATTGCCATACAACGTGGCAATGCTGCCAGTCTTCTGGGAACGTTGCCACAAGAGGCATGCGATGCGGAGGAATACTACGACGCGTTTTAATTTTAGTCTTAGTTTTAGTTTTTAATTGGTTTCTTGTATTTTATTTCTAATTAATAGTTTTAAAATATTCATGAATAAATATGGTAATAATTAATAAAGAAAAAATAAAATAAAATTATGATGTTTAATTTTTCTTTTATTGCCTAGATATTCATTAATACGTGAAAAAAAATTCAAGGAGAAACATCACAAAACAACAGAGATAACGATTTTCCCATAGTGCGGAGGTGACGATACGAATTCCATGATTTTTACTCACACAAAATTTTCTAACACTTTTCACTTCAATTATGATGAATGTGCCTTACAATGCACAAATGGCTGATCTGACTGTGTCGCGTAATGCACAATGAAATACAATGACGAGAAACACCGACGAAGATAAGCCAAACAAGTGCAGTACTTTATAGAAATAAAATGCATCACTCCACCAGTGAAGGGAAATAGTGTATAAGATTCCAATACATATCAGAAAATGTAAAGACGATAAATATATTTAAAGACAAGATGCACAAGCTGCTATTTGCGAAATGTTACTACAATATTGATGAATTTTTAGAAGACCAAACACTTGAATAAATTTTGAAAAGAATGACTGTTAAAATATATATGACTAGCCTTTGCCCGCGGCTCCGCCCGCGTGGATGTCGGTTATCGCAACCAAACATAGCCTATGTCCTTTCTCATGGTCTAATCTACCCCTATACCAAATTTCATCAAAATCGGTTCAGTGGTTTAGGCGTGAAAGCGTAACATACAGACAGACAGACAGACAGACAGACAGAGTTACTTTCGCATTTATAATATTAGTAAGGATATGACATGACTGGTACAAATTATATAAGTGTTAAATTTAAATTTAATGTATGCTAATTTGGAATTAATTATTAATAATTTTGTCACAGAATATTGTATGCCAATATGGCTGAACATAGCTGATCAAATTATGTAAAAGACCATCTTTGTACCTACCTATTTTTCACAATAAAGCATTTGAATTGAATTTGAATTGAATTGAATTGAGTGTGGTAAAATTATGAAGGGTATCCAACACAATTTTACAACATTAATTCCGAATAATATCTTCTATAAATACCTATAAAAGAAAGTCGTGTAAGTGTCATAAAAAAGTAAAACCTAGGCCCAGTTACAAGAAACCAAACTAGAAGAAACCAAACTGGAAACCAAACGAAAATAAAATACAATGCTATCAATTCCTACCACATTCAATTTCATTGTTATCAGAAGTCGATACATGTAATATGTGTTCATCGATAGCCCAGTGACCTCTGCAGCCAGTTATATAATAGTTAGGTAACTAGTTCAAATATTTGTCGTTATAGAAAAACAAGGCAGCCTCTGTGGCTTTTTTGTTTCATGCGGACATTCCCTCGGATACCTCCCCTGCCGGAGCCGGAAGGGGAGGTTATGTCGGACTCGAACCGACTAAAACCGCACGCCGACTGTGAGTCGTGGTGCTAGGCCGGAGGTGAGGTTGTCTTCGACATATCCCTCGCACCCCGGCTGGCCCAGGGCAACGGTGTCCCCGACTCGCCCCCGGAATGAGGTGCGCTTTTTGGCGCGCCGCCGCCGTGGCCTACTTCAGCTGGGGTGACAGGCGGCTCCACCCGTCACCCCCAGGCCCGCGCTCATGGGGGACAGAGGTCAGTCGCTCGCGCCGCCTCTCCCATTCCGCCGTCTCCTTCACGACCATTACCTGCTCACTGAAGGAGACGAGCTCGCAGACGGAGACAGCTCGCTGAAGGAGCCTCTGTGACGTAGTGGTTTGATTCCCGCTCAGTGCAAATATTTGTATACATAAAAATATGTTTATAGGTCTTCAATAAAAAAAAAAACTCACATAAAAAATTTTCCGTTTAAGAAGTCAATCCCTTCGAAGCATACACGCCAAACTGAACGTTCAGTACTTAATTTAGTGATAGAATAAGAAGCGTTTTTCCTTATTTTCAAGTGAATACGTTCTAATGTGGTAAGACAATATTTCGTCTAAGTGGTAATCTAAATTACAGGAAATCATTTAACATTATTCGTGCCATATTTTGTTTTCAGGGAAAACCATTTGTGTCAACGTACAATCATTGTTAGAAATGTGCCTTTGTGGCGTGGCGGTAGTGAACGCGACTGCTACGCAGGAGGCGCGGGTTCGATCCCCGCTCAGTGCAAATATTTCTATGCATGAATATGGCTATTTGCATTGGTCTGGGTATTTCTATGTATAATATGTATGTATTTACAAAAAAAGAATCTAAGTATGTTTATCCGCATTCTAGATTCCATAACATAAACTAGTTAAGCTTACCATGGGTCTAGATAGCGTTGTGTAGAATGTTGTGAAATATTTATTTATTATTTTATTTATATGTATGTTTGTATTGCATATATATAATCTAGATCGGTACCCGTATACAATGACCGCTGTACATCGCGCCGGTGCAAGACACAGATATAGAGGAGGCTAGATGAGACGGATACTCATACTATATTATTGTTATCGAGTGCTAAAATAAATAATAAGAGCTGTTGATCTTGATATATATTGATACCAAGCGTTCGCGCATCGTACCATCGCTGTGAGCAACGTGGCGAGTGTGAGGACTCCCACCCCCAGAGCCGCCACTAGGACCCGCCTCGCTAGGGCACTCGGTCAGCGTGTGCAGCTCTGTGTCCTCGCTCGCATCACAGTGATGGCACTCGGACGTTGGCTCCTTCCGGATCCAACACAGGTAACTCTCGAAACACCCGTGTCCGGTAATCACCTGCGTCAGCCGGTACGAGAGGCTGCCGTGTGGCCTCTCTAGCCACTCCTCCATGATGGGTCTTACCGCCGCTATTACGGCGTGCCCTGCGCTTGGTCGCCCAAGTCGTAGCTCCCATTCCGCTACCATGTCCCTGTGGAGTCCCCTTTTTTTTTTTTTTTTTTTATTTTTTTTTTTTTTTTTTTTAACCGTGGGGGAAAATCCTTCATGGATGTTATGCCGGACTCCTACCGACTAAAAACCCCCACGGTAACGCCCAGAAGCCTATGGATGGGAGCCCCGGGTAAGCCCTCGGGAGGATGTCCCAGGACTCCCATCAGACCTACGGCTACAATTGCGGCCTCGTCTCGGGGGTGGTTCGGGTGCTATCCCGCGTCTATGGGGGGGGTTTTCGGGTGTTACCCCGCTTCTTAGGGGGGGGGGGGGGCGTGCGTGAATCCCTCACGTCACGCTGCCGTCATGGGCCTGCTTCTGTAAAGACGGTGAGCAGCCAACTCACCGTCCTCAGGCCCCCGGTCATGGAGGCCGATGGTCTTCGGCGAAGACACGTCGGCGGTGCCCAAGCCGCCGACTGCGGAACTCGGGTGGGAGAGTTTTCTCCCGCTCTCGCCCCGCCGCCTCTTTCACGAGCATGACCTGCTCACAGAAAGAGGCGGCGCAAAGCCGAAAGCTTCTAGTAATACTCTAGGTACATAACACATTGGCATAAAAAAAATCAAATTCGATTTTTTTTTTTTTAGTTTTTGTTGTGTTATGTACCTGGAGCACTACTAGGGGCTTTTAGCTTCGGGAGTGTTCCCGTTACACCCGGTATAATTTGAAACAGATCAACAGTCAAAATAAAAACTGTTGAAGTTAGATTTCAAAGATCTTGGTGGACTCCATCTTCTTAATTTTAGCGTTAATCCCACATCCAAAGCTTTCACCTCTAAGTCTAGGGTTCTCTCTGTTAATCTAACTGCCGATTTGGCTAATCTCTAATATTAGGTTACAGCTGGCTTGAGCATGGTGCAGGCCCTCCTAAATTGCTTGTAATTACGGCATAATGTTTAAATAGGAACGCGAACTTCTTTATTTTTATGTTAACTTATGTAGGTTAATTATTTTATTATAACTTTTTTAAATACTTTATTTATCTTTACACGAGACAAATGTACATTCATCCATATTTAGTCTTAAGAAATTTGTAAATTGGCGTCTGTAAAATGCTACAGTGGAGTTTGTTGCGCCGTTTCTTCTCCACTGGTGCCTAGGAAGCGGTGGTAAACTTAGTTTTAAGCAGAATTTGACGTCAAAAAGCTGTAGTACTGCTACACAATTTTGAATAAATACTTTGACTTGACTTTGACCTGCAAAGTCTTAATGTGCAGGTAATTTTTTTTTTCCGCGAATCCACTGCCATTTCATATCCACAAGCCGTTGGCGATAAGCTAGACCCTTTTTTGGACTTATTTTTTGCGTCATCTAGCGTACTTTATATCTATGGTGCTATGAATGTCAACACGTAATGTGTTGCATAAGATTATGTCCGCTGCCTACCCCGGCAGCGTACCGCGGAAGCTGATGGCGAATCATATGAACACCATTAATGTGTTATACTTCTAGTATTTGTAAACATAATATAGACCGTGCCATATGGATTGAACGTTTGCAGTAATTAGCGCATTTTTAGTACAAAAATAAATAAATAATAAATTCGCTACAGTGTGACAAATGTTCACAACCCCTAAGTAAGCGGTTCAAACAGGTCGCAAGGTCAACTGGGTCAACGAACTTTATTCTCAATCCATTTGGCATGAGGTATTAATAGTAATAGTAAATATTCCACAACATGCTATACAACGCTATCTAAACCCATGGTAAGCATGGCGAAACGTAAATCCATATCCATACTAATATTATAAATGCGAAAGTAACTCTGTCTGTCTGTCTGTCTGTCTGTCTGTCTGTATGTTACGCTTTCACGCCTAAACCACTGAACCGATTTTGATGAAATTTGGTATAAGGGTAGATTAGACCTTGAGAAAGGACATAGGCTATGTTTGGTCGCGATAACCGACATCCACGCGGGCGGAGCCGCGGGCAAAGGCTAGTATTATATATAACAACTGTCTACAACCCATATTTGCAATTGTATTTAAATAAATAAATAAATTGCTTTATTTATTTATAAATAAATAAATAGCTTAACTAGCTAGTGTTATGGTGTTATGGAATCTATTTACGAAAAAAAGTATCTAAGTATGTTTATCCGCAAACATACTTAGATACTTTTTTTCGTTAATACATACGTATTATACATAGAAACCAATGCAAATAGCCATATACATACATACAAATATTTGCACTGAACGTTTTTTTTTTTTTCGTGCGGAAATCCCCTCGGATACCCCCCCCGCCGGAGCCGGAAGGGGAGGTTATGTCGGACTCGAACCGACTAAAACCGCACGCCGACTGTGGGTCTTGGCGCTAGGCCGGAGGTGAGGTTGTCATAGACATATCCCTCGCACCCCGGCTGACCCATCCCTTACGGTCTGGCCCTCCTGTGGAGGGGGGACAACGATGTCCCCAACTCGACCCCGGAATGGGGAGGCGCGCTGTTCAGCGCGCCGCCGCCGTGGCCTGCTTCTGCTGGGGTGACAGGCGGCTCCACCCGCCACCCCCAGGCCCACTCACCCCCAGGCCCGCCGAAACCGCGCCTCCTGCGTAGCGGCCGGGTTCACTACCGCAACGCCACAGAGGCTTGAAAGTGTGCAGCAAAATATCGTAAGTAGTGAACAAAAATAAAGGTTCACGTGGGCGTCACGTGGCGCTGCAGTCGGTGTCGCTACAGTGTGAAAAACGTTTACAACCCCTAAGTAACCGGACCACACAGGTCGCGAGGTCAACGACCTTCATTCTCAATCCATTTGGCACGAGGTAAAGTGCATTATCTGGCGTACAAATATTGCACTGAGAGGGAATCGGAATGCCGCCATGCCACACAAAGGCCGTAAATTAATTAAGTAAGTGGGTAAACATCATAATGATAGTCATATTCCTTTATTTTCAATGTTGCGGTAGCCTAGTGGTATGGGTAATGGACTGCTGAGACGAGGTCTCGGCTTCGATCCCAGGTTTACCATGGCACACACCAATGACTTTTCGATGCTTTTCGAAGTTATGTGTGTATTTATCGCAGATTTATAAGTGCCCGGTTAATGGCAATAGGCTCGCCACCTATTACATTGGGACCTAAACATAAACTGGCGAAATGTGGGTGCTAGCACCTCTGCCTACTCCTTCAGGGAATAACGCGTGAGTTTATATGAGTTTATGTTAGGAACAATAAAATTGTTTTATATTGACGTCAATTTTAATTCTACTTAATCTAAGTTTACCACCGCTTCCAAGGCGCTGGTGGAGAAGAAACGGCGCAAAAAACTTCACTGCGGCATTTTTTAGAAGACATCAGGATTACGTATCTTGGACTTAAATCGTGAGATAAACAAGGGCCTAGCGTGCGCGAATTGTTTTGTAATAATCTATGCTTGGTGAATTTGCACTGTGCGGTATGAAAGAAACTTCATCCCACGCACGCTCAAGCTGTGGAATGAACTTCCTGCTGTGGTTTACCCAAGCGACTACAATATGGGGTTTTCAAGAAGGTTATTATAAGGTTTCTTGAGGATCGGCAGCACGAGTGTAACCCCCCTGGTGTTGCATACGTCCATAGGCCGCGGTAATCACTTTCCATCAGGTGAGCCGTGTGCTTGTCTGCCACCTAAGTGACACTTGAAAGAGCTTGTCCACCGCGCGCCGTAGCAGCCATTGTTAGCTTCAAAAGACACCAAATCTATGCTTGGTGAATTTGCACTGTGCGGTATGAAAGAAATTTCATCCCACGCACGCTTAAGTTGTAGAATGAACTCCCTGCTGTGGTTTAGCCAAGCGACTACAATATGGGGTTCTTCAAGAAGGGCATTAGAATCACGAGTGTAACACCCCTGGTGTTGCATAAGTCTATAGGCCTACGGTAATCACTTTTCATCAGGTGGGCTGTGTGCTTGACTGCCACCTAAGTGATACAAAAGAAAGAAAGAAAGAAAAAAGAAAGAAAGAAAATTGGTTTTTATTGCGGATTAAAACACATGCACATATCTAAATATAAAAGAAATCCAAACAATAAATAATAACAAAAACAAAGAAAACAAACGCTCAAACAAGTGAGTGAACCCGCAGGTCACGCAGCTACTCAGGCGGCGAATGCATATTTAACAATGTCCGAACCGAACTCTGAGAACGGTTCGTTGTGATGCGGAAAAATATTTTTTTTTTCTTATCTATGGTCGCCGCCTGGGCAGTTAACGCGGTGATACACGTGTGACATTAATGACATTGTCTTGTCTGTCAACGTGTCATGTTTTACGTGGCACAAAGCCAATAGTCGCAATAAAGTATATTGCAGAAAGAAAGGCATACATAACATAACACAACTCACTTGCCACGTGTAACATTGAGCTAATTTTAGGATTTCAAGCTACAAAACATGGCTAGACACTCAGTATATACTGAGGTGGGTATTAATCACCACAGAGCTCTTTCACCACCGTAGCACACCTTGTTTTCCTCAAAAGTCACCCAAGAAATGAGTACAGCGCGTATAGAACACATTTTGAGTACATTTTAGGTCCAAGATAAATGTACCTAGCAATACTTCCATAATAACATTCACTTCTTATATTAGGAGTGAAATTTTAATCATAACCCTTCTTTAGTTTTGCAGTAGTCGGGTAAAAAATGATTTGTCGAATTGTTTGTAGTTCCAGCTGTTTAGGCTCAGTGTTTGCATCGGTAGCTTAGTGGTTAAGGAGTCGGCCTTACGATCGAGAGGTCCCGGGTTCGATCCTGGTCATTACACTACCGACGTGAACCCACTCCTAGCACAAGCAATTTAGCTTAGTTGGAGGGGTTAGAGGGAATATTAGTAACTTCGGTTCTAATATACTTTTAACATAAAAAAAATACATTAAATTTTAGACTTCATTTCTATACTCCTAAAGTCCAAAATGAAATGAAAACAGTTTCTTTACACTTTTTCAATTACTCTGCAAAAAGTCATTTACTCAATACTCAATACGCCGCAATGATTTGGCTTTAGCAGAATCGAGGTCCAGATAATCAGACTCAAAGTCAAAGCGAAATATCATCTATCCTTAATAGAGACTATTAAAACGGAACTTACAAAACGTCAAAAAAATTAAAGATACAAATGGACCACTGGTTTGAAACGCAGCCTTGGCCTGAAAAGACACCAGCAAAAAACTTAGCAGGCTTTTTTTCGACTAAGAAAAATAATACATACATACATATAATCACGTGTTTATCCCTGGAGGGTTCAGCAGAGGTGAATTAACACCCACATTTCACCAATCAATGTATTCGGTCCCACGTAATAGGGGTGAGCCTATTGCCGTATTACGGACACTATTGTTGACTGAAGCCATGAATCTGAGGCTGAGTCTGGGCTGTATATATGCTTTCTGATGTTAAACAGCCTTAGTTGCCTTGTACGACACCGCATGGGAGGAGATGGGGTGCTCAAATTTGACTCTGCCGGGAACCGCGGAAAAGTAATGATTATACATATTTAAATGATTTTTTTATAGCATTTACTATGCTAACTTTTAAGTTCGAGAAACATCGGAAAAAATGAAATGCTCAAGTGAGACTTGAACCCACGACCTTTCCCTTACAGGGGGAATGCTCTTCCAACTAAGCTATTGAGCTTGTACTGACTGAGCTATTAATTGAGATTATATACATACTAGCTTTTGCCCGCGGCTCCGCCCGCGTGGAAGTCGGTTATCGCGACCAAACATAGCCTATGTCCTTTCTCATGGTCTAATCTACCCCTCTACCAAATTTCATCAAAATCGGTTCAGTGGTTAAGGCGTGAAAGCGTAACATACAGACAGACAGACAGACAGACAGAGTTACTTTCGCATTTATAATATTATAGTATGGATTTAATTTTGTGCCTTATGCAAAGTGCTTCGTTTGGTATTTATTTCAATGTCAAGTAAGTGAGTTATGATGGTCGGTCACGTGTTTACTAATAAAACAATGTCGGCAATAATCATTTCTTTATCTCACGCTTTTATAGTTACGTCACAATGCACATGCGCAGAACACAGTTTTTTTGTGTCTCCTGAGGCTAGTACAGGGTTTTTTTTTTATTTTTTATAACCGTGGTGGAAAATCCTTCATGGATGTTATGCCGGACTCCTACCGACTAAAAACCCCCACGGTAACGCCCAGAAGCCTATGGATGGAAGCCCCGGGTAAGCCAGGGTACTTGTAGTAGTTAGAAGAGCATTCCCTTTTAAAGGAAAGGTCGTGGGTTCAAGTCCCACTTTCATTTTTTACATTTCATTTTTCCAATGTATTCGAATATTTTATTCATCTATATAGTCACGTCTGTAAATCCCGGGGTAGGCAGAGGCGTATTAGCACTCACGTTTCGCCAATTATAGTTTTCGGCCTCACGACGTATTGCGGGCGAGCCTAATGCCGTCTGGTGGGCCCTTTGTCTTGGGCTGTATGTTTACTGTCAGGTGGAGAACAACCCTATCCCTTAGTCGCCTTTTACGTCACCCACGGGAAGAGATGGGGTGACCCTATTCTACTCCACCGGGAACCAACATGAATAAATATTTGCACTGATTGGGACTCGAACCCGGGCCTCCTGTGTAGTAGTCGAATGCTTTACCGCTACGCCACAGAGATCGTAATAATCACTACATAGTATGAAGCAAAGTCGCTTTCCGCGTCTGTTCGTCCCTATGTATGCTTAGACCTTCAAAACTACGCAAAGGATTTGCGGTTCCAGGATGAAAGTTTATATGTATAATACATTTGTTATTATTACTTTTAAACCCGACGTTTCGGCTGCTTTGCAGCAGCCATTTTCGCGGTGTGACTCACGATGGTAGTTGTCACATAGTTTGAAGTATAAGTTATCTCAAAATACCCGAATCATGGTGAATTTATTGGTGTTCGTATTTACGCAGATCACCAATAATTCACCATGATTCGGGTATTTTGAGATAACTTATACTTCAAACTATGTGACAACTACCATCGTGAGTCACACCGCGAACATGGCTGCTGCAAAGCAGCCGAAACGTCGGGTTTAAAAGTAATAATAACAAATATATCGCGATAGAATCCGTAAAAAGTGGTTTTATTTCAATGAGTGACATTCGCGTAAACTTCAGAAAATATCATGTATAATACATGCTTAATATAGTAGAGGGTGCAGCAGGAACGGGATCAGATGTAACGCGGGCGGGAAAAATTTGCGGTACGAAGTTCGTCCGGTCAGCTAGTAAATACTCTTCATCCACATAAAGACGTTAGTCCTGATTGCATCCGAGGCCACGGTGTCCTCGGAGCTCAGGGTCCACCTTCCTGGGTCAGCCGGGGTGCGAGGGATATGTCGATGACAACCTCACCTCCGTCCTAGCACCACGACCCCCAGTCGGTGTGCGGTTTTAGTCGGTTCGAGTCCGACATAACCTCCCCTTCCGGCTCCGGCAGTGGCGGTATCCGAGAAAAAAGAAAGGGTCCGCCTTCCGGCTCTTGCTCCTCCATTTCGCACGATCTTGGGCGTCCAAGGCACGCATGTCACCCTCCACGACGCCAAGCCAGCACTTCTTGGGCCTACCCCTACTACCTGGACCCAGTGGGGACGCCTTTACCAGGCATTTGTTACCCACGTAGCTAATAGTAGTAAATACACGCTAAATTATCGCAATATTCTCCAACAATTTGACGTCACTACATAGTAATTCTGTAACGTACCGTCAGCATATTTCTCGTACGTGTGAATGTGGTGCGCAAACGCCTCGAAGATGCGTCATCTAGGTCAGCACAAATAACAATTCTGTGAGTTTACAATAAAAGGTATTTGTCCGGATTATACTCTTAAAAGAATCAATATGTTTACATAATTTAAGGTCAGTTCGTGTTGGTTCACGAAGGCGTAGAATAGGGCCTTTGTTACCAACGGACCACTCAATCCATCCACTGTGGTGGTCAGTTAGGAATAAGCTATTTGACTATTTTTTTACATTCGATAAATGACCACTTTCTTATAATATGAAGTAAAATTTTTGTACGACAAATAGTTTTCAAGATATTTGATTTTGAAAAATTCATTTGTCACGCCACGCTCCATACAAAATCGTACAAAATTGTGACGTCACGCTTCTGTAGCGCGTAGTGCAAATGTATGGAGTGCAAGAGAATATCGTATTTATCTCGGTCTACGTTGCGTTTACACGTATAAAGTTCCTAATAAAAGTTATTTAAAATTTAATGAGGATTCTAAAAAGTAGTATATTTGAATTGAATTTGATTGTTTAAATTTTGACTTTTTTTGGGAATTTCAACGAATGAAAAGTCATAGTTTCAGTTTAGATATGCAATATTTTATTTTCCAAGGCATATTTTTTCAGAACAAGCTATCATATTAAGCAGTATTGGGAAGAATCGACAACTTAGCCAAATAGCCTATTTCATTCCTATCAAACCACCTTCTGTCCACATGGGTGGTCAGTTAGGAATATTTTGAAGTAACCAACCACCTTTTTTTCCTAGGTGATCGGGTTCGGAATATTTAAGAATATAAAAATGCAATAATTTTTTTTTTAAAAATGTATGTATAAAATAAACTGTATTTACATCTATACATATAATAAATCTGTAAACGATCGATGTCTGTACATGGAAAGGAAATGAGAAAAACTGTTATAGGGGGACTTTATAAACGTAATAGAAGCCAAATCAACGTTTTTTGGAATTTTTGTCTGTTTGTCTGTTTATCTGTTTATCTGTTTCTCTGTTTCTCTGTTTCTCTGTTTCTCTGTTTGTCTGTGAGTTTGTGCACGCTAATCTCAGAATCGGCTGAACGGATTTGGTTGCGGTTTTCACTAATATATTGTAGTAGGCTTCACTTAACATTTAGTGTTTGTTTTATTGAAATCAGTTCATAAATAAAAAAGTTATGTCAATAATAGCAAATCACGGCTAACAATTTGTGATTGTGTGAATACATCGAACCAATAAAGAAGCAACAATGCTTATAAGAAGATATTATTTCGGTCATAGGAATCTGCAGAGGTAAGAGTTACTACATCTCAGCCAAGTCAGGTCAGGTTACTGCAGAATCTTCGGCACAGCAAGAGTATCGACAGAATTCACATTGTTCTCGAACGATGTTCTCTCGAATCCGACAGATTAGTGAGCAGCTGGTTCGGAAAAATACTCCTAAGTCTTTCATAATTAATATCATCACGCTATGATGAGGAATGGGGCAGAATGATTTTATGACATATACCTATGTAAACGTCTATTTTACACTATGATTTCATGGTAACTGTGGCTCAAAATGTCTGCGGTGGACTTACAACTTAGCTGAGTCGCGTTCAAATCCATCTAAAATGTTATATTCCTTTTTTATGGTTTTTTATTTACTTTTGTTTATTTTTTATTTTATTGTATTTTATTGTATTTACAGTTTTATTTGAAGTAAAAATAAAATAATCGCATATTTGACTATTTTTTTTACTTTCGAAAAATGACCACTTTGTAATAATATAATGAACTGTAAAAGTAAAATGTTCGTACTATAAATAGTTTTCAAGATATTTGATTTTGAAATATTGAATTTGTCGCGCCGCCCGAAAACGCTGCATACAAAATCGTACGTAGTAATCGTCACGCTTCGGTAAAGTGTAATGCAAAATGTATGGAGTGCAAGGAAATATCGCATTTATCTCTGTCTACGTTGCGTTTACACGTATACAGTTCGTAATAAAAGTTATTTAAAATTCAATGAGGAATCTAAAAAGTTATATATTTGAATTGAATTTGATTGTTTATATTTTGACTTTTTTTGGGAATTTCAACTCATGAAAAGTCATAGTTTCAGTTCAGATATGCGGTATTTTATTTTGCAAGGTATATTTTTTCAGTATTAGGAAGAATCGACGACTTAGTCAAATAGCCTTCTGGGGTTAGGTACCCCAGTATACCGGCCTTGGTTACCTATCCTTGGTCTCAACGTGAAGAGCAGGGATAGCTTCGGCTAGGGTGATGCGTAGCCAAAGCATCACCATCAAAGCCGCGCTCATGGAGGAAGTAAATCGTTGCACCTTCTCTCAAGCACATTTCGTATTCTGGGAGATAGTTGTCCCTATCGTATTACCGTCTCCACCATGGTGAATGTTCTGATGAGCTCTTCCAATTAGTTGCACCCTCTCCTTTCCTACAAAAGACAACGCGTGCAGGGCTCAAATGTCACCCGCATATGGATCAGAATATTCCATCAAGAACCATATGGTTTGGTGTCTCATTCCTATGCCGCACCATTAAGACCTGGAAATCTCTGCCGGCTCACGTGTTTACTTCTTCCTACAGTCCCGGGTCCTTTAAGCGGGGCGTGAAAAGGCTTCTGATGATGCCCATCAAGCTGAGTGCCACCATTGTTGGTACATATTTATAATGGTGACCCTATTTCCAAGTCTTTGCCTTTAGCTTACCATCAGGTGATAAAGAAAATGATAAAGAAATGAAGTTCCGAACCGCTTGGTTCGAGGTGGCATTGTTTCTACCGTATGTGAGTACCGGAAGGAAGGAGAGATTAGTTGAAAGACTCCTAATAGCCTCTTTCACTCGCCGTGGTGCAGTAGAAATGGTAAAATACAGCCAGAGAGACAAAGAGACATTATACAATGTTAGTGACCTAATGACTACCAACGCTCGCCGCCGCTGCGATCTTATCGATTCCGTCTAATAAGTATCTAATAGTAAATACGTAAACCTATCCCAGAAATGATAACAGTATGCCAGGAGATGCCAACCTATGTATTGGGTATATAAAAGATACCGCTGCATTATATCAAAGAGACCGAATGTGGGCAGAGAAACAGTCAGTTCCGGTAAATTTCATCAGACCAAAAAATTGCCACCGCGTGTCAACTCCAGTGTCAATTTGGAAGTATCTACATCATCTGCTGGACACAAGCTTACCAATACAAGGAATATATAGCAAAATGAGGTTATATAACCCCATCACAGTCAATGCTGTATTTGCTGTCTTGCCTACTGCGCCCCTCTTCTCTACCTGTAAGGGAACGAACAACGATGTTACTGTGGTTTATGAAATTTACCATACTCAGGGCGTGCAAGGCTCCGGGTTTTCTTGAAACTATTTTGTATGATACTTGATGTATTGTAATTGTAAGTGGTGGCAGCATGTTTTAAGAATTTGGGAGGAAGGAAGAATATTAAACCATTAAAACTGACCAACATTGTTTAGTCCACATTTTAACAATGTTCATCCACATACTTGATAATGATTTCGCCCGCAAAATGTTGAATTTTTCAAAATCCTTTCGCAGTATTTGCCAAGCCCATAGAAGAAGCCTGTCAATTTACGTAGTTTTCAGTAGTTCAGCCCTGTTAAGTCAGTCACTCAAAAATGACTGCCTTCATAATATCTAATTGAAAAATACAGGGTGGAAGATGTCAAGCGAGTTTTCGAAATGATTTGAACATAGTTTTGTTTCCTTTTTAAAATAAAGGCATGTTTCCTTTGTGTAAAATTCACTATTTCCAGTATTTCGAGTACTACCGTTCCAGTTGGGATGAAAATATTCCACCATTTATAATGATGAGTTTGAGCTATTCCGAACCTAACGCGGACGAAGTCGCGGGCAACAGCTAGTTATTAATAATCCTCAAAATTTGCTTATTTTTCTTTTTCTGAAAAATGTCCCACGGTATTAACTGCGGTTGTCAATTCCAAACTCTTCATTTAAAATTATGTTTCTTTGTCTCCTGGCTACCACGCCTCTTACCATGGGTGTTGTAGAAGACCGTTAAAGGATTTTTAACATGCGGTAATCCCCTAGGATTGACAGCCTCCATGGCGTAGCGGTAGTGAACGCGACCGTTCGATTCCCGCTCAATGCAAATATTTGTATGCAGGAATATGGCCATTTGCATTGGTCGGGGTGTTTCTATTACAATATTTATGCATTTACAAAAATAAAGTATGTGAGTATGTTTATCCGCATTCTAGATTCCATAATACAAGCTAGTTAAGCTTGCCATGGGTCTAGATATCGTTGTGTAGAATGTTGTGAAATATCTATATATATAAAAATTCATGCCACTTTTCGGTGTAATGTTATAACTCAACAGCGCCTTAACCGATTTGGCTAATTTTGGTCTTGAATTATTCGTGGAAGTCCAGGGAAGGTTTGTACGTAGAGAAATTCGAATAATTGCCGGGAACCGACATCCACGCGGGCGGAGCCGCGGGCAAAAGCTAGTTTATTTATTATTTTATTAGTTTACCAAAGCTTGCATTTTTGATCTCGAAGTCTGCTCCCCTTTCTTATTTCTTTTGATTTTTAATAACCATTCAAGTAATATATTCATACCACCCAACAGTTGCCAACATTAAAACAAACATCTCATAGTGGTTGGAACAAACATTTGGCACCCAATGGCCAATACCGCCAATCTGCTTGCGTCACAGTGAAATCAGGTGGTTATACAATCAATGCTATGAACTTGGACCACTTTGACATTCAAGTACTGTTCCGATAATTTGGGTGTGCGATTTGTTCTTGTGTTTATTATAATTATACTAGACCGTACTTAACAGTGATGTAGGGTGAAATTTTTCGAAAGGTGAATAAGAAATCATGGAAATCTAAATTAGAATGACCATAGCCATGTCGTAGGGAATTCTGGGTGTTCTGATTTCAGATACTGAATTCCATATATGCAAATAGCCAATCCGCCATCTTGGATATCCGCCATCTTGGGTATAGGCCCACAATTTACTAATTTTTAAATAATTTATGTACGTTTTTACGTAAACTTAATGTACGAAACTGATTTTTTTTTTTAAAAGAAAAAAAAAAACTGCCAGATTTGTTTACATTTGACAGCCGTTAGCAATTATTGACCTAATATAAGAGTTCATTGGGAGAGGCCTATGTCCAGCAGTGGACTCCAATAAGCTAATTGGTTGATATAAGAGTTCATAGTAAACCTGCAGATTTATCCCTCGTGGTTATTAATGAGGAGACGGATACTTTCATACATTCTTGAGCTTAAATGTATAAAGATGAGAGTAGTCTCAATTAAGAGCCTATCTAAATTATGTATAACTCAAAGGTGACTGACTGACTGACATAGTGATCTATCAACGCACAGCCCAAACCACTGGACAGATCGGGCTGAAATTTGGCATGCAGGTAGATGTTATGACGTAGGCATCCGCTAAGAAAGGATTTTGATTAATTCTACCCCCAAGGGGGTAAAATAGGAGATGAAAGTTTGTATGAAACTTTATCAATTTTTAACCGATCGGGCTGAGACCTTGTATGCATAAAGCTACTATGACGTAGGCATTTTGAGATGCAGGCTAGCGTTGACTCTACACTTAGCGATAACCGACATCCACGCGGGCGGAGCTGCGGACAACAGTTAGTTATACCTATATTATTGAGCCGCATGATTCCCAGAGTAGAATTTGGGCCACCCCAAAACACAAACTGTCGCGTTTATAATATTAGTAGGATACTATAAACATGAAAGTCGTAAATGATTCACGGTAATCGATAGTTTTTTTACAGGAATATACTTAGTTTAATAAAATTTCTCGTCGTCCAGATTGTCAATTAAGCGGCTTTTATAATATTTTGAAAAAAAAAACGCTTTTTTTAATTCAAATCTGAACTCATTGCAATTTAGCCCAGAAATCGACGGGGGTTCCTTTAGTAAGTTATTTAAATTCAAATTCAGTTGCAAAATTTGACCCTTACGCAAGGTGTTTTGTTTTAAGTAACTTTTTAAACCTTACATTTTTTTTTACGAAATAGTGTAAATAAATCGGGTTGCAATAAATTGTAAACTGAATTTAAATAAAGCAAATATTTTAATAACGTTAATTTTTTTTAGATCCTCTAAAATCACAATTTTTTCACAACAGCGAAAGAATAATTTTATTTTTTTTATTTATTGATATTTTTTTCATTTATTAAACATAATTTTGTAAAATTTTGATGTTCATATATGTGCCCTTTATATAAACTGAATAAAAGAAATAGATTTTTAGCTTCTTGGTTCTTTTAACCGACTACTAAAGAGGAGGTAGTCAATTCGATTATTTATATTTTTTCTATATCATAATTTTATTATTGTCACCATTGTCTGTGTCGATAAAATCTTAAAAATCAACACTCATTTTATTTCAAGAACATACATAACAAATACATTATCCTCAACAGAGCATAACTAGATAAAAAATACAAAAAAAAAGTTTTGCACAGTATATAAAAACAAAATGACATAATCAAACCTAAAATATAAATAACTCTATTAATACACACATAATGAGATAAAATTGTTAATAATTTTTTTGTTTGTTTAACGTGTATGTAAATCTTCTCACACTTGAGTTACTCAATGGCCTATTGCGAGAGGTTATGGTCATTGGCCTTTCCAAGTGAGATTATTTAATATTTCATTTATGTATTGGTGTCATCTTGTAGACAGATGGTTGGGTTCCCAAGATAAAATATATTCAAGTATTGACATTGTTATATTTTTTAAATATGTAATTCTTTTTTTAGAGTTTCACGTTTTATTTTTTTAATTAAAGCGCGAATTCTAATCCCACTCAATGCAAATATTTATATGCATGAATATGGGTATTTGCATTGATCTGCGTGTATCCGCAAAAAGTATGGGATTTGACGTTTATGACAGTTCGAATACATAGGGAAAAAGAATCTACTCGGGCGGGACTCGAACCCGCAGTCTTTCCCTTACACGATTTTCTTACGAACTATCGAAATCAATGAATGATGTTACAATCATTTTTAAACATTGATTAAGAAAATCGGTAGATGACTCCACCGTCGCCTTAAAGACGTATAAGATGGGAAATTTGAATCACATCGGGCGTGTCTCAGTAGCCGAATTGGTCAGGCATTCCCCCTGTAAGGGAAAGACTGCGGGTTCGAGTCCCGCCCGAGAAGATTCTTTTTCGCTGTGTATTCGATTTGTATAGTTAGCATACTTAATGCTGTCAAAATTCATTCAATTTATGACAGTTGTCAACGAATGTCATTTATGTCAAATCACATACATTCGTCATTCTGTTCTATTTAGTCAGCGAGTTGCCACCTGTCTAGAGGGGCAGGCTGTATCTCATGAACCGTGATAGCCAGTTTGGCAGGTCTAAACTTAAATAAAATCATCTGTCCTGTTTTATCTGATCATGAAAGAAAGAGATGCAATTCGATTTTTTTAGAGAAATTTAAGTTTAGAGATGTAACAACAGAATTGGCAGCAATGTATTACTGTTGCCACTATAACAACAAATACTAAAAACGAAAAAAAAATTGTACAGAACCTTTTAAGCGCGAGTCCGTCTCATACTCAGCCTTTTTTTATGGAATAGGGAGGCAAACGAGCAGACGGATCGCCCGATGGTAAGCGATTACCGCCGCCCATGGACATCCGCAACACCAGGGGAATCACAAGTGCGTTGCCTTCCTTTTAAAAGAGAGTACAATCTTTTCTTGAAGGTTTGACAGTCGTATTTTTACTCCGTTACACAAAACTAAGTCACATTAAAACAAAAATCACACAGTCTATCCGTATCAAGCGAATTATTGCGACAGACAGAATACCACACACGCTAACAATACAATTATTTGTGCAAGTTCGCATATTTAGTGGTACGTCATCGATATGCAGGTTGCGTGCGCGCCATACAAGGTTAGTGAAATGGGTCACCGGTTCGATTCTGAGCCGACTGAGAATTTGGTAGGCTTACTACGATGTTACTAAGAATATCTGAATGAAATTTTTATAGCATTTATTATGCTAAATTTTAAATTCGAAATAAATCGGAGAAAAAGAAGGACTCCAGTGGGACTTGAACTAACGACCTTTCCCTTACAGGGGAAATGCTCTTCCAACTGAGCTATTGAGTCACACCTGAATCACTTCAAATTTCCCTTCTCTTTATATCCGTCTTTAAGGGCGACGGTGAACCAACTACCAACATTCTTGCGCACTGTTGGAAACAATGAATGATTTTTTAACCATTTTTAAACATTGATTTTTGATAACTCTGCCCAAATATTTGAATGAATTTTTTATAGCATTTATTATACTAACTTTTAAATTCGAAATACATCGGGAAAAAGAAGAAATCAAGTGGGACTTGAACCCACGACCTTTCCCTTACAGGGGGAATGCTTTTCAACTGAGCTATTGACCGAACGAAGAATGTTTTTGTAAGAACATAAGTATTTACTGTTAAAGGGTAAAAGCGAATTATATATGATTTTTTTTTGAATGAATTTTTATAGCATTTATTAAGCCAACTTTAAAGTTCGAAAAACATCGGAAAAATTGTTTTTTTTAAAGAATATTAGCAACCGAAATTACTAAAATTCCTTCTAATCCCTCTAACTAAGCTAAACTGCTTGTGCTAGGAGTGGGTTCACGTCGGTAGTGTAATGGCCAGGATCGAACCCGGGACCTCTCGATCGTAAGGCCGACTCCTTAACCACTAAGCTACCGACGCTATTGAAGCTGAAGAGTTTGTTTGGTTGGTTGAACGCGCTAATTTTACGCACCATCCATAATCCATATCCATACTAATATTATAAATGCGAAAGTAACTCTGTCTGTCTGTCTGTCTGTCTGTCTGTCTGTATGTTACGCTTTCACGCCTAAACCACTGCACCCATTTTGATGAAATTTGGTATAGGTGTAGACTAGACCATGAGAAAGGACATAGGCTATGTTTGGTTGCGATAACCGACATCCACGCGGGCGGAGCCGCGAGCAAAAGCTAGTAATATTATAAATGCGAAAGTAACTTTGTCTGTCTGTCTGTCTGTATGTTACGCTTTCACGCCTAAACCACTGAACCGATTTTGATGAAATTTGATATAAAGGTAGATTAGACATTAAGAAAGGGCATAGGCTATGTATAATGATTGATGAAATGTGGGTGTCTGGCTCTCCTTTCCTTCACAGGACAACACGTGCAGGGCTAAGATCCCATCCGTGTACGGTGCACAATATACCTTCTAGAACCAAGCGTTTCAGTGACTCATTCCTATGCCGCACCATTAAGACCTGGAACTCCCTGCCAGCTCTCGCTTTTTTTATTCTTCCTACAGTCCCGGGTCCTTTAAGCGGGGCGTGAAAAGGCATCTGATGAGGCAGTCAAGCTGAGTGCCACCACTGTTAACATGGTACATGGCTGATGACTCTCATTCCGAGACTTTGCCTTTAGTTTAATATCAGGCGAGGTGAAGTCACATTGACGTGTCATTTATAAAAAAAAGGATACCGAAGGACCACGAAGGCTAGAGGTATTATTCAGGACATAAACATCTGCCCTGGTTCCCTCTTGAGCTACAAGCAAAAGTGTCTAGAACACTCAAGATTATTCTGATGATGCAATACGAAAGTCATCGACCTTCCGAAATTAGAAATCAACGGATTTAGGACTATAATCATTGCGACAAATGTCTACGGTCGCCTAGAAATTAATTAGTTTCGGTCTCAGACTAAAGGAACAACATAGACGGAACGTATATAATAGTATGAGAGATGATGACCTTAACTCCAGTGTCATCCCTTATCTGAATGAGATGTGTATCATTAGACGCGTCTTTAATTGGAGAACACGAAATGGCTATGCTGCAAGGCTGAAAACCTACTAAAAACCAATTATGAAAAAGCTAAAAAAATCGATGTATAATATATTAATTCTACCAAATTTCGTTTGTACATGGCAATAGACGGGAGTTAGGACTATATGATAGTGCAATGCCTTCATAACTGGCCTTATCAGTGGCAGCAGCTTGTGAAGTGCCGCCTAAAACAAGGTATCCAGTACGATCGTTCAACCAATAAAAAAAACAGGCTCATCTGAAAGGTCATCAAATTCTGTGTATACGCTATTATACGCTATTTTCATTAGTGGGTCTTCGAAGATAATAAAATCTCAGTGGACCTACTAGTGGGCCTTTGGAGACATGTCAGTATTCTGAGACCCACCGGTGGGTCTGCTATATGAACCTTGACAATGAAGGGGTCATTAGTGGTTCTTCGAAGATAATAAAATCTCAGTAGACCCACTAGTGGGCCCTTGGAGACATGTCAGTATTCTGAGACCCACCGGTGGGTCTGCTTAGTGGGTCCTTGAAGCCGACGCGTGAAAAACTTATGTTGCAATTCTTAAACACTGGTTAAGGTGGTTGCTGCAGCGATTGAAGTTCGCGCGCGGTTCGATTTGGTATTTTCCGTTCTATAGTCAGAAGATCGTAATATAAAAATCCCCATATTTATCTATATTTAACCTTGAACCACAAAACGGGTTCCAATATCTCAAAACATGGGGTAGGCGGTCGTGTTTGTTCCGCGGCTTTAGCATTGAGGCCACAATATTATTGTATTATCTAACTACATAGTTTATTACTACATAATATTCAGTGCGTAAAAGTCTTATAATTATATACGAGTTGTAATAAGCGAGGCTTGGATTAGCGTAGATAAGATATCTTGGGAAATTCCTCGCGGATTGTAACAATGTAAATTGTTTTTACTGCGAGAGCGAGGATTATGTTTTACGCGGATTGTAATATATGTATATAGTTTTTTTTATAAAGGACACGCCAATCCGACTTCATCTCGCTTGATGGCAAGGCAAAGTCTTGGAAAGAAGGGCCCTTTAAGCGGGGCGTGAAAAGGCATCTGATGAGGCCGTCAAGCTGAGTGCTACTACTGTTAACATGGTACACGTTTACGATAGTGATACCCTCTTTCCGAGACTTTGCCTTATTTATACTACTTAGGTGGCAGACAAGGACACGGCCCTCCTGATGGAAAGTGGTTACCGCGGTCTATGGGCGTATGCTCATCGCTAAAGGGCTTTGGAGCAGAATATTGGGGAAGTCTTGTATTGGGCTAACTGCTATTGATATGGTATATGTACCTACAATATACATGTATTTACAAGGGTGTTACAGAGGTTACAGGTTCAGTGCCTGCTCGTTGCAAATATATATTAATATTGTCTATTTGCACTTATCTGTGTTTGTGTACAATATGTTATATATTCACATAACAAATGTATCTCAGTATGCATATAAGTATGTAAATATATACTGCGGTATATATTTGCGGTAGCCTAGTGGTATGGGTATTGGACTGCTGAGACGAGGTCTCGGGTTCGATACCAGGTTTACCATGGCACACACCTATGATTTTTCGATGCTTTTAGAAGTTATGTGTGTATTTATCGCAGGTTTATAAGTGCCCGGTTAATGGCAATAGGCTCGCCACCTATTACATTGGGACCTAAACATAAACTGGCGAAATGTGGGTGCTAGCACCTCTGCCTACCCCTTCGGGGAATATAGGCGTGAGTTTATGTTATGTTATATATACTTATATTTGTAAATAAACAAAAAGATACGAACAAGACAAAGACAAAGGGCCCGCTAGACGGCAATAGGCTCGTCCCCTATTACGTATAGGGATCAAAAATCAAAATTGGCAAAGTGGGTACTAATACACCTCTGCCTACCCCTTCGGGGATTTACAGATGTGAGCATATGGATGGATGGTATGGACTGTATCTGCTGCATGCATTTGCAATTTTCGTATGCGGTCGACTTCAGAATCACACCTTTAGCCTGACCGCTCACCAGGCTACCACCGAATCGGATTCCGAAAACCGAATTGGAAAACCGTTTGTTACGATTCGGTTCGAATTTAGATTTTATGTAATTAAGCATTCTGGTTTTCGAATCTAATCGAAACCGAATCGGAAAACCATGCGTTCCGATTCGGTTTTCTGAATCCAATTCGGTCCAAATTTGGATTACTGAAAGTTATGTATGTAATTAAGTATTTGGGTTTTCGAATCTAATCATGAGATTTCGGACTGACCTCTCCCCTAGCTGGTTCCCTTGGGGGGACGCAAGGATTTACTATACCACAGCATATATATTTTATAGTACAGGTTTTTTTTTTATTTTTTTTTTATCGTGCGATAAATCCCCGCGGATACCACCCCAAGAGCCGGTGGAGGTGGTTATGTCGGACTCGAACCGACTAAAACGCACGCCATCTTGAGTCCTTGGTTGCCGGAGGTGAGATTGCCAAAAGCATATCTCTCGCACCCCGACAGACCCAGGACCATCTCTTTCGAGATGGCCCCCTTCGTGTTGAGTTATAGTACAGGTTTAGGACCCTCTTCCCGAAACTTTGCTAGGCAAGGTGAAGTCAAATTGACGTGTCCTTTTATAAAAAAGAAATCTTAACCGAATCGGAAAACCGTGCGTATATGGCCAGCCTTGCAGCGTATTATTTTTTTCCTACGCTAACGAAGGAGCGTTTACAGTGCGTCTCTTAATTAGGTAAATTAAATAAATCATTAGTATAAAAAAATATAATTATAACTATATACATAAACGTGCGTGCCGCTATGCGTGAAGACATGTGTTATATTCCACGTGACTTATGGCATATAGCTCACGTGTACAGAAATATGCCAATTAAAACAATAAACCAACACGTCATCGTGAATTATGTTAAAAGTCCTTAACAAGCCCAAAATGTCCAATTAAATAGTTTATTTTGCTGTTCAGAAAAGCAACTGCTAAAAAAGCCCTTGCGGATTCAATACTATGTAGTTAGAACTACGAAAAACATCGGAAAAAATTAAATGCTCAAGTGAAACTAGTTTATTTCCAAGAATATGGTCATTACAGGTATTCAATTTTCTTGATCTGCAAATTCTGCCAAGTGTGGCGTGCAAATATTGGGTCCGGGCGAGTACAACCTATTCCCAAAATGCCTGATCGCACTATAAACGAATGTCAAACCGTCTGTTTCCCGAGATGTCTGAATGGGTAATATTTGACTACTACTCACGGAGGACAGAATTGATTAAGTAACGGAGATGCCCCATTGATATTTCTCCTGATAAAAACGCGTCGCCAAATGCGAGAGTGAGGGAGACGCGCGGGGTTTCAAAAGTCGAATGACGTCATAGCTATGACGTTCCTCCCCTTCTCTATATAGTGCGGCATAGCGAAACCGATCAGAAAAAGACATGCAAATTGTCATTGTAGTTTGATAACTCGCCACTAAGCGCTGCACAGAATGCTAGAATAATCTATAGATGAACAAAATTTCAAATATCTAATGACATTTTTTTGAAATAAGGCCATCTCTCGGCTTAAAGCAAAATTATTTAGGCCCCATAAATGGTTTGACCTTATACCGACAGATGGCTCAATGAAACTTTTAGCTAAATTTCACTAGAAGTAAGTAATGACGTCACAGACCGATTGAGTCCATTTGACGTTTGGATGGCACGCGACTCGATTGCCTTGGAACAACTTCGCTGTCATTTCCTTCTGTATGCTACTACTCTACTTACTTCGACTACTTAGGCAGTTATCCGCGAATTAAAATATGCCTTTTAACTCGCGTATTCGTGTATAATCTGTGGTAGACTAGTGGTATGGGTAATGGACTGCTGAGACGAGATCTCGGGTTCGATCCCAGGTTTACCATGGCACACACCAATGACCTTTCGATGCTTTTCGAAGTTATGTGTGTATTTATCGCAGGTTTATAAGTGCCCGGTTAATGGCAATAGGCTCGCCACCTATTACATTGGGACATAAACATAAACTGGCGAAATGTGGGTGAGCGTGGCTTCCTTATTGATTAATGAACTTCAAATAAGACTTATATGCTTGAGTGCAATCTTGTTAATCTCGGGAGATCTCGCTCATTCTTCAGCCGAGATCTCGCGAGATCGAGATTACATTTCCTAATCCAGACAGACAGATCGACGGACAGAGTTACCTTCGCTTTTATAATATTAGTATGGTTCACACTGATAAAAAATACTCGTAAGTATTAGCATATTAAATTAGGCGTTAAGTACCTACACGGCATAAAATTTATTGTAAACAAGCTTTTGCCCGCGGCTTCGCCTGCATGGATGTCGGTTATCGCGACCAAACATAGCCTATGTCCTTTCTCATGGTCTAATCTACCCCTATACCAAATTTCATCAAAATCGGTTCAGTGGTTTAGGCGTGAAAGCGTAACATACAGACAGACAGAGTTATTTTCGCATTTATAATATTAGTATGGATTAATAACCGGTTAAGTGCGAGTCGGTTCCGCACATTAAGGGTTCCTTACGAAACTGTTTTTAAATGTTTGTTTGTTTGTCATACAATCACGTTTTAATTGACAGCCTCTGTCGCGTGGCGGTAGTGGACATGACTGCTATGCAGGAGGCGCGGGTTCGATCCCCGCTCAGTGCAAATATTTGTATGAATGAATATGGCTATTTGCATTGGTCTGGGTGTTTCTATTTATAATATGTATGTATTAACAAAAAAAAAGTATCTACGTATGTTTATACGCATTCTAGATTCCATAACACCAGCTAGTTATCCATGAGCGTGAGCCTGGGGGTGACCGGTGGAGCCGCCTGTCACCCTAGCAGAAGCAGACCGCGGCGGCGGTGCAAAGTGCACCTCCCCGTAACCGGGGCTAGATGGGGACACTGTCATCCCCACAACCCGAAGGGGGCCATCTCAAAAGAGATGGTCCTGGGTCTGCTGGGGTGCGAGAGATATGCTTTCGGCAATCTCACCTCCGGCAACCAAGGACCCAAGACGGTATGCGTTTTGGTCGGTTCAAGTCCGACATAACCACCTCCACCAGCTCCGTGGGGATTTTTGACATGATAAAAAAGAACCACAAGCTTACCATGGGTCTAGATAACGTTGTGTAGAATGTTGTGGAATATTTATTATTATTTATTTAATGAATAAACAGATCTGGCTGAAATTTTGTACGGAGATAGATCATAGTCTTAAAAAAAGATATAGGCTACTATTTATCCCCGGGAATATATTCCCATTTATTGCGGGAACCAATTTTTTTTAAAGATTAGAACCGAAGTTACTAATATTCCCTGCTGCTGACCGAAGTTACTGCTTGTGCTAGGAGTGGGTTCACGTTGGTAGTGTAATGGCCAGGATTCGAACCCGGGACCTTTCGATGATAATGCCGACTCCTTAACCATTAAGCTACCGACGCTTAAATTAAAAAATCCACGCGATTTACAATAATTTCTTAACAATATTTTTTATTCATTTTCAGTACATAATAAAGATAATTTAACCTACATTTATATAGAATCTTAAACATAGCCTCTATTGCGCTGTATTCCTAAATAATTAGTCAAGAATTATGCCGCGCGTGTTCTCCATACAAAAGACATCAACGCGCTATTGACTAACAGACAGACAGATATATTATTACATTCTACTTCTCAAGGCTTAATATAAGAGATAGTTGGCACTCTGCCAACTATCTCAATATAATAGCGTTAATATATAACCGGTGTAATAATCACAGAGTACTTATTTAGTACATAATACAAAAAAATACGATTTGCTTTTAATTTTCCTAAATTTTGAATCAAATTTTATTTTATACCATTCAAGTGGCAAACAACTACATCGCCCACCTGATGGAAAGTGGTCACTGTAGTCTATAAATAATAATAAATAAATATTTCATTCTACACAACGCTATCTAGACCCATGGTAAGCTTTTAAATCTTGTGTTATGGAATCTAGAATGCGGATAAACATACTTATTTACTATTTTTTTTTGTAAATACATACATATTATACATAGAAACACCCAGACCAATGCAAATAGCCATATTCATGCATACAAATATTTGCACTGAGCGGGAATCGAACCCGCGCCTCCTGCGTGGCAGTCGCGTGCACTACCGCCACGCCACAATAAGGAGTCACACTTGTGTTGCTTACCCTGTAAGAACAGAGAGTTTCTGTGCCGTCAGTGCAAAATGTCCAATTGTCAGTAATTGGGACATCTTTACGTATAACCAAAGATGTAATTCACGAAGTTTGTTCGTTTAATATGTCTCTGTTTACCCCTTAGGGTCTTTGTCATCCCTCCTGAGGAGGGCCAGACCGTAAGGGATGGCCCTGGGTCAGCCGGGGTGCGAGGGATATGTTGATGACAACCTCACCTCCGGCCTAGCACCACGACCCACAGTCGGCGTGCGGTTTTAGTCGGTTCGAGTCTGACATAGCCTCTCCTTCCGCCTCCAGTAGGGGAGGTATCCGAGGGGATTTCCGCACGAAAAAAAAAAGGTTCTTTGTCGTGAATATATATAATGTTTTGGTATTAGACATTTATAATTTCGAGAACTGTATTTTTAAGTATCACGTATTAGTTATAACCTATCGTCGCCTAATGGGCACGTTTCGTATCGCTAGTAAAAATTTTGTAACAAAGTTGTCTGTTTGTCTGTATGTAACGCTTTCACGCCTAAGCCACTGAGCCGATTTCGATGAAAATTGGTATAGGGGTAGATTAGACCATGAGAAAAGACATAGGCTATGTTTGGTCGCGATAACCGACATCCACGCGGGCGGAGCCGCGGGCAAAAGCTAGTAAGTAATATAGAATTGTACGACTCAGGCATTGAAGCCAAAACATCCAAACTCTGTATAACAGCGGTTTTTGTAATGAAATAAATAAATTGTATGGACATTCCACGTTATCTAGAACCCATAATACAAGCTAGTTGAGCTATGCTTACTTTGGTATAGTACAATATCCAAAGTATAGGGCTTGATTAGCTAGTATTATGGGTTCTAGAATGTGGAATAAGTACCTAAATCTATCTATCTATCTATCTTCTATCTATACTATCATATAATTGTAAATTGGAAGTGAAGCCTAGTGGTATGGGTAATGGACTGCTGAGACGAGGTCTCGGGTTCGATCCCAGGTTTACCATGGCACACACCAATGACTTTTCGATGATTTTCGAAGTTATGTGTGTATTTATCGCAGGTTTATAAGTACCTGGCTAATGGCAATAGGCTCGCCACCTATTACATTGGGACCTAAACATAAACTGGCGAAATGTGGGTGCTAGCACCTCTGCCTAACCCTTCGGGGAATACAGGCGTGAGTTTATGAGTTTATGTATGTATGGAAATGTTTGTTCGAGATGGACGCAAAAACTACTGAACGGATTTTGATGCGGTTTTTTTTATTAGAAAGGTCTTGATCAGACTTTAAATCTTACGTTTGTTTGATTGCAATCAAACAAACGTAAGATACAGGTTGCTGTAGGTCGCGGTCACGGGATCAGTATTTCTGTGACCCTGGTACATTGGCATGAAGTACCAGCCTCACATAAATTCTAAGGAACTTTATCTGGGTTCGCGGAAACAGGAGAGCAGTAAGTCCTTAACTTTTCTAATTCGAATACATAGGGAAAAAGAATCTTCTCGGGCGGGACTCGAACCCGCAGTCTTTTCCTTACAGGGGGAATGCCTGACCAATTCGGCTACCGAGACACGCCCGATATGATTCAAATTTCCCATCTTATACGTCTTTAAGGCGACGTTTAAGGCCCGAGAAGATTATTTTTCCCTATGTATTCGATTTGTATAGTTAGCATACTTAATGCTGTAAAAATTCCTTCAATTTTCTATTTCGAACATAACGCGGACGAAGTCGCGGGCAAATGTTAGTTATTATAAAAAACCTAATTACATACTTTGCATACAAATATGTGCACTGAGCGGGAATCGAACCTTCAACCTCTGACTTAGCAGTCGAACGCTCTTTATACATACATATATTCACGCCTGATAAATCCTCAAAGTGGGAAGCAGAGGTATATTAAAATCCACATTTCGCTAACTTTAACAGTCCCTTGTTGTATGGCGAGTATATTACCGTCAACCGGGCACGTTATCGTCTCTACTCTACCGCTCTATATCCATACTAATATTATAAAAGCGAAAGTAACTCTGTCTGTCTGTCTGTCTGTCTGTATATTACGCTTTCACGCCTAAATCACTAAACGGATTTTGATGAAATTTGGTACAGGGGTAGATTAGACCATGAGAAACGACATAGGCTATGTTTGGTTGCGATAACCGACATCCACGCTGGTGGAGCCACGGGCAAAAGCTAGTAATCATAATAAAGATGTCGACAGCAAATATTACCATATTACAAAATAATACGTTTAACATCTAATTTAACAAGAATGATATTTAAAAAAGTAGGTTATAGTATCGCAACACATTATCTAACACGCAAATTGGGCAACACATAAATTTAACCGCAGCCATACAACATATACTAAGACATGTACATACATACTTTCACAAAAAACAAACATACAAAAAATATGTATAAACAAAAAAACTTACTTGCAAAAAAAACACAACACTAATTTTTCACAACACTAAACTGTTTAATAAAAGTATTGAGACACAGTTTTTTTAGTTGGAAAGCGCGTCAGACTCCATGGCATACCGCCGACTTCGTAACCACCAAAATATGAGGCCAAAATGATACTTATGTAACACTTATTACATTGGATTACATAAAAATCGCCGTCAGCACGATTTTATTATGCAAAGAACACAATTTTCGAGGTTGTATTAATATTTTTTTATCAATACCACAGGGCTTTATCTAATTTACAACACAAAACAAATACACAAAAAAAAATTAAACAACAAAAAATAAAAAAACACAAAAATAAAATTCGATATTCAAATTTTAGATTCGAATTTTATTGAGTGTGTTTTATTTTTTTATTGTTGTTTTATTTTTGTGTATTTTACTTTTCTTTTTTCGAACACAGGCGTAAGGTTGTGTCGAAAGAACGGTTTTAAATGAATGGCGGGGCGAGATAGTATTGTAACTGTCGTTGTCTGTCCCCTCTACATAAAAAGTGGGGATGAGATGGTACGATAATGATTGCTGATACGTCGACAAAAAAATAGTGTTTCTATTGGTATTACAGAAAATATTATCAAGGTCGTGATTTGGATGGCATAGGTGTAAGGAGGTTAAGCGGTCAGCACGCAACGCGAGGTTTGGAAATAGATGGGTGGGTGTAATTATGTTGTAGTTTTGAGTAATGTTATTATTTTAATTAATGAACTTCACTATAATGAATTGTTTAATGAAATAAAACTATTTTTAACGCGTTGTTGCGATTTATTTTTTGTGGTAACTGTTTCGTAGTGGTAGAGCGATAGACTAGGTAGCGGGTTCGATTCCCACTTTTTATACACGGTGTTGATATACAATAGGGGCTTTAATTATCTTTTTTTTAAACAGGACACATCAATTTGACTTCACCTCGCCTGATGTTAAGATATAGGCAAAGTCTCGGAAAGAGGGTTATCATCGTAAACATGTACCATGTTAACAGTGGTGGCACTCAGCTTGACCGCCTCATTAGATGCCTTTTCACGCCCCGCCTAAAGGACCCGGGACTGTAGGAAGAAGGAAACACGTGAGCTGTGTAGTTCCAGGTCTTGATTGTGCGGCATAGGAATGAGTCACTTTTACGCTTGGTTCTAGCAGGTATACTCTGCACCGTATATGGATGGCATCTTAGCCCTGCACGAGTCGTCCTGTGAAGGAAAGGAAATTTTGAACGCTATGAAAATTAGGACTACGTATGATGTGTGCCATTTTTTTCATAGTGTGAGTGCTGTGTCAGTTCCCGGTGGAGTAGAATAGGACCACCCCATCTCTTCCCGTGGGTGTCGTAAAAGGCGACTAAGGGATAGGGCTGTTCTCCATCCGACAGTAAACATACAGCCCAAGACAAAGTGCCCGCTAGACGACAATACGCTCGTCCCCTATTACGTCGTGGGACCGAAAATCATAAATTGGCGAAACGTGGGTGCTATTAAACCTCTGCCTACCTCTTCAGGGATTTACAGACGTGAGTGTATGGATGGATGGAGTATGAATGGTTTCAATTAACGCCCTTATGGCATATCATAATGGTTCAGTGATGTGACAGAGACAGCTACGTAGCGAGTTCAATTCTTGCTCAGTGCAAATATGTGTAGGCATTATTTATCTGCTATCTGGGTGTTCCCTTGCTTATGAGAGAACATTAAGCAGTTGCGGTCCCGGTTGTCATACGAACATCTATGACAGTCGTAACGGGTTATGTAGATGGAAATGATAGCGGAGTTGTTGCAAGGCAATCGAGTCGCGTGCCATCCAAACGTCAAATGGACTCATTCGGTTGGAACGTTATACCTATGACGTCCTTCGACTTTTGACACCCCGCGCGTCTCTCTTCCCACCCGCATTCGGCGACGCGTTTTTATTAGGAGAAATATCAATGGGGCATCTCCGTTACTTAATCATGATTCTGTCCTCTGTGTTACGGGTAGTTGAAGCCCTAAAATGTCCAACAACTGGTTCAGCTACAATACTTCGTTAACGCCAATTGGTTGTGGAGGTCAGATAGCAGTCGCTTCACAGTTTGACTGGATAGCCGGCCTCAACAGAGTTGGAAAAAGGCTGAGAGATATATCGACTTTGTATGTATAGAAGATGAACTAACCCTCTTTCTCAGCTGTAACATTCAAAGTCAAAGTCAAAAATCGGAACTGACAAAACGTCAATCCATACTTAATATTATAAGTGCGAAAGTAGCTCTGTCTGTCTGTCTGTCTGTCTTTCTGTCTGTCTGTCTGTCTGTATGTTACGCTTTCACGCCAAAACCACTAAACCGATTTTAATGAAATTTGGTATAGGGATAGGTTAGACCTTGAGAAAGGACATAGGCTATGTTTGGTCGCGATAACCGACATCCACGCGGGGGGAGCCGCGGGCAAAAGCTAGTATAAAATAAATATTAAATACTAGTTTAGCAAATTGACCACCGGTTCGAAACGCGGCCCAGACCTGAGAAGACTCCGGCAAGAAACTCAGCGGGCATTTTTTTTTTGGTCTATTTACAAACATTTACTTAGTCTAAAACTTATGGTCTAGATACAGTGCCTTGCTTGAGTAGCATAGCTGAGCGAACAGCTCATTTCCAAACTTGAATAGTACAATTATGGTACTCAATCAATTATCCTATCGCTGTCCATTGCTAAACATAGGCCTCTCCCAATGTCGGCAGGCTCTGGCCTACTGTTTCCTAGCCAGACGGGTTGGTACAGGGTTTTATTTCGAGTGTTCCTTCTCTCGCAGTGATATCGTCTGCGTATGTTTCCGTCAGTCGCCTCTTACGACACCCTTCGGATGAGATGGTGATATTTTTAATCTATCTAAACTATTTTTATTTGTAAATTGGAAATGCTTGTTCGCGAAGGGTGCAAAAACTAGTGAACGGATTTTGATGCGGTTTTTTTTTATTAGAAAGTCCTTGATCAGACTCAAAATCTTTAGTTTGTTTGATTATGTTCAAACGAACGTAAGTTATAGTTCGCTGTGGGTTACCTCATGGGATCAGTACTTCTGTGAGCCTGGTACATTGGCATGAAGTACCAGGCTCACAGAAGTTTTAAGGAACTTTATCTGGGTCGCGGGAACAGGAGCAGTGCATCCTAAACCCTTCTATTTTGAACTTAAAGCGGACGAAAGCTAGTATAAAATATTTTCGTCCCGCTAGTAAATACATAGAACAAAAATATTTCCAGTGATACCATTAATGGTACTAATCATTCTAATCAATGATTCAGCTGGGAATGAGGGGAACCCTACCATCATTACCCAAATTTCTAAAAAAAAATCACAATATAAACAGTCAGCGTCACAATTTTAAGAGGAATAAAAATGATAAATCTGGTTTTTAGGCGCATGTTTAGAGAACAACTCCTTTTTTATTTGTGGACAAATTTGAAAACGGTTTACACTGTTTTATTTGTTGGTTTCTTGTCTACATTTGGTACATTTTTAGTTATTCTCACTTTATAATTACTATATGAAAATCATTCCCAAAGCAAAAAGGTCACTCAAAAGAAAACTGGCAACTACTTCTAAACAAAAAAGAATTTTTACGTAATTTTGTAACTAAAAGAAAGGCAAAGATCTGGAGTATAAGTGGTACATTTTTCCGTTCAATACATTGACTTTTGAAGTCACAGGCCACGTTTTTGTTACGTTCTCGAGAGTTTGGCTTAGCGGGTGCCTATGCGGGGGCCGGGCGGCAGTGCCGTGATGGCTGTTGGACGGGGAGGTTGTGCTTCACGTTTTCGCAGCTTTGACAGCAACACAATTCGAGACTAATGCACAAGTGGACAGATAAGACACTTCTATGAGACGCCGAAAGTAAATTCGGTAAAAAAGCTAAAGCTTTAAACTCTCAAGAAATACATGAAAATGTTGTGTTGATTATTTTATTCACACACTTTATTTGTTATCAGCTGTTGCCCACGGCTCCGGCCACGTAGATCACTCACAGTGTAATGATATAAAACGTATGACACTGATAAATAGTGTGGGTTTCTATTGGTGAAATAATTCTGAGAATTGGTTCTGTAGATCCTGAGATTAACCTATATAACGTCACAAACTACGTCTGTATAATAATATATGTATATTAGAATACTATACATACCTATAGCTACATATAAAATATATAATATTATAAAAACATTATCACTACATATCATCACTAGTATAAGATAATTCACTTCCCGCTGTCTGTCTGTCTCTATGTATGCGTCTTTATGTATCTTTAAAATTACGCGACGTTCAAGAAGTAGGTATAAATGTACAATACAATCTATATAATATGAAAATGAATCCCTATTTCCCAATAGGGATTCATTTTTGGCTGGACTGGCTGAGGCTGGACCAATTTAGCTTTTTTCTTTTATTGTTGTGTTTGTTATTGTCTGGAGAAGGTTTTTATGAAAGAAAAAGTAAAAAATAAGAAAAAGTAAATACAGTAAATAGAAATATTTAAGAATACTTAACCATTATATAAAATATCTGACCCGAAAAACGTTGTTATGTCCTATTGGTGACAGGATCTCCGTGCGCGTATGGAGTCCCTGTCATAATGCTTTCTGTTCTCAAAATAATTAGGACAACTTAATACAGCCAATTGAGGTAAATTCTAATTTTTAAGGCAAAATGAAGTTTGCCGGGTTAGTTAGTGCATAATATAAGAGGTTTGAATTTGATGTCATTTAGATAAACACATTTTTGGGCTTACGCTGCAAACGATGGCACTGTGAGAATGTGTAATGTGTGTGAATTGTTATGCCTTTAGCATACTTAGAGCTTTCATATTCACCTACCTCAACGTATCTATGCAATAAACACCATAACCAATGGAAATATATATTCATGTCTTAGATTATTAATAATCTAAGATTCACGTAATTATAAATATAAGTGCTGAGTGGGCATCAAACCCACAATCTCTGAATGCTCCACTGCTACGCCATAGAATTTGAACCTTTTGAAATTGAATTTGTCTGTTTGTTCATAAGGACACAAACGCTACTTAGTACACGGATTTTGATACTGTATTTTTATTTAAAAGGTTTTGGTAGAATGGTACCAGAGATAAAACTAAAGTCGCGATAATAGACATCCATACGGGCGGAGCCGACGACTTTAGCTATAATAAAGAATCAAGAATCAATCAAAGTCAAAAAAATACCAAACCAGTTAGGTACGTGAAGTTAGGCAGAATATGATGTGTCCACTCTGTACCCTTTTACCGACATCTTTTCCCATATTTTTATATTATAATCACTTTAGTGACATGAGTGCGGGGTGGTGCGGGGCTGCGATTATTACGTTCGTAGACTCCACCCATTCGCTCTAAGGCATCGTCTCTAGTAAGGACCTTAAACTTAACGCGGACGAAATCTAGTATAAAAATATTTTCGTCCCGCTAGTAAATACATAGGACAAAAATATTTCCAGTGATACCATTAATGGTACTAATCATTCTAATCAATGATTCAGCTGGGAATGAGGGGAACCCCACCATCATTACCCAAATTTCTAAAAAGAATTACCACAATATGTACAGTCAGTGTCATAAATATCTTGACGATGAAGTCTGAAATTGTTTCTAAAACTCTCGTATATAATAGCAAATCATACTGTTTTATTGATTTAAATTGTATTATTGTCTGCACTAAACGTGTGTGCCAAATAAAAGAACAATCAGTCAACAGGAGGAGGGTAAAAAAGTAATTAAGATCATTTTGATCAGCCTCTGTGGCGTGGCGGTAGTGCACGCGACTGCCACGCAAGAGGCGCGGGTTCGTGCCCCGCTCAGTGCAAATATTTGTATGCATGAATATGGCTATTTGCATTGGTCTGGGTGTTTTTATGTATACATAACATAACATAACATAAACTCACGCCCGTATTCCCCGAAGGGGTAGGCAGAGGTGCTAGCACCCATATTTCGCCAGTTTATGTTTAGGTCCCATTGTAATAGGTGGCGAGCCTATTGCCATTAAACGGGCACTTATAAACCGTCGATAAATACACACATAACTTCGAAAAGCATCGAAAAGTCATTGGTGTGTGCCATGGTAAACCTGGGATCGAACCCGAGACCTCGTCTCAGCAGTCCATTACCCATACCACTAGGCTACCGCAGATACTGTTTTCTATGTATAATATGTATGTATTTAAAAAAAGTATCTAAGTATGTTTATCCGCATTCTAAATTCCATGACACAAGCTAGTTAAGCTTACCATGGTTCTAGATAGCGTTGTGTAGAATGTTGTGGAATATTTGAGATAGGTATATAAATGAGTAATTTTCTTTCTTTTTTGTAAGGTATTCATTATTATGACGGTATTCTTTATTTATGTATTTTGGACAGCCAATGGTTAAGTACAACAATACAATAAAATTTTCACATAAACATCCAGAATACATTATGGTTGTTTAACCTTTTAAGGTAACCACAGCATGCTCGATTAGTTGGACGAGTAGAGAATTGAAATCGGCATCACATATAACGATAATTCAACCATACTACAAGCACCAAGAGAATAAAACGCTAAGGATATGCGTCAATTAATTCGTCACAATGAGTCAATAAGTCGCAATATCAATTTTACACATGTCATTTTACACATAAAATTTGTTCGTCAATATCTTTTTGATACTGACTGTACAGTTGGGAATGAGAGGAACTAACCATGACTACCCAAATTTTCAAAACTTTTCAAACCAAGTATTTACCAACAAACCAATCATGAAATCGTTCAGAAATTTTCGTCACCATCCAATTATATCCACCGTTGAGCACTGTCCACCAGTCATTACAACACACGAGATATTTGCAAGAGGATGTTCAAATTATAAGTCGCCATCTTTGATGAGAATGAAATTACAGATATTTTGTCATCGGTGAAGACCACCCACTATTATCTCATTGGTGTGGCGGTAGTATGCAGAAGGTGCGGGTTAGATTCCCGTCCAGTGTTTTTTTTTAAACAGGATACTTCAATTTGACTTCACCTCGCCTGATGTTAAGCTAAAGGCTAAAGTCTCGGAAAGAGGGTCACCATCGTCAGACACTCAGCTTGACGGCGTTATCAGATGCCTTTTCACACCCCGCTTAAAGGACCCGGGACTGTAGGAAGAAGGAAACACGTGAGGTGACAGGGAGTTCCAGTTGTATGCATGGATGCTATTTGTATTGTCTGGGTGTTTTATATTATACTAGGTTTTGCCCGCGGCTCCGCCCGCGTGGATGTCGGTTATCGCGACCAAACATAGCCTATGTCCTTTCTCATGGTCTAATCTACCCCTATACTAAATTTCATTAAAATCGATTCAGGGGCTTAGGCGTGAAAGCGTAACATACAGACAGACAGAGTTACTTTCGCATTTATAATATTACTATGGATATGAATGTTTAAAAAAAATGTTACGAAGTATGTTTATCCACATTCTGGATGCCATAATACAAACTTTTTTTTTTTTTTGTACCGGACACGTCAATTTGACTTCACCTCGCCTGATGTTAAGCTAAAGGCAAAGTCTCGGAAAGAGGGTCACCATCGTAGACATTTACCATGTTAACAGTGGTGGCACTCAGCTTGACGGCCTCATTAGATGCCTTTTCACGCCCCGCTTAAAGGACCCGGGACTGTAGGAAGAAGGAAACACGTGAGCTGGCAGGGAGTTCCAGGTCTTAGTGGTGCGGCATAGGAATGAATCACTGAATTGCTTGGTTCTAGCAGGTATACTCTGCACCGTAAATGGATGGCATCTTAGCCCTGCACGTGTCGTCCTGTGAAGGAAAGGGGAGGGTGGGACTAATTGGAAGAGCTCGTCAGAACATTCACCATGGTAGAGACGGTAGAAAACTGCCAAAGATGCAACATCTCTACGCATCAGCAAAGACTCGAGGGTGTTCGTGACCTCAGGATTCCCAATAATGCGGACCGCACGTCGCTGCAACCTGTCGAGAGCATCTAATAAGTACTTTGCGGAGCCGTCCCAGAGATGTGAGCAGTATTCCACGCAGGAACGAATTTGGGTCTTGTATAGAAGACACCGCTGCTCCGGCGTGAAAAAACGTCTCACTCTGTTCAGGACTCCGAGTTTACACGAGGCTGATTTGATGATACTCTCGATATAGTTTTTGTTATTCAGTTTGCAGCGAACATCCATACCGAGGATAGTGAGGTGATCATGCAGTGGCAGTGGTGTGCTCTGAAGAGTGGGAAGGGGAAGGAAAGGAGATACCTTTGCTGTAAACGCACATGCCTGGGTCTTCTTGGCGTTGAACTCGACCAGGTTCCTAGCGCCCCATTGAGAAATGTGGTCCAGGATCCGGTCCAGCTCAGTGACAAGAAGCTGCCTTTTTTCCGCGATATCAGACTGCTGGGCCGCAGGATGTGCGTAATAACTCCCGTGTAGGGTGCTGTCGTCTGCATAGCAGTGAATGTTTCCGTTACAGAGCATGTCATTGATATGCAGAAGAAAGAGAGTGGGAGATAAGACGGAACCCTGCGGCACGCCAGCATTTACCTGCAAGAACTACGAAGCTCGTCCATCACAAAGGACGCGAATACGGCGCCCCTGCAGGAAGCTTACAACCCAGTTACACAGTCTGGGAGGCAGGCCAAAGGCTGGTAGCTTGGAAAGAAGCGATTTGTGCCATACCCTATCGAAAGCTTTGGCGATGTCAAGACTAATTGCCAGTGACTCACCGTGCTTCTCCATAGCCTCACCCCAAAGGTGGGTCATGTAAGCCAGAAGATCACCCGTTGACCGTTTCGGTCTGAAACCGTATTGCCGGTCACTAAGCAAGGAGTGATCCTCTAGGTGGCGCATGAGCTGTGTTAATTATGTGCTCGAACACCTTGCACAGCACTGAGGTGACGGCTATGGGTCAATAGTTGGCTTGGTCCGAGCGATCCCCCTTCTTGGGGATCGGCTGGACATTCGCCTCCTTCCAAGCCGAAGGCACTGTACCCGAACTGTAGGACAGCCGCCAGTAGCCACGGCTACCCGTGGGATGCGCCACTAGCTCTTGGCCCAGCCGTGCTATGCGCTGGGCATCCGCTCTGACGCATGCCCTCTTGCAGACCTTTGTGGCTCTGTTGTACGCCGCCTTGAAGTGACCCACGTTGGGATCGCGTGTGGCGCGCGCCCGCACCCAGGCGCGGTACGCAGACTGTTTATGCTCAACAGCCTCCGCGCCTTCGCGCCCGAACTACGGATGCGCTCCGCCGACTCCGGTGACATCGGTGTATGGGATATAGTATTCCATACCTAGACCGATCTCACCGGCGACGGCAGTAGCGCTCTCAGATGGGTTCTTACCCTCAAAGCAGCGTTCAACCCACGGGATGGACGCATAATAGTCGCGCAATTCATCCCAGTCCGCTGACGAGTAGTGCCAAAGACGCCTTTTCCCCTGCACGGGTCGTGGGGGCGCTACAATGGGCACGGTGGAGCGGACCAGACGGAGTTACCTAATGCAGCACTCACCGAGACACTGTACTGGTCCGGGCGACTCGTCAACAGAAGGTCTAGCAGAGAGGGCTCTAGGCCGGACTCTCTTGGTATCCTCGTGACCTTGTGCACCAATTGAGTCAAGTCATGCGCCAGGGCAAATGCGTGAGTGGCTCTTCCCGCATGGTCTGTTTTGGCGGAGCCCAACCAGATCTTGTGGTGGGCGTTAAAGCCCCCAAAAACACCAATTCGGCGTTCGGAAACCGCTCCTGCGCATCATCTGCCGCCTGACTCAGGTATTCGAATAGTCGAGTTATCTCTGCATCTCCTGTATGGGAACGGTAAAGGCACACATAGATCTGACTCGTGGAGCCATGGTCCACGTGTACCCACAGGATGGAAAAGGATGGGTCCTCTAGACAGCGCAAACGGCGACAACAAATATCCGCCCTAACAAACACGCACACCCCGGCTTTTGCTCAGAAATTTTCCTCGATAACATAGCCGGGGTAAAGCAGGTAGGTCGTGTCATCAGGGCGGCGTATTTGTGTCTCCGTTAGAAACAGCATAGCTGGTTTCGCCGTCTCCAGGTGTTGGTGGACGGCGTTGAGGTTTATATGGAGCCCACAGATGTTCGTGGACTCCACCTCAAATAGAGTTTTTGTGAGAGAGTCCCTAGCCGCTGTTTCAACAGTTTCTGTTTTGTGCGCTGCCATGAGGTGAAGGGTAAGGGAAGGCGTGAAAAAGAGGTGATTGTCGCCGCAGCACCGCGTGACAAAACATGGGAGATTAGTTTTATCTATGAATGTGAGGCGTGACGAGAGCCGACGCGCCGAACGGAAGGGCCCCCGTACCCCCCCGAATATGGTCGCCGGGCTCCCATCCGGTCGCCAACCGGCACGACGAGCCATATCGGGATTATGCGCGACCTGGTGGGGCAGCCTCCCAGGGTGGTTAGTCCCAGTTGGGCCCCTGTACTATGCCGCGGGCGGCCAGCGGCACCACCGTTTCTACAGGTCTCCCTGCCCGGCGCGGCGCCCCGCGTCACACCCCACTAGACTACGCCAAAACCCACCGGTCCCACTAGTGCTGCGACTACCATCACCTCGGCCCGGCTATGCACTTGCTGATCCCTGAACGCAATCCAACTGAGATTGGATTACTATGGAGGGTTTTTCGCACTTGTGCACGGTGGTACCAACCCGGTCGAAATAAGTGGCAAATTTGTGCCATCAAATTTCTACCACCTGTGAAATTACTACCAACTATTAAATCTATACTTACTTCGGGTTTAGATAGCGCTGTGTAAAATGTCCTACTTAAAATATTTGGCGGAAGGACGACCTCATCAAGGTCGCCGGGAAGCGCTGGATGCGGGCTGCATTAGATCGGTCATTCTGTAAGTCTTTGAGAGAGGCCTATGTTCAGCAGTGGACTATGTTTCCTTCTTCCTACAGTCGCGGGTGCTTTAAGCGGGGCGTGAAAAGGCATCTAATGAGGCCGTCAAGCTGAGTGCCACCACTGTTAACATGGTACATGTTTACGATGGTGACCCTCTCTCCGAGACTTTGCCTTTAGCTTAACATCAGGCGAGGTGAAGTCAAATTGACGTGTCATGTATAAAAAAAAACCTCGATGTCGGAGGTCTTAGGGCCACGGTGTAGGACCTTGTATGGCCCTATATATGCTGCCTGCAGAGGTCTTCATGCTGGACCCTGGCGGGTATAGAACGGATAGTGGTTTTGGTCGCTACACTACAATTAAGTATAGGTATTATCTTTCGTCGACTGTACCTAAATACAAACTTCTAAATTACTAATTGGACATGTTTTCCAAGAAATTAGTGTAATTTTATAAAATAGCTCTAATATTTGTCACTAAAACGTGACGAGAAATGATTTTGCAATTTTTTTTGTCTTACCAAGTAATTTTATAATTGTGAATTTCAATTTGAGTTATTATTTTTTTGTAATGTTGAGTTGGTTATTAGTGTTTATAGCTAAAGATATGTTTATACGGCGTATGAAAATCTGTTATCAAAATAACTCCACCGTATTCAATCTGGTCTGAGTGTTTATAAGTAATTACAATATAAAAAATAATTATTTGTAATTACAAAATAATAAAAAATATTTATCTATAGAGGTAGGTACCCGTATAGGTATCCGTACTCATGATTCCATAAATACAAGCTATTTAACCTATACCCCGTCCATCATATTATTGTATTTTAGACAGATGGAAGTAGTGATTGCATGAAAATTTAAAATATCGACAAAGTTAAAAACCTCGATTAAAAAAAATATTAATCGATAAATGACAATATTATGATAAATATATGATTTCATGTGGAACTATAATCTATTATCTTTCTGTACATAATAAAAAAGCAGTAGATATTTCGTGTCTATACGACTGTGGGCCATAACACACACGCTAATATCCAAAACAAAACAACTGACTTCTAGAATAATATTCCAACATGCTGATTTCCTGGTATTTATTGAAGAATTCTGTGGGCTGCCTCTGAAACCCATCATCAGATCTTTATACAATTTAAATGGGACCATTTTGGAATAAACCTCTTTCAAATAAAAAAGAACTCTGACAATACGTCTACATATGACGCAGTTACAAGAATCAAAAAAAAAAAGACATCCGAATTGTTGTTTAGAAATTGGTTAAAAACCACCAGTTTTGTAATATCTTTTAAAAGAATTATTCTTCTGTAGTCGATATCGATGGTTACATTTTCAAGTTATTAAATTAAAAACACAGTCGATAGACTAACTACATCCCTAAAATTGCTTTCTGGCTGACGCACAGTAAACCAGAAGCCCAATCTAGCTGGACAAAAAGGGTAGTCTCATTTCTGCCATTCTTCTAATAAAAACTTAAGGTGATAAACCAGACACAACGATTCGGTCATTTTTTTTATCAAGTACCCTCCGATAATTTAAAAAAACTGAATTGTCTCCGTACAAGCGGGTTATTTACGATGAAATTATTCACTTTCTTACGTGTAATGAGTCAGTGTCTTGAGGGAAATACTAGTGATATTGTGATAATTTTGATAATGGATCGTGAAGTAGAAGGTATGTTTTACATAATTCATAATAAATTTATTCTGAATACCTATTTATTAATTACGATACATGTCAAATAAAAAAAAAACTGAATTTTATACGTTTTTCCGTATTTCATAGACCAGAAACTACTTGTCCCCTCATGTCCCCGGGCTGTTTTTTATATATGAAGGAGTCACATATCTGTACTTTAAAAAATAGTAAGTTATAAGCGCCTCACGATAGCACAACTTTGATTTTATTGCAGAAAAGGAAGTAGAGGTAACGCGAAGTGAGTTTTTCAACCAGTGGCTAAACTACCCAAAAAGCACTAAACGTTCAGGTCTATGGGGTTATATCATAAGGGGGTTTAATTTAGTAAATATCACGGAGGAATCTGTGCGAAATATTAAAAAGAAAATTAGCCGGATTTGTACGAATTTAGAAAAAAAATGGGTTCAGTGTGGAAAAACTCGAGAAGGTTTTGAAACAAGGTCGATTGGTGTTGATTGGCTGAATGCTGAAAATATAAAATTTAAAATAACTAGTATTTTGCATCCATCAACATCATCATTAGAAAGTCCATCTACTTCAGAACCGGGACCTGGTCGTCCGAAGATTGATTTTGACCAAGCCTCATACAAAACAAAAAGAAGACGAGTTGACGATTTGGTTAAGTCTCGAAGTGCTGATCAATTGGCCGTGGCCGCCGAGATATCTTCGAGACTCTCAGGAAAACGTGATGTAGCTAATATAATTAAAGGTATTATTGAAAGTCCTGATAAAGCCAGCAAGGTAAAACAAATTCTTTCACCATTTACTTCTCCACAACGGCAACGTTGCCTGTCTAATGAAGAAGCATTAGCTTATTTTATCGAAGCTAAGTGTACCAGCTTTACGTATAAAACCACCAGGAAATGGGCGCTTAAAGTAGGCCATACTGTATATCCGTCATACAATAAAGTGCAAGAAGCAAAAAAACAATGTTACCCTGATCAAGATTCTATTGTTATTAACGAAACACGGGCGGAAATAAAATTGCAGGCGATTCTTGATAAAACTGCTGAACGTTTACTCCACGCACAAAGTAACGTTCTTGAAAATATGTCCACCTCAGAATTTAAATTGGTAAGCAAATGGGGGTGCGATGGCAGCTCTGGATATAGTACCTACAAACAAAAATTTACCGATCTTAATGAAACTGATGAGTATTTATTTACATTTTCTTTAGTGCCACTTCGTTTGTATGATAGTATTAACGCTATTATTTGGCAGAATCCTCGACCTTCTTCAACGATGTATTGTCGACCTATCAAATTGATTTTTTCTAAGGAGACCTCTGAGCTAACAGTTAGTGAAACTAACAAAGTATTAGAAGAAATAAATCAGTTGATACCAAAAGTGTATGAGATCAACGGAAAAGAGTTTACTGTGAAGCATGAGATGTTACTAACAATGATTGATGGTAAAGTATGTAACGCCTTAACCGAAACTTCCTCATCTTTAAGATGCTATTTATGTGGATTAACGTCAAAAAATTTAAATGACCAGAACAGAGAATATACAATAGTCGATCCAGATAAAGTAGGCTTCGGCTTATCAACTTTACACGCTATAATGCGAAGCTTTGAATGCATGTTACATATAAGCTATCGTCTAGATATTAAAAAATGGCAGGCAAGAGAAGCAGACGATAAGGTTTCTGTACAACGAAGATCAGCTTTCATTAAACAAGCATTTAGAGAAAAGTTAGGGTTAATTATTGATAAGCCGAAACCTGGGTACGGTTCTACAAATGACGGAAATACGGCACGTACATTTTTTAAAAATCCTGAAATCAGTGCAGAAATAACTGGTTTAAATGTCGATCTACTGAAAAATCTTAGTTTCTTGCTCAGGGCACTGACATCAGGGTATGATATAAATCTGGAAGCGTTTGAAAAACTGGCTCGTGCAACAAGATCACTATATCTATTTCATTACTCCTGGTACTTCATGCCTCCTACAGTACACAAAATTTTAGTGCACAGTACAGATATAATAAAGCATTATCTGATTCCAATTGGACAGCTCTCTGAAGAGGCACAAGAGGCGAGAAATAAGGATTGTCGCAGATTCCGCACACACCACACGCGAAAGTGTTCGAGAACTGCGACGAATAGTGATATGCTCTCTATGTTATTAATAACATCTGACCCTTTAATTAACAGCCTCAGAGAAATTCCGAAAAAAAGAGGCGGATCATTGCCTGCAGAGGTCTTAGAGTTGCTAAAGTCACCAGAAATTGTGAAATCTACGATAGACTCTGTTGACAGTGTTGAAGATGATAAAAGTGATGGTGAAAGTGAAGAAGATAATACCGAATAAATACAAATACTTACCTATGTCTTTTTGTAAATGAAAGTCTGGTTTTCAATATTATTTTGAATTTTTTTTGGTCACCCTTTACTTTTTGCTATTTATTTCTATGGTACTTTTTGTGGTATCAAAACACTTTGCAATAAAAAAAAAACAAATAAATAATTATATTATACTCACATAAAAATAATGTAAAGACTAATGTAAAGTTTCCAATTTTCACTTATTTAAACTAACCAGCTCAACTTGACCTTAATACACATATAAAATATTTAATAACGGGGGGTCAGACTAAGTTGGTTCGTTTTAAAATATAATTAAATATGCTTCTGTTAATTTCAAAAACATAATATATCATATTATGTGCTTATAAAGCGGTTGGAACTTACTACAAGTCTTAAATAATATTGTCCAGCTAGATTGGGATTCTGGTTCACTGTGTGACGTGACGTTGTCAATGAAAAATGACGTATTGGCGCCAAATTTTCGTTAGGATTTTCAGGTGTTGACGCTAGATCAAAATTATACCGATCACGTCAGTGAGCTGTCTAAAATACAATAATATAATGGACGGAGTATAAGTATGCTTTTGCTTACCTTGTTTAAAGAGAGCGCTGTGTAGAAGTTGTACCTAGAATATTTATTAAAATATTAATAACAGAGCTCGAAGCTTCGGCTTTATGTTTAATATGGCTTCTCTATTTTTTTTCTGTTCCTGAACTTGTGATCTCGGCTTTAAGTACCACCAATAATTTTTTGTTTTTGCAAAAACAAAGCAAATTTCACAGTCAAATTAAGCCTAATTATATCTTATTTACTGAGGAACATTTACCATTACAATTGTAGGTACTCTATTACGGCATATTTATTTACTAAGTACTAATGATGTACCTCTAATGACTAGGTACCTAATACTTACTTACCTAAGTAGCTCTTTCTGGTAAGTTGGAGATATTAAAAAAATACTAGTCAAAGTCAAAGTCAAAGTCTTTATTCGTTGAATATGGTACAAAATGGTGTTTAGGTACATAATGTTCAGATCTCATATTCTGCCGGTTCTGGCGTACAAAATTTTACATTGAATACATCTCATTATTTATCATTAAAAATCAACACATGCAATAGGTACAATTTAAAATTAAGATGTCAGTGTTTAATTAGATTGTATCATTTAAAAAATCGTCAATATTATAATAACATTTATCATATAGCATGTCCTTTAAATTCTTTTTAAACATGTCAACACTCAATTTTTTCCAGCTATCAGGTATCTTATTGTATATTTTTGGAGCTAAACAAAATATACTACTCCACATAAGGGTTATGTTAAAGTAAAAATCCTGAAAATACAGAACCAAGGAATATAATATTTTAAATTCTTGTCTGTTTGTTCGAGGTCCAAGGGTACAGCAAACTTAAATAGTTGCGCCTTTAATAATTCTCATAGCAACTTTTGTTATAAATTCATAATATATTTGCTACTTACATAAAATCATATTTGGGTTTAATACTTTTTTTTTATAAAAGGACACATCAGTTTGACTTCACCTCGCTTGAAGGTAAGCTAAATATTTTATATACCTACTTACTTTATTTTTTCATTTTTTTTCAATTTTTTTTTATTTTCAATTTATTTACTTATTTACAACAAAATGCGTAAATGCGTTGGCCGTTGACCGACTCGGACATCATGGCCTGTCGTGCTGCAGGAGTGCGGGGCGAATTCCACGGCACGCCAGCCTCAATGACATAATCTGCCGTGCTCTTGTCACCGCCGGTGTGCCAGCTGTGCTAGAACCTTACGGTTTGGCAAGAGATCGGACGGCATGTCATTAATGCCATGGAAAATGGATAGGGCTCTGGCGTGGGATGCAACATGCGTCGACACTATTGCTCCTACCCATATACCTGGCAGGGGTGGGAGTCCTCACACTCGCCACGTTGCTCACAGCGATGGTACGATGCGCGAACGCTTGGGGTGCAGCCGCCTCCTTCTGCGAGCAAGTAATGCTCGAGAAGGAGGCGGCTGGTCGGGTTCGGACTAGACTCCGGGCCCGGGAAGCCCGCGCAGAGCGAAGGCGAACCGGACAAAGACGAGGTCACCCTTGCAGAAGCAGGCCGCGGCGGCGGCGCAAAAATGCGCCTCCCCGTAACCGGAGCTAGATGGGGACACTGTGGTCCCCACAACCCGAAGGGGGCCACCTCGAAAGAGACGGTCCTGGATCTGCTGGGGTGCGAGAGATATGCTTTTGGCAATCTCACCTCCGGCAACCAAGGACCCACGACGGCGTGCGTTTTAGTCGGTTCGAGTCCGACATAACCACTTCCACCGGCTCCGTGGGGGTGGTATCCGTGGGGATTTATCGCACGATAAAATAAAACCATTTACTTGGCACGGCTGGCTGTGCTGGTGCTGCTGCTGCTTCTGCAGAGGCTCTCAAGCGGCGCAAATACTCTAATCTTATCGGAGATTATGAATTTGTGCCGTTTGGAGTCGAAACGTTGAGCTCATGGGGTCCGAGCGCCCGCTATCTCTTCAGGGAGATTGCGAACATGGTCTACGCTTCTCGTGACCAGAAGGCTGGCCTCTTTTTATGTCAGAGATTAAGCCATAGATTATTATATAATATACTAGAGGATTAAGCATTGCCATACAACGTGGCAATGCTGCCAGCCTTCTGGAAACCTTACCCACAGAATAGATAATAGTACTAGCGTACCTTACCGCAAGAGGCATGCGATGCGCAGGAATTTCATGACGTATTTTAATAATATTTCGGTATAATTTGTAAATAGGTAGTTTATATTAAAATAGATTTTAATTTTTAATGATAGACCCTATGCGTATTTTGTTGTAAATAAGTAATTAATTACAATTATATTACCACTTATTACAAATAAAAATGAAAAAAATCCAATTATAAACTAAAACTAAGACAAAAATTATAACGCCCAAGCCAACCTTACCTGCATGCAAGTCGATGCACCTGCCACAAAGGGGCTCCGGAGTATATTCGTCTCTCCGTCTTAAACCTATAAAACTAGCATATATTAACGTGAGTTGTATTATTTTTTAGTTCCTAAATTCTTTATAAACCTTTAGTAAAGTCTTAGCTTTAAACTAAGCCTTGACCTAAAGTCCTAGTTGCCTGATCATAAAATTGTGCAAAAAAACATGTGTGTCAAATACAGCGTTGCCAGATTGTAACTTTTGTTACAATTTGCGTAACTTTTGACCCCCTTATGTAACATTTCCGTAACATGACTCAAAATGTAACTTTATTGTAACTTTTGCCGTATTGGTTCGGGTCAACATCAGTCATACCATTAAACAGATTGAAACATTATAGCAAATACAGTTGAGCAATATGGGCTCAATGTTTAGTCATTTGAAGAACTGTATGCATTATCGCATGCCCAATGCGACCTACTCTCAAATTATAGACCAAATTGTGTCTTCTAAATATAAAAGTAGTTCCACTATTGTGTTGCTGGTGGGTGAAGGTAATGGAGTAGGCAGGAAAGAATTAATGTACGGTATAGACTGCCTAAGTAAATTGAAAGTATTCAAAATAATATTATGTGCATTCCCATATGTGTCGTGCCAGTCTGCATGTTACAATAGAAATATACATTACATGAATAATTTTATTCATACCTTGACTTGTCGTCATAGTGACACTTTTATATTTTTTGACACTAATAATTTTATTAGTAGTTTATAGTAAACCGCGTTAGAACCTTGCCTCTCGCGGTTGTATACCAGCTCGATTCTTCACGAATCTCCCGAAGAGTCGGGAGATACATAAACTGCGTCGCACCCGCGCATGCGCCCGACCGCGCCCTGGTCCGACCGCGTCCGCGCTCGCGCCGCGGATCGGCAGTCTTCCGCTGGCCACGCTAACTGTAAGCTACATACGCGCGCACACGCCTATCGAACCCACCTATCCTAATTTTAAGTGCTCATCTTAGTAATTATTCCAATTTGTACTTCTGATTTGTGAACATTAAACAAGGATACCTTTAAGACTTCTCGTGTTTATTTCTACTATGAGAACCCGTACCTCATATATGGCGCCCAAGTGAAAAAAGATGGCTGCCGCGCGTAAAGTATTATTCAGTTAAAATCAGTGTAAAATAGCGTGACTGACTCCACCTGAAAACTATTCCACAAACAATATAATTACAGTACCTACTTACCATGTGCCATACCGTACGTAAAGCACCTACTCAATTAATAAAAAGGTTGCAACCACGTGTGTAAGTACATACCTATCGCGTCTAAAACAGTGATCCCGCCCGCGAATAAAACAAGATGGAGACTCGTAGTCGTAGTAACACTCGTCGTGTCGAGTACGCCGCTGACGAAGCGCCGTTCCCCCCTTCCGACACGACCACGTGCACAAGCAACGAGCCGACCGATAACGCTGCCCAAGATTTCGGCCACAAGGATATTGCCACGCCTCAGCACCAACGTCGAGTGCTAGACGCTGGTACCGGTGCGCCAGTAACATCAACGCCCATCGCGAAGATGTTTTCCCAGGACAGTGTTACGGCCATCATCGCAGCGATGCAAAAATCACAGACTAAAGCGATCCAAGACCTCATGAGAACGATGATAAATACGACCGCCAACGCTACAGCGACATTAAGCGATGCCGCCACCATGGCTCGATGCCGAGCCACGTTCGGAGGCCTAGCGACGGAGTCCGTAGACACGTTCATTGACAGCGTCGACAGTTACGTGGAATGTTGTAAGGTGCCAGACTCAAATATCTTGAAAGGCCTATCTATGCTACTGACGAAAAACGCCGCCACGTGGTGGATAGGTATAAAAGATAATATAAATAGTTGGGCGGAAGCAAGAGAAAATCTAACCAGAGCTTTCGGAGATCGTCGCCCGCCCCATCGCATATATACAGAAATATTTAATAACCCACAACAATACGAGAACACAGATTTGTTTGTGTCACAAATAAGGGCAAACTTCGCGAGGTTACCTAAAGGCGACTTATCGCTTAACGCAATGCTAGACATAAGCTACGCGCTAATGAATGCCAAAATAAAGTCAAAATTACGACGGGAAGAGTTTTCATCTTTCACAGAACTCCTAGAGAAAGCTAGGAACATCGAGGATTCGTACGAGGAACTCGAAGAAATGGCGCGAACTATACACGCGACTCGCCCCGGTGGCGCCCCTCCCGCGCACGCGCCTAGCAACAGCGTCGCGAAGGCACACGCGCACGCGTTAGCGCGCCCCACCGAGCCGCGCCGAAGCCCCGGCAGCGCAACTGAGTCTCGCGCGACACTCGCTGCGCCGGAGCCCCGCCCCGCGCCGACGCACCCCGCAGCGCAGCCCTCGACGCAGCCAGCTGCTGACCCTGCCTCGTCTAAGTATAGTCGCCCGCAGTGTTCCTACTGTCACCGGTATAACCACACCCGAGAAGAATGTCGTAAGTTAAAAACCACTATAAGTGAGTCAAAACTTTCAAATAGTGAAGTGAGTGATAATGTTAATGACAACAGTACAGAAACAGGGTTTTATAGTGTGGAAATGAATAGTTGTAACTCAACAGACAGTTGTGATAACTTCTCTACATATGATATTCCTAAGAACAATACATTTTTGAACTCTAATATTTGTAAAGATAACTTCTCTATGTGTGATAACTCTAATAATGATAATGTGAATTCTATTAATTCTAACATTAACTTTTCTATGTGTGATATCTCTAAAGATGATAAAAATAGTAATATGTGTGATATTTTTGAAAATGATAATTTGAATATGTTGTGTATTACTTCTAAAGATAATTTGAATTATTTTCATTCTGGTGATAATACCTATAAGTGTGAAAACTCAAGTGTTGCGAATGATGCACTGAACAATTTTAAAAATTGTTCACACAGCTGTTATGATGATGTCAACACCGAGGTCAAGTCCGATCAAGTTGCTAATAAAAACAGTTCATGCACCATTCAAAACAAAAATATTTTTTTATGTTATCGTAAATGGTTCCCGTATAATTATTATAATATAAAATGTACTTGTAACTCTCATACTTCTAATTCTGTATGTAATATTCAATCAAAACATGTTGGTTGTCATAAAATTAACATGGATACATGTTTTAATCAAGGAGCCAGTGTTTCTCAAACCACTTGGTTACCTAAAAACATAGAATATAGTATTGATTATAGTAGGGGAGCTGATGGAGCTTATTTTGATAAAAATTGTATGAACAGAGAAAATTGCCTATGTTGCTCTATTGTAATGTCTGGGGACAACCGTAAGAGGCTTGCATGTCGCGAAGAGCGTCCAATTTTAAAAATTAATATTTTAGAGATAGGTGCTGCATCATATGCCAACAAAGGTATAACAGGTAAGCATCCACTTATAACACAGCCACTCTACCGATATGCTCCATATCGATATACTCCGGCGAAGGTCAATCTTGTAAAAGACACACTCAGAAGACCAATCTCTTTGAGTGACACTCGCAACGATTGTAAAATTTACGACATGTCAACGCAGTCGTCCGGTCTCATGCAGACACCACTTCTCAGCCAAAGCAATGAAGTGCGGGCCAAAGATCTTCTCGGCCCATTACCAGCAGGAGACCAGGGGGAGCGCAAGCCCCCTGATAAATTTAAGGTAGGTAATTTGGTACTACTTAAACCTCACGCCCACAGCAACGCAGCGAAACATAAGGCGGCAAATTCTGTACCCGAACGTGACGGTCCGTATCAAATTTCAAATAAGGTAAGTCCTACCACCTATATACCATCAACGGTAAACCAGCCAAATGAAGTCCTAGGTAAGTACTACATAGAAGGCTTATCAGACTATTATGGCGAAAATAATCGTTCTCCACCCGGCCCAGCCAACCCAAGGAAACGAAGACGTTCTATGACTAACGCTAGGAAGCTAGTCCAGGAGCGAGGACGCCCACCTGAACTGGAGGGGGAGGATATAGTAAACCGCGTTAGAACCTTGCCTCTCGCGGTTGTATACCAGCTCGATTCTTCACGAATCTCCCGAAGAGTCGGGAGATACATAAACTGCGTCGCACCCGCGCATGCGCCCGACCGCGCCCTGGTCCGACCGCGTCCGCGCTCGCGCCGCGGATCGGCAGTCTTCCGCTGGCCACGCTAACTGTAAGCTACATACGCGCGCACACGCCTATCGAACCCACCTATCCTAATTTTAAGTGCTCATCTTAGTAATTATTCCAATTTGTACTTCTGATTTGTGAACATTAAACAAGGATACCTTTAAGACTTCTCGTGTTTATTTCTACTATGAGAACCCGTACCTCATAAGTTATTGTTTTAAGACCAAAGATAATATTTATCTTACAAAATATGACAAACATAAAATTGCTACATTGGTGGCAAATAATATTAACTTTTGGACGAGTTTGTAACATTAGATTTTATCTACTGTAATTTGATTACTACTAGCGCCACCTATGGCAGTCTCAGTGGTACTCACATCAGTTAGTCGGTGCCTCGGTGTAGGAACTTTTGTACTAGCTAAGCACTAGATGGCGTTCGATTTCTTTTATGTTTTAACTATATGAAATTAGAAATACTCATAGCACCTAAATGGGAAAATTAATTGTTTAATTATAGGCTATCTCATTTAGGTTAAAATTAAATTTCCTCAGTTAAATTAAACAGGTTCAAATTCTGCGTGCTCAGAATCGTTGTATTCAAGGAAAGAATGTGAGTATGAACCAACCAAGTCAAAAGGTTGCTGTACTTTGTTTGATTCCTACTTAGCTGGGTGATATTAAAGTTGTTAGGATTTCGACCGTGATTTGGTGTTTTTGATCATCGTTCGCACTAATTTAACTTAAAAAAAAAAGTGTGTTCGAGAACTTTCGAATGATAGGGGTATAAAACTGCGGCCCCGGCTAAATATAAATCCTTTTTACTCTCTGAATTGTGACTGGAACGTTTGTATTGCTGTGTCTTGGAAAATACTTTATACTTAACTAAATTCTTTGTTGCCCAGTTTTTGGTAAGTGTTTTTACTTGTATTTATCGACAGCCTTCTGCAATCTAGACGATTCTTAGTGTTATTTCGTTCTTAGGGTTCCTAGTTCGGGATTAGAGGACACCTTGGTCCTCAAACCCCTTCTCAGCGTGTTCTGTGGTCGAGTTCCCAACCGCTGTCGGCGCAAGCCTGTAACCTCGACGTGAAGCACCTTGGCTGGTCAAGAGTGCGGCAAGAGAAGTGCGCAGACGCCGAGCAGGCCGACAACCGGGGTCACGTATTCTTTTTTTTCTCTATTAAATTTATGTAACTTTACTATATATCTATATCACTTCACCCTGCAAGAAATAACTGTGTCAACGGTGGGTTGACCGAGGTGTACTACAACCACTAGCCATAACACTCTGGCTACCTACTGCAAGCAGGTCACCGTGGTGCAGCTGGTGAAGACATACTCATTTTTGTATTTCTATATGTAACTCTATTGTCTGTAATCCTCTTTTGTATAATTTTATCTCTTAGTAATATATGTATGTACAACAGAGGTAATAGTTGTTTTCTCTGAAGTCTCCCTGGTCTCCCACACGCACGCACACTTTTCTCCTCTGAAAAAAGGCGCCCTGGGATCCCATAGAGCTCGTGCATCTCTCTGCTGGGTCAGCCGGTGAGTAGTCCGTCTGACACGTTCAGCGGTTACAAATTGGCGACCAACGCTAAGGGCTAACTCTCTTCTCTGTGGGTGCGCTGTGTGTGGGTGTCTGGAGAGTTCGCTTTGGAGGAAACACTACCCTCCGTCTGACACTACCCAAGACGCTAATTGGTTGTGCGGCTGCAGTTACGCATGTAATACTTACCCTCTTTGTGTTTTTCAGCCGATCATACCATCATCCCGGTGGCAAGAAAAACCATTGAGACCTAAATTCTAAAACCATCAAAATTTTAAAACTGCACATCTTTCGGTAAGTTTGGAAACATATTTTTGGCAAACTAGTTTTTTTTCTTTTTTCTTTTTTTCTTTTTTTCCTCCTATTTAGTTGCTTCTGTGTTGTACAAACATATATATTTATTGTGGTCTGTTCACATAGTAATTGTACTGTGTCAAACTTTTAGTCTAGAAATTTCTGTGTCTAGCATTCATGGTTTTGGGTTTATACCTGTGTATTATTAAGTAGTTAGTAAAAATACATAGCTGCTTTGTACTGTATAGACTTGAGTAGATTTGTAGTTAACTTTTTAACATTTTGCTGAATACCTACATCACTTGTAATTTATATAAAGAAAATTTCTATAACTTCAACTATAATTTGAACATCTGGTATTCACTTCATTGGGTTGCTGAGCCAGTATTCTGAAGATATTTATCTGGGTGATTCTATAATATCTACCCAAAATCAAGTAACATAATATAAAATAGTAGTAAACTTTTTGTAACTACCTCCTAATTTATTAATCTAAAGAAAGTATACCTGGTGTCATATTTCTTGGACAAAGCTATTCTTAAATTTAGTTAATATAGTTTCTCTATTCTAAATTATTAGATTTTTGTAGCTACCGCACAAATTGTGACCTAGAGGAAGCATATTTATTGTATTATCTGTTAATATTAGTTGATTTTGTCTCTGTGGAAACTTCATTTAACCTACATTTATAATTTATAAACCTGTTGTGAGTTGAATCTCCATTACTGTTAATTGTTTTGATAAAAACTGAATCTTGGACCACTATGGCCCAACTACAGAAGTGTATTAACTACCTTAAGAAAGATGAACTTTTTAATGAACTCTCTGCCATGGGGGTTACAGCGGATCCGGATGCGACGGTTGTTGGCCTGCGGAGTGAGCTGCGCACTGCATTGCGGCTTGTCCGGCGTGGCAGCATTAAGGCCATCGCCACGGTACCTGCTGTTGCCGCCTCTGAGTTGGCTGTCTGTGAGCCTAAAGTTCTCGAGCTGGAAGGGACACTCTCTTCAGGTGAAGTCGTTTCAAATAGTAATTGTCGGACTAAGGTTGCAGTGAGGGCGAACTACCTTCTCACTAGGTTAGCTAGGTGTGGTATAGACTGTCCAGATCTTTTAGATATCCGTGGCCGCTTGGTTAAAATTCTGTCTGTGGCTGAATCAGATACTGACTCTGACTCTGAGGGTTCGGATAGAGAGACTGAACCTATTCATCGTGACCGCGTAGGTTACACCTCGCCTGTGGTGGGAGGGGACCGTTCGAGGCGACGTGACGCGCCTAGTTCCGACACAATTAGTGGTAATTTAGTAATAAGGGATAGACCCGTAAATTTAAACTCTTTTAATATAAAATTTGATGGCTCTGCGTGTGTACGTGTATTCATTGAGAGACTGGAAGAGCTTAGGTGTGCTCGGGAAGTCACCAAGGATAAAATCCTCTCAGCTTTCTCTGACCTATTGGACGGTCCGGCTTTATCTTGGTTCCGCACCAACAAGAATAACTTTACCTCGTATGAGGGCATGTTGGATGAGCTGAGGGAGACTTTCGACCTTCCCGACTACGATTACCGTCTCAGAAATGAAATTAGGCAGCGTACACAGGCCCGATCTGAAACATTAGGCATCTACATCTCTACGATGCAGGCCATGTTCTCGAGATTAACGTGCAAAATGCCCAGTGAGGAACAACTGGACATTCTGATGCATAATATTAGGCCCGATTATATGAAGGAATTGGCTCTTCACGAGGTAAACTCGATAATCGACCTGAAGCGATTGGGGAAGCGCCTAGAACTTGCGCGTGCTAGGGCAGAGGCATTCCAGGAACCAGCGTTAGATAAGTTTGGGATCACCTCGGACTTACACCATTTTAAGAATAAAACTGTTCATAAAACTTCCCAGCAGGTCTCTGCCGTGGCCGGTCCTACGACCTCAAGCGAACGAGGATGCTTCCGCTGTGGTGAAGTCGGCCACACTGCATATGGCTGTACACAGTCAAGGGAATTGGTGTGCTTCCGGTGTGGACAGAAGGGAGTCAAATCGCCTGAGTGTCCGAAGTGTAATGCCAAGCCAAAAAACGAGTAAGTCAGGGCCTTATTAAAAGATCACCATTCGGCTCGGAGCGAGCTTCTCTGTCTGATGCATTCTCTGATAGGGTCCTGTTTACCAAACGGGATAATGATATAAGACCGTATTTAGTTGTTAAGATCCTGAACTTAAATGTTCTAGGTTTACTTGATTCGGGTGCAGCTTGCTCAGTACTGGGTAAGGGAGCGCACCACACTTTCTTGGAATTAGGGTTTGAGCTTGGAAGCATCAGCCCTAACTTTAGTTTAACTACAGCAGATGGCTCTCATTTGCCATGTCTGGGCTGTATCTCTCTGCCTATTGAATATAATTCTGCTTTCAGAGTTATTAAATTCTATGTTGTTCCAGAAATCACTACTGCTATGATATTTGGAGTAGACTTCTGGCAACAATTTCAATTAGGGGATAGATTGATCTCTCAGAATATCAATCTTTCCAACTTTAGTGACTGTAATCCGGTAGAATCTCTGTCTCTTAACAGTGGTCTAGAGGATTACAACAATTTAACCGCTGATCAGAAGCGGGTAATTAACAGCATTATTGAGAAATTTGATACCATCAACACGGACAAGGTGGGTCTAGGTCGAACATCTCTGGCGCATCATACTATCGATACGGGCGATAGTAAGCCAATCAAGCAACGGTATTACCCGCTCTCTCCCCTGAAGCAGAAAGCCCTGGAAGAGGAACTAGATCGGATGCTGGAGATGGGAGTAGTGACCCCGTCTCAGTCCGCATGGAACTCACCAGTGGTGATGGTGGAGAAAGCGAACGGAGACCTGAGATTGTGCCTTGATTCTCGGAAGCTCAATTCTGTTTCTAAAAGCGATGCGTATCCGTTACCGTACATCAACCAAATTTTAGACCATCTCAATAATGCAAAATATTTGTCTTCTATTGATTTAAGTGCGGCGTATTGGCAGATTCCGTTTGATTCGCCCCAATCCGCCGAGAAGACCGCCTTCACTGTCCCCAGGCGAGGCCTTTTTCACTACAACGTGATGTGCTTCGGACTTGTAGGTGCTTCCGCCTCGATGCAACGCCTCATGGACCGTCTATTTGGCCCAGAGTTCGATAACCGAGTGTTCTCCTTTCAAGACGACATAATCGTTGTGGCCAGCACCTTTGAGGAGCATGTGGACCTCTTAAATAGAGTCTATCAGCGCCTTAAGGATGCGGGTCTCACGATCAACATGCGAAAATCGCAGTTCTGTCGTAGCGAATTGAAGTACCTCGGGTATTTTGTCGACAAGCATGGCCTGCGGACAGACCCAGGTAAAGTTGATGTCATTCTCAACTATCCTACACCTTCCAACGCTAAGGAGGTGAAAAGATTCCTGGGTATGGCTGGGTGGTATCGGCGTTTCGTGAATAATTTTTCTAAGATTAGTAAACCCTTATGTAAATTAACTTCTAAGAATATAAATTTTGAGTGGTCGCGTGAAGCTGAAGAGTCTTTCAATCTGCTGAAAGCCGCTTTGGTCACCGCTCCTATTTTGAAAATGCCTGATTACTCACTACCTTTAGGATTCTCAGCGACGCGTCATCCTTCTCTGTGGCTGCTGTACTGACGCAGACACATGAGGGAGTGGAGCACCCTGTCGCATATTGTAGTCGTTCACTCAACAAGAACGAAGTCAACTACAGTACCACTGAGCGAGAACTCCTGGCTGTGATCTTTGCTTTGGAACAGTTCAGGCAGTACGTGGAAGGACAGAAATGCACTGTGGTTACTGACCACGCCTCACTCCTGTGGTTCCACAAACTGAAGAATCCGACAGGCCGCCTTGCGCGCTGGAGCATGAGGTTGAGTCAGTTTGACTTCGATATAGAACATCGAAAGGGTAAGGACCATGTGGTACCTGATGCTCTTTCACGAATTCAAATTGACACAATCGACACCAGCGTTACTAAGGACTCTTGGTATCTCCACACTCTGAACAGTGTGAAAAAGAACCCTAGGCATTTTCCCAACTTTGATATACGTGATAACCGTCTTTTCAGATTATCAAAAAATAAATACTCTCTGACCTCTGATTTTGATTGGAAGCTGGTGGTACCGTTGGAGGACAGGTTGCCCCTGCTCACCAAGTACCATGACGACATACTCAGTGCCCATGGTGGCGTATGGAAAACCCATAAACGCCTCGCTCTCAACTATTATTGGCCTAAGATGTACGAGAGCGTTAAGGAATATGTAGGCAAATGCGAGACATGTAAGCAGTACAAACCTGTGAACACATCTCGCCCTGGCCTCATGGGTAATCCAAAGCGGGTGTCTAGACCGTTTGAGGCCATCTCTGTTGACTTACTGGGTCCATTTCCTACTTCCAGCAAGGGAAATGTTCACTTGATTGTGGTCTCTGACTACTTTAGCAAATTTGTCATGTTGAGTCCTATACGGATGGCTACAGGCGTTGCAGTCGCGAGATTCATAGAAAAGAATGTTTTCCTAGTCCACGGGGTATGCAAAACCATTTATATGGATAATGGCCCACAATTTGTGAGTAAACAATTTAAGGACTTACTACTTAAGTACAATGTGCCTAACATTTATTATAACCCCAGATACCACGCGCAGACCAACCAGGCAGAACGAGCTATTCGCAACGTGGTTCAGGGAATTTCTTGCTACGTGAAGTCGCACCACAAGAAATGGGACGAGAATCTCGTAGAACTCCAGTGTGCTCTAAACACTGCTGTGAGCGAAGCCACTCATTTCAGTCCGTATTTTCTTGTTCACGGTAGGGAATTCATTGGGGATGGAGTTCTTTATAGGCAGGAAGAGATTCCTTGCCATCCTAACACTGTCTCCATTGATAGTCCAGTGTCCTTTGGTGAGAGGTTGAAGGAATTACATCGTATCTACGACCAGGTGAGAAAACACTTAGATGTTGCTCACCGGCGTAACGAAAAATACTACAACCTCAGAAAAAGGCATGTGGAACTGAAAGTGGGACAGATTGTGTACAAAAGAACCTTCTATTTGTCTAACAAGGCCAAGAACTTTACTGCGAAGCTGGCGCCTAAATTTATGAAATGCATTGTAACCGCCAAACGCTCGCCTTTAGTATATGAACTGTCGGATTTAGATGGTAAGGATCTGGGAGTTTATCACATCAAGGATATTTTGAAGTACAGTGAGGAGGAACAGCCTTCTGATCCTTCTCCTTCTTCTGTCGGTGCCGTCTCTCTGTCACTCGGCTGATCGTGGGAGTGCCACTGTGCTTCGTTCGGTCTCTTTCCACCCTAAGCCTACTCACTAACCTATATAAAGGGCATACAGTGATCCGGGCAGTTAATAGGGTGACACTTCTAGAGTACTTGGCTTAGTAATGTGATTTTGTTTGGTTTCTTTAGTTAGCTGTTAGGTTCGTGGTTGTTTGTTTGGAGTTCGTGGTCTTCACAACTAGTGTGGTCATCGCGAGTTTTGGAATTTATTTTGATATCTCTCAGTTGAGATCCTGTCGCTGATATTCCCTGCGCATACTACGCAGGGAATACTGTGAGGGAAGGGGTGGTGTAACATTAGATTTTATCTACTGTAATTTGATTACTACTAGCGCCACCTATGGCAGTCTCAGTGGTACTCACATCAGTTAGTCGGTGCCTCGGTGTAGGAACTTTTGTACTAGCTAAGCACTAGATGGCGTTCGATTTCTTTTATGTTTTAACTATATGAAATTAGAAATACTCATAGCACCTAAATGGGAAAATTAATTGTTTAATTATAGGCTATCTCATTTAGGTTAAAATTAAATTTCCTCAGTTAAATTAAACAGGTTCAAATTCTGCGTGCTCAGAATCGTTGTATTCAAGGAAAGAATGTGAGTATGAACCAACCAAGTCAAAAGGTTGCTGTACTTTGTTTGATTCCTACTTAGCTGGGTGATATTAAAGTTGTTAGGATTTCGACCGTGATTTGGTGTTTTTGATCATCGTTCGCACTAATTTAACTTAAAAAAAAAAGTGTGTTCGAGAACTTTCGAATGATAGGGGTATAAAACTGCGGCCCCGGCTAAATATAAATCCTTTTTACTCTCTGAATTGTGACTGGAACGTTTGTATTGCTGTGTCTTGGAAAATACTTTATACTTAACTAAATTCTTTGTTGCCCAGTTTTTGGTAAGTGTTTTTACTTGTATTTATCGACAGCCTTCTGCAATCTAGACGATTCTTAGTGTTATTTCGTTCTTAGGGTTCCTAGTTCGGGATTAGAGGACACCTTGGTCCTCAAACCCCTTCTCAGCGTGTTCTGTGGTCGAGTTCCCAACCGCTGTCGGCGCAAGCCTGTAACCTCGACGTGAAGCACCTTGGCTGGTCAAGAGTGCGGCAAGAGAAGTGCGCAGACGCCGAGCAGGCCGACAACCGGGGTCACGTATTCTTTTTTTTCTCTATTAAATTTATGTAACTTTACTATATATCTATATCACTTCACCCTGCAAGAAATAACTGTGTCAACGGTGGGTTGACCGAGGTGTACTACAACCACTAGCCATAACACTCTGGCTACCTACTGCAAGCAGGTCACCGTGGTGCAGCTGGTGAAGACATACTCATTTTTGTATTTCTATATGTAACTCTATTGTCTGTAATCCTCTTTTGTATAATTTTATCTCTTAGTAATATATGTATGTACAACAGAGGTAATAGTTGTTTTCTCTGAAGTCTCCCTGGTCTCCCACACGCACGCACACTTTTCTCCTCTGAAAAAAGGCGCCCTGGGATCCCATAGAGCTCGTGCATCTCTCTGCTGGGTCAGCCGGTGAGTAGTCCGTCTGACACGTTCAGCGGTTACAAGTTTACATTGTAAACAAGTGAACGACCCAATACATACAGATTTGTCAGGTACTTGTAGTAGTAATTCTGTATGTTTACCATGTACTGATTTAAACTAAATAATCAGACAACAGGAATGCCGTCTCGTCTCGGCGAGTGTGCGACGCGGACGCATATGTTACGCACAGTGCTAATTACGATCGTGATTAAGTGTCGCGAAAAATGGGATCGACAATCAAGTGCAATAGTTGCAATATAGTTATTGATGAGTTATTGTCGTATGTGCAAAATAAGTTATCAATTGCGGATGAGGAGACTATTGTTAAAATATGTATATCTGTGTTTGATAGTGAACAAATTAAACAATCAAAGACGTTACTGTTCGAATCGATACCAAGTGAACAACGTACACCAGTGCGCAAAGGGCAGGGTAAAGATGAACGCACTATGTATGACATTATTAGTATTTTTAAAGTGATGGATAGTGAACTAATGCCGATCTTTGTTGCACGAGATTTGGACAAACTACCTCCTATACAGTTTGACCATCTGGATGTTTCCGATCTGTTGAAGAAAATAAGCATATTACAAGCGGATGTTCGAGAAATGAAAAGCTCATTTGTCACAGTCAGTGAATTTGAGGAAGTCAAAAAGGATTTACGGGAAACTAAGATAAATTTTTCGACTTATCAGTGTGAAAGTGTGAATATGAGAGGTGAGGGTACGTTGGATAATCAGAGTACAATGCCGCCGACACCTAAAAATGCACAGAAAAGTCCGTGCAAGCGACGCAATATAACAATAAATGAGAATGTTAATAAAACGGGTAACGGTGAATTACTGCATGCAACGGTAACGGCGAGTGAGAGTGTCTATGACGCGGGAGTGACGTCACAGTGGACAAATCAGCTGTTTAGTGCGCCGAGCGAACGAACGATAGACACTATTACGATTGATAAGGAAATAATACAAAATGATGATGGTTGGACCCTAGTTAAAAAGAAAAAGAATAATAGTGTGAAGCAGAGATTTTCGGGTAAGATAGGAATGGCGATCGACCCAGAAGACAATTTTCGAGCCGCGGAAAGACTTATTCCAATTTTTATTTCTAATATCAGTAAAAGCACAACGGAGACAGATATAGTTAACTATGTCAAAAAGAAAACTCAGGAGTCTATCAAGTTAGAGAAAATAGCAACTAGAGCACAAAACCCCTACGACGCATATAAATTTTTTATACCCCAGGCGAAAGTACCTGTTTTCTTGGATGACAGCTTATGGCCAAGGGGTGTGATTTTTAGACGCTTTATACACTTTAAGCCTAAGACATTTTTATCGCATTACAAATATACCAAACATGATGGTGCGAATAGCGGCCCAATTTTGTAGATTATAATGGATAATACAATACTTAATTTTGTTACATTCAACTGCAAAAATGTCAAACGGTCTGTTGACCACATAAGACACCTGTGTCAGGAGGCCGATGTTATTGCACTGCAGGAAACCTGGTTGGCGTCCGAGGAACTATCGTACATGGACACTATAAGCGATGACTTCGGTGTCACGGCCACCTCGGCCATGGATTCAACGACAGGAATGCGATGTGGGCGTCCTTATGGTGGTATAGCGATAATGTGGAGAAAGAGCATATTTCGTGACGTGTCCGTCGTCCAGTGTAATAATAAGAGAGTGTGCGCGGTAAAACTAGGTATCGGCTACAAATCAATTCTTTTAGTGAACGTCTACATGCCGACTGATAACTTGCATAACTTGGTGGAGTTCACGGACTGCCTCGGTACGGTGAGTGCGTTAATTGATTCTTGTAGCCTGGAGTGTTGTTATGTGTTGGGCGATTTCAATGCTCACCCAACTGAACTGTTTTTTACGGAACTATTAAACTTTTGTGGTGACCAAAAATGGTCATGTGTTGATATAGACTTACTGGGCGTAACATCTAGCACATACACATTTATTAGTGAAGCTCATGGGAGCAAAAGCTGGCTAGACCATTGTCTAGTTACTAGTGCTGCACGTCCCTCTGTTGTTGCATGCTATGTTGCAAATGATGTGTCGTGGTCAGACCACTTCCCTTTGATTATAAAATGTAAATTTGATTTTATCTGCTCAAAAATAATACCATATCATGTAAACAAGTTTAATACTGTCACTTGGGGTGAACGAAACAATGACGAAATTGAATTATATAATAAGATATGTCACAAAAAACTAAGAGATATTGATTTCCCTTCTGAGTTTAGAGAATGCTGTGGGAAAACATGTAACAACATGTCACATAGACTAAATATAGATACTTTGTATAAGAGTATTATAAGTGCTTTAAGTGAGTCGGCCAGTGAGGGTAGGTGTGTCAGGAACAGGGTAGGACGAAAGCCAGTTATCGGTTGGAACAAACACGTTGGCAGCGCGCATAGGGAGGCCAAGCAAAAATTATTTATATGGCTGAATAACAACAAGCCTATGTCGGGTCCCGTTTTTGAAAGCATGCGTGCAGCTAGAAAGGTGTTTAAGTCGCGTTTAAAATGGTGTCAAGATCACGAGATCCAAATCAAGATGGACATCCTAGCTGCACATCACTCAAAGAACGACTTCCGGTCATTCTGGAAGCACACAAATAAGCTTGCGCCAAAGCTTGGTATCCCTATGAGCGTTGATAATGAGGATGACCCTGTCAGAATCGCTAACCGATTTGTTGACAGTTTTAAAGTAAAGTCACCATTAGGGCCTGCGACGTTGATGTTCTCTGCTGAAGACAGAGTGGAAATTAAGACCAGAGTTACTGCTTCTACAATATTGAAAGTTATTGAGAGTATGTCTAGAGGAAAGTCTCCCGGCCATGATTGTCTCAGCATCGAGCATCTACGCTACGCGGGTCCTCATTTACCGAGGGTGCTGGCACTATTGTATTCCTTCTGTTTGAGTCATGCTTACTTACCTGCGGATATGATTAGAACAACTGGGGGCCAACCACAACCTCTTAAAGCAGTATTATTTCAATCTTACTTCGTGTTTTGGTACCACGACCTCTTAGAGCAATATTACAATAATGTTGTTTAAATTAGCAGTTTTGGGACGTCACCCATAGTTTTCGTTCTTTTTGTTCGTTCAGCGTCAAATATGACATCCTTTATAAAGTCAATAGTTACAAAAAACTATTGAAGAAACAATATTCGAGGAGTTTATCAGCTTCTAAAAGCTATGCTAATATTGCTTATTCAAGAAATCGTCGTTGAATGCTGTCGCGATAAAAATGAAACCCTTTCCATTTTATGAAATTGGTTCATTAAGCGAAAGGGACTCCCACAGAGTGATGAATAGAGTCCACACTGTTGAAAATCCTTAGAAAATCTACAGAGTTCTCTGTAAAGACTAAGGTAAGCCCATATTTATATTGAATTAAGTACACGCTAATGTATTGTAATGTGTGATTGACCACTATTAGTTTCGTAAATATACCTATCATGTTCTTAACATAGTTGTTTTTTTTCTAGGTGTTCATTGCATTACCATTTTATAGGCAACTGATGCGAGAGCCATAGGATAAGCTGAGTGAATAACGACGCACAAATAATAACATGCATAATGGCTATTTCAAGAGTTCAACGGTTGCTCGAAAGGCCGCATTAAGATCCAGTTATAATAATAACTATTTTACAATTATAATTGCTTTTATAAATTATTCCATGTCTCTCTCTCTCTGGAACTTAAGAGCTACGCTCTTGTCGGTGGAGTAATCGCCACTCTTCTCTCTGCTCCGCCAATCCTTTCACCTCCTGATACGATGTGACTTGTATCTTTTCCTTTATCTGTGCCATAAATGTTCCTCTTGGCCTACCTCTTCCTCTCTTTCCTTCTACCTTCCCCTCTATGATGTTTCTTATGAACAAGTCATGTCTTATCAGGTGGCCAATCATCTTTCCTCTTCGGTTCTCGATTATTCTCAATAAAGACCTTCCCTCTTGCACCCTATTTAGTACTCTTTCGTTCGTCATCTTTTCTGTCCAGCTTATTCCCTCCATTCTTCTCCAGCACCACATTTCGAACGCTTCCAGCCTGTCTCTGTCCCCCTTTGTCATTATCCATGTCTCACATCCATAGAGTGCAATGCTCCAAACATAAGTTTTTATGAATCTTTTCCTTATCAATAATGAAATACCTACTAAATACTACTAAATAAATAATATGGTGTTTATATTAATCGAATAACCATCTTTGTACGCTTGCTTCCACCATCACACTTGCCGCGTTTCCAAGCTGGATTGCGATGGCCAGCCTCAGCACCAAAAACGATCCGGAGCGAGAGTCGATTGTAATGATGTCGATGAGGTGATGACCGCTAAGTGTAAATATCTATCAAGCTGCGAGTATCAAGCATTATTTAATTAAAATTTGAGCTATTAGAGCGGGTGGCGCGGAGATCTAGATAATAGAAGCCAACTAAAAGACAAAAGGAGTGTGCATTTTACAAAAATGTACTCTTTGTTGTGACAAAGCCTTTTTTTATAGTGTGGAAAATCCCCACGGATTCCACTCCCACGGAGCCGGTGGAGGCGGTTATGTCGGACTCGAACCGACCAAAACGCACGCCGTCTTTGGTCCTTGGTTGCCGGAGGTGAGAGTGCCAAAAGCATATCTCTCGCACCCCGGCAGACCCAGGACCATTTCTTTTGAGATGGCCCCCTTCGAGTTGTGGGGACCCTAGTGTCCCCATCTAGCCCCGGATACGGGGAGGGCACTTTGCGCCTTTGGGCACTTTGTTGTGACAGAGCATCAGTGCGCATGTCCATTTTAATGTTATCAAGTGACATCGGTTCGGTTCTCATAGCAACGATCTTATTATAATAACAACATAGCTGCACGCCTTGGCTTCGCCCCGGTGCTATGAATTACCTATATACTTTTAGATACAAATCTTTCACACAAACCTTGTCCTAAGAATCCTACCTACTGAATAGGTATAACCAAAATAAATGGGTAGGTAATGAAAATCTGTCCCATTGTGGAATGCACTAAAAAGCTCTATCTAACCTTGGGACTCGAGAGCCTTGAATGTCGTCAAGTTTAAGCAGTATTCTTGATTCAGGTGCCACTCCGTCATACGTATCGCACTCGAAACGGTGCTATCGATGTGCTGAAATAAAACTTGCCCCTAGGACCCGTTGCCTCGCACCCCTTGCACCTGTTATAATTGTATGATGTGATCATGAATGCCCAGACAATTAAAAACATATAAAATTATTACGGCTTTATATTTGCGGTAGAAAATAAAATTTTACATAAGTAGGTTCCTACAATACAAAATTCACGATTGTTATGAAGACATTGAATATGAATGAATTGTATTTTGTTCTTAAGTTTGCATGGTAGTCACAAAGAGGGTTCAAAACAACACACCTCCTGCGTTTACTTAGGTTTAGATGTTGAGGCATTTGAAGATTCTTTGTATCGCATACTAATTATTCCACGTTGTATAACAAAGAAATTCTTTCTTAGGTCGATGTGTTTTAATTTGCTACTTAGGATAGAGCATTTTCACATAGCTTCAATGCCACTTAGTTATCACTGAAAATCATTCACATTCATCAAACACTGCTGTCATGTCTTTCAGCAGTAGCCTTAGATGGAGAGCTCTTTCACAGCTTCGGATAGCGACATAATAATAATTATATTCTTCATTCAGCATAAGCAGTTAACATAGTAGATGCTTGTTGCTTCGGACTCCCAGCTTACAAGTTACAACCCCGCTCTACTACCACTTTAAATAGTACATATAAAATATAAATAGATAATATTTGCATGATTTGATCAAAATGCCCAGGCAATTTAAACTATAAAATTATTAATGGCTTTACAAGGCTTTACATATTATTTGCGGTGTAGGTGTAAAATAAAATGTCATAATTAAATTATTTTAATGTCAGAATGACAGATAGTTTTCTTTTTTTTCTTTCAATATCCTGCCAGTTACATAAAAGAGTATTTATATCAAAAACGTTTTACAAATTACGTGAATGTTGTTCCGTTTTGTGTGAGAAAGAGATGGCGCTACACAGTATGACAGAACGTACAGCGATCTCTCTTTTCCTTGTTTGCAGGCTTGTTGCAGGCACAAAAATAACCTTACTCAAATTCGTACCATGAGCGTACAATAATGTTTTATTTTATTCCTGCTTATTGACGGAAATGAATGAACTATTTAGAAAGAGTTATGTATTCCTTATGTAAAGGGACGGGAAAAGGAGAAGAGGTAGGCAAATAAAAAGATGGGAGGACGATCTACCAAAAGGCTGGAGAAGCTCAGCGCGCGACAGGAAAATTTGGAAATGCCTGGAGGAGGCCTATGTCCAAGGACAACCTGACCGATAAGAGGAGGGCGATGCCACAATAATCATTAAATGCACAATTAAACAAGAAAATTAAGTTTATATATACTTATTCATTTATTGTTAAACTCGTAGTCAGAGAATAAAGGCTTTATTATTATTATTATTATTATTATTTATTATGTATTCCTTGCAATAATTCATTCGCATTAGGGCTGTACTCCGGAGACAAAAAGACCGGAGCACCTCTGGAGATTTTTGCGAACAACCGGTTATCTTTCTCAAAAACTCCGGAGATTTTATATAGAGTTAAATATTCGCCTTTTTTCAAGAACACTATTTTACTATATATTTTTGATTATATGATTAGATTCCATAGCGATACGATTTTATCGAAGTATATGATGTATAGATGTTCGTGCATTTATTAAAAAGTAGGTAATATATACATATAATCACGCCTATATCCCCGGAGTGTTTTGGCAGAGGCGAATTAACATCAACACCCACATTTCATCAATCATTGCATTCGGTCGGTCCACCGGGCACATTTCATTAGTCTACAAATTGGACGTTTTCATAATGTTTTAATAAGAGGATTATGATAATAATAGTAATACAATGTCTCAAATGGGTAGGTACTTAAAAAAATTACGAAACTGACTAAATATACTTCCGCGTAATCAAAGAATGTCCGGAGGCTTTCCGAAGATTTATTCAACCAAGAGAAAAATCACCGGATACGGAAATCTTCCCTGGAGTCAAGCCCTACGCCTATTGTCAGTGATTTCTTTTTTAGAAGACCATAGAGTTTTTTTTATTCAAAAAGGATTTTTAAAAAGAAGTTTTTACTTTGAAGTAAAATACTTGTAATTTTAAGAATTTTATTTGTTTGCTTAATATCTAAGCAATCTCTATGCATTCTTCTATACAATTTATACTGCAATTATAGGCGTTTCTCGGGATGCGAGTCTTCTCACTGGGCACCATACTAGCTAAAAACCGGAGAAGACTGAGCGTGGGTGAAGAAAATGCCTTATTGATCCACCTTATTGAAACCGCGTGCGGTTTTAGTCGGTTTGAGTTAGATATAACGGCCGTGTTGGCCAAACAGGGAGGTATCCGTGGAACACAATAAAAAGTACTTTTAAACCGTTATAATAGTCAGCTTGTCCATTTCTTGTTTAAGTTAATGTATATAAATACGGTTTACTTGCTTTTTGGGTTATGAAAATGATTTTTTGAGCAGTATTTTGCAAAACAATAATAAAAAAGTTGCTACCTAGCAACTTTTTTAAAACGGCTAAATTTGACATAAAAACAATAATGTTAAATACAATACTGCTCTGAAATCTCGTCATGGTACGAATTGAATGAACTAAAATTAATTTGACGTCACAAAAGCACTAAGCAGGAATACATGACATGCACAATGTACGGTTGTGGTACGAATATAAGCAAGATTACTTCAAGCTTGACACAAAACTCTCCTGCAATAAGACTGTTTTGTAAACGGTTGTGGTAGGCCCCCTGTAGTACCTATTGTTAAAAATAAAACGGGAAACACCTGCAGCAGCGACAATTACAGACCTATATCCCTTGCTACTATTGTATCGAAAATATTTGACAGCGTGATTAACAAGCAGCTGAATGTAAATATTAAGATACATGACAACCAGTTCGGGTTTCGGCCCGGGCTGTCTACGGAGAGTGCTATACTGACGGTTAAGCACGCTGTAAAATATTATTCGAATCGGAAAACTCCCGTATATGCTTGCTTTCTTGACTTGAGTAAGGCATTTGACCTTGTTTCCTATGACATCAGGTGGAGAAAACTGGAAGAGACTACTGTACCTTCCGAAGTCACAAATGTCCTTAAATATTGGTACGGACATCAGGTAAACAATGTTAAGTGGGAGGGTGCTTTTTCTGAAAATTATGGTTTGGAGTGTGGGGTGAGACAGGGGGGTTTGAGTTCACCAACACTCTTTAACCTTTATGTCAACCAATTAATTACTACACTGAGTAGTATGCGAGTTGGTTGTCATATAGATGGCGTCTGCGTAAACAATATCAGTTACGCAGATGACATGGTGCTACTGAGTGCGTCAGCATGTGGTCTTAAGAGACTCGTAAATGCTTGTGAAGAGTATGCCAAGTCACATGGCTTACTATATAATGTGAAAAAGAGTGTGATCATGGTCTTTGGGGCTGGGAGTAAATACCCAGAGACTGTGCCGTCGATCAAAATAAATAATGTACCATTGTTGAGAGTACAAGAATTTAAGTATCTCGGCCATGTATTGACTGACGGACTCAGAGACGATGCTGACATAGAAAGGGAGCGGAGGGCGCTGTCTGTTCGAGCTAACATGATCGCCCGCAGGTTCATACGTGCCTCAAGGGAGGCCAAGATAACCCTGTTTCGAGCTTACTGCACTACATTTTACACTTGCAGTCTGTGGGCTCATTTTACTCAAAAGGCATATAGCGCCCTCCGCGTCCAGTATAATAATGCGTTCAGGGTGCTGATGGCGCTGCCGCGCTTCTGCAGCGCATCGGGTATGTTTGCAGAGGCGCGCGTCGACTGCTTCTATACAATGATGCGGAAGCGCTGCGCCTCACTAGTCCGCAGGGTGCGCGCCAATGCCAACAGCATCCTGAACATGATAGCGAGCAGACTGGACTGCTGCTACATGTCTCACTGTAACAAGGTTTCAGCTGCGCCTGTTACACTGCTGCGCTGAGCTCTGTATTGACATATATATCATTTAACTTCGGAATTACAATTAGATTAGTACTAACATAGTTCTATAAGTTTTAATTGTTACTAACACAATGAGTCTTTGTCACTTAAATAAATAAATATATTATTATTATTATTAAAGATAGTTCATCAAAACATGCAAGGTCTTCCTGGCAAAGAATTAGTAGTTGAGTTATTCCTAGAGGAATTAAATGTAGATATTTTGTGTATAACTGAGCACTGGCTAAAGGAGACTGAGATGATGTTCAGTATAGATAATTATACAATAGTAAGTTGCTTTAACAGGAAGTCTGCTGAAAGAGGTGGCTCCATGGTCTTAATAAAAAATGGTCTCCGCAGTAAAGAGCGGATTGACATTGTTAGACTTTCTGTTGAGCGCTGTGCTGAGGTGGCCTGTGCCGAGCTTGATAATTGTGTAGTAGTATGTGTATACAGTCCACCAAGGAGTGACTTTGGAACTTTAATTGGGGTCATGGACAAAGTTCTTGGGATAGCGTCAAGTAATAATAAGAACATAATTGTATGCGGTGACTTCAATGTAAACATCTTGGAACATTGTAAGAGAAGTACTCAATTTCTAAACATGTTCAAGAGCTATAATCTTGAAAATATTTTTTGTGAACCAACCAGAATCACTGCTAAGACTGGCAGTTGTCTAGATAATTTTTTTAGTGATTGTGTATACTTAAATAAGTCTGTAATTAGTAAGTTGCCCTCAGATCACCGGGGTCAAATAGTATCCTTTCCTATAGGTAATAATAGTAGACCTAAAGAGAAAATTATGTGTAGGCCCATAACCTTTAATAAGATTAAAGAATTCCGAGACTTGTTAGAGAGAATAAGCTCAATTCAATAGCTTACTTAGGTAATAATCCTGAGGTTCATTATAATAGTTTATTTAATACATTAACAGACGCTTTTTCTCACACATTTAAACAAAAAATTCAAAAACTTAGTACGAAATCGAAATTCTGTGAATGGGCTACTGTAGGCATATATAAAAGTAGACGAACGCTATTTGATCTATACGCCCAAAAACAGTACAGATTCGACAATAGTTTCATTGAATATGTTAAAAATTACTCAAAGTTATTCAAAAAGGTATGTAGACAAGCAAAGGCCATTCACATTAAAAGAAAGATAATTGAGGCTCCTAACAAAATGAAAGAAACTTGGAAAGTTATTCACAAAGAGTCTGGTAGATGTAAATTGAGGGATAGTGTTCCTAAAATTAAAGTAGGAAACAAGGATATAACCTCCCCAAAAGATGTCGTAAATGCTTTTGAAGACTATTTCACCAATATTCCAATTCAACTCACTTCCTCTATTAATTCAAGCGCTCACAGTGCTGTTGCCCTAGTTGAGAGTAATATTAGTTCTTCTAAATTTAACTTCCAACATATTGATCCTAATGACATATTAAAAGCATTTAAAAATCTCAAAATCAAAATGTCTAAAGATTACTGGGGCATGTCAGTTAGTATAATTAGTCATGTAATTAATATCATTGCACCTGATTTAGCTCTAATATTTAATGAATGTGTAGATGAAGGCACGTTTCCTACCTTAATGAAACACAGTAAAATTATACCATTATTTAAGAAGGGATCTAAGTCAGAACTTGGAAACTATCGCCCCATTTCTATTTTGCCGGCTCTGAGTAAGGTGTTTGAGAAAGTGATGCTCAATCAAATGCAACTACACTTCAATACCAACAATCTTTTCCATAGCCAACAATATGGCTTTACTGGTGGAAAATCTACCACTGATGCGGGAGTTAGCCTAGTTAACTTAATCTACGACGCTTGGGAGGGATCACAGGATGCTATTGGGGTATTCTGTGATCTATCTAAAGCATTTGATTGCGTTGACCATCAGACACTTTTGCTCAAGTTACGTCGGTACGGTTTTGGCAACAAATCCATAGAACTATTAGAATCTTACTTAACAGATAGGCTGCAGACTGTTGATGTGAATAACGTTAAGTCAAATGGGTCAAACGTCAAGACAGGCGTACCCCAAGGATCAATCTTAGGACCTTTTCTCTTTTTGGTTTATGTCAATGACCTACCTTATATGATCGAGGCACACGCTGGAGTAGTATTGTTTGCAGATGATACATCGCTAATATTCAAAGTAGATCGTAATAGTACAGATGCGAATAATGTAAATAATATCTTAAACGTCATTTCAAATTGGTTTTCTGCCAACAACCTATTGCTGAATGCAGAAAAAACCAAATGCATTAAGTTTACACTGCCTAATGTGAGGCAAGCTCAGGTTGATATCGTGCTGGGGGCGCAAAGGTTAGAATTTGTAAATAGCACTACTTTTCTGGGAATCACAATAGATTCGAAATTGCAATGGGATGACGATATCACTGCTTTGGCCAATAAACTCAGCTCTGCTGCTTTTGCTGTCAGACGGATCAGGCAGTTGACTGACGTAGATACTGCTAGGCTGGTGTACTTTAGTTACTTTCATAGCTTGATGTCCTATGGAATACTACTTTGGGGGAATGCCGCGGATTTAGAAACTATCTTTAAATATTACAAAAAAGGGCAGTTCGTGCCATTTACTGTTTAGGTAAGAGAGATTCTCTTAGGGAACGGTTTAAAGATATTAATATTTTAACTGTAGCTTCCCAATATATATTTGAAAATATACTGTATGTCAGAAAAAATATATCTAATTTTACAAAAGTAACTGACATTACAGACAGAAATCTGCGCAATAAAAATAAACTGCTCCTTCCATGCTATCGGCTTTGCAGAGTTAGTGATTCTTTTAGGGGGGATTGTATACGTTTTTATAATAAATTGCCTGAATCAGTCCTTGGTATGCCTGACAATAAATTTAAAACCTTTGTGAAGACCACCTTATGTAAAAAAGCATACTATAGGACAGATGATTACCTTAAAGACAAAAATGTCTGGCTTGAGCATGGTGCAGGCCCCTCCTAAATGTTTAAATAGGAACGCGAACTTCTTTATTATTTATTTTTGTTAACTTAGGTTAATTATTTTATTATAAGTTTTTTTTTTATATACTTTAATTATCTTGACACGAGACATATGTACATTCGTCCATATTTAGTCTTAAGAACTATTTTTTTGTAAATTGACGTCCATAAAATGCTACAGTGGAGTTTGTTGCGCCGTTTCTTCTCCACTGGTGCCTAGGAAGCGGTGGTAAACTTAGTTTTAAGCAGAATTTGACGTCAAAAAGCTGTAGTAGTGCTACACAATTTTGAATAAATAGCTTGAGTTTGAGTTTGAGTTTGAGTATGGATTTAATTTATTATGACACTTGATCGATTATGACCAATGAAATTAGTGAGTCATTTTAAGTCATTTCACGATTATGGCAACTGAAGCGTTATTTCTAATGAAATTATGGCAAATACCAGTATGGCATAAGAAATTATGGCAAACATTAGTAAACCAGCCAATATATTGCTGTCAACTTGTGAGTAGCTATAAATCCAGTAGGTAAATACTTTATTACTTTGTTCGTAGAGTCAATTATCTAAGTCTCAGTGAACTGTCAATGTTTCAACTGTGATCAAATTCAAAATATTAATATTTTGTTTTTTTTTTTATTAATATTAAAATATTTAAAATGATTAACAAAGTAAGTTTATCCTTCAAGTTTATAGTTCAATTTGGATCGGAAATGGCCGCAATTTTTTTCCTCCGATAATTTTTCCGTAAAATAAATTTAGCCTTATACCTATATATTTCGGCACAAATACATATTTACCTCCATAATATCCATAATATACTTATATAACATATAAATAAAAAAAATACAAGCGCCTAAGATCTGCGCGTGACAACTCCCGACGGCACTGAATTTTCCGCCCCTGAAGCCTGTTGGTGTCCAGATTATCTTCATAATATTAATCCCTTCAAGTGAATTTCGATTTCTTATTCTACATCACGGTGGGACAGGACGCATAGGACGCCGCTCCCTAGGCAACGGGAGGCTCCACGGCAACGTCAGCCAAATGCCAACGCGCCTGTCAGTGTCCGTGAAACCCATGTAAAATAATTTTTATGTTTATATTTTTAGTGCTTTTTTATGTACAGTGTTTTAGTGTAAGTTACAGTTATGAACATTTTTTATTAGTATATAATATATAAGTGCATGTCACTACAAAGCAGCGATGTGGAGGTAAGTCAACCTACTGCGTCGTTATTAAATCGAGTGCGATGCCCTCACTGTTCCCAAGCCCGTTTTTTTAACGGCGAGAGAGGCTTGAGAATACATGTCGGGAAAGGACACAAACCCCGACATGTGTTTTCAAACCCTTCTTTGCCTACCGGTACTGCTACCGTCTTCGACCACGGTCAAATTGAAATTCCCTTTTGGCAAAAATTGACTCAATTTAAAAATTCCGTTCCGATTTTAAAGAGGATTCCTCGTGGTGCAAGACCTACCGTTGCGAAAAGCTTATCCCAATGTATGGGTCTTGTAGTTCGAGAAAACTCTAAAACGACTTGGGAGCAGTTACTCACCTTCCCGTACAAAATTTTACATGTCAGGACAGAAAATCGATCAGCTAGAAATTCACTAACTTCACAAATTAAAATTAATTGCAACGATTCTCTCGACAATTTAGACCCAAAATTTTCAATTTTTCGCAAAAGTAATGTCTACAATTTAGTGGAATCTAAATTAAGGGATGGTGACATTAGTGGTGCATCGAGACTACTGTTTAGTAACGACGTAGTGGCGCCTTGCTCTCCGGAAACTCTTGCTGGTCTGCGGAGTAAGCATCCGGCGCCTGCAGATGGCCTTTCTTTTCCTGAGACGCCTGACGCCAACCCTGATTGCCTGTGCGTAACAGCTAAGGATGTGTTGGCAGCCGTAACCTCCTTTCGAAGTGGCTCTGCCGGCGGCCTCGACGCATTGACCCCACAACATTTGAAAGATCTACTGGGGCCGAGTGCTGGGGAGGCTGGCGAGGCACTTCTGAAGGAGCTTACGGCGCTTATGAATATGATGCTCTCCGGCAGTGTGGACGATGCCATCATAGACATTCTGTATGGAGCTAATTTGTGTGCACTACGCAAGGGAGATGGTGGCATTCGTCCCATTGCCGTGGGATGCACGTATCGCCGTATGGCAGCCAAACTTTGCTGCCGATATTATAAAAATTACCTGGCCATGAGTTTCCAGCCCCTCCAACTTGGTTTTGGCTCCAAGGGGGGCTGTGAGGCTGCCATACATGCGTTGTCAACCTACCTTGACTCCGGGAAAAGTGAGGTAATTCTCAAGGTTGACGTGAAGAATGCTTTTAATTCGGTGAACAGGGATACCTTGTTGACCCAAGCTAAATTAGAAACCCCCAAAATTTATAATTTCCTTTGGCAATGCTACAGGTACCCCTCTAAATTATTATATAAGGACAATCTTTTAGAATCTGCTGTTGGCTGTCAACAAGGAGACCCTCTTGGACCGGTAATTTTCAGTCTGGCAATTCAACCAATTATTCGGCGGTTAAATTCAAAATTTAATGTATGGTATTTAGATGACGGGACTTTAGGTGGAGACGTGGAGACAGTTCTACAAGATTTGGCCCTCATTAAAAATGAATTTAGCTTAATAGGTTTAGAACTAAACGATAACAAATGTGAGGTTTTTTTAAATAACGTTTCGGACAAAATTTCTACTATTTCTAAATTCAATTCATTAACTCCCAACATTAAAATTATAGAAAAAGACTCTCTACGCCTCCTCGGGTCCCCAATCCTAGAAGATGCCTATACCCCTCTTATAGAGGAAAAAATTCAAAATTTTAGTGACTTTTCGGACCGCTTACTTAAAATTAATATGCATTCGGCTTTCACTATTCTTCGGTATTGCCTTTTTGTACCTAAATTCACCCATGCCCTCCGATCCACACCATTTTGGAAACATTTAAGAATTTTAGAAAAAATGGACAAAATTATAGAAGATACCCTCAGAAAAATTTTAAACGTGACTTTGGATGACCGAGCTTCACTACAAGCGTCTCTACCGATCCGCTTGGGTGGACTCGGTATTCGTAAAATTTCAGACGTCAGCCTGCCAGCGTTCCTGTCCTCAGTCCACAGTACGGAAGAATTAACTAGGAAAATTCTTGCACCTACACTAGTTAATTCTGAAGTATTGTGTAAGGCTGATGCAGTGAATGCTTGGAAAATTGCTTGTCCAAACACCGATCTCCCAAAGAACCTTTTCTCACAGCGTCAGTGGGACGGGCCGCTCTGCAGCTTAGTAAGACAAAATTTACTAAATACATGTTCTAATGCTGTTGAGCGTGCCCGTTTGCTGGCGGTTGGAGTGTGGGAATCGGGTCTTTGGTTACAAGCTCTTCCGTCGTCTAACGTTGGAACTATGTTAGACGACACTACCTTCCGCATTGCAACATGCTTACGGTTGGGTGCGCCATGTGTTTCTCCGCATCGATGCCGTTGTGGAGAGGCTGTAGACCGACTCGGACACCATGGCCTGTCGTGCTGCAGGAGTGCGGGGCGATTTCCACGGCATGCCAGCCTTAATGACATAATCCGCCGAGCTCTTGTCACCGCCGGTGTGCCAGCTGTGCTAGAACCTAACGGTTTGGCGCGCGACGATGGCAAGAGACCGGACGGCATGTCATTAATGCCTTGGAAGATGGGTAGGGCTCTGGTGTGGGACGCAACATGCGTCGACACCATTGCCCCTACCCATATACCTGGCACGGCTGGCTGTGCTGGTGCTGCCGCAGCTTCTGCGGAGGCTCTCAAGCGGCGCAAATACTCTAATCTTATCGGAGATTACGAATTTGTGCCGTTTGGAGTCGAAACGTTGGGGTCATGGGGTCCGAGCGCCCGCAATCTCTTCAGGGAGATTGCGAAACGTATGGTCGACGCTTCCCGTGACCAGAAGGCTGGCCTCTTCTTAGGTCAGAGATTAAGCATTGCCATACAACGTGGCAATGCTGCCAGCCTTCTGGGAACGCTACCGCAAGAGGCATGCGATGCGGAGGAATTTCATGACGCATTTTAATAATATTTTAGTACAATTTGTAAATATGTATTTTAGTTTTACTTTATTTAGTTTTAGTTTTATTTTAATAATATAAATATTTAATTAATCTGTAAATAAAAAATATTGTCGTTCAATTTCTGAATTAGTTGTTATATTATTTTATTCTACATTATTTTTATTGTATTCGTTATATTCTTTTGTAGAATCACCAGTCATTATACTCGCCACTTGTGGAGCCATCAGCGGTATATACCTACATAAAAAAAATCTAACAATTGCTGCATTTCCTTTGAAGCTTATTGACTTAATGGGACTGAAAACATTTTAGAATAAGTGTAATAAAGGGCCTTAAGAATGTTTGTATTAAAGTTTTCCTCGTGAAATAAGGTAACGTAAGTAACGTAACTTTTACCGCGAAATTGTAACTTTTTAAGCAGTCCTGTGTAACATTTGACAACATTCCACTGGCAACACTGGTCAAATATGTCAACTGTCAGTATTGTCAGTCAATTTTGTCATTGATTTTATGTTTTGTTCTTCTGTCTGTTGTGGAAAATAATAATATTAATTGATATCTAGAAAACAATAAGCTATTGGCAAGTTTCCTTTCATTGTGGAACAAAGATCTAGGTAAAGCAATACATTTCTAAACGTTAATTGAAGTTACAAAAACCTTTTATCCAAAAAACAATGGGCGTTAAATAGTTTTCAGGAAACATCGAGGTAAATGAAAGTAATATCAGCAATACTTTCTCTTTTCAGCTTCAAAAAGATACAAAGATGTTACCACGACAGTATTATAACGAGCAAGACTTAAGAAAACGGCAAATCGACACATTAAAAATCTTCAACGATCATGTTACCGAAGTGGCTGAAAACTCGGAATACCGAGTGGAATTCGTGGCTGACGGCAAGAATATGAGTCTCTCAGTGATATTAGGACCTGATTTTCCTAATGAGAAGCCTTCAATATACATTAATCCTGCCATACCTCATCCGTGGATCGGAGAAAATTCTAATCAGGTTATCGGAGCCCCTGGGATGTTGAATTACACCCTGCATTCAGATTTAGGGCGTGTGGTCCAAGCTATTATAAGGGAGTTTCAGAAATCTATGCCGAAGTTCACGAACACTGACGAAGTGGTGAAATCTAATGACACAAGTCCACAATCGCAAGTCAATAGCCAGCCGTTGATGTTCCCGGAACTTAATGATTGGAGCATTGAAGAGTTGCAGGATATATTGGAAAATACTGATTTACAGGTAAATATTCTACATGGCTAGCATGGAAACAGTAGGCCAAAGCGTCCTAACATTAAGAGAGGCGAGATTGCGATAGGCAAATTGTTTGATTGATTGATTTTACATGGTAGGATGTTATACATATTATATAATGAGTATAACAGCAGCAAAGAGAAAAGACACAACTTGACACTTGAACTGTTATATTGTAAAGTAAAGCCAACGAAGGGGGTACAAAGGTAAACGAAGTTTCAGCAGTTCTGAACATTTTTATTTGAAAATTATTACGTATCACTTCAAGCGCATTCCAGACAGGAATGAAATTGCTCATAAGATGGCGGATACCGCTGACGGCTTTCCTGTATTCGTAGTACAGAAAAGCTGTCTGCTCAGCGGTTTCCGCCGGCTCATAAGATGGCGGATCTGAGAGTTTAGAACCGCTGTGCTGACAGCTTTCCTGTACTACGAAACACGCAACGTCAGCTGTCGCTCGGCCATTGTCGCGTACGTGTGATTGTGCGACAAGGACTGAGAAAATAATCGCTTGTTATCACAACACAACTCAGTAAACGTCGCTTTATTTACCTTATTTCTCTCGTCTTGTTGGCTTTACTTTAAATTAGTACAAAATCGTAACAATTGGTTATTGCTCTCTCTAATACGTAGTTACCGTGTCGGACGCTAATTCCGCACTGGCTCAGGCCAGCCATGTCACTCAGTCTTATTAATTAGATGTGTAAATGGCGTGCTCCATGTGGAAACTGAGTTGTCAGCAAAATCATATGTACAGTTTATAGCGAGACAGTACATAATCTCTAGGGTATGGATTTCTCTATAATGTTATACGGCATGGTATTGTACTAACCAGGTGATTTCTTTTTACCATATTTAACTTTAATCTCATTCTTTTTTTACAATCCTTTTTTTTTAATTATTCGATTACATCAGGCCAGTAGATTCCTGAATTTAAAGTTATAAAAAAAATTTCATTCAAATGCTCCTTCTCTTTTAGTTTTAAGGAATTACCTATTGGAACTTGAAGTTCTAAAAAGTTTGTGGCTCCATTTCTTTTCTACAGCCCCTTGAAAATGGTAAACTTAGCTAATTTATTAGAAAGATCTTTAAATATAATATACTGGCTTTTGTCCATGGATCTGCCACATGAATGTTGGTTATTGCAACCAAACATAACCTATATCCTTTCTCTAGGTCTAATCTACTGGTTTAGGTGTACGAGACAGACAGAGTTACTTTCGCATTTATAATATTAGTATTTATTATTTCAGGACAAAATCATAGAAATCAACCCTCACATAGTGGAATTAGACCTCGAAACCGAAGAACTGATGACCAGCATAGAAGAGATCGCACAAGAGAACATAGCCAAGCAACGAATGCTGGACGATCTGAAAACAGAAGTGATAGACCGGATATCAACTATCGTTCAAATGAAAATGAACTTTGAGGAGATGAATCGTAAACATCAGAAGCTGTCTGCCATGTATGATCCGTACAGGATCCGGGATTATCTGAAGGAGGCTGCGATGAAAGCGGATGAGGAATCTGAGCTTATCGCTGAAGAGTTTTTGACTGGTAAGGTTTTTTAAAGATTACAAATATACTATCAGTTTCTCATTCCAATGCCGCACCGCTAAGACCTGGAACTCCCTGCCAGCTCACGTGTTTCCTTCTTCCTAAAGTCCCGAGTCCTTTAAGCGGGCGTGAAAAGGCATGTGATGAGACCGTCAAGCTAAGTGCCACCACTGTTAACATGGTACGTGTTTGCGATGGTGACCCTTTTGCCTTTAGCTTATCATCAGGCGAGGTGAAGTCAAATGAGGTTTGCTTTATAAAAAAAAATCACGTCTGTAAATCCCCGAAGTGGTAGGCAGAGGTGTATTAGCATAGCACCCATATTTAGCCAACTATGATTTTTGCCCCCATTTAATAGGGGGCGAGCCTATTGTCGTCAAGCAGTCATAGTATGTTTACTGTCGGATGGAGCAAGACCTATTTATTATAGACTAGCTTTTGCCCGCAACTTCATCCGCATAAGTTCGGAATAGAAAGGTATAGGACACACTACTCCTGTTCCTTAAAGTTTCTGTGAGCCTGGTACTTCATGCAAATGTAGCAGGGTCACAGAAATACCTATCCCGTGACCGCGACCCACAGGAACCTATACCCGGGATAATATTAAAGATCATACGGGATGAAAAGTATCCTATGTCCGTCTCCTGATTCCAAGCTACATCCCCACCAATTTTCAGCCAAATTGGTACAGCCGTTCTTGAGTTATAAATAGTGTAACTAACACGACTATCCTTTAATTAATAATTTCAAAATTTCGGGGGCGTCCGGCAATTACGGCGCTCCGTCGAACCTACCTGTTTCTTTGTTGAATCTTACGATCTGTTCCACCTTCAGATCCTCAAGGTCTGGTGTTTCTTATGTGTCCGTCCCCATATTTTCCCATCTTGCTCTTGAGTACATGGGGCATTTGGCAAGCAGGTGGAGGCTGGTCTCCTCGGCCTCCATGCACTCTGGTCATTTGGGGTCGGTTTTCACTCCTATAAGTGTAAGGTGTCTGTTCAGTCGACAGTGTCCTGTTATTACTTCTATAACCAGCCTCCTGTTTCACCTGGAGAGTTTCAACAGTTGGCTTGATTTCTTCGTGTCCATGCTTTTTATGAAGATCTTCGACTGTCTCATGACAGGCGAGGACTTCCATCTTCGATTTGTTTCGGCGACTATGCTGTGACCTATCACTCCCTTCGTGATTTTGTGGGCTATGGCTAGTCTTGGCTCAGGGCCCACCTGGTTCACGTCAGCTCCTTTTCTGGCCAGTTCGTCAGCTATTTCGTTGCCCGTATTACCCTCGTGTCCGGGTACCCAGGCAAGTGTTACGTCTAGCTTCCTGGTCAGTCTTTCCAATGATTTCTTGCATTCCTTGACAAGTGCTGATGTTGTTTCTGTTCTGTCAAGTGCCTTCAGTGCCGCCTGGCTGTCGCTATAGATGGTTACCTTACTTTCATCTTTAGGGCGGCTCACCATTTCCGCGCATTCCATTATGGCATAGATTTCTGATTGGAAGACACTTGCATATTTGCCTAGGGAGATTCTCCTGTTTATTGCTGTTCCGTTTCCACGTTTTATGTGTATTCCAGAACCAGAGAGTTTGGTGGATTCCTTTCTGGAGCCATCCGTGTAGCAGATAGTGCCTCCTGCATCCATCTTCCAATTCGCCCTCTGTCCAATATGCATTATGTATTTCTTGACAAAGATCCTTTCTTTGCTAATGAGATCATTGTTCGATAGGACCATTGACAGTTTATCTTCATAGCCTTGACTGATCTTGGCATGACCTTCGTCAAAGATATTGCTTGTCCATTGACCTGTGCTTCTCAGTTTGAACCATTGTTCTATTGCTTTCCTTTTTATTTCAAGGTCTATCGGATTTAGGCCCAGTATGATCTCTAGCGCGGCTGTGGGAGTGGTCCTCATCGCGCCGGTAGTCATTAATGTTGCCAGTCTCTGAACTTTGTTCAGTTCTTGTTTGTTTTTCCCTATTATGGGTTACTAATACTAGGGATCCGTGGAGTATCCTTGGCAAAATAATTGCCTTATATATCCTCAGCACCATGGCTGGTTTCATTCCCCAGCTTCTGCCTATGGCTCTTTTGCATTGCATCATGGCCATTTTTGCTCTTGAGCATGTATTTCTTATGTGTGTTTTGAAGATCAGTTTGCTGTCCAATGTTACTCCTAGATATTTGACCTCCTTCACCATTTCGAGGTTTTGGTTATCTAGTTTAATTGGTACAGACCATCCAATTTTCCTTTTTTGGGTCAATTGGACTACTTTGGTTTTGTCAGGGTTTAGGTTTAGGCCTTTACTCCTGCACCATTCTAGTGCTACTTTTAGCCCTCTGTTCATAATATTACATATAACGCTGAGGACTTTTCCTGTGACCAGGAGCACACCATCGTCAGAGTATGCCTGTGTGTATATGTGCATCCTGTTGATCTTGTCGACTAGCTCATCTATTAGCAGGCACCATAACAGTGGTGATAGACATCCACCTTGTGGAAAACCTCTTTTGGCCACTACTGTTCGTCATGTGCCTGCTATCTTTGCATGTATCAGTCGGTGTTTCAGCATATTTTTCACCCATCCTGATATATTCTTGTTGATTCCTTCCCGATTCAGGGTTTCCTCTATCGAGGTTGGGGTGGCTCTGTCGAATGCACCCTCCACGTCAAAGAAACATCCCAGTGCGTACTCTTTGATGCTTAGCGATCTCTGCACTCTGTTAGTCAGCGTGTGGAGGGCAGCCTCGATTGATTTGCCCTCCATGTAAGCGTGTTGGTTATGTATGTGTTCCATAGACATAGTAATCATGTTCTCACTTTATTAATTTCTTATTTTGTGTCATTTATAATTTTTAATCTGTTTTTTATTTTTGTTGTTGTTTGCTTCTCCTTGAATTATTTTATTTTTTATTATGTGTGTACATTTATGTCATGTGTGTTGTGTGCGTGACGTCAGTGACGTCACGAGTGGCCCCATCTGAAAACCAGCGCGGCGCATTCTTAACGGTATGCGTAGCATTTATGCTGAGATGGCGGCCATATTCGGGCTCGCACAGTGAAACATGTTTTATTTTAAGAATAGATTATATATATACGTATTGTAGATTATAAGATATTTGTATACCTACTAAGTGGATGGATGATCATTGTGCGTGTCTAGAATTAAATGTTTTTTCTTTCTTTCTTTCTCTTTCTTTCTTTCTGTGTAGAGGAGATCCGCTAGTAGCCACTTGTTCTCTGATCAATCTATCTAATATCTTCTCTAGAGTTTTTAGTAAGTATGAGGAGAGACTTATTCATCTGAAAGCCTTCGCGTCTTGATACGTGGCCTTCCCAGGTTTCGGTATGAAGACTGCCCTTACTTCTCTCCATCTTTTCGGGATGTACTGTACCCAATTTTGAACAGGAACTCTCGGTGAATGGGACCGAATCGCACTTGACCGGCTTTCTCCAATCTTAATCAAGACCAATATCACTATATAGTATAAAGCAAAGTCGCTTTCCGCGTCCCTATGTCCCTATGTTTGCTTATATCTTCAAAACTACGCTACAGATTTTGATGCGGTGTCTTTTAATAGATATAGTAATTCAAGAGAAAGGTTTATATGTATAATACATGCTCAATATAGTAGAGGGTGCAGCGGGAACGGGGTCGACCGCCACGCGGGTATAAGAAATTGATGATAATACACTACAAACTTTGCTTGACCTAAAATATTTTTCCCATTTTTTTCAGGTAACATGCCAGTAGAGACCTTCATAGTGAAGTTCGCCGAAAAGCGGGCCTTAGGCCAAGCTAGGCGGGCCCGCGAAGAACGCCTAGGCCATCAGCTAGCGTTACTAGATCAAGCTACGACTATTACTAGACCTAGCACCGCTAGAACTAGTACCGCTAGGCCTAGCAGTACTAGGTCTACTGCTACTAAAAAATAGGAGAATATAACATTCTTGTGTATACTATGGTTATATTAAGACCTCGTAGCGGTACAGTGAATGCTAAGTCAGAGGTTGTGGATTCAATTCCAGATGATTGCAAATATGTGTATTTGCGTTGTTGTAGCTGTTTCTATGTATAATTGTGTATTTATTGAAAAAAAGCATTTGAATGAAATTTAGACACATTCAACTATTAAAATTGAATGAGATAGGAAAAGGTTTTGGTTGGTCCAAGTGGGATTCGAACCCGCGAGACTTTCAGGGAGTTTGCTTTGACAGCTAAGTCACCAGTCCTCGCCTGGACTAATCCAAATATTCTACAAGACAAGACACAAATTCTTCCTTATATATCCGTATTTGATTATTCCTATGTTATTCAATTTAAAAAAGTATATTTAACCACATTCTAGAACCCATGTATTACAAGTTTTGTACAATTTGAGGCCTTTAAGCGGGCGTGAAATAGCATTTGAAGAGGCCGACAAAGCCAACGAAGCGAGAGAAATAAAGTTTAAACTAAAACCCGACTATTGATTTTTCGGTAGTCGGGTTTTAGTTTAAACTTTATTTTTTATTTAAATTATTTTGACGCAAGGTAAAGCTAATAATCCATGCTAATATTATAAATGCGAAAGTAACTCTGCCTGTCTGTCTGTCTGTCTGTATGTTACGCTTTCACGCCTAAACCACTGAACCAATTTTGATGAAATTTGGTATAGGGGTAGATTAGACCATGAGAAAGGACAAAGGCTATGTTTGTTCGCGATAACCGACATCCACGCGGGTGGAGCCGCGGGCAAAAGCTAGTTTATACATATTTGAAATTTGCTTATTAAACACTTTCATTTGATACCAAAAACGGCATATTTACCTCGAATTTATTTTTTAATCAAGTACCTTATGAGCGCTAGAGGGCGCCACACAAGATTGGGTGACACGTCATATAGCCTATAACCATCAGACGATCAAGCGGCTTGTAACGATACCTCATTTGTCCAGTTCTAATAAGTATTTGAGAAGCTATGAACATAACAAATGAACATACATACATACATACATACATACACCTGTCAAAATCATAACCCTCCGTTTGGCTTCGCCGTAGTCGGGTAAAAAGGTGAACAAAGTTTCAGCGGTTCCAAAAATTTTTATTTGACAATTATTTCGTATCACTTCAATCGCATTCCAGACAGGAATGAAATTGCTCATAAGATGACGGATCTGACAGTTTAGAACCGCTGCCTGTGCTGTCAGCTTTCCTGTACTACGAAACACGCAACGACAGCTATCGCTCGGGTATCGTCGCGTACGTGTGGTATGTGCGACAAGGACAGACAAAATAATCGCTAGTTATCGCAACGTAACTCAGTAATGGTCGCTTTGTTTACCTTTTTTCTCTCGTCTCGTTGGCTTTACTTTAGGATAATGCATTTTGTGATGTGTATGGTTGCAATAATATATCTTAAGTACTTAGATTTGTGATAATCTGTAGTGGGTTTGAAGCCGCGATTTGAATGAATTTTACAGCATTAAGTATGCTAACTATACAAATCGAATACCGTCATCTTAAAGACGAATAAAAATAGAAGGGAAATTTGAATCACATCGGGCGTGTTTCTGTAGCCGAGTTGGTCCCGAGGCGGGAGCTAGTGGCGGACCTGGGAGTGAGAGTTCTCACCCTCGCCACCCTGCTCACAACAATGGTCCGCTGTGCGGACGCGTGGGCGGCCGGCGTCTCCTTCAGCGAGCAGGTAATGGTCGTGAAGGAGACGGCGGGACGGGAGAGGCGGCGCGAGCGAGAAAGACTTGCAGATAGCGCACGCAGAGTGCGCAGGCAACTCGGGCATCGGAGGGCATTGGCTGACCTCCGTCCCCCATGAGCGCGGGCCTGGGGGTGACGGGTGGAGCCGCCTGTCACCCCAGCAGAAGCAGCTGAGAAGCGCGCCTCCCCATTATGGAGGCGAGTCGGGGACACCGTTTTCTCCCCTCCCGAGGGCCCTGAGACAGCCTGGCATTCCCCCTGTAAAGGAAAGATCGCGGGTTCGAGTCCTGCCCGAGAAGTTTCATTTTCCCTATATATTCGACACGTGTAATATAATCGCCGGCAAATAACTCGAAAAGACTCTTGCTGCGCAATAAGCGCTTTTTAGGTGTTTTTGGTGGTTGTGGAGTGACGGACGAATTAATTAGCTTATTGCAGTCCACTACTGGACATAGGCCTCTCCCAATCTGCGCCTTTGCCCCCTTTTTCAGGTCATCAGTCCATCTGGTTACAGCCTTGGCCTGGCGGTAGTGAACGCGGCCGCTACACTGGAGGCGCGGGTTCGATCCCCGCTCAGTGCAAATATTTGTATGCTTATTTATGAGTATTTACATTGGTCTGGTCGTGCCTCGGAGAGTACGTTAAGCTGTCGGTCCCGGTTGCTATACGAACATGTATGGCAGTCGTTATATGGGAATTGGGTGAAATGGCCCCACATAGAAGGGCTGATCACCCGTCCGGCCAAACAGCGTCCCCACTGGCAGTAGTCCACCTGGCTAGGGGGTGTCCTACCTTCCGTTTGCCTTCTCGGTCTCCACTCTAGGACTCGTCTGCTCCAACGGCCATCGGTCCTTCGACAGATGTGGCCAGCCCATTGCCACTTGAGCTTGCTTATTCTGTGAGCTATGTTGATAATTTTGGTTCTTTGTCGAAATAAATGAATCATAGATTATAGGTACTACGAGGGTCAAACTGAAAGTTCTTAGAAAATCAAAAACTGATTACATTAGCCAGTTATTAGTTTTATTATAATCTTTTCAAAATATTGTCCATTCACGTCAATACACCGCTGCATGCGATGGAACCACTGGGAAAAGCACTTTGCCCACTCGTCCTTAGGGGTCTCTTCAATGGCATCGCGATACGCAGCCACCGCTTCTTCAGCATTCATAAACCGCTTTCCTTTAAGTTTTTCTTTAATTTTTGGAAATAAATAAAAATCACAAGGCGCGAGGTCCGGGCTATACGGCGGGTGACCCAGTAATTCAACGTTTGATGTCGCCAAATAGTCGATCGTTCGCTTGGCGGTGTGCGACGAGGCGTTGTCGTGGTGAAGGAGGATCCTACTGCGAGGTCGTTTCTCTCGAACTTTTTCCAAGACAAGTGGCAAACAATTGGTAGTGTACCATTCTGCAGAAACTGTTTTTTGATCCTCTAACACAATTGTTGCGAAATGACCTATCCTTCCAAAGAACGAGGCCACCATTTTTTTTCCCGCACTTCGATCTCTCTTCACTTTAGTTGGCCACTCCTCGAAAGGAAACACCCACTGAGCAGATTGTCTTTTGGTTTCAGGATCATAACAGTAAATCCAGCTTTCGTCACCTGTTAGTATGTCGAACACAGCATTAGAGTCACCTCCGTTAAATCTTTCAATCATTTTACGGCACCAATCCACACGATGGAGTTTTTGAGCCTCAGTCAAATTATGAGGTATCCACCGGGCGCAAAGCTTCCTGACCGCTAAATGTTCGTGGAGGATTTTGTGCACTTGACTCATACCGATGCCTAAGCTTGTCCGAATCTGCTGATAGGTCACTCTTTTGTCAGTCTCTATCATACGCCGCACAACACAGATGTTATTTTCAGTCGTCGCCGTAGAAGGCCGTCCCTCACGTAAATCATCAGTGAGATTAGTGCGACCACGTTTAAACTCATTAAACCAGTTGTAAACAGTCGCACGAGATGGGGCTTCATCATGAAAGGCCAATCGTAGTCTATCATAACTTTCTTGTTGACTTAAATGACATCGAAAGTCATAAAAAATCATTGCACGAAAATTTTCTCGTGTTAAATTCATGTTAACGTGACACAGACAATTTTCAATTTGCCGCCAAATCGTAAAACAAATGATAAATGAATGAAATATATACTCAGTAATATTGGCAAAGAGTTCTATTTTCAAATTTTAGAATTATTTTTGTATTATATTGTTTATAAGTGGCCAGTTCTAAGAACTTTCAGTTTGACCCTCGTAATATTATAAATGCGAAAGTAACTCTGTCTGCCTGTGTGTTACACTTTCACGCCTAAACCACTGAACCGATTTTGATGAAATTTGGTATAGGAGTAGATTAGACCCTGAGAAAGGATATAGGCTATGTTTGGTCGTGATAACCTACATCCACGCGGGTGGAGCCGCGGGCATAAGCTTGTTTTTTTATGAAGCCTATTAATTATCTATACCCCACTGGATGGTAAGAAGCTAGGATGTTCTTTCGCATTTATAATATACTAGCTTTTGCCCGCGGCTCCGCCCGCGTGGATGTCGGTTATCGCGACCAAACAACATAGCCTATGTCCTTTCTCATGGTGTAATCTATCCCTATACCAAATTTCATCAATATCAGTTCAGTGGTTAAGGCGTGAAAGCGTAACATACAGACAGACAGATAGATACTTTCGCATTTATAATATTAGTATGGAAGTATGGATATGCGTATAGATACCTAAATAAAAAGTTGTGACTGTTACAATACTTCAAACCCATTTATATATTCCAATAATTTATTAATAATTGTAATACTTTTGTGATACGTATCTATTATTAAATGTTAACATTACATACCTTTACTGTTTTATTGAATACAAAATGCGAAGGTCCCATGGTCTTCCCTTTATTTCTGATACTAATTTATTTAGTAAACAAATGATTAAGAAATAAAATATATAAATAAGTTTGATAGCAGGCGGTACCCATATGCCTATCATAAACCGAAAGAAAATTAATGGGTACCGCCTGCTATCAAACTTTTTCGATCTTTTCAGTGGCAGTCGGGGTTTTTTATTTTTTAATCATTTGTTTTATTTTATACTTTTTAGTTATGACATGTATATTTTTTTTGTAATCTCCTTCTAATTTCCTTCATTTTGATACCCTGCTCGATAAGTTTAAGTCATAAATATTTTTGACAACATACATTTTGCCGCCAAAAATCCACCATCTTGATTGTCTAGAAATTTTAATGTACCTGGTGTCACTCACACAATCACGGCGAATCTAATGACACCTCACATGTCCAAAGCCGTTCAGGCTCTAGGCCGTGCCAAATAAATGGACATACATAGGTACATACATATATAGTTTCGAAAAACATTACCCTCCTTCCTTCGGCAGTCGGGTAAAAGTAACCTTTACGATGATACCTTCTGATCGGTATCATAAAAATACAGAAATATTTTTTTTCTTGTGAACCGGGTTCGATTCCCGGTTGAACGAGGCAATTATTAAGAAAGTGTGAATGCAGTTCAAATGATATTTTAAATTAAAATAGTCTTCTTTCAATAAAATGTCTCATCTACAATAGTTAAGGTAACTTCCCTCCATGTGGCATTTATGACAGTCGTCAACGTATTGCCATTTGTCTAGGGAGGCATGAAATCAGCAGAGAAATCGTTAATGTTCTCTGTCGCGGTTAGTGTCCTGTGTCACTAGTGTGAACAGACCCAAAAAAATTGTAAATTATCCTATTGTTAAATTAAATAGCCTAGTGGTATGAGTAATGGACTGCTGAGATGAGGTCTCGGGTTCGATCCCAGGTTTACCATGGCAAACACCAATGACTTTTCGATGCTTTTCGAAGTTATGTGTGTATTTAACGCAGGTTTCTAAGTGCCCGGTTAATGGCAATAGGCTCGCCACCTATTACATTGGAACCTAAACATAAACTGGCGAAATGTGGGTGCTTAGCACCTCTGCCTAACCCTTCGGGGAATACAGGCGTGAGTTTATGTTATGTTAAGTTTTAAAATAAATTATCTAACCGAGCTCATTAAATTAAGAATAGTAAAAGAGCGGTAAAAATTCTGTCCGTTCTTATTTTATAGTTTTAATTTATTTTTAATCATCCACCCAACCTGTATAACTGATTTGACTATTAAATTTTATGACGTCACTAAATCTTTTTTATACAAGTTACCTTATCGTTTTGACGTTTAGTAAAAAGTTATTAATTTGACTAGTCAGTAGAATACCCAATTGGTTTATAATAGGCTATTTGACTAATTTTATATTACTTTCGAAAAATGACCACTTTGCAATAATATAATGAACTGTAAAAGTAAAATGTTCGTACGACAAATAGTTTTCAAGATATTTGATTTTGAAATTTTCATTTTGTCGAGCCGCCCGAAAACGCTGCATACAAAATCGTACGAAATTGTGACGTCACGCTTCTGTAGCGCGCCGTGCAAATATATGGAGTGCAAGAGAATATCGTGTTTATCTCGATCTACGCTGCGTTTACACATATATAGTTCATAATAAAAGTTATTTAAAATTTAATGAGGAATCTAAAAAGTTATATATTTGAATTGAATTTGATTGTTTATATTTTGACTTTTTTTGGGAATTTCAGCTGATGAAAAGTCATAGTTTCAGTTTAGATATGCAATATTTTATTTTGCAAGGCATATTATTTCAGAACAAGCTATCATATTAAGCAGTATTGGGAAGAATCGACGACTTAGTCAAATAGCCTATTAGTGTTATCTGCTGCTGTCATTTGAATTAATACTCGTCGTATCGAACAAATTTATTACGATGCATTGACCGTTTTATCAGTAACCTCTTTATAGAGAATAGATATTGATAAATTGATTTTCATATCAAACAATGGCTAAGTTAGAGAACACTAACTAGGAAATCGATTCCACAGAAATTGTTTATCTACTTTTTTTCTTTTTTTTCTTCGTGCGGAAATCCCCTCGGATACCTCCCCCGCCGCAGCCGGAAGGGGAGGTTATGTCGGACTCAAACCGACTAAAACCGCACGCCGACTGAGGGTCATGGTGCTAGGCTGGAGGTGAGGTTGCCTTCGACACATCCCTCGCACCCCGGCTGACCCAGGGCCATCCCTTACGGTCTGGCCCTCCTCAGGAGGAGAAATTGGGAGAAATTTTAGGTACCAAAAGTCGTGAATAATGAGATCCACACGGGCGGAGACGCGGGCGAAAGGTATTATGTAGATAACAGTATTATAATTATTTTATCTTTGCATATTAAGTAAGTAAACCTAGATAGATACCTACAATATTATCGAATCCGATACTACGAAAGGTCAATATTATTGACATTCGCTTATAAGACAACCTAGGAAGGACCGATTAGAATTTATTACAGTACTAGATTTTGCCCGCGGCTCCTCCCGCGTGGATGTCGGTTATCACGACCCAACATAGCCTATGTCCTTTGTCAAGGTCTAATCTACCCTTATACCAAATTTCATTAAAGTCGATTCAGTGGTTTAGGCGTGAATGCTAACATACAGACGAACAGACAGAGTTACTTTTAGGGGGTGAGCCGGTGTAACCTGGTCGAAACGTCAGGCAAATCAAAGGTATGTAGGTATCTATACCATGATCGCGTTAATTCCCGTTAAAATAATAACTTTTAAACTATGGCGTTCCAAACGCTATTGTTTTAGGTTTTAGGATATTTCTTTTTCAACTACCTACATGCCATTTTTAAGTTTAATCCGACCTATATAATATTTTAGATACACTGACGACACGTCTTAATACTGCTGTAGTTTAATTATTTATAAACACCAGTAGGTACAGCAGCACGTCATTAAAATTCATTATCAACTAAAGTCTAGTAGGTACGTTTGATAAATGAACTTTTCAGTAAAAAGGGTATTTTTAATCTGACTGTACTGATATTGTAAACTCGACATAAAGGTAATAGAAGCGTGGTACAGAAACTCGACATGAAGGGAATAGAAATGGGACAGAAAACGTAGACTCGACATAGAGGTACTAGAAGCGAGATAAGGTTTTTGGCTCGGCATAACGGGACTCGACATAAAGGGAACCATTCATATTTTCAGTAGTGCAACGAAATTACATTAAATTTTTGTTTGTTTATTTTATTTTGTGTTTGCAGTGCAGTGTGAGCAATAATTTTAGCCACCATAACTGATGCGTCATTGTTAATCAAAATAAATGTACATTATTGCGTCATCAATTATCACGTATCCAAATGCGCGCTCTTTCCTTACATAACATGACATAAACTCACGCCTGTATTCCCCGAAGGGGTAGGCAGAGGTGCTAGCACCCACATTTCGCCAGTTTGTTTAGGTCCCAATGTAATAGGTGGCGAGCCTATTGCCATTAACCGGGCACTTATAAACCTGCAATAAATACACACATAACTTCGAAAAGCATCGAATAGTCAGTGGTGTGCCATGGTAAACCTGGGATAGGGAACCCGAGACCTCGTCTCAGCAGTCCCTTACCCATACCACTAGGCTACCGCGGATACTCCTTCATTATGGATGATGTAATAAATGGTAACAGTGACGCATAAGACACAACGACAAAAATCATTCGATCGCGCACTGCTTAATGACTTGATTACACGCAGCCTAGTGGAGTGGCGAGACAATGCACTCGGCCCAGTACTCGATATATAAGAACATGGCGGCCTCTGTGGAGTAGTGGTAGAATGTTCAACGCGTAAGAGACGCGGGTGCTATTCTCGGTTAGTGTAAATATATTTGTATACATGAATATGAATATCTACAGTTGTTTGGGTGTATCATAAGTATGACATGAACGTATTTCCAAAAAAAATATCTTTAAGTTTGTTTATTCGCATTCTAGAATGATTCTGCAACCGTTCTCCGACAGTCGTTTCTCCTTTGGACTGTTCACCGACAGGACGTTTCGTTTTTGAGAGATTCATCGATAGACCGTTTCACCTATGGATGTTTCGCCGACAGAATGGTTCGCATTTGTTAGTTTCGACGACAGGACTTTTCAACTATGGAATATTCGCCGTCAGATCGTTTTGTCTACGATTGTTTCGACATGGCTTTTTCACTATTAAACTACAAAGCCACCAAAAAGCTACTAGCTTGCTACAAAGACATGAAAAAAGAAAATGTTTTAATGGAAGACCGCCTTTTTTTTTTTTGACCGTGGGGATATCCTTCATGGATGTTATGCCGGTCTCCTAACGACTAAAACCCCCACGGTATCGCCCAGCAGCCTATAGTTGGGAGCCCCGGGTAAGCCCTCGGAAGGATGTCCCAGGGCTCCCAACAGACCCACGGCTTTAATGCGGCCTCGTCTAGGGGGTAGTTCGGGTGCTATCCCGCGTCTATGGGGGGTTTTCGGGTATCATCCCGCATCATAGGAGGGGGGAGGCGTGCGTGATTCCGTCACGTCACGCTGCCGTCATGGGCCTGCTTCTGTAAGGACGATGAGCAGCCAACTCATCGCTGCGGTCCCCGCAGTGCTGACAATCGGCCGTGGTTTCCCGGTGTCTTCGCCACAGATACCTACCGAAGCTACCGTGCCCGGTAAGCATCTGTGACAACCGGTAGAAGAGAGCACCATGTATAGATGTAGTAAAATTGGCTTAAAAATGTGTACCCAGTTGTAATTAAATCATTTTATAATCTTTTGTTTTATTATTTCCCCAATGTTTGCAATAACAAAATAAACGAATATGGATAGGTAAAATCTAGATAAATACCATTCATTAAAAGTAAAGGCGGTCTTCCATTAAAACATTTTCTTTCTTCATGTCTTTGTAGCAAGCTAGTAGCTTTTTGGTGGCTTTGTAGTTTAAAAGTGAAAAAGCCATGTCGAAACAATCGTAGACAAAACGATCTGACGGCGAATATTCCATAGGTGAAAAGTCCTGTCGTCGAAACTAACAAATGCGAACCATTCTGTCGGCGAAACATCCATAGGTGAAACGTTCTATCGACGAATCTCTCAAAAACGAAACGTCCTGTCGGTGAACAGTCCAAAGGAGAAACGACTGTCGGAGAACGGTTGCAGAATCTTCTAGAATCCATAGCATAAGGTAATCTATGCATGCATTGGGTCTAGATAGCGTTGTGTAGAATGTCCTACAATTATTATTAAACGTACCGAGCACTCGGCCGAGTAGTGCACTGTCTTACCACTCCACTCGGTGCGTGTGATCAAGGCATGTGTGCAAAAGAATGTGTGAGTGAGAATTCTCGCCGGTAATTTCTTGTTCTTAAAAAATTAACCACTTTAATATAAAAACAAGGTTTTATTAATCATAAATCACATATAAATAGTTTACTAAAAGTTTAATTTCACAAAGTCTTTCCAAGGGCACAGCCCACGATCGTCCATTTTACAATCATTCAATTCTAGCAAAACTTTTTCCGGAGGCTGTGCAATTGACAATTTTTCACCGTTCCTTAGTTGAGAAAAACTTGGATACACATATTCAACTTTTAAATAACTCTCTGTTGCCTTAGACCACTTCTGAAATACAATTTTCCCGCCAATCGGGAATGGTTCAATTTGATTTTTAACAACAAACTTTTTAAAATTCAAAGCTCTTAAAGTTACGCAAATATTGGAATCATGACCCACAAGAACGGTAAGCTTAGGAGTTCCATTTTTAAATATATCAAACATATATTTTAACAGCGGTTTGCCGAAATCTGGAGCACCGGATGAGCCGAATCGGACATCTTGATTTTGTTTTATAATCTTCGAAAGCAGCCGCCATTGGTCATCCGTTGTTATCTTCCCCCAAGCAACACTTTCGACAGGAAATCCTTCATAATAACTCATTAAAAAATTATCTACAATCTGTGTACCGAATGATAAAGGTCCAATCACATTCGCTTCTTCACCTTCCTCGTAAACGGCTTGAGTTTTGTTCTTGTTAAAATCACATATACCTTCTTGTTTACATATATCAGAATGTTCTAAATCTAATATTTTGTTTAGTTCTATATACGATTCTGTAAGATCTGTATCTTCTATAGTGTTATCCATTTCATTAATAATTTGTTGTATAAAATTTTCAGAAGTATTATGAAATATTGGATGAAATACTGGATCGAATATGTCAATATTTTCTCTGTGATGAACCGGGATATTACAAGATTTAAAAGCGCATTTAGCAAAGGCTTTAGCGGTGTCTATTGTCCGTGATTTCGTATTACAATAAATGTGTACCTCCTCTTCTTTTGGGCAGCCTTTTATAAAGTCTTCATTCGCTAGCCATTCAGCAAAATATTCTGCCATATAGCCCTCCATCAAGACACCTTTTTGCGTTAATTTTCCACTTGCATCATTGAATCTCGGCCAAACTTTATTAGGCGAAAATATTTCAAGATTCGATGTTAATGGCGTCCTAATATTGTGCCTACTTAACACCAAAACTTGATTTAGTTTAAGTTTATCTGATTGGTTACATTTGCATATCGCGATGAAGCAGAAAACAAATAATAATCGCATTATTGTAGACATTTTTCTTTTTAATATCGACACTTATATTTTTATTGGTTCTAACTTTTATTCACTTGTTTTTCCACAGTTTTTTTCTGTTTAATATCGATGGTTATTTTCTTATCGGTTTTTATTATAACGCACTTGTTTTTCCACACTGTTATCGAACTATTCACGTTAATAGACAAAGCTAGACTAGTCGGATTCGGTCGTGGTCGTGACTCAATAAGCGTGTTTCATCACACGACGAAAGCGATAAAACAGAACTGGATTTTCTGACACCGAAGTGTAATCGTACAGTTAACGGTAGAAATATCTTGACTATAAAATCTCAAAGTGATTTTAAAACTAAGGTAGAGGAAATTAAACTGTTTTATTAATTTTAAATAGTATTACCTACCTACTGTCTAAAATAAAGGTGTTTTATTATTATTTATCACTTCTGTGCCCAAAATCTTTCACTCAAGAACGACTCAAGTAAAAATTCAGCCGGTAGATGTCAATTTATCTATAAATCTATTTTTTTATTTCAAAAAATACTATCCATACTAATTTGAATGAATTTTTTTTTATAGCATTTATTATGCTAACTTTTTAAGTTCGAAAAACATTGGAAAAAATGAAATGCTCAAGTGAGACTCGAATACTGTAAGGGAAAGGTCGTGAGTTCGAGTCTCACTTGAACATTTCATTTTTTCCAATGTTTTTCGATCCATACTAATATTATAAACGCGAAAGTTCGTGAGTATGTATGGATGTTTGTTACTCTTTCACGTAAAAACTACTGAATGGATTTTTATGAAACTTTACAATATATAGCTTATACATCAGAATAACACATAGGCTATATATCATCACGGTACTACTCAAGGGAATGGAGCAGTGATCATTAATGTCAACAAATTCGGCCGGCATCGGCATATACGCAGAAGTGACAGTGTGGTTATTTCTGTTGCTGTTTAGATAACTATATCATTATATAAGAGGGTTCAGCGGGAACGGGATCGGACGGAAAATACTTGGCGGTAGGAAGTCAGATAGTATGACAATAAATTCCAAAACTGGTGAAGCTTTCTTACCCCGACTGTACCTACGTAGGCGCTATAAATGTATTCACAGTTCCGTATTACAATTTTAGTACGTAATTTAATAGACACCTATTGGAATATATTTATGTAACATTAGAAAGTAAAAGGTTTTATAAAAGTAGGGCCTAGGACCCCGATTTTGATATTTTTCAACTTATACCATACTAGCTTTTGCCCGCGGCTCCGCCCGCGTGGATGTCGGTTATCGCGACAAAACATAGCCTATGTCCTTTCTCAAGGTCTAATTTACCCCTATACCAAATTTCATCAAAATCGGTTCAGTGGTTTAGGCGTGAAAGCGTAACATACAGACAGACAGACAGACAGAGTTACTTTCGCATTTATAATATTAGTATGGATAGTATGGATACCTACCTACTGTACTAGCTTATGCCCACGGCCCGCGTGGATGTGGATGTCTTTCTTTTTTTTTTCGTGCGGAAATCCCCTCGGATACCTCCCCTACCGGAGCCGGAAGGGGAGGTTATGTCGGACTCGAACCAACTAAAACCGCACGCCGACTGTGGGTCGTGGTGCTAGGCAGTTACGTGTCATGTCAGTTATATAGATATGTACTCAGCTTGACGGCCTCATCAGATGCTTTTTCACGCCCCGCTTATAGAACCCGGGACTGTAGGAAGAAGGTATTTTCATTTAATTGTGGACTTCAATTCTATATTTATAAAGCCTAAACTTTTTTTTTTTTTATTTACACTTTATTGTACACATAAATTGTATTTATACAGAATAGTGATATGTATGTACAAAGACAAAAAAAAATATTGGTATTTTTTGTAATGTCTGTAGTATGACATACATACATTATACTCCCGCCTGCAAATGCCCGAAGGGGTAGGCAGAATTGTATTAACACCCACATTTCGCCAACTATGATTTTCGGTCCAACGTAATATATGGCGAGCCTATTGCCGTCTACCGGGCACTTAGTCCTGGGCTGTATGTTTACTGTCGGATGGAGAACAGCCCTATACCTTAGTCGCCTTCTACGTCACCCACGGGAAGAGATAGGGTGGTGCTATTATACTCCATGGGGAACTAACGCGACAGTGGTTGTAACAACAAAATCAGGGTCCCTGGAGACCCCAGCTAGAGCTGCCGCAATGATACTACAATACACCTGTGTGTGACTGAGCACATGTTTTTGCTCGTTGTATAAAGTCCGGCCTTTATTTTTTGCTTTTTCTTCATTTCTTTTGAGAGGTTTTTATGTGTAAAAATTGGTGTTTTTTTGCTTGAACTATTATGGCTGTCATGGTTCATTGGACCTGCTGTAACGCTGTACTTAGCTTATTTTTTTTCCGTGCCGAAGCCGGAAGGGGAGGTTATGTCGGACTCGAACCGACTAAAACCACACGCCGACTGTGGGTCTTGGTGCTAGGCCGGAGGTGAGGTTGTCATCGACATATCCTTCGCACCCCGGCTGACCCAGGGCCATCCCTTGCGGTCAGGCCCTCCTCAGGAGGGGGGACAACGGTGTGCCCAACTCGCCCCCGGAATGGGGAGGCGCGCTAATCAGCGCGCCGCCGCCGTGGCCTGCTTCTGCTGGGGTGACAGGCGGCTCCACCCGTCACCCCCAGGTCCGCGCTCATGGGGGACGGAGGTCAGTCAGTGCCCTCCGACGCCCGAGTTGCCTGCGCGCGCGGGCGGCATGATGCGCGTGGTTGCTCAAGTCGTCGCTCCCACTCCGCCACCATGATCCCGTGGAGCCGGGATCTCTCGGCCCGAATGTCTTCGGGCTCGGGATCGTATCCCCGCTCCCGCGCCTCCTTACGGAACCGATACAGTGCCGCAAGGGACCTTGCCTCCAGGATCCACGGTGGCGATCCAGCTAGGAGACTCGTCGCTTCGAAGGCTAGCTGTAACGCTGTAGCAGACCCACGTAGACTATTGTATTATTTTAAAAGAAAACAAAGATTCTTCTTCTTCATCTTACAGACTCGTTCATTACTGGACAGCCTTTGTGGCGTGGCGGTAGTGAACGCGACTGCTACACAAAAGGCGCTGGTTCGATCCCCGCTCAGTGCAAATATTTTTGTGCATGAATATGACTAATTTGCATTGGTCAGGGTGATGTATGTATTTACAAAAAAAAAAACTATCTAAGTATGTTTATGCGCATTCACACAAGCTAATTAAGCTTACCATGGGTCTTTTTTTTTTTTTTATCGTGCGATAAATCCCCACGGATACCACCCTCACGGAGCCGGTGGAGGTGGTTATGTCGGACTCGAACCGACTAAAACGCACGCCGTCTTGGGTCCTTGGTTGCCGGAGGTGAGATTGCCAAAAGCATAGCTTACCATGGGTCTAGATAGCGTTGTGTAGAATGTTTTACAATAAGATCGGTTGTGGATCTTAGCGTTAATCCCAGTTCCAAAACTTCTCCTCGGAGTGTGCAAAATCGAAGGTGAGGTCATTGGGTGTACCCTCGTACCTCGGCCGACCCAGGGTCATCCCTCTCGGTCTGGTCCTCCATGGGTGTGGGGACCACAGCCCCCCCAACTCGTCCGCAGCCGCTTCTGCTTGAGTGACAGGTGGCTACACCCCCAGGCCCGCGCTCATGGAGTATGGAGGCAGAGAATTCACACGTAGAAACCATGAAGTGTGCAAAGGTACACATTCAGTATCAATATTTTAACTTGGAATACATCGGGAAAAATGAAATGCTTAAGTGGGACTTGAACCCACGACCTTTCCCTTACAGGGGGAATGCTCTTCCAACTGAGCTATGGAGCCACACCTGCATCACTTCAAATTTCCCTTCTCTTTATATTCGTCTTTAAGGGCGACGGTGAAGCCATCTACCAACTTTCTTACGAATTATTGGAACCAATGAATGATTTTTCAACCATTTTTATACATTGATTTTTGATGACTCCGCCCAAATATTTGAATGAATTTTTCATAGCATTTATTATGCTAACTTTAAATTTGGAATACATTGGGAAAAGTGAAATGCTCAAGTGGGACTTGGCTCAATAGCTCAGTTGGAAGAGCATTCCCCCTGTAAGGGAAAGGTCGTGGGTTCAAGTCCCACTTGAGTATTTAATTTTTCCCGATGTAGTCGAATTTTAAAGTAAGCATTAATGCTATAAAAGTCCATTCAAATATTTTAACTGTTTTAACATATCCTTATTATATATCCATATATTTCTTCTTCCTACAGTCCCGGGTCCTTTAAGCGGGGCGTGAAAAGGCATCTGATGAGGCCGTCAAGCTGAGTGCCACCACTGTTAACATGGTACATGTTTAGATACGATGGTGACCCTCTTTCCGAGACTTTGCCTTTAGCTTACTATCAGGCGAGGTCAAATTGACGTGTCCTGTATAAAAAATATATATATCCTAAGTATTTTTTAAATCATAAATCATAAATCATTTTATTTCTTGCAAATATGGGTTACATAGGGTGTTATAGGTAAACAAGTCTCGCCATATTCTACCATAATCATGCAATTCTCTTAGCTAAATCAGGAGCAAAAAATTTGATACACTAAATTTATATAATCTTATGTACTTCTAGAAATCTTTCATAGTGTTAATTATTTTATCATAACATTACATACTTAATCATTAATACAAAATATATCCAATCACATACATACAATCAAATTGTCATGGTTTCATTTTACTAAAATTAAAAACAACTTCATAATGTATAATGTCTTATTTGTGTTAGTTATATTATCTATGTCAATAGTTGTACAAAATGTTGAGTCACAATGTCAATTTAGATTGCAGTCATAATCATAATATTATTAAAAGTTAAAGCATCATTAATTTAACTCAAAATAAGTTTCCATCACCACTCGTTTATCATTTCTAGTACCCGATGCAAACTGAACACATCACATACATAAATAGCTTCATTGTACAAAAACGGCTTCTTTAGATTTTGGGCTTCGATATTAGAATGTTTTGGATGTAGGTATTAATTTTTTTTTAAATGTTTCGGAATAATGTAGGTGTTTCCAATTACTACCAATTACTGCGGTAGCCTAGTGGTATGGGTAATGGACTGCTGAGACGAGGTCTCGGGTTCGATTCCAGGTTTACCATGGCACACACCAAAGACTATTCGATGCTTTTCGAAGTTATGTGTGTATTTATCGCAGGTTTATAAGTGCCCGGTTAATGGCAATAGGCTCGCCACCTATTACATTGGGACCTAAACATAAACTGGCGAAATGTGGGTGCTAGCACCTCTGCCTATCCCTTCGGGGAATACAGGCGTGAGTTTATGTTATGTTATGTTCCAATTACAGCATTTAGACAGATAGGTGATTATAAATAAATAATAAATAAATAAATATTCCACAACATTCTACACAACGCTATCTAGACCCATGGTAAGCTTTTATAGCTTGTGTTATGGAATCTAGAATGCGGATAAACATACTTATATACTTTTTTTTTGTAAATACACACATATTATACATAGAAACACCCAGACCAATGCAAATAGCCATATTCATGCATACAAATATTTGCACTGAGCGGGAATCGAACCCGCGCCTCCTGCGTGGCAGTCGCGTGCACTACCGCCACGCCACGGAGGCTGTCATATTAATTTGAGGAAAAGAAAATAAACACCAATATAATGTAGGTATTGTGCTTTACAGGGAAAATGTATGCCTATAATTAATGTATTATGGCAGGTAGGTTCATAATAGGTACTTACAAAATAACGAATACAGGGTGTTTTGTAGAATTTTATACCCGAATAGCAGGTTCGGCTTCGCTCGTGGTGTGTAAAGTCATAAATCACGTCTTTGACATAAATTTGATTCCACCAGGAATTTTAAATGGGTATAAATTTCCCCACCAGTGGGGCAAACTGGAAACCCATTTTTTTCACATTCCACTTTGCCCCACCAGTGGGGACGCTTGGTGGGGCAAAGTGGAAGTACCCGTAATTTTTTAGTCTTCAAATAATATATGAAAATCTGACAGATTTGTTGATATTTTTGACGACTGCTCTGCACCTTTGAGGAATATCGTGATGATATTATACAGCAAAAACTTCGTCTATAAGCGGACTATTCAACACAAATATAATTTTTCAATTCGAAATAGTAGTTCCTGAGATTAGCGCGTTCAAACAAACAAACAAACTTCAGATTAATATTACCAGTTGACCCGGCGAACTTCGTACCACCAACTTTTCCCGCCTGCATGGCGTCAGATCCCGTTCCCGCTGCGCCCTCTACTATATTAAGCACGTATTATACATTTATATCTTCCTCATGATTCAATCTATCTGTTATAAAACCGCATCAAAATCCTTGGCGTAGTTTTAAAGATCTAAGCACACATAGGGACGGACAGACGCGGCAAGCGACTTTGCTTTAAACTATGTAGTGAAGTATATATTATAATATATTGATATAGATTGTCGTAGAAGGCTACTAAAGGATAGGTCTGTTCTCGATACAAAAGTTGATATACAGGGTGGAAGATTTTCATGCTCAATATACATTCAGTCAACAAAGTATCGGGAATGAATGTTTTGTTTATGGTTCCAAATTCAAATTTTTGTTTTTTTTTTGTTGTTGTTTGATTGGCACAACTGCTTTCCATTTTCGCGCGGAGTTTGAGTTGCATCTGTCGTTTATGTTAAAAACAGTACTGTTTTTAGTTTTATAATATCTAGTGTGTATTGCGAATTTCATAATGGACAAAAACATCGAACAAAGAGTTTGTCTTAAATTTTGCATCGCCAATGGAATTTCATGTTCGGAATCACTGAAAATGTTACAGAAGGCTTACGGTGAATCGACTTTATCAAAAACACGTGCTTATGAGTGGTACAAAGCGTTCAAAAGCGGTCGAGATGTGATGGAAGATTTGCCTCGTTCTGGTAGGCCATCAACGTCTGCAACTGAAGTTAACATCGCAAAACTGAAGGAAATAGTGACTGAAAAACCTCATTCAAGTTTGAGATAGATGGCCGCCGAACTTTCTATATCTCACGAGTCGATCCGTACCATTTTAACTAATAATTTGGGTATGAAACGTGTTGCTGCCCGGCTAGTCCCAAAAGACCTCAATTTTCTTCAAAAACTAAATCGCATGAGAGTCTCTGAGGACATGCTAGAACGGGTCAATACCGACCCAACATTCATGAAACACGTTGTTACTGGTGACGAGACGTGGGTTTACGAGTTTGACATGCATACTAGTCATCAAGCTTCGGAATGGCACCTTCCAACTGAACCAAAACCGAAAAAACCACGTCAAAGTCGATCAAAAGTCAAAGTCATGTTGACTGTTTTCTTTGACTATCGCGGTGTTGTGCACTCGAAATTTTTGCCGGAAAGTCAAACGGTAAATAAAGAATATTATTTGAGCGTTATGCGACGTTTAAGAGAACAAATTCGACGATAAAGGCCAGATTTGTGGAAAGAAAATTCTTGGATTTTGCACCACGAGAATGCGCCTTCGCACAAGGCCATCATTGTGAACGAATTTTTGTCCAAATACTCAACAAATACCATCGAGCAACCACCATATTCACCAGATATGGCTCCAGCCGACTTCTTTCTTTTTCCTACACTCAAATTACCACTTCGTGGCACCCGTTTTCAATCAGTAGAAGACATAAAGGAGAATTCGCGGCGAGAACTGAACTCAATTCCGGAAACAGCGTTTAAAAAATGTTTTGATGATTGGATTATTCGTTGGCGTAAGTGTATCGTTTCTGAAGGAGCATACTTTGAAGGTGATAAAATAAATTTGGATGAATAACAATTTTTTTGTGTAGGTATTATTGATTTTTTCCCGGTACTTTCTTGACAGAGTAGTATTTAATTTGTTTTGATATAGGTACCTGATTACTCAATTTAATTCAATTTAATTTAATAATTTTATTGAATGCCTTACATAATGAAAATGAATTTGTGTTCTGTATTTTATGTGTATTTGAAATAAGTATCTGCGGTAGCCTAGTGGTGTAGGTAATGGACTGCTGAGACGAGGTCTCGGGTTCGCTCCCAGGTTTACCATGGCGCACACCAATGACTTTTCGATGCTTTTCTAAGTTATGTGTGTATTTATCGCAGGTTTATAAGTGCCCGGTTAATGGCAATAGGCTCGCCACCTATTACATTGGGACCTAAACATAAACTGGCAAAATGTGGGTGCTAGCACCTCTGCCTACCACTTCGGGGAATATAGGCGTGAGTTTATATTATGTGTTATGTTATGTGAAATAATGATGTGAATTTAAATACCTATGTAATGAGTCTCTGTTACTTGAAATAAAAAAAATGATTTGATTTAGCACGACTATCGTAATCAACGACAAAACTATCGTAATCGTATCGTAAATGTATTGAGAAAACGGAGCATTGCGATTGGTCGCCTGTCTGCTGTGAACCTGTTTGTGTGTGAAGCCGGCCAATCGTTATGCTTCGTTCTTTCAATACATTAACGATATGATTATGATAGTTTTACGTGGTAGGGGAGCCGATAACCACACGAGCAGACTGCGAGCAAATGCTAGTAAGAAATAAAGTAAAACCAACGAAGCGAGAGAAAAAAGGTAAACAATGTTTCAGCGGGTTCAAACTTTTTTATTTGAAAATGATTACGTATAACTTCAAACGCGTTCCAGACAGGAATGAAATTGCTCATAAGATGACTCTGACAGTTTAGAACAGCTGTGCTGACAGCTTTCCTGTACTAACACGCAACGACAGCTGTCGCTCGGCCATTGTCGCGTACGTGTGACGTGTGCGACAAGGACAGAGAAAATAATCGCTAGTTATCGCAACGTAACTCGGTAATGGTCGTTTTGTTTACCTTTTTTCTCTCGTCTCGTTGACTTTACTTTAAATACATACACCCTGTATAATGAATTAGGTACTGGATTGAGTGACACTTATTACTATTTTACGTGATGCATAAGGATAAATGAAATTATACCAATATGATTCATTTAGTTGTAATTGTCATCTGTTGGTCAATATACATGATGATTTGTGTAGTTTTGTTTTTAATTGTAAACATGAGTTTATTCGCTGAATCCAGTAAGTAAATACTTATAATAAATTTAACAAAAGATATATTGGGAATATTGTGACGTAATTATACACTTTTTAGGTACTGAAATTGTAATTTATTGATATCAATCATTTATTAATAGTCATAGTCATAGTCATTTATTTTGCAATATACTCGTAGAACAATAAAATTGTTTCTTATTGACGTCAATTTTAATTCTACTTAATCTAAGTTTACCACCGGCTCCAAAGCGCTGGTGGAGAAGAACGTCAATTTACAATATTTATTTTCTTAAAGCTAAACAACAAGTATATAAAACACTTTATAAAAAAAAGTAATTATGTAATAATTGTATTATTACATAAACAAATAAGTGCCACCATTGTTGACATGGTACATGTTTACGATGGTGACCCTCTTTTCGGGACTTCACCATTAGCTCAATAAAAAACAGATAATGAAAATAAATCATGTTATTCGTGAATACGGGACGAGTTATATGACGTGACGTCATATAACTCGTCCAGTATCGTCCCGGCGCAATTCTGTTGTGTTTAAACTAACTAAAATACACTAAAAATCTCTAAAATCTATACTAATATAAAAAATGCGAAAGTAACTCTGTCTGTCTGTCTGTCTGTCTGTCTGTCTGTCTGTATGTTACGCTTTCACGCCTATTCCACTGAACCGATTTTGATGAAATTTGGTATAGGGATAGATTAGACCTTGAGAAAGGACATAAGCTATGTTTGGTCGCGATAACCGACATCCACGCGAGCGGAGCCGCGGACAAAAGCTAGTGTATTATACACCCCGATTGCATAGTCTTTTCGTAGAGAAAGATTATTAAATTGTGTAGCCGATTCTTGTCAGCGCAGACAGGTTTTGGCCAGACAGTACATGGCCGTGAGGCAAACGAATACTCAATTAGTCGGCCGACCGACTAGCGCAAGCAATTTTCGACCTTATTGACATCACATAAAACTGAGTATTTTTTCATATATTCGTGATCTGCGGCATCTATGTAAGCGAAATTACATGTAATTAAGAAAATGTTATTAAGGTCGAAAATCGTTTTTCTGTTCGTAATAGTCCTTGTAGTCGGTTCGAGTCCCACATAACATGCCCATCTAACGATTTTGCTATCGAAACTGTGTATAAAATCTTTTTTTACGAAACGACTATACAATCTGGGTGTATAATACCATTTTAGAGATTTTTAGCGCATTTTAGTTAGTTTGAATGAATTTTTTATAGCATTTATTATGCTAACTGTTAAGTTCGAAAAACATTGGAAAAATTGAAATGCTCAAGTGAGACTCGAACTCACGACCTTTCGCTTACAGGGCGACTGCTCTGCCAACTGAGCTATTGAGCACCACCTGAATCATTCCAAATTTTCCTTCTCTTTATATCCGTCTATAAGGGCGACGGTGCAGCCATCTACCAACATTCTTACGAACTGTTGGAAACAATGAATGATTTTTCAACCATTTTTAAACATTGAATTTTGATGACTGCGCCCAAATATTTGAATGAAGCTGTAAGCGAAAGGTCGTGAGTTCGAGTCTCACTTGAGCATTTAAATTTTTCCAATGTTTTTCGAGCATTTTAGTTAGTTTTGACAACACAGAATTGCCATCAATAGCGCCCCTTACACCTACAGTCTTTCTCGAGGGAAAACCACATTTGCGTGTGAAAGAGCGCGTCGCGAGATATCATTCATTCTAGTGGCTTCCTGGATTGCGCGGTCCGCATGTGCGCTCAGCGCTTCTGTGTAAAGTGTAGGTTATTTTACAATTAAATTTATGATATTGTTTTGATGGTACTTGTCCTTATTTGTGCATTTATATAATTGTCCTATTATTTATTTCATAATAAGGATAAAATAACTGTAAAATGAGATTATTACACTAATTTTCAGATAATTTATACCATTTTCACATTGAATTATTTTCAGGGCAGTTGTACCAGTACCACTCTTCAGTGGTCTAAATACCTGCGGTGGGAGTTCTCTCGCTCAGCACTTACCTCACAGTGATGTTGCTGAGACTCACACTCAGCTGCCGCCGCCTCTTTCTACGAGAAAGTAATACTCGAGAAGAAAGCGGGGCAGCGGCCGAATATGACTCAAGTCTTTCCCGTCCCGCATAGTCCACATTACGCGGAGACGAATCGGGCATCGGAAGTCGTTGAACGACCTTTTCTGGTGAAAAATGGGGTAACCGTTGTCCCAAATCCGACGGAGCCTTTGATGGCCCTGGGTCAGCCGGAGTGCGATGGATATGCCAGAGGCTATCTCACTCTCGGCAACTGATAACCCGAGACGGCCGTACTGATTTAGTCGGTTCGAGTCCGATATATCTACCCTCACTAGCTCTAACGGGCCGTTATCCGTCGTCCGTCTGCACCTTATACGCATAACGCAAATGCATATTTTTTTGTCAATTTATTATTTTCTTTCTGCCTTAATATAATATTCTATTTTGTTAGTTATTTATTTTGACAATGCGAAGTGATAACTATGATAATTTAGTATCGAATAGGCACTTGTACTTTCCCACAGGATGTAATTTTGTATGCTGTCCGGTTTCGCCCAAACTGCATTCTTAAAGGTTTGAAAGATCCCAAAGGTTTCAAACCTTGGAAAAGGCCGTAAGGCAAAATAGAAATAAAAAATACTGCGTTTCCAATATGTGTAGCGAGTTCGATCACCAGTCAACAGTTCAAAAACTTTAATTTTGTTCCAGATATTTACATCAATGACAACTACAATATTATATTGAACTTGACCAAGCAGACATACCAAAGTAATTTTTATGGTAGCGAACACATTTTTGTGGTATTAAGAAACAAACCTTTTGTTGTAAAACTGCTAAACTACACAGCTATAGACATGTAGTAAGTTTTTAGAAGTGAAAACTTCATAAAATCTGTTTGACTTGAGTAGATGTTACAATAGATTTAGATTGGAAAAATTAAATATTCAGGACGAGATTTCTTTTCGCGACCAGTCCCTTAGCCCCACCGCTTATACCAACTCTCGCATTGGCTGTCACGAGTCGCGTGTGACTTGTCGACAGAGACACGTACATGAGCGTGCACGCGCGTGTGGGCTAGGTGATCAAGACACAAATTTCGAGTCGTTGTGGCTCAGAATGTGGCCCAAAATGTCCCCTGGTAACAAAATATCAACTGCCCATAATTTCCCTTTCCCAAAATGAGTGATAGTAGTGCGAATGTATTAAAAAACTCGCTATTATTGTCGGATTTTGAACTTAAATCAATCACGTCCATCTTGCTTTGTTCTCGACGAATGGAACTTGAGACACGAACTGATGTACGACTCGTGAAAGCAATTGCGGATACCCATGTATCCACCAATGTCAATGCGACATTGGCGCAGAGTCGTGAACCAGTGCGAGTGTGATCTGCGGTGCGGCTTACGAGGAGGAATACTCTGACCAACTGAGCTACATTGATCACGCCTTATTGGGGAAATGCGACTGCCACGCAGGAGGCGCGGGTTCGATTCCCGCTCAGTGCAAATATTTGTATGCATGAATATTTGCATTGGTCTGGGTGTTTCTATGTATAATATGTATGTATTTGCAACAAAAAAATATTTGAGTATGTTTATCCGCATTCTAGATTCCATAACACAAGCTAGTTAAGCTTACCATGGGTCTAGATAGCCTTGTGTAAAATGTTGTGGAATATTTATTTATTATTTATAGTTGTAGTCCGACATAATTCAGTAGAAAAAGTTTGCATACCAAATTGCGTTACCATTTCATTAAGTATTTTATTTATAATTTTATTAGCATTACTTGTTATTTGTTTAATTAATATTGTTTAATATGTTTTTAGTTGTCAACGTTGGAACAGCTACCAGTTTCCCTCGATCTTTACAACTATTACCGAATCTGGCACAAAGAATTCCCTTGTCGAAGTAAGGCTAATACCATTTTTTTAATAAACACTCAGAACTGTAGCACACTTGTTTGTGAATAGGTACAAGGTGATTCTAAAGTCGTTTCGGAAAAAAGAACTTGGACACAGTGTTTCGATAGCAAAATCATCATTAATGGGCTATTTGACTATTTTTTTTTTTACTTTCGAAAAATGACCCCTGTCTTATAATATAATGAACTGTAAAAGTAAAAGTTTCATACGACAAATAGTTTTCAAGATATTTGATTTTCAAAATTTCAATTTGTCGCGCCGCCCGAAAACGCTCCATACAAAATAGTTCTAAATTGCGACGTCACGCTTCTGTAGCGCGTAGTGAAAATGTATGGAGTGCAAGATAATATCGCATTTATCTCGGTCTACGTTGCGTTTACACTTGTATAGTTCATAATAAAAGTTATTTAAAATTTAATGAGGAATCTAAAAAGTTATATATTTGAATTGAATTTGATTGTTTATATTTTGACTTTTCAAGGGAATTTCAAGTAATGAAAAGTCATAGTTTCAGTTTAGATATGCAATATTTTATTTTGCAAGGCGTATTTTTTCACAACAAGCTATGATATTAACTAGTATTGGGAAGAATCGACGACTTAGTCAAATACCCTATTTGGTGAAATGATTTTACTATTGAAACTGTCCCCAATTTCATTTTTTTCCACACAACTTTAAAATCACATCCATACTAATATTATAAATGCGAAAGTAACTCTGTCTGTCTGTTTGTCTGTCTTTCTGTCTGTCTGTCTGTATTGTCCGCTTTCACGCCTAAACCACTGAACCGATTTTGACGAAATTTAGTATGAGGATATATTAGACCTTGAGAAAGGACCTAGGCTATGTTTGGTTGCGATAACCGACATCCACGCGGGCGGAGCCGCGGGCAAAACCTAGTATTATCATAAACTAATAAAATACATACATATAAAATTATTACACCTATAAATATACATTTACTAGCTTTTGCTTTTGGATGTCGGTTATCGCGACCAAACATAGCCTATGTCCTTTCTCATGGTCTAATCTACCCCTATACCAAATTTCATCAAAATCGGTTCAGTGGTTTAGGCGTGAAAGCGTAACATACAGACAGACAGACAGACAGACAGAGTTACTTTCGCATTTATAATATTAGTATGGATTCACGCCTATGCCCGAAGGGTTAGGCAGAGGTGTGTTAACAGAATGCCCACATATCACCCGCTATGATTTTCGGTCCAACGGAAACCAACATTTTAATAATATAAAAAAGTGCCTTCTTGACGGCAATAGGTTCTCTTTCTTGTGTGACACTGAGAATCTTTACTGGTGAGTAGGGGATAAGGCTGTTCTCCATCCGACAGTAAATATACAGCCTATTATAAAGTGCCTGCTTTACTACAATAGGCTTGTTTTCAAAATATTGGTTAATATAGCTCTGCCTACCGCTTTGGGGATTTATAATTCATACTAATATTTCCGAAAGAAAAAGTTTTCCCAAGCGACTACAATATGGGGTTCTTCAAGAGGGGCATTAGAAGGTTTCTTCGGGGTAGGTAGCACGAGTGTAACGCCCCTGGTGTTGCATACGTCAATAGGCCACGGTAACCACTTTCCATCAGGTGGGCCGTGTGCTTGTCTGCCACCTAAGTGGTATAAAAAAAAACTCTGTCTGTATGTTACGCTTTCACGCATAAACCACTGAACCGATTTTGATGAAATTTGGTATAGAGGTAGATTAGATCTTGAGAAAGGACATAGGCTATGTTTGGTCGCGATAACCGACATCTACGCGGGCGGAGCTGCGGGCAAAAGCTAGTCCATACTAATATTAAAAATGCGAAAGTAACTCTGTCTGTCTGTCTGTCTGTATGTTACGCTTTCACGCCTAAACCACTGAACCGATTTTGATGAAATTTGGTATAGAGGTAGATTAGATCTTGAGGAAGGACATAGGCTATGTTTGGTCGCGATAACCGACTTCTACGCGGGCGGAGCTGCGGGCAAAAGCTAATCTTAAATAAATATGAGTAACTATTCTTTAAAATCATTATGTTCAGTTCGAATCGGCCACAGAGGACATGAATGGTGAATGGGAATGCATAATAGCAAGAACTGAACCAGAAGTTGATTTGAAGATAATATTCAAAGTTCGGGTTAAGAACAGTAATGAAAGTAAGTTTTTCATAATAATGTTTATTGATAGGGTGTCCAGGGTCTAGGACCGCAGACCGACCTCAGTTCTCCATGAGTGCAGGCCTGGGGGTGATCGGTGGAGCCGCCTGTCACCCTAGCAGAAGCAGGCCGCGGCGGCGGCGGTGCAAAATGCGCCTCCTCATACCCGGGGCTAGATGGGGACACTATGGTCCCCACAACCCGGGGCCATCTCGAAAGAGATGGTCCTGGGTCTGCCTGGGTGCGAGACATATGCTTTCGGCAATCTCACCTCCTGCAACCAAAGACCCAAGACGGCGGGCGTTTTAGTCGGTTCGAGTCTGACATAACCACCTTCACCGGCTCCGGCGGAATTTTTCGCAAGATAAAAAGGGCCTAGGACCTAGGGGATCTTGAGATTCCCACACCGAAGGAGGCCATCTTGAAACTGGAGATGACCGAGGGTTAGCCTAGGTCCCTAATGGGCCTTGCACGTCGTCATTTGAGATGATTCGAGTACGACATAGCTTCTTAGACCGGGCGCTACAAGTAACTGAGTATTCATAATGTGAGTACCAAATTTTGCCAACGGATTTAAGTGACGAAAAGGTCAAAGAATAATCAAATAAATTTTTTGGCCTATTTTTTAACCCACTCTTCTCTTATTCGTAAAGAGAATGTCATGTACCCAATAAAATAAAATTATTTTATTGATTATTTTCATAATAATTTATTGGTAGTTTGTTTTAATGATAAAAGTGAGGATTAATAAAAAAAAATGAATTTTACAGCATTATGCTAACTATACATATCGTATTCATAGGGAAAAAGAATCTTCTCGGGTGGGACTCGAATCCGCGATCTTTCCCTTACAGGGGGAATGCCTTGACCAACTTGGCTACCGAGACACGCCCGACATGATTCAAATTTCCCTTCTTCTCTCTCTCTACTAAAAAGTAATTAATAGTGCATTAAAATGCCAGTTAATGACAAAAATAATAATACAAGCATTATTTTTTCATTACAGAAAGAATTAAAATAAAAATCGGTGGGAGAGACCAGATCCCAACTTTGACGAATTCTTCAGTACTAGAATATGATGAAATCGCTAGATACTTCTATGTGAATGGGGAGACAGTGGACCTGGTCTGCTCCAATGAACGATACAACGGGCAGATATATCTACGATATTATTATTCAACAGGTGAGACCAACATAACTTTTTAGCTGGTTGAAACAGGATAATCTATACTAAAACTAGCTTTTGCCCGCGGCTCCGCCCGCGTGGATGTCGGTTCGTTGTCGTATGCTGAAAATTTTAAATGGCGAAGGACAGTACTTAAACGTTCCATCCATGAAAAAATGTTTTATCTTTTTCATGGTTTCTCTGGCATCTTCTGAGCAAAATATTATTATTTCCAATCCACAAAAAGTTATTACATGCGTTTTAAAATATGTACTTATTACTAACTATTCTTTTATTCACTAACATAATTTTCTTCGTTACCGTTGATCGGAACCCCTTCTCGGGTAAAGGCCTCCTCCAGCTTTTTCCAAACCTCTCTGTCCATAGCTTTCTTCTTCCATTTACTTCCTGCTATAGCTTTTATATCTTCTATCCATCTTTTTTTTAGGGTGCCCTCTTTTTCTTTTTCCTCTTGGTCCTTCCCATATAGTTGTTTCTAATGTCCATCTTTTGTCTGTACATCTTGCTACGTGTCCTGCCCACCGCCACTTCTGTTTTAGGGCGTAGTGTAAGGCATCTGTAACTCTCGTCTTTTGTCTTATTTTTTCACTATTCACTTTTTGTATTCTTCTAATTTTTAGTATACTTCTTTCCATTGCTTTTTGACATGATACTAACTTATTTTTGATCTTTGTATTGTAAGTCCACGTTTGGCATCCATACGTAAGAGTAGGTAAGACACAGGTGTCCAAGACCATTCTCTTTAGGTGAAGGGGGAATTGACCTTTTAAGATTTCTTTTAAGGACCAAAACTTTTTCCAGCTCAAGTTGATACGACGTTCAACCTCTATTTCTTCGTTTTTATCATCGAATGATATTTGTTTTCCCAGGTATATGTAATTGCTCACATATTCAAGTGGCTTCCCATTCAAGTATATGGGGTGAGCGTAGCTGTTAGTAGTTATTTTAGTTTTGTTCTCGTTCATTTTAAGGCCAACCTTTTCACTTTCTTCATTCAAATCCCCTATCATTTTTTCTAATTGTTTGCTTGTTTCAGCAAATACGACAATATTTTGATTATTCTTATCGGGTCCTTATAATAATCAGCGAGTAAAAAAATTTGGAATTGGATAGGCACTTCTATGTCTCTAACAATATTTGTACAATTTTTTTTACACCAGCAGTTTTATTTCGATTTCTATAAATAGAAGATTTTTTATTTATGAAATTGGGCACTGGTTTATGAACAGCTAGATCCAGACCTTTGTTTCTTATGGTTGCCAAACTTCTATTGAACGCCCGTGGTGCTGGTTCCTTTGCAGTTGCCGCTTGTTTGCAACTGGTATTAATAATTAAATCAATTTCATTTTGATTTTCATTCGGATAACATTGGGTACTATGAAGTTTATTATGCAGTATTGCATTGAGGTCCTAAAAAGCAAAACCAAAATTAACAAATTATATAGGTAGATGATAAAAGAACAAATAATGATATAAGAAATACAACAAAAGTAATAGACGCTCTGCAACACTGTAAAATGCTTAAGTGGAAATGGGCCGGTCATGTTTCACGTATGGACAGTGACAGATGGACAAAAAGGATTACCACATGGAACGGCCCATCCGGCAAGCGCAGAAGAGGCAGACCAATGGGAAGATGGTTAGATGAGATTTTAAAGATAGCGGGAGACAACTGGACGGAAAAGGCTATAGACAGAGACAGGTGGAGACAAATGGAAGAGGCCTTTACTCAGTAGAGAGGTCCTTTATAAAATTAACCTATAGTTTATTAATTTGTAATTGCATGCTTTATTATAAAGGAATAAATGAGGCTTTATTATTATTATTATTATTATAGGTAGATGGGCTTATTGTAACCTTTAATCTTTTCGGTCTAGACTACAATAAGCGGTTTGATTCTATCTAAAAGTGTATCTTTATATCTGAAAATTCTCAATAGGTATCTACGGAGTATGGAACTATTAGGTAGGTACAGTCAGGGCTCGGAATTGCCATTGCACCTCAACGATCATAACTGATGAAATCTGAGTGAAAAATACATCTATCCAGTTCCTAGGAATGCGTGATATTAGGTTACAAAGTACTTACCGCAGTTAATGTTACGGATCCAGCACATTTTCTTTCCTTGTACCCTTTACACCTCCAAAAATAGATTTACCACTTTTATAGACTCGTTTTCAGTAAAACTGATGCCCTGACAATAACAAGACTTTTCCTCGGCTTCTGGTAATTACTTAACCAAGATACTGTTAGATTAATGCAGTATTACAATAATTGTCACAATTCTCACCGGCCTACCCTCTTAATGTTGATAACTTAATTTTGAACTGACACGTTTAGAAATTTATATTGCATGATAATTTACACTATGATAGACATAAAAGTTCAATAAGTTTGATTCTTGTATTAGAACGTACTAAAGCACAATTAAGTATCTATAATGTAAGGGTACAAGGAAAATAAATAAAATTAAATACAATATATTACATTAAAATGTATGATTTATAAACTAATTATAGCGTATCTTTAATCCTATTGAGACACGACTAGTATTTTGCATTCCGCTTTTCGCTGATAATTTAGGTATATCTGCTTATATTAAATATATGATATATTATATATATTTATTATATATATTATATATAAAATATAATAAAATGCATGTAAATATAAAAAAAAAACAATGTCCGTTCACTAGCCGAGTTACATTTAATATAATAGTAATGGAAAACCTGTCATTAGCCTGACTATTGTTTAAAATTTATGTATTTACTAATTGGTTTTCGAAATAAATAAATAAACACATTAATTGAGTGTAAAACTTCAAGTTTCACTAGTTCTACTATTCTAGATAAAACAAGTGGGAAGGGAGACTCCCACTAGTTCTACTTTCTGTTACATCGAATATTGTAGTACTACTGGGAACAAAATTTCCCATTAGTCCTACCCGATGGAACAAGTAGAACAAGCGGGAAAAAAGACTCCCACTAGTTCTACTCTTTTGTTACATCAAATATAGTAGAACTAGTGAGAAAAAAAAATCCCATTAGTTCTACCGTAGAACTGTGCAGTAGAACAAGTGGGAACAATTGAGCAATTTTATTGTGCTATGTATAAATTATTTGAGTTTGCATGTCTTTATGGCGAATGTGCTTGGACTAGATATAGTTACTATATTTTATATTACCACCTGTTATTGTAATGCATTTTTTTACCGTGGTGCGAAACGACCACTTCAAAAAATGGCGTGGTGCGATTCACACCACTGGTTCGAATCGACCACTTCAAAAAGCAGCGTTGTGCGATTCACACCATGGTGCGAACAGCTTGTGGTGTGAATCGACGAAAGACCCCACATTACAAGCGAATGAATAAATAAATGAAATTAAAAAGAAATGCGATAGAATTCGTTTGCTTTTATTTAAAAATAAATTAAAGCCAACGAGACGGGAGAGAAAAGGTAAACAAAGCGACCATTATTATGTCACGTTGCGATAACTAGCGATTATTTTCTCTGTCCTTGTCGCACATATCACCCGTACACGACAATGGCCGAGCGACAGCTGTCATTATGTGTTTCGTAGTACATGAAAGCTCTCAGCACAGTGGTTCTAAACTGTCAGATCCGCCATCTTAAAAGCAATTTCATTCCTGTCTGGAATGCGCTTGAAGTGATACGTAATAATTTTCAAATAAAAATGTTTGGAACCACTGAAACTTTGTTTACCTTTTTTCTCTCGCTTCGTTGGCTTTACTTTAGTTGTGGCGAAACTACATGTACCTAGCTCCATCTAGCGACAGCGAGCCGAACTACTACGTCGCTACGAAACCTGCATCGCGAAAGTGAAGTTCTCGCACTATAATACATAAATACAACATCCCAATGATCTGCTAGTCGTCATCATCTTGCCTAGTTGGATCCTCGTTTTCCACATACTCATCATCCCTATTGTAAAAGATCAAGCATATTACAATATTTTTTCTTCAAATTTCAGGCAAAATGCGAATTAAAACTGATAAAATTGATAATAATAAAAATATATTTTTTGAAAAAACACTATACTATACTCACAATAACAGTATAATTGATTGTACGTACGTGACGAGTAGAGATCAGCTCGAGTTCACATCTAGAATTATCTTTGTACTATCCACTGCTCCACGTAATGGTAAGTAATTTTTAAATTTGCAACCTACAACCCCCGACGTCCGAGTCGCCTCCACTCGTCGTGGGCAATTCGGGCCACGAGCTTCTTGTGGTCCCACCCCACCTCCTCCTTTTCGAGTATTAGCACATAGCTTACCATTGCTGTTAGCAAGGTATAATGTGACAGAACTTACACTCCTAGGACCGCCACTCTCGCCTCTGCGTTTCCCATGCCGGGCACTCGGAGAGCGTGTGCAGCCCCAAATTTTCGGAAATCTTATGCCACATACATACATCACGCCATGCATCGTGAGTGGGTCCTCAAGCATGCCTCCATGTGGTCCTCTTGAGGCATGCGCGACGATACATTTATGCATGCGACCCAAACGACACAACATGCTCAAGCTGAGTACCCAAACGTACGGTGTTCGTTAGTAAGAAAAATTACTCCGGCATTGTGAAACGTGCAGATCGGCCTAATCATTCAATATTAAAACAAAGAGAAAAGATGCTGAAGAACAAAATAATTTTTTACCCGACTACGGCGAAGCCAAAAGGAGGGTTATGATTTTGACAGGCTATGTATGTATGTATGTATGTATGTATGTTCATTTGTTCCCTCATAGCACCTCAACTACTGATTAGAACTGGACATATGAGGTATCGTTACAAGCGGCTTGATCGGCCGATGGTCATAGGCTATATGACGTGTCACTCAATCTTGTGTGGCGCCCTCTAGCGCTCATAAGGTACTATGTTAAAAGATAAATTTGAGATAAATATGCCGTGTTTGGTATCAAATGAAAGGGCTTAATAAGCACATTTCAAATATGTATAAATTATTAGCTTTACCTTGCCCCAAAATAATATAAATAAAAAATAAAGTTTAAAACTAAAACCCGACTACCGAAAATCACGCTCTAAAAGTAACAAACAAGAAAATAGCCGTGGTCGTATGCCACTTACTCTGACAAAACAATATGTTCTAGGGAAAAGTGGCATACGACCACGGCAATTTTCTTGTTTGTTACTTTTAGAGCGTGATTTTCGGTAGTCGGGTTTTAGTTTTAAACTTTTCAAGAAACAATTATGGTTCTGCATGAGAGTGCAATGAAAATGTCCATCCACACGGAGCACAGTTTGTGAAGATCGAATGACACAAACGCTCAGTGTAAGCACACACGTCCACACAGCCCGAGGCATACGAAATGAACATTCGACACACGCCCCACGATATCTGTCTTCAAAATATTGCAAACATCCTTATAGACTGAGAGCCCGTGACCGCCAGACTTTCTTCGTTTATAAGCTGAAAATTTATCAACGCATGCTCATAAGAATGGCCCTTATGAAGTTTGGGTCAAGTGGCTTTAGCAGTTAAAGGGTCTGGCGTTCACGGGCTCTTAGTCTTTGAGTGAGTAACCGGCTTATAGTTAGTGTGAGAACGAAGTTTTGTGTACTGGACAATGACCGCATTGATCTTCGAAATACTCTCATATCTGGTTACCATCCTAATTTAGCCGAAAATTAATGTCGATCTGACCTTTTTGAGTTGTGGCGTCAAAATAAGTGAATACTTTTTTTTAATTTTCAGATGACTTCAAAATTGTAATAAATAATTTACAGCTGGTACCAGAACCGAACTCAATCGAGTCAGTAACAAGTCGATATCACTTCATGTGCTTTCCAGGAGAAATGTTGACCGTCACATGTGAATTACTCAAAGATGACGATTTACAATTAAATTTATTAGACGAGGTGTATAAACCATTGGAAGAAGTAGTAGAGTACGAAGGTATTTCGATATTTATAGGTTCGATTGATGCTCAGCTCTAATATTTGTATGCGTTTACACGGAGGTAGGACATAACGTCCAATTGAGCTGTCCAACTAGGGAAGTATCTCCCTACAGAATACCGCGGTCATAATAACCCGTGTTGTGTTCCCGGCGGTGATAGCCAGAGCTCACTGAAGAGTTTTTGTGCTGTCAGTCGGAGGACCAAATACTCTACACTGACAGCGCAGTAACTCTTTGTAATTACAGGATCGGCAGCACGTGTTGCCGTCCATAATTCACGGTAACCACTTTCCATCAGGTGGCAGCCTTCGTAGCGTGGCAGTAGTGAACGCGGCCGCTACGCAGGAGGCGCGGGTTCGATCCCCCCTCAGTGCAAATATTTGTATGCATGAATATAGCTATTTGCATTGGTCTGGTCATGCCTCGGAGAGCACGTTAAGCTGTCGGTCCCGGTTGCCATGCGAACATGTATGGCAGTCCTTACAGGGGAATTGGGTGGAATGGGAAAGAAACCCCCAAAGAAGGGCTGATCACCCGTCCGGTCAAATGGCGTCCCCATTGGCAGTAGTAGTAGTAGTAGTTCCATCAGGTGGTCTATGTTCTTGTCTGCCAACTAAGTGGTATGAAAAAGACATCAGTCCGAGTATTTCCGTGCCTCAGTGAGCAAGTTAAGCCGTCGGTCCCGGTTGCCATACTAACATCTATAGCAGTTATTACGTACGGGTAGTTGGAGCCCCGAATATCCGACTCATCTAGAATATATTATCAATATTGCTTGTGGGGGTAAGATGGCAGGTGCTTCACAGAACGTTCAGCCCTATCACCGTGTTAGACTGAAAAGCCAACTCTGTTGGAAAAAGGGTTAGAGAATGATACTTACTTACTTCCAGCGGGGCACGCTGTCGAACGGGCGGGTGATCTGCCCTTTTTGAGGGCCATTTCACCCAAATCCCCTATTCCTACCCTGGGGAGGCCAAGGGGGTGTCTGACAATCACGGCGTTCCGTTGAACCTACCTGTTTCTTTGCAGAATCTAACGATCTGTTCCACCTTCAGATCCTCGAGGTCTGGTGTTTCTAATGTGTCCGTCCCCATATTTTCCCATCTTGCTCTTGAGTACATGGGGCATTTGGCAAGCAGGTGGAGGCTGGTTTCCTCGGCCTCCATGCACTCTGGGCATTTGGGGTCAGTTTTCACGCCTATAAGTGTCAGGTGCCTGTTTAATCGACACTGTCCTGTTATCACTTCTCTAACCAGCCTCATGTTTCTCCTGGAGAGTTTCAACAGTTGGCTTGATTTCTTCGTGTCCATGCTCTTCATGAAGATCTTCGACTGTCTCATGACAGGCGAGACTTCCATCCTCGAGAATGATAAAATGATTAGAGTTAATAATATTTTTCAGAAAATAGAAATAAGATGAAAAAATTTACAATAAGGTCTACTAATGATGAGCAGATTATAACATGTGCGGCGTATGCAGACTACGTTTTTAAACTCAAGGCACAGATAACCCTTCAAAAAAGTGAGTACCTACCTATGAAATAAAACTGTTGTCGTGGTTGAGTCAGCCCTCTGTGTGACATTTGGCCGGGATCTTGTAGAGTAAAACTAACGGGACGAAAGAAAAAAGGTAAACAAAGCGACCATCTGAGTTAGGTTGCGATAACAAGCGATTATTTTCTGTCCTTCTTGCACATGTCACACGGCGCATACGTGGCCGAGCGACAACAGCTGTCGTTGCGTTTTTCGTAGTCAAAGACTTTGAATACACTACGTTTAATAGACACAGGCTCAGCGTGTCCACGCATGAGACAGAGAATATTTTTTAATGCTTAAAATCGTTAAGTTTATGCTATAAATAGTAATATTATCTATGGCGCCATGAAACACAAGTGTGACAACTTTGAAAGATAAATTACCCTAGTTTTTGGATAAATTCGCTCGCATACAGGCAATATAATTTTTTTTCTTTAAATTTGTATCTGCATTCAGTGGGACCCCGCGTTTTTCTATACAAAATGAGCTCCGTAGAGGCGATGCGAGCGACGCCGCGTTGGCGCGACAACGCTCGACGCGGCGTCGAGCGTTGCTGTGCCAATCGCCTTATGAGATAAGAGAGAAAAAATTTTTTTTGTGAAAAGTCAATTTGCGTGTACCATTGCCAGCAAAATATTAATTTATTTGTGAACCCCTTATTTGACGCCTGATTCGTGATAAAATTTGGCTCTGTTTTTAAGTTCGGGAGATCATGATCTCTATTTCTGGATAAAATTCTTTACAGTGAGTTGTTATAGGTAATAGTAAAAAACATAAATAATTAAAACGTTTAATAGTTCAAAACAAGATACCTTTAGGTATTTTAAAAATGTGTAATAACAATAGTAATTATTAATATATTAGGTCTTTACCAATGAAATTGCCGTTTTGTATGAAAAAAAGTAAACGATTTTTTTCATGTATTATTTGTATTAATCGAAGTAATCACCCATGCAATCAATGCATCTTTACCAACGCAGTGGCAGTTTATTGATGCTCTTTTTAAAGAAATCAGCTGGACGGGAGGTAACAAATTCTTCAAAGGCATTTTGTACTGTCTCTCGGGTATTGAATGTTTTTCGCGTCAAAAAGTTACCCAAATTCTGGAAAAAGTAGTAGGCAGTCTGTAGGCGCAAGGTCTGGTGAGTAGGGCGGATGACGGAGAGCTTCCAGCGTTGGTTTGTAGTGTTAGCTCCGTAAACGTCGTTGATGTTGCATGCCGCTTGTGTCGCGTTGCTGCCACGACGGTACGCATATTCCACAATTACTCGATTTTTTACTTATTTTGTTTGCTACATATTTTTGTTGACTTTTTTGACAACCACTTTGTACGTCCTGTAACTTCAATCCATTTTTGTGGTAAATTTGTATTTTCCGGGAAACTGTAATATAATTATGATATTACTACATACATAAGAATATTTCATCATATTTATAAGAAGTACCTACAACATGTATATTAGTACCCATAATATTGGACAAATAAACATTCAAAACCTGGCAACATCGAATAAAAGTTATTTCGTAGGTTATGATAATTATTATTTGCTGTTTTAGACTATTTTATCAATAGAATTATATGCATTATGTACTTCACATGAAATAATACACTGTGGCATGTGTATGAAAGGGCCTTTAACTTTAAAAACGTATTTACTTACGAGTGAAAAGATACGCCTGGTAATTTCCTTTCACTATCGCTTTTACAATTGAAAACACTGCACCGTCCCATGTTTCCTTCAGTTGTGTTTACTATATCGAGGGTTGGGTGTTAAAACCCGATAAGTGAAAAAAAAGCTAAATTAGTTTTATTAGCCCATTAGAATCAGAATTTTTTGCTCTTCCTAGTGATGTTTCCAGATAACCCTATTTTAGAGTGTAACATAGTAATGTACTAACCAAATAACCCAGTAAGTGCATTACTACATAATAATTTTAGTTGAAAATACTCTAAAGCTAGTTATACTTAAACATTTCAAATTTTGTTTTACGAGAGAACCCGATAAAATGTATTTATTGGTATTGAAATCTTAAGGATAACCACGTCAATCACACTAATACAAAAGATAAAAGCACATAATTTTGTGTAACGGGTTTTAACACGAGAAGTAATACAAAACAAAAAAATCGAAAATTGAAATCAGTATAAATGAATTAATGGGTTTTAGCTCTAGATGATTTATCATGAATACACGTAATACGAAAATATAAAATACAATAAAATATATTTATTGGCATTTTATATCTGAACTATAGCGTAAAAATAGAATGTTTGTCAACGTAAAACAAGGTAAATATTTTTTTATTTCCTATGAAATGTATAATAGGTAAGGTTATAACCTCCGCTTATACTCGGAGAGAGTCTCACTACGCAACACCGTGTAAAACCCAAAGGTAAACGTGTTGAGCGCGGCCAACGCAGAACCAAGTGGTGGCTGCTTGATGAAGCCAAGTCCCAGAGTTTCGTCTTAGCTATCGGTGCGCTAATATATATATATATAGTGCGTTATAATATGCTATAAGTGCGCTAATGCTGTAGACGAACCCGTGCAAGATTGCTGGGACGAGATTCAGGAAGATAATCTTGAGGCGGGGAAGGCAGTGCTCAGTACGCCCAAGGGTGGACGCAAGTGTGACAAGGACACCTGGTGGTTGAACGACACAGTCCAGAAGGAGATCAGGGTGAAGAAAGCCCTCTTTAGAAAGTGGCAAGCGTCCAAATCTCCCGAAGACTGCGACAATTACAAAAGCGAACGAATAATAATAAACGTTAATAATGAACGCGCCACTAGGAGAGCCATAGCCAGGGTCAGACGAGACCACTTGCAACCGCTATACATCAAGTTGGAATCGTTTGAGGGACAAAAGCTCATCTATAAGTTGGCGCGCTCCAGGGCTGAAGCGGCGCAGGCTATAACCTAGTGCCGCTGCATCAAAGGCCCTGGGGACAATCTGTTGTACGAGGAAGTCGCGGTGAAGGAGAGATGGCGCTCATACTTCCACGAGCTGCTGAATAAGCAGCATCAAGAGGTGCAGCCACCAGAACTCCCTCCAAATCAAGGACTAGTGCCGCCGATAACGCCTGCAGAAGTCCAGACTGTCATTCGTCGCATGAAAGAAAAAGAAAAGAAAGAAAGAGGGGCCCGTGGTGTGGGCATCCTCGCTAACCTTTATAACCGTGTCCTCCTCACCGGTAAAATCCCAAACCAGTGGAGGCTGAGTGTCATTACGCCAGTCTTCAAGGGCGGTCTTCGGTGAAAGAGTGTGGTAGTTACCGAGGTATAAAGATAATGTCCACCATGAAAGACCATGAAGCTTTACGAGCGGATAATCGATTCCCGGATCCAACAGAAGAGTACCCTCTCGGAGTATCAGTATGGGTTCCGCTCCGTACACGGGACATGGATCCGGCGTTCACCCTAAGGATCGTCGCGGAGAGATACAGGGCGAGGAACACGCCCCTGCACTTTCTATTCCTAGACATGCAGAAAGCCTTTGACTGTGTGCCTCGCGCGATGATCTTGTGGGCATTGAGGTCCAAAGGAGTCCCAGAGGCTTACATCGACACCATCCGAGACTTTACCGAGATTCCGGTTCCGTGCTTTGGACCGCTGTTGGCGACACAAAAACCTTCCCCACCACCGTCGGGGTACACCAAGGATCCCATACCTGTTCAGCTTGGTATTAGACGTTTTGTCGGACAGCATCGGAGACTCACATGAGCAGCCTCCGTGGTTGCTTATGTATGCTGATGACACTGCGCTGATGGACGCAGATAGGAACAGATTGGTTTGACGTGTGAAAGTGTGGAAGGAGGCACTTGAGAACGGCGCCGGTCTGAAGCTTAATGTGGCGAAGACTGAATATTTGGCGTTAAACTCCACAGATCCCATACCCGTCCGCATAAGCGATCACTTGGTCAAGCGCACGGATCAGGTTAAGTACCTGGGATCTGTACTTCACGTTTCTGGTGACATCGACTACGACGTCAAGGCACGTATTGCTGCCGCGTGGGCTAAGTGGCGGGAAATGACTGGCGTCACATGCGATGCTAAAATGCCAGTTAGGCTGAAGGGGCAGGTCTATAAAACGAGAGAGAGCCAGCTCCGCTGGTGCGGCACCATCGTGCGGCAACCGCCCAGCTACGTGGGTAACAAATGCCTGGCAATGGCGCCCCCACCGGGTTCAGGTAGAAGGGGTAGGCCCAAGAAGTGCTGGCTTGGCTTCGTGGAGGGTGAACACGGCAAGGTGAGGGCAAACGATCTCACTACCTTGGACGCCCAAGATCGTGCGAAGTAGAGGAGGAAGAGCCGGAAGGCGGACCCTGACCTCCGAGGGCACCGTGGCCTCGAATGCAATCAGGACTAACGTCTTTATGTGGATGAGACATTTTTAGTACTACTCAAAACACACCTAAAACGAGGGTAAAGCGATTTTCAACCAACGTGCAACTATCAGAACAGCTGGAGCAATTATACCAAAGATAGACACCGATCAGTATTGTCAAAAAAAAAAAGATCTAGGAACGATGTGCAAAAAAGAAATCATTCCCGAGGAATTTCATGGGTGGATCCACAGCCTGAAAACATATCTGAATCTAAAAGCGACAGTAATTACCTATAATAAAAGGATTATCGTGATTCACTTGATTTTTGTTCAAATAATAAAGCTAATAATTAATAGAAATATAATTTTAATTTTGGGGTAAAACCCAATAAGTCAGCCCCCTAATTTACTAATTACAATTTTATGCAAAAGTTTATTATTAAACATGACAAAAATCATAAAATATAGTATTATGGATATATAATTTTGCTAAATTACTAAGTAATTTGCATCAATTTATTATATTTACCTATTTTTTATTGCCAGCAAACTTTAACATCGATTATCTCGAAAGTTAATTTTTCGCACTTAACGGGTTTGAACACTCAACCCTCGATATATGTTGAATAACTGTTACAAAACCAAATTGCGATTATTTTAGCACGTCTAAGAACAATTTTTGCGTTATAAATACACGAATAAAAGTAAACCGAAAATCTGTCAAGTTTGTTTACTTTCGTACATTTTTTTCTGGCCGTAGTAAAAACTGACACGGCAGAGGAGACAGAAAATCTAGTCACTCTGTCTCATTTCTTCACACGACATTGGCGTAAGTTTGTCTTTTTCTTGTGTGATGAAATGTGATGTGATGGAAGCTATCAATTCGTCTATGTTCTTCTCTGTCTACGTTCGTAGTACAGGAATGCTGTCAGCACAGCGGTTCTAAACTGTCAGATCCGCCATCTTATGGGCAATTTCATTTCTGGTTGGCATGCGCTTGAAGTGACACGTAATAATTTTCAAATAAAAATGTTTGGATCCGCTGAAACTTTTTTAACCTCTCGCTTCGTTGGTTTTACTTTAGAATAGAATGATGTACCTAAGGAATTTGACGTTTATGACAGTCTGACAAACACGTCAAATCCCATACAGTTGAATGTTTTTTATTCGTTTATTAAAAGTTGTAACTAACGCTAAGGCTTAATATCATTCAGGGCTTCGATTCTGCTATATTGTGGTGCCATCGCCACTGCAACAAACGGCATTAAATAATAGACTTTAAGACGATGCGTTTAAAGTTCAAAATTTAATGACTTTTTGCAGAGTAATTGAAAAAGTGTAATGAAATTTTTTTTTTCATTCTGGACTTTAGGCTTATAGAAATAAAGTCTAAATTTTAATGTATTTTTTTGCAGTAACTGTGGCTCCACAATGGCTTAGCTTTAATAGAATCGATGGCCATGTCGTTAATTGAGCACACCGTTCAGTAAACAGGCTAGGCAGTTAATTTAATGACTGATACCTAATACCTTGCTGTGACATATACCTAATACCAACATTCCAAATTTTCCTTCTCTTTATATACGTCTTTAAAGGCGACGGTGGTGCCATCTACCAACATTCTTACGAACCGTTGGAAACAATGAATGATTTTTTAACCATTTTTAAACATTGTGCATTTTTTATGCTAACTTTAAAGTTCGAAGAACATCGGAACTTTAAAGTTAGCATAAAAAATGCTATAAAAATGCTATCAATCAAAAAAAAACTTAATTAGGTTAAAATGCAGATTTTATAAAATTACTGAAAAAAAAATGTGCTGCTACATTTTTACCTACGACGGAACGGCGACGGCATATTTATGCGTTTAAGTTGAGAGGATGTTTGTGTGTTGGTTTGTGTGTGCAAATCCATGTTGCCATTTTCTCCGAAACTACCAATCCAATTTTGATGCAGTTGGATTTGACTTTAATTGGAGCATATTCTTGTATAGGTGTTACAATGACAACTCAACAGGGGGCGCCACGGCAAGCATTTTTAATGCAAATTAATGTTGCCAATTTTCTCCAAAACAGTCTGATTTTGATGCAGTTTTCAATTATTGGTTTGATTTTGATTGGTGCATGTTCTTGGATAAGAGTTACGCTGACAACCCACTTTTTGACTGACTGACTTTTTTTAACTTTATCTTCTCAGGAGAATATCCTTTGCGAATATCAGGCCTAAATGCGAAGAATGTGGTCACTCAATACACTGATACAAGCAGGGATTGGATGATAGAGTACAGGTTCAGAGCAGGACAGGTACTGAACATTACATGTGAAGCCAACCGTACTGGTTACCTGCGATTTTATGAATGTAAGTACTTAAATACGTTTATAATTGCCTTTTTACCCGTTTGCGCCAGTGATTGTAAGTAAAGCCAACGAGACGAGAGAAAAAAGGTAAACAAAGCGACCATTACTGAGTTACGTTGCGATAACTAGCGATTATTTTCTTTGTCCTTGTCGCACATGTCACAGGTACGCGGCATTGGCTGAGCGACAGCTGTCGTTGCGTGTTTCGTAGTACAGGAAAGCATCAGCACAGCGGTTCTAAACTATCAAATTCGCCATCGTATGAGCAATTTCATTCCTGTCTGGAATGCGCATGAAGTGATACGTAAAAATGTTCAAATGAAAATGTTTGGAACCGCTGAAACTTTGTTTACCTTTTTTCTCTCGCTTCGTTGGCCTTACTTTATGTATGTAGTTTTTTTTGTTCCCCTCTACAGGTCTAACAGCTGGACAGATTTCCATGAGTGGCATCTTAAATGAAAGAACCTCCCAAGTGTCATAGGATACATAAATGTATGTAAAACCCATACATTAGATTTTGGGCGCCAAAATATACGCTGTCAAATAAAAGATTATCGAGTAGGGTATCAAAATGAAGGGAATCAGAAGGCGATTACAAATATATATATGTCATATTATTAGCTCAAAAGGTTAAAATAATATAAATTATTAAAAAAATTAAAACCCGACTGCTGCTTAAAAGATCGAAACAAGTTTGATAGCAGGTGGTAGCCTCCGTGGCGTGGCGTTAGTACACGCGACTGCCACGCAGGACGCGCGGGTTCGATTCCCGCTCAGTGCAAATATTTGTATGCATGAATTAGGCTATTTGCATTGGTCTGGGTGTTTCTATGTATAATATGTATGTATTTACAAAAAAAAAGAGTTTATAAGTATGTTTATCCGCATTCTAGATTCCATAACACAAGCTATAAAAGCTTACCATGGGTCTAGATAGCGTTGTGTAGAATGTTGTGGAATATTTATTTATTACTTATTATTTAATTTTCTTTAGGTTTATTATTGGCAACCGCCTGCTATCAAACTTGTTTCGATCTTTTAATCAGCAGTCGGGTTTTTTTTATTTTTTAATAATTTATTTTATTTAAGGTTCTGTACCTCAAAAGGAAAAGAACGGAACACTTATAGGATCACTTCGTTATTCGTTTGTCTCTCTTTCTGTCAAGATGGTTTCCTCAGAAATGCGTGGAGGTATCTATTAAAATTCAAACTACATATTCAGGTCTTTAACGTCTTGAAACTGTGCAAAAATTATATTTCTAAGTCAACGCAATCAAAATATATTGCGGTTTATGTAGCTCACTGAAAGTTGGACTCGCACCACCGAGGGTTCCGTTAACCCTCCCGCGCGCGCAGGCAACTCGGGCGTCGGAGGTCACTGACTGACCTCCGTCCCCCATGAGCGCGGGCCTGGGGGTGACGAGTGAAGCCGCCTGTCACCCCAGCAGAAGCAGGCCACGGCGACGGCGCGCTGAGAAGCGCGCCACCCCAATCCGGGGGCGAGTCGGGGACACCGTTGTCCTCCCTCCCGAGGAGGGCCAGACCGTAAGGGATGGCCCTGGGTCAGCCGGGGTGCGAGGGATATGTCGATGACAACCTCACCTCCGGCCTAGCACCACGACCCACAGTCGGCGTGCGATTTTAGTCGGTTCGAGTCCGACATAACCTCCCCTGCCGGCATTTCCGCACGGAAAAAAAAAAGGGTTCCGTTAACCCTCGGTGGTGCGAGTCCAACTTTCAGTTCGGATTGACTGTTAGTTTATCACAGTCCACTGCTGGACATAGGCCTCTCCCAATGTCGGCAGGCTCTGGCCTACTGTTTCCTAGCCAGACGGGTTGGTACAGGGTTTTATTTCGAGTGTGCCTTCTCTCGCAGTGATATCGTCTGCGTATGTTTCCGTCAGTCGCCTCTTACGACACCCTTCGGGTGAGATGTGGTGGTGATACTTGTATTCTTTCTCCGTCACCACAAGGTAATTTTATTTAACATACATCATTACATATTGAAATACAAATATTGTGTATTTCTAGCTTCAAGAATGCAAGATTCTTCTATACAAAAGACTCGGAAGATAAACATGGCATTTAGTTTGGAATACGGACATCACCACGGTACAATTATATGTCACGAGGAAGAGTTTGAAACAGATCACGAGAATAATAGGAAAGTAATAATTAAGCTTCACCGATCTCCACCTGAATCAGATACAGGTAAGTACAGAATCCTTATTAATATTATAAATGCGAAAGTAACTCTGTCTGTCTGTCTGTCTGTCTGAATGTTACGCTTTCACGCCAAAACCACTGAACCGATTTTGATGAAATTTGGTATAAGGGTAGATTAAACCTTGAGAAAGAACATCCATACTAATATTATAAATGCGATAGTAACTGTCTGTCTGTCTGTATGTTACGCTTTCACGCCTCAACCACTGAACCAATTTTGATGAAATTTGGTACAGGGGTAGATTAGACCATGAGAAAGGACATAGGCTATGTTTGGTCGCGATAACCGACATCCACGCGGGCGGAGCCGCGAGCAAGAGCTAGTGTTTCATAGAATGTGCTGAGCTTGTGCCGGACCCAAATAGCAACCTTAAAATTGTACATATTAATATTAGAAGTATAAATAAGAATTTAAACAAATTTATAGTATCGGTATTATCTAAAATGAAATTTGAATTTGACATAATAATACTTTCAGAATGCTGGTTGAAAGGCCTAGGAGGGCTGCCTTTTCTTGACGGCTACTCATCCCACGCCACTACTAACAATATTATACAGAATGATGGAGTAGTAATGTACATAAGGAACGGACTATCGTGTACTGTATCTGAGCCAGCTTTCCTAGACGCAAACTGTCTTACATGCAGAGTGGGAAGTACTGTTATAATAGGAATCTATAGGTCGCCCTCCTACTATAACTTGGCCCCTTTCTATGGCAGCCTTGAAACGCTGACGAGTTCTCTACAGTCGTTTGAAAATATAGCTGTGATAGGGGATATAAATATAGACATAAAGGAGGCTGATAACGTAGATAGAAATCAGTACGACTATCTACTGCACACAGCTTCGCTGGGTCTGCTGCCAGCACATTCGTTTCCTACCAGATTAGGAAATTGTCTGGACCATGTCATGCTGAAAGCAAATACTGCAGCAACAGCAATCGTAGTAGATACTCCAGTGACAGACCACCTACCAGTGATCCTATGCCTAAAGCAGCACAGAAGACTGTACCTTGACTCTAAAAAGCTAGTAACGCAATTAGACTATACATCTATCAAGCATGGCATTGATGGGAGTGATTTTGGTCCGGTGTTGGACGAAATCGATGCTAATTCTGCTACTGATAAACTTATCATGATAATAGGAGAAACAGTGATGAAGCACACAACGCAGAAAAAGGTTGGTAGGCGACGTCGCATCTTAAAACCGTGGATCACGGACGGGTTGCTTCGCTGTATACATAACCGTGACAGGATGCATACTAACCTCCGGGAAAATAGTAATAATACGACACTACTTATTACAACGTATAAAAGGTACCGAAACTTCTGTGATGCCCTACTCAAAAAACTTAAAACCGAATACGAAAAAGAACAGTTTAATAAAGCTCAGAACAGTCCGAAAGCAATGTGGGAAGCTATTAACACAATATCAGGCAGAAAGACTCGGGCGCAACCGGCAAAGGAGCTTTTGAACCTATCAGCCGACGCCAATCTGTCAGCAAACTGTGTCAATAAGTATTTCGTTAATATTGGCAAAGACCTCGCCTCAAAGCTTGTTCCACCCGATAGCTCACCTCACTTCGGCAGCGCCACTATAACTCCATGTAATTCACTTGGAATACTACCAGTGGACAGGGAACAAGTATTACAAATTATTGGATCACTGAGAAGTACCTGTGCTACTGGCTGGGACAATATTCCAGCCTCAGTAATCAAACTCTCTCGGGATGTCCTCGCAGCACCGATTGTCCATATTTGTAATATTTCGATTACTACTGGTGTCTTCGCAAGAAGCTTAAAAAAGGCCATAGTGACTCCCATATGTAAGGGTGGGGACAGAGGGCGTCTTACTAACTATAGACCAATTTCGGTATTGAGCGCGCTATCAAAGATACTGGAGAAAATTCTCAATAGCTGTCTGACTAAATACCTTGCGAAATACAACCTCATTTCGGAAAATCAGTACGGTTTCAGGTCGGGTCTATCGACGGAGGACGCTGTAACAAACTTAAGTATGGCAGTATCTAACAAATTAGATAACAGGTTCAAATGTTATGGCGTCTTCCTGGACATATCCAAAGCGTTTGATACGGTCTCCGTTCCCATCCTGATATCAAAACTCAAGCAGATTGGGATTCGTGGGATAACTTTGGATACCTATTTTCAAAGATTATCTAACTGACCGTACCCAGGTAACAAAAATTGACACAGTGGTAAGTGACGAGGGGGAGATTGAATATGGCGTCCCACAAGGGAGTATTCTCGGACCTACCCTATTCCTAATATACGTGAATGACCTATGCAGGATGAAGCTGCGGAACTGTCAAATTTTCACATATGCAGATGACACAGCTCTGATAATACACGGGAAGAATTGGGTGGACGCTAAGACTCAGGCCGAGGGAACCTAAGAGAAGTGATGTCTTGGCTGTCTTCTAATCTTCTGACTATAAATGTAGAAAAGACAAAATATATTCGCTTCTATCTCCCAAACTCGCCTGAGCCATCAGCGGAAACCCTGTTACTCACTGCCCATAGCTGTGCCAACACGGCAACATCTTGCTCCTGTCCTCGCGTAACTAATGTAGCCAGTATAAAATACCTTGGTATCCAAATTGATGAACGATTAGACTGGCGCCCTCAGGTAGAAACACTTGCAGTGCGAGTCAGAAGACTACTCTATGTCTTCAAAAATCTTCGTTCTTCTGCCGACAAATCAATAATGCACACGGTCTACGTTGCATTGTGTCAATCAATTATAGGCTACTGTATTCCGGCATGGGGTGGCACACATAAAACCATAGTTTTAGAATTAGAAAGAGCGCAACGAGCTCTTCTCAAAGTTATGAACTTCAAACCACGCCTCTATTCTACTACAGAACTGTATAGAGAATGCCAGGTCTTAACAGTACGTCAATTATTTATACTCCGCACCATGCTCCGCCGCCATTCACAGGTTCCACTAAATCCAGATATTCCGGCAAGGAGACGTGGCGCACTCCAGTGCTCCCCCGTACCCTGCAGAACGGCATTTGCAACGCGGCAATATAATAAAAATTTGTAAAAAGATCTCGTTACATGAGCTGAACAAACACGATTTTAAACATAGCTTGATCGATTGGTTAAGATTACTAAATTATGATGATACAGAAAGTCTTATAGAAATCCTTGAGTGAGCAAAATTATAACTTTAAACTTTAAACTTAATCCTAACATTTTGGCAAATATATAAATAAATTACTTAGTATTAACTTCATGGTAAATGTGGAATATTTCTTGACATTAGAACGGTGAGCCACCAACTCCCAAGATACGAGCATGTCTCAGTTTGGGGTTGGTGTGTCATTAAGAGCGGGTTTTCACCAGAGGGCCACCGCGCTCGGGTCGCCCTGGGCTGTGTTGTCATGCTCCCTTGTATGCAATGAATTTGAATGCGAGGAGCTTGGCAGTAACGCTCGGGTCGGCCTGGTCGCGGTGGGTCTCGCGGTGAAAATCCTACACTATCTTGCCTCTGTACAACCTAATTAAGATTGCAATGCATAATGTGTTATTTTATATTTTTGTCTCATTACTTTGTACCCTAAGTGAAATAAATTATTATTATTATTATTATTATTAAAAATGGTATACTAGCTTTTGCCCGTGACTCTGCCCGCGTGGATGTTGGTTATAGCGACCAAAGCCTAAGGGCCGGTTTTTTAGTTCGAAGGTGTTTGACAACCGGACTACTGCTACTGAATAGTCGCAGTAGTCCGGTCAACCGGACTAGCAACCGGACTACTGAGACTTAGGGCCGGTTTTTTGATCCGTAGTTAAGTGTACAATTGGTTAAATAATGTAACAAATTGTTAATTATCTGAGAAATTAAAATTCATTTAATTAAATATAAAAGTATACATTAAGTCAAATAAAATAACACAGGGCACAGTTAACCTGTGCTAATCAAAAAATCCACCCCTGATCGTTCCCGGTGCAAAACTGCCCATCAGACTTGCTGCGTTGCCACGCTGGATAGCGATGGCCAGCCTTAGCACCAGGAACGATCCGGAAGGAGAGTCACCGGTCACCTCGGTGAGCCTCTGTCCAATCTCCTTAATAAAGCCTTTAGCTTCCTTGCCCCAGCTCCCTAGGGTCTCCACCGCCACCGGTACGAATTGTATTATTTAATTGTAAAATTGGTTTTTTGATCCATAGTTAGGTCAACCTGTAGTTAAATTTGTAACTATTGGTCATTATAGTTAACCACAGCTCCATCGACGGGTTAGCAAGATGGCGGCTAGTTAGCTATTGGTTGCTACAGCTGTTTATGATCTGTCAAAAGATTCAAAAGCGCCATCGACAAAAATAACATTTTGACAGCCAATGATTGATGAACCCGAGACTTTGCCTTTAGCCTAACATCAGGCGAGGTGAAGTCAAATTGAGGTGTACTGTATAAAAAAAAAACTAAAGTGTTGACAGAAAAAAAATACTCCCTACTGATATGTCGGGTATCTTTGTATTCATTACAATGGCAACATAGTTAACCATTTGTCAAAATTACAATTAGTAAAATTGTGTTGAAAAAACTGAATCTTGTTTCAACAATTGGTTAATGCATAAGAAATGGTTAACATAACAAATGGTCAAACTACGAATTAAAAAGCCAACCCGTGTTAATCCAGGGTGTCAGCAAACTCCATCTCTCATAAAAATCCAATGATTTTTTTTTATCTAGAACACGTCAACTTGACCTCGCCAGATGTTAAGCTAAAGGCAAAGTCTCGGAAAGAGGGTCACCTTCGCAAACATGTACCATGTTAACAGTGGTGGCACTCAGCTTGACGGCCTCATTAGATACCTTTTCACGCCCCGCTTAAAGGACCCGGGACTGTAGGAAGAAGGAAACACGTGAGCTGGCAGGGAGTTCCAGGTCTTAGTCGTGCGGCATAGGAATGAGTTACATTTATTTTTTAACTCACTTTAGGTCGTTGTCATGACAATAATCTTGATATCGATATTAGCGGCCTATAGCATTGTAGGTATTTTCTTAAATATTAAATTGTTCCGTGAATTTACCACATTTCAATTGTGATAATATGGCCTACCTATATGTTAATCCAGAGTGTCAGTAAAATTTTTTCGGTAGTTTTTGCGTGAAGGAGTACCTAACAAACATTCATACATCCATACTTAAAAACTTTTACGTTTATAATAATATTAAGATACAATATAGTAACGCCTCTTACCCATTGGGGTAAGCACAGACCATATGTTAGATATAAATAACTTAGGCGGCTCGTTAGGTCGTAAAAGGCGACTAATGGATAGGGCTGTTCTCCATCCGACAGTAAACATACAGCCCAAGACATAGGACCCTCTAGACGGCAATAAGCACGCCCCCCCATTAAATCGTGGGACCAAAAATCATAATTGGCGAAACGTGGGTGCTAATACACCTCTGCCTACCCCTTCGAGGATTTAAAGACGTGAGTATAAGATGGAGGTGGAGATTATAAGATGGTAAAAGCGTCGGTAGCTTAGTAGTTCAGGAGTCGGCCTTATGATCGAGAGGTCCTGGGTTCTAATCCTGGCCATTACTCTACCGACGTGAACCCACTCCTAGCACAAGCAATTTGGCTTAGTTTGAGGGGTTAGAGAGAATATGGTTCTAAAAGCCCCCGATCCACTTGATGGAGTCACACTTGTGCTCCCGACCCTTTAAGAACTGATTTTTCAGGTTCTACAGGCGGTACGTCGCGTACACCAGCCTTACCATCAGACCTCCCCGGTGACAGTTCAGAGGAAGACTACGATGATCCAGCGGCAACTCCACCAACTGGTGGTAAGTCTTATTGACGTTTTTTTTATCGTGCGAAAAATCCCCACGGAGCCGGTGGAGGCGGTTATTTCGGTAGCATATCTCTCGCACCCCGGCAGACCTAGGACCATCTCTTTCGAGGTGGTCCCCTTTGGTTTGTGGGGACCTCGGTGGCCCCAACCTTATTAACGTCCTAGCTGTTATACCTTGAACCAAACTTAATGACTGCTCGAAAAATTAAATAAACCTTAAATACGGTTTATTCAATTTTTATTTTCTAAAATTAGTATAAAACAGACATCAGATTGATGACACTATGACTATGATTCTACAAACTATATAGCATTTTAAACCTGAAGTCCACTTACATCTGTACACAGCATTTCTGTTGACTTCAGTGCCAGTTTAACTATTACTTAGCTATAAATATAAGTAAGTTATGACTAAGTTTAATGATAAAATAAATAAACAAAAAAAAAAGTCGTTATTCTAGCTGAAGGCCCTCACCACGCAAAATCCTTTTAAATTCAATAAAACTATTTGGCCGCGGCCCCGCCCGCGTGGATGTCGGTTATCGAGACGAAACATAATATGTCTTTTCTTATGGTCTAATCTACCCCTATACCAAATTTCATCAAAATCGGTCAAGTGGTTTAGGCGTGAAAGCGTAACATACAGATAGACAGAGTTACTTTCGCATTTATAATATTAATATGGATTACTGTCTTAAATTGCGTGCCGTCGCGCTTCCACCAGTGTGCACTGGGCCTAAGAGGTGCGAGGATGGGACTACCCCAACCCGCACGCGCACAACCGCGTCATTGACCGCCCGTCATCACAGAAGATAATGCTCTCAATTCTGTTGTTACATCTCTAAACTTAAATTTCTCTAAAAAACCTAATTGCATCTTTTTCTTTCATGATCAGATAAAAAAGGACAGATGATTTTATTCAAGTTAAGACCTGTCAAATTAAGACAGCGCCTTGTTGGTGCGTAGTAAGTTAAGTCGCATGTTCGTAGATGTCGACTAAAATTGAAGCGTACCGTCAAGGCGCCGACTTAATTTGACGGGTGTTCACTAAAATAAATCATCTGTCCTTTCCTATCTGATAATGAAAGAAACCGATGCAATTAGAAAATTTTAGAGAATTTTAAGTTTAGAGATGTAACAACAGAATTAGCAGCAATATTTGTTTTCAGCTACCGGTAAACAAGGCAGTAGTCCTAATAAGAAGGTGCTCATCGGTGGTGCTGTGGCAGCGTTCGCCTTAATCCTCACAGCGCTCACCACGCTGTGTTCCGTGTTCTTCTACCGGAGACATAAGAGGAATAGAATGCAACAGGTAAAAAAAACATAGAAAATTCGGTAAAATATAGCCAACGAAGCGAAAGAAAAAAGGTAAACAAAGTTTCAGCGGTTCCAAACATTTTTATTTGAAAATTATTACGTATCACTTCAAGCGCATTCCAGACAGGAATGAAATTGCTCATAAGATGGCGGATCTGATAGTTTAGAACCGCTGTGCTGACAGCTTTCCTGTACTACGAAACACGCAACGCGACAAGGACAGAGAAAATAATCGCTAGTTATCGCAACGTAACTCAGTAATGGTCGCTTACTAGTTTACCTTTTTTCTCTCGTCTCGTTGGCTTTACTTTACCTATTAAAACTTTTTTCGAATGAAATTTTATAGCCTTTTTTTATGCTAACTATACAATTCGACTACTCAGGTGGGGCTTGAACCAATGAATGATTTTTCAACCATTTTTAAACAAAGGAGATACCCCACTTTGGGCCTGAGTGTACAGACATCAAAGCTACCTCAAAAAATTCGTCTATTTTGTGTTATAATTTTGTTTAGACTTCATTACAATCAGCAATGGCCAAGTGCGACAAAAGTTTAAAAATGTGATTTTCATTAATCAACAAGCTTCGTAAACGTTGAATGTAATACTTAATCCGATCTTCGTAAATGCACTATGATTATGCTTGCTTTATCGATTCGATTATGAAATCAAATCGATAACTAATAACTATGAATTTAAAATTCGTGGCTTTATTAAATGATTTCAAAATATCTATGTAGCATCTTTATTTTCGTTATTCAGTTTACTAATCAGAAAGACACCTGTCTCTTTCATAATGGAAGTCAAAATATCGATTGTAAATAATCGTAGTGTATTCAAAGTCTATGTAAATAATCGATCATATAGAATTCATAATAATCTGTAACATCATATGTCATTTTCACTCCTGTCATTGAAAATGTCGCATACGCTTTCCTTCCTTGCTTCGGCTCCCTGCTTAGAGTATATCGCTCCCTGAGATCATGTGTTTTGCTGCTTTTACTCTAGTTAACTAAACAGAAAGTCTAATGTGCTTAAAATATAGTTTGATTGGTGACGCTCTTAGGCGCCTTGTGAATTGTATATGATCTTCGAACTAATTGACCCTTGCTTGATTACCGGACACCGTTATTTGCTACATTTGTTGACCTTGGCTTTAAACTCTGGACTAGACTTTACCACATCGGTTGAAAGCTATCACAATGAGTCTCTGTGTGAATTGTGGAATCGCTACCGATCGGTGCAATATTATAGGCAGACATTTATTGAACGATGCAGGGATACTAGCTTGTATACGTCAATGGGTCGCACCACAAATAGTAAGTACCTATTCGTTATTTCTCGCTCTTTTGAAATTGTTATTATAATTAACGTTAACAAGATGTGTGATAGCTGCTATAGAATAGAAATAACTACGAGTCTACCTAATCCCGTAGATAATTATGCCAACTTTTGTATATGACAATGTATTTTGACTGATATGTGTAACGTTCATGAAGAACTAGCCTATATGACTAATGGAATATTCAGTGCTTATATTATAACATGATCTCTGTTTAAGGTGAATGCAAATGACATCATTTGCGAATCTTGCTGGAATCAAGCTCAATGTGCATGTTTGGATGAGAACAGACCAGCACAATCACCAGTGGGGCACAGAAAAGTGTGTATTCTGTATGTCATTGAAGTGTGCAGAGAGGTGGATAGAGACCTCCTACAAGAACTGTCAATATCTCAAACGACTTGGTTGTTAAGAGGAAAAATAAAGTCCAGGCATATAAGTAGTAGAACTTATTACGTATATATATTAGTTAACAGTTCTTTGAGCGGGAGGAATGCTATATTACAGCATTGCTGTAATTGTTTTGTAGGTAAGAGAACAGTCGGGTGCTGTGCCCACATAATGAGTGTAATATGATATCTCGGTTGGGCACGGTTCAAAGACAATATAACACCTCCTGCACAGTTTCTTGACAATATTTTAATAAACTATGATGATGCTTAAAAAGGGGAGGAAAGACCTAAGCCCTAGTGTAAGCATTTCTACAACCAAATAGGAAGATACCCGGGATAGAGATTACAGTACTTTTTTAAAATAAAATAATCTTTAAAATAATGTTGTTTTATTTTATTACCTACTTATATAATTAATTCTATATTACTACAGCAAACAAGTATGTATACAGCCTTGTGGAAAGTGGTAACCGTAGCAAAAGGATGTCATTCAGATGTTGCCGTCTGAAGTGAAGGTATTGCTTTACCACCTTTAGAGTAAATGTCAGTTGCATATCATAAAACTATAAGGTTTAATATTGTGCAACAAAAAAGTAGCTAAAGCATGTCTTTGCTTCGACATATCAGTTTTATTATTTAGCATATAGTTGACCATTCCACATTAATGACTAAAAATATTAATGACCTGCCCTTTTCTATACTAATAAAACCTGCTAACCTACTTACAAATAAAAGCGATACGCGAATAACTTGTGTAGCTATCACACACAACACAACATAAGACGCTGTTTGACAGCATTATGTATTACAACATAACCTAAAAACCTATGAACAATGCTCGATTTAACAAACTTGGCCATTGTGAATCGTCGTGAAAATTAGGCAAACAAAATGTCCTTAGATGGTCTAAATATTGCCTAATTTTCAACCGTGTACATGCGGGCCCAAGATTGTATGAGAGTCGGGGTTGTCCTTTATATTATACTCGATTACTAGATTACGCCGCCCAAATATTTGTATGAAATTTTATAGCATTTATTATGTTGAACTCACGACCTTTCCCTTACAGGGGGAATGCTCTTCCAACTGAGCTATTGAGCCACACCTGAATCACGTGGAGCCATCTACCAACTTTCTTACGAACTGTTGAGCGCTTCTTTTTCCCGATGTTTTTCAAACTTAAAAAGTAGCATAAATTAATGCCATAAGAATTTCATTCAAAGGACAACCCCGACTCTCAAACAATCTTGGGCACTGTACAGGCAATGTACAGGGTTGAAAATTAGGCAATATTTAGAGCATCTAAGGACATTTTGTTTGCCTAATTTTCACGACGATTCACAATGGCCAAGTTTGTTAAATCGAGCATTGTTCATAGGTTTTTAGGTTATGTTGTAATACATAATGCGGTCAAACAGCGTCTTATGTTGTGTTGTGTGTGATAGCTACACAAGTTATTCACGTATCACTCTTATTTGTAAGTAGGTTAGCAGGTTTTATTAGTATAGAAAAGGGCAGGTCATTAATATTTTTAGTCATTAATGTGGAGTGGTCAACTATATGCTAAATAATAAAACTGATATGTCAAAGCAAAGATATGCTTTAGCTACTTTTTTGTTGCATGATATTAAACCTTATAGTTTTATGATATGCAACTGACATTTACTCTAAAGGTGGTAAAGCAATCCTTCCCTACCCTCACTTCAGACGGCAACATCTGAGTGACATCCTTTTGCTACGGTTACCACTTTCCACAAGGCTTTCTTGTTTGCTGTAGTAATATAGAAATAATTATATAAGAAGGTAATAAAATAAAACAACATTATTTTAAAGAATATTATATTTAAAAAAAGTATTTTAATCTCTATCCTGGGTATCTTCCTATTTGGCTTTAGAAATGCTTACACTAGGACTTAGGTCTTTCCTCCCCTTTTTAAGCATCATCATAGTTTATTAAAATATTGTCAAGAAACTGCAGGAGGTGTTATATTGTCTTGGAACCGTGCCCAACCGAGATACCATATTACACTCATTATGTGGGCACAGCAACCGACTGTTCTCTTACCTACAATACAATTACAGCAATGCTGTAATATAGCATTCCCCCCGCTCAAAGAACTGTCAACTAATATATTATATGTAATAAGTTCTACTACTTATATGCCTGGACTTTATTTTTCCTCTTAACAACCAAGTCGTTTGAGATATTGACAGTTCTTGTAGGAGGTCTGTATCCACCTCTGCACACTTCAATGACATACAGAATACACACTTGTCTGTGCCCCACTGGTGATTGTGCTGGTCTGTTCTCATCCAAACATGCACATTGAGCTTGAATCCAGCAAGATTCGCAAATGATTGCATTCACCTTAAACAGAGATTATGTTTTAAGCACTGAATATTCCATAGTCATATAGGCTAGTACTTCATGAACGTTACACATATCAGTCAAAATACATTGTCATACACAAAAGTTCGCATAATTATCTACGGAATTAGGTAGACTCGTAGTAATTTCTATTCTATAGCAGCTATCACACAGCTTGTTATCGTTAATTATAATAACAATTTCAAAAGAGCGAGAAATAACGAATAGGTACTTACTATTTGTGGTGCGACCCATTCACGTATACAAGCTAGTATCGCTGCATCGTTCAATAAATGTCTGCCTATAATATTGTACCGATAGCAATTCCACAATTCACACAGAGACTCATTGTGATAGCTTTCAGTCGATGTGGTAAAGTCTAGTCCAGTTTTAAGGCCAAGGTCAACAAATGTAGCAAATAACGGTGTCCGGTAATCAAGCAAGGGTCAATTAGTTCGAAAATCATATACAATTCCCAGAGTAAAAGCAGCAAAACAATGATCTCAGGGAGCCGAAGGAAAGCGAATGCGACATTTTCAATGACAGGAGTGAAAATGACATATGATGTTACAGATTATTATGAATTCTATATGATCGATTACTTACATAGACTTTGAATACACTACGATTATTTACAATCGATATTTTGACTTCCATTATGAAAGATACAGGTGTCTTCCTGATTAGTGAACTGAATAACGAAAATAAAGATGCTACATAGATATTTTGAAATCATTTAATAAAGCCACGAATTTTAAATTCATAGTTATTAGTTATCGATTTGATTTCATAATCGAATCGATAAAGCAAGCATAATCATAGCGCATTTAAGAAGATCGAATTAAGTATTACATTCAACGTTTACGAAGCTTGTTGATTAATGAAAATCACATTTTAAAACCTTTGTCGCACTTGGCCATTGCTGATTGTAATGAAGTCTAAACAAAATTATAACACAAAATAGACGAAAATTTTGAGGTAGGTTTGATGTCTGTACACTCAGGCCCAAAATGGGGTATCTCCTTTAATAAGTTGATATGATAAGTCGAAAAATCATTCATTGGTTCCAATAGTTCGTAAGAGTGTTGGTAGATGACTACACCGTCGCCTTAAAGGCGGATATATTACAGAGAAGGGATATTTGAATTGATTTAGGTGTGGCTCAATAGCTCAGTTGAAAGAGAATACCCCCTGTAAGAGAAAGGTCGTGGGTTCAAATCCCACTTGAGCATTTCATTTTTCCTGATATATTCGCATTTTAAAGTTAGCTTAAGAAATGTTATAAAATTCATTCAAATTTTACTTTATTTCAGTCTTCGTCAAACTTAATACATCAGTCCGATACTCCAATCCCAACATATCCACCGCAATGGGATTCTAGACCAGAAGATAATGGGAATGATAGAGAATGCATGGTACGTAACTCCATGTACGAAGACAGCGGTACTAATGAAGATCCTGAATACCAGTACATCGAAGTTGAACACCTAAAAAAATATAACAATGACAAAACTTATTCAACACTACGTCGTGTGGAAAATGAATATCCTAATCCAAATAGGGAATCATTACACGACAAAGTTTATGATTATGTATGGTAGGTTAGAAAATAATGACAGAAAGTCACGCAGCAAGCTCAAAGAATCAATTAATCTAATAATCAATTTCATTTATTCAGTTTAAGCACATAAAGAGCATTATATGAACGTCAAAATTGTACAATACGTGTCAGAAATGTCAAGAGTAATTAAAAACTAAATCCAAATCGAATCATCCGTTTAGGAACTACGTTGCCACAACAGACACACACACAGGCACGTCAAACTTATAACACCCCGTCGTTTTTGCGTCGGGGATTAAAAATAAATCATTTGAAAATGATTCTTCCGCTGGTTCGGTAGGTTGGTTCTACTGAGAAGATACCAGCAAGAAACTCAGTGAACTCGATTGTCCTCCTTTTTTAAATATATTTAAATAAACTAAGAGTCCCATTGAAGGATAGAATTCGTAAAGAGATCATCAAATAAAGAACTGAAGTTACTGATATAACTCGCAGAATGAGCAAGCTGATCAGGAGACTTGAAAAAGGACCAATAGCCGTTGGAGCAAACTTTATGACGAGTGGAGATCGCAAGAAGGTGAACTGAAGGAAGGCCGCCCTCTACAATATTTTTCACGTAGCATGGGTACGGTGACGTTTGGGATTTGAAGTTACTAGAGATGTAGTCAAGATAAAATCGCATGAAATAAAATCGATTATATATCTTATCGAGATCATTTATTAATGAAGAAGAAATCGATTCTATTAACTAATAATTTTGAAGAAAAAAAGTAAAACAAAATTGATAACCTGTTTAATTATTTATTAAAAATCAAACATGTTCATCATCTTCATCATCATCATCATCATCGTCATCTGACTCGTCGACGTGAATAATTATTTGGGAATCAATTATGCAGTCTATTCTAATGTCTCGCTCCCAGTCATGTAAGATTAGATTTTTGGTTTTCTCCACTACTTTCTTCCAGTCATCGCCAGTGACATTTTTGCATCCCTCTTTCAATAACCCCATCATTTTTGTGGCTGTAAAAGGCGGAGCTGTATTTTTTCGTGCAGCGTATCCTGAAACAAGATAAAAAACAAATTGAGTCATAGAATTCAAGTAATAAACATAATCATATTTTTGTCAGTATGTAAATAGACTATGGTTAAACAAGTTACCTTTGATTTGGGCCCAAATTAATTCAATGGCATTGTACTGACAGTGGTACGGTGGAAGCCTCAGGACTTCGTGACCATATTCGTTTGCCATCATATCTAATTTGTATGTCGTTTGGGGCTTGTGCATTTTTACGAGCTTCACTAGCTCCACCTTTAATTTCGTCTCATCGGCTTCCACATTATTGGCTTGGAGCCACTCGATCAACTCGCTCTTCTTATTGGAAGAAGTCGGCGGTTTGTTCAATTGCACGGAGTGATATGGGGCATTGTCCATAATAATTGTGCTGGGTTCTTCTAAATTGCTAAGCATATTTTGAAACCACTCCGTGAATACTTCCGCATTCATATCTTCGTGATATTCTCCCGTCTTTTTCGATTTAAAAGCAAGTAGCCCATTTTCTACAAATCCTTTCGATGTGCCTGCGTGACAAATAATCAATCTCTCCCCTTTTCCTTCTGGCACTTTGGTCGAGGCATGAGGTGTATCGTCAGTCCACATTTTACCGACCGTATGATTGGCATTCAGCCAAGTTTCATCCAGGAAGACGACATTGCTCCAATCGGTAATCGCTTTAGCCTTTTTCAAAAAGGTAACCCGCACAAGTGCTATATCGCCCCTCTCCATGACAATTTTTCTTTTGTTTACTTTTTTGAATTGGAAACCAATGTCCTTCAATACGCGCCACAAGGATGTAGGACTTCCAGTAAACAAATCAGCATCTTTTAAAGACTTGACCAGCTTTAGAAGCGTCGGTAATTCTTTATTCTGGTAATAGTTATAAATGTGGCTCCGTATAGCATCGGCCGCAAAACTGTCTACATCTGTTACAGATGCCTTTTTGGTTCGCTTTTTATTAGGGGTGGACAACTTATTTTCTTCTGTATCGTGAGCACCATATTTTTCTCGAGTGATTCGAGAAACCGTGTTCCGCCCAATGTCTAACGCATCTGCCACTCGATCCAAAACGTTGGACACAGGCAATAGCGTTCCGCCATTCTCACGTTCCCGCTCAAAGTAATCCCGCAATCGAACTACAAATTCACGGGCTTGACTACCAAGCACAGTCTTTTTCGTTCTTTTTGGCATTTTGCCAAAAAAAACAACAAAACAAAAGTCAATAACAAAAAACGGTAACGAAAACAACAAAGCACAACGATAGTCAATAACAAAAACAAGTAACAAAAACACCACGCAAGCTCAAAACAAAGAAAACAGACCGCATACAAGGCAGACGCACTCGTACTGAGTTGATATAACAAGATGGCTGCCAGCTCATGCTTAAGCAGTGTTGCTATATTATAATAAAGCTCCACAAAGACAAAAATGCTTTGTTTAAAGTTTATTATTACATAATTATATTTTATAATCGTATTTTAGTTAAAAATACAACTAACGATTTATGATACTTTATTCGACAATTTATCGATTATAACGATTTTACTATGTCAATCTCTAACGCAACCTGTTCCGATTCACGCATCAAGAATTATGTATTTGGAATGTTTATATTTAAAGTTTAAATAATTACGGAGAAATAAAAATAGTTTTAAGTTAAAAATGCAAAATAAAACAGTTTTCTTTTTATCTTCGTATTAAGTGTTGTTTCCTGTATTCCGCGTTAGGTAAATTGTTTCGAAATGAATCATGCATGAAATGGAATTAGTCAAATGTCACCGTTACCATGCTACGTGAAAAATATTATAGCTAGATAGACTGATGACCTGAAAAGGTGGCTGGGATAGATAATGAATGAGCAATGCACACATGTAAATAATGTAATTAAATAAATTAGATTATCATAATTAAATATGTAAAAACATACCAAATATATTTATTTCATTAGTTGTAAAGAATGCCTTATATTGGTTGAAATTTAGGAGAGGGAGAGGAGAGGTAGGTATATGCGCTGTGTCCAGCAGTGGATCGGAGCTGTTACCGCAATAATTATCGTATTAAATTTACCGTCTAAATTTACTGAGATATGTCACTTAATAAATTATTTATTAAATTTGTCACCTACTAGCTTTTACCCGCGGCTCCGCCCGCGTGGGTGTCGGTTATCGCGATCAAACATAGCCTATGTCCTTTCTCAAAGTCTAATTTACCTATGTACCAAATTTCATCAAAATCGGTTCAGCGGTTAAGGCGTGAAAGCGTAACTTTGAGAAACGCTGATACACGTGTTCATTTATTTCTTAAAAGACACAGGTTTATTAAATTTAGTGCATCTAGCTCTAAAAAGAACGGACTTTCATACAAACTTCCATCCCTTAGTTTACTCCTTCAGATGCAGATTTTCCAAAACTCCTTTCTTAGTGGATGCTTACATCATAAAATGCATCTACTGTCAAAATTTCAAGTTTGTAGGTCCAGCGGTTTAGACTTTGCGTTGATGAATCAGTCAGTCAGTCCGGACTAGTAATTTTATATATTGTATAGATTTGACGTTCATGACATTCGTTGACAATTGTCATAAACTTCAAATCCCACACATTTATCTTCCTATTCCACGATACGCCGATCAGCTAGTTGCCACTCGTCTAGGCTAGCAGACCACCTATAGAAATACTATTACAGAATAGGAAATAAAACAATTTAGTTTATTAAAGATCATTTTTATTACACAAACAATTGATTACAGTTAAAACATCACATTATTAGTAGCACGCTTTTGAGCACATTCTGCACAAAACCCAACTTGCATACCCACCATAATACCAAGCCCCAGAATACGATCCTTACTAAGGTGTCCAGTAACTTCATTCTGGAACAAATGTTGTAAATGTTATTATCATGTACCGGGTGTAAGGTGACCAGCCGGGGTGCGAGGGATGTGTCGAAGACAATCTCACCTCCGGCCTAGCACCACGACCTTCAATCGGCGTGCGGTTTTATTCGGCTCGAGCCCGACATAACCTCCCCTGCCGGCGCCGGCGGGGGAAGTATCCGAGGGAATTTCCGCACGAAAAAAAAAGGTGTAAGGGGAACGCTCCTGAAGCCAAAGGCAAGTAGGTACGCCAGGTACACAACAATATTCGCTTAAAAAATCGATTTGAAAAAACATATTTTTTTAACATACATACATACAGGGTGTTTCTTTTAAGGTGTCAAGCCGCCACTAGCTGGTAGCAGGGTTCCATACCTATCGATTGAACCCCCATGTATGTTCTACGATTTTTTGTAGTTTTCGAGATATAATTTTTTTTCGTTATTTTTTATAATTATGTGTCCACGTGGCTTTAAATAATTACAACTTCTTTTTGGCTCGACTTTTCTTGGATATTTTTTTATTATTATAATGCCTATTGATTGCAGTATTATGGACAAAATAATCTCCTTCCTAACTTTGATACAAGATGTAAAAATTTTAATCGATAATAAAAAAATAGGGAATTATGCAGAACATTAATGGAAATTCGGACTTAAATAAAAAAAAGAAAGGTATTCCATAGCTTCTTACTAATTTTAAAAACTGTCTAGCCTCATAAGCTTTCATAATAATAGAAAAAATAATGTTCTTAACGGGGCATTATTCGCTGAAATTGGTGGTAAAATGTACACCAATTTCAGCGAATAATGCCCCGTTAATTTTATTATCGATTAAAATTTTTACATCTTGTATCAAAGTTAGGAAGGAGATTATTTTGTCCATAATACTGCAATCAATAGGCATTATAATAATAAAAAAATATCCAAGAAAAGTCGAGCCAAAAAGAAGTTGTAATTATTTAAAGCCACGTGGACACGTAATTGTAAAAAACAACGAAAAAAAATTATATCTCGAAAACTACAAAAAATCGTAGAACATACATGGGGGTTCAATCGATAGGTATGGAACCCTGCTACCAGCTAGTGGCGGCTTGACACCTTAAAAGAAACACCCTGTATAATCACGCCTTTATCTCTGGAGGGTTAGGTGGAAGTGAATTAACACCCACATTTCTCCAATCAATGTATTCAGTCCCACGTAATAGGGGGTGAGCCTATTGTCGTATTCCTGGCACTATTGTTGACTCGAATCATGCATCTGAGGCTGAGTCTGAGCTGTACATATCTGTCTGATGTTAAACAGCCCTATCCCTTAGTCGCCTTTTACGACAACGCATGGGAAGAGATAGGGTGGACCAAATTCTAATCTGCCGGGAACCACGGCAGCGTATTCCACTTTTCCCCGTTGACAATCCCCGTTGATGGGGATTATTGAACTTTTTGTTCACTATTCCCTGTTGATGCACAAAAATAAATATAATCGGGATTAATGAACTAAAAAGTTCACTAATCCCCATCGTGATAAATTCAATTAGAAGTAAATAGTTCAATAATCCCCATTAGGTACGTTATAAATTAAATACTACAAATAAATCATCTACTTTTTATTTTTTATTAGTTAAGGGCTGAATGTTTGATTATTTATAACGTACTTTTTTATCTAGGAAACGTCAATTTGACTTCACCTCGCCTGATGGTAAGCTAAAGGCAAAGTCTCGGAAAGAGGGTCACCACCGCAAACATGTACCAGGTTAACAATGGTGGCACTCAGCTTGACGGCCTCATCAGATGCCTTTTCACGCCCCGCTTAAAGGACCCGGGACTGTAGGAAGGAAACACGTGAGCTCGCAGGGAGTTCCAGGTCTTAATGGTGCGGCATAGGAATTTTTCATCAATAATTAATAAATTCTTACCTCTCGAAATGTGCCTTCGCCTTAGGCAAGTCCTCTTCCTTTTCCTTCAATAAGTACTTCTTAGCACCTCGAATAGCGTTATAGAAGAATGTAGTTTGATCTATTTTTTCCATTTCATAATAGAAATGTTTCAAGTCTTCTTGCTGAAAAACAAAAAAATATATATATAGAGATCCGTTTCTCAGCATTCCATGGATTCACCATGCGGTCGCCGGGTCCATGGCGTGGTACAGAGAGGAACACTGTGACGGCGCCTGGGACTTGCGACCCAGGTGTAGGTTTAGGGTGGCCACCTTGTGATGCATCAGCGCTCACCTCCACCGTCAGTCGTGTTCCCCCCTCTACCTATCCAAATTTGGTAAGATCCTATCAACGCCGTTTTAGATATTCGTTTGAGTAAAGAGCTTACTGAAGCTCTTGACAATCCGAGGTCTTTAAACAAGTTATACAGGGATTTAGTTGGAATTCCCCTTGCTCCTACTGCTACGGCGCGGGCGGCGTAGAGTTTAACCACATAGCCATTTTTGGTTAAAGCGTAATATTATTGTAGGAACCGAATATAAGTACTAATTCCCCCTGTAAGGGAAAGGTCGTGGGTTCAAGTCCCACTTGAGCATTTTATTTTCCCGATGTACTTCGAATTTTAAAGTTAGCATAATAAATAGCTATAAAAATTTATTCAAATATTGGGGCGGATTCACCAAAAGGCAATGTTTAAAAATGGTTGAAAAATCATTCATTAGTTCCAACAGTTCGTAAGAAAGTTCGCCCTTAAAGACGGATATAAAGAGAAGGGAAATTTGAAGTGATTCAGGTGTAGCTCAATAGCTTAGTTTGCAGAGCATTCCCCCTGTAAGGGAAAAGTCATGGGTCCAAGTCCCACTTGAACATTTCATTTTTCCGATGTATTTCGGATTTTAAAGTTAGCATAATAAATGTACGGGTGTGAGACGTGGAAGATCACAAAGGACATCTCACACAAGCTCCAGGTCTTCGTCAACCGCTGTCTTCGCAGAATCCTGGGAAACCTTTGGGAACGTTGTGATGAAGTCCGGATCGATCGGGAGTGGAATAGGCCACACTCTCCGAAGGGATGCAAACCACATACCGAGGCAAGCCCTAGACTGGAATCCCCAAGGAAAGCGCAAACGTGGTCGTCCAAAACAGACCTGGCGGCGGACTATCATTGGTAAAGCGGAAGCCTTTGGAAAAACCTGGAGCGAAGTCAAACGCGAAGCTCAAGACCGTACGGGATGGAAACTCACTTTGGACGCCTTTGCCCCAGCTAGGGGCCAAAGGACCTTAAATCAAGTAATTTTATTGATAATAAATGCTATAAAATATTAATTCAAAAAGAGTATGCGAAAGCCAATATTCCCTTAGTCCCCGACCCTAAACTTTAAGCGTCGGTAGCTAGCCAAGGCGCATTTTAAAAACTGGATCTGGCATGGAAAACCATCTACCGGACCTATTTATTATGAAATGTACATCAGTCGAAAATTTTTTAAGTCAAGACTTAAATGGTGTCAGGATCACGCCGAACAGATTAAGATGGATATCTTGGCCGCCCATCGCTGTAATAAGAATTTTAGGAAGTTCTGGCAAGGTACTAATAACTGTAATATTAAACAGAGTCGAGCTGAATGTATTGAGTCAGAAAGATACCCTCGAATGATTGCGAATATTTTTAAAACGCATTTTAAGGTAAGCTCACCATTGTCCAATGTGAATAAAGGGCAGAGTGGTTTCTTGGAGCATACTCCGAGACATATACAGTTCAACTGCAAAGAAGTTGATAAAGTAATAAAGAATATGACTCGGGGTAGGTCGCCGGGACACGACAGTCTGAGTGTCGAACACTTGCAGCATGCGGGTGGTCACTTGCCCAGAGTGCTTACCATGTTCTATAATTCGTGGTGCCAATCGTTAAGAGTAAGACTGGTGATATCTGTGATAAGAATAACTATCGTCCAATATCTCTAGCCACAATTCTTGCAAAAGTACTTGATGGCTTGCTCAACACGCATCTCAGGCGAAGCATCAGTATACATCACGCACAATTTGGTTTTCAACCAAATCTATCCACTGAGAGTGCCATACTAAGTGTGAAGCAAACTATCAAGTACTATGTGGACCGCAACACACCAGTCTATGCTTGTTTTCTAGATTTATCTAAAGCCTTCGATTTAGTTTCTTATGAGATCTTGTGGGATAAACTTAAAAAGGAGAATGTACCTACTGAACTAGTGGAAATATATAAATTTTGGTATAGCCACCAAGTTAATGTGGTAAGATGGGCTGATAGCATATCTGAAGAATACAGACTGGAATGTGGGGTGAGGCAGGGGGGAATCTCTTCACCCACGCTCTTTAATGTATACATAAACAGTTTGATCGTCGAACTCAGCAGCATGCATGCCGGCTGCTACATGGACGGGGTAGCCGTCAATAACATAAGCTATGCTGACGACATGGTGCTGCTGAGTCCGTCGATTAACGCTCTTCGTAAGCTAGTAAGAGTATGCGAGATTTATGCTGAGAAGCATGGCTTGAAATATAATTGTAAAAAAAGTGAATACATGTTGCTTAGTGTCAATAAAAAAAGACCATACTGCCGTGCCTCCTATTTTTCTGGATGGAGCACCTCTTAATAGAATTAGAAAATTTATGTACTTGGGACACATTATAACCGAAGACTTGAAAGATAATGCTGATATTGAACGTGAACGCAGGGCGCTGTCTGTCCGGGGTAACATGTTGGCACGTAGGTTTGCTCGCTGTTCGACGGAGGTCAAAATTACATTATTTAAAGCATACTGCCAATCTTTTTACACGAGCAGCCTATGGGTTAATTATACACAAAAGGCATACAGTGCCCTGCGGGTTCAATATAACAATGTTTTCAGAGTGCTGCTGGGGTTGCCGCGCTTCTGTAGCGCATCGACGATGTTTGCCGAAGCACGTACTGATTACTTCTACGCTATCAGACGCAAACGTATATCGTCATTGCTAAACAGAATGCGTGGCAGCAGTAGCATCATTCTGAAAACATTAATAGATAAATACGACTGCCCTATCCAGGCATATTGGGTAAAATTTGCCATTGGGTCTATTAAATGAAAATTAAAATTGAATAACTAATTCGAAAGCCTATGTTGCTTCAAAATAAAGAAATTATTATTATTATTATTAGTGGTTAAGGAGCCGGCCTTACGATCGAAAGGTTCGATCCTGGCCATTACACTACCGACGTGAACACTCCTAGCACAAGCAATTTAGCTTAGTTGGAGGGGATAGAGGGGGGTGAATTTCAACAAGTCCATTAAAATCTTCATTTCCGTGGATATTTTTACCTTAAGTGTTATAATAAAAATACATCGCGTTAATTAAAGGTTTTGATACTATATGTATTCTTGCTTAATATCTAACAGATAACTAAAAAAACTAACGAGATATACAAGATTAAAAATTACACGCCACGGCGATGAAACATGCGTCCACGGCAATGAAAGCCAAATGTTCCATCATTTTGTAAGATTAACACGGAGACATCTTTTTATAATTGATTGTACAGTAAAAAACTAATCAAATCTATAATCGTACTGCAGAAAGTTTTCGAATCCTGTAATGTCAGTATTCGGTGCTACCTTTATAACAGGTAGTGATGTTTATAATGCCTAATCATACTATGGCGATGAAAACATTGGTGGAGCGCTTATGTACTTTCTTAATTATTTCCCACATAATTTAATTGTATTTCAATTTTTGTAATTTAAAGGAACCGCTTCTGTGAGGGAATAATGTTTGAATATTGGCGCTCATTTGTTGACCACTTAGTGTTGAAGAAGGCCAATGAATGGCGCTGTGCACAGATCTTTTCGAACTATATTTTGAGAATGAAGTTTTCTATGAGCGGGACTCTCAAGCTTCACGGCTGACGTTCAACCCGTTCATTTTTAATCAGTCACTAACCCGCACCCAGCACCGAAAGGTGTCTATGACTCCGCTCCGCACCAAACGGAAGTTTGAGTAATTCAACTCCTCGTTTGTTTTTCTGTGTAATTCTATAAGTTCCTTTGGCCACATTCTCAAGTCAGTATAAGTGAAGTGTATCGGAAGAAAACGACAAATACAAGAAAATAAACGGCCGGTCGAAAACATACCTACCTACCAGCACGTGCCAGGAACCATGCCTGTCTGCAGCTGAATCCTCACGAGGTGGAACACAGGTCAGTGCCGGTTTTCTTACGTTTTCATTCATAGAAGCGGTCACATGAGTATTTCCTTTCTATTACAACCAAACGCCAGGTCATAGGTTCTTATACGCTTTGTGTGCAAACACACCACTTGGTAGGACTATTTTACACGTCCCACCATAATTTATGGTCCTTACGAGTCGGATAGGCCAGTAAATAACATATTCACGTAATTATTGGTGAATAATATTTCTTTCCTATTCATTTAATTAAGAGATTCACGTAATTTTGGTGAATTCTTTCCGCCATCTTAGTTTCATTACTTTCATTCGCTAACAGATTTACGTAAATTATTTGGTAAATTCTGCATTTAAAACGCTAAATCTACGTAATAATTGGTAGATATTTATAATAGTTGGTGATTTACGTATTAATTGGTAAATAATCATCATTCTATTCGCATACGCGTAACTTTGTAGGTACCTACCTATCTAGGTACGTAGTTAGTTACATTCCCGCTCCGCTGTGCTACTTGCGCTATTATATAATAAGCCGTAGTACAATTTTCAATAAAAAAGTAGGTATATCTAAACTGTTTGTGTTGAATTACTATTATATTATAGTAGGTACCTTACAGATAATCTTCTTGTTATATTTCAATAGGTAGGTCTTACCTATCGTTAATTTGCAAACATGTCGTCAGATCTCGAATCGAAGCTTATTCTGTTGAATCAAAAGAAGGAATTATTGTTTGCACGCATTAATCGTTGGTATAAATCGTCGAAATCAGTTGTGTGTTTTGATATAACGACGCGAGCCAATGAAGATTTTCTGGCTGAGACCGAGACCATCGATGACGTTCGCGATAAATTCGAGTCGATTGTGGATCAAATAAATAGCTTAAATTTATCATTAGAACCCCCTGTGGAGCCCGACTATTCTTGCCTTGACTCATTCGATGAATTGTATTCGAGAATAAAACGCATTAGAAATAAATTATCTACGCCCAAGGTCAAGGAGATCGCCTCACACGGGTCGAGTAATTCAAACGCGTCTGTAGTGAAATTGGAAATGCTTGTTATTCCGAGTTTTGACGGACGCCCTGAAAACTGGAATACATTTTATCAGTCCTTTAAGGCCAATATTCATTCAAACACACAATTGTCTGATTCGCAACGTGTGCAATACCTATTCTCAAAATTAACCAAAGACGCATTAAAGTTCACTGCCGGTATTGTTCCGTCAAGTGAGACCTACAGTATAGTGTGGGACGCCTTGGTCAAGAAATACCAAGATAAACGCTCATTAGGTTCATATTATCTTAATAATATATTAGACTTAAAGAATTGTTCACCTAGTGTGAACTCACTTGATTCATTTATAGGTATATATTCCTCCTCTATCGCCGCGCTTAAAGAGTTAGGTATAAATGATTTAACGGACTTCATGTTTCTACAATGTGCCTTGAGGAAAATGGACACTCTAACCATCCAAGCCTTCGAACTTTCCGTTCGAGGTGTCGATATACCTACGACGCAACAGCTGATCGACTTTGTACAAGATCATGCTAAGATGATTGAACGGTCAAACCCGCGGTCTTCGTCATATGCGAAGTCGTCCACTGCTGGGACGCCACAGTCTAATGATAGGCGTGTACAGCGTAATTCTAAGTCGTTTGTTGTCAGTGAGCCGATTAATAATAAGTCGAATGCGCCCGCCGCAGGTAACGCGCCCTGTTGTTTATGTGGCGGCAGTGACCACCGACACCTGTATGACTGCGCTCAGTTTAAAAATATGCAAAATGCAAAGGCTAGATATGAGTTTATTAAATCTAAGCGTGGTTGCGTGAATTGTCTAAGCACATTACATAATCTCCCGCAATGTAAAAGTACGTCAGTTTGTTTCTGTCAGAAAAAACATCATAAATTATTGCATTTTGAGAATAATGTTAATAATTCGCACTCGCATGCGACGACTGTTGCCGCATCCCCGCCGCCCCAGTGCGACCTTGTTACCCCCACTCCTGAGTCACCGCTCGCTTCAAGCACTGTGCATTCGTATGCCTCTAGCCATAAGGGTGATATTCTCTTGGTAACCGCTCAGGTGTATGCTCGCCCTAAAGGTAGCACTGGAAATAAATCTGTAGTCAGATGTCTAATTGATAATGGCTCACAGAATAACTTAATAACATTGTCCTGTTGTCGTTTATTAAATTTACCAATAATACCAATGAGTAATTCTGTTGTCAAAGGTGTTGGCTCCACTTCGCACACGATAATAGGCTATGTGTATTTGGACATTGAATCTCGTATTTATGCAGATCATAAGTATACTATACATGCGTTAGTTATGAATAGCCTTACGGATCAATTGCCCTCGCAATTAATTAAGTGTGATTGCGAGTTAAATCTTCGCGATTTACCGCTTGCTGACTTAAGCTGGAACATTCCAGGAAACATTGATATAGTATTGGGTGCACAGCTCTTCCCGTATATCTACTTAGGAAATAGAGTCGAGTGTGGTCCCAGTGCCCCTTGTGTACTATCAACCGCGTTTGGGTATGTACTTATGGGTGATTACCCACGTAAAGTTGTTGTGCCTACAACCGCATCCTTTTCTGCGCTAGCACTAAATGATTTAGTGCAAAAATTTTGGGAACTTGAGGAAGTTCCTGTGAAGCGCCTATTGTCTCCAGAAGAAACCGAGTGCGAGAATATTTTCACATCTACTGTGACTCGCGATGACGTAGGTCGTTATACGGTTGCGCTGCCGTTCTGCAAGGATCCCTCAGAACTAGGGAACTCGCGCGGCGTCGCTCACCGCCGGTTTTTGTCGCTCGAGCGTAAACTTCGTCAATCACCAACCGTACGCGAAAATTACAATAAGGTTATTCAGGATTATTTAGATAACGGTTATCTTAGTCTCGTTGATGACTCTAATTTGTCTATGGATGGTTATTACATACCACATCACGCAGTAGTTCGACATGACAAACCGATGCCGCGTATTGTGTTAGACGCGAGCGCTAAAACCCACACTGGTCTTTCGCTCAATGATATTTTACATATTGGTCCCAATTTACAGGCAGACCTGTTTTTATTATTATTAAATTTTAGGCTATTTCCTATCGCAATGAACGCTGACATAAAACAACATTATTTACGTATTGGCGTACCTGTTGACCATCGTAAATACCTGCGCATCTTATTCAGGTTCAAGGAAACGGATGAAATTCAGACCTATGTGTTTAATCGACAAGCGTTTGGTCTGAAGTCAAGCCCGTATATAGCTATACGTACTGTGCGTCAGCTGGCTACTGACATGAGTCCGCACTTCCCTGACGCCGCGAAAGTGGCAGAGACCTGTCTGTATACTGACGATTTAGTTCATTCCGCACCTGATGAGGACACTGCTGTACACTTAGCTCGCAACTTGATAAAACTGTTCAAGGCTGGCGACTTTGACTTAGTGAAGTGGTCTAGCAATTCTTCTGTGCTGCTAGACTCACTTCCTGATACTCACCGCAAATCGCTTGAGTTTGATGTTGGCAGTCATGTCGCAAAGGTTTTAGGTCTCTCGTGGGAGCCGTGTGGAGATAATTTCTATTTCACATCCACCTTGGTAGATGAGAAGTGCACTAAGAGAAATATACTCTCTATAGTTGCGCGACTATTTGACGTGCTCGGGTTGGTGGCACCTGTGATACTCTACGCCAAGTTGTTAATTAAGGAACTTTGGCTTAGTAAGAGTGATTGGGATGACCCTGCTCCAGAGCATATACGCTCACGCTTTTCCGCTCTCGTTCAAGAATTAAAATTGCTTGACACTTTAAAAATTCCGCGACATATAGGTGTCGAAGTTGATTGCGAATTACGTCTTGTCGCATTTTGTGATGCCAGCCTGAATGGCATGGGATGTGTTATTTATGCACATTGTACCTACCCATCTGGCATTCAAACTCGCATTTTGTGTGCGAAATCAAAGGTCACTCCGACAAAGATTACTACGCTTGCTCGATTAGAGTTATGTGCTATTTTGCTTATGTCAAAGTTAATAAGAACTGTACGTGATTCTTATGCATTACGCATTCCCATTACTGACATTTACGCCTTTTCTGATTCCACGATTGCCTTATCATGGGTTCACTCGTCACCACATCGGTGGTTGAGTTTTGTTAGCAACCGGGTCGCTCAGTGTCAAGAAAACTTGAACGCTAAACATTTTTATCACGTCACCGGAGACATTAACCCGAGTGATTGTCTATCACGCGGCATGCTCCCCTCGCAACCTTTGACTTATGATTTGTGGTGGAACGGTCCAGCATGGATCCGCGGCCCCCCTGATGAATGGCCTATTAAGTCATTCTCTCCCGCCAACTGTTCTGACTTACCTGAGCATAAGGCAAATGTGTTGAGTGTGACAACAAAACACACAGAGTCGCCATTGTTATGTACATTAGCACAACGTGTTTCTTCTTGGCAGAAACTACTACGTATCATTACATACGTTTTAAAATTCGCACGATTTAAATTTAAGATCGAACCTCATTCTGTATCAGGATTACATCCTGTCCTTCTCCCTAAACGCGATCACGTTGTTGATCTAATAATTCAGCATTTTCACGTTGTCAATTGTCATACTGGACCTGGACTCCTCATGTCTATCATAATATATAAAACGCGTACTGGTACTTACAAACTCGCTGTAAACGGGTTGTATCCTATCCCAACGCAATAACTTACAACGCTAAATAGAATCTTAAACTTTAATTTTTAACTCAAACTTTAAACATACTTTAGATAGAATATTGTTAGTCTAAGTTGTTTTTTTAGCTATGTGTATTATTATGTTATACAAATTCACTATGGGCTCTAATCAGCCAGTGTTCGCTTGTTTGTTTCGTAACGTCTTGCGACGTTCCAAAGCCGGGTGCATGGTGGAGCGCTTATGTACTTTCTTAATTATTTCCCACATAATTTAATTGTATTTCAATTTTTGTAATTTAAAGGAACCGCTTCTGTGAGGGAATAATGTTTGAATATTGGCGCTCATTTGTTGACCACTTAGTGTTGAAGAAGGCCAATGAATGGCGCTGTGCACAGATCTTTTCGAACTATATTTTGAGAATGAAGTTTTCTATGAGCGGGACTCTCAAGCTTCACGGCTGACGTTCAACCCGTTCATTTTTAATCAGTCACTAACCCGCACCCAGCACCGAAAGGTGTCTATGACTCCGCTCCGCACCAAACGGAAGTTTGAGTAATTCAACTCCTCGTTTGTTTTTCTGTGTAATTCTATAAGTTCCTTTGGCCACATTCTCAAGTCAGTATAAGTGAAGTGTATCGGAAGAAAACGACAAATTCAAGAAAATAAACGGCCGGTCGAAAACATACCTACCTACCAGCACGTGCCAGGAACCATGCCTGTCTGCAGCTGAATCCTCACGAGGTGGAACACAGGTCAGTGCCGGTTTTCTTACGTTTTCATTCATAGAAGCGGTCACATGAGTATTTCCTTTCTATTACAACCAAACGCCAGGTCATAGGTTCTTATACGCTTTGTGTGCAAATAGCAATAAAACTAAATCGTTTTACAATGCATGGCAATGATTTTTTTTTCATTGCCGTGTTTTTTTTTTCATTGCCATAGCAAATTTTGACCATGGAAACTACGGCAATGAAAGCACAGCAATGAAAAACAAGACCAAAATATAAAATAACAAAAAATCTAATAATTATTCGAAGTATTTATCACTTCACAAAAATAAACAAGAGAAATGGCGTTCTATTGAATGTTTAATCAAGAGGATAACTTATTAAAATAGAAAGTTATACCTATCCACGGCGATGAAAGAAAAAATGTCCAGTAACATAAAAATGGTAGACTTACATCTATGGCGCCAAAACGCAGGTACTTGTGTACTTTCTTCCACGTCGAGCACTTAGGTGGCACCAATATGCAACGTTTAGCGCATATAAGGGAGGACGCAAGTCGTTAGATAAGACAATATTCTAAAATATGTTTAGAACACGGCGATGAAAGGTAGGTCTGGGACAAATGTATTTTTTTTAGCCATTCGTTGTATTGTTTAAATATTTGAATAAATGTATTTCGTAACAATACTTTAACTATTCACGTATCAAATAAAAATAGGTATTAATAAAAATAACCAATAGATTTTTATCAATGAGTTATCACGACACAATAGGTGACGTGTGGACAAACACGGCAATGAAAGATTTCGGTGTATTTTGTTTTTTTTTGTCGTACCTATAATCCTATATAGTAGATTATTTAGTGCCACACATAGATCACTATTTCACCTAACTAGCAAAAAATATTAGAGCATTATAACTATGATTTTTAGTACCGATTTCATCGATGCCACGCAATTCTTGGTCCCGGGAAATTCACCCAGGGAATATTAGTAACTTCAGTTCTAATATTCTTAAAAAAAAAACTTGAATTTGAAAAAAAATATGGAATAAACACCAGACCTTGATAGAAGATCGTAACTGAACGAAATTCTTGTTACTAAACGTCCATTGCTTGGTAATGTAGTATTCTAGTGCTTGGTTAGCTATATAGATGCGTCGTTGGATCTTTGTTAACCTGTGTAAATAAAAAACTATATCAAAATCGGTCCATCCTTTCAGGAGCTAAGATGCCATCGACAAACACACACAGACACGTGCAAATAACCCGTCGTTTTTACGTCGGGGGCGGGACTCGAACCCGCGAACTTTCCCTTTTCTGACAGTCAGTAAGAAAATTGTTATATGACTCCACCGTTGCCTTAAAGACGGACCTAATGTAGAAGGGAAATTTGAATCACTTCGGGAAAGTCTCGGTGGCCTAGTTACACAAACATCGAATACATAGGGAAAAAGAATCTTCTCGGGCGGGACTTGAATCCGCAGTCTTTCCCCAACAGGGGGAATGTCTGACCAATTCGGCTACCGAGACACGCCCGATATGATTCAAATTTCCCATCTTACACGTCTTATGTATTCGATTTGTATAGTTAGCATACTTAATGCTGTAAAAATTCATTCAATTGTTTGGGCGGAGTTATCAAAAATCAATGTTTAAAAATGATTGTAACATCATTCATTGATTCCGATAGTTCTTAAGAAAATCGGTAGATGACGCCACGTCGCCTTAAAGACGTATAAGATGGGAAATTTGAATCATGTCGGGCGTGTCTCGGTAGCCGAATTGGTCAGGCATTCCCCCTGTAAGGGAAAGACTGCGGGTTCGAGTCCCGCCCGAGAAGATTCTTTTTCGCTATGTATTCGATTTGTATAGTTAGCATACTTAATGCTGTAAAAAATCATTCAATTACACAAACATAACATAGTATTATATTAATTAACCCTAGAAAGATAACCTACGTCAAATCGACTCCCTCCATTTCGAAAAACTGTTATATTTCGCGCGTATTTCGCAGCACGGCGTTCCCCGCTCCCGCCACCTCAGTCGGACCTCAGAGCTTGCTGGTGACACTCGTATTGCTAAGGTAAGTGTTTTATTTTAGTAAATATGCATCGTCCGTGAGTCAAAGTGACGCATGGTTATCTTTATAGTAACTTTTTTGTAATTAAGTGCATATCTTTTTTCACATTTGTTGTACAATTTTTAAGCGTGTACATAATATTATTTTTTTATATCGTTTCAGATTAGTTTTGTATTACTACATACATACCTACAAGTCTATAATGACGTCACAAATGCCATTAGAAGACACACAAATAGCCCGGTTTTTGTCGGAAATTAGTGATGAAGAAGCAGAGGGATCGGACAATGAAGTCGAAAATAACTTAATAGAGGATGATGTTCAAAGCGACTTAGAGTATTTAGAAGACGATACACCACCTGCAGAAAGCTTTTCACAACAAGAAACTATTCCTGACATTCCAAAAAATTCCACACAAACAACTTCAATTGTTATGCCACAGAGTGAAACAATTCGTGGTAAACCTAAACCCAATAAGATGGTTCTTGTTTTGTCGTCTTGTGATGAAGAAGGTACCATTAATCCTACAACTTCAAAGCCCAACATGATCCATTTCTATAACGAAACTAAAGGTGGAGTGGACACATTCGACCAGATGTGTTCTACCATGTCTTGCAGTCGTAAAACGAACAGATGGCCGATGGCAATGTTTTACGGGATGTTGAATATGGCTTTTATAAATTCTTATGTAATTTACTGTCATAATGTCACAGCAAAAAACGAAAAGCCTATGAATCGTAGTAGTTTTATGAAAAAATTAAACAATAGTTTGGTAACACCATGGATGTTGAAAAGACAGGACTTGCCTACTTTACCTACAAACCTGAAAGAAAAAATTAGTAGACTTGTACCTAAAAGACCTACAGAAACACCTGCAGAAGAAGAAAATGAACCCATACCTAAAAAAAGAAAATATTGCGGTTTCTGTCCTTCTAAAATTAGGAGGAAGACGACGTCTGTTTGCGACAAATGCAAAATGTTCATCTGTGGGGAGCACAAGTCGAGCTCTTGCCCTAAGTGCCTTTGAGTCATATAACGTGTATTTTTATATTTTTTTATTACTTCTTATATTACTAAGTTTATATAAAGTTGATTTTCTACATTTTTTAATAGTACTTTTAAGGCTGAGAACAGATCTCAATAATAGTAAGTTTTTTTGTTGTAAGAAAAAAGTGTTTTGTTTATTTCAAATGTTTAATAATAAAAAAAATAAAAATTACATAAATATTCGTTTTATTTATTGCATATGATAATTAATAATGCAGCCCTACTTGTTACAAAACATAATATACTATATATTACGCAAAATCAACCAACATATACACTTGAGTCGAAATGACGCATGGTTATCTTTACAGTATTGTATAATATGGTTATCTATCTAGGGTTAAAGTGACTTACATCGGTTTTCTGCCAAGTATCCATAAAAGCGTGTCTATTAATAGTGCTGGCAATAAATGTAAGAATATTACCTGTAAAACGAAAAATTTAACATGCATAACATAATAAAATATCCAATATTAAAAATATCTAAAAATCTAAAATCAAATATCTAATCTAAAACCAAATGGTATCTAAAATTCTTAAATCAAATAACTGTACAATATTATTTTTAAACTTTTGCGGCGTATACTCATAGTACGGGACTTCACGCGATAAATTTTGGAAAACTTACTTTTGCCGACGACGGGTCAACCACGGGTGCTGTAACGCATACGAAACGTCGGCAAAAGTAAGTTTTCCAAAATTTATCGCGTGAAGTCCCGTACTATTATAAACTATAAACTGTAGAATTTACCTACTTATGTTTTACTATTTAATAAAGATTTTACTAATCGGTAACTTAAGTTAGACCGCCTTTAGGCCAAACCTATCCCTCCATCTATTTATGCCCAGGATTCGAACCTGTGACCTTCCGATCCGCCACTTCCTAGTGGTAGTTCTAGATCAAACACTGGTGTAGAAGGCATAGTTATCTTCTAAAGTAAGTTCACTGGTGGTAGAAATTTGATGGCACAAATTTGACACTTATTTCGACCGGGTTGGTACCACCGTGCACAAGTGCGAAAAACCCTCCATAGTAATCCAATCTCGGTTGGATTGCGTTCAGGGATCAGCAAGTGCATAGCCGGGCCGAGGTGATGGTAGTCGCAGCACTAGTGGGACCGGTGGGTTTTGGCGTAGTCTAGTGGGGTGTGACGCGGGGCGCCGCGCCGAACAGGGAGACCTGTAGAAACGGTGGTGCCGCTGGCCGCCCGCGGCATAGTACAGGGGCCCAACTGGGACTAACCACCCTGGGAGGCTGCCCCACCAGGTCGCGCATAATCCCGATATGGCTCGTCGTGCCGGTTGGCGACCGGACGGGAGCCCGGCGACCATATTCGGGGGGGTACGGGGGCCCTTCCGTTCGGCGCGTCGGCTCTCGTCACGCCTCACATTCATAGATAAAACCAATCTCCCATGTTTTGTCACACGGTGCTGCGGCGACAATCACCTCTTTTTCACGCCTTCCCTTACCTTTCACCTCATGGCAGCGCACAATACAGTAACTGTTGAAACAGCGGCTAGGGACTCTCCCACAAAAACTCTATTTGAGGTAGAGTCCACGAACATCTGTGGGCTCCATATAAACCTCAACGCCGTCCACCAACACCTGGAGACGGCGAAACCAGCTATGCTGTTTCTAACGGAGACACAAATACGCCGCCCTGACGACACGACCTACCTGCTTTACCCCGGCTATGTTATCGAGGAGAATTTCCGAGCAAAAGCCGGGGTGTGCGTGTTTGTTAGGGCGGATATTTGCTGTCGCCGTTTGCGCTGTCTAGAGGACCCATCCTTTTCCATCCTGTGGGTACACGTAGACCATGGCTCCACGAGTCAGATCTATGTGTGCCTTTACCGTTCCCATACAGGAGATGCCGAGATAACTCGACTATTCGAATACCTGAGTCAGGCGGCAGATGATGCGCAGGAGCGGTTTCCGAACGCCGAATTGGTGTTTTTGGGGGACTTTAACGCCCACCACAAGATCTGGTTGGGCTCCGCCAAAACAAACCATGCGGGAAGAGCCACTCACGCATTTGCCCTGTCGCATGACTTGACTCAATTGGTGCACAAGGTCACGAGGATACCAAGAGAGTCCGGCCTAGAGCCCTCTCTGCTAGACCTTCTGTTGACGAGTCGCCCGGACCAGTACAGTGTCTCGGTGAGTGCTGCTTTAGGTAACTCCGACCACTGTCTGGTCCGCTCCACCGTGCCCAGTGTAGCGCCCCCACGACCCGTGCAGGGGAAGAGGCGTCTTTGGCACTAGTCGTCAGCGGACTGGGATGGATTGCGCGACTATTATGCATCCATCCCGTGGGTTGAACGCTGCTTTGAGGGTAAGCACTCATCTGAGAGCGCTACTGCCGTCGCCGGTGAGATCGGTCTAGGTATGGAAAACTATATCCCATACACCGATGTCACCGGAGTCCGCGGAGCGCGTCCGTGGTTCGGGCGCGAGTGCCTAGAGTCTGTTGAGCATAAACAGTTTGCGTACCGCGCCTGGGTGCGGGCGCGCGCCACGCGCGATCCCAACGTGGGTCACTTCAAGGCGGCGTACAACAGAGCCACAAAGGTCTGCAAGAGGGCATGCGTCAGGGCGGATGCCCAGTGCATAGCACGGCTGGGCCAAGAGCTAGTGGCGCATCCCACGGGTAGCCGTGGTTACTGGCAACTGGCCAAAGCCGTGCAAGCCAACTTCTGCCAGCCATCGCTGCCCCCGCTGAGCTATCCCGATGCATCTCTGGCCCATGAGCCGCAAGAGAAAGCAAATTTGCTTGTCAATCTCTTTGCGGCTAACTCCCGAGTCGATGATTGTGGTATGCAACCACGGACAATGCCCACTGGTGACCACGCAATGCCTGATATACGTATCAGGCAACGCGATGTCCGTGCAGTACTGCAATCACTCGATGTCCGGAAAGCCAGTGGTCCTGATGGTATTCCAGCGGTTGTACTTAAAAAATGTGCAGCGGAGTTATCTCCTATGCTGACGCGGCTGTACCGACTGTCCTACAGTTCGGGTACAGTGCCTTCGGCTTGGAAGGAGGCGAATGTCCAGCCGGTCCCCAAGAAGGGGGATCGCTCGGACCCAGCCAACTATCGACCCATAGCCGTCACCTCAGTGCTGTGCAAGGTGTTCGAGCACATAATTAACACACAGCTCATGCGCCACCTAGAGGATCACTCCTTGCTTAGTGACCAGCAATACGGTTTCAGACCGAAACGGTCAACGGGTGATCTTCTGGCGTACATGACCCACCTTTGGGGTGAGGCTATGGAGAAGCACGGTGAGTCATTGGCAATTAGTCTTGACATCGCCAAAGCTTTCGATAGGGTATGGCACAAATCGCTTCTTTCCAAGTTACCAGCCTTTGGCCTGCCTCCTAGACTGTGTGACTGGGTTGCAAGCTTCCTGCAGGGGCGCCGTATTCGCGTCCTTTGTGATGGACGAGCTTCGGAGTTCTTGCTGGTAAATGCTGGCGTGCCGCAGGGTTCCGTCTTATCTCCCACTCTCTTTCTTCTGCATATCAATGACATGCTCTGTAACGGAAACATTCACTGCTATGCAGACGACAGTACCTTACACGGGAGTTATTACGCACATCCTGCGGCCAAGCAGTCTGATATCGCGGAAAAAAGGCAGCTTCTTGTCACTGAGCTGGACCGGATCCTGGACCACATTTCTCAATGGGGCGCTAGGAACCTGGTCGAGTTCAATGCCAAGAAGACCCAGGCATGTGCGTTTACAGCAAAGGTATCTCCTTTCCTTCCCCTTCCCACTCTTCAGAGCACACCACTGCCACTGCAGGATCACCTCACTATCCTCGGTATGGATGTTCGCTGCAAACTGAATAACAAAAACTATATCGAGAGTATCATCAAATCAGCCTCGCGTAAACTCGGAGTCCTGAACAGAGTGAGACGTTTTTTCACGCCGGAGCAGCGGTGTCTTCTATACAAGACCCAAATTCGTTCCTGCGTGGAATACTGCTTACATCTCTGGGACGGCTCCGCAAAGTACTTATTAGATGCTCTCGACAGGTTGCAGCGACGTGCGGTCCGCATTATTGGGGATCCTGAGGTCACGAACACCCTCGAGCCTTTGCAGATGCGTAGAGATGTTGCGTCTTTGGCAGTTTTCTACCGTCTCTACCATGGTGAATGTTCTGACGAGCTCTTCCAATTAGTCCCACCCTCCCCTTTCCTTCACAGGACGACACGTGCAGGGCTAAGATGCCATCCATTTACGGTGCAGAGTATACCTGCTAGAACCAAGCGTTTCAGTGATTCATTCCTATGCCGCACCACTAAGACCTGGAATTCCCTGCCAGCTCACGTGTTTCCTTCTTCCTACAGTCCCGGGTCCTTTAAGCGGGGCGTGAAAAGGCATCTAATGAGGCCGTCAAGCTGAGTGCCGCCACTGTTAACATGGTAAATGTTTACGATGGCGACCCTCTTTCCGAGACTTTGCCTTTAGCTTAACATCAGGCGAGGTGAAGTCAAATTGACGTGTCCTGTATAAAAAAAAAAAAAAAAGTAAAGTCATTTTTTGGTTCCGATAGTTCGTAAGAACATCGGTGGATGATCCGTCGCCTTAAGCGCTTTAAGCGGGGCGTGAAAAGGCATCTAATGAGGCCGTCAAGCTGAGTGCCACCACTGTTAACATGGTACATGTTTGCGATGGTGACCCTCTCTCAGAGACTTTGCCTTTAGCTTAACATCAGGCGAGGCGAAGTCAAATTGATGTGTCCTAGATAAAAAAAAAGAAAAGATATTTGGATCACATCGGGGGTGTCTCGGTAGCCTAGTTGGCTAAAGCATTCCCCTGTAAGAGAAAGTTTGCGGGTTCGAGTCCCACCCGAGAGATTCATTTTTTCTGATGTGTTCGATTTCTAAACATGACTTTTTTTTTAAAGAATATTAGAACTTACTTTGATATAGTTTATAGTCTTCGAAGAGGTGAGGTCTCCACCAATATACCATAGCATGTCATTCATTGGCATGGTGGAGTACAGGGTGCGCCCTACATTAATGACCTCGCCCATTGTCATATTGTTCAGGGTGCCAGCACAGGTGTTGTAAATTTCTATATCGTCTGTTGGTTCTAAGCTAGAAACGAAAATAAGAAGAGTAAAATTATCATACTCAATACTTAAGCCCGTATTCCAGAACGATACCCAGTGTTGAATGTCGATTGATAACTAGACTGGCTGACCCAGCGAACTTCGTACCGCCAATTATTTTCCACCCGCATGGCATCCGATCCCGTTCCCGCTGCACCCACTTATACAATGATATAGTTATCTAAACAGCAACAGAAATAACCACACTGTCATTTCTGCGTACATGCCGATGCCGGCCGAATTTGTTGACATTAATGATCACTGCTCCGTTCCCTTTAGTAGCGTGATGATATATAGCCTATGTGTTATTCTGAAGTATAAGCTATATTATTGTAAAGTTTCATGAAAATCCATTCAGTAGTTTTTACGTGAAAGAGTCACAAACATCCATCCATACATACATACATACATACATCCATCCATACTCACAAACTTTCGCGTTTATAATATTAGTAGGATTTGAGAACAGATTGTGTTTTAGATCTAATGTCATTGTAAGTATTGATTCACATCTGAGCGTTCTGGAATACGGAAATATTGTAAAGTTTTAAGAGTATGTTTGTTACACTAATTTCAAGAATTACTGGTTGGAATTGAACAATTCTTTCTGTATTAAAAAGTCCTTTTATCAAGGAAGGTGATATATATCAACACGCTACTATTAAAGAGAGCGGAGCAGCAACTATAAATGTAAAAAAATCCGGCGGATTTGCATACCTAATTTAAAAAAATTCGGGCATATATCGCTTAAAGTCGAAAAGGCGAAGCGATTATTTATTTAAGAGACGCATAATGTCCAAGGGTAGTTCTTCAAAGACAAAATTTTCTATTTCTATGTGTGTATTTCTGTAACCAAGTAACGTAATTGCCTGAAATTTTTTGTTTTGGATACTTTATCTTTGTCCCTAACTTGGTCAAATGATATTTTTGAAATAGTTGCTGTCTAGGTACAAAATAAAAACATTTGAAGTATGTTCTTCTGATTCATATAACGCGTCCGTTTGCCATTTTCCGAAAGAAAATGTTTGATGTGGCGTTTTTCTTTTGATAAATGCATATAAACAATAATTTTATTGAAAGGAAATGACTTATCCTTTTATAAAATAATGCGTAGTAGTTAAACCTACTAATACTTTTTTTACAAATAAGTAAAACATAAGTGTCCGGCGTATAAAACTGATTAATATGGTGTAAGCTGCGCTTGATCATAGTTGACCGGGTAATACAGTTAGGATACTGATTATGCGCGCGGGGGGAATGAATCGTGCAACGAACAAGCTAGGAGGTGGACGGTGCGGCTGGTAGCCAGAGAACCCGGTGTTACGAAGGTAAATATATGATTCATCTGTGCTTGGTTCAGGTAGCATTCTGATTACAAAGCCTACTTTATAAGATTTATTTTATTGTTTTAAAACCTCAATTTGCGTTTGCTGTGATGCTTTTAGGTAATATTTTAATGTGGAAAACTTTTAATACTGAAGCCTGTATGAATATGGAGTTAAGCCAGATAATAGGCAAAATCCTGATTCATCTGTGCCTGCTTCATATGGTCAAAACACCATATGGATTAGAAAAGAGCAGTTTTATAGCGTAAATTTGCTTTTATTTGTAACATACATATTAAAGTATAGCTGCTACAAGTATATAGCCGCTATACATACTTTCATAATATGTATTTAGTTTAAATATTTAATTGCATTTTTGTTACATTGTACTGTAACGTATACCTACTATCACGCAATTGATAAAATGACAATTTTAAGATTAATTTTCCCTAATTTAGATTTTTCATTTTCATTTCATTTATTCATAAAAAGTTATTTATCTTTTAAACATTTCTATTTTTTTTTAATATTATAGTTTAAAACAATGCCACAACCTGAAGGTAAAAAGAAGGAGAAAAAGACACTGGCAGAGCGCATAAAGATGGAAAACATAAGAAAAATCCAAAAAAAATCCAAATCCTTTAGTAATTTTACTAACTTATACTTGACTTACTTGTGTACGTTTGTTTTGATAGTTGGAAATACGATTAGTGTCAAACATTCCATATAATTATAGTAGTTCATTATATGGAATGTTTGACATACGTAGTATACCTAGTACTGTGATTTTTTAATTGTAAAAGGTTTGTCTAATTGATTAAGTATTAAAGTTGTTTAATTTAAATTTTTGTTTCTGATTTATATGTCACCAATTCTGATTCATCTGGGCACAAAATATTTGAACGTCGATTACTTGAAAACTGCTGTATAAAAATGAGTCCCTCATTCAAATATATGATCTTTAGAATCCATATTTTCATATGAACATGTGTTACAAAGCTGATAGTGAAATTTAATTTCGGCCAGATGAATCAGTTGAAGAATGAAATTTCGAAGAAATACCCCCAAACTTCCAACAAAAATAATGAAAATACTGTAGATCAGACACATCTTGCGAACTTAAATGGGTCACCATCTCAGCATTAATGCTACGCACAAGGGCCATCTCGAAAGAGATAGTCCTGGGTCTGCCGGGGTGCGAGAGATATGCTTTTGGCAATCTCACCTCCGGCAACCAAGGATCCAAGACGGCGTGCGTTTTAGCCAGTTCGAGTCCGACATAACCACCTCCACCGGCTCCGTGGGGGTGGTACCCGTGGGGATTTATCGCACGATAAAAAAAAAACAAAATGCTTCGCAAAACAGCGAAGCAGCAGCACTATGATATATGAAGCGCTGTTTTACAGATGGCGCCACTAGTCGATAACCCCTGTAACCCATATTTTTTATTTTCCTGCCGAATTTGTTGACATTAAGATTGCAGGTCCGCTCTCCTGGGTAGTAACATGTTGGTATTCCTTATCACAATTTTGAGTCACAGCATTTCTGTACTTTTTACATAAAGTACCAGGCACACAGAAACTTCAAGCGCTTCAAAGAGGGTCGCGGGGATGGTATCAGTATTTATCACGGACAGGGCCGCCAATGAAGCGAGAGAAAGAAGGTAAACTAAGTTTCAGCGGTTCCAAACATTTTTATTTAAAAATTATTACGTATCACTTCAAGTGCATTCCGGACAGTAATAAAATTGCTCATAAGATGACGCATCTGACAGTTTAGAACCGCTGTGCTGACAGCTTTCCTGTACTACGAAACACGCAACGACAGCTATCGCTCGGCCATTGTCGCGTACGTGTGATATGTGCGATAAGGCCAGAGAAAATAATCGCTAGTTATCGCAACGTAACTCAGTAATGGTCGCTTTGTTTATCTTCTTTCTCTCGTCTCGTTGGCTTTACTTTAGTCAAGTATAATTATTTACCTTTTGGTGCCCCTCAGCCAGCCAGCCGCAACCATACTTTTGATGGAGATGTCCACTGGCATATAGTCAGCAATGAGGTCTGGATCAGTATAACAAGTCCTCAGAATACCTGCAAATTGTTCAAAATATTCAATACTAGCGTGCAGGACCCTAATTCATTCCTATGCCGCACCATTAAGACTTGGAACTCCCTGCCAGCTCACGTGTTTCCTTCTTCCTACACTCCCGGGTCTTTTAAGCGGCGCGTGAAAAGACATCTGATGAGTCCGTCAAGCTGAGTGCCACCACTGTTAACATGGTATATGTTTACGATCTGCGGTAGCTTAGTGGTATGGGTAATGGACTGCTGAGACGAGTTCTCGGGTTCGATCCCAGGTTTACTTTTCGATGCTTTTCGAAGTTATGTGTGTATTTATCGCAGGTTTATAAGTGCCCGGTTAATGGCAATAGGCTCGCCACCTATTACATTGGGACCTAAAAACATAAACTGGCGAAATGTGGGTGCTAGCACCTCTGCCTACCCCTTCGGGGAATATAGGCGTGAGTTTATGTTATGTTATGTTTACGATGGTGATCCTCTTTCCGAGACTTTGCTTTTAGCTTACTATCAGGTGAGGTAATGTCAAATTGACGTGTCCTTTAAAAAAAAGTAAGGTTCTTCAAGAAGGGCATTAGAAGGTTCCTAAAGTGTCGGTAGCACGAGTGACGCCACTGCTGTTGCATACATATATTGGCCACGATAACCACTTAACATCAGGCTCTTGATTCTACTAAAACTAAACCACTGTGGCGCCACAGTCACTGCAAAAAATTACATTAAATTTTAGACTTTATTTCTATAAAAAGTCCAAAATGAAATGAAAACAGTTTCATTACACTTTTTCAATTACTCTGCAAAATTTTATTTAATTTTGAACTTTAACCGCATCGCTTTAAAGTCTATTATTCAATGCCGTTTGTTTGCAGTGGCGGTGGCGCCACTGTGGTTTGGCTTTAGCAGAATCGAGGCGCAGGTGGGCCGTATGCCTTTGTCCTTGAAAACTTACCTTTTCCACTAGCTACGAGGAGTCCAACAGGTCCGTTGAAGTTCTCTATCCACCCCGGCACTGGTTCCTCCACACTCGATATCACTGGAAATTATAAGGATAATTATAAGAATTGGTAAAAATCTAATATATAAAATTCTTCCTACAATCCCGGGGCCTTTAAGCGGGGCGTGAAAAGGCATCTGATGAGGCCGTCAAGCTGAGTGCCACCACTGTTAACATGGTACATGTTTACGATGGTGACCCTCTTTCCGAGACTTTGCCTTTAGCTTACCACCAGGTGAATCAAATTGGCGTGTGCCTTATAAAAGAAAGAAAGAAATGGGGTGGTGATACTTGTATTCTTTCTCCATCACCACACAAATAGACCGAAAATGAAAATGAATATTCTCACCTATAGAAGGCCTGACAATAATGGCTGGTAGCTGGCCTTTGGTCTCATACACAACATGTTCTGCTAGCTGTTTCGAGAACGCGTATGTATTCGGTACTTCGCCCAAGATCCTGAAAAGCAGAAGTCTGTGTGAAGGAATATCTTTGAAGGCTTATGAGGTATAAGAGAAACTTCATCCAACAGACGCTCAAGCTGTGGAAAGAACTCCTTGCTGTGGTTTTCCTAAGCGTCTACATTATGGGGTCCTTCAGGCAGGACATTAGAAGGTTTCCACAGGGTCATTAGCACGAGCGTGACTGCTCTGGTGTTGCACATGTCAATAGGCCACGGTAATCACTTTCCATCAGATGAACTGATGCTTGTCTGTCACCTAAGTGGCAATAAAAAGGACCCCATTTTCGTGTAGTAGTTTCAGGCAGAATCCCTTAAAAGTAATGGTACTCTTATGGGAAACCAGGAGTATGACAGTTTTACCCTTTTTTTTTAAGAATATTAGAACCGTAGTTACTAATATTCCCTCTAACCCCTCCAGCTAAGCTAAATTGCTTGTGTTAGGAGTGGGTTCACGTCGGTAGTGTAATGGCCAGGATCGAACCCGGGACCTCTCGACCTTATGATCGACTCCTTAACCACTAAGCTACCGACGCTTCTCACCTTCACCACCAGTGGGTACAATCCAGAAGTAGAACGGAACAAAAGTCGAAATACCTCAATAATTTGAAGAGGCACTTACTTTGGAGTAAATATTTTGAGGGTATGCTCATCCAAGGTCTCGCATACTTTCAGGGTGTCCTTCACGTCTGCATGTGGGGGGTACATGACCTCGTTGATTGGATTCCAGTTGGTGTTTGAATAGGCGGTCGATACTAGGACGAAGGCCTGTTAAAAATGTAGGGTAGGCTGAGAATTTTCGTGTAAATTTTAAGTTATGATTGAGATTACCCGGGTTTTTCCAAAAAGCCGGCAAAGTGCGAGTCGGACTTGCGCACCGAGTGTTCTGTAACTTAAGCTACATAAACCATAATATATTTTTCACACCACCTGCTCGACAATGCCTCATTATATATCATGCAAACCTTACTCAAAGTAAATCATTATAGCCCTTGTCTTTTGCCGGGGTGTAATGTTGTACTGAATTTCATTATAACCCGCCGGGCAATAATGTGATTCTCACTTCTCTTAGTTCTTGTTATGCATTTAAAGTCTAATTTCGTCAAAATCGCGCGGCGCGCGGCTGCTGCAGCTGCTGGTGGCCGACGGCGAGGAGGTGGACTGCGGCGCGCGCCGCGCCTCATTTATTTGAAAATCGAACTTATTCGAAAATCAAGCTGGCCACGCCACGGCAAGCCGAACGAAAAAAAATCAATACTTAAAACAAAAGCCGCGAGTATTTCAATACGGTGCAATCAGTATCAGACAAAACTGCAAAAGAAGATAGAATAAAACATTAAGAAAATGTCGAGTGACGAAATAGTATTTTAATAATTAAAATACTTTTTCTAGTAGCCCTGGTTTTTATTGTCTCGCAAAAGGTGAGAAAAGTAGAGTATACTCCTCAGGGATAAAACAGATTTTGCCTTGGGCGCACTTAAATCCTTCACTGCTCTCAGGACTCCATTTTAATTCCCTCACTTCGCTCGGGAATCAACTCAAAACCCCGTCGCTACGCTCGGGAGTTAAATCTGGAGTCCTTCGTAACGCTCAGGATTCAATATCGCGCCCGTGACATAATACAGTGCTTTATCCCCTTGGTGTACAATCTACTATTAATTGCGTTGACTTAGAAGTTTGATTTTTGCACAGCTTCCAGACGTTATAGACTTGAGCATGTGGTATAAATTTCAACGTGATACCTCCACGCATGCCTGAGAAAAAGGTCTTGACAGACAGATGGACAAACAGACAGACAGACGGACAGACGGACTACGAAGTGATCCTATAAAGCTTCCGTTTTTTCCTTTTGAGGTACGGAACCTAAAAATGGGCAAAAGTTCATCTATTTCTATATCAATCAAGCCATCTCTTGGTGGAGTCCTATAGTATCAACATCATCATCTGAGATTGACACGGTCATTCACATTAGTAGTGTAACATAACGACCTGTCTTCACAATAAAAACATTACCCTCCTTCCGTCGGCAGTCGGGTAAAAATTAGCTCAGCGATCATCAGTACACCGTTATCAAGGTGCTTGAAACAGCACTGAAATATTACTCAATGTAAATAAAAACATGGTAAATATCCCGGTGAGTGTTACACTAATAATCATTATCACCTTCTGAGCATTTTCCTAACCCAGTCAGCTTTCCTGTCTAACTCTGAAGTGGCTGAACTTAAATTTTCCGTGAAGCGACACCAGCGTTTCTCTGAATGTCCACAACGTAGGCAGAAACTACTGAACGAATTTTGATGTGGTATTTTTATGTCTTGGTAGAGTACTTAGTAGGTTAGTAGAGTAGAGTTCTCGGTAGAGTAGGACAGGAGATATGAGCAAAAGTCGCGTTAACCGACATTAGTGCAGGCGGAGTATAAAATTATCGAAAAATTTTATCTCTTACAGAGAGATTCTTCATTTCTTTGGCTAGCTCCACCATCTCTATTGTGCCTCTAAGGTTCATCTTCACAGCGTAAGGCAGGGGATCGTCAAATCTGGAAACGGAGAAAGGGACGGCTTTATTTTCTTTAAAGGCACCACAATATTATTGGGACTATTTTTTGCTACTGTATGCTGTTCAGTTGTTGTTAGATACCGGTGGAGTACCGGCTCCATTAGCTCTTCCCATGGGCGTCGTAGAAGGTGACTAAGGGATAGCAATGTTCTAACCAGGCGCGGATCCAGGGGGGGGGGTCATGGGGGTCATGACCCCCCCCTGGGCAGATCGTCTTCTGATTATTTTATTAATCTCATATAGGTCAGTCATGCATAAATTGACCAAAATACAATAATGTATTTAAGTATAAGTAAAAGAATTTTATCTAAGCTCAAGCATATTTAACGAATGACACGCATAATACCTACTTATGACTATCGCACTCTCCATATATCCAGCCCGCGCCCCTCGCGTGAACTGCGTTCAAACCGTTCGAAAAATGAACGAAATTCCTACCCGCGACGCACCCGAACTGTGCCAAAACGACGAGCTTCGAGCTGATCATTGCATTGCAACTCATGCGGTTCTAGCGGTCTGACGTAAGACGTAACTATCGTGAAGGCAAAATTTTGTGAGGGCGTAATTAATTATAATACAGGGTGTAAGAGGAACGCCCCCGAAGCTGAAATCCCCTAGTAGTACTCCAGGTCACGGCGGCGCGGCGGCGCGCTAAAAAGCGCGCCTCCCCATTCCGGGGGCGAGTTGGGGACACCGTTGTCCCGCCTCCTGAGGAGGGCCAGACCGTAAGGGATGGCCCTGGGTCAGCCGGGGTGCGAGGGATATGTCGATGACAACCTCACCTCCGGCCTAGCACCACGACCCACAGTCGGCGTGCGGTTTTAGTCGGTTCGAGTCCGACATAACCTCCCCTTCCGGCTCCGGTAGGGGAGGTACCCAAGGGGATTTCCGCACGGAAAAAAAAAGTAGTACTCAAGGTACATAACACATTGGCATGCATTGGCAAAAAAGATAACAAATTGTCCAAATTATTTTTTTAATTTGGACAATTTGTTATCTTTTTTTTTCAGTTTTTTTTTTATTATTTTTATTTTGCATTATTTACTCTACATTGTGTTAAGAAAGCTGTCTGAGAAACCCCACCTTGACCGATTCTCCTTGCTTCGACCGACCTGTGTCCGAAGTCTGTTTAGGGACTTCCACCTGATCCAGAAGATGTCGTGCTCAGGGGGCAAACTCTCCGACAGCGGAATGAAAGGGAATGATAGCGAGCTCCGCGCTCTCCATAGGTCCACCCTGGCCGGGGAGGAATCGCCATCGGCGGATGCAACGCATGCCCAGAAACTCTTTCGGCTTTTCAGCCTTTTTAGCACGTGATGGTGGCCGTGCATGGGGTGTCGCTGATCCCGTTCCAGCTTGCCCCTCTCCATGGATGACGCCACGTCTCTGCGTACGCTTGGAGGTGCTATGCCAGCTAAAGGATACAGCATCTGTTACGGAGTCGGTTTGAGACAACCTGTTATTGTAGGTCTCATTTAGTGCTACATCCACTAGCCCAGCATGTGCAGAACGACCCCATACGGGACACGCATATTCACCCACAGAATAACACAAAGTTAGCTCTGTTGTTCGCAGCACCTGCGGTGCCGCCCCCCCAGGTTGTGCTCGACAGCCTTTTTAAGAGGTTGTTGCGTGCCGAGACCTTCTGTTTGAGGATATTGCGGTTCTTTTTCAAGTTCAGGGACCTGTCCAGGTATTTGGGGTGTGAGCAGTGTTCAATTTCAACTTCGCGCCACTGTATTTTCAGCTCTCGCTTTGCCAGCCCCGAGGTGGAAGGCGCACGACTGCGTTTTTGCTGGTTTGGGCTTCAGGGCATTACTGATGTAGTAGCGGCTTAGCTCCTCGAGTGCGTCTTCAGTTTTTCCTCTACCTTCTCAAAGGATCCCTGTGACGTGAGAGCCAAGTCGTCAGCGTAAAGGAAACGTGTCGTGCGTGGGCTAAGGGGTTGATCGTTGGTGTAGACGTTGAAGAGCAACAGAGCCAGAACACTACCTTGAGGTAGGCCATTCCTCAGCACTCTCCAGCCGCATTTTTCGGCAATTGCACCTGATAGCGTCGGTTCCGGAGGAGTTCACCCAAGATTGCCGCAAGTTTGCGATCTCCAGTGATTCTTTCCATCTTCCAGAGGAAACGTTTGATGTTCACAGTGTCGTAGGCTGAAGACAAGTCAACAAAAACTGCGCCAGTCACTTTGCGTGTCTCAAAGCCATTCACGATATTTTGCGTGAGGTTGAGGAGCCAGTCTGCTCTGGGATCAGCTTGGGGTCTATGATGTTAGCTAGACGATTAAGAAGCACCCTCTTGAAGAGTTTCAAGGTTTGGCACAGGAGAGAAATCGGTTTGAAACTTTTTGGGTCGTCCATAGGATTCCCCGGCGGCTTCGGTATGGCGATTACTTTGGCCTTACTCCAGAGACGTGGGACCCTAACAGAAGCAATGCAGTCATTGAAGAGAGTTAGGAGCCATGACACGGCAGCAGGGACGAGGTGTTGTACTTGCTCCACTGAAAAATTGTCCCTTTGCGAATGTATTCCGGACGAAGTCGGGTCCCAGGCCGCATGTTGCTTGTACATATAACATAGTACATATAACGTATTTTTCAAAATAAGTATCGTTTCAAAATATTAATTAACTTTAACTTTACCTATATTTATATATATATATATATATATATATATATATATATATATATATATATATATATTTTATTTAAAGTATATATTGTAAATGAGTTCGAGTCTTAACCTCGACTATGACCCCCCCTGGCTGGAAAGCTGGATCCGCCCCTGGTTCTAACTGATAGTAAAAAATAGTCAGTGAAAAAGTGCTCGCTTAGCGGCAATATGCATACCTCCAATTACATGGGACCGAAAGCCATTTTGGATATGTGGCTGTTAATACATCTCTGCCTATTTGGGAATTTACAGACGTGAATATACAGGGTGTAATCGTTAAGTGTGTCCAGGCCATTATTTCGTAACTATTACAGATATCAAAAAACTTTCAACTGATATCGAAAGTACGTTACCTAATGAGTAAATGACATCAATAACTTTTTTTAAATCAAACGAGAGGTATCTAAAATTTTGACATTAAACACTCCCATACATTTTGTATGAGTTTAGCAGAAAGGTTTTAGTGTCCTTATTTTTAAAGAATATTTTAGCTCCTCACGTGATATACAGGATATTACGTGAGGTTAACGAGGTGACTGATCAAATTCGGGTGTAAAAGTGCCTCTGTCCACCCCTTCGGGGGTAAAGATGTGATGTAAATTGCTTAAAAAAAATCGAATAAATAATGTTTTATATCTCACCTCACGCTTGCTGCTACATGGTACACAATATTTACATTGTGAATAAGAAGCGCTCGATCTTCGTCTGATAGTCCTGAATAACAACATCAGCAGTTAAAATCTAAAGTAAAGACAACGAGACGAGAGAAATAAGGTAAACAAAGCGACCATTACTGAGTTACGTTGCGATAACTAGCGCTTATTTTCTCTGTCCTTGTCGCACATGTCACACGGGTACGTGACAATGGCCAATGTTACGTGAACACTGGTTCCGGTAATAAAAAATGAAAACATTTGAACATAGCAGTAATAAACGGTAAATACCGGTAGCTCGCGATTGCGGCGCGTCCCCCATCACTGGGTGGTGAACGCGGTCATTACCTTTTAAGGTAATGCATCGTGCTAACGCGCATATAAAATGAGTCACACGAATTGATAACCAATCAGCGCATTCCGTCAAACGGAGAATCAGCTGACGGCACAACACTAATCGACAACAAGAAAAAAAACACGCCCCGCGCTCGCGCCGAGGTAGACGGCAGACCTCATTCGATCGCGAGACTTCGCGGCGGAACGTGATAATCTGAACGTGAACGTCATAATCTTAAAACCTAAATAACATATAGTCTAGATTCTGCCAGTTACTATTAATATTGTATTGTATTAGTGTAGTCTACTAGTCTAACATTAATAGCTGTTCCCAATATAAGGGGTAAGTCTAGTGTCCTTAATAAACAGTGCGCGAGTATTAAACGATAGTCACGTAAATAATAAAGTAAAATAACATCTTCATTCGCGTGTAACATTCCTGCTTAGCCCCTAGGAGCTAAGCGTGATGATAGCTCATTTTTAGTACCTGCCTACCTGCGGTCGGGAGTTCGGTAGTTACCTAGCTGTAGTTTATCCTTTGTGTAAATGTAATTAAATTAAATTTAAAGTAAACTGTGATTAACATCGTAATCGTTAAAATGTTGTAAGAAAGTTATTGTATGAAGTGTGTCCATAATATATGTCGCGAGTATACATGTCGACAGACAGCCGAATATAGTAATTGCTTAAGAACTATTCAATTAGTTGTAATGTTTGATTGTTCGTATTCTAAGAGAAAAATCAACACGGTATATATCTCGCCATAATTTTCTATGGATACCCACATTTTGAAAATATGTAAATTGTCGAATTTTAATCTCGTTTTAAATCCACGGTTCAGCATATATATGTATTATAGCTTAATTATTACTGAACCATTTGTTTATGGTTGATTGAACCGTGGTTAACGGGATTACAGACGTATTTACGATAAATACTTACGATTATGAATTCCGGAACAATCCAGTTTTATTATTTGTTTTATTGTGTATTTTATGTGTTATGTGTACCTACCATTGTACAGCGCCGCCGACCTTAGGGCCCATGTAGAAAATTATATGTTGGGGCCCGGCGCTGTTGCATTGGGTTCACGCACCAGTGCCTAATCGTGTGGTTGTCTCCCCAGAACTTGGTACCGGCTGGAATACCGGTGTCCAACTGCATACCGGCTGGAATAGCTTCACCGCACCGTACCGGCCCGCCTCCGAACCAGCTGAGGTTGCCTGCCCGCTCCGTACCGTCTTGAAGACGGCCTTGGCGACGACCCCGCGGACCGAACTAGCAGCTGCGAAGCCTGGTGACCTTGAGGGGAAGACAACGTCACACTCGCACGGGGCCAGCCCGGAACCCCAAGTTGAGTACATTACTCAGCCAACCGTTTATAGTGACGTGTACGCGTACCCGAACCGACACTCGACCTTGAATTAGAGTATTTTTATTATTGTATAGCAGGACCTACGGATTAAAGTTGTAGATCTCGTACCAATCGTAATCGATCATCTCGTGCATATATTGGTTTATGTAGTTTATATATTAAATAATTTTGTTCATTTAGTTGATTTCAGTTCATAATTAATCATTTTGACACCGTTTTAGTGGTCTCGTACTTAGCATTGTCAACCTAGGCTTGAGGTAACCGCTGGGTTAAAAATAAGCCTTCACTGTGTATAAAAGCTTCCTTAGTGTGAAGTCTTTTTTTATCTGAGGGAGACTTATGTTCTCCCTGGGTTCTATAGCACGTCAGAGCGGTTAGTGACTCTGTTGCCGGGAGGTTAGCTTCAAGTGGTTTGCAATGTACCGTCGAGGAAAGCTGGCGCCAAACTTAACACCTCAATCGCAAGTGGTACGTCCCATCAGGTTGGATAGGGCCGGACAAGGTATGTGTGGTTCGTCTTCCTACCTCCGCGGGAGGAAGACTTGGTGTGATAGGTGTATGTTAGATGGTGTGTCTGTGTTTCTGTATGGTTGTATGAAAGGGTTTTGCTTGCATTGAAGCCAATGACCTCGTTCCAGAGGGTTTGTTTCAAGCGGATTTTCACTGTTCCCCCAGTAAAAATCCTTCTCCCAGTTCGTCGGGTATTGTTACGTGAACACTGGTTCCGGTAATAAAAAATGAAAACATTTGAACATAGCAGTAATAAACGGTAAATACCGGTAGCTCGCGATTGCGGCGCGTCCCCCATCACTGGGTGGTGAACGCGGTCATTACCTTTTAAGGTAATGCATCGTGCTAACGCGCATATAAAATGAGTCACACGAATTGATAACCAATCAGCGCATTCCGTCAAACGGAGAATCAGCTGACGGCACAACACTAATCGACAACAAGAAAAAAAACACGCCCCGCGCTCGCGCCGAGGTAGACGGCAGACCTCATTCGATCGCGAGACTTCGCGGCGGAACGTGATAATCTGAACGTGAACGTCATAATCTTAAAACCTAGATAACATATAGTCTAGATTCTGCCAGTTACTATTAATATTGTATTGTATTAGTGTAGTCTACTAGTCTAACATTAATAGCTGTTCCCAATATAAGGGGTAAGTCTAGTGTCCTTAATAAACAGTGCGCGAGTATTAAACGATAGTCACGTAAATAATAAAGTAAAATAACATCTTCATTCGCGTGTAACATTCCTGCTTAGCCCCTAGGAGCTAAGCGTGATGATAGCTCATTTTTAGTACCTGCCTACCTGCGGTCGGGAGTTCGGTAGTTACCTAGCTGTAGTTTATCCTTTGTGTAAATGTAATTAAATTAAATTTAAAGTAAACTGTGATTAACATCGTAATCGTTAAAATGTTGTAAGAAAGTTATTGTATGAAGTGTGTCCATAATATATGTCGCGAGTATACATGTCGACAGACAGCCGAATATAGTAATTGCTTAAGAACTATTCAATTAGTTGTAATGTTTGATTGTTCGTATTCTAAGAGAAAAATCAACACGGTATATATCTCGCCATAATTTTCTATGGATACCCACATTTTGAAAATATGTAAATTGTCGAATTTTAATCTCGTTTTAAATCCACGGTTCAGCATATATATGTATTATAGCTTAATTATTACTGAACCATTTGTTTATGGTTGATTGAACCGTGGTTAACGGGATTACAGACGTATTTACGATAAATACTTACGATTATGAATTCCGGAACAATCCAGTTTTATTATTTGTTTTATTGTGTATTTTATGTGCTATGTGTACCTACCATTGTACAGCGCCGCCGACCTTAGGGCCCATGTAGAAAATTATACGTTGGGGCCCGGCGCTGTTGCATTGGGTTCACGCACCAGTGCCTAATCGTGTGGTTGTCTCCCCAGAACTTGGTACCGGCTGGAATACCGGTGTCCAACTGCATACCGGCTGGAATAGCTTCACCGCACCGTACCGGCCCGCCTCCGAACCAGCTGAGGTTGCCTGCCCGCTCCGTACCGTCTTGAAGACGGCCTTGGCGACGACCCCGCGGACCGAACTAGCAGCTGCGAAGCCTGGTGACCTTGAGGGGAAGACAACGTCACACTCGCACGGGGCCAGCCCGGAACCCCAAGTTGAGTACATTACTCAGCCAACCGTTTATAGTGACGTGTACGCGTACCCGAACCGACACTCGACCTTGAATTAGAGTATTTTTATTATTGTATAGCAGGACCTACGGATTAAAGTTGTAGATCTCGTACCAATCGTTTTCTGCATCCTTGACCCCGTAGGGCCCCGTATCACCAAGCGACAGCTGTCGTTCCGTGTTTCGTAGTACAGGAAAGCTGTCAGCGCAGTGGTTCTAAACTGTCAGATCCGCCATCATATGAGCAAATTCATTCCTGTCTGGAATGCGCTTGAAGTGACCCGTAATAATTTTCAAATAAAAATGTTTGGAACCGCTGAAACTTTGTTTACCTTTTTTCTCTCGCTTCGTTGGCTTTACTTTAGGAGCCAGTGCGTTGTACACATTTTTCATTAAGTAGGTATATATTTTTTCCGATATAAAGACCCGTATTCTAAAACGAACGACACTCTCACTCAATCCTGCATCTCGATTTATCTGAGGACAGATTATATATATCAGATCGAGATTCAGAACTGAATATCATTCCAAAATACGGGCCTTAATCTACCTATAGAAGAAAAATAGATGGCATACTTGCTTTCATATTTCATTTAAAAAGATTTTTGTGAGTCACCGTGACTCACAATAATAAATATTCCACAACATTCCACACAACGCTATCTAGACCCATGGTAAGCTTAACTAGCTTCTGTTATGGAATCTAGAATGCGGATAAACATACTTAGATACTTTTTGTTTGTAAATACATACATGTTATACATAGAAACACCCAGACCAATGCAATACATAATCATGCAGACAAATATTTGCACTGAGCGGCGATCGAACCCGCGCCTCCTGCGAAGCGGCCGCGTTCACTACCGCCACGCCACAGAGGCTGTCACTCACAAAAATCTTTTAGGTAAATGGCAAAAAAAATCTAGGTAAGTAAATAGGGTAATTCTTTAAACAGCAGAACTCACCAAGTCCTGGCTCCATAACATCGCCAGCGACCACAAAGACTTTGGTTTGAAAAAGAGTAGGTTTCTCTTTTCTTAATCTGTCGAAGCACTGCAAAGAAAGTAACCATGATTATATAAAAAATACTAATTACAATCTGTGAACTAGACAAAATAGAGTATATTTTTTAATATAGGACACTTTTTTTTTCTTGCGGCAATCCCCTCGGATACCTCCGCCGCCGGAGACGGACGGGGAGGTTATGTTGGACTCGAACCGATTAAAACCGCACGCCGAATGAGGGTCGTGGTGCTAGGCCGGAGGTGAGGTGGTCATCGACATTATCCTTCGCACCCCGGCTAACCCAGGGCCATCCCGCACGGTCAGCCATGTCACGGACGGACACAACAATATAACTACACCTCGCCTGATAGTAAGCTGACGGCAAAGTCACAGGAAAGAGAGTCATCATTACAAATACCAACAATCCATACTAATATTATAAATGCGAAATTAATCCTGTCTGTCTGTATGTTACGCTTTCACGCCTAAACCACTGAACGGATTGTGATGAAATTTGGTATAGGGGTAGATAAGAAGGGGTAGGCAGAGGTGCTAGCACCCACATTTCGCCAGTTTATGTTTAGGTCCCAATGTAATAGGTGGCGAACCTATTGCTATTAACCGGGCATCTAAAACCGGCTGCGATAAATGTGGGTGCTAGCACCTCTGCCTACCCCTTCGGGGAATACAGGCGTGAGTTTATGTTATGTTTTATGGTAGATTAGACCATGAGAAAGGACATAGGCTATGTTTGGTCGCGATAACCGACATCCACGTGGGCTGAGCCGCGGGCAAAAGCTAGTGTTATATAACTGAGCACTCGGCTTGACGACCTCATCAGTTGCTTTTTCACGCCCCGCTTAAAGGACCCGGGACTGTAGGAAGAAGGAAACACGTGTTCTGGTAAAGAATTTAAAGACTGTACTACAGCTATGAAAAGAGCTACCGAACCGCTTCGTTCTTGAAGAAATATTCTACACCGTATGTGGTTGACATCTAAGCTCTGCGCGGGGTTGTCCTACTTAGGGTGGAAGATTTTCATGCCCCTTGGAGGGGAGGTACTCGAAATACTGGCGATAAAAAATTTCGCTCTAAGGAAACATTCCTTTATTTTTTTAAAGAAACAAAACTGCATTCAGAGATTTTCGAAAACTCGTTTGAGACCCCCGGTAATCGAACCGACTAAAACCCCAAAAAATTAAATCCTGTATTTTTATGGTTTCAGTTGATAGTGGCAATCATAAGGATCAAATCTGTCTAACAAATATGGTAAACTAGCTTTTGCCCGCGGCTCCGCCGGCGTGGATGTCGGTTATCGCGACAAAACATAGCCTATGTCCTTTCTCAAGGTCTAATCTACCCCTATACCAAATTTTATCAAAATCGATTAAGTGGTTTAGGCGTGAAAGCGTAACATACAGACAGACAGAAAGACAGACAGACAGACAGACAGAGTTACTTTCGCATTTATAATATTAGTATGGATTAATTGAAAGCAAATCTTCCACCCCTGTATAGTAAAGGAAAGGGTGGCACTCAGCCAGGGTGCCCTCAATGTCGATGACAACCTCACCTCCGGCCTAGCACCACGACCCACAGTCGGCGTGCGGTTTTCCGTTGTAGTCGGTTCGAGTCCGACATAACCTCGCCTGCGGCGGGGAAAGTATCCGAGGGGATTTCCGCACGAAAGAAGAATCACACTATTAATATAGGTATAATAGCCTAGTGGTATGGGTAATGGACTGCTGAGACGAGGTCTCGGGTTCGATCCCAGGTTTACCATGGCACACACCAATGACTATTCGATGCTTTTCGAAGTTATGTGTGTATTTATCGCAGGTTTATAAGTGCCCGGTTAATGGCAATAGGCTCGCCACCTATTACATTGGGACCTAAAAACATAAACTGGCGAAATGTGGGTGCTAGCACCTCTGCCTACCCCTTCGGGGAATACAGGCGTGAGTTTATGTTATGTTATGTTATGTTATGTTATGAAAAAAAATGTTTTTTTATTTGGTTTTCACCAGCCACCATACATGGGACAATTTGCGAATGGAACGTTTTGAGAATGGGACATTGTGCAACTGGGACGTTTTGCGAATGGGACGTTATGCGACTAAACCACGAGCTTGAAGACATTTTTTATACCACCAAGGTGGCAAACAAGAACACGGCCCACCTAATAGAAAGCGGTTACTGTGGCCTGTGGCCGTGTGTAAACTGTACTGTGTGTAAACAGGGGTGTCAGACTTATGCTGCTCGAAAACAATCAGGATAACATCTAAAAGAAGATGATGATAATATTCATTGAATACATAGGGAAAAATGAAACTTCTCGGGCGGGACTCGAACCCGCGATCTTTTCCTTACAGGGGGAATGCCCTGACCAACTACGGACGGATAAAGATAGAAGGGAAATTTGAATCACATCGGGCGTGTCTCGGTAGCCGAGTTGGTAAAGGCATTCCTCGTGTAAGGGAAAAATCGCGGGTTCGAGTTCCGCCCGAGAATTTTAATTTTTCCCTAAGTATGTATTCGATTTGTATAGTTAGCATACTTATTGCTGTAAAATTCATTCAAGTATTTGGACGGAGTTATCAAAAGTCAATGTTTAAAAATGATTGTAACATCATTCATTGGTTCCGACAGTTCGTAAGAACATCGGTGGATGACTCCACCGTCGACTTTAAGACGGATAAAAATAGAAGAGAAATTCGAATCACATCGGGGGTGTATCGGTAGCCGAGTTGGTCAAGGCATTCCCCCTGTAAGTGAAAGATCGCGGGTTCAAGTCCCGCCCGAGTAGATTTATTTTTATTTCTTACTAGCTGACCCGGCGAACTTCGTCCCGCCAATTTTTTTCCGCCCGCGTGGCGTCCGATCCCGTTCCCGCTGCATCCTCTACTATATTAAGCATGTATAATACATATAAACATTCTTCTTGAATTACTCTATCTATTAAAAGAAACTGCATCAGAATTTGTGGCGTAGTTTTGAAGATATAAGCATACATAATGACGGACAGACGCGGATAGCGACTTTGCTTTTTATATTATGTAGTGATGTATTCAATTTGTATAGTTATCATACTTAATGCTATAAAATTTATTCAAAGACTAGCTTTTGCCCGCGGCTCCGCCCGCGTGGATGTCGGTTCCCGGCAATGAGCAGTTTTCTAGTAGGTATTTAAAGCTTTCCTAAAGACGGGCTAGATGGCGCAGTCGGCACTTTTGGTAAGAAGAGTGTGCCCTAATCCATTGATTTCGTAATGTAATTTCTTGTGGAATCTAATGTTTTCTGTATGTATGAACAGCACACCGCATATTGAATATTAGTTACCTATTACTGAAAACAAAGATTATTGTATTTACTACAATGTATTATTACTTATCTAAAATTATGTAGGTATCAACTTTTTGAAGTTGCAACATTACATACAAACAAACTTGAACGCTTTAGAAGCACCAAATAATCAAATTGAGATATTCGTTCAGTTCTTTCTTGCCACAGACTAAATTGGCCTCCACAATGCAAATTACAAAAATTACCAAAAGCTATGCTAGCGCCATCTCTTGATGATTTTAAAAGCAAGTGATTATGTACCTACTGGAAAACTGCTCATTATTCGAATTTTTCTCACCTTTTAACCCTTCCCTAGAGCTACACGAACATTTCAAGACCAAGATAAGATAAATCCGTTCAGCCGTACCCGAGTTTTAGCGAGACTAACGAACAGCAATTGATTTTTATATATATACTAGCTTTTTCCCGCGGCTCCACCCGCGTGGATGTAGGTTCCCAGGAATTATTCGAATTATTCTCGCCGTAAAAACCATCCTTGAACTTCAACGAATATTTAAAAAAAAGAATTGGCGAAATTGGTCCAGGCACTGTCGAGTTATAATAATAATAATAATAATCATTTATTTCAGACGAATTATGTCCATATGTGTTAGTAACAATTTGGTCTTACAACTATGTTAGTACTACATGTCAATAAATTAAAATATAAATCGAGGGGACGCGCTAGCATGCAGGCACGTCCACCTTTGTAGGACGGGAAGGTCCCACCTCCCGGACAATACCTTCAGGATGCTGTTGGTGCTGCCTAGCAGTCTATTGCACATAGACGCGCTCCGCTTTCTTATTATAGCATAGAAATCGTCGCAATGTGCCTCCGCGAACATATTTGATGCGCTACAATACCTCGGCAAGTTGAGCAGCACCCTGAAGGCATTGTTGTATTGAACGCGTAGTGCGCTGTACGCCCGCTGCGTGAAGTTGGTCCACAGGCTGCACGTGTAGAAGGACTGGCAATATGCGCTTACCAACACATTTAGCGATTCATTTTTATATTATAGATAGATGATGATACTGTCATAATTATCACGGTAGTGTAGCCGTAACATTAAAAACAAAGCGTTTACAATTTATATAACATTAATGCTAATGGGTTTCCACTAGTTTTTGCGCTGTTATCTATATGGTTGTTAATAGCTTTAAGGCCAACAGTTTTATAGCATTAAAATAAGTCGCATCTATAATGATATAACAAGTAGAACTGGTTACTTTGACCTCAGGGAAATTTGAAGTGATTCAGGTGTGGCTTAATAGCTCAGTTGGAAGAGCATACCCCCTGTAAGGAAAAGGTCGTGGGTTCAAGTCCCACTTGGGCATTTCATTTTTCCCGATGTACCTATTCGAGTATGCTATATTTTAATCACAGTTTTGAAAATCTTTTTTTTAAGCTATATAAGTATGTTAGGATGGTCTGAAAACGGTTAGCTACGTTCTCGTACGACCCGCAAGTAAAGGTTGCTGGCACAGGTTTGATACGTAAATAGAAAATTAGAATTAGTATTGTATTTGTATAGGAACCATAATATCCACATTTCACCCCAGAAAAGGTATTCGTGTCGTTACGGAGAAAGAATACAAGTATCCCCATCTCATCCGAAGGGTGCTGTAAGAGGCGACTTACGGAAAATTACGCAGACGATATCACTGCGAGAGAAGGAACACCCGAAATAATATCCTGTACCAACCCGTCTGGCCAGCGTGGAAACTGTAATCCAGATCCTCCCAACATTGGGAGAGACTGTGTTAGGTTACCTAATTGATTGCTTGTCCCCCAGAAAGGGTGGGTGTATTGCACTGCCACCCAGGCCTTCGTGTATTAGGGTGACAGCTCCATATGTCCAGCTGTGGACTGCAATTGATTGAAGCTATAAGTGTCAATACCAAGGTTTACCTAAACGTAAAGCCAACGTAGCGAGAAAAAACCGGTAAACTTTTTTATTTGAAAATGATTATGTATCACTTCAAGCGCGTTCCAGACAGGAATGAAATTTCTCATAAGATGGCGGATCTGACAGTTTAGAAACGCTGTGCTGACAGCTTTCCTGTACTACGAAACACGCAACGACAGCTGTCGCTCGGCTATTATCGCGTACGTGTGATATGTGCGACAAGGACAGAGAAAATAATCGCTAGTTATCGCAACGTAACTCAGTAATGGTCGCCTTGTTTATCTATTTTCTCTCGTCTTGTTGGCTTTACTTTAGGGCCAAATCAATTGTATTATATCCTAACCTCATGATGATTAGTTCAAATTTCCGTTTTCACCTTTGACATTTGATCATTTTAATCTAATGTCTGTCTGCTGTCCATTTCCATAGACAAAGTAAGTCAATGACCGCATTGTTTGTTTGTAATTTGCTTTGCAAATGAGATTTTTACCTGTGTGTTGACACTTTTTATATAAAATTAATGTAATTACGCATTTATTAAAGTAAGGTGATAGGTACTATTTCCAGGGAATATTTGTTAGATACATAGTTTTAAGCTGGGTATATATTGTATCGTTGTGTATATGTAATATTATGTATTGTTAATTAGTATGTACATTTTATGTAAGTACACCTGTTTACTTATATGTATCTAAATTATATATCAGACATTATGGGTGCATGCCTGTCGCGAGGTTTGTTGGTATACATGCCTCATCACTGACTGACCTCCGTCCCCCATGAGCGCGGGCCTGGGGGTGACGGGTGGAGCCGCCTGTCACCCCGGCAGAAGCAGACCACGGCGGCGGCGCGCTGAATAGCGCGCCTCCCCATTCCGGGGGCGACTTGGGGACACCGTTGTCCCCCCTCCCGAGGAGGGCCAGACCGTAAGGGATGGTCCTGGGTCAGCCGGGGTGCGAGGGATATGTCGATGACGACCTCACCTCCGGCCTAGCACCACGACCCACAGTCGGCGTGCGGTTTTAGTTGGTTCGAGTCCGACATAACCTCCCCTTCCGGCTCCGGAAGGGGGGGTATCCGAGGGGATTTCCGCACGAAAAAAAAAAGGTATACATGCCTCATGGCACGTATACCTTTTTTTTACGCACCTATAGTGTCACTCCCTCACTTTAATAATGCACCTACTGAGTCTTTCTCCGCACCACCTTTGGTTGACTGGTAGAGAATGCCTATGGCATTAAGTCCGCCTATGTACTTGTGCATGAAGTTTTATAAATAAATAAATATATGAAGGTGACCCGGGCCTCGGAGGATGCCCAATGTTTTATATAGGGCACGTCAATTTTACTTCACCTCGCCTGATGGTAAACTGAAGGCAAAGTCTCAGTAAAGAGGGTCACCATTACAAACACGTACTATGTTAACAATGGTGGCACTCAGTTTGACGACCTCATCAGATGCTTTGGGATGACTCTAGGAAGTAGGAAACGCGTGAGTTGACAAGCAGTTCTAGGTCTTAATGGAATGGTTTGTCACCCTAGCAGAAGCAGACCGAGGTGGCAGTACCCGATGCGGGCCCCTCTCTACATGTGGTGAGTAGGGGACACAATAATCCTACATCTGAGCGAGCCTGCGATAAACTACACATAATAATAACACTACACATAATAGTAATAGTAATAATAATAGTATGAAGTTTGCCGGGGAGCTAGTTAAGTATGGGTGTTATACTTAACTAGCTCCCCGGCAAACTTCATACCGCCACTGTTTTTCCACGCGCGTGGTGTGTGATCCCGTTCCTGCTGCACCCTTTACTATATTAAGCGTTTATTATACATATAAAGCTTCCTCTTGAATCACTCTATCTATTATAAAAAACAGCTTCAAAATCCGTTGCGTAGATTTAAAGATTTAAGCATACATAGGGGCGGACAGACCGCAACAGTGACTTTGTTTTATATTATTATTATTTATATGTTTGTATGTATTTATATGTAGTGATATACTTTTTTTTATTAATACATAGATACTATACATAGAAACACCCAGACGAATGTAAATAGCCATATTCGCATACTTACACCAGCAGAATACATCTGCTCTAGCCTTTCTTCTGACTTCACTCCTTTCTTCTGCCTCACGAGAAGATAGATCCTCTCTAGATCAGAACATGAGTATAGGAGTTTCTCAATCAGCACCTTTCCCATGAACCCTGAAAAAGAAGGAATTTAAGTCAAATATATTTAGAAAAGTTGGTTCCTGGTGTAGAATAGGGCCACCTCATCTCTCCCCGTGGGTGTCGTAAAAGGCGACTAAGGGATAGGGCTGTTCTCCATCCGACAGTAAACATACAGCCCGAGACAAAGTGCCCGCTTGGCGGCATTAACCTCAAAACCTGGGTCATTCATCAACTCGCGGCCATCGAACTCGCGGACATCGGCAAGTTGGCACTTTTCAATTTTTGATTATCTAATCGTTTTTTTATTTATTTTTTTTCGTGCGATTAATCCCCACAGATACCACCCCCACGGAGCCGGTGGAGGTGGTTATGTCGAACTCGAACCGACTACAACGCACGCCGTCTTGGGTCCTTGGTTGCCGGAGGTGAGATTGCCAAAACCATGTTTCTCGCACCCCGGCAGACCCAAGACCATCTCTTTCGAGATGGCCCCCTTCGGGTTGTGGGGACCACAGTGTCCCCATCTAGCCCCGGTTACCGCCACCGCGGCCTGCTTCTGCTAGGGGGACAGGCGGCTCCATCGGTCACCCCCAGGCCAGCGCTCTGCGCGGGCTTCCCGGGCCCGGAGTCTAGTCCAGACCCGACCGGCCGCCTCCTTCTCGAGCATTACATGCTCGCTCGCTCGCATCACAGTGATGGCACTCGGACGTTGTATAATAAATAAATATTCCACAACATTCTACACAACGCCATCTAGACCCATGGTAAGCTTCATCATCTGCGTCAACCGGTACGAGAGGCTGCCGTATTACGGCGTGCCTAATTATCTTATCGTTAACTCGCGACCTAATACGTGGGACCGAAAGTGCTAGTATTATTTTTATATTGACGTTTTTTAAGTGCCGATATAATGCTCAATGCCGAATAAATGATTCAGTATTTTGAATTTTCGAAAATCATAGTTAGCGATTCGTGAATGTTGATACGACTCTGCCTACCCCTTCAGAGATTTAAAGGCGTGAATAATTATATGTGTCATCCGTGAACTCCAAAGTCTAGTACGCAGCGGCGCGCGGCGGCGGCGCAAAGTGCGCCTCCCCGTAACCTGGGCCTGATGGGGACACTGTGGTCCCAACAACCCGTAGGGGGCCATCTCGAAAGAGATGGTCCTGGGTCTGCCGGAGTGCGAGAGATATGCTTTCGGCAATCTCACCTCCGGCAACCAAGGACCCAAGACGGCCTGCGTTTTAGTCGGTTTGAGTCCGACATAACCACCTCCACCGGCTCCTTTGGGATTTTTCGCACGATAAAAAAACAGTCTACCTTTATATACCTGGTCAATGCATCCACCAGACACGCCTCACGTGCCCTTCAACCGATAAATTATATACGACATTTTTTTGTGTAGATTACACAAAAATGTCCAAATAATCTCGCAAACAATGTGCACGTCATGACCTAAGTGTTTTGAAATATACCCAAATTATAATATTGCTGCAATTACCGGAACCTTAGGATAATGGGAGTTGATTATAACATTTATAACAAAAATAACGCCAGTGCGGGTAATGTGTTACGCGCGTATGTATGTAAGTATGTTTTTTTTCGTGCGGAAAGCCCGTCGGATCCCTCCCCTGCCGGAGCCGGAAGGGGAGGTTGTCGGACTCAAACAGGCTTACAGGATGACACTGAATTTGTGTTGAATATTATTATATGTAATAATTAATTATATTCTACAACATTCTACACAACGCTATCTAGACCCCTGGTAAGCCGACTGCGTGCTTCGCGGTGAGCTCGCGTTCGGTGCCACCGTCACGTGCTACGCGCACGACACGCTAGTGACGATGAGTGCCGCTACACACCGCGAGGCGGCCCAGAGGGCCACGACGGCTGGGTCTCGAGGTGGCTTTGCACAAATCCGAGGCCTTGTTCTTTCATGGTCCTCGGCGCAGGCCACCTCCGGTATCCAGCTTGACAGTAGGAGGTACTCCCATCGATATCAAGCCCCGGTTAAAATACCTGGGGCTCGTACTCGACGGTCGGTGGGACTTCGGAGAGCACTTCCGAAGTCTGCGCCCCAAACTGTTGGTGTCAGCTAACGCGCTGATGCGGCTGCTGCCCAACTTGAGGGGCCCGGAGGACTCCTGTAGGAGACTCTACGCGGGTGTCGTGCGGTCCATGGCCCTGTACGGGTGCCCCGTGTGGGCGGACGCCCTGCAGGCCAGGTTCGTGCAACTGCTGCATGCGCCGCAGCAGAGGATGGCCTCCAGGGCCATTAGGGGGTACTGCACGATATCCTTCGAAGCGACGAATCTCCTAGCCGAATCGCCACCGTGGATTCTCCCCCCTGTTCAGTGCCCTGGTAAGCAAGTATACCTTAATTACCTCGTGTTATGGAATTTAAAATGCCGATAAAAACACTTAGATACTTTTTTTTGTAAATACATACATATTATACATAGCATACCAAAACCAATGCAAATATACATATTCATGCATACAAATATTTGCACTGAGCAGGGATCAAACCCGCGCCTCCTGCGTGGCGTGGCAGTCGTGTTCACTACCGCCAAGCCATAAAGGCTATCAAATACCTTACCCTCGGCAACGCATGATCGGAGACGGTTCACTGACAAATCCTTCTCCGTCCAAGCTGTTCGTTTGTGGAATGCTTTACCGGTAAGAATTAGACGCGCACAATCCTTACCAGTTTTTAAAAAAACTGTGTATGATTACTACCTGCGGGACATCGGCTACATGTAGACACATTGGTCACTCCTCCATAAACCGTAAGATAGGTTATGTATGTATGTATGTATATGTATGTATGTATGTATATGTATGTATGTATGTGTGTATGTATATATGTGTGTATGTATGTATATGTGTATGTACCTATATTTATTTGTATAGATATATTGTAACGTATCCTACCTAAGTACAATACACTATGTAAAATACACCAATATTAGGACTTTGTGCACCATGCTACCCAAACATGGTTTCTATCTCTTTCTCCATCCAAAGGTTGCCTGTAAGAGATTGCCACTGTGCGATAAGGCCACCTATTGTCTATACCCGAAATGTACCTACAAACAACACATGTTTTTATCCTTGGTGTACACAATAAAGAGATACTTTACTTTATTCTGTTTCAGTCGGTTCGAGTCTGATATAACCAACCCTGTTAGCAGCGGGAGGGTATCTGTATTGCCGTCCCCATTAACAAACATAAAGTTAAATGACCACACACATCTCCATATAAACAGTCAAGTTTGAAGTATTTGTGACTGCTGTCCCAATATTATAATTACAAAAATTACAAATGCGGTAGTTTAGTGGTATGGGTAATGGAATACAGAGATGAGGTCTCGGGTTCGATCCCAGGTTTACCATGGCACACACCAATGACTTTGATGCTTTTCCAAGTTATGTGTGTATTTATCGCAGGTTTATAAGTGCCCGGTTAATGGCAATAGGCTCGCCACCTATTACATTGGGACCTAACATAAACTGGTGAAAAGTGGGTGCTAGCATCTCTGCCTACCCCTTCGGGGAATACAGGCGTGAGTGAGTTTATGTATGAAATCTCTATCTGTTTCATGGGACAGGCCCTACAATCGATATGCAGTAGGATTACAGATCAATGGTAGAAATATTGGGACACTAAAATCATAGACACTTAGGTATTATCTCACACAAAAATAAGATGACTTTTTCGATCTTTAATATATTGCAGGTTCAAGCCGTTTCGATGGAGTTTGCAGACATTTTTATTTGATAACATGACATGCGTGATAGGTTCCAATTACCGTAATAATAATTATAGCTATCCACGGACTAATTATTTTCAAGACCACTGACCAACATCGCAAAAGACTCGTTGCTAGGTCAAGGGCTTTACAAAAGGCGATATTCTTCGACACAGCACGTGTAGTTGGAAAACGGCAATAAGAGAATTTTTAAGAAAATTTTGAGACTTTGTTGTCAAGATATTTATGACACTGACTGTACAGGATCAACAAATTTCGATTGACGCTGGCTTCAACCCGCTGAGGTTTATTCCCGTCTGCCACCCCTAGACTTACCACCGGGGTGGTGTTTGGCACTAATTAGGTGTCGTTTACCACCCAGGTGGTCAATGGCACATAATTAGTTTCATTCGCCCCCTTCATAGTTATATATGTGGTATGGGTTATAAAAAAAGGACACTGCTCAGCCCGACTTGGTAACTGACTTCGACTACAGTAAAGCCAACGAGACGAGAGAAAAAAGGTAAACAAAAAAAAGCGACCATTACTGAGTTACGTTGCGATAACTAGCGATTATTTTCTCTGGCCTTGTCGCACAATGTTACAAGTACGTGACAATGGCCGAGCGACAGCTGTCGTTGCGCGTTTCGTAGTACAGGAAAGCTGTCATTACAGCGGTTCTAAACTGTCAGATCCGCCATCTTATGAGCAATTTCATTTCTGTTTGGAATGAGTTTGAAGTCATACGTAATAATTTTCAAATAAAAATGTTTGGAACCGCTGAAACTTTGTTTACCTTTTTTCTCTCGTTTCGTTGGCTTTACTTTAGACAATTCAGTGCTTAAAAAAATTACGGTTAATTAAATACAAAAAAAAGCTATAGACTATTTCATTTTTAACCCCCGACGCAAAAACGACGAGGTGTTATAAGTTTGACGTGTCTGTGTGTGTGTGTGTGTGTGTGTCTGTCTGTGGCATCGTAGCACCCAAACGGATGAACCTATTTGGATGTAGTTTTTTTTGTTTGAAAGGTATATTAGTCGGGAGTGTTCTTAGCTATGTTTGAAAAAAATCGGTCCAAGATGGCCGCCGCCACAACATGTCGGAATACATATTTCTTCATAACTCCCTCAATATGGGAATCAAATGAAAGAATCAAACCTTGAATTGTTCCGATAAAATATAACGGAGTGCTTAACCAGTTAGGGTCCCCCGACATGGCAACCGTTAAAGTTAAAAGGCAAACTCCATTTATTTTCAACTTTTTGGGGGTGTTTTTTGTGACGGGGGTGTTTTTAAATTTGAAATTTAATTTTTTATCATTAAAAAAGAATATAAATCCATACTATTATAAATGCGAAAGTAACTAACTCTGTCTGTCTGTATGTTACGCTTTCACACCTATACCACTGAACCGATTTTGGTAAAATTTGGTATAGGGGTAGATTAGACCACGAAAAAGGGAATAGACTATGTTTGGCCGCGATAACGAACATCCACGCGGGCGGAGCCGCGAGCAAAAGCTAGTACCTACATAAATAAAAAAGATAAGGAAGTGGTACCTACTCTAATATAATATGTTTTATTTTTGAAGGAATTTTTACAGCATTAAGTATGCTAACTATACAAAACGAATACATAGGGAAAAAGAATCTTCTCGGGCGGGACTCGAACCCGCAGTCTTTCCCTTACAGGGGGAATGTCTGACCAATTCGGCTACCGAGACACGCCCGATATGATTCAAATTTCCCATCTTATACGTCTTTAAGGCGACGTGGCGTCATCTACCGATTTTCTTACGAACTATCGGAATCAATGAATGATGTAACAATCATTTTTAAACATTGATTTTTGATAACTGCGCCCAAACAATTGAAGAAATTTTTACAGCATTAAGTATGCTAACTATACAAATCGAATCCCGCCCGAGAAGATTCTTTTTCCCTATGTATTCGATTTGTATAGTTAGCATACTTAATGCTGTAAAAATTCCTTCAATTGTCTCGGTAGCCGAATTGGTCAGGCATTCCCCCTGTAAGGGAAAGACTGCGGGTTCGAGTCCCGCCCGAGAAGATTCTTTTTCCTTATGTATTCGATGTTTTATTTTATTATTTTTACACCTGAATCAGGTTGCCTTTCACCGGAGATGTGCTATGCTACGCTGCTGTAGTGCGTTTGAAATAGCACAGCACTAGTGGAAAGCTAATGCTAGAACTATGTATTTTTAACCGACTTCGAAAAAGGAGGAGGTTCCCAATTCGTCTGTATACATAATATTTTTTTATATAGAGAAACTAGCTGACCCGGCGAACTTCGTCCCGCCAATTTTTTCCCGCCCGCGTGGCGTCAGATCCCGTTCCTGCTGCACCCAATACTGTATTAAGCATGTATTATACATATAAACCTTCCTCTTGAATTACTCTATCTATTAAAAGAAACCGCATCAAAATCTGTAGCGTAGCTTTAAAGATACTATGTTTAAAAAGAAATATGTATTCCAACATGTTGTGGCGGCGGCCATCTTGGACCGATTTTTGTCAAACATAGCTAAGAACACTCCCGACTAATATACCTTTCAAACAAAAAAAACTAAATCCAAATCGGTTCATCCGTTTGGGTGCTACGATGCCACAGACAGACACACACACACACACACACATACACACACACACACAGACACGTCAAACTTATAACACCCCGTCGTTTTTGCGTCGGGGGTTAAAAATTAATCTTCTCGGTCGAAACTCGAACCCACGCTCTTTCCCTTACAGGGGGAATGCCTTGACCAACTCGGCTACCGAGACACGCCCGATGTGATTAAAATTTCCTTTCTATTTTTATCCGTCTTTAACCTATTAAATTTTTATAGTTAGCATATTTAATTATGTAAAATTCATTCAAATAAATAATCTATAATATAAAAAGGCCCACGAAGAGCGAAGGCGAATCGGGCGTCGTAAGTTGCAGAACGACCTCCGTCCTCCATGAGCGCGGGCCTGGGGTGATCGGTGGAGCCACCTGTTACCCTAGCAGAAGCAGGCACAAACTGCGCCTCCCCATAAACGGGGCTAGATGGGGACACTATGGTCCCCACAACCCGAAGGCGGCCATCTCGAAAGAGATGGTCCTGGGTCTGCCGGGGTGCGAGAGATATGTTTCCTGCATTCTTACCTACGGAAACCAAAGACCCAAAGACGGCATGCGTTTTAATCGATTCGAGTCCGACATAACCACCTCCACTGGCTAAGGGGGGTGGAATCCGTGGGGATTTTTCGCACGATAAAAAAAAACAGTGGGAACGGTCACATCCTTGCATAGATTAACTTTTAAATCCTCGTAGCATAGTTGCATATCTCAAATCTCCTGTGAAAAGGAAGCCTCTTAATAGAGGCTTCCTTTTGCTCAAAACCGGTAAATTACCTACTTCTAAAAAATATTTCTCTATTATTTTGTTAATTGTAATTTTATTCAACAAATTCAGCGCCGAGTTCTGACCTTCATGTTATTATGAATTATTAATAAGATTTGGCTTTGTTGTGTTAAGGTTCGTTGAATACTATTTTTTGGCACTATTAATAGTAAATATTACATTCGATGACTGAATGAATGAAAGCATCCCGTATAGATACAGCACAGGGGCGTGCCGCGTGATGGTGGGGCTGTGCGCCCGCGTCACAGCTGAGCACTGCGCGGTCTGCTTCTTTTAAATGTTTAAGTTACGTACCTACCTTTTAAATTTTATAATAAATTATAATAGTAATGTATGTATAAATAATTTTATAACATATTTGCTCGTAAAGTGGTTGTAATTACACCAATTTCAATATCGTAATGTATCTAATTACGTACTTGTGCGATAATGTAATGTAAAAGGCATGTGTTTTTTTAATAAAGTTTTAAGATACTCCGTCTAAAAATGAACGATACTTTTAAAAATCTTAGCAAAGAGGTTTTATGTCAAGAAAGTGGTCAATATTTTATGAATAAAATTAACTTTGGGAAATAAAATATATCTGCTTCCTTATAGCCCTCGCCGATGGCTCGGGCTAGTAATATCGCCTCGGCTGTAATTTTCAACTTACCGCACTTATATCATAATGTACTATTATTAAATATATGTAAGTAAGATAGACAATAATGTAATATAATAATGTATAATCAATTTAAAATAAGTTATTCTACACAAACCCTATCTGGGTTTATAGGATAACACTGAATTTGTGTATAGAATATTGTAATAATTAATAAATAAAAAAAATAAAAAATGCAAGTATACGGAAGTACTTGCCGACAATCGGTGAACATATATTTTGAAAACTATTTTGACAGTAGAAGAAGTAGTGAAAGGTGTTTGTCAGGATTATGTAGTCTCGAGACAAGAGAAAAAAGGTAATCAAAGCAACCATTACTGAGTTACGTTACGATAACTAGCGATTATTTTCTCTGTCCTTGTCGCACATGTCACACGTACGCGACAATGGCGAACGACAGCTGTCGTTGCGTGTTTCTTAGTACAGGAAAGCTGTGAGCACAGCGGTTCTAAACTGTCTGATCCACCATCTTATGAGCAATTTCATTCCTGTCTGGAATGCGCTTGAAGTGATACATAATAATTTTCACATAGGTATTGATGTTTGGAAACGCTGAAACTTTGTTTACAACTTTTCTCTCCCTTCCATGGCTTTTCTATACATAATATCCATATCTTCTTCTATATATTAATACTAGCTGACCCGTCGAACTTTTTCAGCCCGCGTGGCGTCCGGTCCCGTTCCCGCTGCCCACTCTACTATAATAAGCATATATATTAAGCCTAATATTTTTTTTAATATGCAATAGAATACATTATTTTTATTAAAATAAACGTTATGCACACTGAAGCCAGTTTTCACACATACATACGCATTATACTTATGTGTATGTATGCATTTCTTTTTTTTAGTCTTAGGTAATCACACAAAGTCCCATACCTACATTACCTATTTGAAATGTTGACAGCTACGGATAAAAAAAGATATACAAAAAAATATAGTAAGGAGGTTTTAATATAATTACATAATAAATTTGATTGAATTTTTTATAGCATTTATTATGCTAACTTTTAAGTTCGAAAAACATTGGAAAAAATGAAATGCTCAAGTGAGGCTCGAACTCACGACCTTTCCCTTACAGGGGGATGGGGGGAGGCGGGAGGCGGGAGGCGGGAGGTGGGAGGCGGGAGGCGGGAGGCGGGAGGCGGGAGGCGGGAGGCGGGAGGCGGGAGGCGGGAGGCGGGGGGCGGGGGGCGGGGGGCGGATGTGGTAGGCGGGAGGCGGGGGACGGGAGCCGGGATGCGGGAGGCGGGAGGAAAGAGGCGGGAGGCGGGAGTCAGGAGGCGGGAGTCGGGAGGCGGGAGTCGGAGTCGAAGTCGAAGAAGAACCTAGACTTACAATATTACGATTGTTTGATTTGAATTAGTTGAGTACAACCGGAGATATAACTAAAAGTCCCAATAGCTGACATCCATGCGAGCGGAGCCACGGGCATCAGCAAGTTATTTATATTAGCGTGAGTTGATGTGCCTTATCCGAAAAAGAGACCAGTTTGGATTTGTATTTGATTATTGATTCAGGTTCGGGTTCAGATTTGGATTCGAATTCGAGTTCGCTAAGCGCCGGGTTCGCTAAATTGATGCTATATTCTTAAGGTGCCCATTCACGATCAGTCCGCCTGCAGTTTCAGATCGTATCGGGCGGTCTGCAGTCTTAGGCTGACAGCGCCCACACACGAAAGTGATTTTGGAATACCGGCCATTCCCTGCCCTGCTACGCGACTACGCACGATCAGTTGGGAGTCGACCGTTTCTCATCGTACGATTGCCTCCCGGCAATCTGACTTTGTTGAAAAATTCGAGTCCGCTATCTTGGATCGCTAAAATGGATGTTATATTCGTAATTAGCGACCCCAAAAACCCTGAAAACGATACCCATATCGATTTTAGTGAAAATTTCGAGTCCGCCATCTTGGATCGCCAAATGGATGTTAAATTCGCAACAGCGACCCCAAAAACTTTGAAAGTATACAGAGTATAAATATATTATTATTGAATTGACTTACTGAGACAAGTCACGATGTGATCCACTACGCTCCCCGTGTCAATATCAATGCGTGTCCGCGTGGCTGCTACGCGTGTCATTATTGCAGTGTGGACGTCATTTGTGAAGCAGACAACACCGAACATCCTTTGAAAAAATCCTACTCCGACGGATCACCTCGTGACACGTAACTTTGATCCGTGACAGTACACAAATCAGCGTCCACACTAGACCCGAACAGTACATCGTAACACCGTACATTGTCTTGACGTTTGTTCCGTGCCTGACATTTCCTTTGAGTGTTCGGTATGGATAGAGGCGTGTCAGTAGCCTGTGTCATTGTCCGCGTGACAAAAACCCGTCCACACAAACGAACTGACACGCGTGTCTGACACGGTCACGGAGTACTGTACGGCGCTAATGTCACTTTCTTTTGTATATTGTATGTAATGTATTTTCTTTCTTTCTTTCTAAATCACGCACAGTCTATAGTGTATTCTATATCTATGGTCTATATCTATTTGAAATGTTCACAATACGGATAAAAAAAGAGATATAAATAATAAATAGTAAGGAGTTTTTAAATAATATTGTTATTAATAAATTAATAGGTGAGGCAGGGTGAAGCGAAAAGTTTTAAGTTCTCTGCACTTTATACTCAAACCAAGGGGGGAGCAGCTAGACAACCTCTTCACAAGTATTAAATTTGTTAACTTACTAGGATTTGTCTCAATATATGGAAGTTATAACAATGTATGAATTGAAAAATAAAATCATTTTTGATTTCATTTGATTTTTGAAGATGTATGCCCCAAGGTTATGCTTCCATGATTTTTACACACAAGTGGATAGTAGGTACACAATAATTAATTAAAAAAAAAAAAAACAAATTGAAATTTAGTCAAGTTGCGGTGTGGTAAAATATAAAGGATCGGGACCAGCCTTTATAGGGATTCTCATTGGTCAGTGGTCATTGCATGTTGTGACGTCACTGGATATCCACCAATGACATAGCATATAGGTGGTGTTCGACGCTGTATTATACCGGGTGTAAGGGGAACGCTACCGAACCCAAAAACCCCTAGTAGTACTCCAGGTACATAACACATCGATTTTTTTTTTTGCATTATTTGCTCTCCATCGTGTTAGCAAAGCCACAGTATATCTGACGATTCATACAACATACAGTCTGTCAACGAAGCCGTCTAGACAGAGCAATCGTGCGGGGGGAGAGGGGTGGTGAGGGACTAAGGATTCAGGGCAGTCTCATTTGTAATAACACTAATCACGTTTTTAATTTATAACTTTTTTTCATGACTTGTTTTGTTTGATAAAATTGTTTTTTTTTTTTCATTTATAAATTTAGCGACCCAAGATGGCGGACACGAAATATTTACGAAAATTGATGTGGGTATCGTTTTTAGGGTTTTTGGAGTCGCTGATTGTGAATTTGACATCCATTTAGCGATTCAAGATGGCGGACTCGAAATTTTCACTAAAATCGATATGGGTATCGTTTTTAGGGTTTTTGGGGTCGCTGATTTCGAATGTGACATCCATTTAGCGATCCAAGATGGCGGAATCGAAATTTCCACTAAAATTGATTTGGATATCGCTTTCACGGTTTTTGGTGTCGCTGATTACGAATATATCATCCATTTAGCTATCCAAGACGGCAGACACTAAATTTTCAATAAAATCAAAATTATCAAGACTCAGACTGAGACTCTCAGACTCAGACTCTCAGACTCAGACTCTCAGACTCAGACCCTCAGACTCAGACCCTCAGACTCAGACCCTCAGACTCAGACCCTCAGACTCAGACCCTCAGACTCAGACCCTCAGACTCAGACCCTCAGACTCAGACCCTCAGACTCAGACCCTCAGACTCAGACCCTCAGACTCAGACCCTCAGACTCAGACTCTCAGACTCAGACTCTCAGACTCTGACTCTCAGACTCAGACTCTCAGACTCAGACTCTCAGACTCAGACTCTCAGACTCAGACTCTCAGACTCAGACTCTCAGACTCAGACTCTCAGACTCAGACTCTCAGACTCAGACTCTCAGACTCAGACTCTCAGACTCAGACTCTCAGACTCAGACTCTCAGACTCAGACTCTCAGACTCAGACTCTCAGACTCAGACTCTCAGACTCAGACTCTCAGACTCAGACTCTCAGACTCAGACTCTCAGACTCAGACTCTCAGACTCAGACTCTCAGACTCAGACTCGACTCTCAGACTCAGACTCTCAGACTCAGACTCTCAGACTCAGACTCTCAGACTCAGACTCTCAGACTCAGACTCTCAGACTCAGACTCTCAGACTCAGACTCTCAGACTCAGACTCTCAGACTCAGACTCTCAGACTCAGACTCTCAGACTCAGACTCTCAGACTCAGACTCTCAGACTCAGACTCTCAGACTCAGACTCTCAGACTCAGACTCTCAGACTCAGACTCTCAGACTCAGACTCTCAGACTCAGACTCTCAGACTCAGACTCTCAGACTCAGACTCTCAGACTCAGACTCTCAGACTCAGACTCTCAGACTCAGACTCTCAGACTCAGACTCTCAGACTCAGACTCTCAGACTTAGTTATTTATGTCAGCGTGAGTTGATGTGCCTTGAGAGAATAAACAGACTTAATAAATATTGCAGAAAATAAATAAAAAATAAAAAACTGAAGTGACAACCCTTACAAAACAGCAAAAGACGGCATTTCCGCAAACATCAAACGCGATGAACTACTGTAAGATTACTCGTTATACTGTGGTAAAGCTAAATGAAACGGTAATTTCATAAAAAGAACATCACTACGAAGAAAAAACCGCGTGCTTTTTTGTAGTGGTGTTTTTTTTATGAAATTACAGTTTCATTTAGCTTTTTTTGCCCATATCGATTTAATTTTTATGCCAATGTGTTATGTACCTGGAGTACTACTAGGGGTTTTCTGCTTCGGGAGCGTTACCCTTACACCCGGTATAGCAGATAGACTACCTGCTATATAATACAGCGACATACTTAGTAAGAACATTATTAACATTATTATAAGATCTGTAACTAAACTATGTTCCACAAATAAATGATTATGATTATGATTTAAAAAACTCCCGACACTCCCCATCCCCATTTAACCCCCATAACTTTTAAACAGCTCAACCGATTTTCATCAAACTTGTATAAGAACACTCGCACATAATGACAGCCTTCGTTGCGTGGCGGTAGGGAACGCGACTGCTACACAGGAGGCGCGGGTTCGATCCCCGCTCAGCGCGAATATTTGTATACATTGGTCTAGGTGTTTCTATGTATAATATGTATGTATTTACGAAAAAAAAGTATCTAAGTATGTTTATCCGTATTCTAGATTCCATAACACAAGCTAGTTAAGCTTATCATGGATCTAGATAGCGTTGTGTAGATTGTTGTGGAATATTTATTTATTTATAAGTCTCATTTAACTTGAATGAATTTTAACAAAATTTATATGTTATTTATGCTATCTTTAAAGTTAGAAAAACCTCGGAAAAAATGAAATGCTCAAGTGAGACTTGAACTCACGACCTTTCCCTTACCGGGGAATGCTCTTCCAACTGAGCTATTGTCTCACTTGAGCATTTCATTTTTTTTATGTTTTTCGAGTCTCATTTAAACAAAAAAGAAACTAAATTGAAATCGCTTCATCCATTCGGGAGTTATGCAGACACAGAAATACAGACACGTCACACTTATAACACCCCTTTTTTGCGTCGAGAGTTAAGACTAGTACCTTACAGTTGTCTATTCAATGTGTTGCCAGCACTAAAGGTTAAACAGGTTAAATAATTATAATTTTCCATTGTTGTCTATACTGTCATGTCGTTTAAGGTGAAACTCATTTAAATTATTGTGACATTATCCGATAATGTTAATCGGCGTGGTATCAGAGGAAGAACACAAGTATATATATACATAACCCCATCTCATCCGAAGGGTGTCGTAAGCGGCGACTGACGGAAACATACGCAGACGATATCACTGCGAGAGAAGGAACACTCGAAATATAACCCTGTACCAACCCGTCTGGCTAGGAAACAGTAGGACAGAGCTTGCCAACATTGGGAGAGCCCTATGTCCAGCAGTGGACTGCGATAGATTAATAAAATTGATTGATTGATATTACGAAATCGTTTTGAAAGAAAGAAAGAAAGAAAAAACATTTATTTAGGATACGCACAATGTACACTACATAGGTAGTTAGGTAGCTATGATATATATAAATATTCATCGTGCGAACCTAAATGGGCCACCATCTCAGCATGAATGCCTCGTACACTCGCACCAGAGTATACGAAGCGCTGGTTTTCGGATGGCGCCACTAGTCGCCATGCCGTCACGCGAATCGAGTTGCAGCGGTCGACAAGAATAATAAAATCCAAAAACAAATAATGACATATCAATAAAATTTTGCATGCATGAATACTTTTATGTTATGACAGAAGAGGAAGCAATTAAAGTATGTAAAGATTGAAGTCGATACCTTGGAGGGAAATAAGCTAGAGGAGCTCCCCTCAAGAAGGGGTAAGATGTGAACACCATGGTTCCCACGCCCGAAGGGGGCATGTCAAAATTGGATATGGCCTTGGGCCAGTCGAGGGAACTGGGGAATTGCCTTATGGGCCATCTTAAACCCCTTTTTTTGTCCGGATATCCCCACGGATACCACCCCCGCCGGTGCCGGAAGGGGAGGTTATGTAGGACTCGAACCTACTAAAACCGCACGCCGACTGAGTAGTGCTAGGCCGGAGGTGAGGTTGTCTTCGACATATCCCTCGCACCCCGGCTGACCCGATCTTACATCCTAGCTTCTGTAGACTCGAGAAGGCGTGCGAGTTTCATCGGTTCGATTCCGCAAACAGGAGGTTATGAATGGAAATTTTCGAGCGAAAAAAAGGTTTTTATATATCACTAGCTGTTGCCCGGGGCTCCGCCCGCGTGGATGTCACTTATCGCTAAATTAAGATGTAAGCTATCCTATCTTTCAAGTTGGATCAAACTGCACACTGTGTGCAAATTTGATTAATATCGGTTAAGTAGTTTAGGAGCCCATCGCGGACAAACAACGTGACACGTAATTTATAATGTATATTAAGACAGAAGTCGGCATTCAAACATATATAAAATATATAACAAACATTGTCATTTTGCTGAAAAAAAAATGAAATTTGAATAAAAATCGGCTTTGTACGCTTACGACATCAAAATTTGGACCCAATTTGGAGCTTCGGTAGCTTAGTGGTTAAGGAGTCGGTCTTGCGATCGAATGGTTCCGGGTTCGAATTCATTAGTGCGAGAGATATGCTTTCGGCAATCTCACCTCCGACAACCAAAGACCCAAGATGGCGTGCGTTTTAGTCGGTTTGAGTCCGACATAACCACCTTCACCGCTCCGTGGGGGTGGTATCCGTGGGGATTTATCGCACGATAAGAAAAAAACACTACCACCGTGAACCAATTCCTAAAACAAGCTATTTAGATTAGCTGGAGGGGAAGAAATAAATGAGTAATTTCGGTTACAAAATAATCTTAAAAAAAAATCATATCGTTCAAATTTTCAGGGGTATTTAGCTGAAAATTGGGACTTACCTGAGCCACCAGTGATAAAAATAGTTTTTCCTTTATAATACTCAGGAATCGTAGGCACAGACGACAAATCGCGATCCTCGAGAAAACCCATATTAATAAATTAATTTAATATTAATTTTAAAATCCAACACTTAAAAGTTAATTTAAAATTAATACACTATATAAAATTTAAAAATCGAACGACACTTTTCGTATAAGTTCAAATAAAATTAAGTTAAGTTGTTTATACTTTTTTAATATTTAATTTTAAATTAAATATTTTTACTTGTTTTTATTTATGACACTTCGTTTCCATTTAAATCTATAAACAATAGTGTTTACGGTGCGAGTCTGTCGATTGAAATGTATTCTTTTGTAAAATGATAGCTTAAACTGCGTCACTGCTTAAGGCGAATACTGTTCGTTCACATCTTTATATTAGTTATAATTATACAGTTCGTGTGTTTATCAATTGAATCCTCCTAAACGAATGACTTAGTTCAATGCACGAGGGCAGAGCCTCGGGTTTCAGCAAATGTTTTTTAAATAAGTTGCTGACCCAGCGAACTTCGTACCGCCAATTTTTTTTCGCCTGCGTGGCGTTCTATCCCGTTCCTGTTGCACGTTCGGGATTAGAGATAGGCCGAGTACTCGGTAGATACTCGGTACTCGGCGTACTCGGCGGGTTTTTTGATACTCGGTACTCGGCCGAATAACTCGGTTTGAATGTCGAGTATTTTTGCCGAGTAGTTTGTTTAAGAAAAGCAATATATTTAGGTATTAAATATAATTAAAATAACAGTGTTAATCAAAAATTCAAAATTTTAAAGTATTTATTAAAGTAAATGACTCGAAAAGGGTTTGCAGTATTTTCATTGCATTTGTATATCACCAACCTGAGGCCCCTCGATCATATAGACTAGGCTTGGGTAATATCGCTTAAGCAGTGTACCGAATCGTATCTGTTTACTGGTTTTCAATATATGTATATCGTATACATATATTTCCGAATCATGTTTTGCGTTTCTACACGTACCAAATCAATATCCATCAATATATATGATATTGAGATATCAGATACATTAATACATAGGTACTGTCAATATATATGATACGAGAAGTAGACAGATACGGCACGCAATACCCAAAGAGTAAAGTAGACGCTGTCTGTGGTAGTACGACCGATATTGAAATATATGTATATTGACTGTGCGCGTATCCATGTACATGGTTACACTGCCGATATACGTATACGATATATGTATACGGTATATCGCCCACTCCTTATAGACACTTTAATCGACGAGGCTATCGATATTTCTCGCTTATAACATCACTATGATTATCACTATATAGTCACTTTCCGCGTCTGTCCGTCACTATGTATGCTTATAGCTTCAAAACTACGCTACAGATTTTGATGCGGTTTCTTTTAATAAATAAATAAAATATTCTACAACATTCTACACAACGCTATCTAGACCCATGGTAAGCTTAATTAGCTTGTGTTATGGAATATAGAATGCGGTTAATTTTTTTGTAAATACATACTTATTATACATAGAAACACCCAGATTAATGCAAATAGCCATATGCATGCATACAAATATTTGCACTGAGCGGAGATCGTACCCGCGCCTAATTCATGAAGAAGGTTTAAATGTATAATACATGCTTAATATAGTAGAGGGTGCAGCGGGAACGGAACTTGACGCCACAGAGGCGGAAAAAAATTGGCGGTACCAAGTTTACCGGGTCAGCTAGTGCTTAATTAGTTTTAGTAGTGTAGTTCCATGATATATACAATAATGTTAACGGGGATTAATACTTAATTACCTCGTGTTGTGTTCCCGGCGGTGAGTAGGGTAGCCAGAGCTCACTGGAGAGTTGTTGTGCTGTCAGTGGGAAGACCAAAGACGATGTGACGGCATAGAAACTCCCTGTTCTCACAGGGTCGGCAGCACAAATGTGACTCCCTGTTCCACACGTCTATAGACTACAGTGACCACTTTCTAGTCTCCATCAGGTGGGCCGTGTGATTGTCTGGCCAGACCGTAAGGGATGGCCCTGAGTCAGCCGGGTTGCGAGGGATATATCAATGACAACCTCACCTCCGGCCTAGCACCACGACCCACAGTCGCTTTTAGTCGGTTCGAGTCCAACATTACCATCGTTCCGGCTCCGGCGGGGAAGTATCCGAGGGGATTTCCGCACGAAAAAAGCCACCTAAGTGTACAAAAAGTAGTACCTACACAGGTCCCTATAGTTCCGTTCGGAAAACAAATTACAAACGAGAGAAACCACGAGCACAACCTAGTTCAAAACTGAACAATAAACTCAAATAAACAATGGTTTCCTTTGTTCTTCTAACTAGGCTATACACGAATATGTTAACCTTTATACCTACTTACGTAAGTGCTTGCCCTTAAATATTAATCAGCAGTTTATAGAATCGCCAACCACGCGATTATGTACCTATTATAATTCATTACATGCATGTAGACAGCACGCAGCAAAGGTACAGAAATGACCTCTATTCGATATGAAGTTTGCGTGAGTTTTGATTGTGTGTGGTGACGGAGAAAGAATACAAGTATCACCACCACATCTCATCCGAAGGGTGTCGTAAGAGGCGACTGACGCAAACATACGCAGACGATATCACTGCGAGAGAAGGAACACCCGAAATAAAACCCTGTACCAACCCGTCTGGCTAGGAAACAGTAGGCCAAAGCCTCTCCATTGAGAGAGGTATATGTCTAGCATTGGACTGCGATTTTTTGTTTTGGACACGCCAATTTGACTTCACCGCGCCTGATGGTAACCTATAGGCAAAGTCTCGGAAAGAGGGTTACCTTCGTAAACATGTACTTACCATGTTAACAGTGGTGGCACTTAGCTTGACGGCCTCATCAGGAAAGAAGGAAACACGTGGGCTGGCAGGGAGGTCCAGGTCTTAATGGTGCGGTATAGGAATGAGTCTCTGAAACACTCGGTTCTGAAACGCCCTACACGTGTAGTCGTATAGACTGATTGATTTATTATATGAAGTTAGAGGGAGCAAAATCTTAGAATTTTTGGTATACGGTAGTAGGTAAAGGATGAAAATTTTCAAAAATATCCGCTTAAAAAATTACTTTCCTCAGTCGAATTTGTTATGCATTGAGAAGCCGGCATTAATCGGGTCCCGAGGCGGGCCAGACGGTAAGAGATGGCCCTGGGTCAGCCGGGGCCGGGGTGCTAGGGATATGTCGAAGACAACCTCACCTCCAACCTAGCACTGCGACCCTCAGTCGGCGTGCGGTTTTAGTCGGTTCGAGTCCGGCATAACCTACCCTCCCGGCTCCGGTGAGGGAGGGACCGTGGGGATTTCCAGCAGATAGCAGGAATCGGGTTATACTACTACTGCCATCTATATAGTAGTACGTGTTCAGACGAATTGTTTGACATAATAAACACGGTTTTATTCGATCATCGGTTCACATAACTTTCTGTACTTCTGAACTTCATCCCACGTACGCTCAAGCTGTGAAATGAACTCCCTGCTATGGTTTTCACAAGCGACTACAATATGGGGTTCTTCAAGAGGGGCATTAGCTTGACGGCCTCATGTGATGCCTTTTCATGCCCGCTTAAAGGACCCGGGACTGTAGGAAGAAGGATGTATTGCAGATGCTAAATTGGCCACATTTATGGAGAGAGAAAGGAGCCAGTTCAACAAAATACCGGGCACGAGTTCTCAGCGCTGGTTTTCAACTGGCTCCTAGAGGACACATAATAATCTATTTATATAAAAACTAGCTTTTGCCCGCGGCTCCGCCCGCGTGGATGTCGGTTATCGCGACAATACATAGCCTATGTCCTTTCTCAAGGTCTAATCTACCCCTATACCAAATTTCATCAAAATCGGTTCAGTGGTTTAAGCGTGAAAGCGTAACATACAGACAGACAGAGTTACTTTTGCATTTATAATATTATTTATATTTATATATATTTATATTTATATTTATATTTATATTTATATTTATATTTATATTTATATTTATATTTATATTTATATTTATATTTATATTTATATTTATATTTATATTTATATTTATATATTTATATTTATATAAAAATCAATGCCACTTTTCGTTGTAATGTTATAACTCAACAACGCCTTTACCGATTTGGCTAATTTTGGTCTTGAATTATTCGTGGAAGTCCAGGGAAGGTTTTTACGGCGAGAAAAATTCGAATAATTGCCGGGAACCGACATCCACGCGGGCGGAGCCGCGGGCAAAAGCTAGTTATTAATAGAAATCCATTTGGAATCGTCGGTAGCTTAGTGGTTAAGGAGTCGGCCTTACGATTGAGAGGGCCCAGGTTCGAATCCTGGCCATTACACTACCGACGTGAACCCACTCCTAGCACAAGCAATTTAGCTTAGGCGGAGGGGTTAGAGGGAATATTAGTAACTTCGGTTCTAATATTCCTTTAAAAAAATATATCATTAAACAATAAAACAAAACAAAACAAGCATTAAAAAACAAAATAAAAAATAAAACTCAGAGGCAAAGATTACAATAATTATGAAATTAATTAAATTAACAAATCTTTTAGTAATATTTAAGTGTTGTACATAATTTAAATAAATAAATCCATTCTAATGATAAGTCTAATTATTATATTTTATTTTACTATTAAATTATATAAACGCTAATAATCATCCATAATACTCGTATACTTTGAGGCCAAGGTAAACTATAATTTTATAAACACACTCGCCTTTTTTTATCGTGCGAAAATCCCCACGGATGCCACCCCCACGGAGCCGGTGGAGGTGGTTATGTCGGACTCGAACCGACTAAAACGCACGCCGTCTTGGGTCCTTGGTTGCCGGAGGTGAGATTGCCGAAAGCATATCTCTGGCACACCGGCTGACCAACACACGTTTCGAACAAAAAAAATCGTATTTAAATCCGTTTAGCTATTTTCGCGAACAAACAAACAAACAATGATTCTAAAGAAATAAGTTTTTGTGTGTTTAGTATTGTTATAGCAGAACACGCGTAGAAGGAAATTCGGTAGTAACTCGAGCGCGTCAGAGAAGTTACATATTGACAAATTCCTCCAGCCACTAGGTAGGCTTCAATATGGGTGGGTTCGCAAAAAAAAACGATAATCAAAATTAGAACTAAGCGTTAGATTAAGGTAAGGTAGATTAGTTATCAGCTAACAAGAGTACATTTTGAAAATCTTGCGAGTTAAGCGTAACCTTGGCGTGGAAAGGCGTGGGAAGCTTGCAAAGATATGTCTGTATTTACTCTAACGCGGTTTTTTTTAATGTTAATTTTAGTATCAAACAAACCAGAATAACTGATAAACATTAAATAATACCAAAGTAATCCTAACTTTAAAAAGATGGCTGATAATTATATTTATTTATTTATTATTATGTAATGTATACGCTTCCCTCACCACTAAAAGTGGAAACTTTATGTACCTACTTCTTTCTATCTATCATTCTAACTTCCGCGACGCTCGAGTCACTCCAAATTAAGCTGCGTGGCCTCCCTACCTATTAATATAACATAAAGTCGTTGTCAAACCAAAGTCTGCCATGTAAATTTTCACATAACAGATTTTATTTGACCATTCGTACCGCCAATTATTTTCCACCCGCGTGGCGTCCAATCCCGTTCCCGCTGCACCCTCTTATACAATGATATAGTTATTTAAACAGCAACAGAAATAACCACACTGTCGCTCCTGCGTGTATGCCGATGACGGCCGAATTTGTTGACATTAATGATCACTGCTCCATTCCCTTAAGTAGTAGCGTGATAGCCTATGTGTAATTCTGATGTATAAGCTATATTATTGTAAAGTTTCATGAAAATCCATTCTGTGAAAGAGTAACAAACATCCATTCATACATACAACAAAATTTCGCGTTTATAATATTAGTAGGATATTCTAGCCTCCACCGGCTCCAGGGTTGTGGTATCCGTGGGGATTTTCCGCACGATAAAATAAAATAAATATTCCACAACATTCTACACAACGCTATCTAGACCCATGGTAAGCTTTTATAGCTTGTGTTATGGAATCTAGAATGCGGATAAACATACTTATACACTTTTTTTTTGTAAATATATACATATTATACATAGAAACTCCCAGACCAATGCAAATAGTCATATTCATGCATACAAATATTTGCACTGTGTGGGAATCGAACCCACGCCTCCTGCGTGGCAGTCGCGTGCACTACCGCCACGCCACAGAGGCTGAAAGAAAAACGCTGAATCGCAATGGATCCTTTGCCCCAGCAACGAGCCGGAACGGGAGTCAACGCCTTGTTCGCGGATACGGCGACCAACTTCCGCGATAAAAAATGCAAACGACGATAACCCAAGTTTATCATTTTATATCATTTTCACATTAGGTATCCTTTTTAAGTTTCTTTGAAGGACATTTGTGTCATTGACTTTGTTCTTTATTTTTTTATTGTTATTTTCCCGTGGACCTGTGTCTCTTTGGTTTAACGCGCAAAACTTAAAAACGGCTCGACCTTTTTTTGTATGCGCCAAAAGTAATTGCCATAGTTATTTGATTTCCGCACGAAAAACAAAAACCGGCCAAGTGCGAGTCGTACTCGCCCATGAAGGGTTCCGTAGCAGCAAGTAACATAATAATAAAAGTTCTTATATTATTTTTCAGTTTATTGCATGAAAGGCGAAAATTGCGGTTTATGACGTATTAAAAAAAACTACTTAGGTACTAGATCTCGTTCAAACCAATTTTCGTTGAAAGTTTGCATGGCAATATAATTGTTTTTTTAGATTTATCATTCTCTTATGGGGGGGGGGGACACATTTTTCCACTTTGGAAGTGCCTCTCGTGCAAACTATTCAGTTTAGAAAAAAAATTTGTTAGGAACCTCAATAGCATTTTTGAAGATCTATCTATAGATATCCCACACGTATGGGTATGATGAAAAAAAAAATTTTGTCTTTCAGTTCTAAGTATGGGGACCCCCAAAATTTATTCTTTTTTTATTTTTGTGCAAAATTCTTAATGCGGTTCACAGAATACATTTACTTACTAAGTTTCAACAGAATAGGCCTTATAGTTTCGGAGAAAAGTGGCTGTGACATACGGACGGACAGACAGACAGACATGACGAATCTATAAGGGTTCCGTTTTTAGCCATTTGGCTACGGAACCTTACAAAGCCATAGTTTTTCTGTGCTTTCATATAATTACCCGTAACGACTCAGTTCGTATGGTATCTGGGACCAATGGCTTAATGTGCTCTATGGGGCACGAAAACACCCAGATGAACGCAAGGCCGTGTCAGTTCCCAGTGGAGTAGAATAGGACCACCCCATTTCTTCCCGTGGGTGTCGTAAAAGGCGACTAAGGGATAAGGCTGTTCTCCATCCGACAGTAAACATACAGCCCATGACAAACGCTGGCTTGACGGCAATAAGCTCACCCCCTATTACTTGGGACCGGCAATCATAGTTCGTGAAATGAATGTGTCTGTACTGATATTGTATACTCGACAGAGGTAATAGAAGCGTGGTGCAGAAGCTCGACATGAAGGGAATAGAAATGGGATAGGAAACGTAGACTCGACATAGAGGTAATAGAGGCGAGATAAGGTTTTTGGCTCGACATAACGGGACTCGACATATAGGGAACCAACCGTTATAACACCTCTGCCTAGACCCTTCAGGGATTTATTGGTGTGAGTATATTTCGGCAGAGTAGAAGGCTAAACTCAGCCTCAGATGCATGGCTTGAGTCAACAATAGTACCCGGAATACGGTAATATGCTCACCTCCCATTACGTGGGACCGAATACAATTATTGGTGAAATGTGGGTGTTAATTTACCTCTGCCTAACCCTCTAGAATAAAGGCGTCATAGTATGTTATGATGTGAATTGGCGGTTCTTCGAAGAATTTTCGCGAAGGTATTGCTAAAGAGTGTAAGGGAGGTCAAAAGATCTTTCGTTGAAACAACAAAAATCCATACTAATATTATAAATGCGAAAGTAACTCTGTCTGTCTGTCTGTTTGTCTATCTGTCTGTCTTTCTGTCTAACTGTATGTTACGCTTTCACGCCTAAACCACTGAACCGATTTTGATGAAATTTAGATTACCTTGAGAAAGGACATAGGCTATGTTTGGTCACGATAACCGACGTTCACGCGGGCAGAACCGCGGGCAAAAGCTAGTACAATCATAAAATATTCATTTCACTTTACAATTTGACAGTCTCCGTGGCGTGGCGGTAGTGAACGCGACTGCCACGCAAGAGGCGCGGGTTCGATCCCCGCTCAATGCAAATATTTGTATGCATGAATATGGTTATTTGCATTGGTCTGGGTGTTTCTATGTATAATAATTGTATTTGTTTACAAAAAAAGTACCTATCTAAGTATGTTTATCCGCATTCTAGATTCCGTAACACAAGCTATACATGCTTACCATGGGTCTAGATAGCGTTGTGTAGAATGTTGTGGAATATTTAATTTAATTTAATTGGGTCAGTGTGTTTGACATTGACCGAATAATTTATTTGTATTTAGTTCACATTGTGCAAGAAATTCGAAACAATAGGTGGTTACAGGGTACCAAACAATCGATTAGCCTACCAGAAAACCAGCGTTGCAGATAGTAATTATTATCTGTAACATTAGCTGAACTGCGGCCCTTTAGACACACACACACACTGACACATATAGAAGGCTTATTTGTGTAACGGAATATGGTCCTTTCTAGGATCAAGTATTCTTCATCCTAGTTGTCCTTTGTATTGTTTTGCATACTTGAATTGTTCTGTTGTGCTATTGTGAGTTGTTTTTGTAATTATTATTTTTTTGGTGGTGGATATACTCGTATTTTATTTCATTTTATGTTTAGAGCCATTGTTAGTGTGAGTGAGTGTTTAATAAATGTTATTTTCTTTCTTTCTTTTTTTCTTCAGAGTCCACTGTCGGAGATAGGCCTCTCCCAATGTATGTTATTTAGGCCCGTATCCTAGAACTACACTCAGCTTGGACCTCGATTCTGCTAAAGCCAGACCACAGTGGTGCCACCGCCACTGTAATAACGGCATTAAATAATCACTACTTAATGTAAAGCAAAGTCGTTTTCCGCGTACCTATGTCCCTATGTATGCTTATCTTCAAAACTGTGCTACAGATTTTGATGAGCTTTCTTTTAATAGATGGAGTAATTCAAGCAGAAGGTCTATATGTATAATACATGCTTAATATAGTAGAGGGTGCAGTGGGAATGGGATCGGACGCCACGCGGGTGATAAATAATTGGCGGTACGGTCCGCTAGTAGACTTTAAAGCGATGCAGTTAGAGTTCAAAATTAAATGACTTTTTGCAGAGTAATTGAAAAAGTGTAATGAAACTGTTCATTTCATTTTGAACTTTAGGAGTATAGAAATAAAGTCTAATAATGTATGTCATTTTTTGCAGTGACTTGGCATTACAGTGGTTTAGCTTTAGTAGAATCGAGGGCTGAATCTCAATTTATAAATAAATAAATAAATAAATATTCCACAACATTCTACACAACGCTATCTAGACCCATGGTAAGCTTTTATAGCTTGTGTTATGGAATCTAGAATGTGGATAAACATACTTATATACTTTTTTTTTGTAAATACATACATATTATACATAGAAACACCCAGACCAATGCAAATAGCCATATTCATGCATACAAATATTTGCACTGAGCGGGAATCGAACCTGCGCCTCCTGCGTGGCAGTCGCGTGCACTACCGTCACGCCACAGAGGCTATCTGAGCACAGTTTGTATAGGCAATAGTCAAACTATCAATCTGTCTATACAATCTGTCCTCAGATAAAAAGATTCGAAGATATGCGAAGTGAGTGTGTGCAGCCCCGTATCCTCGCTCGCGTCGCAGTGATGTCACTTTTTTTTTTCGCGCGGAAATCCCCTCGGATGTACCCCCCCCCCTCTCCCCCCCGCCGGAGCCGGAAGGGGAGGTTATGTCGGACTCGAACCGACTGAAACCATACGCCGACTGTGGGTCGTGGTGCTAGGCCGGAGGTAAGGTTGTCATCGACATATCCCTCGCAACCCGGCTGACCCAGGGCGCACGTTGGTCAGCCGATACGAGAGCTCTAGCCATTCCCCCATGATGGGTCTTACCGCCACTACGACGGCGTGCCCTGGGATATGATAGTTACCGTGACCTATGGACTGTGCTAGACAACACTGTGTGTTTTCTACTGTCTACACAATGTTTTGTGCTCAGATGAATAGTTTGACATGATGCCCACAGCTACATTCTATCAACGCACCGCTCGCCATAGGCAGCAAATTCATCCCCACACATTGCAACCGAAAACGGTGCGCACCGTGCGGTATGAAAGGAACTTCATCCCGCGCACGCTCAAGCTGTGGAATGAACTCCCTGCCGTGGTTTTCTCAAGCGACTACAATATGGGGTACAAGAAGGGCTTTAGAAGGTTTCTTCAGGGTAGGCAGCACGAGTGTAACGCGCCTGGTGTTGCATACGTCCATAGGCCGCGGTAACCACTTTCCATCAGGTGGGCCTAGTGCTTGTCTGCCACTTAAGGGGAAAAAAATAAAGAGAATCAATGTTCGACGCGCTTTAGTACCTTAAAACCAAGTATAAAAAGTATGTAATTCAAAGTCATAACAATGCATTTTGACATCTGTCATTGTCAAATGTTACTTTTCTCTGTGGTCAAGCAGGATAAGTGCATTATTTTGTAGCTTTTTACAGTTTTGATGTTATATTTTGTTGTTTTAAATTGTTGGTGCTTATATCGTTATAGATAAACATAATCATGGGTAAAAAAGACAAAAAAAAGGTATATAAATGTATTTTTTTAGTATATTTATAGCCGTGTGGTTCACGGTAGAGTAGAATTTGGGCTGCCTCATCTCTTCCCATGCGGTGCCGTACAAGGCAACTAAGGGATAGGGCTGTTTAACATCAGACAGATATATATAGCCCAGACTCGGCCTCAGATCCATGGCATAACAGTCCTCGGAATATGGCGATAGGCTCACCATGTGGGACCGAATACATTGATTGGTCAAATGTAGGTGTTCATTCATCTCTGCCTAAAGGCGTGATTGTATGTAATATATGAATATTATGAAATCTTAGTGTGCTTGTAAACTAGAGCGTTCACTTGTAGAGAGCATTCCCGCGAATGCTACCTACATACGGAAAAATTTACGAGAGAGTCTTAGCGAGCTTTCTATTGAGCGTTCTGGCGAGCATTCTCGCGAAAGAAATAAATTTGCATCCACTAAAGTGTTCGCTAGCAAGATCATAAATAAGTTCGTAGCGATGTTAGGCTCTACATTCGGGTCGGTTCGTTGTTCAGTTCGACAAATTTAAAAACTGCAAATGCTCGATGTTCTGTTAAGGCCGATTTATAACAGACCAGCGCGTGCTCAACTATCACCTCTCCATCAAATTGACAAAATAAACAGAGGCTCTGTCCCTGTTTACACTAATAAAATTTGACGGAGAGGGAATAGATTAAGCACACGCTGGTCTGATGTAAATCGTCCTTAACAGAACATCGAGCATTTGCAGTTTTTGACAGAGCATACCTTCGTTCTTCTTCCTTGGCGATAGATTGTGGAATATTCTAAGAATGCTCGCTACTTCATGCTTCGTTTATTTTGGTGTAAACGCTGGAAACAAGGTTTCGTTTACACTAAAAGACTAAAAAAGTTAATTTGTTATACAGCTCTGCTATCCCCTTCGGTGATTCAAACGTGAATATAATGTTCGTACTAGTATTCATTTCAATTTAATAGGTAACTTCTTCGAAGCGTTATATTGTAAAAAATGTTTGTGATCGAACAGCTCTATCTGTTTTTGATAAGATCCAATTTAACATGTAATTTTTTTTGTTTTCAGGAGCCAGGTACTGTCAATTTACTCTCAGATAAGTTATCACTACTTAATATCTAAGCGTAGCCATAATTACTCTGTGGAATGAACTCCCTGCCGTGGTTTTCCCAAGCGACTACAATATGGGGTTCTTCAGGAAGGGCATTAGAAGGTTTCTTCAGGGTAGTCAGCACGTGTAACGCCCCTGGTGTTGCATACGTCCATAGGCCACGGACGCCACGGTAACCACTTTCCATCAGGTGGACCGTGTACTTGACTGCCACCTTAGTGGTATAAAGGAAAGAAATACGCTTGGATGGCGACTCATACAATTTAAAACCAGTTTTTTTTTATATAGGACACGTCAATTTGACTTAACCCGCCTGATGTTAAGCTAAAGGAAAGAGGGTCACCGTCAGAAACATGTACCATGTTAACAGTGGCGTCACTCAGCTTGACGGCCTCATTAGATGCCTTTTCACGTTCCGCTTAAAGGACCCGGGACTGTAGGAAGAAGGAAACACGTGGGCTGGCAGGGAGTTCCAGGTCTTAATGGTGCGGCATAGGAATGAGTCACTGAAACGCTTGGTTCTAGCTTTCGTTGTTGTTGTAAGTTACGTACCACGACCTATTTCACGAAACCCACCATGCCAGTCGCTCGCAACTCAGGACATTGCGAAAATATCCTAGTTTCTGTTAGTATAATGAAGAGACTATTCTACGTGCCGAAATCCCGTCGGATGCTCACCCACCGGAGCCAGTAGGGGTGGCTATATCAGACTAATAACGACCAAAACTGCATGGCCATCTCGGACTATCAGTTGCCGGGGGTGAGGTAGCCTCTAGTTTATTACTCACGCCCGCGCCCCCTATTTGACACAGGCCATGGAATATAAATATAAATAAATTATTCCACAACATTCCACACGACGCATACTTAGATACTTTTTTTGTAAATACATACATAATATACATAGAAACACCCAGACCAATGCAAATAGCCATATTCATGCGTGTTTGTTAGGGCGGATATTTGTTGTCGCCGTTTGCGCTGTCTAGAGGACCCATCCTTTTCCATCCTGTGGGTACACGTAGACCATGGCTCTACGAGTCAGATCTATGTGTGCCTTTACCGTTCCCATACAGGAGATGCAGAGATAACTCGACTATTCGAATACCTGAGTCAGGCGGCAGATGATGCGCAGGAGCGGTTTCCGAACGCCGTATTGGTGTTTTTGGGGGACTTCAACGCCCACCACAAGATCTGGTTGGGCTCCGCCAAAACAGACCATGTGGGAAGAGCCACTCACGCATTTGCCCTGGCGCATGACTTGACTCAATTGGTGCACAAGGTCACGAGGATACCAAGAGAGTCCGGCCTAGAGCCCTCTCTGCTAGACCTTCTGTTGACGAGTCGCCCGGACCAGTATAGTGTCTCGGTGAGTGCTGCTTTAGGTAACTCCGACCACTGTCTGGTCCGCTCCACCGTGCCCATTGTAGCGCCCCCACAACCCGTGCAGGGGAAGAGGCGTCTTTGGCACTACTCGTCAGCGGATTGGGATGGATTGCGTGACTATTATGCGTCCATCCCGTGGATCGAACGCTGCTTTGAGGGTAAGAACCCATCTGAGAGCGCTACTGCCGTCGCCGGTGAGATCGGTCTAGGTATGGAGCGCGTCCGTGGTTCGGGCGCGAGTGCGCGGAGGCTGTTGAGCATAAACATTCTGCGTACCGCGCCTGGGTGCGGGCGCGCGCCACACGCGATCCCAACGTGGGTCACTTCAAGGCGGCGTACAACAGAGCCACAAAGGTCTGCAAGAGGGCATGCGTCAGGGCGGATGCCCAGCGCATAGCATGGCTGGGCCAAGAGCTAGTGGCGCATCCCACGGGTAGCCGTGGCTACTGGCAACTGGCCAAAGCCGTGCAAGCCAACTTCTGCCAGCCCTCGCTGCCCCCGCTGAGCAATCCCGATGGATCTCTGGCCCATGAGCCGCAAGAGAAAGCAAATTTGCTGGTCAATCTCTTCGCGGCCAACTCCCGAGTCGATAATTGTGGTATGCAACCACGGACAATGCCCACTGGTGACCACGCAATGCCTGATATACGTATCAGGCAACGCGATGTCCGTGCAGTACTGCAATCACTCGATGTCCGGAAAGCCAGTGGTCCTGATGGTATTCCAGCGGTTGTACTTAAAAAATGTGCAGCGGAGTTATCTCCTATGCTAACGCGGCTGTACCGCCTGTCCTACAGTTCGGGTACAGTGCCTTCGGCTTGGAAGGAGGCGAATGTCCAGCCGATCCCCAAGAAGGGGGATCGCTCGGACCCAGCCAACTATCGACCCATAGCCGTCACCTCAGTGCTGTGCAAGGTGTTCGAGCACATAATTAACACACAGCTCATGCGCCACCTAGAGGATCACTCCTTGCTTAGTGACCGGCAATACGGTTTCAGACCGAAACGGTCAACGGGTGATCTACTGGCGTACATGACCCACCTTTGGGGTGAGGCTATGGAGAAGCACGGTGAGTCACTGGCAGTTAGTCTTGACATCGCCAAAGCTTTCGATAGGGTATGGCACAAATCGCTTCTTTCCAAGCTACCAGCCTTTGGCCTGCCTCCTAGACTGTGTAACTGGGTTGCAAGCTTCCTGCAGGGGCGCCGTATTCGCGTCCTTTGTGATGGACGAGCTTCGGAGTTCTTGCAGGTAAATGCTGGCGTGCCGCAGGGTTCCGTCTTATCTCCCACTCTCTTTCTTCTGCATATCAATGACATGCTCTGTAACGGAAACATTCACTACTATGCAGACGACAGCACCTTACACGGGAGTTATTACGCACATCCTGCGGCCAAGCAGTGTGATATCGCGGAAAAAAGACAGCTTCTTGTCACTGAACTGGACCGGATCCTGGACCACATTTCTCAATGGGGTGCTAGGAACCTGGTCGAGTTCAATGCCAAGAAGACCCAGGCATGTGCGTTTACAGCAAAGGTATCTCCTTTCCTTCCCCTTCCCACTCTTCAGAGCACACCACTGCCACTGCAGGATCACCTCACTATCCTCGGTATGGATGTTCGCTGCAAACTGAATAACAAAAACTATATCGAGAGTATCATCAAATCAGCCTCGTGTAAACTCGGAGTCCTGAACAGAGTGAGACGTTTTTTCACGCCGGAGCAGCGGTGTCTTCTATACAAGACCCAAATTCGTTCCTGCGTGGAATACTGCTCACATCTCTGGGACGGCTCCGCAAAGTACTTATTAGATGCTCTCGACAGGTTGCAGCGACGTGCGGTCCGCATTATTGGGAATCCTCCCCTCACGAACACCCTCGAGCCTTTGCAGATGCGTAGAGATGTTGCGCCTTTGGCAGTTTTCTACTGTCTCTACCATGGTGAATGTTCTGACGTGCTCTTCCAATTAGTCCCACCCTCCCCTTTCCTTCACAGGACGACACGTGCAGGGCTAAGATGCCATCCATTTACGGTGCAGAGTATACCTGCTAGAACCAAGCGTTTCAGTGATTCATTCCTATGCCGCACCACTAAGACCTGGAATTCCCTGCCAGCTCACGTGTTTCCTTCTTCCTACAGTCCCGGGTCCTTTAAGCGGGCGTGAAAAGGCATCTAATGAGGCCGTCAAGCTGAGTGCCACCACTGTTAACATGGTAAATGTTTACGATGGTGACCCTCTTTCCGAGACTTTGCCTTTAGCTTAATATCAGGCGAGGTGAAGTCAAATTGACGTGTCCTGTATAAAAAAAAAATACAAATATTTGCACTGAGCGGGAATCGAACCCGCGCCTCCTGCGTTGCATGGAGGCTGAAGACTCCCCATCTTCCCAAGAAAAGGGGAGGGGGGGGGGTGTATAACGCCAGCGTCTCGGCCTGCTTTTGCTGGGTAATAGGCGGCTTCTGTACCGAGCCTCGGGTTGCGTACAAATTACATGTCGCGTTTCTGTAATACTTTTCATACCTCGTGCCAAATGGATTGAGAATAAGGGCCGGTGCCCAATGCCGGCATCGGCAAGCATGAGGATTTGTATTTGTCGAATAACAATAGATCTTATTGATATAGATATAAGGTTGAACTTTAATTGGTAACCATAACGCTGCAGAATGCCGATTGATGCCGACAATAGTCGACGATCGTCATTGAAATTTCAATTTTATGATGATAGTGATAAGATCTATAATGCTTGGCCAAAAAAAAATCCTGAAGCGCGCCGATGCCGATAATGGGCGCCGCCAGCCTTAAAGTTTATTGACCTTGCAACCAGTTTGAACCGGTTACTTAGGGGTTGTAAACATTTTTCACACTGTAGCAACACCGACTGCAACCTTTATTTTTGTTACACAAAAATCCGGGTATTCCGTTTGGATCCCCTATTTCGATCCCAAAAGGAATCTTTATTCTACATCGATCCCCAGGGGATCGAAAAGGACTTCCACTTGGATCCCTTAAGAGGACTTCCTAGCATCTGTTTCTCCATAGTACCGTTCTCCTCTTTTTCCTCCCTGAATATTGCTTCTAGAACAATATTTTTGTTTTTGCTAAATCAATATTTTCTGTACGCATGTCCCTGTTATTTTATTTTTGTCGGCAGTCAATAAAATAAGAAAATATGATCGTCTAAAAATCATAAAAAAATTACTAATTCTTTCATTATTTGGAGAACTACCAGACAAATTCTAAAAGGTTTTAACGTTATAAAATAACAGGAACATGGATACGCTATTTTCTAATAAAACGGTGTCAAAAATATTTAAATCGGCGTAGTTTTCGCTGAAAAAAACGGTAAATACGAAACCTCGATTTTTCCCAAAAAAATTGTAATAAGCTCGGTCTGATCTGCTGCTATCCTTATCGCACTCTACGGGGACAGGAGTGAGACGGGGGCCACGGCAATAGTGGCGTTCAAATGACAGGTTCAGGATTATTCGCTAGCTAGGAAGTCCTCCTAACCCTTGTTTAGGGAATCGTATTAGATTATACTATTATACGATATTCTGCAAACTTTTACTTAATCCACCTGGCATGGCCTATAGATTCCTGTAGGGCCATTAATGTAGGGCCTAATCGTCTCATATTGCCGGTTTGTTTTCAATTCCTATCCGCATATCTGACTTTACTATTCCAAGAAACTTCTTTCAGAGCCCGAACCGGTGGAGGAAGTTGTCGTGGTTACAGAACTGGAGCCGGAGCCTGAGGAGTTCCAATGGACAGACACTTCTTACACGAGCGCTTCGTATGAAGAGTTACCACCTTTACCCGTCGAAGGTAAGCTTTACATTATTTTCCAGCTAAAGTAAAGCCAACGAAGCGAGAGAAAAAAGGTAAACAAAGTTTCAGCGATTCCAAATATTTTATCTGAAAATTAAACGTATCACTTCCAGATAGGGATGAAATTGCTCATGAGATGGCAGATGTGACAGTTTAAAACCGTCCGTAGTCGTTACGGGTAGTTTGAGCGTTATAAATTCCAACAGCTGGTCTAACTACAATATTTTTACATCACCTGAGACACCTCTGCCTACCCCTGCGGGGATTTACCAGCGTGAGCTCATGTATGTAACAATACAATTACGGTTAACATAAAATTCATAAACATATCAAAATAGTGAGATAAAACAATGCATCATTTAAAATACAACATTAGCAACAGTACCAGTAGCAAAAACACATCGTAATGATAACAATCAAATTAAACGAACATTTTCATGTATTGCAACTAGGAAGTAATTTTGATTACAACTCAGTTAGAGCTCTGCTTAACTAGGACGCCATAGTGACGTCACCGCAAAGTACGCCTCCCCGTACACTGGGCTAGATGGGGACACTATTTTTTTTTTTATCGTGCGATAAATCCCCACGGATACCACCCCCACGGAGCCGGTGGAGGTGGTTATGTCGGACTCGAACCGACTAAAACGCACGCCGTCTTGGGTCCTTGGTTGCCGGAGAGTGAGATTGCCAAAAGCATATCTCTCGCACCCCGGCAGACCCAGGACCATCTCTTCCGAGATGGCCCCCTTCGGGTTGTGGGGACCGCAGGGTCCCCATTTAGCCCCGGTTACGGGGAGGCGCACTTTGCGCCGCCGCGCACCGCCGCGGCCTGCTTCTGCTAGGGTGACAGACAGCTCCACCGGTCACCCCCAGGCCAGCGCTCATGGAGGACGGAGGTCGTTCTGCGACCTCCGACGTCCGGTTCGCCTTCGCTCTGCGCGGGCTTCCCGGGCCCGGAGTCTAGTCTGGACCCGACCGGCCGCCTCCTTCTCAAGCATTACTTGCTCGCAGAAGGAGACGGCCGCAACCCAAGCGTTCGCGCATCGTACCATCGCTGTGAGCAACGTGGCGAGTGTGAGGACTCCCACCCCCAGAGCCGCCACTAGGACCCGCCTCGGCGTATCCCACGCCGGGCACTCTGTCAGCGTGTGCAGCTCTGTGTCCTCGCTCGCATCACAGTGATGGCACTCGGACGTTGGCTCCTTCCGGATCCGACACAGGTAACTCCCGAAACACCCGTGTCCGGTAATCACCTGCGTCAGCCGGTACGAGAGGCTGCCGTGTGGCCTCTCTAGCCATTCCTCCATGATGGGTCTTACCGCCGCTATTACGGCGTGCCCTGCGCTTGGTCGCCCAAGTCGTAGCTCCCATTCCGCTACCATGTCCCTGTGGAGCTGAGACCTCACGGCCCGAATTTCTTCGGGCTCGGATTTCCGTCCCTGCTCCCGCGCCTCCTTACGATACCGATATAGCATCGAAAGGGCTCTCGCATCCAGGTTCCACGGTAGGGATCCGGCAAGGAGACTCGCCGCCTCCAAGGATATCGTGCGGTACCCCCTGATGGCCCTGCTGGCCATTGCTCGCTGCGGACCATGCAGCAGACGTGCATTATGGACCGTCAGGGTCTCCGCCCATATTGGGCACCCATATAGGGCCATGGACCGCACGACTCCCGCGTAGAGTCTCCTGCAGGAGTCATCCGGCCCCCTCATGTTGGGCAGCAGCCTCCCCAGAGCGGCAGCTGTGCCCTTTAATTTGGGGGCCAGTCTTCGGAGATGCTCCCTGAAGTTCCACCGGCCGTCAAGCACGAGCCCCAGATATTTCATCTGGGGCTTGATGCCGATGGAAATGTCTCCCACTATGAGGCTGGAATCTTCCGGTGGCACGCGCCGAGGCCCATGAAAGAACATGGCCTCGGTTTTATGCAGAGCCACCTCGAGACCCAGCCGCCGAATCCGCTCCACGACTTGGGCATCCGCGGTCGTGGCCTTCAGGGTCGCTTCGTGGTATGTAGCCCCGCACGCCGTCACTAGCGTGTCGTCCGCATAACACGTGACGGCGGCACCGTCCGCGAGCTCACCGCGAAGCACCCAGTCGTAACCGATGTTCCACAGTAGCGGTCCCAGTACCGATCCCTGCGGAACACCGCACGACATCTCTCGCCGACCGAGCCCGGTCGCACTTGGGTAGACGACTGCTCTCTCCGACAGATATGCCCCGACTATGCGGCGAAGGTAGAGAGGCACTTCGTGATACACGAGCGCCTCCCTAATGCAGCTCCAGAGCAGGGTGTTAAACGCATTGGCGATGTCCAGTGACACCGCCAACACCACCTCGAGCATCACCACCGAGCAATGGCGTCCTTCGCCAGAGTCCTCACGCGCATGATGGCATCCACGGTGGAGCGCCTCCGGCGGAAGCCATATTGGCCGTCCGCCAGGTCAGGCCCCACCCTGGATAGGTGCTCGGCGAGGCGCTTTGCAATCACTCTCTCAAAGAGCTTGCATACCTCGTCGAGCAACACTATGGGCCTGTAGGCGGACGGTGAGTCCGCCGGGCGCCCCGCCTTTCGGATGAGGACCAGTTTCCCCGTCTTCCACATCTTCGGAAACTGGCCTCGCTCCAAACATGCGCTGAGAAACCCTCTCAGTCGGGGCTCGAGAGCGTCTTCTTCTCCTAGAGCTAGGACCCACGCTCGGACTGGAATGCCGTCGGGTCCCGGGGCGGTGTTCTTGGCCTTGAGCCTTAACACCGCCAGCTCTAGTTCTACCCAAGTGACGTCGGGCACGTCATCGTCATCCACGTTGGGCGCCATAGGCGACCTAGGTGGCGGAGTCATCTGCGGTGGAATATGTTCCACCGCCCGCGCTGGGAACAGGGAGCCAACGACTCCTCCGAGCAGCTCCGGCAGGAGACACCGGGTTAACGGTGGGGCCCGGGGGCGCAGCTTGCCCCTTACCATAAGGTAAGGCCGCCCCCATGGGTCCCGCTCCAGCATCTCCAGCAGCTCCTTGTGAGCTGCAGCCTTTGACTGCTTTATCACTTCTCGGAGGGCCTTTCTGGCCTCCCTATACCCCGCATGAAGCTCCGCCTCTCGGGGCTCCGTATCTGCGGGGCGGCTACGCCTCCTTCGGAATCTGGTCCACCGGCGGAAAGCGATCACGGAGGCCTGTCGCAGCCTCGCGATGTCCGCTGACCACCAGTAGACCTGACGCCTCGGATTATAGGGCGGAGCCCTAGGCATAGCCGTGTCCCAGACACGCGTCATGGCCTCCCGGAACCACGCCGCCTCATCGTCTATTTCGACAGGCCTGTCCGGCGCAGGGGCCCAGGCCTGTACGATGGCGGCCTCCAGGAGGACCTCCCGATCCAGTCGCTTAGGCACCCAACGTGGCTCGCGTGGAGCCGGTGTAACCGGCGCGGCGCCCGCGGGGGTGGAGACCTCGAACCGAATGTATCGGTGATCCGACGCTGTCTCCACCTCCTTACACACGCCACGCCAGCTCTGCACACGGCCTGAGAGCGGGGCGCTCGCGAACGAAAGGTCCACAATTGAGTCACCCCTTCTCTTCACGCACGTGGCGACGGCCCCGCGATTCAGGAGAACTAGGCTGAGACTATCAGCCCAGCTCTCCACTGCCCTGCCCCTCGGTTTCGTGCGTCGGGAACCCCAGTTCAGAGACCAGGCGTTAAAGTCCCCGAGCACCAGAACCGGGTGAGGGTAACAGGTATTGACGACGACGGCCAGATGATCCAGCCACTGCTGATACTCATCTATGACTCGGTTCGGTGAGAAGTAGACAGCCACGACCGCTATTTCCCCCACAAGTGCCGCTACGCTTGTCACGACAGCAAGGGGGGGGGGGGGCTGCCGGCAGCGGCGTTGTGCACCAGTGCCAGATGGGGACACTATGGTCCCCACAACCCTGCCGGGGTGCAAGAGATATGCTTTCGGCAATCTCGCCTCCGGCAACCAAAGAACCAAGACGGCGTGCGTTTTAGTCGGTTCGAGTCCGACATAACCACCTCCACCGGTTGGGCTACGTACCGCAGTCTAGTATTAGAATGTATGGTACATAAGTCATCTGTTTCAATAGGACGCCATAGCGACGTCGCCGGCTACGTTCCAAAGCAGTTAGTATTGAAAATGTGTAAAAGTAAAGCCAACGAGACGAAAGAAAAAAGGTAAACAAAGCGACCATTACTGAGTTACGTTACAATAACTAGCGATTATTTTCTCTGTCCTTGTCGCACATATCACACGTACGCGACAATGGCCGAGCGACAGCTGTCGTTGCGTGTTTCGTAGTACAGGAAAGCTGTCAGTACAGCGGTTCTAAACTGCCAGATCCGCCATCTTATGAGCAATTTCATTCCTGTCTGGAATGCGCTTGAAGTGATTCGTAATCATTTTCAAATAAAAATGTTTGGAACCGCTGAAACTTTGTTTACCTTTTTTCTCTCGTTTCGTTGGCTGGACTTTAGTTGACAAGCTGTTGCCAGATAATTTTTAATATTTACAAGGACGTTCAGTACAGTTCGAATGATTTTTTTTAAAGCAATAAGTAAGTTAACTCAAAACTAACAAATCGAATACATAGGGAAAAATAAATCTTCTCAGGCGGGACTCGAAACCGTAAGAACGGATAAATAGAAGGGAAATTTGAACCACATCGGGCGTATTTCGGTAGCCAAATTGGTCAAGGAATTCCATCCGTAAAAAGTGAATCGCTGGGACGGGAATCGAACCCGCGATCTTTGGCCTAGTCGTTACGGCATTTCCCCTGTAAGGGATTGATCGCGGATTCGATGTTCAAATTTATCAGCAAGCACTTTATAAGGAACGAACCGTTGCCCGCGGCTCCACCCACATCAATGTAATTATCGCGACCAAACTTAACCTATGTCCTTTCTCAAGATCTAATCAACCCCTGTACCGAATTTCATCAAAATCGGTCAGTGTTTTAGGCGTAAAAGCGCAACACATAGACAGACAGAGTTATTTTCGCGTTTATAATATTGGTAAGTATGGATAAGTGGTTTTTTTTTATAAAAGGACACGTCAGTTTGACTTCACCTTACCTGATGGTAAGCTAAAGGCAAAGTCCCGGTAAGAGGGTCACCATCATAAACATGTACCATGTTTACAGTGGTGGTAATCAACTTGACGGCCTCATCAGATGCCTTTTCACGCCCCGCTTAAAGGAGCCGGGACTGTAGGAAGAAGGAAACACGTGAGCTGTCAGGGAGTTCCAGGTCTTAATGGTGCGGCATAGGAATGAGTCACTATGGTTCTAAAACTTTGAGAAACTCGTACCTACAACATAACCCACCCTAATCAGTAATTCGGTAACTCACCACCCGTTTAATCGAAATCCGTAACCATGGTAATGATTAAAAAAGGGTGTGTTGTTACCTTGTGAGTGAATACGTTTAAAAAAAATACTGTAATCATAAAATTTCGATGCAAATTCGACTTTGGGTAAGCACATTGAATTTAAATTACTCTATTAATAGGCATTGTTTGTTTTTTACGGTGATTGTGTAAACCTTAATAATGAATGAGAATTCAGTTTCAAACATTTGCCATTTATTTTATTGCCCGATACTTTTTGCGAAGTCTTTATCTATTCCCTTGTGAATATGGCTGTAATTTCAAATATAGAAGCGTTAATTCTCACGTTTATACATGTACTAGCTTTTTCCCGCGTCCTCGTCCGCGTTAAGTTTGGAATATTTATTTATTTATTTATTTAGTTTTATATATATTAGTTTATTTATTAATAGAAAGGTTTAGGACACCAGCGACCCAGATGAAGTTCCTTAAAGTTTTTGTGAGCCTGGTACTTCATGCCAATGTACCAGGGTCACAGAAACACTGATCCCGTGACCGCCACAGCAACCTATACGGTTTAAGGTTCTACTCAACCGATTTCAATCAAACAACCGTAAGATTTTAAGTCTGATCAAGATCTTGCTGGCCTGAATCGGATCTTGGTAGCCTGCGGTAGCCTAGTGGTATGGGTAATGGACTGCTGAGACGAGGTCTCGGGATCGTTCAGAGGTTTACCATGGCACACACCAATAACTTTTCGATGCTTTTCGAAGTTATGTGTGTATTTATCGCAGGTTTATAAGTGCCCGGTTATTGGCAATAGGCTCGCCACCTATTACATTGGGACCTAAACATAAACTGGCGAAATGTGGGTGCTAGCACCTCTGCCTACCCCTTCGGGGAATATAGGCGTGAGTTTATGTTATGTTATGTTATATAAAAATACAAGGGTTTTAACACTAAGATGCTGAAGTATTTACATCCTATAATATTTTTGGTGAATTTCAATCGAAATAATAAAATAATATACCTAATCTCTGCCTACCCTAGATAGCCATGATCTAGATAGTCAAATTTGCGGCGTTCAATGAGTTTCTGAGCTCCATACTAACTTAAATTTTATTCTTATTACAGACAAAAAAGACAAGAAAAAGAAAAAGAAGAAACTAGAGGTGAGTTATAAAAGTTGGGTAGTTGAATAAATTAAAAATTTAAAAAAATCCCCCGACACTCCCCATCCCTACTTTAACTCCCATAACTTTTAAACGGCTCAACCGATTTTAATCAAACATGTCTAAGAACACTCGCAAATAAGTCACCTTTAATCTTTGATTATTGATATGTCTAGATAGAGCATCGCGCTGCAAAAGAACAAAAAGAAATGGGACGAATTTTCCATAATAGTGTGCGTGACAGCTTCGTCTTACACTCGCGTTATGTCAGTTTGCTTTTTAGTGTGCGAGTGTGAATTGATACCAGTTGCTGAAAACTGCCTCAAAAATAGGGAAAATTTTATGTTAGAATTTTTTTTGTTTTTTGTTTGCATTTACTTCCTCATCCGAGATAGCACTTTCATCAGATTGCAATGATGATAAAAACAAAGCCTGAAAAAGTCAAATCATTACCAACTTTATTTGTAATATTAACTTTTAGAAAATTACATTGCATCATTAGGATATTACGTGTTACGTCGGGCAACATGAAAGTATTCATATTTATCGCAAAATTCCGTTTAAATTTTACATTTAAACTCTGTATGTATTAGGAGACTGTAAAAGCGTTAATAATTGTATCCGTTTTTGTGGAATATTTTTTTAATTATTTAATAAACTTGCCTTACGCGGCACCGTTCCCTTCTTTAGGGAACGTTCATATCTGACGGAACTTGCGTCGCGTATTATCGGTCGCGTAACGCCAGAACAGACAAATGTATAGAGAAACACTTGACCGTTCACACTCGACGCACTAACGTAACATCGGTTGAGTGTGTGAACGGTCAAGTGTTTTCTATACATTTGTCTGTTCTGGCGTTACGCGACCGATAATACGCGACGCAAGTTCCGTCAGATATGAACATTCCCTTAATCTCAGGCGTCCCTGCTCATTGACAAAATATTTATCTTTTTCATTAAAATGGTAAGAGCAAATAACTGAATTTTTCATCGGTTGCCACAATTCCTCGTTACGACTTTTTCGTATAATCTGGATCCATCGGTTTCTTAGTATTGGATCGCTTGGTATTCTGAAAAATATAACCAAAAATACATGATACTAAGTCCATTCTGAAATTTCATAACTACGACGTGGTGGCCATATTCTGTCTTGCAAAAAATGACATCAAATTCGTACTCAGCATGCCGACAGACCCTTCATACGATACTCCTATTGTATTATACATTATATTATTTTTTTGCTAGGCCACGTTTTTTATGGGAGTTTTGACTTGAGTAACTAGCAACATACCAGTTAAGTACAAAATGGTGACGACAATTTTAAATTATTTTAGAAAATAGCTAATGGCTTATATTGCTAAAATTGGTACAATACAATGGTACTTACCGATGAAAGGCAATTTTTTTTATTGATTTAGTCCGTCCTTTATAATTTCTGCACACTTTTATCACACAAATCGTCATTTTCAAAATTACAAATTATTGTCCGTGCCCACTGACAGTGCGTCTGACACTGAAAGCAGGAAAGTCGTTTAGAGTCCAACAGTTGGTCTCTATTTTTGTGGCCGCTTTCAACGCTTTGACTGTCTATCTAGACATATTAATAATCAAAGCCTTTAATACAAAAAAAACTAAATTGAAATCACTTCATCCGTTCGGGAGCTATGCTATGATTACAAACATACAGACACGTCAAACTTATAACACCCCTCTCTTCGCGTTGGGGCTTAAAAAAGAGATACGGTTGCAGCATACAACTTTATATTTGCTACTACAGTGGAGTTTGTTGCGCCGTTTCTTCTCCACTGGTGCCTAGGCAGCGTTGGTAAACTTGGTTTTAAGCAGAATTTGACGTCAAAAAGCTGTAATGCTACACAATGAAGCATCGGTAGCTTAATGGTTAAGGAGTCGGTCGATCGAGAGGTCCCGGGTTCGACGTGAACCCACTAGGACAAGCGATTTAGCTTAGTTGGAGGGGTTAGAGGGAATATTAGTAACTTGGGTTCTAATATACTTTAAAAAAAACTGACTATGTAAAAGTGCAATCGTATCTGCTTTGTCGATTGTATTGAGGTCAATTTTCACCTTCAATGTTCCTTTGTTTATGTTAGTTTTTACTGTTCTGTTAGTTTTTGAGGATTTTATTGTGAGAGTGTCGAACAGTAGATTCGAGTACCTGTATATCGTTTGTTAAAAAAGAGTACAGTAAGCTTCAGAGAAAAGGAACCCCCCTTGATAATGGTTTTATCCTCAAGGGGGGTTCCTTTTCTCTGAAGCTTACTGTACAAGCAAAAGGTCAAATTTATGTGTGCTTTGAAGCGGCTGAACTTGCTTGCTTGGTTGGTTCTTGAAATCACATGACCTCTAGAATTAAAAAGGGTACAAGCAAAAGGTCATATTCATGTGTGCTTTGAAGCGGCTGAACTTGCTTGCTTGGTTGGTTCTTGAAATCACATGACCTCTAGAATTAAAAAGGGTAGAAGCAAAAGGTCATAATTATTTATGTGTGCTTTGAAGCGGCTGAACTTGCTTGCTTGGTTGGTTCAAGAAGTCACATGACGTCTAGAACCAACCGCCTGAATATGTGAATGAAATTTTTATAGCATTTAATATACTAACTTTTTAAATTCTAAATACATCGGGAATACTCCACCGTCACCCTTAAAGACGGATATAAAGAGGAGGGAAATTTAAAGTGATTCAGGTGTGGCTCAATAGCTCTGCTGGAAGAGCATTCCCCCTGTAAGGGAAAGGTTGTGGGTTCAAGTCCCACTTGAGCGTTTCTTTTTCTCGAAGTTTTTTGAACTCCTGAATGTAACTGAATTAATTATTTTCAATTTTAATTTTCCATAGGGTGAAAAATCGGTTGTCAAGAAAGAAACAAGTGAATTGATGGCATGGTCCGAAGAATCGTTACCAATTGTCGATTCAGGTTACTATAATACATACTAATTGTCGTCTTACGATCGCAAAATCACCCGTATGACCCTCATTTTTTGACCCACTTTTATATATGAGGTCCAAACTGAAAGGTTATACGGGTACGTAGTCAAGATATCTACGTAATTAATTCAATTATTTGATTTAATTTTTAAGAAATGAAGGTGAGTAACTCACCTTTTAATATTAAACACATTTTACTTTACAACTAGTAAATAATGTTATTTTTAAATTATCACGGTGTAAACACATGGTTTTTTTAATAACAATTCGGGACATGACGTGATAAAAAACATTGACTTACTTTTGCCGACATTTCGGACTGCGAGGTGAGCGAGGAACACACCCGACCCTCGCTGGCCTGTCAAGTCGCGACCACGGGTACTGCATCGCACCCGAAACGTCTGTAAAAGTAAGTCAAAATTTTTTTACCGCGTAAAGTCCCAAATTGTAATAAAATAACGAATAAATAAGCTTGGTTTTAGTCGAATTATTTCAGTCATATAATCATTATCTACCTACCTTTGTATCATTCATGGGGTCCAGAACATGTAATTCTCCTCCATACATTCCTGTGAGATATTATTTCCTTAGTCACTCCAATCTTTTTCATATCCTCTTTCACATAATTAATCTATTCACCTTTTTAGTTGGGTCTACCTCTACTCCTATAGTCGTCTACATTCATACTTTGAACTTTTTTTACAACATTTTCTTTCACAAGGGGTGAAAGAAAATGTTGTAAAAAAAGTATGTATGTATAAGTATACATATATGTATGTATAAGTATCATAGTATGTTCATACCACGACAGTAGCTCGCCTCTCAATCTTTCATTCTCTGATGCCACTTTCAAACTTCCTCTAATATCAAACCAATAATTCAAATAGCCCACCGCAGTCCACTGCTGAACATAGGCCTCTCCTGTGTACCATTTCGACTGATCCACCTTGCCATCCAGTCTAATGTATTTATTCCTTATTCTGTCCATTCTCATCACACTACGCATCGATGAGTCATGTAATATTTATGTTCCCGAGGAGGGCCAGACCTTAAGGGATGGTCCTGGGTCAGCCGGGGTGCGAGGGATATGTCGAAGACAAACTCACCTGCGGCCATGCACCACGACCCTCAGTCGGCGTGCGGTTTTAGGTTCGAGTCCGACATAACCTCCCCTTCTGGCTCCGGCGGCGGAGGTATCCTTAGGGTTTTCCGCACGAATTTTTTTTTTAATATTTATAATATTTTATATATTTATATATTGACAGTATGTGGTGAGTAACTCACCTCCAATATTTTCTAAAATGTATTGTATTTTCCTTATGTTGTTTACGCGTTTTGATAAACATAAAATATAGTTAATTAGAGTTGTTGAATTCCAGTATGTTATCAACTATTCATTCGTGGAAATTTTACATTATTTGTATACAATTTGTGTAAAAATAGACCTAATGATAGTGGTCTGTGAAAATACTACCAAGAAAATTAAGTACATTTTCGTAGTTGTCTTTCGTAATTTACAGTAATTTTCATTATCAAAATTAATAGATACTTTTAGAAGTTTAGTTCAAGTTCGTATTTATTAGAAAAAGTAATTTATTTGAATAGTACACTGATGAACGCATTTTTTTTTTATTTGTTTTTTTTTCTGTATACCGCCAGTCGAGTTGTCTATCGAAAATGTAAAGCTCGAGACATATATCTTGGACCTAGAATGTGCTCTATTCACGCAGTACACGTTTCTTGGATGTCTTTTGAGGCTATCACAGCATCCCGTGATAGCATCGGTGCACGAGCTCAAATTGTCCAATCATAGATTCATTCAATCAATCAATTAGCCTAGTTTGTTTCGCAATTTTGTTCCAAGATACGTGAAACGAGCTATTGCCAAAATCTTTCTTTTCAAAACCGCCTTAAATAGCCGGTAGGTATAATAAAGTTTATATTTTTGAACAGAAGAGGCATTGCTCAAAGCGCTTGAGGATCAGATGAGAGAAGAAGCGCCTAAAGCGAAGAAGGGAAAGAAAGGGAAAGCAGAGAAAGAAGAGATACCTGAGTTTGAGAAGGTGAGTTGAACTCTTGTGTTTAACAAACATTATTCGATAGATGTACGGGCCAATATCTTAAACAAACGACAGAAATTTCGCGCAGATGTTTCGTATTCTGCATACAATTTGACAGTGACAATAAGCCAACGAAGCGAGAGAAAAAAGGTAAACAAAGTTACAGCGGTTCCAAACATTTTTATTTGAAAATGTATACGTATCACTTCAAGCGCATTCCAGACAGGAATGAAATTACTCATAAGATGGCGGATCTGATAGTTTAGAATCGCTGTGCGGACAGCTTGCCTGTACTACGAAACACGCAACGACAGCTGTCGCTCGAGCAGTGTCGCGTACGTGTGACATAATTATGCGACAAGGACAGAGACAATAATCGCTAGTTATCGCAACGTAACTCAGTAATGGTCGCTTTGTTTACCTTTTTTCTCTCGACTCGTTGGTTTTACTTTATGTCAATTTGACTACCTACCTCGCCTGATGTTAAGCTAAAGGCACAGCCTCCACCTGCTAGCCAAATGTCCTATGTACTCACGAATAAGATGAGAAAATATGGGGACGGACACACTAGAAACACCAGATCTCGAGGATCTGAAGGTGGAACAGATCGTAAGATTCTGCAAAGATACAGGTAGGTTCGACGGAACGCTGTGATTGCCGGACACCCTTTGGCCTCCCAAGGGGAGGAATAGGTGATTATTTGGGTGAAATGGCCCACATAAAGAGGGCAGATCACCCGTCCGGTTAACGACGTCCCCCGCTAGAAGTAAGTAAGTAAGTAAGACTCCGGAAAGAGGTTCACTATTATGATTACGTACCGTATTAACAATGGTGGCACACAGCTTGACGGTCTCATCAGGTCCGAGACTGTAGGAAGAAGGAAACACGTGAGCTGGTAGAGAGTTCCATGTCTTAATGTTGCGGCATATTTATTAGAACTCTTGGGAAAATAATTTATAGGTTTCGTTTCATGTGTTATACCTACCTAACGGGTAGTTATTTAAAGGTATATGTGGAGGGAAAGGTCTGTGAAAACTAGAGAAAAACCATAATGTTTTAAAATTAGCAGAAACGAGCTAATTTATAGCAACTACCCCACGGTCATGGCTTCTGAAAAGTAGCTGAAACTTCGGGCTACAGCTTCGGGTAAAAAAAAATGAGACTTACCCGATCCTCCAGACAAACTATGTAAACAGTTTTGCAGGACCATTTACTATTTGTGATGTGAACTGATGTGTAATAAATAAATAAAAAAGAGTAAAAAATAAAAGGATACCACATGTACCTACTGTCATAAAATCCGTTAAAAAATTAATTGATTTCAATATTATTTATATTTTACTGTGCCTTTCGATCACACACACAAAAATTAATTTAAAAAAAGAAAACACTTACATATAATAATATTTCTAAAGATTTTTCATTATTTTTAATAAAATATTAGACTTGCCCATCGCCTTATATTCAGAAAAAGTATTCAGCACTGAATCCAACTGGAAAATTATTTCGTGCACATAAAGATCAATACATAATTGACGATAAATGATTTTTCATTACACCCGTTTAAAAATAGGGTTCCTTAGTAAAAGTTGTGGAGCAAGAAAGTTATTAATGAAATACAGTGTAAGTATTATAGATTTCGAGCTTTTGCCCGCGACTCCGCCCCACGTGGATGTCTGTTATCGCAACTAAACACAGCCTAGGTATGTCCTTTCTTAAGGTTTAATTTATCCCTATACCAAATTTCATTAAAATCGGTTAAGTGATTTGAGCGTGAAAGCATAAAGATAGAGTTACTTTCGCATTTATTATATTAGTATAGTAATGGCTATGCTACCAAGTTAAAAACCTGATGGGATACCAAAAAATAAATAATCTCTAACTAGGTACATTAAAAAGATGAGCATAGCTTAAACAGACGGTATTAGGTGCCTTTACCTAATCTTCGTGAGCAAACTATACTAGAAATTTAATTTAATTTGCAGCATTCAATATGGGAGAACCTGATATGTAAGTACTAGCCGTGCCAGATTGATTGAGAATAAAGTATGCTTTTGCCCGCGGCTCCGCCCGCGTGGATGTCGGTTCCCGGCAATTATTCGAATTTTTCTCACCTTTTAAACCTTCCCTAGACCTCCACGAACATTTCAAGACCAAGATAAGATAAATCCGTTCAGCCGTTCTCGAGTTTTAGCGAGACTAACGAACAGCAATTGATTTTTGTATATACTCGTATAGATAAGTAGTGATTGTTGTGTAAAATAAAGGTTCACGCGGGCGTCTCATGACGCTACAGTCGTTTTCGCTACAGTGTAAAAAATGTTTACAACCCCTAAGTAACCGGCCCAAACTGGACGCAAGGTCAACTGGGTCAACGACCTTTATTCTCAATCCATTTGGCACGATGTTACAATATGTAAATAAAAATGGTCTTTGTTTTTCGACAGAACCTACACAGTGCTTGACAAACTCACTGCTTTATTTTTTTCTAATTTCGTCCCTTAACTAACAACACCGCTCAAGTCGAAAATTGGCGGTTTTTACATTTTAATGCCATTAGATGAAGCTGCGCATTGCGCGTCGAACCCTTGGTCTCATGAAATAGATTTCAGCCAATCAGAAGCCGTAATTGAAAAAATAGTGACAGCGCTCAAGTCGGTTGGCGTCGCAACACCGCACAAGTCGTTAGTCTGCCATCTTTTGATACCTTAATCCCTAACATTTTCACAAACAACACCGCCTAAATAATAATAATAATTCTTTATTACCAAGTTTACAAATTTAGCATTACAGTTACAGCTTAAACATAGGTATAATAAGTAGCCTACAGTATACAAATGTAAAAATGTATTTGTTGACTCATTACTTGAATCTCTGCCATCCAAGCTAAGATTTAACTTGTGTTATGGATGACAGGACGCTCCTCGTAATAGCACAGGATAAATCATTACATAGTACACACGTTAATATTTATGCTAGGCTAATAATAAAGAAAATGTTACCATAATAGCTATACCCACAGTCTATATGTGTGTGTGTGTGTGTGTGTGTGTGTGTGTGTGTGTGTGTGTGTGTGTGTGTGTGTGTGTGTGTGTGTGTGTGTGAGAGTGTGTGTGTGCTTGTGTGTGTGCTTGTGTGTGTGTGTGTGCGCGTTACAGCATTGGTTTGAGTAATTTTTCGACCTCCTGATAATTTAGTGTCATAATGTATTTAGTGACTGCCTCTTTGCACTTAAACCTATTCAAACCATAAACACTGCACTGTCTATTAATGGTCGTGTATAGCCGGTTTCCTAAGATTTTAAAGTGTCTCCCTGCAAGGGCGGTGCGATGGATTTCCACAGGACAGATACTTGTAGACCTGCGTTTGACCAGATGTCCTTTGTCATACCTTAAAGAACTGTGTCTACGTAGTACTGTTTTGAGCACAAAAATCTAATAAAATATCAGTCAACACCGCTCAAGTCATAAAATAAAGTAAATCGTCAAAATAAGTATAATTAATTATTTCTTAACCGCTAACTCGAGTATGTATTAAGAAGCAATAGAAAAAACACAGATTTTTTAAAATATAGTTTTTTTCGTCTCCTGTAAAGTTGGTAAAAATGACTTAAGCGGTGTTGTAAGCTAAGGGACGATTTTTGAGTTTCAATAGTATTATTTTGAGTAGTCGATATTTATTATTATTTATTGGAAAGCTCGCTTGCTATAAAAATATAGTTTTTCAGCATAAATACACGGTATAAGTATCCCTTATTTTTGAAAAATATTGTGAAAGTGGCAAAGTGCGCCTAGCGTGCAAGTACGCCTACCGTAAATATTTTGAAAAATCTTTTGTATACTAGTAACGACATATTACTTCGATGCTAAAAACTAAATAATATAGTTTGTAGTATCGACGTACGATGTTATTAATAGTATCTAATAGGTAGTTTTCTAAATTTTTGTGGTAGGCGCACTTTGCCACCTTCACTATAACTCAAAAAAAAAAGATCGCAAAATAAAGGACACTCTAGCTTTGCACTTTTATTATATCAATCGTAGTTTCCAGCTTATATAAGTGCAAGTCTCACTGGTCATAAAAATAGTTTAAATCCATATACACAGTATCTAATAATTATACGGAACCCCGCACGCAAAATCGTACCCTTTCTTGACTTTTGTTTTTTCCTTATAACCCCCATTATCGTCCTGTGTTTCCTCCCCAAAGAGTAATAAACATGTCGTTTTATTACTATTTACAGCTACCATAATAACCAATAATCATTCTTCCCCCTCCATATTTAAGCCATTTTAATCCTACGTTATACTGGGAACACACGATTTTTAGGAAAGAAAATTTCGTTCGTGTTTATACTATAAAATAAAAGTAACTAAATTATTAATAATTTGATCAATAATTACTAAATATTATAAGTAATCAGTTTATTAATTAATTGAGTGATACATCAAATAATAATAAAAATAAAACAAAAAGTGTTTTAAGTGATTGGTGTGTCCAAAATTGTGTAAAATGCAAAATATTGACATCAGCAAATTGTTACCGCAAAACGCTTGCAATTCACCACTGTTTTCTCCTTTAGTAAGTTTTTTAATCATCCTGACTACATAGTATAAGGGAACGTTCATATCTGACGGAACTTGCGTCGCGTATTATCGGTCGCGTAACGCCAGAACAGACAAATGTATAGAAAAACACTTGACCGTTCACACTCGACCGATGTTACGTTAGTGCGTCGAGTGTGAACGGTCAAGTTTCGCTTTCCGCGTCTGTCCGCCCTATGTATGCTTATATCTTCAAAACTACGCTACAGATTTTGATGTGGTTTCTTTTAATAGATAGAGTAATTCAAGAAGAAGGTTTATATGTGTAACACATGCTTAATACAAGGTGATTTTATAGTCGTTTCCGAAAAAAAGAATTCGGGCAAAGTTTCGATAGCAAAGTCATCTGGGAGTATTAATTTGGTGAAAATATAATCTTCTTAATTAAATTTTTTGTAGGTAGGGACTTAAGTTACATTGGGAGAATATTATGTCCTATCCTATGTCCTACAGTGGACAAGGCTAAATGGTTGAATGAAATTAGTTAAATCTGGGCCTCAATTCTGCTAAAGAAACCACTGTCGTGCCACATTTAAGTCTTTAAAACAATGCTTTTAAAGTCCAAAATTAAATGCGTTTTTGTAAAGATAATGAAAAAGTTTAATTAAACTCTTTTCATTTAATTTTAGGCTTTTGCTGCATAGAAATAAAATCTAAAATTTAATGTAATTTTTTGCATTGTCGGTGGCACGACAATGATTTTGCTTCAGTAGAATCGAAGGTCTGGTATATAAAAAAAAACATATTTATGTTGTAGTATAGTTCAACATTAAGTTTTACATCGTAAAGTTAAAAAGATAACTTGGACCTTATGTAATTCAATCAGGATTAAAATAAAACTAAAATAGGTACCTATTATACAAATCATAGCGAAATATTATGTTGTACAAATACAAATAATCTAATAAGTCGGAGAACGGTGAACTTTTGTGGAACTTCACCTCGCCTGGTGGTAAGCTAAATGTGAAGCGAAGAATCAGGAATGAGATAATGGGGACCCATTACAGATAGGTACCGATATTGTTACAATGGTAGATACACGTCAAGATTTCTATATGACGATAAGGCATATGTCAAAGGTTTAATATTATAATAAAAATTTGAATATTTATATAAGTTATTAAAACAATAGAAATGATGTACCTATTCAAGATTTTAATATTGTAATGATCTGGTCAACATGTGTTATGAAAATTGATTTGCATAATTCTGAAAATATTTATTTCTTAATGCTCTACGCAGGCTACATCAATACAGGCTTATGCCCGCGGCTCCGCCCGTGTTGATGTCATTTATCGACCTTTTGTCATATCAAACATACGTCTAATTTTAAGTCTGACCAAGCCCTTTCTAATAAAATAAATTGCTTGAATTTTATATCATTACTATAGCTCTTACTCTCTTGGATGTCGGTTCCCGGCAATTATTCGCCGTAAAAACCATCCTTGAACTTCAACGTACATTTTAAAGAAAGAATTGCCCAAATTGATCCAGGCGTTGTTGAATTAAGCGCCTACCAACACATTTAGCGATTCATTCTTTTATTAGAAGCATGGTAATTATAAAAATCGAATATATAGGGAAAAAATAATCTCTAAAGGCGTGTTTCACTAGCCTTCCCCCCGTTGATCAAGGCATTCCCCCCGTAAGGGAAAGATCGCAGGTTCGAGTCCATCCCGAGAAGATTAATTTTCTCTATGTATTCGAAAAGAAATTGCATAAAATATTCGTTAAATAATTTTTGCGTACATCGCAAACAAAATTCCAAAATATATTTTTTTTGTGTTCGGTATCGTATTTTTTAAATAGGTATCTTCTAATGTACAGAGATGACGTACAATTTTATAATATTTAACATATTATCCCAGCCCAAAGAATGGAAGACTATGAACAAGAAGGAACGAGAAAAGTGGATGGCTGAGAGGATAGAGCAATGGAGAGCTGAGAAGGAAGCGGAGAAGTTAGTTATTTAATGTATCCTACCTTTCATGCATCCTATTTTTCATGTATCCTACATTTAATATATCCTACAGTTTATGTATCCTAACTTTAAATTATCCTACCTTTCATGTATTCTTCTTTTAATGTATCCTACCTTTCATGTATCCTACTTTTAATGTATCCTACCTTTCACGTAGGTATCCTACATTTAATGGATCCTACCTTTCACATAGGTATCCTACATTTAATGTATCCTAACTTTAATGTATCCTACCTTTAATGTATCCTACTTTTATCTCTTATTCTACCTGTAATGTATGCTACCATTAATATATTCTAGCTGTAATGTATGCTACCTGTACTGTAGCTTACCTGTAATGAAACCTACCTTTAACGTAGCCTACCTCATCTAGTTATAAAATTCATTTGATGCACATTGCACATACGGTAGATAGATCAAATAATTCGTGTAATTTTGAAAATTGGTACAATTAGTCTTTAAGGTCTCCAGATGAACATAGTAAAAAACCTCGAATATGGAACATGAGCCGGCGGTGGGGGAGGATTGAAAGGAAGGCAACGCACTTGTGACTCCTCTGGTGTTGCGGGTGTCCATGGGCGGCGGTGATCGCTTACCATCAGGCGATCCGTCTGCTCGTTTGCCTCCCTATCTTTCATCCACTTTTTCACTTTTTACTCGACTGTCGAAGAAAGGAGGGTAATATTTTACATAGTTACTCCTACATTATATTCCTGCCTTATAACTATTTAACCCACCCATAATTTTCACCCTTTTTAGTAGTAAAACAGCGTTTCTCTGGTCACCTAGTATAGTTTATTAGTAGTAAAACAGCGTTTCTCTGGTCACCTAGTATAGTTTACCGGCAAATCATGAGGACCCCACGTCGTGAGAGTAACGAGGCTCTGGCTCGAGCAGATTGGTTTAATGAAATCTATGCTTGGAGAATTTGAGCTCCTCCACCGCGGTTGTAGCACCCCTTGCTATCCTCACAAGACTCCCCAAAAACGCTTACTATGCATATATGATCACGTCTGTAAATCCCCGAAGGGATAGACAGAGGTGTATTAACACCCACATTTCGCCAACTATGAGTTTCGTTCTCACGTTATAAAGGCGAGCCTATTGATGCAAGCGGGCACTTCGTTATGGGCTGTATGTTCACTGTCGGATGGAGAACAGCCCTATCCCTTAGTCGCCTTCTACGACACCCACGGGATGAGATGGGGTGGCCTTATTTTTATTATATTTATTATTATATTTCGTTTGGCAACACTGTGCCGATGTAAACATTGGTTGCGTATTTTTTTATTATTTTAAAATCTTATCTCTCATATAAAGTTATAGTCATCCTTAAAAACAGTGCACAAGTGTTTGATAAACAACATATATTGTTCGCGAATGTGTAATTTATGCCTAAAGACACAAATTATCATCTACACAAATTATCGCAAATATTGATAAAATAAGTGATATAGTGATAAAACAGTGCTTTTCTGGCTGAAGACCACAAAAATCTCCAATTAGGTACTATAGTGACATCGAAGTGATATTATAAAGAGCATTTATAAAAAATTTTTACAGAAAATGACCGTTTGAAAAATTTTAAATTCAAATTCAAAACAAAACCATAGCCAAAATAACCTACCATAGACAATCAGTGTTGTGAAGTGAACGAATGAAATAATTAGTAGGCGACCATAGACAATATAGAACTGTAAGTGCTAAAGGGCGCTTTTATAATTCTGGGGACGACGACTTCTGAAACCCGATAAAAAGTCGTGTGCGTTCGGAACCCACTGCTAAAGGCCGCTTTTATAATTCTGGGGACGACGACTTCTGAACCCCGATAAAAAGTCGTGTGCGTTCAGAACCCACTGCTAAAGGCCGCTTTTATAATTCTGGGGACGACGACTTCTGAAACACGATAAAAAGTCGTGCGTGTGCGGAACCCACTGCTGAAAAAATAGTAATTGTGGTTAATAATTAGAAATGGATGACACAAACAATATCACGATGCGAAAAAGAAATCTGAAGTCAGTATCGCTCGAGAACATTAATATGAGTATTTCAATGCGTTCCTCATGTTCCGATGACCTACTAGGCAAAAGCTTAGAACTATCGACACACAGCTTTTCTCTGTACAAGGAAGAAATGAGAACTGAACTGAGTAACATGAGATGCAATCTACAAAGCACACAGAACGAATTAGAAAACGTGATCTTAGAAAATGTGGAGTTAAAAAAGCAGATATCTCTGTTGACAAAAGAAATTGGAATGCTTAAACAAATATGCAAAAGTCCAATATCATCACTGCGTAGCAAATTGAGTACAGCAAGGAAATCGAGCGTCAAGCGTCGTCTTACTGATACGTTTAAAAATAGTCCTCTTGTATTGGATGACACAGACCCAGGGAGGTTTGAAGAACAACCCACAAAGAATTGTGAATCGAGTAACGTTTTTGACCCATCACACAGCAAGATCTCCAACCCAGCTAACGACGTAGACCACGGTGCTCTGACTAACTGTACCACTCAGACGACCGTAACTAGTGCTAATCAGAAGAAAAAGAGCAAAGTTTTAATAATTGCTGACCAGCAAGGCAGAGGAATCCGGAACAAGCTGCAAAGACTGTTGGGGACGGAGTACGAGGTGAATTCCATCTGGAAACCAGGAGCTTCCACAAGTAAGCTACTTGTAGGCAACAAGAGTGAACTGTCGAATCTAACAAAAAGTGACTATATACTACTCCTTACTGGCGTGAATGATAGGAATCGTGAATTACAATGTTCATTGTACAATTGGTTGACCCAAGTTGACAACACCAACGTGATAATGAGTGAGGTTCCTTTCAACAAATATCTTAATGAGTCTAAATTAAATTATGAAATGGCGTTGATATGCAATATGATATTGACTACTATTAATTTCAATAAACATAACAAATTACTAACATTTATTAGTAGAAGGACATTTAATTTTAAGAGTAATAGTATTTATAGAGAAAAAATAGGAAATCTGAATTGGGAGCACATGGGTATTAATACATTTCTAAAAAAATTTGTGGTTACATTTAGACAGTCCTTTAAAAAACGCAAAAAACAACTTCGTGTCAGTTCCATGTCGGGTTTACGCTGAATCTCAAAAGGAATCAAAGTTTCCAGTAAGATGAAACGATTTTTAGTTGCTAGTAAAAGCAATAAAGATGACTCAAGTATAGTGAGTTACAGGTATAAATGTATAAACATATATAAAAGAGTGATAAAAATGGCGAAAAAATTATCTGTACAGAGTGAAATAGCTAGATTCAATAATGTCTCGAGAAATATATGGAATGTTGTGAATCGACACAGAAATAAGGGACAGAAATCAAAACAAAAACTAATTCTAAAATCCAACCAGGGCGTGACAGATAATCTATCTGAAGTAGTCAATATACTGGCAAATGAATTTTGTAAGACATTTGGTCAGGACCGAGGCTACTCCCAACTGGCTTTGGATATATTAAAGAAAAGTACAACCAAAGTAGAAACTGAACTTACATGGAATCCTATTACCCCCAGCGAAGTGCAGAAAACAGTAAGCACAATGAAGAACAAATTGTCTTGTGGATATGATGATATTCCAATCACTGTGATCAAGGATAACATTGACTTACTGGCGAAGCCTCTTAGCATTCTGTACAATAATTGCTTCGAACAGGGCGTATTCCCAGATCAGTTTAAGATTGCTAAAGTCATTCCCATATATAAAAAAGGAGCAAGGACGGATCCAGCTATGTACAGACCTATTTCACTCCTGCCAACCCTGTCTAAGATTTTTGAAAAATTGATTAAGGTTAGACTCGTGCGGCATCTCAATTTGAATAAGGTATTGAACAGTAGGCAGTACGGATACCAAAAGAATGTTAGTACACAAGATGCAATAGGGGCACTAATTGAAGATGTAGTGAGTCAATTGAATAAAAAAAAGAAAGTTGCTGGGCTCTTCCTAGACTTAAGCGCCGCATTTGACACGATAAACCATGAGTTGCTATTGTTAAAACTTAATCACTACGGTATAAGAGGCAAAGCAGGGAATCTTTTGCAATCGTACTTGCAAAATCGAAAAATGTATGTTGAGATCCAAGCAAACACTAGAGAAACTAAAATACATGGAAAAGGTATGTGTGAAGAATCTCATACGTCCAAAATGACACAAATAAGAAATGGTGTTCCGCAAGGCTCAACTCTAGGTCCAATACTATTTATAATTTTTGTAAATGACTTAATTAATTATGTAACTCAAATGACGCCAGTGGAAACACAGTTAGTAATGTTCGCCGATGACACCAATGCAGTGATATCTGCAGATGACGTAAACGCTCTCAGTCTAAAGGCCAATGAAATTTTAAATCTTTTCTTAACTTGGTTCTCAGTAAATAGTCTTAAATTGAATCCGAATAAAACCAAGGCCATATTATTTAAAACAACGGCCAATAACAATAGTACTCTTGACTGTGTTCTAGATAACAGACGTGTTGAAAATGTTGATGTAGTTAGGTTTCTGGGGGTGAATGTGGATGAACATCTGAACTGGAAACTTGAACTCTCATATTTGGAAGGGAGTATAAGCTCGGCTTGCTATGTCTTGCGTAGTCTTCGAAATGAAGTAAACCTGGAGCACTTAAAAATGGTTTATTATACTTTAGTGGAATCAAGGCTTAGGTATGGTATTCTTTTTTGGGGAGGTAGCTATGAGTATAACATTCAGCGAGCTTTTATTTTGCAGAAAAGAGCCATAAGAATCATAGTACGCATACGACAGGACGAGTCGTGCAGGACCCATTTCCAGAATTTGGGTATACTAACTGTCCCCAGCCTGTATATATTGGTTTTGTTATGCTATTTTGCTAAGCACATACATGAATTTGAATCGGACGATGAGAGAAAGGAAAGAGAGAGCACACGTCGAAAAGACTTTCAGAGCAAATTTGTGCCTCATCTCAACATTGTTAAGCATAGTACGGTTTATAGCTCTGTCAGAATATTCAACAAACTGCCTCTAGACTTAAAAATGATGATCTACAAAAGAGAGTTCCAAGCCAAATTGAAGGAATTTTTATTGAAAGGGTGCTACTATTCCGTCGACGAGATGACAAATAATATAACCTAATAAAATTATCTATCTTAATAACATTGACTAAATAAACTAATGATACACTTAGATTATTAAACTATTATCTTCTTTTTTTTTTGACATTTCTATTTCATTGGACATTATTTTATTTTTTTGGATTATATTATGGATCATCTAATTTTATATTATTATGTCGTTTCTTTTTTTGACATTGATTATTGTAATTTGATTTAATTTATTATATTGTAGTGCCAGATTTCAGACATACATGTAAACGGACCACATTTATTTTACGTAATCTGGTAAATTTTGGTCACTGAATGCTAATGTACTGTGTTGCGCGTTTCATGCTTGCTTTTGTTTTGTTTTATTTTGTTTAGATCTTTAAGTTCAAACACAATGTAAAAATTGTTTATGAATAAATGAATAATAATAATAATATTCTATTCCACTGGGAACCACCACAGCAACACCTTTTTAATTACGTGCGCAAAATCCTCACTAATACACCCCCACAGGAGCCGGAGGGGAAATAAAAAAAAATTATAAAAATAAATAATAAATATTTCACAACATTCTACACAACGCTATCTAGATCCAGGGTAAGCATAGCCTATCTAGCTTGTGTTGGAATCTAGAATGCGGATAAACATACTAAGACACTTTTTTTTTGTAAATACATACCTACATATTATACATAGAAACACCCAGACCAATGCAAATAGCCATATTCACAAATATTTGCACTGAGCGGGGATCGAACCCGCGCCTCCTACGTAGCAGTCGCGTTCGCTACCGCCACGCCAAAGAGGCTGTTATGTCGGACCCGAACCGACTAAAACGCACGCCGTCTCTAAGTCGTTGTGCAGAGCAGAAGATGAGGTTGTCTTAGACATATCCCTCGCACCCCGGCTGACCCAGGGCCATCTCTCTCGCTTAGCTCCCACTGCGCATATACCTAGAATACTGTCTAGGGAGTCTGGATCCAACATAAACGCCGGTAACTATACTCTGTATATAAGTTTCCAAAACACTAATGCCCATTTTATCGTCTAGGCAAGCGATTCTGGCAGGTGCAAAGGAGAAGCGACTCGCTTACGCTCGTGAGCGAAACGAGCAGTTGGCAAGAGATGTGAACGAGCATGACATACGAAGAGATATACTGCTGAAGACCTGCGTTCTATTTCATAGTACGTTTATTATATATGATAGTACTGTCTATCGTGGCATCTTTACTTTCCGTGAGCAACTCTTCTTCTTCTATCGTGGCGATAGCACCTCGGCCCTCTAATTATCTTCTCCCAGTATGCTGCCACCTGTATGGCGTTCTCGGAGGCGCACATAAGGTCCTGCGGTGTACATGTGTATGGGCATTTAGCACATGTCAACAGGTGGGCCATTGTCTGTGGAGTAACTCCACATTCACATCGCAGGTCCGCCTGCTCCTAGAACCCCCATCTGGCAAGCATTCCTTACTTAGGCCAACCCGAGTCCGGAGTCTGTTTAAAGACTTCCATCTGGTCCAGGGCAGATCATGTCCAGGCGGGAGTTCCTCCGAAAGCGGGACGAATGGGGTTGGTAGTGGACCCTGTGCTCTCCAGTGTTCGGTTCTGGCTTGAGAGGGGTCACCGAGAATTGGGCCAACGCACGCCCAGAAACCCCAGAAAACTTTACGTAAGCATACCCTGTGAAATGTTCCAGACAGGGATACTGGGAATTTTCGGGAGCGACACTGAAACACAGCTTACTTGATTAGACGTATAATTCCACACACTTATGAACTACCCGCAACCGTTACATTATTCTATTTTTATAAGTACCGTCATACACTACATTCCTCCCCACTTAAATTACAACTAAATTAACAACATATTAACATTATAATTAGCCTTATTAATTAATCTACATTGACGAATAGGTCTCTGAGCTTTATCGGGTTGTGGTGTCTGAGGAGGGTCGCGAGGTTCTGGCGGCGACGGCGGTTGGCTCAATTTAATTGGAAAATCAGACGCCTGGCTTTGAATGATTGCTGACGCCCCACCACCGTCTGACTGCTCCGACCGTAACCCCTGGCTCAACGAGTTATCGGTATCAGCATTTTCCGGGACCTCACATTCTACCCCCTCGCGAGCGACAGCCACTGGTGCTCGCTCGGCCCGTGGGAGCCCCGGGCCTGGTGCTGCCAAGGAACTCCGAGACCTCCGTTTCAACTGATCGATATGTCTATGTACTCTATGGCCGTCTTTATCAGTCACTTCAAAGTTAGATGGACCTAAGCTAGACTTAATTATTCCCGGTAACCATTTTTCACCTTTTAAATACTGTCTATACCAAACATCCTGACCTGGTTGCATAACCCTATTACACCCACCTGCTTCGTTTATCTGACGTTTTTGAACCAGTCGCATTCTCTCTTCCCTGTCCGGCCTTAATGCATCTAACCGAGTGCGTAACTGTCTACCTAACATTAATAAGGCGGGACTCTCACCGGTCGACACGTGACAAGTATTCCTATAATACAGTAAAAATGTGTTTAACGCGTTGTCTATATTCCTTTTATCTAAATTTGCCTTTTTTATGACACTTTTTAAAGTTTTCACAGCGTTTTCGGCTGCGCCGTTCGATGCCGGGTGATATGGAGCCGTGAAAATATGGTCGACTCCATTGCATTTCATTGCGGTTGCAAATTCGCTACTAGTGAACGGTGGCCCATTATCCGTTACTATTTGTTTCGGAATGCCCCACCTGCTCCATAACTCACTAAGTTTTTTAATAGTGCTACCTGCCGCCGTGCTGGGGACGTTGAAAACCTCTATCCACTTGGACATAGCATCTATAGCCACTAAATACAAGTTACCGAATATAGGTCCCATAAAATCTAGGTGGACCCGGGTCCACGGTCTGGTCGGCCACGGCCAAGGACGCGGCACCTGGCGCGGCGGTGCGTCGGCTAGGACGTTACATGTCTCGCAGGCGCGGCACGTTGCCTCCACCGCTTCGTCCAGGCCCGGCCACCATACGTAACTACGTGCGAGTGATTTTGACTTTACAATACCCATATGCGGTTCATGAATTATTTGTAAAACCTTAGCCCTACAACATTCCGGTATAATAACTCGATGTCCCCACATAATGCACCCTAATTCTTCATATATTTCATTTTTCCTATTAAAATAAGGTTTAAAATTATCAATTTCACAGTGTGACGGCCAACCGTTTCGAATAAACCAGGTGGCGCTGTATCGTAACGGATTAAGTTATAAAAGCTCCGTAATAAAAAGTGTTTATAAATTAGAAATATTCTTTATTGACATCTACAAGTGTACAAATAGATAGATAAACAATTAATAAGTACATACTAACGTTTTCCAAGTGATGTGTTTGCTATACAGTGTATAATAGTCATAAACGTTTACTGTGGACTAGTGTTGAGGTGCATACATTACAACTTGGTGTGAAACTTTATACAGTTATATTGGAACGATCTTGCAGTGTATTGTGCCTGGAAAAAAAAAACATAGTGGCGACATTCAGTCAGCATAGTGCAGTGTTACGAAACTATAATTAGAAAATCTCGTGTATATTTACTGATCGTGTGGGTGTTATTGTACCATTTCTAAGTACACCTACCCGTAGTCAGCTGGCGATCAGCTGAGCTGAGATCAACGGACGTAGCGACATCTAGTTGTTTGGTGTCGTACTGCTAACCTAGGCACTGAGCTTCGGGGCTGCGATCGATAAAATTAGGAACATGAACTGCAAGGCTTGTGGCCGTTATATGAATAAAGATGGCGCTGTCTGTGCCACTTGCTCTCTTTCATACCACTTTCAATGTGTGGGTGGAACTAAGACGGCTAGGCAACCTAACTGGTCGTGCCCGGAGTGCATGAAAAATAAACCACGGGACAACCGTTCGGACACTCCGGTAAAGAATGTCGCAGAGACAGGACCATCACCGGGTAAGACTGGGAAGACAGTGCCTAAAGAATGTCTGGACGCCGCCACCAATATCGACTGCAGTGACGGTGGTCTGGTCGTTTTGACGAAGGAGATACGGCTTTTCCGGGAGCAAATGGGCCTAATGCAGAAGGAACTGGAGTTGCTGCGCCAGGACGTACAGGAGCTACGGGAAACCCTCATCAAGAACTCCTCACGTCTTGACTCGTTGGAGGACAGAGTAGGCTTGCTGGAGGACAAGATGGGGAAAGGGACGTATACTCCGGGACGTCTAGAAAATGTAGTGCAGGAGCTGAAATCTGAACTCAATGAGCGTGATCAAATGTTACTGGCCAATGATTTGGAGATAGCGAATCTTCCGGAGAGCAGAGGTGAGAACCCGCTGCATGTGGTCACCTTGATTGCTGCCAAGTTGGGTGCGGCCTTGGATGAGCGGGACATCGTATGCGCCGAGAGGGTGGGTCCGAAGGTACCGCGGGGCAGTGACCGCGGGAATGTGACGTCTGGGCGCCCTCGCCCTCTCGTGGTAAGGCTTACACGCCGATCAGTGCGAGACGACCTACTCAAAAATATGCGTGTACGACGCGGGGCAAACACTGCGGACTTCGGACTAGGGGAGACCCCCGTCCCATTCTTCATGAACGAGCGTCTGACTAAATACAACCGGCAGCTCTTCTTCAAGGTACGCGAAGCGCGCAAAAGGCTGCAGTGGAGATTTGTCTGGATTAGGAACGGGCGTATTCTTGTGAGGCAGGATGAGGGCAAGCCCACCTTTACCATACAAAGTGAAGCCGACATGGGGCGGGTTTTTGGCGCTGGACACAATTCAACCGGTCAGGCTTCAGAAGCATAGTATGTGAAGTAAAACATATAGCATCACTTGTATTGCATAGGTATTTAGTTGTAAGATCTTTACTAGGTAGTAGAACAAATAACACTGTAATCCAATATTGTTTCGTATCACACTCACTGCTTATAATATCACTTGAAGTACTGATTATGATGCTTTGTATAATGTATTATTGTAGGTTGGTATTAATTACAATTAACCATAATGTAATATATTGTGGCTACCTCAGTCTGTTAGACATCGGTCGCGCGCAATTAAGCTTACTAAAATGTAACTATAACGTAAACAAATGTTCTCGTGTCGCGCGGCGTCGTGTGCCTGCGGGCGCGCTCCGTCGTCGCCGTCGGTGGGGAGTGTGTGTATTGATGAGTCATATTGTGCGGCGGCCGAGTTATGCTGTCCTTATCTATGTACAGTTATGTTGTTGTTGTGTAGATTCGCAGCTCTCGTTGGCACCAGTTTTGTGTCTGTTTTTTACTGCGTATCTCGGATCATTTTCATTTGTGTGTGTGTCATTAACATTATACAATTTTATGTGCGTAAACTATGGGTATATGTATACATATCTGAACTGTATAAACGTGGGGTTAAAAGTAGTTTCTACAGTATAATTAGCAATGACTAACAAATTCTTTAGCGTCGGATTGTATAACCCAGGGTCCTTGGGTAAAAACCACACCACTATTTTAGCGACAATAGACCGTCATCAGGTAGACCTGCTGGCTATAAATGAGACATGGCTTAAGCGGGGGGAAGAAGGTCGCGCACCATTCGCGCCAGGATATCGGTTGCGGCATACCCCACGTCCCAACGGGATCGCTAGTAAAGGTGGGGGGGTTGGTTTTTACTGCAGGAACGGCCTGCATGTAAAGGTCTGTGTCCACCCTGTGCACCCGACTGTTGAACAGATGTGGGTCAAAGTTAAGATAAATCATAACAAAATTATAGTGGGCACGGGCTACAATCCTCCTACGGGCAACGTACGACAGTTTCTAGATGCAATGACGGACTCCATAGGTTCCTTCTCTGACTACGATTACATTGTTCTGCTAGGTGATTTTAATATCGATTTATTTAAGCCTACAGAGGCAAATGTTAAGCAATTTAATACATTTCTTCATTGCACGGGCTTAACCCAGTATGTACGGGACGCAACTCACTTCACTGATCACAGTCAGACGCTGATCGATGTAGTCTGTACAAATGCGAGAGTGCGTAGTACGACCGTAGATTCTGTTGGGAAGGTGCACGGACATGCATTTGTAGGATGTGAGATGTTGTTCCGCAAGCCAAGAATTCCACCTAAGGTAATAAATTGTCGACCGCTCCCGGATATTGACATAGATAGGTTCAACGTGGACGTCGGGTCTTTTAAGTGGAACCATATACTGGGCCTGGAGGATGTTGATGACATGGTGCAAGACTACACCAAACTAATAAATTATTTATTTGATTTACACGCTCCGATAAAAAGAAGAATCATAAAGGATCGACCAACCCCTTGGCTAACCAGCAATGTAAAGTTTATGATCGGCTTGAGGGATGCAGCACTGAAACGAGCTAGGATATCTAAGCTTGAGCCACATAAAATCTATTACAAAGAGCTGAAGAAACAAGTTGACATAGCCGTGAATAGTGAAAAGAGGTGTTACTTTAGGCTCCAAATTGATAATAACATCAAGGATCCTAAAACACTGTGGAAAAATATAAAAACCAACTTGAATCCGCACAAGCCCCTGGATCTTCCCGCGCACCTGAATGACCCCAACGCAATTAATCAGCATTTCCTAAATGTCCCTGGCGATGCAAAAGTCCCATTGTCTACACTTACTTTCTACGAATACAATAGGTTCAGTGACTTTACTTTCGGGCTGTCGACTGTTGACTCATCAGCGGTACTCAAAATATTAAAGGAGCTTAAATCAAATGCTGTGGGAGTCGACGGCATATCACTGAAAATGATACTTTTGCTGATTCCTGAAACTCTAAATGTACTCACTGCTATTATGAATAAATCAATATCGACGTCTAAATTTCCCACCAGCTGGAAAACTGCTATAATTAAGCCCATCCCTAAAAATAATGCAGTACTCGGTTATAAGGATCTACGCCCGATTAGCATTTTGACTTGTTTGTCAAAAGTTTTAGAGAAGGTGGTTGCATCACAGCTTAGGCACTACATGGAAACGCGAAACATTTTACCAGATGTGCAGTCGGGTTTTAGAAGGAATCGGGGCACGGCTACAGCCTTGTTGGACGTTACGGACAATATTCTTTCAGCTCGGGACCAGGGCAAAGCGACGGTTTTGGTCTTGTTGGACTTCTCTAGGGCTTTTGACGGGCTTAACGTTTCTCTTCTGCTCTCTAAATTAGCTTATTATGGGTTTGACAGTGAAACAGTGCAGTGGTTTCATTCCTATCTAACTGGCCGGGCACAGTTTGTAGAGACCCAAAACAGTGATGGATCTACACTGAATTCAACGTTGGCAGCAGTGGGTAGGGGTGTACCACAGGGATCGGTTTTGGGACCCCTGCTGTTCATACTCTATACTGCGGACATAGCTCAAGTCATAAAGCACTGCAGATTTCATATATACGCGGATGACGTCCAGATTTATTTCTCTTTTGCGGCTAATGAAACTCAGGAAGCCGTGGCAAAGGTAAATGAGGACTTGAGTAGTATCTGTCGATGGGCCCGTCAGAATACACTCGTGCTGAATGGGAATAAGACCAAGTACCTAATACTTGGCTCACAATGTCAAATTCTACATATAAATAATCAAAATCCCGTAATAAATGTCGATAACACTCCTACTGAGCGAGTATATGAAGCTAGGAACTTGGGCTTGCTGATGGATGACACTCTGAGGTTCGAACGGCATATTGCAGATTGCGTGAGAAGCTGTTTTTATAGGCTAAAGCTACTTTATAGAATACGTAGCTTCCTCAGTATTGAGCTACGTGAGAAGTTGGTTGACACCCTGGTACTGTCCAAATTTAACTACATGGACGTGGTCTATGGCCCACGACTACTAGCGAAAACGGCCAATTTGGTTCAAAGGGTGCAAAATGCATGCGCGCGCTTCTGTTATAATATACCACCAAGGAGCCACGTGACGCCATTTCTGAATAATAACAATAAGCTGAAAATGAAGTTTAGGAGGGAATTACATCTGGCAACACTTCTTTTTGGTATTGTCAAGACAGGAAAACCTTTATACCTATACTCGAAACTGAAATGGCTCAATGAAAATAGTAGGTATCTGACAAGAGGGTCGCGTGTAAACCTGCATGTACCAAAACATAGAACTGCGGCGTTTCAGGGCAGCTTCAGATATCGGGCTAGTAAAATATGGAATAATATTCCTCCGCCTCTTAGAGGGCTATCAGGTGTATATGGCTTCCGATTAAGGTACAGAAATATCCTACTTAATGCCCAGAAATCAAGTCTGTAATTGGACTCTTGACTGCGCGTTTTTAGATTCTGGCTGTCTGAATTGTTATTGTTATTATTTATTATTATTTTGCTGAATATTGAAATCATTGCTAAATATTGCTAAATATGTACTTATTTATAGTAACATAATGACTAAATGAAATAATTTCACACGTTTAAACATAAAATTGTAAGGTAGGTAAATCGGCAATCGGAAAACTACTGAAAAATATTTAATTGTAGTTTAAAAATATCCAAAAATTGTGTAAATGTGCTGTTTATATGTGACTGATGTGTGATACACCCAACATGATCTGAATTTATAGGTTTGTAATGTCTTGTGTGCATAATGCCTTCGTGAGTAATGTATAATAAGAGTGATAAATGTAGGTACAGCAAGTTACCTGGCTGGGCTGGGCTACGGTTGAAAACCAGCGCTGCAGATTTTACCCAATCTGTAGCATTTAGCTGAACTGTGGCCATTTAGACACACACTCCGCACCGACCGACAATTATGTAAATGACACACCTGTTTATGTAGGCGTAGGTTGTTATACGTAAAGTTATGTATAACGTCGCAGGGATCGCGTGGATTCAGACGGGTCGGCACTGTCATTCTTCCTTCCTTGTCATGCGGCCTGCGTGGAGCCGCGTCGCTTGGCACTCAGCGGTTCGTGGCCTAAAATTGAAATTAGCACTTAAGTAAAAGTAGGTACATACCACATAAAAAAAAAACAAATGGAAATGACACTCACCCTCAGGGAATGGCCATTAAACTTGCTGATTTGGCCGGCGGCGCCGTTGTTTCACTGTATGGCTGGTGGCAGGTGTGGAGGATGTAGGTGCTAGTACCTATTGTTGTGGCTGGGCCAGCGATTCCGTGAATTTAGCAATGCTTCCATCGGTCGTCACTTCAAAATTGTTGAATTCTGCCCAATTCACGGGGTCGTTGGGTCATCTGGGTGTAGTTAGGTGCTATGCAGGCGCATGGTACCTGCCTATGCCTGTCGTACGCGCTCTGCCTGCGCCCGCGATGGCTCGATCGGTGATTTGTGGCGCGTGCGTCCCGTGGGTATAATCGGGCGACACTGATCGACCCGTGCGTGCCGCGCGCTCGCGTTACACAGTTGAAGTGATGAGTCATGGCGGCGCGTAGCGAACTGTACGTTTTATCAATATTATTGTATGTTTTATTTTGTATTTTTGTGGGTGTTATTTCTTATATTGTATTTATGTGTGTGTGTGTGTGTTTAATAAACGCATTTTCTTTCTTTCTTTCTTTCTTTCAATCTACCTAATATAGGATCTTTAATAGTACCTTTCTTGATTTCATTATAATCTAGAAGTAACGCATCTTGCGCGAAATGCAAATACGTTTGTTCCGGGACCGCCTGCGAAACCCGTTTGCTATTATTCGTAGGTAGACGAGACAAACTATCCGCGCTGTTATCGGCCGAGCGTACGTACTCGATGTCGTAGGTATAAGCGGACATTATTATAGCCCACCTTTGCATTCGGCTCGCCGTCATAGTCGGAATACCTATATTGGGTCCAAACAATGACACCAACGGTTTATGGTCAGTTCTGAGTATAAAGCGCCGCCCGTAAACATATTGATGAAATTTTTTCATACAGAAAATGATAGCTAGCGCTTCTCTATGAATCTGAGAATAGTTCTTCTCAGCCGCGGTTAATGTACGGGATACAAATGCTACCGGGCGCTCGACGCCCGCTCTGCCCGTCGGCTGCGATAACACCCCCCCTATCCCCGCTGCACTCGCGTCACAAGTTACTATTAATGGTTTATTTGAATGGTAATGCGCTAAAACCTCAGAACTTAATAAAGTCATTTTTATACATACAAACGCGCGTTCACACTCGTCCGTCCATTTCCATTCAACACCTTTCCTAAGTAAATTGTATAATGGAATTAACTTTTGACTAAAATTTTTCACAAATCGTGCGAAAAAGTTAGCTAAACCTAAAAATGAACGTAGCTCCGTAATATTTTGAGGTCGTGGAATTTTTTTAACGGCCTCAATTTTATTTGGGTCTGCTCTAATACCTTCTTTCGATAAAACGTAACCTAAATAAGTAACTTCATGGGTCAAAAATACACATTTTGATTTCTTTAACCTTAGACCCTGGGATAGTAATTTTTTAAATACAGTTTCTAAGGCCTGTAAATGTTCTGATTTGGTTTTACCTCCAATAATAATATCGTCTATAAAAACTGCCACGTTAGGTATACCCTGTAGCAAATTGGACATTATACGTTGAAATATTCCCGGACTTGATGACAAACCAAATACTAAGCGGTTGTATAGGAAAAGACCCCGATGAGTGTTGATAACTGTATATTTTTTTGACTCGTCCAATTCTATTTGATTATACGACTGTGATAAATCAATTTTACTAAAATATTGAGCACCATTTAACGTGACCAGTACATCTTCAATCCTAGGCAAGGGATACCTATCGATCAGTAAAACCGGATTCAGAGTAGCCTTATAGTCAACACAAACCCTGAGCGATCCATCGGACTTGTTAACGGGAACCAGTGGCGAGGCCCAGTCGGAGCAGTCAACCGGCTCAATGATGCCGGCGCGCAGCATCGCGTCGAGCTCGGCGTCGACGCGCTCCCGCATCGCGTACGGCAGCGGCCGCGCGCGGTGGAACACGGGCGCCGCGCCCTCCCGCACTCGCAACGTCGCCTTGCCGCCCGTGAACCTCCCCAGACTGCCGTCGAACAATTGTTTATATCTGTCCAACAATAAATTCACATTAGAATCTGCATTACCACTAGGTGTTATAACATGACACGCTTGGGATTCTTGGGAACAATTACCTATAGGTATATTTAATTCCGTTAACCACTGTCTCCCTAACAATGAAGTGGTTCCTTTTTGTATAACAAATAACTCTAATTCTTTATCTAATCCGTTATACATTACTTTAGGTTTTATAAAACCTAAAGGTTTCACGGTACTACCGTCGTAAAATCTTAAGGTTAAGTCGCAATTTTTAATAGGTAGATCACTAAAATATCGGTTGTAAGTTACTGCACTAATACAAGATATTGGTGTACCGGTATCTATTTCCATTGGAATAATAGTTCCGTTAATAGGAATAGGCAAACTCACCGCCTTATAATCACTCAAGCAGAGTTGATGTAAATCGATAAGGTTCTCCTCTGTCTCCTGTTCGGGTGCGCAGTTCTCCTCCGCATAATGAAAACCTTGATTGTGGCGCGCCTGCCTGCCTTCGGATCCTGTTGTAGACAAACAGACCCGTCGTAGGTGTCCCCGTAGTCCACACCGGCTGCACACGTAGTCCCGGAACCGACAATCTTCGTATCCATGACTCACGGCTCCGCAGCCCCTGCAGTTACCTCCCGACCTCCGGTCGTGCGCGGCAGTGAACCTCGCCGTTCCCCGCTGCGTTGCGTTGGCGCCGCCGGCGCCGCTGCGGCCGAGCCCGCCGCTTGAGCCTCCGCGGCCGCGCCCGCCGCGCTGCTGGCGCGCTCGGTCGGCGCGGGCCGGCCCCGCTTGCAGCGCGTGTACCTCCCCGGCGCTCCCCGCTGCCGTGCCCGGTACGACCCGAGCCTCCACCGCAGCTGCGTCTCGCTCCGCCGCCTCCAAAGAACTCGCAACTGTAACGGCGTGTAAAAATTCCAATGTCTCATTTTCCGCAAAAAGTCGTTGGCGAGTGACGTCACCACGTAAGCCGCATACGAATTGGTCCCGTAGGTTTTCGTTCAAATTTGTCCCGAATTTACAGTTTCTTGCTAGCTTCTTTAACTCCGCCACGTAATTGCTGACGTTCTCCTCAGGTAGCTGCCTCCTTTGTCTGAATCTGTACCTTTCTGCGAGCACGGACGGGCTCGGTTGTAAATGATGACGTAATAATTCCGTCGCCATCTCGTACTTCAATTCCGATGGTTTAGTTGGACTTGCCAGGTTTACCAGTAGCTCGTACGCTTCATCCCCCATGACGGAGATCATGGTAGGTACCTTTAATTCCTCCTTCACATTATTGACCTTGAAGTACATTTCAAGGCGGTCCGCGTACGATGACCACACTCCATCTTTAACATTAAATTCTGAAATCTTGCCGATCGACATTGTTTTTAATGTTTGAATGTTTGCAAAACCACCTCGTCGCCAGTGAAATGTTCCAGACAGGGATACTGGGAATTTTCGGGAGCGACACTGAAACACAGCTTACTTGATTAGACGTATAATTCCACACACTTATGAACTACCCGCAACCGTTACATTATTCTATTTTTATAAGTACCGTCATACACTACACCCTGTACATTAAATATTTTTTTGTAGAATTAAATAATTAAACCAAAAGAGACGTCGTTTTTTTACCAAATGGATCAAGCAAAACTTTCATAGCTAGTTTCATGTTGATTAAAATAAAAATATGGCCACGATTGACGGTATTATTAGTAATACCTCGTACTAAATCTCCCCAGGCACTTAGGGAGCCGTTCCCAAAAAGGGTAAATGGATCCCAAAAAGGATCAATTCTTTTCCGATTCTGTAAAGACCTTTTTCTTAAGAATACGTAGAAGCATTATGTTTAAATTAAATACAAATACTCGTCTACAGTGCCTGAGAAATCAATCATAAGTACCTACATCTAGTCCGCGCTCAATCGGTGCTTTTGAGCGCTAAACGCTCGCTACCGTTTAAGGCTTGAGCGTTAAGCGTTCGAGTTTTTAAAGCTCAAATGCACCGACTCACCATTCAACCCTTGACTCACAGCGCTCATACACCACAGAAAAGTGCTATCAGATTAATATTTTTCTCTATTTCAGAATTCGAAAGAGATAAAGTGAGAGAGCAGCAGAAGAAGCAAGAAGATGAAGAGGTATATTACTCACGCCTTTTTCATAGCAAAATTTATCTTATTATGTGTATTTATTAGGGGGCCTTTTTACGGATACCACCCCCATGGAGCCGGTGGAGATGGTTATGTCGGACTCGAACCGACCAAAACGCACGCCGTCTTGGGTCTTTGGTTGCCGGAGGTGACATTGCCGAAAGCATATCTCTCTCACCCCGGCAGACCCAGGACCATCTCTTTCGAGATGGCCCCCTTCGGGTTGTGGGGTCATCTAGCCCCGGGTACGGAGACTAGACAGCTAGGGTGACAGGCGGCTCCACCGGTCACCCCCAGGCCAGCGCTCATGGAGGACGGAATTCGTTCTGCGACCTCCGACGTCCGGTTCGCCTTCGCTCTTCGCAAGCTTCCCGGGCCCGGACTCTAGTCCGGACCCGACCGGCCGCCTCCTTCTTGAGCAATACTTGCTCGCAGAAGGAGATGGGGGGCTTAGCCCCACCACACCACGCACACACACACACACACACACACACACACACACACACACACACACACACACACCGCACACTCGCATTGTGGCCGTCACGAGTCGCGTGCGAGTAGCTATTGCTGTCACGTGACGACAAAGACACGTACATGAGCGTGCACCCGCGTGTTGACTAGGTGATCGAGACACATATTTCTAATGGCAGGGTTGCGAATGTATTTAAAAACTCGCTATTGTACTTAAATCAATCGCGTCCATCTTGCTTTGTTCTCGTCTACGAATGGTACTTGAGACACTGATTTATGTACGACTCGTGAAAGCAACTGCGGACACACGTGTTCACCAATGTCAATGCGACATTGACGCAGTGACTTGAACGAGTGCGAGTGTGGTCATGTGCGGCGGGGTTTAGTCAGTATATGACACTTTTTGTCGTGTTGGTTCCCGGTGGCGTAGCATAGGACCACCCCAGCTCTTCCTGTGGGTATCGTAAAAGGCGACTAAGGGATAGGGCTGTTCTCCATCCGACAGTAAACATACAGCCCATGACAAAGGGACCGCTAGACGGAAATAGTCTCACCCCATGTCAAGTTTTGGGACTGAAAATCATAGTAGGCGAAAATGGGTGCTATTGCATCTATGCCTATCCCCTTCGAGGATTTACAGACGTGAGTATATGGATGGATGGACGGACGTATTTTGTCGTTTAGGTATGACACTCGTCAACGTTATGTCAATCCCATACATTGATCATCATCATCACTATCACAACATAGTATAAAACAAAATCGCTGTTACTGTCTGTCCGTCCCTATGTAGGCTTAAATCTTTAAAACTACGCAACGGATTATGAAGCAGTTTTTTAACAGATAGAGTGATTCACGAGGAAGGTTTATATGTATAATACATGATTAATATAGTAGAGGGTGCAGCGGGAACGGGATCAGACGCCACGCGGGCGGAAAAAAATGGCGGTACGAAGTTCGCCGGGTCAGCTAGTTCTATTTTAATCTACAAACATATTGTCACTTGTCTAGAGGGTTGTGAAACTATAAGTCAATTTTTTTCGCAGTGGGCAACGTACCTCCGCTGTGACGGTCTACCAGACCCAAGAGTTGTCCAACAAATCCAGACGTATATCCATTTATGGCAGCTACTGGCAGTAAGTAACGCTGAGGAACTGGACAGAAGATGCACAGAAGTATTACCGGTAAGTCCTTTGAAGGTCAATAAATATATTCTAGTGAAACCCCATAGTCATCCGTGTGGTGACAGAGAAAGAATACAAGCATCACTACCCCATTTCATCTGAAGGGTGAAGAGGCGACAAATGGAAAAACACGCATACCTTAAAATAAAACTCTGTACCAATCCGTCTGACCAGCGCAGCGTGAGAACAGTAGACAAGAGCCTGCCAACGTTAAGAGAGGCCTACGGCCACCAGTGAACTACGATAAACTAACTGTTAAAACGCTGTGGACAATAATGTATCCAGTGCCATCTAGATATTACAGGAATAGGGATCCTGCATTTTAAAAGTTGATAGACGTTTATTGTCATGATATTTGAAATCTGATAAATCATTAAAACAATTTGAACCCCTTTTTTCAAGATGGCGTCGGATAAGGGTTATAACTCCACAAACTCAGATTTAAAACTCTATTGATATTTACAAAAAAAAATATCCTCCGACAAATGAAAAATACAAGTTTTCAAGGGCCTATTGTTCACAGGATTAGGATTAATAATTTTTCACATTCTAGATGCTGCAGATGTTGGAGCAGCTGGTGCAGAAGACCAAACAGTTCACTCCGAGACAGATCAACAATTACAACGAAGTAAGTATTGCCCTTGCGGATCTGGAGGAGACTATCGGTTGCACAGCCCTCGATAAGCGGTGGCAACGTCGGACGTCACAGAACAACCGCTGTCCTCCATGAGCCGCCTGTCACCCTAGAAGACGCAGGCCGAGGCAGCGGCGGTGCAACACACACCTCCCTGCACCCGGAGAGGGCCAGCGGTGCAATTCTTTAATTTTCGTTTTAGATGTAGCTCATCAATGAGGACATCCTCGAGAATCAATCAATCACTATCAGTATTAAGGTTGTGCTCTAGGATGAAACCAATCATAATCGCTATCAAGGATGAGACGGGGTGACATCACGTTGCATCCTAGAAGCAATGACGAGGATCGGGCAATGAGAATCAATATCCAGCTCGAAAAAGATCGCCAGCTGATACAGCTGGGGTGCGATAGATCTGCCTCTGGCAATCTCACCTCTGGTAACCTACGACCCACAGATGGCGTGTTGTATTAGTAGGTTCGAGTCCGAGCAACAGCTAGTAATGAAATATTCTTTCTCTCAGATCCGCCTGATGCTCAGAGCCCAGCTCGGTGAAACAATCCAGCTGGCCTCTTACTTCCTTCTCCGAGACTTGGAGAAATATCTCAAGTTCGAGTCCACGAAGCTGGCGACTTATGAGAAGCAGTTCAACGGGCTGAGGCTGAACATCTGGGTGGCGATCAAACAGCCGACCAGGAAACGGAAACCTGTTGAACATGAGCCGTAAGTAATTGTCGTTCATGCTGCAAATCCCGCTTTTTTTATCCCAGTCTCATCCGTAGCTTTCACCTCGGGAGTCTGGGGCTGCCTTTTTCCAGTTTTTTTGCGTTTTTGGCTGTAATTTGATATTTTCTGTGAAACTGCCATATGACCTCCAAAACCAATTGGCGATATCGAAGTTCCAAACTGGTCGGATATTAGTGGGCTCCAACTACTGCGATTGCCATAAATGTTCATATGACAACCAGAACCGACGGCTTAACGTGCTCTGGAACTACGGAAATACCCAGACCAGTACAACACGAATGAGTACGAACCCGTATCCCCTGCTTAGCAGGCATTAACCTGGACCGCTGAGAAATCTTCACCTGTAGAAGGAAGTGGAAATGTTGATCTCAAAACTCACCCGGTGCCGACATATAGCAGTTGGCCGCCGGGGTCAAAGCGACTTGCCTAGGCGAAGGATGGGGACGATTCAGTGTCATAATTTGACATTTAGATAGTGTTGGCCAATCTCGCTCGCGCAACCATAGGTAATTAGCGTAAAGTATTTATTGTAAGGATTTATTCAATATCGATTCAAATAAATCTACAATGCATGCTTTTTTTTTCGTGTGGAAATCCCCTCGGATACCCCCCCCCCCTTCTGGAGCCGGAAGGGGAGGTTTCCGAGGTTATGTTGGACTCGAACCGACTAAAACCGCACGCCGACTGTGGGTCGTGGTGCTAGGCCGGAGGTGAGGTTGTCATCGACATATCCCTCGCACCCCGGCTGACCCAGGGCCATCCCTTACGGTCTGGCCCTCCTCAGGAGGGGGGACAACGGCGTCCCCAACTCGCCCCCGGAATGGGGGGAAATTGGCGCGGAAGTGGTATCAGAATTCAACGCTATGACGTGCTATGCGTCATAGGCAAAGTACACTATAACTAGGAAATAATATTATATAAACAACACGTATCAATAAACAATAATGTCAGCACTAAACTTATATGAGTAAAACCCCACTCTAAATCTCAGTAAAATCATGTAGAATAATTAGTATATAAGAGTGTGTAAATAGCAAATAAATTAATCTTGTTCCAACTGGTAAAACATCTTTTACTTACTCCGCAACATTGGTGACCCCGACGTGATTTCCTAGTGCTGATATAATTGCAGGCCAACTGCAGCCCTGAAAAGGTTTTCAGCAGCAAACCTAGGAACTATCACAGATCACTGTGGAGCTATATTTGGGAAAATTCACCCAACAGCCCACCAGCTTACCGACCACCACCATCAGCGAAATAGCACATTTCAGTTGGCTTCCCACAAGCGGGTCTAACCAGCTGAAATTTCAAGAGGCTAAACGCAATCATGGCACCGATAATTCCAGCCGGAACACCGTCAAAAAACCCCGGCACATCAGCTGAATCAATCAGCGACAGCCAGGTGGTGGCTGCAATTAGCATTACGGAGAAAATACCATCGTTTTGGACAGATTCACCGCGCTTATGGTTCGCGCAATTCGAGGCCATCGTAGCCTCCCAAAAACAAGGTGACGAATATAAATATAATATCGTCATCGCAAAATTACCAAAAGAGGTCATACATCAGGTTAGCGACATCCTGACGTCACCGCCAAACGCAGACAAGTACCGTAAAATCAAGGAAAGATTAATTGCGTGCTATGAGGAAAGCGAACAACGACGCTTCCACAAATTGCTATCGGAGATGGACCTAGGTGACTCAACACCATCACAGCTGTTGAGAAAAATGAAAGAAGCCAGCTGCGACAAAATGACCGAAGATACCATCAGATTATTATGGTTCAGACAGCTTCCGGTATCAATCACCTCCATATTGGCAGTCTCCGAAGACCTCAACCTCACAAAATTATGCGAAATGGCGGACCGAATTTATGAAAATATGCGCTATAAAACCAAAACAAACAACTCGTCACAGAAACCCGCCGACGTTTACTTAATAACAATGCTGACGTCACAAATTGCAGCTATGCGAGTTGAAATAAACGAGCTCCGCGGTATGAGTAATCGCCGACCGATGCAACGCAGCAAATTCCGAGCAAGGTCGCAATCACGCTCACGGTCACGTACACGGCTATGTTATTATCACAGACGATTCAAAACAAAAGCATATAAATGCGATCAGCCGTGCTCGTGGATAAATAAAACCGATAAAAATTCGGGAAACGAGAACTAGCGCAGAACACGACGGGACTCTGTGCCATACAACCCGCCAACCGTCTAACTATAACCGACTCAAACAGTGGTTATAGGTTTTTAGTAGACACGGGAGCAAATATTTCTGTATTACAAAACGCACAGGGTAAGAAAAACGCGAGCAACTACAAACTGTATGCCGCAAACGGGTCAATTATTGAAACTTATGGCGAAAGCACATTAACGCTAAATCTGGGGTTACGCAGACCTTTTACTTGGACGTTCGTAATCGCCGATGTAAAAATGCCTATCTTAGGAGCTGATTTCCTAGAGCACCACAGATTATTAGTGGATCTATACGGCAAAAGGCTGATCGACCAAGAAACAAAATTAACGACGCCTGCGAAAATTGCAAGAGAAACACACATGCCTTCAATTAGATCCATCGACGCGAAATTACCCGAACATATAAAGCGCCTGTTAGAGAAATACGTAAACGTCACTAGACCAAGACCATTTAAAAAACCCACAGAGCATGGAATACAGCATCACATCATAACAAAAGGTCCTCCAGTTTATGCCCGCGCGCGCCCACTACCACCCGACAAATATAAGGTAGCAAAAAAGGAATTCCAAGAGCTAATAAACCTAGGAATATTAGAACCTTCCAGTAGTCCTTGGGCATCGCCTCTCCACATGGTAAAGAAAAAGAATGGGGAATGGAGACCGTGCGGAGACTACCGCGCGTTAAATAAAATAACAGTTCCCGACAGATATCCCTTGCCAAGACTGTTAGACTTTACATACATCGCAAGTGGAAAAACAATATTCAGCAAAATTGATATAAAGAAGGCGTTCCACCAAATCCCTGTTGCGGAACCAGAGAAGACCGCAATAATCACGCAAATGGGTTTATTTCACTGGAATTTCATGCCATTTGGCCTCAGAAATTCAGCTCAAACGTTCCAGAGGTTTATGGACTCCCTGTTCAGAGACCTGGACTATATATATGTCTTCGTGGACGACATACTCATAGCAAGTCAAAATACCGAACAACATTACGTTCAATTAGAGGAAGTATTCACTCGCCTAAGTAAAAACGGCATCTCAATCAATACGAGCAAATGCGAATTCGAAAAGACAGAGATAGATTTCTTAGGTTATTATATAACGAGCCAAGGAATCACCCCCACGTCTGAGAAAGTACGAGCAATAAACGAATACCCAAAACCAAAGGTGGTAAAGGAGCTACGTCGATTTTTGGGAATGATGAATTTCTACAGAAGTAGCATCCCACACGCCGCCAGACACCAAGCTCCGCTCAACAAATACTTAATAAACTCCAAAAAGAATGACAATACGCCAATCGAGTGGAATACGGAAGCTAACCAAGCATTCAAACACTGCAAACAGGACATAAGAGATGTCACAACACTCGCATTCCCGGAAACAGACACACCACTAGCCATTATGACAGATGCTAGTTTAAAATGTGTAGGCGCCGTACTTCAACAAAAAGTTCAAGGAAAATGGAAACCCGTATCATTTTTTTCAAAAGGGTTAAGCGAGACACAAACAAAATATTCCACATACGATCGAGAACTACTCGGTATTTACATGGCAATAAAAAACTTTAGACGACTAATAGAAGGTCGCACATTTACAATATACACGGATCATAAGCCACTGATTCATGCATTCGACAAGAAGCAATCAGTGGATGAATCCCCTAGAAGAATAAGGTACCTAGAATATATTGCACAATTCTGCACAGACATAAGGCACGTCACGGGCAGCGAAAACGTGGTAGCCGACGCACTATCACGGGTAATAGAAACAATAGAACTACCCCAAATTCTCAACTGGCAAGAGGTAAAAAAATACCAAGACAGTGACCCGGAGTTAACAAAACTAAAACAAAATAGGTCACTAAAAATGGCACGGGTACCAATACAAAACAATAATATCAAAATTTATTGTGATATATCCACCGGTACAACAAGGCCATACCTACCACAAAAGTTTAGATAAACAATTTTTGATAGTTTTCACAACATGAGCCACCCAGGGAAAAACACAACAAAAAAGTTGATAACCCCAAAATACGTCTGGACTAGCATGCACAAAGACATTTACGAAATGTGCAAAACATGTTTACAATGCCAGCAATCAAAAGTTCAGCGGCACACAGTATCACCCCTGGGCAAATTTATGCTAGCAGAACGATTTAGCCACATACACATAGACATTGTGGGCCCCCTAACGACATCACAAAACAAAAGATACATCGTCACTATGATCGATCGTTGTACGTCATGGCCAGAAGCATATCCTATTTCGGACATCACAGCAGAAACTGTAGCCAAAACCCTATACGATGGCTGGATCACACGTTTTGGATGCCCCAATTATATAACAACGGATCAAGGACGACAATTCGAGTCTGAGCTATTCAGAAGCCTAACCAAATTCCTGGGCATACAAAAAATCCGTACTACACCATATCACCCTCAATCAAACTCCAAAGTAGAAAGACTGCACAGAACCATGAAAGCAGCTTTGATGGCAAGAGGAAATACCGAAAATTGGACGAAAGAATTACCATCGGTATTATTCGGGATACGTACCAGCATTCGACAAGACACTGGATACTCAGCAGCCGAATTGGTCTACGGAACAACAATAAAATTACCAGCAGCATATTTTGGCGACTGTTCTAAAAACACAACATACGCAGAGTTTGTGGAAAAAATTAAAGATAACATAACGCACATGACGTCAATTCCACAACGACAAAGCTCAAACAAAAACATATTCGTACACCCACGCTTAGCCGACTGTACACACGTATTTCTACGATGCGATAAGCTACGTCCTACGCTCACACCACCTTACGACGGACCGTTTCTCGTAGTCAAACGTGACAACAAAATATTCACGATCAAGCGAAACGGCAGGGAAGTGAACGTGTCGATTGACAGGCTAAAGCCAGCATTCACGACGAGCGACGACAAGATAGAAGCTCAAAATCAAGAGCAAGATAAGGCAGAGCCAATTCAAAACATAAAAAGAACACGTTCGGGAAGAATATCACGACCCACCGTCCGTTTCAAACAATGATATAAAAAGGGCAAAATGAAAATAAAAGTCACTCCACAGCAAGCCACAAGAAACAACACACAAGATGGGAAGCAGTCAAACCCACGAAAAGGAACAAATAAACATGGTGCAGAACAATAACCTGGCAGCAAAGGCAGAAAAGAACACACACATGGCAGCAGAAATTGAAAAAATAAAAATCTGTATCGGAGTACTCATCGCTATAATTATACTAGCAGCAATAATAATAACAATCACCAGACTCGTACGAAAAACTAACAAAGTCATGGACAAAAAGATAAACAAAATAATCAAGGAAATGCAACAAGTGTAACCAACTGCAGAAAAAGTACAACTCAGCAACAGCGTTCACGGACAAGGTCGACGCACCACAGCAAATAATAACTAGAATTTTTATAAAGGGGGGAGTACTATGACGTGCTATGCGTCATAGGCAAAGTACACTGTAACTAGGAAATAATATTATATAAACAACACGTATCAATAAACAATAATGTCAGCACTAAACTTATATGAGTAAAACCCCACTCTAAATCTCAGTAAAATCATGTAGAATAATTAGTATATAAGAGTGTGTAAATAGCAAATAAATTAATCTTGTTCCAACTGGTAAAACATCTTTTACTTACTCCGCAACAAACGCATTAGTCAAAAAATAATAGGAGATTCTGATTTCAGGGAACCTGTAGAGTTATCCTTCCCGTCTATGAAAGTGGCTGTCACGCTACCGAAGATTATCGATGGCTCGTGTGTGTGCGTGCGCGCAGCCCGCTCCATGATCGACTTGCTGAGCGAGAGCTCGCGGTCCTTCGGCATTTCGGCGGAGTTGCCGAATGCGGAACTGGGTATGTAATACGCTTTTTTATTTTTATCTTTGCACTTATGTGGAGAATACGAGGATGATCTTCGCCAGAGTTTCTTGTAGAGTTATTTCAACTGATCCCACCCTCTCCCTTCCTATCCAGAACAACACGCGCTGGTCTACGGTGCCATCCATACACGGTGGAATCCATACCATCACCATCATCATACATACAACAGTTTGTTTGAGGGCTCTTTCCTCTGCCACGCGATAAAGAGCTGGAATGCTCTGCCCGCATAGGTGTTTCCCTCCTCTTACAGTCCCGGGTTCTTCAAGCGGGGCGTGAAAAGGCATCTATCAAGGCCCTCAAGTTACCACCATTTTACAAGAATGGTGGTTTGTATCTTCTGGACTGCACGTCAGCTTTATTGCCTTCTAGCGGGGTGCAGTCAATTGACGGACCTAATAAAAGGTCCTGGTGGAGCATCAAACATCTTTTATATAACTTAGGTGGCAGACAAGCTCACGGCCTAACAGATGGATGTTTACCGCGGCTTATGGATGTGTGCAACAGGGAGTCACATTCGTACTACTGACCCTGTAAGAACCTTCCAGTGACCTTCTTGAAGAACCCCATATAGTCGCTTGGCAAAATTAGAGCATTTGGTCTATAATAGATTTATCTTCACTCTTGCGGGAACATTAGATTGGATGCACAGTCAGGTATGAAAGGAACTTCATCTCACACACACTTAAGGACTGTGGAATGAACTCCCTTCTGTGGTATTTCCAAGAGTTCTTACAGAAGGGTATTAGTAGGCTCTAACGGGTTCGGCAGTTCGCGAGTGTGACGTCTCTTGTGTTGATATCACACGTCAACAGGCCTCGGTAACCGCTTGTCATCGGCCCTTGTCTGTCAGCAAAGTGGTTTTTTTTTTATCTAGGACACGTAAATTTGACTTCACCTCGCCTGATGTTAAGCTACAGACAAAGTCTCGGAGAGAGGGTCACCATCACAAACATGAACCATGTTAACAGAGGTGGCACTCAGCTTGACGACCTCATTAGATGCCTTTTCACGCCCCGCTTAAAGGACCCAGGACTGTAGGAAGAAGGAAACACGTGAGCTGGCAGGGAGTTCCAGGTCTTAGTCGTGCAGCATAGGAATGAGTCACTGAAACGCTTGGTATACAAAAAGAAGAAAAGAAGCTGAGTGCTGCCACCATTGTTAACATGGTACATGTTTACGATAGTGACCCTCTTTCCAAGATTTTGCTTTTAGCTTACCATCAGGCGTGGTGAAGTCAAATTGACGTGTCCTTTATAAAAAAAACTTATCTTAGCTTTAGCGGGAATGACTGCATTATGAAGTATGAAAGGAATTCCTACGCCAGAGTCTTGTCTTATTGGGTTGGCCCCAAAAGCCTTATCGAACCCCATAAGGCCGATGTACAGATTGGCGTTTGGCCCATATCGTTGGCCCAATGCGCGATATTTTGATTTATGCACGAAAAACCGACACTATTCGGCAAGCATAAGTGTACGTTTTTTAACACGCTTTTATTTTAGCTTCACTTGTAACTATGTATCTAAGAAAATCTTGGAATCTTAATTTGACCCTCTTCCCGGTCTTCGATTAGGATGAAATTTTGTGCCCGCTCTGAGTTCTGATGACAATACATGACTAGCTATGAAATGTCACTACAAATCCAATATGGCGGCCTCCCCAATATGGCGGACTGGCTGTTTGAAATCCACCCCCATGATAGGGGTATCAAATGAAAGAGTTTGCTGTCAGGAATACGAAAAATATAGTCACGTGACTTAAATCCAACATGGCGGACATCCAAGATGGCGGATTGGCTATTTGAAATGCACCCCCATGATTTTTGTAATTTTCAATGCGTGCTAAAAGCGTGTTTTTAGTTTTTTAAACTATTTTATTATTGTTGTTTAAGATTTAGATACTATTTTGTGTGATATTTTGTTTTACTACCACCTCGCCCGATAGATGGCGTTGTGCGAGTTTGCTGTAACGCGTTATGGTTTCGTCGCCACCTTGTGTATTTAAACTATAATGTAAATTCTACTACCTTGCTCGATAGATGGCGTTGTTGACATTTATTACAACGCGATATGGTTTCGTTGCGACCACGGGCTTTTAACCTATATTGAAAATAATTAAATTGTCTTGCTCTGAAGTACTGGTGTTTCATTGAATTGAAGATCCTGGCTAAGAATCTATACATGGTCCTATCGAGCCGAAAGCGGAACATAGTAAGAACAAGTTCAACTGGAGTGTGGCGGCGACGGCGACTTGAAGCGGTGTGTGTGAAAAACAATATAAAGTGCGTGAGTGATAAAAATTAAGTGCAAGTGGACTGTAAACCGTGAGTACATTTACATTATCTTAGTGTATTTAGGCTGTGTTTGGGACTTAGCAAATTCTTAACGGTGATCTGGGACTTAGAATAATTTCGATAAAAACGAAGGACCGGGGAACCTATGCCCGATTTCACAGCGGTACAAGTTGTCCAAAACACTTAGAAAAATTCACGCAACAAAAGCACTTAGAAAAATTCATCGAAAACGAGACTTAGAAAAACTCACGCAACAAAACACTTAGAAAAGTTTCATCGAAATCTAAACTTACAAAATATAACACCATGGCCAAAGACCTGAGAAGATTGGATAATATAAAATTACAGATTGAGAAAGGGCTTTCAAATTTTAAAAAGGCTCCTAAAGAACGCGTAGTATTTAATTACGTTGATACGCGCCTGGAACAACTGGAATCTCAGTGGAATAAATTTATTACTTTATATGAGACAATAGTCGGCGAGTCAGAAGGCAAGGAATTAGAAGACTATTTCAAGGCGGATGTCTACGAAGATGTAAACGAGACGTACCTCACTTATAAGGTGGAGTTGAAGAACGCGCTATCGGCATGTAAACCAAAACCTGAAGTTCGGGAAGTTCGCGAGGCCTCATCTGACAGTGTCGGAAGTTTACCAAAAATAAATTTACCCACGTTTAGTGGATGCTACACAGAGTGGACGTCTTTTCAAAGTTTATTCGTATCATTAGTGCATAACAATACTAAACTAGACAACGTGCAGCGTCTTCATTACTTAAAAACCCAGCTGTCAGGTGAAGCCGCGCAAGTTATTAAACACGTCCCTATTACAGATGATAATTACACTAAGTGTTGGGAGTTGTTAAAACACAACTTCAATAATAAAAAGTTCATGTCTACACACATACTAAAACGATTGTTCAGTCAACGTAACATAACCGTCGAATCTTCGAAGGCACTTAAAGAGCTTCTTGCCGTAACGGGAGATTGTCTGCATGAGCTCAGCAGTCTTGGCATCGATGTTAGTTCATGGGATGTTATAGTTTTACATATAGTAAGTTCAAAGTTAGACGGGGACACCCGGAAGATGTGGGAGCTGGACGTTAGTCAGTCATCTAATGAATTACCTTCTTTCAATCAGTTTACCAACTTTATAGAGACACGCTTCAGGGCTTTAGAAGCCATGGAGCCGACGGCTAAAACGAAGGGCCCCACATCTCATGCCAAGGTCATGCACGTTGTTACAAGGGGAACCTGTCCCCATTGTTCTGATAATCACAAATTAAGCAAATGTCAAAAAATCAGTAAGGAAGCCAGTGACAAGCGCCGTGATATCGCCCGAACCTTGGGTGTGTGTTTTAATTGTTTAGGTAGTAAGCACACATCCAAAATTTGCCGTGTTCCGTTTAAATGTCGCATATGCCAGCGAAAGCACCATACGCTATTACATTCTTCTAGCGATAGCAATGAAGCCGGGGTTGCTCCCAAACAAGAGGAACAACCTACCACATCGAATGAACACACTTCAGACGTTAGTACCAACATAGCAGCCCATCTGGTGAATGGAAAGGCACAGGGTCAAGTCCTATTAGCGACTGCCCTTATAAAGGTCGGCGCACCAAATGGGCCCTCTCAAGTTTTGAGAGCGTTATTGGATCAAGGTTCCCAAGCGTCCTTCATAACGGAGGCTGCCGCTCAATTACTCCGGTTAAAGAAGGTGGTATCAACAACCACCATAGCAGGTATAGGAAGTGGGAATAGCAGAATCGTTTCTAGACATGTTGTTAATATCAACATACAATCCCTGCATGACCCATCCTATACCTACTTTAGGAGTAACTGCGCACGTGTTAAGCTCGCTGACATCCGTTATGCCAGATACGAGCTTCAACATTCAAGATTGGCCCGAGATCCATAACATCAGCTTAGCTGACCCCAAATTCAACCAACCTAACAAAATTGATATTTTGTTAGGAGCGGAAACCTATTGCCGAGTTTTAAAAGAAGGACTAATCAGGAGCCCTCGGGGTTCTCCGGTCGCACAAGCCACACAGTTGGGGTGGATTGTGTCAGGCCATGTTGCAGACAATTGTCTCGAGTCCTACAATGCAGTTGTTGTTACTCATTCTCGAATCGAAGAGAATGACATGCTGAGAAGATTATGGGAACTAGACGCAGAGCCATCCTCATCCAAAGGGCCGTGCACTCCTGAAGAACAGGAGTGTGAAGAATTCTATAAAGCAACGACCACAAGGGATGAAAATGGGAGATATATTGTACAATTACCTTTTCGCTCAGCAGATCGGCCACTTAAATCAAGGACTATTGCGGTCCAAAGATTACTAGGTTTAGAAAGGAAGTTGGCAAAGGATAATGAACTGAAACAACAATATACGGACGTAATAAACGAATATTTATTGCTCGGTCACCTACAAAAAATTACGGATGAAACCGACAAGCAGAAGGGTGGAGCAGTTTACTTACCCCACCACGCAGTGGTGAGGCAAGACAAGCTGACCACCAAGGTAAGAGTGGTGTATGACGCATCATGCAAGGGGATCAATGGGATCTCTTTGAATGATACCCTTATGGTAGGACCCACTCTCCAAGCAGATTTACGCCATATCCTAATGAGATGGCGACAGCACCCGATATGTCTGGCGGCTGACATAGTAAAAATGTATCGGCAGATTAAGGTAGCACGGCCAGATACAGACTTTCAAAGGATTGTTTGGAGAGAGGATCCTAGCAAAGAGATTGAGGACTTCCGACTTCAAACAGTCACTTTTGGGACGTCTTGCGCTCCTTATTTAGCAGTTAAGTCATTGCATCAAGTTGCGATTGACGAAGGTGCCGGACACCTCATGGCAGCTGACCGTGTAATCGCTGATTTCTATATGGATGATCTTATGACAGGCTGTCAATCTGAAAAAGAGGTTAGAGAAATTTATAAGGAAATGAATGACCTATTAGAGAAAGGAGGGTTCCAACTACAAAAATGGACAAGCAACCGGATATATTTACTTGAAACATTAAAGGCAGATTCGGGTAAGGATTTGGAAATAAAAATGGATAAAATAACCAAGATTTTGGGGCTTACCTGGAACAGAGACACCGATGCGTTCGATTACTCTGTGAAGATGTCACCTCCTGCTGCACCTGAAACAAAAAGAACAGTTATATCAGAAATCTCCCGACTCTACGACCCATTGGGATGGATAGCACCGTGTATTATAACAGCAAAGGTGTTTATTCAGAAATTATGGATAACTGGTATGGACTGGGATGATGAGCTGCCACCTGAACTCCTACAGGAATGGAAAATTTACAGAAAAGAATTAGAGCAATTAGTGGACTTCCATATTCCTAGGTGGATCGGCAAAGAAGAAAAAAGTGTGGTAACTGAGTTGCATGGATTCAGCGATGCATCAAATAAAGCTTATGCCGCTGTAGTGTATAGCAGAATTATCGATGTCAATGGAGGCATACATACGCATCTCATAACGGCCAAAACTAAGGTGGCTCCGATTAAGCAGATATCCATTCCTCGCCTGGAACTGTGTGGTGCTGTGTTAGTGGCAAAATTGCTGTCTGAGGTGGCTGAAGTGATGAACATACCAAAGGCAAATCTACATGCTTGGACCGACTCATCGGTTGTCTTGGCATGGTTAAACGACCATCCGAGTCGTTGGAAGACATACGTGGCCAATCGGACGTCGGAGATACTGAGCTTGTTAGACAACACGCGATGGGCTCATGTCAAATCCGAGGACAACCCGGCGGATATAGCTTCTCGCGGAGCTTCGCCATCTGGGCTACTCAGCAACGATCTTTGGAAACACGGCCCGTTTTGGTTAAAAAACGATCCAGTAGAGTATACGAGGCCTAGAGCAATCCGTACCAATGAAGAAAAGAAAGCGATGAAGGTGCAAACTGTCACCATGGTATCGGATTTTGATTAAATCTGGGGAACCAGATATTCATCACTAAGAAGGCTCGTAAGAGTTATAGCTCTATGTAAAAGGTTTTTACAGTTAACAAAACAACGTAAAAATAATAGTCAAGCAAAGACTTACCTGTCAGTACCGGAACTACGAGAATCCTTGCAGTTTTGCCTGAGGCAAAGCCAGCAGCAATGGTTCTCAGAAGAGATTGTTGACCTGGAAAACAAAAAGCCATTAGAAAAAAAAAGGTACACTGTATAAATTGAATATATTCTTAGATAACAATAAGATATTACGCGTTGGTGGTAGGCTCTCTTGGTCTGAACTACCTGAAGATACAAAGCATCCAGTTGTGATCCACCATGACTCAAGATTGGCGAAGCTAATTGTGGCTGACGCTCATGAAAGAACTTTTCATGGGGGTCAACAATTGGTAATTAACTTCATACGAACCAAGTACTGGATCAGCCGGGTAAAAAATATTGTAAAGGCACATATACGCGGTTGCGTTTCCTGTATACGGTATGCTGCAACAACAAAACCCCAGTTGATGGGAGAGCTCCCAGCTTGCAGGGTGACCCCTAGTAAGCCGTTTTTCAATGCGGGTGTCGACTATGCGGGCCCCATCAACATGAGATATTCGAAAGGAAGGGGACAGCGATCGTACAAGGGTTACATCTGTTTGTTTGTGTGTATGGCCACCCGTGCTATACATCTGGAAGCTGTTTCAGATCTAACCACTGAAGGCTTCTTAGCGGCGTTTCGGCGTTTTGTTGCTAGACGTGGTCATTGTCGCCACGTTTGGAGCGACAATGGAACCAATTTCGTCGGTGCAGCCAAAGAATTGCGAGTGCTGTTTTCTCAAGATAAATCTTTATTTCGCGACATATCCGCAGCTCTCGCAGATTCTCAGACAGAGTGGCACTTCATCCCTCCCCACGCTCCGCATCATGGCGGACTGTGGGAAGCAGGGATCAAAAGTGTCAAACACCATTTGAAACGCACCTTAGGAGACTCGACACTTACCTTCGAAGAAATGTCTACGGTTCTCTCTCAAATTGAAGCGTGTCTCAATTCCAGACCATTGACATTAGCAAGCAGCGACGATCTGGAAAATCCTACACCATTAACTCCTGGACATTTCCTAGTAGGGCAACCATTGGTTGCTACACCGAATTATAATTATGAGGATGCCACAATAAGCACGTTACGCAGATGGCAGCTGACACAACGTATGGTACAAGGCTTCTGGAAACGGTGGAAGAATGAATATCTCACACAGTTCTTTCAACGGCATAAATGGGCGGTACGATCGAGAGATTTTAAATTAAATGATATAGTCTTAATAAAAGAAGATAACTTACCTCCTGCTAAATGGTTGTATGGAAGAGTCGTAGAAGTCCATCCGGGAAAGGACGATATCACTCGCGTTGTCACTGTTCGCTGCAAGGGCACTGTCCTCAAACGTCCAACGTCGAAGCTATGTTTGCTTCCGACACATTAATTTAATGCTCAGAATTGTTTGTTTATCATAAATGTCTATGTATTAGTTTTAAGTATTTACATGTTATTTTAATGTTATCACTTAGCACTTCGGTGCTTTTGTTTGGGTTAGATACCCTCTTAGACCAATGATACCGTCACCTTTCGCTTTAACTAAAATTGTATACAGTCCATTGTTATTTTCGCCTAAGTTTGTTTATGGTGGGCGGTATTAAAAGGAAATAGTCCTTTTGGTGGGCGGAATGTTTAAGATTTAGATACTATTTTGTGTGATATTTTGTTTTACTACCACCTCGCCCGATAGATGGCGTTGTGCGAGTTTGCTGTAACGCGTTATGGTTTCGTCGCCACCTTGTGTATTTAAACTATAATGTAAATTCTACTACCTTGCTCGATAGATGGCGTTGTTGACATTTATTACAACGCGATATGGTTTCGTTGCGACCACGGGCTTTTAACCTATATTGAAAATAATTAAATTGTCTTGCTCTGAAGTACTGGTGTTTCATTGAATTGAAGATCCTGGCTAAGAATCTATACAATTGTTATGTTAATAAGTGTAATTTTTTATGCTAAATTAAGTGTAAGGTTAGGCACTTATCAATAAAGAATTGGATATTAGTCATTAGAAATTTATTTGCTCAGTTTATTTGCTCAGAAACATTGTGCGTATTGGACGTTTTGCGTATGCGTCGTTATGCGCATTGATCGTTTTGGGTATGCGTCGTTAAGCGTATTAGTCGTTCTGCGTATAAGTCAAAACAAGAATTTACTAGTAGTTATTATGCGTATTGGTCATTATGCGTCAGACCGACTGAATTTAGTAGACACGTATATGGAATTCAAATTCTTTATAACATTACTATAGTCGTTATAATGTAGATTTACAAGATTTTTTTTTCTCAGCTTCACATTTGTAAAATTTTCATGCTTTGCCACTGATACAGGCGCGGGAGCGGGGATACGATCCCGAGCCCGAAGACATTCGGGCCGAGAGGTCCCGGCTCCAAGGGATCATGGTGGCGGAGTGGGAGCGACGACTTGAGCAACGACGCGCAGGGCATGCCGTCATAGAGGCGGTAAGGCCCATCATGGGTGAATGGCTCGAGAGGCCACATGGCAGCCTCCCGTATCGACTGACGCAGATTATCACCGGGCACGGGTGCTTCGGGAGATATCTGTGTCGGATCGAAAAGGAGCCAACGTCCGAGTGCCATCACTGCGACGCGAGCGAGGACACGGGGCTGCACACGCTCACCGAGTGCCCGGCATGGGCCGGACCGAGGCGGGAGCTAGTGGCGGCCCTGGGAGTGAGAGTTCTCACCCTCGCCACCCTGCTCACAGCAATGGTCCGCTGCGCGGACGCGTGGGCGGCCGGCGTCTCCTTCAGCGAGCAGGTAATGGTCGTGAAGGAGACGGCGGAGCGGGAGAGGCGGCGCGAGCGAGAAAGACTCGCGGATCGCGCCGCCCGCGCGCGCAGGCAACTCGGGCGTCGGAGGGCACTGACTGACCTCCGTCCCCCATGAGCGCGGGCCTGGGGGTGACAGGTGGAGCCGCCTGTCACCCCAGCAGAAGCAGGCCACGGCGGCGGCGCGCTGAATAGTGCGCCTCCCCATTCCGGGGGCGAGTTGGGGACACCGTTGTCCCCCCTCCTGAGGAGGGCCAGACCGTAAGGGATGGCCCTGGGTCAGCCGGGGTGCGAGGGATATGTCTTTGACAACCTCACCTCCGGCCTAGCACCAAGACCCACAGTCGGCGTGCGGTTTTAGTCGGTTTGAGTCCGACATAACCTCCCCTTCCGGCTCCGGCAGGGGGGGTATCCGAGGGGATTTCCGCACGAAAAAAAAAAAAAAAAAGATATCTACAGTCATATCGATAACAAGCGTCGGTAGCTTAAACGTTAAGGAGTCGGCCTTACGATCGAAAGGTCCCGGGTTCGAATCCTGACCATTACACTACCGACGTGAACCCACTCCTAACACAAGCAATTTAACTTAGCTGGAGAGTTTAGAAGGAATATTAGTAATTTCGGTTCTAATATTATTTAAAAAAAACTTTGATACCGTGATTCAGACTTCTTGAGTTACGTCAGATATTTAAAAGTAGCATTGTATGTAAATATTATTTCTATTGTTCAAAAAATATTGTGAAATTTGCGACATGCTGAAATGTAATGACATTCCATATAAGGGTGATTTTCAACAAGTGATTTTTTTGTATCATTTCGGTGAGATTTTTCTATTACAATGTCTTGTTAATATATTTTGTAACGAAAATAAACTTTAATCTTATTTGTAACATATGCGTGAGTGGACATCATGTAACATCAAAACTTACTGAAATATTTAAGATTGAATTTTTGGGAGCCCACAGAAATGAAAAGTGTCCACTGAAATGATAAATCGTCCACCGAAATGACTAGACTGTGCACCGGAATGAAATTAGCCCACTGAAATGATACAGCCAAGGATATCATTTATTTTTAGGAGGATTCCGTAGATTGTCTGAAACGAATCTAAATAAATTCCATAGAGATATCACTAGACTGTATTTGTGATATTTATTAAATATAAGATCAAATTATTATATTAGAGAAAAAAAGTTATTTTTTTTTGCGGAACGAGTGTTGTGTTCTTACCCGACTGCGCGACGCAAAGGAGGATAATGTGTTTACCAGTCTATGTATGTATGTTTGTTTCTAAGTGGCGTTCTAGAGACCACATGCATAGGCCGATTTTGATAATTCTTACGTCAATCGATTCGTCTTAACCTTGCGAGTGTCACTAAAAACATGACAGTAATCAAAATTTACCACGGCGAAAACCAGACGCCAAAATTTTGTCAATATGAAAAAAAAAATAGATGAACTATGTCAAGTGGGGTGTCGTTGAATAGGTATTTTAAAATCATCTTAAGGTTCATTTTTCATTTAAAATAATAGTTTAGGATATTTAACGATTTAAAGTTATTTAACAAAACAGTCGCTAATTTTCTTAGTTATTGATTTTAAGTTATTATTAAGTTATAAGTTTTTATTTCAAGTATATACGATATGAAGGAAATTAAAAGGAGATAACAAAAAGATATACAAGTCATATTATAACTAAAAAGTATAAAATAAAACAAATTATTAAAAAATAATAAATACCGAAATAAGTTTGATAGCAGGCGGTACCCATTTGCCAATCATAAACCGAAAGAAAATTAATGGGTGCTGCTATCAAACTTATTTCAGTCTTTTCAGTGGCAGTCGGGTTTTTTTAATTACTGGTAATAATAATAGTGTTTTGTATGTAAAACTTCAAAATGTACTAAATCAACTCTTATATTTTTACGACACAATGATTTAATAAGAAAAATTATAAAAATAATGTAAATATGTTCAAAAGAGCTAAACACTTCATCTTAAACATAACAAAAAAAAATAGATCACGCTATCGTAAATTATTGCAAACAGTTTGGCTATATAATCCGATTATGTACTTATGCGAAAATAATGAAAATAGCGCATCGCGGCATCCTAAAATCCAAATCATAATTTTTAAACATTGAACATCACATTATCGTTGAGAATACACATTGTCTAGAAGCAAGTACATCTATTATCCATTTTATAACAAGATATTTTAAACTGTTTTTTTATTGTATTGTGATAAATAAAAGAAAAAATAACAAATATTAACACATCAAATTAATCCCAAATATTGAACCTACTATATCTAGAATTATCTCACCAAATTTTTATGATTCAATCTTAGACTCAAGGATCTCTAAAACTTATGATTTTATCATTTCTAAGTTAAATTTCATTTCAGTGGACTGTTGTCGGTATTACAGTCCACCGAATCCACTGAAATGATAACACCGAGGTGATAAAAATAATAAGTTTTACATTTAACTCCGATATTAGAATTAATATTAAAATGTCAACACTGCTGTAACAAAACATATCTTACGGCGAATTTAAAACACAATTTTGAAATAAATTGAATGAACCTAACACGAGCTATAACGGCCACAGAAATGACACTATTTTTGTCCCCATACCACTGAAATGATATACTTACTTTTCGGCGGGAATCCACGATGATTTTGTGACGTGTTCGTGCGCTCCAACGAATGGAGGTGGCCTGATTCGAAGTAAGGAAAGGCACGGGAGGCGCAAAAACGCTATGTTGACGAAGTTACTCAACTAAAACTTACTGTCCACCAAAATGATAACTTTTTACAGGACAAAAGTAGACTGTTTAATACAATGTATAAGAAATAAGATAAACAAACAATATTAGTTTTTTTCTATGGGTCATATTATAATTTATTCATACCAAATTAGATTTTAGTCCAAATGTTAAATACAACTGCAGGGCAAGATATTTTACGAGTGAAATTCGATTCAGGACAGGTCACCGAAATGATAAAATGACACTTTGTAATTATTTTTTTTTATGTAATAGAGGACATTACTCAACAATTTTTTTTGCCATGGTAGAGAAGTACCTATTATACTATGAAAAGTAATCAAAATCGTAAAACCAACACATTGCACTACCGTTCTCAGGCTTGCCGTGTATTTTTTTTGCTTTTGATATTCACCCATAAATACCTAAGCGCTGTGACGGGGCGGTAGTGAAGGCAACTGCTACATAAAGAGCGCGGGTTCGATTCCCGCTCTGTGTAAATGTTGCATGTAGCCGAGATGCAAATGTTGAGATGGATGTGTGGTGTGACAAGAATGGATAAGATTAGGAATGAATTTATTAGAGGAAGTTTGAAAGTTACACCCACCAATCAAGGAAAAGCTACGAGGAAATCGTTTTTTTTTTTATACCACTTAGGTGTCAGACAAGCACACGGCCCACCTGATTGAAAGTGGTTATATTGGATACGTCCATAGGCCGCGGTAACCAGAGGTAACGGTAACCCAACACCAGGGGCGTTACACTCGCGCTGCCTACCCTGAAGAAACCTTCTAATGCCCCTCTTGAAGAACCCCATATTGTAGTCGCTTGGGAAAACCATGGCAGGGAGTTCATTCCACAGCTTGAGCGTACGTGGGATGAAGTTCCTTTCATACCGCACGGTGCGCACCGTATTCGGATGTAATGTGTGGGGATGAATTCCCTGTCTATGGCGAACGGTGCGATGATAGAATGTAGCTGTGGGCATCATATCAAATAATTCATCTGAGCACAAACCATTATATAGGCGGTAGATACGTGTCCTGGTAGGGATGAAAGTAATGTCGTAAGGGAGGTATTAACTATGGAAGTGGAATGCTACAAGGGGAGAGGAAGACCTAAAAGGAGGTGGAAGGACTGTGTGAAGGATGATATGTTAAAGAAGGGAGTGAATGTTGAAATGACTGCAACTAAAGTAAAGCCAACGAGACGAGAGAAAAAAGGTAAACAAAGCGTCCATTACTGAGTTACGTTGCGATAACTAGCGATTATTTTCTCTGTCCTTGTCGCACATGTCACACGTACAGGACAATGGCCGAGCCACATTTGTCATTGCGTGTTTCGTGGCACAGGAAAGCTGTCAGCACAGCGGATCTAAACTGTCAGAGCAATTTAATTCCTGTCTGGAATGCGCTTGAAGTGATACGTAATAATTTTCAAATAAAAATGTTTGGAACCGCTGAAACTTTGTTTACCTTTTTTCTCTCGCTTCATTGGCTTTACTTTAGAGATGAATGGAAGAAACACACAATACATGTTGCGCCGACCCCAAATAAACTTGGGATAAGGGCAGGAGGGTGTTAACGATAATAAGATAGACACATCTATGGCAGTAGCGGTAGCCTAGTGGTATGGGTAATGGACTGCTGAGACGAGGTCTCGGGTTCGATCCCAGGTTTACCATGCCACACACCAATGACTTTTCGATGCTTTTCGAAGTTATGTGTGTTATCGTAGGTTTATAAGTGCCCGGTTAATGGCAATAGGCTCGCCACCTATTACATTGGGACCTAAACATAAACTGGCGAAATGTGGGTGCTAGCACCTCTGCCTACCCCTTCGGGGAATACAGGCGTGAGTTTATGTTAATGTTATGTATCTATGGCAGTCGTTATACGGATGAAATGGCTAACACAGAAGTTCTGGGCCTTGATTCTGCTGAAGCCAAACCACAGTGGTACCACCGCAACTGCCAAAAACGGCATTAAATAATAGACTCTAAAGCGATGCGGTTAAAGTTCGAAATTAAATTAGGTACTTTTTGCAGAGTAATTGAAAAAATGTAATCAAACTGTTTTCATTTAATTTTGGACTTTAGGTGTATAGATGTAAAGTCTAAAATGCAATGTCATTTTTGCAGTGACTGCGGTACCACAGTGGTTTAGCTTTAGTAGAAACGAGGGCCTGATAATTGTAATCACCCGCGTCGGGTCAATGGCGTCCCCACTGGAAGTAGTATAGTAGATATATCTCAGGACACGTACCTAGGTATCTTTGACCTAAGTCACGAGAAATCGAGGCCCTAGTGCGCGCAGATTGTTTTAATATGCTTGGTGAGTTTGAGCTCCTGTCCCCCCCATCCTCAAAAGAAGTAGGGGGGGGGGGGGGCACATTGATACACAAATATTCAAAACCCAGTTGAACGGACTAATATATCGACTAGAGTATCAATGTGCCCCGTGTATCAAAGTGCCCCTCCTCTCACTATAGAGCACATTTTTGTTCCAAGATATATGTCTCGAGATATAGAAGTACTTGCAGAAGAGGTTGGCTTGGGCAGTGAATATACAGTATGGATACGACACATAGGCATTTACGAAAACCGCTAACCATCCTGGTCCGTAGGAATGTAACCAAACTAAATTTAAACTTAAATTCCCTAATTTAAGAAAACCGAAATTTTCTAACAAAATAATTATCAAAGTAAATGTTGAAAATGAAACCATTCGTATAATTTCATTGATAGTTACTAAGTCATTAATAAATACGCACACGCCTTTACACACATACACATACGCACGGTTTACGACTGTTCACGCCATGCTATATTTTCAAAATTTGCGAGCTGACATCACTTTTGTCTACCAATCAAATCATCAGAATATGACGCGACAAACGCTCGCTATTGGTTGATTATTGTACCTTACCCCCCTATCCTCGATCTATGTAAAACGTTACAATTTTAATACACTTACCAATTTGGTTTTCAACGATACGCATATTTTATTTTGAATTCCTAAAAGGTCAAAGTCAAACCTAGTTCAGCACAATTTCAAGTACCGACAGTCATAATCCGGTACATTTGGTCCTTCGAGCCGGATTATAGAATCAGCATCCTGTGGAGCTCATATACATCATCATAGCTGCTGCTGCTGAACTAGCCCGAAAACGCATAAATCTGAAGAAAAGGCAACTGGAGGCTAAGCGCACATTGGACGCGAGCTGGATTGGCTCTTCATCGCAAATTATATTATACGCAATCTGGTGAGGCCAACCATCCTCTCTTTCCCAAACACCTCCTTGCTCTCTTTGTGATACCTGTGCCTAACCTGATTTCAGTGAGATTTGCCGCATTGGAGTCTGAACTACCTATATCATCTATTCGCGACGGTTAAACGTGGTTCAAACCTTCCAACTGTAAGTACTTATTCCTTTTCTCACTAACTACCAGAATGGCGACAGAAAGTGCTAATTTACGTGATAAATCACCCGTTACATTGAAAATAGACAGTGCTTCCAGTAAATCACGTGAAAAATCTCCTAATCTTGAATCCGATTCTACGTTGGTAGTCCTAGTCAGAAAACGTGGTGTCATTAAGGGTAGACTTACCAAGTTTTCCAAATATTTAAATACGTTGGGAACCAGTGATGTTTCTTCCCGAGATCGCATAGACTTGAAATTACGCATCAAAGGTGCCACTAATCTGTATAACGAATTCAATGAGATTCAAAGTAAAATCGAAGAAAGTGTTTCCGATAGTGAGATATCTACCCAATTAGATTGCAGAGAATCATTCGAAACCTCATATTACAGCATTTTAGCTCACGCGGAATCTATGCTGACCGATGGTGAGGTTACTGAGGGTTCCAATAAACATTGTTGTACCGAACAATCGCAGTCGGTTAAGCTTCCAACTATTTCTCTACCCACCTTTGACGGATCGTATGAGCACTGGCTGGAGTTTAGAGACACATTTTTATCTTTAGTGCATAATTCTAAACGTATTAGTAACATTCAAAAGTTTCATTACTTGAAGTCTTCTTTAAAAGCTAACGCCGAATTGGTCATTAATTCTATAGAATTTTCATCCGATAATTACCAAGTCGCATGGGATTTGTTGCTAAATAGATATAACAATCATAGACTTTTAGTTCACAATCACGTTAAAGCTTTATTTAGTATTAACGCGTTGGTAAAAGAGTCGCCGGCTAACATTAGGAAACTTATTGACGTGATATTAAAAAACCTACGCGCATTGAAGTTGCTTGGTGAGCCTACCGACTCGTGGGACACGCTTGTCAATTATATTATAGTCTCAAAGTTAGATAAGATCACCGAACGCGAATGGGAAACGCATAAGTGCACACTGAATTCGAACGAACACAATTCTAAGCACATTATTAAGGTTGATAAATTGATTAGCTTCCTGAAAGACAGAGCGGATATGTTGGAAACATTGCAATTATCACATAATAAATCACAAATACACACCGAGAATAAAAAACATAATTCACATAACACGTCACACTGCAATGTTTCTACACAAAAATCCAACGATAGCCGGTCGTCTCGCTACAAAGGTACTTGTTTAAAATGTAACGCTAACCATCCACTTTATTCTTGTCAGAAATTTATAGATAGTGATTTGGATTCAAAGTTAAACTTAATTCGCGAGCACAAACTATGTGAGAATTGTTTGCGTTCGGGTCACACTCTCGATAGATGCAAGTTTGGTCCATGTCGAAAATGTAATGGCAAACATAATTCATTAATTCACAATGATAACGGTGATAGTTTAATTGCATTGCATTCCAATATTACGACTGACTGCCGAGCGGTGAGTGCCGCCGTGAGCGCAACGATGGCACCGGCCGACCCCGCCACCTCAACCACCGCGGAGTCGCTCCCTATTCACGTAAACAAAGCACATATGCATAACGATTCTATAGGTACACACTCGGTTCTACTATCAACAGCTGTTGTCGAAGTGCCTGACGTTCACGGTGTTTACCATCAGGCGCACGCGCTGCTTGATAGTGGTAGTCAGCGGTGTTTTATTACTAAATCTTTCTGTAATTTAATTGGTACTCCCATGATAAATTCTACTTATGAAATTAAAGGTGTTGGTGATTCGGTGATACAATGTTCGGAAACTTGTAACATTGAAATTAAATCGCGAATCGATAATACGTTCAAAACACGCATCACTTGTTTTGTATTATCGCAAATAACGTCTATGATGCCGGCTATTCGGTGTCCAATAAACGCACAATTCTTAATTCCAAATAATGTCAGTCTGGCGGATCCACTGTTTTTGGAATTTAAAAATATAGACATTTTGATAGGCGCAGATAGGTTTTGGGATTTGCTATTAGAAGGCAGAATGAGACTGCCTAACGGTCCCTACCTACAAAATACCAGGCTAGGCTGGATTATCTCTGGCTTAGTTAATAATAAAACACAAAATGAGAGGCGCGTTCATTGTAATTTTAGCAGTACTTTAGATTCGCAACTGCGCTTGTTTTGGGAGGTCGAAGAGCTTCCTAACGTCAGGGATACGCGGACTCAGGAAGAGAGTGCGTGTGAAGAACATTTTCTTCGTTCTACTACCCGCAGTAGCGAAGGAAGGTTTTGTGTACGCATTCCATTCAAGGAGTCACCTGATGGTTTAGGCGAATCGTATACGCAAGCTGAACGACGCTTCCTCGCACTAGAGAAACGGTTACAGCGTTCTCCTGATTACAAATTATTATACACGCAATTTATGCAGGAATACCTGGACTTAGGCCATATGAGTCCCGTAGACACTTATAGAAGTCCATACTATTTCATGCCGCATCACGGCGTATTTAAGGAGCATAGCTCAACGACTAAGCTGCGTGTGGTCTTCGACGCCAGCGCACCATCGTCTTCCAGCAAGTCTCTCAATGATTTGCAACTAGTTGGGCCTCCTATACAAGGGGACTTAATATCCATTCTTCTCCGCTTTAGACAGCACCAGTTTGTTGCATGCGCTGACATAGAAAAAATGTTTCGTAATTGTTTAGTTGCAGAAGACCAGCGCCACCTTCAAATGATTTTATGGCGTGATGATCCATCGAAACCCTTACGGAGCTACCAATTAAACACTGTCACTTATGGTACCGCGTCAACACCTTTCCTTAGTGTGAGATGTTTAAAACAGTTAGGAATTGAGTCTTCCAATCTCGAGGTTCAACGTGCTATCTTGGAGGATATGTATGTGGACGATTTATTGACGGGACATGATAATAAAGCAATATTAATACAGCTATGCACGAATATGAAAAATACGCTACAGTCTGGTTGTTTTTCACTTCGAAAGTGGGTTTACAATTTTCCATACACTGATGAAGGGTTAACTAATCATTTAATAGAAATTAGATCCAACGAAAATATCAGCTCTAAAACGTTAGGCTTAGGTTGGAACAATGTTAACGATATATTTTATTTTAACACACAATTTCATAACGATAATAAACCGGTCACTAAAAGGTTTATTTTGTCTAACATTTCACAAATTTTCGACCCACTTGGTTTGTTAAGTCCTACAATTATTATTGCCAAGGTGTTGTTACAACAATTATGGCTTCTTAAAATAGGCTGGGATGACACGGTGCCCTCTAATGTCGCGCGAACGTGGAACCGGTTTGTTATATCTTTACAAGCGCTCAACAAAATAAAGGTTCCTCGCCACGTTATAGGTAGCCAACCTATGTATATAGAATTGCATATTTTTAGTGATGCCTCGCAGACAGCGTACGCCGCTTGTATTTATGTGCGCACCATACATATAGATACTACGATTACCTCAAGATTGTTGTTTTCTAAGGCTCGCGTTGCGCCACTGAAACCATTAAGTATACCGAGACTTGAACTTTGTGGTGCTTTGTTGGGGGCTAGAATACTTGACAAGATTCGCAGTTCGTTGCGTTGTGAGTTCAGAAACATAGTGTTTTGGACCGACTCAACCATTGTTTTAGGGTGGTTGCGCATGTCTCCAAATAAACTTAAAACGTTTGTCCAAAACAGGACGGTGGAGATTCATGAGCTCACACAAAATGTTGTTTGGCGACACGTGAGTGGCAAGGATAATCCTGCTGACCTCGCTTCGCGAGGTTCTTGCTTGGAAGAGCTATCTTCGTCCAAGTTATGGTGGGAGGGCCCTGTTTTTTTGAGAAGTCCTAGTTTCTCTCTAGACAATTCTCCTTATGATGTCATAGAAACAGGTGTAGAATTACCTGAAGTTAAATCAACTATTTGTTCTTTCATGACTAATGATACAAGCGCCTTAACTCTTTTTTCGTTTCACCGTTTTTCACAATTTAAGCGTATGAAGCGTGCCGTCGCATACATGTTACGTTTTATACACAATATTCGCAATAAAAATAATAAACGGTTTGGGGTTCTTAGTGTTGAGGAGTTGAGTGAGTCTCAAATAGTTTTAACTCGGTGGTGTCAAATGGAAACCTTTTGTAATGAATACAAACTTCTAACTGATTGCGCACAAATTAAAAGCAAAAAACAAAAAACGAAACTTTGAAACGGTTAAATATATTTTTAGATAATAACAAAGTTATTCGCGTTGGTGGTCGGTTGGGTAACTCAAATGAATTTAATTACAATAAAGTGCATCCCATTCTTTTATCGAGCAAACATTATTTTACTGTATTGTTGTTTCGTCATGAGCATTTACAACTCCTTCATGCAGGACCCCAGGCATTGCTTTGCCATTTACGCGAAACCTGGTGGCCTTTAGGTGGTAGGAGTTTATCTAGGCGTATAGTGAACGCTTGTGTTACATGTACCCGGCACAAAGGTTAAACTTTAACTCCACAAATGGGGAATTTACCACGGGAAAGGATAACTCCTAGTTTTCCATTTATTGAATGTGGGGTGGACTACTGCGGGCCGGTCCTCGTACTAAACCGTAAAGGTAGGGGAGCTAAATTATCGAAAGCGTACATTTGTTTGTTTATTTGCTTTGTGACGCGTGCAGTACACTTGGAACTCGTCAGTGATCTCACTAGCGAAGCATATTTATTAGCACTCAAGCGCTTTATTTCGCGGCGTGGTAAGCCTAGGAAAATATATTCCGACAACGGTCGCAACTTCGTGGGGTTGAACAATGATTTCTCTGATTTTTTGCGTAAATGTGATTCAGATATAAGAGATTACGTTATTAGTCAACAAATTGAGTTTAAATTCATTCCGCCTTATTCGCCTCATTTTGGTGGTTTGTGGGAAGCAGGTATAAAATCTTGCAAGTTTCATCTTCGCAGAGTGGTAGGCAATGCGCACCTCACCTTTGAGGAGTTCAGCACAGTGCTGTCACAGATAGAAGCAGTCCTTAATTCCCGACCACTTTCTCCTCTTTCTTCAGATTCCCGAGACCTTTCTCCTCTTACTCCCGCCCATTTTTTGGTTGGTCGACCACTGACTGCGCCAGCGTGTCACGACTTCAACAACATTCCGGAGCATAGGTTGAAGAGGCATCAAAGGGTGGAGCAAATTCGCCAACATTTTTGGACCCGTTGGTCCAAAGAATATATTTCTGAGTTGCAGGTGCGAACGAAGTGGACAGAAAACAAGACGAAACTAAAGGACAACTCACTTGTCCTTATCAAGGACAACAACCTTCCGCCTTTAAAATGGTCCATGGGTCGAGTAATTGGGAGCATCCCAGGCAAGGACGGTATTTCAAGAGTGGCAGACATTATGACCGCTACAGGCGTTACGCGTCGGGCCTACACGAAGATCTGTCCTCTCTTCGGTGATGACCACGTTGAGGAGTGAAGCTTTTTCCGACTTACACATTGAAAGCGACTGCTTTCAAGGCCGCGGGCATGTTCACGCCATGCTATATTTTCAAAATTTGCGAGCTGACATCACTTTTGTCTACCAATCAAATCATCAGAATATGACGCGACAAACGCTCGCTATTGGTTGATTATTGTACCTTACCCCCCTATCCTCGATCTATGTAAAACGTTACAATTTTAATACACTTACCAATTTGGTTTTCAACGATACGCATATTTTATTTTGAATTCCTAAAAGGTCAAAGTCAAACCTAGTTCAGCACAATTTCAAGTACCGACAGTCATAATCCGGTACAACGACAATAGGGAGGTAGTGTAGTAGGTAGGTAACTTACCCGGAACAGCGGAGCGGCAACAAAGCACGCCGCCGCGCCGGCGCCGCCGGGCCGTGCCGCCGGTTGGCGCGCTCACGTACCTACGTACGTAAGTAGGTACCACCAGATTCCGTAGAATCACAGGTTAAGACGTATAGTACGCAGAACTTTTAATAACACTGTAGATTGTAAATTTAAATTTTTGAAATTTTCAAAATGAAGAAAATCTTAAAATGTGTAACAATTTCGAGTCGGTCTTTTCCTGTATGTAAAGTTCAAAGTATTCATGATCAATATACATAAACACTACTGGTGAAATTATTAAGCATAGGCGGTTTACGGCGGTACATCATCGACCGCGAGGTCGAAAAATCCTGTCTCTGCCTGCCCCTTGACGCGGCCATGCCATCCGCGCGGAGATGCGGTGCCTCACACGCGCATACGCATAACCACTCTGTGATCGAACCGGTCAATTCCGCGTTAAATACATAGGCGCGCGCGCAACGCGCGTCTATCGCCGTACCGCGTGGATGTCGAGTGTGAAAGAGTCCTAATACGTAGGCATACAATTGAATGAGAATTTAAAGTTCATTGAAAACTGCTATTCTACAGAGTGTTCACAGCTGATCAAAATTCACTAAAATTAAAACTCTTGTTTCTGACCTTAATACTTGACCGATTTTGTTCAAACTTTGCCCGTTTCATGCTAACAGGGTACCAAGTATGTGGCTTCAATTAATGCCTATATGTCGTATCCATACTGTACATATAAATAAGACCCTATAAACACCTACTTAAGAACTAAAATCGAATGGTAATGTATTTTTTCACAGACCTGTATGCTTTCAACGAGAGAGAGCTGCAACTTATGATCACTACTAAGAAAGAGCAGGATGACATGAGAGCCAAGTTCTTCAAGAAGATTCGAGAGAGGACGGTGGAAATCGAAAGATTCCTCAAAGCGAATCAGTGAGTTTACTTTAAACAGTCAAGGTCAGAAATATCTCAACTACAAAGTCTCAAAATGATCTTAAAACCAAGGTATAAAGAGCATATCAAACTGTTATATTGATTTAAACTAGCTTTTGCCCGTGGTTCCGCCCTCGTGGATGTCGCTGAGAAGCGCCGGGGGCGAGTCGTGGACACCGCCGGGGTGCGAGGGATATGTCGAAGACAACCTCACCTCCAGCCCAGCACCACGACCCTCAGTCGGCGTGCGGTTTTAGTCGGTTCGAGTCCGACATAACCTCCCCTTTCGGCTCCGGCGGGGGAGGAGGGCTCCACTTTTATGGATAATTGGATTGGATATTTATGATCACTGCTCCGCTCCCTTTAGTAGTAGCGGGATGGTTATTGACTTGAAACCTTCGTCGATAAACGGGCTACTCAAAATTTTTTGTTTTTCAATTCGAACCAGTAACCCCTGAGATTAACCTTCTCCTGAGACTCCCGGTAAGGAGTAATTTGCGATAGTTTCAGACACCATTTTCTTGAAATATTTCTCCGATAGCGCAAAAATATCGAGGGCAACAAAATGTGAGTTGTAGGTTGCCAGTAATCGGCGCAGAGGTGCCCGCTCCCCCGCATTTGTTCTACACTTTGCTGTGTAAAACAATCTGGGCACGCACACCTCCCGACGAACAATCATCCTAGGGACCCTTGCACACCATTTGTTTTAAAATAAATTATGAATGTGTCTCTCTCTTTTCTCCTCTTCAAGGTACACTAAAAATGAGAAGGAAAAAGAAGAGCTGGACAATTTGAATATGCAGGAGCCACCGACGGTCGAAGAACCTAGACAGTGTCAGGTGACCAACAATGGTAGGTAGAAGCATCCATTCCAAGCAAACGCCATTTTAAAGCCGTATATATACGAGTAAATGCGACTTTGACACATTAGTTATTTAAATCTCTGTCTGTCTCTTTGTATATGTATGTACATATTGTTTGGATGATTTTTATATTGTTGTTAGCTTATTGTTATAAGATTCAGATTTTCAATACAATGTAACATTGTTCGAGAAATAAATGAATATGAATATGAATATATGAAACCGAGGGTTCCCTAACTAAAGCTACATAAACCGCAATATATTTTGATAGCTAGACTTGAAAGATATAATTATTTGTAGAAAAATGTGTACAGATGATGTTACAAGTATAGTGTATTTGAATCCTCCGTTCCCCATAAGCGCGGCCCTGGGGCTGACGGGTAGAGCCGCCTGTCACCCTAGCAGAAGCAGGCTCCTCCCGAGAAGGGCCAGACCGATAGGGATGGCCCTGAGTCAGCCGGGGTGCGAGGGATATGTCGAAGACAACCTCACCCGCCTATCACCACGACCCTCAGTCGGCGTGCGGTTTTAGTCGGGTCGAGTCCGGCATAACCTCCCCTTTCAGCTCCGGCGGGGGAGGTATCCGTGGGAATTTCTGCACGAAAAAAAAGAAAGATAGAGACAGGTGGACAACAAAATGATCCTTGGTTTTTAGCTCTTGATGTACAGAACCCAAAAAATCAAGCAACTCTTTTGTTACAGAAAAAGCTTTCAAAAAATATTTAAAATTATGTAAAACGAGGACCAGAGCTGGTGAACTGAACTTAAGGAAATACAGGTGGGTCCCGCATTGCTTTTCCTACACGCCTGCACTCGGTGACCGGCCCACCTCTTGCCCTCTCCTGTGCACTCTGCTGATCAGAGGGACACGTGGAAAGGCTCCAACTAGGCCACCTCTTTCTCTTTCGATTTCCACAGTCATCCCAAAAAATTACATTAAATTTTAGACTTTATTTCTATACTCCTAAAGTCCAAAATGAAATGATAACAGTTTCATTACACTTTTTCAATTGCACTATAAAAAGTCATTTAATTTTGAACCTTAACTACTTATCTATTAATTATTTAATGCCGTTTTTGTAGTGATTGTGGCATCACTGTGGTTTGACTTTAGTAGATTCGAGGCATTCCCCCTGTAAGGAAAAGATCGCGGGTTCGAGTCCCGCCCGAGAAGATTCATTTTTCCTGATGTATTCGATAAACGATTTCGAGTTTGGACAATATACTTATTCAAAGGATATAAATCTACTCTTTTTGCTTCAGGATATGCGGTGGAGTTCTCAATTTGGACCTGATCACGACTCCTCCTCAACCAAAGTGTATGAGATACTCCGTGGTGCTGGCTGCATGTAAGTATTTATTTCATTCTCTTATGACCGATGTACAGAGAAAGATGCCTTTTCAAGCCCCGCTTAAAGGACCCGGGACTGTAGGAAGAAGGAAACATGGGAGCTGGCGGGTGTTCCAGCTCTTAATGATTCACCTCCTTTCTCAAGGTCCAATCTACCCTTATACCAAATTTCGTGAAAATCGATTCAATGGTTTAGGCGTGAAAGCGTAACATACAGACAGACAGACAGAGGTACTTTCACATTTATAAATTAGTATGGATAAAAAACAACTATTATATTTAAATTACTTTTAATAGAAAATGAGCAATAACTTTTTTTTTATTTCAAGAAACCTTAAGCTAAAGACACATTCTCTGTAACCTTAGCCTTTTGCGAAAGGAGTCTTTTGTTAAGTCTTTTCCAGAAGAGAGGTATTTCTGAGTCTTGTTTCGGCCATACTATATAGGTCTTTGTTAGCATCAGATAATGTAGCGTGGTGGGTCGAAGGCGTCTAGGGATGTCTTCTAGAAGAACTAAGATTAGGTCTTCTCGACGCGTTTCTAGAAGCCTGTGGAAAGAAGATTCTCATACAGTTGTTAGTTAGACGGTTCAGGAACATCCCCTCGAACATCTTGAAGGTGTGACAGAGAAGAAAAATGGGGTGGTAGTTTTTAGAGTCTATGGGGCTCTAGCCAGGCTTGAGGAGAAAACACAACGACAGCTGTCGCTCGGCCATTATCGCGTACGTGTGACATGTGTGCAACAAGGACAGAGAAAATAATAAACTTATGGCATTATTTATTGATAAATTATGTTATTACTACGAGTAATTGTTTGTGTGACCACCTTGCACTGAATAAATGTTTCTTTCTTTCGTTTTCTTTCTTTCTTTCAAAATTATCGCAAGTTAACGCAACGTAATTCAGTAATGGTCGCTTTGTTTACCTTTTTTCTCTAGTCTCGTTGGCTTTACTTTAGATTCATAAATAGATCCTGGTCTATGGATGAATGATGATGATGAAGCGATCAACAGTAGGATCGCTTTTATAAAGATCTTAGAATACACCATAAGGTTTAAATTCATTTCAAATTCTGTGGACTGCTATTGAACTAGGCAGCCTCCATTCGATATGCTCATCACACATAATTCAAGCGGACTATACGTATTAGCTAGCTTAGTGCTGCTAATTCTGTTGTTACATCTCTAAACTTAAATTTCTCTAAAATTTTCTAATTGCATCTGTTTCTTTCATTATCAGATAAAAAAGGACAGATGATTTTATTTAAGTTAAGACCTGTCAAATTAAGACTGCGCCTTGTTGGTGCGTAGTAAGTTACGTCGCATGTTCATAGATGTCGATTAAAATTGAAGGGTACCGTCAAGGCGCCGACTTAATTTGACAGCTGTTCACTAAAATAAATCATCTGTCCTTTACTATCTGATAATGAAAGAAACAGATGCAATTAGAAAATTTTAGAGAATTATAGGTTTAGAGATGTAACAACAGAATTAGCAGCATTATGTCAATTCCGGTCATTTTGACGGTTTCATCTTTATCATCTCGTCAACCGAGTAAAAAGCTTGCTCAATCAGCCAGTGCATCAATCGACTTTCCGACGGTTCCATAGTTCGTAAGAAAGTTGGTAGATGGCTCCAACGTCGCCCTTAAAGACGGATATACAGAGAAGGGAAATTTGTGATTCAGGTGTGGCTCAATAGCTCAGTTAGAAGAGCATTCCCCCTGTAAGGGTAAAAGTCGTGGGTTCAAGTCCCACTGCAGCGCTTCTTTTTCTCGATGTATTTCGAACAGAAGATATTTTAGTGAATTGAAATATATTTACCGATGCTGTGCCAGATGCATTTCGAACTGGCACCAGCGGCTGACGAGGAACTGCTGAGAGATGACCAGCATGATGAACCTGGAGCGATCCATGCAGGACACTATATTCTCCAGGATTGAAAGACCCACCTGGAAAAGTTTTAGCCATTCAAGACTGCAGTAGAGTTAATGCGGTTAATATCTTCAGTGTGAAGTGTGTATGGAGTTATGGAGTGGTGATGTGCCGGATATTTGCGCCGCTTATTCACTACCGCCACGCCACAGAGGCTGTCTGTGGATTCTAAAACTAAAGGTGCTTAAGGGCCGGCATCGGCAAGCATGAGGATTTGTATTTGTCATGTAACAATAGATCTTATTGTTATAGAAATAAGATTGAACTTTAATTGGTAACCATACCACTGCAGAATGCCGATCGATGTCGACGATAGTCGACGATCGTCATTGAAATTTCAATTTTATGTTGAAAGTGATAAGATCTATTACGCTTGGCAAAAAAAAATCCTGAAGCTCACCGATGCCGATAATGGGCGCCGGCCCTAATTTGTCTCGATAGTCACGTGTAGAATGTTCTACAATATTTCTTTTTATCGACTCACTTGAAAATCCCTCTCATGCAGACACGCGCTGATGTTGTACTCCGACTCTATGTGAGGCAGCAGGTGATCCAGCACCCAGCCGCGATCCTCGTTGCAATAGGAGACGAACACATCATAATTGTATATCGTACCATCTTGAATAGAAACGACATGACGTCAGATATGAAGGATATTATTTATGAAAAAGTGACAACTATGTCAATTACTATAGTAAAGCCAACGAAGCGAGAGAACAAATGTAAACAATGTTTCAGCGGTTTCAAACTTTTTATTTCAAAATGATTACGTATCACTTCAAGCGCGTTCCAGACTGGAATGAAATTGCTCATAAGATGGCGGATCTGACAGTTTAGAACCGCTGTGCTGACAGCTTTCCTGTACTACGAAACACGCAACGACAGCTATCATTCGGCCATTGTCGCGTACGTGTGATATGTGCGACAAGGACAGAGAAAATAATCGCTAGTTATCGCAACGTAACTCAGTAATGGTCGCTTTGTTTACCTTTTTTCTGTCGTCTCGTTGGCTTTACTTTAGACAGGTTGTATGGAAAACGCGGACCCCAGACTCCTAGGTGTAAGCTTTGGATGCGACTGGGATTAAAGCTAGGATCATGAAGAAGAAGTGTTTTGAATAAATGTTTCGAAGGCCTGCGAGCCTGGGTGGCCCTTTCCGAGGGCAAGATGGGGACACCTTGGTTGCCACAACCAGCGATTGCTTTGGGTCAGCCGAGGTGCGAGGGAAATGCCTTAAGCCACCTTACATTTTTTTTTCGTGCGACAATATTTCAGATATCTCCCCTGCCGGAGCCGGGTTATGTCGGACTCGAACCGACTAAAACACACACCATCTGTGGGTCGAAGCTAAGCTGAAGGTGAGGTTTTCTTCGACGTATCCCTCGCACGCCGGCTGACCCAGGGCACTTTGCACTCCGGCATCTAAGACTCAAGATAGCGTGCGGTTTTAACCGGTTCTAGTTCGACACAACACCTGTCAGCGGCAGAGGGGCTATCCGTAGGGATAGCCACACCAAAAAAACATTTAAAGAGCTATTTTAGTACGCATAGAAGTTAGGGTTATTAAAAAAACAAATTCGTACCGTCCACATGTTTGCTCTTGTTGATCAAACTCAGCAAAGCAGAGTTCCTCATCGTTATATAGAAATACTTTAACTGTCTTCTAAATAAATACAGGAACCACGTAGACAACAGCGCGAAAGGTAGTGTTAGCAATATCAGAAGCATTTGCCTGCCAGTTTCCAAGCTAGCGATATCCCTACTGTTATTACAACCTGCCACATCATATATTGAGACTGGAATCCCATCGGGAACTTTTAGACATGTGAACACATCAGGCTGATAGTCCAAAAGTCGAAAGATACCAGTGTCTTCTATATCTTCATTGCCTTTATACGTAACTAAGTTCCTACTTAGAATGATTCTATTATAATAATCATATCCTATATGATATAAGCTATCTCTAAAAGGTTGTATCTTTGTATCTGCGAATTTCTTTTCATTTATAGCAGCCATTTCAAGAAAGTCTTTCACTTCGCAGTTGCATATTACAGAATTGCCTGAAAGAGCTAAATAATCTATATGTTTTAAATCTTTTACCATTGTTTCTGTAATTACGTTTATATTATTGTTTTCTAAGCTTAATAGCCTCAGATTTGGCATTATAGAATATATCTTTTTCATCCAACCAGTGATTCTGTTTTCTTTCAAATCTAATATTTGTAAGTTTTGTAGAGTAGATGCGACATTACCATTGAAGTGATTAATTTCATTGCTAGCTAGTTGAAGTATTTCTAATTTATAAAAATTTCTGAACGTATCTGTCGTTTTAAGTCCTATATTTCTTGCGTATAGTACACGAAGTGTGCTTTCTAGACCTTGTAATCGATCAGGTCCATCCAATATCATATTATTTTGAGATACATCCAAAATTTCCAGAGGTATTTTTTTAAATATGCCAGCACGCAGGCTAGTTATACCCGTATTACATATAGATAAGCTTCTTATTTTGTTTCCTAGCCCCATTATCATGCCATAATTTCTAGGAGTCAGCCTAGTGTGTGATAAATCCAAGGAGATTAATTCCTTCAAATCTTGAAAAACGAAAAATGCATCAGTGTGCAAATTCTTTGGATTGCCGTAATCATCCGTTGGGTAGTTTCGGCTGAAGTCCAAATGCCTTAAATTCTGAATGCCTACGAAAGCGTCTGAATATATTTGATATATTTGATTTTCTCCCATGTAAAGAGCCTCTAAATTTCTCATCTGATGAAAAATATTTGAGTTTAAAACTTGTATCGCACATGATCTTAAATCCAGTTCTTTCAGGCGTGGAAACTCAGATTCTTGAAGACTTGATGACCATACAAGAGTCGCTTCTGAAAATGAAAGAAATAATTGCAATGTACAGTCAGTGTCAGAAATATCTTGACGACGAAATCTCAAAATAATCTTAAAACTCTCATATTAAGAGCAAATCAAACTGATTTATTGATTTAAATGACATTATTATACGAACTAGAGGTGTGTACCAAATATCAGAACAATCGGTTACTTGAAAGGGGGAAAAAAAGTAAATTAAGATCATTTTGACCACTTTGCTCGTCAACATCTTTTTTGATGCTGACTGAACATTCAGCGTCAGAACGGTCTTCATTAAAAGTCTCAAAATGATCTCAATACCGAGGTATTAAGAGAAAACTGTTATATTGATTTAAATTCTAGTATTGTTTGAACTAAAGGTGTAGACCAAGTATCAGAACTATCAAGCCCTCGATTCTACCAAAGCTAATCCTTTGTGGTGCCGAAATCACTGCAAAAATGACATTAATTTTAGACTTTATTTCTTTAATCCTAAAATCCAAAACGAAATGAAAACAGTTTCATTACACTTTTTCACTTACTCTGCAAAAAGTTATTTATCAAGGAACTTTAATGGCATCGCTTTAAAGTCTATTATTTAATGCCGTTTTTGCAATGGCAGTGGCTTTTTTTTTTTTTTTTTTTTTTCGTGCCGAAATCCCCTCGGCTCCGGCAGGGGGGGTACCCTGCCGGAGCCGGAAGGGGAGGTTATGTCGGACTCGAACCGACTAAAACCGCACGCCGACCGTGGGTCTTGGTGCTAGGCCGGAGGTGAGGTTGTCAAAGACATATCCCTCGCACCCCGGCTGACCCAGGGCCATCCCTTACGGTCTGGCCCTCCTCAGGGTCTGGTCCTCCTCAGGGTCTGGCCCTCCTGGCAAACAAATTGAGACCCATGCAACAGAAAGTGGGAAAAAACACGGCATTAAGATAATTTTGAGTACTTTGTACGTTAATATCCATCTGTAGCTACGAGTACATAATTTATCTTATACTAGCTCCCCCGGCGATCTTCGTATCGCCAAATTTCTTCCGCCCGCGTGGCGTCCTATCCCGTTCCTGCTGCACCCTCTACTATATTAAGCATGTAGTATACATGTAAACCTATCACATGTAAATCTATTAAAAAAACCGCCTCAAAATCTGTTGCGCAGTTTTGAAGATTTAAGCATACATAGGGGCGGACAGACGCGGATAGCGACTTTACTTTATACTATGTAGCGATGGAAAAGATTGCCTGGTAAAAATCACTCTAAAGTAAAGCCAACGAGACGAGAGAAAAAAGGTAAACAAAGCGACCATAACTGAGTTACGTTGCGATAACTAGCGATTATGTTCTCTGTCCTTTTCGCACATGTCACACGTACGCGACAATGGCCAAGCGAAAGCTTTCGACAGTTTCGTAGTACAAGAAAGCTGTCAGCACAGCGGTTCCAAACTGTCAGATCCGCCATCTTATGAGCAATTTCATTCCTGTCTGGAACGCGCTTGAAGTGATACGTAATCATTTTCAAACAAAAAACGTTTGGAACCGCTGAAACATTGTTTACCTTTTTTCTCTCGCTTCGTTGGCTTTACTTTAGTGATAAGTAATAAACATTGTTTTGCTGTCGTGAAAATTACATCACACGTATTCGTTCCTGAATATTATAGAAGGGGAAGGGTGAAAGGGTAGGCAGGGGTGTAACACCCACATTTGCCAACCATGATATGTCGAAGTGACGAGGGATATGTCGAAGACACCCTCACTTCTAGCCTAGCACCACGACCCTCAGTCAGCGTGCGGTTTCATTCGGTTCGAGTCCGATATAACCTCCCCTTCCGACTCCGGCGGGGGAGGTATCCGAGGAAATTTCCGCACGAAAAGAAAAAAAGGGTGTATGTTTTAGTACTGTCAGTCGAAAAACGGCCCTATCCCTTAGTCGCCTTCTTCGACACCCACAGGAGGCGGTAAGATGGCTATATTCTTCTCCACCTGGAATCTGCAAATCGATAGATCGGTGAGCCTTACCATGACTTATAACAGTGGTCGGTGCAATCACAGCTACCACGCCAGTAGCGTTAATGAACGCGTCATACTCTGGAACATCAGAACTGGCTCCATCGAAATGGTTTCCATAGAACGACATATATTCTACTGTCTCTGATAGATGCCTTCCCTGGTGATCTGATAACTGGTAGACCTGAAGAACAAAATTGTATTGAATTTTATTAAAGTCGCGATTTTTTACTAATGAAATTAGATATTTACCTGAAAATAAATTTAAAAATACAGTTAAGAGTAAACTGTGCCTGAAAGGCTATTATAAAATCCAAGAATATTTAGATGATAAACAAGCTTGGAAATTAGCTGTTCGCTCAGCTATGCTACTCAAGCAAAGCACTGTATCTAGACCATAAATAGACCAAAAAAAAGCCCGCTGAGTTTCTTGCCGGAGTCTTCTCAGGTCTGGGTCCAGTTTTGAACCGGTAGTCCATTTGCTAAACTAGTATTTAATATTTATTTTATATTGACGTTTTGTAAGTTCCCATTTAATGGTCTATGCAGAATAAATGATTGCTGACTTTTTTTTAATATAGGACACGTCAATTTGACTTCACCTCGCCTGATGTTAAGCTAAAGGCAAAGTCTCGGAAAGAGGGTCACCATCGGAAACTTTGACTTTACTGGTCCCAGGGTCAGCAGCACGAGCTCCTGGTGTTGCATACGTCCATAGGCCACGGTAGCCACTTTCCATCACGTGAGACGTGTGATTATCTGTCACCGAAGTGGTAGATATAAAAAAAGTTCATCGCGCACCCTATTGTGGCATATTTTCGCATTGAACCTACAAAATAAATTTTATTCTGCGCGGAGGCGACTCGGACATCGGATGTCGCTCCACGACCTACGTCTTTTTTTATGGATTAGGGAGGCAAACGAGCAGACGGATTGCCTGATGGTAAGCGATCACCGCCGCCCATGGACACCCGCAACACCAGAGGAGTCACAAGTGCGTTGCCTTCCTTTTAAAAGAGAGTACGCTCTTTTCTTGAAGGTTTGAAGGTCGTATTGATACGTCCACCACAAACGTGGAGTTGGGGGTGAAAAGTGGAGCCGCCTGTTACTCTAGCAGAAACATGCCTCCCATTATTCGGGGGCAAGATGGGGAGACCCTGGTTTTCGTAACCAAGGGGGCTATATCGAAACCAGGGCCAGCCAGAGTGCAAGACTTTAATTCTGCCGTGGTATAACTAGAATGCCGTTATCTACGGAAACCACTTTTTGAAATAAGCGCGAAAAACGTAAAAAAAGCTTTAAATTGATGTAACTCATTAATGACAACTCATAACTAAGAATTAAAAATATCAAAAGATAGGTAAATGAAAGTACTTTTAAATGCCATTTATGAATTTTAGTACTTGGAATATATTTTTATATAAAAAACGTTTTGTGCGTTTTAGTTTACCATCTCTAAAACAAAGAGTTCAGAGGTTATAAGCAATAACGCCGCTATGCATAGCGTAACGGCAATTTAGTGTAAAACTAACAAAAAATAACAATGTCCAATAATATTCTTTAAAAAATTACAATAATAATTGACTAAAACGCCGTTCCAACACATAGAGTCGTTTTAGCTAAATAATAAAAGCACTGAACTTGCCATATGTTGGACTTAAATGCAGCTAATGCCATTTTACCGCTTTTTAGTATATTATCCTAGGTATATTATTAAGAAACTTGAAGCATTGTTAAACTTAAACGCAGTTAAGTCAAGAACCTTAAATCTTAACGGCACTATAGCGACACAATGCCGAGATGATAAGTGAGCAAATTTATGAAACCGTAGTTAAGAATAAAAATAAAATCATTTTTTTTTATAAAATCGTTATTTTATTGACCAAAGTGAGTCTTTACACTTTTAAAATTACCGCTCAGTGGTATAAAAACGAGCTAACTTATAATTTTTACTTAAAACTAGCATAATATGAATATTAATATGTTAGTAATTTGAATTGTAAAACTTTAATAAAATAACACCAGTCTAATGTAAAAGTATGTCTAAAACTTATGAAAATTATCACAATCATGGATATCAATCATATAAATTGAGCATAATTTTAATTTTTACTGATTTCACCTGCGTGCAGTACTAGTAGACCTCACAGTACCATGGGAAACTAACATACCTAAAGACCACGCTATAAAAATAAACAAAATACTTTGACCTGACCAACGAGTTAACCAAAAATGGCTATGTGGTTAAACTCTACGCCGTGGAAGTAGGAGCAAGGGGAATTCCAGCTAAATACCTGTATAACTTATTTAAAGACCTCGGATTGCCAAGAGCTTCAGTAAGCTCTTTACTCAAACGAATATCTAAAACGGCGTTGATAGGATCTTACCAAATTTGGATAGGTAGAGGGGGGAACACGACTGACGGTGGAGGTGAGCGCTGATGCATCACAAGGTGGCCACCCTAAACCTACACCTGAGTCGCAAGTCCCAGGCGCCGTCACAGTGTTCCCCTCTGTACCACGCCATGGACCCGGCGACCGCACGGTGAATCCATGGAATGCTAAGAACCGGATCTCTCTACACTACCTGGTCCGGAGCCTGAAACATCGCAACAAGCCGGTAAACGAAAAAAATATACCACCACCCTACAGAAACGTAAATTAGAAAAAAATAACCATAAAGTTAAACCCGGGTGCAATGCAAGGTGTTTAAAAAATGGGGAACATTTTACTCATGAGGATAGAAAAGCCATTAATGCAGCATAATGGGAGATGTCATGGCACAAGATGCATTTGTTGATTCGCACATCTACTTTTGTACCAGTCTCAAAGAGGAAAATTGTCAGTGATCCAATAAGGAAACCAAGATGAGGTTTTGGGCAAAAAAAACTAGACTTAACACTAGAATTATCGTTTGCAAAGTATTTTTTCTTACTACTCTACGATGTATTAAAATAAAAGACAGGCTTTTGCATTCAAACTTTTTCAATCCCTTAAAACTGTCTAATGCGGTTTCAAGGGATTAAACATGTTAGGTGAGTAAATCGCGATCTAATTTTGAGGTTTCCTGGTGTTTACCCCGCTTATCTGACGAAGATTGACCAAAGTTTGAATGCAAAATCCTGTCATTTGTTTTAATATATCGTAGAGTAATAAGAAAAAATACTTTGCAAACGACAATTCTAGTGTTATCTAGTTCTTTAAGCCCAAAACCACTTTTTGGCTTCCTAATTAGATCACTAACAATTTTCCTCTTTGAGATTGCACAAGTATGCGAATCAACAAATGCATCTTGTTCCTGCCATGACATCTCCCAATATGCTTCATTGATGGCTTTTCTATCCTCATGAGTAAAATGTTCCCCACATTTTTTATACACTTTACATTGCAACCGAGTTTAACTTTATGGTTAAGTACTCTTTCTTAATTTTTTTTTTTTAATTTACGTTGTTGTAAGGAGGTGGTATAATTTTTTCGTTTACTGGCTTGTTACCATGTTTCAGACTCTGGTCTAGGTAGTGGATTATTTACATGTGAAATCATATAATTATTTACATCAACAGTATTTCTACGTTTACATCACTAGCTGAAAAACTACGCCTTACCCGTAATGTACCGTTTCGGTAAATTTGTGGAAAATTGTTAGCAACAGTTGACAGGCTGATTTGCGGACTCAGTTGATTGATGTATGAAAAAAGAAAGAAGGTTGAATGAATGAAAGTGCTAAGATGCTATGCATATACGGTGCAGAGTATACCTGCTAGAACCAAGCGTTTCAGTGACTCATTATTCCTATGCCGCATGACTAAGACCTGGAACTCCCTGCTAGCTCACGTGTTTCCTTCTTCCTGCAATCCCGGGTCCTTTAAGCGGGGCATGAAAAGGCATCTAATGAGGCCGTCAAGCTGAGTGCCACCACTGTTAACATGGTACATGTTTGCGATGGTGACCCTCTCTCCGAGACTTTGCCTTTAGCTTAACATCCGGCGAGGTGAAGTCAAATTGAAGTGTCCCAGATAAAAAAAAATTGTATATGCTAGTGGCAAAGCCTGTTTTAAATTATTTACACCTATACTTAAATTATGAGAATTGTTGGTAGTTTGAGGTTCACAAAATGTCTCAAAGACGCTGCTGGTCATTGAGTAAGGTCTAGTGTATATATTATTGAAATAGTTTTTTTTTTTATTTGTTCCAGGCTCAATATCTGGGTTTATAGCCATTTTATTAATTATTTTTACAACAACAAGAAAATAGCTGCCCTATAATATAATAGTGCTTTACAAGTTAGTATTACCTCGTGTGAATATAACTATAAATTGTACTAAATAATTATCATACATAAAATACGGCAAACTAAAACAATAAAAAACTAACTTTTATGCTGACGATTCGCTATAATTTCAAAATTGGCGGGACCCCCGCGAACCACAGCGCGAACTCGTCCCTTAGGTGTATGTGCGGCACTGCAAAAACTCACAGGATCATCCCCGACCGCCCAGATCATAACCCCTCCGCGAGATCATATAGCGGCCTTTTAGCGTATTAATTTCGGATAACGGCAATATAGTCTCACTGTAATGTTGTTACCACTTTGATTTTATTCAATATGTGAAACATCGCTAACTGGCGCATAACGATGAATTTAGTCGAAATGTTTTTACAATAAAAATAAACTATAAAGCCGTTAAGTATCGTTAAACACATTTATGTCTAACTTTTTCAGTTAACGGCATTGTAGCTCATAATAGCTTATATTACTATCCAAAACTTGAGTAACAATAAAGCAGTAAAAGTACTTTAATCACATTTAAGTGAATTAAAATCCGTTAACCGCAATCTAGCGAAACAATCTTACGTTTTTTTTTGTTAAAATTTGATTTTATTGAACTTTAGCGGCTATATAAATTAACAAAGTCACTTTACGGCATTTTTGAATAATACGCAAGTAAAATAAAATCATATAGCGGCTTTCTTACGTTTATTATTTCAGTAACTATTCTAGTTAGGAAAGTTCTGTAAATACAGATCGATAGAGATTTTTTTTCTGATTAAGATAGCATCAAAAAGTAAAAATCGACGAAATGTTACATAACGGCATTTTAGTTATACCACGGCAGAATTATGCCAGTGGCAATCTTACCCCCGGCAACCGATGACTCAAAACGGCGTGTGGTTTTAGTCGGTCCGACATAATCGTTCCGCCAACGCTCACGTGTTTCCTTCTTCTTACAGTCCTTTCTTTAAGCGTACCTACAGTTCGTTCTTTAAGCGGGGCGTGAAAAAGTATCTGATGAGACCGTCAAGCTGAGTGCCACCATTGTTAACGGGTGAATTTCAACATCTATGAATTTTTAGCTAATTTTGGTGATTTTTTTTATTTCTAGGTATTTAGGTAATCTCTTTCAATATTTAGCTAGAAATACATATTTTATGCCTATTATGTTTGAATAGTCTAATTAGCCCTGGGAATTACTTGTTTATTTTATACACCAGAATTTTCAATACACCGAAATTGGTGTCTAACACCAAAATTGCATATCAACTTATTTTTATTTTTTATTTATTATTACTGGTAGGACGTGTAAATAGTCCTACCAACTGGTGTGTTTGCACACAGAGCGTATCAGAACCTGTGACCTGAAGTTTGGTTGTAATAGAAAGAAAATACACATGTGACCGCTTCTATGAATGAAAACGCAAGAGAACCGGCACTGACCTGTGTTCCACCTCGTGAAGATTCAGCTGCAGACAGGCGTGGTTCCTGGCACGTGCTGGTGGGTAGGTAATTTTCGACCGGCCGGTGATTTTCTTGAATTTGTCGTTTTCTTCCGATACACTTCACTTATACTGACTTGAGAATGTGGCCAAAGGAACTTATAGAATTACACAGAAAAGAAACGAGGAGTTGAATTACTCAACTTCCGTTTGGTGCGGCGGCGGAGTCATAGAGGCACCGTTCGGTGCAGCGGCGAGTTAGAGACTAATTAAAAAATGCGGGCGGGGAGATCATCCGCCGAAGCTTGAGAGTGTCGCTCGTAGGAACTTCAGTCTCAAAGAATAGTTCGCAAAATCCGTGCACAGCGCCATCTATTGGCCTTCTTCAACACTAAGTGGTCAACAAATGAGCGCCAATACTCAAACATTGTTCGTTCACAAAAGCGGTTTTTTAAATTACAAAAATTGAAATACAATTAAATTATGTGGGAAATAATTAATAAAGTACATAAGCGCTCCACCATGCACCCGGCTTTGGAACGTCGCAAGATGTTACGAAACAAACAAGCGAACACTGGCTGATTAGAGCCCATAGTGAATTTGTATAATATAATAATACACATAGCTAAAATAACAACTTAGACTAACAATATTCTATCTAAAGTATGTTTAAAGTTTGAGTTAAAAATTAAAGTTTAAGATTCTATTTAGCGTTGTAAGTTATTGCGTCGGGATAGAATACAATTTGGCTACAGCGCGTTTGTAAGTACCTGTACGCGTTTTATATATTATGATAGACATGAGGAGTCCAGGTCCAGTATGACAATTGACAACGTGAAAATGCTGAATTATTAGATCAACAACGTGATCGCGTTTAGGGAGAAAGACAGGATGTAATCCTGATACAGAATGAGGTTCGATCTTAAATTTAAATCGTGCGAATTTTAAAACGTATGTAATGATGCGTAGTAGTTTCTGCCAAGAAGAAACACGTTGTGCTAATGTACATAACAATGGCGACTCTGTGTGTTTTGTTGTCACACTTAACACATTTGCCTTATGCTCAGGTAAGTCAGAACAGTTGGCGGGAGAGAATGACTTAATAGGCCATTCATCAGGGGGGCCGCGGATCCATGCTGGACCGTTCCACCACAAATCATAAGTCAAAAGTTGCGAGGGGAGCATGCCGAGTGATAGACAATCACTCGGGTTAATGGCTCCGGCGACGTGATAAAAATGTTCAGCGTTCAAGTTTTCTTGACACTGAGCGACCCGGTTGCTAACAAAAATCGACCACCGATGTGGTGACGAGTGAACCCATGATAAGGCAATCGTGGAATCAGAAAAGGCGTAAATGTCAGTAACGGGAATGCGTAATGCATAAGAATCACGTACAGTTCTTATTAACTTTGACATAAGCAAAATATCACATAACTATAATCGAGCAAGCGTAGTAATCTTTGTCGGAGTGACCTTTGATTTTTCACACAAAATGCGAGTTTGAATGCTAGATGGGTAGGTACAATGTGCATAAATAACACATCCCATGCCATTCAGGCTGGCATCACAAAATGCGACAAGACGTAATTCGCAATCAACTTCGACATCTGTATATCGCGGAATTTTTAATGTGTCAAGCAATTTTAATTCTTGAACGAGAGCGGAAAAGCGTGAGCGTATATGCTCTGGAGCAGGGTCATCCCAATCACTCTTACTAAGCCAAAGTTCCTTGAACCTGAATAAGATGCGCAGGTATTTACGATGGTCAACAGGTACGCCTATACGTAAATAATGTTGTTTTATGTCAGCGTTCATTGCGATAGGAAATAGCCTAAAATTTAATAATAATAAAAACAGGTCTGCCTGTAAATTGGGACCAATATGTAAAATATCATTGAGCGAAAGACCAGTGTGGGTTTTAGCGCTCGCGTCTAACACAATACGTGATATCGGTTTGTCATGTCGAACTACTGCGTGATGTGGTATGTAATAACCATCCATAGACAAATTAGAGTCATCAACGAGACCAAGATAACCGTTATCTAAATAATCCTGAATAACCTTATTGTAATTTTCACGTACGGTTGGTGATTGACGAAGTTTACGCTCGAGCGACAAAAACCGGCGGTGAGCGACGCCGCGCGAGTTCCCTAGTTCAGAGGGATCCTTGCAGAACTGCAGCGCAACAGTATAACGACCTACGTCATCGCGAGTCACAGTAGATGTGAAAATATTCTCGCACTCGGTTTCTTCTGGAGACAATAGGCGCTTCACAGGAACTTCCTCAAGTTCCCAAAATTTTTGCACTAACTCATTTAGTGCTAGCGCAGAAAAGGATGCGGTTGTAGGCACAACATCTTTACGTGGGTAATCACCCATAAGTACATACCCAAACGCGGTTGATAGTACACAAGGGGCACTGGGACCACACTCGACTCTATTTCCTAAGTAGATATACGGGAAGAGCTGTGCACCTAATACTATATCAATGTTTCCTGGAATGTTCCAGCTTAAGTCAGCAAGCGGTAAATCGCGAAGATTTAACTCGCGATCACACTTAATTAATTGCGAGGGCAATTGATCCGTAAGGCTATTCATAACTAACGCATGTATAGTATACTTATGATCTGCATAAATACGAGATTCAATGTCCAAATACACATAGCCTATTATCGTGTGCGAAGTGGAACCAACACCTTTGACAACAGAATTACTCATTGGTATTATTGGTAAATTTAATAAACGACAACAGGACAATGTTATTAAGTTATTCTGTGAGCCATTATCAATTAGACATCTGACTACAGATTTATTTCCAGTGCTATCTTTAGGGCGAGCATACACCTGAGCGGTTGCCAAGAGAATATCACCCTTATGGCTAGAGGCATACGAATGCACAGTGCTTGAAGCGAGCGGTGACTCAGGAGTGAGACCAACATTGTCGCACTGGGGCGGCGAGAGAGGGACAGCAGTCGTCGCATGCGAGTGCGAATTATTAACATTATTATAAAAATGCAATAATTTATGATGTTTTTTCTGACAGAAACAAACTGACGTACTTTTACATTGCGGGAGATTATGTAATGTGCTTAGACAATTCACGCAACCACGCTTAGATTTAATAAACTCATATCTAGCCTTTGCATTTTGCATATTTTTAAACTGAGCGCAGTTATACAGGTGTCGGTGGTCGCTGCCGCCACATAAACAACAGGACGCGTCAACTGCGGCGGGCGCATTCGACTTATTATTAATCGGCACACTGACAACAAACGACTTAGAATTACGCTGTACACGCCTATCATTAGACTGTGGCGTCCCAGCAGTGGACGACTTCGCATATGACGAAGACCGCGGGTTTGACCGTTCAATCATCTTAGCATAATCTTGTACAAAGTCGATCAGCTGTTGCGTCGTAGGTATATCGACACCTCGAACAGAAAGTTCGAAGGCTTGGATGGTTAGAGTGTCCATTTTCCTCAAGGCACATTGTAGAAACATGAAGTCCGTTAAATCATTTATACCTAACTCTTTAAGCGCGGCGATAGAGGAGGAATATATACCTATAAATGAATCAAGTGAGTTCACACTAGGTGAACAATTCTTTAAGTCTAATATATTATTAAGATAATATGAACCTAATGAACGTTTATCTTGGTATTTCTTGACCAAGGCGTCCCAAACTATACTGTAGGTCTCACTTGACGGAACAATACCGGCAGTGAACTTCAATGCGTCATCGGTTAGTTTTGAGAATAGGTATTGCACACGTTGCGAATCAGACAATTGTTTGTTTGAATGAATATTGGCCTTAAAGGACTGATAAAATGTATTCCAGTTTTCAGGGCGTCCGTCAAAACTCGGAACAACAAGCATTTCCAATTTCACTACAGACGCGTTCGAATTACTCGACCCGTGTGAGGCGACCTCCTTGACCTTGGGCGTAGATAATTTATTTCTAATGCGTTTTATTCTCGAATACAATCCATCAAATGAGTCAAGGCAAGAATAGTCGGATTCCACAGGGGATTCTAATGATAAATTTAAGCTATTTATTTGATCCACAATCGACTCGAACTTATCGCGAACGTCATCGATGTTCTCGGTCTCGGCCAAAAATTCCTCATTGGATCGCGTCGTTATGTCAAAACAAACAATGGATTTCGACGATTTATACCAACGGGTAATGCGTGCAAACAATAATTCCTTTTTTTGATTCAACATAATAATCTGACCTGACGACATGTTTGCAAATTAACGATAGGTAGGACCTACCTATTGAAATATAACAAGAAGATTATCTGTAAGGTACCTACTATAATATAATAGTAATTCAACACAAACAGTTTAGATATACTTTTTATTGAAAATTGTACTACGGCTTATTATATAATAGCGCAAGTAGCACTGCGGAGCGGGAATGTAACTAGCTACGTACCTAGATAGGTACCTACAAAGTTACGCGTATGTGAATAGAATGATGAGTATTTACCAATTAATACGTAAATCACCAACTATTATAAATATCTACCAATTATTACGTAGATTTAGCGTTTTAAATACAGAATTTACCAAATAATTTACGTAAATCTGTTAGCGAATGAAAGTAATGAAACTAAGATGGCGGAAAGAATTCACCAAAATTACGTGAATCTTTTAATTAAATGAATAGGAAAGAAATATTATTCACCAATAATTACGTGAATATGTTATTTACTGGCCTATCCGACTCGTAAGGACCATAAATTGTGGTAGGACGTGTAAATAGTCCTACCAAACTGGTGAGTTTGCACACAGAGCGTATCAGAACCTGTGACCTGAAGTTTGGTTGTAATAGAAAGAAAATACACATGTGACCGCTTCTATGAATGAAAACGCAAGAGAACCGGCACTGACCTGTGTTCCACCTCGTGAAGATTCAGCTGCAGACAGGCGTGGTTCCTGGCACGTGCTGGTGGGTAGGTAATTTTCGACCGGCCGGTGATTTTCTTGAATTTGTCGTTTTCTTCCGATACACTTCACTTATACTGACTTGAGAATGTGGCCAAAGGAACTTATAGAATTACACAGAAAAGAAACGAGGAGTTGAATTACTCAACTTCCGTTTGGTGCGGCGGCGGAGTCATAGAGGCACCGTTCGGTGCAGCGGCGAGTTAGCGACTAATTAAAAAATGCGGGCGGGGAGATCATCCGCCGAAGCTTGAGAGTGTCGCTCGTAGGAACTTCAGTCTCAAAGAATAGTTCGCAAAATCCGTGCACAGCGCCATCTATTGGCCTTCTTCAACACTAAGTGGTCAACAAATGAGCGCCAATACTCAAACATTGTTCGTTCACAAAAGCGGTTTTTTAAATTACAAAAATTGAAATACAATTAAATTATGTGGGAAATAATTAATAAAGTACATAAGCGCTCCACCAATTACTTATACTATTTCTTTATTTTTTTTCTAGAATTTGGCACTTAATAGTTACATATAACCCTTAATTTTTACCCTTTTATCACCAACTTCATTTTTATATGGCAAAACCACTTTAGTTGTTAGTAGTATCAGTATAAAAGCAAAACATTTGATTGTTCTATCTATCCTTGCTTCTAGCAAGGATTATATTTTACTCTAATGGCGCCAATATTATCGACGAACTTATTCAAGATTGCTGGGAAAAGATTTAGGCAGTTATTCTCAAAGTGGGAGAGGTGGTACTCGGTATGCCTAAGGGTGGACGGAAGATATGCCATGGACACTTGGTAGTGGCAAGACAAGTTGGTAGTGTGATGTCTATTTCTGAACTTACATGAGTCCTTCAATTAAGTTTCTCACGCGGTGAGCTGATGGGCATTGCGGTTCAAAAGGGTTCCAGAGGTTTACACCATCCGAGACATGTACCACGATTCTGATTCCGTTGTTCGAACCGCTGTTGGCAATATGAGAATCTTCCTTATCACTGTCTCTGTGATCTGTGATCTGTCCTTAGTCCATTCCCAATCAGCGTGGTATTTTGGTCGTATAGCATCAGACAATCACTCCATAACTGCCCATGTATGCTGTTAATATCGGTGGTGGACGCCGATAGATTGGTGCAACATGTGAGGATGTGGATGTAGGAGCTTGAGGACGGTAGAGGTCAGAAGCCTTCTGTGGAGAAGATTGAGTACCTTTTACACGATAGCAAAGTGCTAGCTGCTGGAGCAACATAAGCAGGAGTTGCGTGTCACCTACATCTTCGACTTCATCGCTTTGTTGCGTGGAGTCACGTGCAAAAGATTGCATGAGGCACTCTTGCATCTACGGTAGCTTTCATGTAAGTGAGAAAGCAGAGGAAGAAAAGCCAAATGATGTCGACAGTGGAGAGGAGGGAAAAAGGGTGGGCAGGTTTTAACGGCGTAGGCTTAGTAGTAAAGAGTGAGGCCGCCTTTCACGCCAGTAGAAGCAGGTGACGGAAAGAGCGCACGATGCTCCACCACACCGGCCTGTCCCTACTGCGGCATCAGCTGACTTCACCCAACTACTCGCCCGTCTTTTGTATGGGTAGTTCATATGCTAATGGTTAATCTGAGAGAAAATTAGGAAAGCTTCTGAACAACCCTCAACAGCCAACAACCTCTTTCCCACCTAGGGAGAGAGGCGGTGCTTTCTCCATTGCCCAGGGTATACTACGTAGAGGTCACCTGACCTAGTAGCCCGTCGGACTACGTAGGAGCTTAATCAAATAACTATGAAAACAAATTTTGGTGTAAATATACAATTTTGATGATTAGTAAAACCCCACCGAATTCACCAAAATTGCTCCACCAAAATTAGTTTCACGTCTAAAAAAATTATTTATAAAAATACTATTTAGGATATAGTGGTTACATTACCAAAATTTAATACACATACTGAACCTGTACACTATACTTAAATATTAAAGCATACAATGAGAATAAACCGTTTTAAATAATCAACACAAAAGTTACAATATTTTTGTCTGATGCTTATGAAACGACCTACTTACGTGTTTGGCAGAAAAACGAAACGGGACTGGGGACAACTGGCACTGGTGCTCATTAACACCCAACTGAACGTTTCCAATGATGATAGTGTCGTCCTTATAGGTACTTTCAATACGACTCCTTCGATGATTTTATAATTCCCACCAAAATTTTACATTTGCCGCGGACGCATCTTATAAATTAAAGTATAGTACTAAATACTACGAATGACAGTATCGAAGATAGCTAAAATAATGCCGAATCGAATTATTATTACGTATACTCAGTAAACTAATGAAGTTTTGATTAAACTGTGATCATTCCCAAGAAAACAGGTTGTGGACGCGCCACCAAGCTTAGAATTTAGGTGAAAAGACATTTTTTACACACTCACAAAAATAGTTTCAATAATATAATTTATACGTGCATATAGAGAAAAACGATATCTTTCTTACAAAAAATAATCATTACTATATGTTAACTTTAAGGTATGATTTTCAGTCACGCCGCGAAAATTTTACGTTTGAGAAATTCACCCTAACATAGGATGTTTTTTAATGGTGACCCTCTTTCCTGAGACTTTGCCCGCACACGAACATCCTGTCACGATGAGAACTTCCCTATGGAAACAGAAACTACCACCACCTTCGGACTTCCTACCTCCCCAGGAAAAACTACCTCCCAGACAGAACCTCCTTTGCCCGTATGGAAGTCTCTTAATCTATGTACACAGGTTGGTCGGTCTAGACAAAATCTATGTAGGTTGGGAATGCGAGACCCGGGTTTAAATGCATGTGACTGCGGTGTCCCCGTGCAGTCCATGTCAGATTTAATCTCGTGTCCCTTATATCCTACTTCATGTACTAAAGACGACCTAAATAAAGCCACTGACAGCGCGATTAAGATGGTAGAATTTTATTCCCGAATAGTGTAGTTATATAAAAGTGAATCGTTGACGCGAAAAGAAGAAGAATCAGGCGAGGTGACGTCAAATTGGAGTGCTTTATATAAAATACTAGCTTTTGCCCGCAGCTCCGCTCGCGTGGATGTCGGTTCCCGCCAATTATTCTAATTTTTCTCAACCTACAAACCTTCCCTGGACTTCCACAAATAATTCAAGACCAAAATTAGCCAAATCGGTTCGTGCGTTCTGGAGTTATAGCGTCAGGAAGGAAAACCCGACTTATTTTTATATAAAATATTACTTACCAGTGGAACTCTAGTAAGGCCACAGTTGGCGAGACTTAAGTATTTGACATAGCCATTATAAGATCTCATGTTGTAAAACCTTTGGCGTAACAATGGCACTGGGTTCTGGACGTAAGACATGTCGATTGAGTTGCTGTTGTTTGCTGAAATGGTATTTGGAGTGTGAGCAATCTATACATTTGCCGTAAAAAGTTTAAATACTAAAAAAGCCAACGAGACTAGAGAATAATAAATTATATAATATTTGAAATGTGCTCATTAAGCTCTTTCATTTGATACCAAACACGACATATTTATCTCAAATTTATTTTTAACACAATACCTTATGAGCGCTAGGGGGCGCCACATAAGATTGAGTGACACGTCATATAGCCTATAACCATCGGACGATCAAGCCGCTCGCGCTTGTTGTAACGATACCTCATTTGTGCTATGAGGGAAAAAATGAACATACATACATACATAGCCTGTCAAAATCATAACCCTCCTTTTGGCTTAGCCGTAGTAGGTAAAAAAGGTAAACAAAGCTACCATTACTGAGATAAGTTGCGATAACTAGCGATTATTTTCTCTGTCCTTGTCGCACACGTCACACGTAGGTACGCGACAACATGAACCTTTATACTATCTGGACTGCGCACTATGAACAGAAAAACGAGCCGAAAGAGAGGTTCCAAAGTAGTAGTGCGTCTCCTTCTAATAGTTTTTATCATGTTTTATTGGTCTTTATTACAAACAATGTTGCCGCATAAGAATTTTGAAATGCTACCAATGTCACTCTCATAACATTTAAAATAAAAGTATTACTTTGTACAACTTCATAATACTTGGTACAAATTCATAAAAGATGGTCAAACCATTGTATATTTATAGTTTAAGTATTTTTATGCAAAGTTTCATCACAAAAACATAACGCACAAATATATGGAAAATTAAAAAAAAATTACCATTTACAACAAAAAAGAATTTACATTTACTATGGCAAGTTGTTAGACAGGGACAGACTACTACTTTTTAGCTGTCTCGCTCGGCTCGATTTTTCTACTTTCACCGAGACGATGAAAAATGTATCTTATGTCATTACAGTTGGGTGTAAATTTGTAATTATTGTATTTTACAGTACGCAATCCAGTTAGTATACAGATTCATGCGCGACAATGGTTAAGTGACAGCTGTCGTTGCGTGTTTAATAGTACAGGAAAGCTGTCAGCACATCGGTTCTAAACTGTCAGATCCGCCATCTTATGAGCAATTTAATTCCTGTCTGGAATGCACTTGAAGTGATAAATGTTTGGAACCGCTGAAACTTTGTTTACCTTTTTTCTCTCGTTTCGTTGGCCTTACTTTAGATCGGAGTTGAACCCGTAAACACTATCAGAAAGATCGAATACTTAGACCAACTGAGCTACCTGGATCGATGTATGCTGGTAGCTCAGTACCTGGATATTCATATTTGTATAATTTTACCAATCAATATAGTCAATACTAGCTTTGCCCGCGGCTCCGCCTTGTGGATGTCGGTTATCGCGACCAAACATAGCCTATGTCCTTTCTTATGGTCTAATCTACCCTTATACCACATTTCATCAAAATCGGTTCAGTGGCTTAGGCGTGAAAGCGTAACATTACAGACAGACAGACAGACAGACAGAGTTACTTTCGCATTTATAATATTAGTATGGATTACGTGTCACGTTGTTTGTCCGCAATGGACTCCTAAACTACTTAACCGATTTTAATCAAATTTGCACACCATGTGCAGTTTGATCCAACTTGAAAATAGGATAGCTCACATCTTAATTTAGCGATAAGTGACATCCACGCGAGCGGAGCCACGGGTAACAACTATTAAGGAAATAAAAAATAATACCATGCTTAAATATAACTACAATTTATACATTTTTTTTTGGTGTTAAATTACGTGTGGAAATTACTAATATTCTCTCTAACCCCTCCAGCTATGCTAAATTGCTTGTGTGTTCACTTCGGTAGTGTAATGGCCAGGATTCGAACCGACTCTCGATTCAAGACTGGCTCTTGAGCCATTACGCACATTTCTTTTTTTTCGTAGAGTCTTACAGACATACATTGTATACCTACTAGCCTTCCAAGATTACGTTGCAAACACCACTAAAGTTACGTTGCAATGCACACTTACCACGTGAAGGGTTCAACGCCCCCGTTGCATTGACCCATGATTGTCTGTCTGTCATGTACCCTGTGAGGCACACTTGGTGTGTTAAAGGGTCGTGCACAGCGTACATCCATGGTAGACAACAGCATATTCTAGAAACATAGATAGAATATTGTTGGAAGTTTAGGCGATAACACATTTTAATATAATTATTATTACATTGGGAAAAAGAAGAGCTCAAGTGGGACTTGAAGCCACGACCTTTCCCTTACAGTGGGAATGCACTCCCAACTTCCAAAATGGATGAAAAATCATTCATTGGTTCCAACAGTTCGTAAGAGGGTTGGTAGATGACTTCACCGCCGTCGTCCTTAAAGACGGATATAAAGAGAAAGGAAATTTTAAGTGATTCAGGTGTGACTCAATAGCTCAGTTGGAAGAGCATTCCCCCTTGGGAAAGGTCGTGGGTTCAAGTCCTACTTGAGTTCTTCTTTTTCCCGATGTATTTCGAATTTAAAAGCTAGCATAATAAATGCTATAAAAATTTCATACAAATTATTATTATTTACACCGATCCCGACGTATCGACTACTTTGCAGCAGCCATGATCCATTTTAGCGCTAAACCAATTGGGCAACTTAAAGCAAATTACGAATTTTTGAAATTGAATTTGAAAAAAAAACCCTGTAATTTGGACTATACAAATCGAATACATAGGAAAAAATAATCTTCTCGGGCGGGACTCGAACCCGCGATCTTTCCTATACAGGGGGAATGCCTTAACCAACTCGACTTAAAGACGGATAAGAAGGGAAATTTGAATCACATCGGGCGAGTCTCGGTAGCCGAGTTGGTCAAGGCTCCCTGTAAGGGAAAGATCACGGGTTCGAGTCCCGCCCGAGAAGATTTCTTTTTCCCTATGTATTCGATTTGTATAGTTAGCATACTTAATGCTGTAAATTTCATTCAATAAATCTGACTAATTTTAAAGTACCTAGGTTCTGACTTCGAAATCTTTCAGAGTATGAAATTATTTTATCTTTGGATCATTGTCACTCAGTCTATTTTGTAGCCTTAACCGATGAAGTATGGGAAAGGGCTCTGAAAAAATGTCAGTCTTTTCTCATTGAGATCTCTCATTTGAAGCAAAAAAACGTAGACTTCTATAATATTTATTCTAGCAGAGAATTAATAATTTCAAATAATAAATAAAGAACTTCGAAAACTAGTCACAAACTCTCAAAAAGTCAACAACTTCCTCAATAAACTTCGAAAATAAACAAACCATTCTGAAATCACCAATAATTAATCGACTCGTGATGAGGAAAGTCTACAATTAATTATTTATCAATAAAAATATAAAACTTACAGCAATATTCTGACAATCATTTTTTTATGCCAGTCCCAGGCAATCTCCAATCGGAAGCATTCTTCAATAATTACTTAATTCTATTAAAACTGCAATCCATTTTGTACAATAATGTACAAAACTCAAAGTATTACTGAATTATCATTTACGTATATAAGAATATAATCAATAAAGCAATACAGTACTCCTTTTGTATTATCACAGGTGATTTAAATTAATAAATTATATCGATAGATATTGATATCTTATCTATGACGAAAGCAAGGATGTGGCGGCCATCTTGTCTAGTTATCGAGTGTTTAAACTTATTTTGACGTATTATGTTTATTAATTAAATTACGTATTGATAAATAATAATTAATATAGCACGGGGCATATATCTTGGACCTATAAATAATAATAATAAATAAATATTCCACAACATTCTACACAACGCTATCTAGACCCATGGTAAGCTTTTATAGCTTGTGTTATGGAATCTAGAATGCGGATAAACATACTTATATACTTTTTTTTTGTAAATACATACATATGATACATAGAAACACCCAGACCAATGCAAATAGCCATATTCATGCATACAAATATTTGCACTGAGCGGGGATCGAAATAATAATAATAATAATACCTATAATGTGCTCTACGCGTTTTTGGGCATCTTTTGAGGTTATGATGGGGTACTAACGCGGTGGGCGAGGTCAAGTTCACCAATCACAGATAATATCAAAATAATCCGCACGCACCAGAGTCTCGTTCCTTCTTCCTACAGTCCCGGGTCCTTTAAGCGGGGCGTGAAAAGGCATATGATGAGGCCGTCAAGCTGAGTGCCTCCACTGTTAACATGGTACATGATTACGATGGTGACCCTCTTTCCGAGACTTTGCCTTTAGCTTACCTTCAGACGAGGTGAAGTCAAATTGGCGTGTCCTTTATAAAGAAATACTACTGTTTATTGGTCCCAACGAAAGTATTATTGTGTTGTTGCTATTCGTTTTGTACATATTTGTATATATCTGTCTGTGGCATCACAGCTCCCAAACAGATTAGAGACCAACTTTAATTAAGCTTCTCGTATGGCAGATCATTATAATACTAGCTTTTGCCCGTGGCTCCGTCTGCGTGGATGTCAGTAATCGCGACAAAACATAGCCTATGTCCTATCTCAAGGTCTAATCTATCCCTATACCAAATGTCATCGAAATCGGGTCAGTGGTTTAAGCATGAAACCGTAACATACTGACAGACAGACAGACGGACAGAGTTACTTTCGCATTTATAATATTAAGTATGGATTTTACTATTCTCCAACAGTTCAACTGCCAAAAGCCCTCCAACCGATGAAGTACCAGGTTCAGTTCCGAGCCCCGTCGCCTCCTCCACCAGGAGTCATCCGCACTCCTGAGGAGATAGAACAGGAGAACAAGAAGGTGGAGACCCTATATGAGAAGCTGGCATTAGTGTTTATAGAGTGAGTCTACATTATCAACATCATAAAATCAATTAGCGGATCACAGTGCACTGCTGGACATAGGCCTCTCCCAATGTTGGGAGGCTCTGGCCTCCTGTTTCCTAGCCAGACAGGTTGGTACAGGGTTTTATTTCGAGTGTTCCTTCTCTCGCAGTGATATCGTCTGCGTATGTTTCCGTCAGTCGCCTCTTACGACACCCTTCGGATGAGATGTGATGGTGATACTTATATTCTTTCTCCGTTACCACGCGTCTTCCAATCCAGCTGTGTATGTAATTCTTTAAGCATACATTACATAAGCGACATTGATAGAGAATGCTCCCAATTCTGTTGTTACATCTCTAAACTTAAATTTCTCTAAAAAAATCTAATTGCATCTCGTTCTTTCATGATCAGATAAAAAAGGACAGATCATTTTATTTAAGTTAAGACCTTTCAAATTAAGACAGCGCCTTTTTGGTGCGTAGTAAGAAAAGTCGCATGTTCGTAGATGTCGACTAAAATTGAAGGGTACCGTCAAGGCGCCGACTTAATTTGACAGGTATTCACTAAAATAAATCATCTGTCCTTTTCTATCTGATAATGAAAAACATGCAATTAGAAAATTTTAGAGAATTTTAAGTTTAGAGATGTAACAACAGAATGAGCAGCAATGTCATACGTTCAGAGAATTGGCTATTTGACTAAGTCATTGATTCTTCCCAATACTGCTTAATATGTTAGCTTGTTCTGAAAAAATATGCTTAGCAAAATAAAAAATTGCTGAACTAATCTGAAAATACCACTATTCATTATTTGAAATTGCCAAAAAAAAAGTCAAAATATAAACAATCATTTTCAGTTATATAGCTTTTTAGATTCCTCATTCAATTTCAAATAACTTTTATTATGAACAATATACGTGTAAACGCAACGTAGACCGAGATAAATGCGATATTCTCTTGCACTCCATACATATTTTGACTGACGAGTGACGTCATTCATTAGGGACGATTTTGTTTAAAGCGTTTTCGGGCGGCGCGAGAAATTGAATTCAAATCAAATATATTTAAAACTGTTAATTGTAAAAAAAATCACTTTTACAGTTCATTATATTAATACAAAGAGGTCGTTTTTTCAAAGGAAATAAAAACCATAATAAAATTTTTTGAAAAAACCCACGCCGGTTAAAAATCTTCCAAAAAGTTAAAAATTGGTCGTGTCGGGTTGGGCTAACCAACACGATTTATTTTTAACGATTTAGCCGATTTTTTAACCGACGTGGGTTATTTCAAAATGTTTAAATTTGATTTTTACTTATTGCAAGAGCTGAAAGTAAACCATACCTTGAATTTAAACAGATAAACGCCATCTAGTTATAGCTTAGGAGAACATGTTCACGATTACCGTACGAAACGAACAGATGGCCGTCGTTACGTGTAATTGCAGCCCTAAAATGTCCAACAACTGGTCTAACTGCAATGTTTCGTTATCATTAATGGGTTGTTAAGGTCAAATGGCAGTTGTTTTACGAAAAATATTAAAGATGAAAGCTACGGATGCGACCAGAATTGGTTGAAACGCCATCTAGTTGTAACTAATGTTACTATTTGTCTGGGAGTTCGTAAATAAAACCCTATCTTCATTTTGTTCAACATTATTATATTTATATATATTTATATTAATAAATAAATAAAATTAAAATTGTAGTATCCGCTGGCTACAGCTCTCTCACAGGTGCTGAGGAATCTGTTCTACTATCTATCCTATTAGTAAATTTATTTACAACTGACTGCTCAAACCTAGAGCGAAAACCTGCACCAGAGCCCTTTTCGCTTTTTTTATTGTTTAATTACTTGATAGGTTAATCGATAACAAATTAGTTGATTGCTGAAATGATTGGTTAATTGAAGTGTCGGTAGCTTAGTGGTTAAAGAGTCGGTCCCACGATCGAGAGGTCCCGGGTTCGAATCCTGGCCATTACACTACTGATGTGAACCCACTCCTAGCACAAGCAATTTAGCTTAGTTGGAGGGAGAGGAGAGAGGGAATATTAGTAAGTTCGGTTGCTAATATTCCTTAAAAAAAGAAAGAAAGAAAGATTGATTATTTGATCAAATCATTAATTGATTATTTGATCAAATCATTGATTGATTATTTGATCAAATCATTGATTGATTATTTCATCAAATCATTGATTGATTATTTGATCAAATCATTGATTGATTATTTGATCAAATCATTGATTGATTATTTCATCAAATCATTGATTGATTATTTGATCAAATCATTGATTGATTATTTGATCAAATCATTGATTGATTATTTGATCAAATCATTGATTGATTATTTGATCAAATCATTGATTGATTATTTGATCAAATCATTGATTGATTATTTGATCAAATCATTGATTGATTATTTGATCAAATCATTGATTGATTGATTATTTCATCAAATCATTGATTGATTATTTGATCAAATCATTGATTGATTATTTGATCAAATCATTGATTGATTATTTGATCAAATCATTGATTGATTATTTGATCAAATCATTGATTGATTATTTGATCAAATCATTGATTGATTGATTATTTCATCAAATCATTGATTGATTATTTGATCAAATCATTGATTGATTATTTGATCAAATCATTGATTGATTGATTATTAGATCAATTAATGGGTAATTAATTGATTTAATGGTTTAATTTGGTTTAATTGATTTATTATTTAGTGGATTGTTTTTCTTTTGTTAACAAACCTTTAGGCTTCCCCAAGACGTGATGTGGACCGAGCCCCCGGTGGTGTGCCAGTGGCAAGAAAACCGTAAGCTCTGGACGACGAACTATGTCAACGATTACAAATTCAATGAGGACAAGCTGACCGTGCAGTTTAGGACTGGTGTTCTATGTGAGTACCTGATTGATGGCAGGCATACCTACTGGTGGAGCGCTTATGTACTTTCTTAATTATTTCCCACATAATTTAATTGTATTTCAATTTTTGTAATTTAAAGAAACCGCTTCTGTGAACGAATGATGTTTGAGTATTGGCGCTCATTTGTTGACCACTTAGTGTTGAAGAAGGCCAATAGATGGCGCTGTGCACGGATTTTTCGAACTGTACTTGAGACTGAAGTTGCTACGAGCGACACTCTCAAGCTTTACGGCGGACGATCTCCCCGCACGCATTTTTACTAGTCTCTGACTCGCCGCCGCTCCGAACGGAAGTTGAGTAATTCAACTCCTCGTTTCTTTTTCTGTGTAATTCTATAAGTTCCTTTGGCCACATTCTCAAGTCAGTATAAGTGAAGTGTATCGGAAGAAAACGACAAACTCAAGAAAATCACCGGCCGGTCGATACCTACCTACCCACCAGCACGTGCCAGGAACCACGCCTGTCTGCAGCTGAATCCTCACGAGGTGGAACTCAGGTCAGTGCCGGTTCTCTTGCGTTTTCATTCATAGAAGCGGTCACATGTGTATTTTCTTTTCATTACAACCTAACTGCAGGTCATAGGTACTTATACGCTCTGTGTGCAAACACACCAGTGGTCGGACTATTTACACGTCCTACCATAATTTATGGTTCCTTACGAGTCGGATAGGCCAGTAAATAACATATTCACGTAATTATTGGTGAATAATATTTCTTTCCTATTCATTTAATTAAAAGATTCACGTAATTTTGGTGAATTCTTTCCGCCATCTTAGTTTCATTACTTTCATTCGCTAACAGATTTACGTAAATTATTTGGTAAATTCTGCATTTAAAACGCTACATCTACGTAATAATTGGTAGATATTTATAATAGTTGGTGATTTACGTATTAATTGGTAAATACTCATCATTCTATTCACATACGCGTAACTTTGTAGGTACCTATCTAGGTACGTAGGTAGTTACATTCCCGCTCCGCCGTGCTACTTGCGCTATTATGTAATAAGCCGTAGTACAATTTTCAATAAAAAGTATATCTAAACTGTTTGTGTTAGATAATCTTCTTGTTATATTTCAATAGGTAGGTCCTACCTATCGTTAATTTGCAAACATGTCGTCAGATCTCGAAACGAAGCTTATTATGTTGAATCAAAAAAAGGAATTATTGTTTGCACGCATTACTCGTTGGTATAAATCGTCGAAATCAATTGTTTGTTTTGATATAACGACGCCATCTAATGAGGATTTTTTGGCTGAGACCGAGACCATCGATGATGTTCGCGATAAGTTCGAGTCGATTGTGGATCAAATAAATAGCTCAAATTTATCATTAGAATCCCCTGTGGAACCCGACTATTCGTGCCTTGACTCATTTGATGAATTGTATTCGAGAATAAAACGCATTAGAAATAAATTATCTACTCCCAAGGTCAAGGAGGTCGCCTCACACGGGTCGAGTAATTCGAACGCGTCTGTAGTGAAATTGGAAATGCTTGTTATTCCGAGTTTTGACGGACGCCCTGAAAACTGGAATACATTTTATCAGTCCTTTAAGGCCAATATTCATTCAAACAAACAATTGTCTGATTCGCAACGTGTGCAATACCTATTCTCAAAACTAACCAATGACGCATTAAGGTTCACTGCCGGTATTGTTCCGTCAAGTGAGACCTACAGTATAGTTTGGGACGCCTTGGTCAAGAAATACCAAGATAAACGTTCATTAGGTTCATATTATCTTAATAATATATTAGACTTAAAGAATTGTTCACCTAGTGTGAACTCACTTGATTCATTTATAGGTATATATTCCTCCTCTATCACCGCGCTTAAAGAGTTAGGTATAAATGATTTAACGGACTTCATGTTTCTACAATGTGCCTTGAGGAAAATGGACACTCTAACCATCCAAGCCTTCGAACTTTCTGTTCGAGGTGTCGATATACCTACGACGCAACAGCTGATCGACTTTGTACAAGATTATGCTAAGATGATTGAACGGTCAAACCCGCGGTCTTCGTCATATGCGAAGTCGTCCACTGCTGGGACGCCACAGTCTAGTGATAGGCGTGTACAGCGTAATTCTAAGTCGTTTGTTGTCAGTGAGCCGATTAATAATAAGTCGAATGCGCCCGCCGCAGTTGGCGCGTCCTGTTGTTTGTGTGGCGGCAGCGACCACCGACACCTGTATGACTGCGCTCAGTTTAAAAATATGCAAAATGCAAAGGCTAGATATGAGTTTATTAAATCTAAGCGTGGTTGCGTCAATTGTCTAAGCACATTACATAATCTCCCGCAATGTAAAAGTACGTCAGTTTGTTTCTGTCAGAAAAAACATCATAAATTATTGCATTTTGATAATAACGTTAATAATTCGCACTCGCATGCGACGACTGTTGTCGCTTCCCCGCCGCCCCAGTGCGACCATGTTAGTCTCACTCCTGAGTCACCGCTCGCTTCAAGCACTGTGCATTCGTATGCCTCTAGCCATAAGTGTGATATTCTCTTGGCAACCGCTCAGGTGTATGCTCGCCCTAAAGGTAGCACTGGAAATAAATCTGTAGTCAGATGTCTAATTGATAATGGCTCACAGAATAACTTAATAACATTGTCCTATTGTCTCCAGAAGAAACCGAGTGCGAGAATATTTTCACATCTACTGTGACTCGCGATGACGTAGGTCGTTATACTGTTGCGCTGCCGTTCTGCAAGGATCCCTCTGAACTAGGGAACTCGCGCGGCGTCGCTCACCGCCGGTTTTTGTCGCTCGAGCGTAAACTTCGTCAATCACCAACCGTACGTGAAAATTACAATAAGGTTATTCAGGATTATTTAGATAACGGTTATCTTAGTCTCGTTGATGACTCTAATTTGTCTATGGATGGTTATTACATACCACATCACGCAGTAGTTCGACATGACAAACCGATGCCACGTATTGTGTTAAACGCGAGCGCTAAAACCCACACTGGTCTTTCGCTCAATGATATTTTACATATTGGTCCCAATTTACAGGCAGACCTGTTTTTATTATTATTAAATTTTAGGCTATTTCCTATCGCAATGAACGCTGACATAAAACAACATTATTTACGTATTGGCGTACCTGTTGACCATCGTAAATACCTGCGCATCTTATTCAGGTTCAAGGAATCGGATGAAATTCAGACCTATGTGTTTGATCGACAGGCGTTTGGTCTGAGGTCAAGTCCGTATATAGCTATACGTACTGTGCGTCAGCTGGCTACTGACATGAGTCCGCCCTTCCCTGACGCCGCGAAAGTGGCAGAGACCTGTCTGTATACTGACGATTTAGTTCATTCCGCACCTGATGAGGACACTGCTGTACACTTAGCTCGCAACTTGATAAAACTGTTCAAGGCTGGCGACTTTGACTTAGTGAAGTGGTCTAGCAATTCTTCTGTGCTGCTAGACTCACTTCCTGATACTCACCGCAAATCGCTTGAGTTTGATGTTGGCAGTCATGTCGCAAAGGTTTTAGGTCTCTCGTGGGAACCGTGTGGAGATAATTTTTATTTCACATCCACCTCGGTAGATGAGAAGTGCACTAAGAGAAATATACTCTCTATAGTTGCGCGACTATTTGACGTGCTCGGGTTGGTGGCACCTGTGATACTCTACGCCAAGTTGTTAATTAAGGAACTTTGGCTTAGTAAGAGTGATTGGGATGACCCTGCTCCAGAGCATATACGCTCACGCTTTTCCGCTCTCGTTCAAGAATTAAAATTGCTTGACACATTAAAAATTCCGCGATATATAGGTGTCGAAGTTGATTGCGAATTACGTCTTGTCGCATTTTGTGATGCCAGCCTGAATGGCATGGGATGTGTTATTTATGCACATTGTACCTACCCATCTAGCATTCAAACTCGCATTTTGTGTGCAAAATCAAAGGTCACTCCGACAAAGATTACTACGCTTGCTCGATTAGAGTTATGTGCTATTTTGCTTATGTCAAAGTTAATAAGAACTGTACGTGATTCTTATGCATTACGCATTCCCGTTACTGACATTTACGCTTTTTCTGATTCGGATTTCACTCGTCACCACATCGGTGGTCGATTTTTGTTAGCAACCGGGTCGCTCAGTGTCAAGAAAACTTGAACGCTAAACATTTTTATCACGTCGCCGGAGCCATTAACCCGAGTGATTGTCTATCACGCGGCATGCTCCCCTCGCAACTTTTGACTCATGATTTGTGGTGGAACGGTCCAGCATGGATCCGCGGCCCCCCTGATGAATGGCCTATTAAGTCATTCTCTCCCGCCAACTGTTCTGACTTACCTGAGCATAAGGCAAATGTGTTAAGTGTGACAACAAAACACACAGAGTCGCCATTGTTATGTACATTAGCACAACGTGTTTCTTCTTGGCAGAAACTACTACGCATCATTGCATACGTTTTAAAATTCGCACGATTCAAATCTAAGATCGAACCTCATTCTGTATCAGGATTGTCAATCGCTGAGACGGCATTGATTCTCGCCGTTCAATCAGTTCACTTTGCTGAAGATATAAAATTGATAAAGGCTGAGAAGTCACCCTCGAAGAAGCTGCTGCGTCTTGCAGTCTTCTTAGATGAAGAAGGCATTTTGCGCATAGGTGGCAGACTTTCTAAATCGATGCTTCCATTTGAAGCTAAACATCCTGTCCTTCTCCCTAAACGCGATCACGTTGTTGATCTAATAATTCAGCATTTTCACGTTGTCAATTGTCATACTGGACCTGGACTCCTCATGTCTATCATACGCCAACGCTTCTGGATATTAGACGCTAGAACTGTTATCAGATCTAAGTTACGAAAGTGTAACATTTGCTTTAAATGCAATCCAACGCACCCTACACCAATAATGGCTGATCTGCCCAATTATCGTGTATCAGAAGCCAAAGCCTTTTGTCATACTGGGGTTGATTACGCTGGTCCAATAAAGACCATACTTTCGAATTGACCAGTGATTCAACCACTGATTGGTACTTACAAACGCGCTGTAGCCAAATTGTATCCTATCCCAACGCAATAACTTACAACGCTAAATAGAATCTTAAACTTTAATTTTTAACTCAAACTTTAAACATACTTTAGATAGAATATTGTTAGTCTAAGTTGTTATTTTAGCTATGTGTATTATTATGTTATACAAATTCACTATGGGCTCTAATCAGCCAGTGTTCGCTTGTTGTTTCGTAACGTCTTGCGACGTTCCAAAGCCGGGTGCATGGTGGAGCGCTTATGTACTTTCTTAATTATTTCCCACATAATTTAATTGTATTTCAATTTTTGTAATTTAAAGAAACCGCTTCTGTGAACGAATGATGTTTGAGTATTGGCGCTCATTTGTTGACCACTTAGTGTTGAAGAAGGCCAATGGATGGCGCTGTGCACGGATTATTCGAACTGTGCTTTGAGACTGAAGTTCCTACGAGCGACACTCTCAAGCTTCACGGCGGACGATCTACCCGCTCGCATTTTTAGTCTCTGACTCGCCGCCGCTCCGAACGGAAGTTGAGTAATTCAACTCCTCGTTTCTTTTTCTGTGTAATTCTATAAGTTCCTTTGGCCACATTCTCAAGTCAGTATAAGTGAAGTGTATCGGAAGAAAACGACAAACTCAAGAAAATCACCGGCCGGTCGATACCTACCTACCCACCAGCACGTGCCAGGAACCACGCCTGTCTGCAGCTGAATCCTCACGAGGTGGAACTCAGGTCAGTGCCGGTTCTCTTGCGTTTTCATTCATAGAAGCGGTCACATGTGTATTTTCTTTTCATTACAACCTAACTGCAGGTCATAGGTACTTATACGCTCTGTGTGCAAACACACCAGTGGTCGGACTATTTACACGTCCTACCACCTACCTTATTTATACATTAGTTTATAATGTTCGGGACTACACGCGCTATATTTTGGATATACCTACTTACTTTTGCCGACGTTTCGGTTTTTTTTTCGTGCGATACCACCCCCACGGAGCCGGTGCAGGTTGTTATGTCGGACTCGAACCGACTAAAACGCACGCCGTCTTGGGTCCTTGGTTGCCGGAGGTGAGATTGCCAAAAGCATATCTCTCGCACCCCGGCAGACCCAGGACCATCTCTTTTGAGATGGCCCCCTTCGGGTTGTGGGGACCGTAGTGTCCCCATCTGCGACCTCCGACGCCCGGTTCGCCTTCGCTCTTCGCGGGCTTCCCGGGCCCGGAGTCTAGTCCAGACCCGACCGACCGCCTCCTTCTCGAGCATTACTTGCTCGCAGAAGGAGGCGGCCGCACCCCAAGCGTTCGCGCATCGTACCATCGCTGTGAGCAATGTGGCGAGTGTGAGGACTCCCACCCCCAGAGCCGCCACTGGGACCCACCTCGCTAGGGGCCTATTTATACATAGTCACGCCGGTAAATTCACGAAGGGGTAGGTTTTTTTATAGGACACGTCAATTTGACTTAACCTCGCCTGATTTTTTTTTTTTTTTTTTTTTTATTTACACAGGACACGTCAATTTGACTTCACCTCGCCTGATGTTAAGCTAAAGGCAAAGTCTCGGAAAGAGGGTCACCATCGTAAACATTTACCATGTTAACAGTGGTGGCACTCAGCTTGACGGCCTCATTAAATGCCTTTTCACGCCCCGCTTAAAGGACCCGGGACTGTAGGAAGAAGGAAACACGTGAGCTGGCAGGGAATTCCAGGTCTTAGTGGTGCGGCATAGGAATGAATCACTGAAACGCTTGGTTCTAGCAGGTATACTCTGCACCGTAAGTGGATGACATCTTAGCCCTGCACGTGTCGTCCTGTGAAGGAAAGGGGAGGGTGGGACTAATTGGAAGAGCTCGTCAGAACATTCACCATGGTAGAGACGGTAGAAAACTGCCAAAGACGCAACATCTCTACGCATCTGCAAAGGCTCGAGGGTGTTCGTGACCTCAGGATCCCCAATAATGCGGACCGCACGTCGCTGCAACCTGTCGAGAGCATCTAATAAGTACTTTGCGGAGCCGTCCCAGAGATGTGAGCAGTATTCCACGCAGGAACGAATTTGGGTCTTGTATAGAAGACACCGCTGCTCCGGCGTGAAAAAACGTCTCACTCTGTTCAGGACTCCGAGTTTACGCGAGGCTGATTTGATGATACTCTCGATATAGTTTTTGTTGTTCAGTTTGCAGCGAACGTCCATACCGAGGATAGTGAGGTGATCCTGCAGTGGCAGTGGTGTGCTCTGAAGAGTGGGAAGGGGAAGGAAAGGAGATACTTTTGCTGTAAACGCACATGCCTGGGTCTTCTTGGCATTGAACTCGACCAGGTTCCTAGCGCCCCATTGAGAAATGTGGTCCAGGATCCGGTCCAGCTCAGTGACAAGAAGCTGCCTTTTTTCCGCGATATCAGACTGCTTGGCCGCAGGATGTGCGTAATAACTCCCGTGTAAGGTGCTGTCGTCTGCATAGCAGTGAATGTTTCCGTTACAGAGCATGTCATTGATATGCAGAAGAAAGAGAGTGGGAGATAAAACGGAACCCTGCGGCACGCCAGCATTTACCTGCAAGAACTCCGAAGCTCGTCCATCACAAAGGACGCGAATACGGCGCCCCTGCAGGAAGCTTGCAACCCAGTTACACAGTCTAGGAGGCAGGCCGAAGGCTGGTAGCTTGGAAAGAAGCGATTTGTGCCATACCCTATCGAAAGCTTTGGCGATGTCAAGACTAATTGCCAGTGACTCACCGTGCTTCTCCATAGCCTCACCCCAAAGGTGGGTCATGTACGCCAGAAGATCACCCGTTGACCGTTTCAGTCTGAAACCGTATTGCCGGTCACTAAGCAAGGAGTGATCCTCTAGGTGGCGCATGAGCTGTGTGTTAATTATGTGCTCGAACACCTTGCACAGCACTGAGGTGACGGCTATGGGTCGATAGTTGGCTGGGTCCGAGCGATCCCCCTTCTTGGGGATCGGCTGGACATTCGCCTCCTTCCAAGCCGAGGGCACTGTACCCGAACTGTAGGACAGTCGGTACAGCCGCGTTAGCATAGGAGATAACTCCGCTGCACATTTTTTAAGTACAACCGCTGGAATACCATCAGGACCACTGGCTTTCCGGACATCGAGTGATTGCAGTACTGCACGGACATCGCGTTGCCTGATACGTATATCAGGCATTGCGTGGTCACCAGTGGGCATTGTCCGTGGTTGCATACCACAATCATCGACTCGGGAGTTGGCCGCGAAGAGATTGACCAGCAAATTTGCTTTCTCTTGCGGCTCATGGGCCAGAGATCCATCCGGATTGCTCAGCGGGGGCAGCGAGGGCTGGCAGAAGTTGGCTTGCACGGCTTTGGCCAGTTGCCAGTAGCCACGGCTACCCGTGGGATGCGCCACTAGCTCTTGGCCCAGCCGTGCTATGCGCTGGGCATCCGCCCTGATGCATGCCCTCTTGCAGACCTTTGTGGCTCTGTTGTACGCCGCCTTGAAGTGACCCACGTTGGGATCGCGCGTGGCGCGCGCCCGCACCCAGGCGCGGTACGCAAACTGTTTATGCTCAACAGCCTCCGCGCACTCGCGCCCGAACCACGGCCGCGCTCCGCGGACTCCGGTGACATCGGTGTATGGGATATAATATTCCATACCTAGACCGATCTCACCGGCGACGGCAGTAGCGCTCTCAGATGGGTTCTTACCCTCAAAGCAGCGTTCAACCCACGGGATGGACGCATAATACTCGCGCAATCCATCCCAGTCCGCTGACGAGTAGTGCCATAGCCTCTTCCCCTGCACGGGTCGTGGGGGCGCTACAATGGGCACGGTGATGTTTTAAGTTTTTTGCTGTGTGTGTTTTAAGCTAAAGGCAAAGTCTCGGAAAGAGGGTTGTAAACATGTAGGTAACATGTTAACAGTACACTCAGCTTGACGCCGTCATCAGACGCCTTTTCATGCCCCGCTTAAAGGACCTGAGATTGTAGGAAGAAGGAAACACGTGAGCTGGCTGGTTCCAGGTTTTAATGGTGCGGCATAGGAATGAGTCACTGAAATGCTTGGTTCTAGCAGGTATATTCTGCACCGTATACGGATGGTATTTTAGCCCTGCACGTGTGTTGTCCTGTGTAGGAAAGGAGAAGGTGGGACTAATTGGAAGAGCTCATCAGAACATTCATAGTCATAGTCATAGTCATTTATTTTTCAATATAGAACAATAAAATTGTTTCTTAATGACGTCAATTTTAATTCTACTTAATCTAAGTTTACCACCGCTTCCAAGGCGCTGGTGGAGAAGAAACGGCGCAACAAACTCCACTGCGGCATTTTTTGGGACGTCAATTTACAATAGGTACTTGTTGTGATTGTTTATCCAGACGCGAAATGTACATTCGTCCACATTTAGCTATAAGAAAATTAATAGGTATATAAAACACTTTATACGTAAGAATTAAAACAAAGTTACGTAATGTAACAAATAAGTCACGTAACTAATACAGTACCGTGTTGTAATTATAGCATTTTACGAGGGGCCTGCACCATGCTCAAGCCAGACATTTTTATCTTTCAAGTAATCATCTATCCTATAGTATGCTTTTTTGGATAAGGTGGTCTTTACAAAGGTTTTGAATTTATTGTCAGAGACTTGGTAGAGACGGTAGAATACTGCCAAAGACGCAACCATAGAGTGTATTAATTAGCCTTTGCCGTGTTGGTTACCGATCCGTTGGTTTGTTTAACTGTGAAGGAGAATATAACCACCCCATTTCTTCCTGTAGGTGTTATAAAAGGTGACTAAGGAATAAGGCAGTTCTCCATCCGACAGTAAACATACAGTCCAAGACAAAGTGCCCGCTAGACGGCAATAAGCTCGCCCCCTATTACAAATCTACTGTTTCCACGCTAGCCAGACGGGTTGGTACATTTACGGTTCCACGAAATAGGGGGTGAGGCTATTGGCATTAAGCGGGCACTTAGTTATGGGCTGTATGTTTACTGTCGGATGGAGAACATCCCTATCCCTTAGTCACCTTTTACGACACCCACGGGAAGAGATGGGGTGGCCCTATTCTACTCCATTGAGAACCAATACAGCGCTTTCCTTCTCTCGCAGTGATATCGTCTGCGTATTTTTTCCGTTAGTCACCTCTTCATACCTAGGTACTTAACAGTATTATTAACACGAACACAAACACGCGCACGCATACACACACACCCACGCACAGACACAAGTGCACACAGATACACACGCTCACATACACACACACGCATGTATGTAAAAAATTTTATAAGAGTAATATTGTCGACCCAGCAAATGTAACTTGTGTAATCGTAAGAGGTACCCACAGGACAGGCTTTCCTAGTGTGGGGCCAACGGACACTTTGTTAAGAAACCTTATTGACAATAAAATATTTTTAATTATTTTTTTTTTTTCATTTTTCAGGGCCAATAGGTATTGCTGTATTGAAGTACAGTAATTTACCTTACCAAGGATGGGACATGAAGCCTGATCCGAATTCGTAAGTACAACATTTCGTCACTTACTTCTCCTTCTTCAATAAAGTCGGATCTTAAGCTCGCACTTATTCCCCCTAACCCAGCTAAGACTTGCTTTTGTTAGGAGCGGGTTCAAGTGCAATGTCCAGTATTCGAACTCGGACTTTTGAGTCGTATGGCCGATTCATTTATCGCTGAAATCAGTAGCTTTCGGTAGGTAAAACTTTTTTTTTTATAAAAGGATACGTCAATTTGGTACAGGGTTTTATTTCGAGTGTTCCTTCTCTCGCAGTGATATCGACTGCGTATGTTTCCGTTAGTCGCCTCTTACGACACCCTTCGGATGAGATGGGGTGGGGATACTACATTCTTTCTACATCACCAGACGGATAATGTCAAATCATTCTTGTCTTCCCAGTAAAGGAGTGCTGGTCACAGTGACCGGGCTGTGTGTGACAGTGACGTGGCTATGTATAGGCAACTTCGTGAAGCTAAAGTTCATCGCGAACTCGCCGACACCGGCGCTCAGAGAACATTACAACAAGCCGTACTCGGTTAAACGGATGGTTCAGGTATGTACTTCCCGAGGAGGGCCAGACCGTAAGGGATGGCCCTGGGTCAGCCGTGGTGCGAGGGATATGTCGAAGACAACCTCACCTCCAGCCTAGCGCCACGACCCACAGTCGGAGTGCAGTTTTAGTCGGTTCGAGTCCGGCATAACCTCCCGTTCCGGCTCCGGCGGGGGAGGTATCCGAGGGGATTTCTGCACGAAAAAAAAGGTTTGTAATCATCATCTTCGCGATGCAACATCGGCCGCCTCCACGACACTACATTTCGTACGTCTATATCGAAATCTAAGATAAATTAATATAAAAAAACCGGCCAAGTATGAGTTGAACTCGCCCATGAAGGGTTCCGTAGCAGCAAGTAACATAATATAAAAACTTAGCATTTTTGAAGATCTATCCATAGGTACCCCCATTTTTGTGTGAAATTCTTAATGCGGTTCACAGAATACATCTACGTACCAAGTTTCAACCGAATAGGCTTTAATATGTTTTCGGAGAAAAGTGGCTGTGACATACGGACTAACAGACATGTCGAATCTATAAGGGTTCCGTTTTTTGCCATTTGGTTACGGAACCTTAAAAATTAAACAGTCGCATTAACCAATGTGGGTGGATAAAAATTAGATTTTCACTACATTTCTGGTTTTGATCCAGTTTTATCTGACTGATTTTATCCAAGTTGAATTTGCAGCTAATGCGCGAGGCTGGCTGCGACTTCTTTCCTGACTTCGATGCGCACTCCCACGTGGAAGGCTCGTCTCCTAAGGAGTGGGTGATGGAGAGACACAACTACAATGCGATGGCATTCCTGTCAAGAGCTTACAACTTTCAATGGAGCAGGTATGACGCTTATTTAGGTACATCACAGACCCTATACTTAGGGCCTCGTTTCTCACGTTACTTGAGTCCAAAATATATTTCTAAAGGCATACTGCGCCGGAGCTGGCGGGAGTGGTTTTGTCGGACTCGAACCGACTAAAACTACACACCGTCTTTGCATCTTCAGTTGCCGGAGGTGCGATAGCCAGAAATATAGCTCTCTGCTATGATATGCTCTGATATGCCCTCCCTCGGGTGCGGGAACCAAAGTCCCTATCTTGTTCCCGGATATGAAGAGCATTAGCCTGCTTCTGCTAGAGTGACAGGCGGTTCCACCTGTCACCCCCAGGTCCGTGCTCACAAATGATTAGTATTCGTTCGAGTTTTGTAACGTCTGTGGCCGAAGTTTCGGTTGTATGTACTTATGGTAGACCCCTGTTCTTATTACAGATGGAATGCGGAAGCAAACTCTCGTACGGTCATCATGCAGATTCGAGAAACTGTCGATCCAAAAAGAGAGGTAGGTAGTCAGGGAACACTAACTCTTTTGTAGTGTTACATACGTCCATAGTCCACGGTAAACACTTTCCTTTTAGTGAGTCCTGTGCTTGTTTACCACCAGCCACAGACAGTGGAGTCTTTAGTACCTAAATAAGGTTCAGTTTTTATCCTTGGGAATGGATCTTGAAAAATAATACAAGGCCAAGGGGTAGGCAGAGGTGTACCAGCACCCAAGTTTCGCAAATTATGATTTTCGGTCCCACGACGTAATAGGGGGCGAGCTTATTACCGTCTAGCAGGGCCTTTGTCTTGGGCTGTATGTTTACTGTCGGATGGAGAACAGCCCTATCCCTTAGTCACCTTTTACGACACCCACAGGACTAGCTGGGGTGGTCCTATTCTACCCCACCAGGAACCAACTCGGCCATTACTGATTTCTTAAAAAAGGTTGTTATAAGAAAAGGTTGCATTAATAAACTGCTTCAAGAATGTTCTAAAGTAAAGCCAACGAAGCGAGAGAAAAAAGGTAAACAATGTTTCAGCGGTTCCAAACTTTTTTATTTGAAAATGATTACGTATCACTTCAAGCGCATTCCAGACAGGAATGAAATTGCTCATAAGATGGCGGATCTGACAGTTTAGAGCCGCTGTGCTGACAGCTTCCCTGTACTACGAAATACGCAACGACAGCTGTCGCTCAGCCACTGTCACGTCAAGGATAGTATAAGTAATCGCTAGTTATCGCAACGTAACTCAGTAATGGTCGCTTTGTTTACCTTTCTTCTCTCGTCTCGTTGGCTTGACTTTGTAATGTAACCACTCTGACTCAGGCCTTATTATTTACAGGCAAAATTGTCCCTTCTCTTGGTGAACCCTGAGCGCGCCACCATACTCAAATGCAACGAGATGACTCAGGAGATCAGCCATGATCCCATGACGAATTTCCCGGTAGGTTCAATGTGATTTATCGTGGCTTATGTAATATGTAATGTAAGTAACCAGGAACAAAATTTAAGTGAAAAGAGAGACAGATGAACTCCATGGATGGGTGGTCTGGGGTACTAGGTCCAGAATCTTCGCGCCGTGTACTTCTTTATTATGCAAAACATCCTCAAGGATACAGCCGGAGCAGGTGAGGTGATTATATCGGACACGAACCGACTAAAACGCACACCGTCTTCGGGTCTTTGGTTGCTGGAGGTGAGATTGCCGGAAACTAAACCACCATGGTGTCCGTCGTCCGTCGACGATGGCGGGAACAACATCTTCCGCCATCGTCGTGTATGGGCGGCAGCCACTGATCGGCGGCATGCCTGTCTCTGGTACGACCCAGGGCTATCTCTTTTGAGCTGGCACTCAACAGATCCCACACCCGTCCACATACGCGTTGACTTGGTCGAGCGCATGGATCAGGTTAAGTACCTGGGTCCTGTACTTCACGTGACTGGTGACATCGACTACGCCGTCAAGGTGTGTCTTGCCACCGCATGGGCTAAGTAGCGGGAACTAACTGGTGTCACATGCGATCCTAAAATTTCGGTGATTTCCATTAGTTCTATAGAACTGTGACATCATAGAACTGTTGAAACATTTTTGTCCCTGTTTTTCTATGATAGATCAGATGCAACTAAATTTGTCCCATTTGTTCCATAGAACTACGATAGAACTGTTAACACATTTTGTCCTATTTGTTCTATTTTGTGATGAGTCGTTATAGTTATCTAATCTCTTTTATATTCAAAGGAGGAATGACTGTCATTTGCCAGTTTTACTAAAAGCATATAATATATTTTTATTTAAAGAGATAATTGTGCCGCAAAAGTAAATCTTGTACATTTTTGACAATATGGACAATATGGAAAGCCAAAGTATTCTCAATATTCAATATGATACCTTTACTCAACCAGAGGATGATTATTATTATTCCCTCACAAATGAACTATTTCGCGAAAGGAGACGTAAGAAGTACAGACAGTAGGTACACCAGATCTATACCTAAATCGCGGTACCCAGACAAAGGTAAACACCACTTCTGCAACAACGCCAACTGAATGTGTCCACATTGACATGGTTGCAGAAACCGGAACAGTCTTGGCTGCTGAGCTTTTCTTTGCCGATGAAATTTAAAAAAAAAAATTCTTAAGATTTACACCAGTATTGTGAATACCTACACTAATTAGAGAGCTATAGATTAGACACTCGTTAATGTTGTGTGAGTGAATTTATTTGTTAGTTACCAAGAAATGTGGTTTATTTTTGTTAAGATTTACACCAGTATGGTGAATCACTAATTAGAGAGCTATAGACCCTCGTTAATGTTTATTGAGTGAATTAATATATTTGTTATTTACCAATAAGTTTGGTTTATTTTAATTATGGTTAATAAAACTAATTGCTTTAAATGATTTAGCTTGTTTTATTGCAACATTCAACTGTAATATTCTATAATTCCTTTTATAAAGTTGTTCCGATATAGGACACTAAGGTCCAGTATGTATTGTAGGTACCTCATAATATGTAATGTAAGTAGGTATGTATGTAGGTAAGTAAAACTGGTTATGGAAATAGGAGTTGGAATAAAAAATGTGTGAAAGGCATTTCGGAACATGTAAAAAGGGAACTTGTAGAACATGGAGATCGAGGTTTCCAATTAAGCAAAAGTATTATTTTTTCTATGGAACAAATGGGACAAATTTAATTGCATCTGATCTATCATAGAAAAACAGGGAGAAAAACGTTTCAACAGTTCTATGACGTCACAGTTCTATAGAACTAATGGGAATCACCGTAAAATTTCATATGTACGAACGTCAAAATTTTACAATTAGTGTCAGATATGTCAAGAGTTTAAATAAATCATTTAATAATGATTCTTTAGCTGGTTCGGTAGGTTGGTTCTACTGAGAAGATACCAGCGAGAAACTCAGTGAAATCGATTATCCTCCTTTTTTGATTTTATTTTCTATCTAATCATCTAGGTCTGACCCTTGAGGTTGACATTCGCAGCCACCTATACTTATCTACCTACCCTCTATCTAACAGACCTTTTGTCCATTTCAGTTCTTTCCAGATCTTTTCACGCTTAACATGACCTATGGCTCAGTGGACGCGCGTAGATCTACCTTCAGTATGAAGTACAGGCTTGTGGAGACAGTCTTCGAGTTGCTGCAGGAGTTGAAAGTGTCTAGCTTCTCATAGAGTTTAAAAGTGGAATGTATACTTACTGTTAAGTTTGACACTATTGTAAGGCATTCATCCCACCGCTGGCGAGTAAACGATTATCGATAATCTCACTCAAGAAACGTACAGCCCCGTACAGTGGCAATTGGGTATTATCCTATAGTTAAAACAGATTATCTAACCGAGCTTATTAAATTAAGAATGGTGAAAGAGCGGTAAAAATTGCGTCCGTTCTTATTTTATAGTTTTTATTCATTTTTAACCTTGTTTTAACCTTGAATTTTATGACGTCACTTAATTCTTTTTTCATACAAGTTCCCTTAATATTACTTAATATATATTCTTACTAACCTTTCTTACTTTTAGTAAAAATAACTAATTTGAATAGTCTGTACTAGGGAGCTTTCAGTAAAGTCCCCTAACTTTACTAAGGCAGCAATCATCATTCATCGCCATTATCATCATCATCATCATCATCATCGTCATCAACTCATTGTCATCATCATCAACTAAATGAAACATATTTTTAATCTGGAAATTTCCAACTGGATACGGGCAAAATTGTCCCCTATATTCGGTTAATATGTTGCTATCTAAGAAAAAAAAAGAAGAGTTAGCATTACTTAGTGGTTAAGAAGTCGGTCTTACGATCGAGAGGCTCCGGGTTCGAATTCTGACCATTACAATACCGACGACGTGAACCCACTCCTAGCACAAGCAATTTGGCAGCTTAGTTGGAGGGATATTAGTAATTTCGGTTCTAATATTCTTTTAAAAAGAAATATTGTGTAAATAATTACCCGCGTACGCACTCTTGCTAATAGCCATACATACTCGTTGCTCGCTACCTCAACGTCCAGAATGGCGCAGGGTGGTGCATAGACGAGTAAGCCATTTCGAGGAACAGCGAAGGCAGACCTCGACGCTAAACGCGATGAGCTGAAAGTTCGCCCACCCGCTGCCATTCAGTACCATTATGTGGGTGGTGTTCTCACGTGCCCTCAGTGCACACGAGTGTTCACCGCGAAGATCGGCTATGTTAGCCATCTTCGAGCGCATCAGCGCCGAGCCGACTAGGAGTCGAAGTGGTCGCCATGGCCGAGATCGGTCGGAGGCATTATGTTAGTTTCTCATTTACTCGTTTCTCGTTTGTTGCAAGCGGTGGGAAAAGTACGTACCATTCACAATAAGAAAATACGCTGCGGTTATTAGTTCACCAACACTCACTGTAGGTATTGACCATTTCTTCCTCCTGGTTAAGCAGAGTAAGCTTTCTACTTCGTTATCGATCCAGGTATTCCTTCTTTAAGTGCTTCTGGAACTTCTGGCCAAAGTTTTCTTAAAACTTCATTAAAAAAAAATCAGCTGTTACATTTGCTTATATATTATAGGATTTAAAAAAAACTCCCATTGTTTCTATAAACATTTATACTATTTTTATTTTATCGGATAAAAAATAACTAAAAACTACTAATAGTAAAAAATGAATAGAGCGACCGACGCCTACTAAAATCATAAAAAAAAACATATTTTTTATTTTTTACAAAAAACGAAATCAGTTACTTTTTCTAATAATTTTCACGATTCCTTTTGTTACTTATTGGCAGTATATTATATACAATTTTTTATTATATATATTATATAATTCTACATGTATAATCGCGTTACTTTTGAGTGCGTTTCTCCATAAATATTTATAATTATTTGACCGCGAATTGAAAAACATATCAAACTTCCTCGATTACAGAATTAAATACACTCGAGTCGATATTCATTTGAAAAAAATATAACGATCGACTTCGAAAATTAATTGATTAATTCGAAATTTGAAACGCACACAAAAATATTAAGCATTTGATTGCATTGAAGACTCGTTTGATAAAAAATATGTTAGAGTCCTATTTGGGCCAACGTACGAACTTAACCCTTTTAGGCCGCGACCTAGTGAAGAGTACTAAAGACCCCAGTGTCAAGTTGCAAATAAAATGAGAATTTGCTTTAGAAAACTTAATAAAATTGTGGATTTTAAAAGCCCTAGTACTGTTTCTAGGCCTAGGCTTCGTTAATTTTACCATTTAAACAATGATGTTGTATTAAAATGAGATAGATATGGCGTTGGCGATAAACATTTACACTCAAAATGGCTGTTTAGATTACTCCAAAGCATCCGCGCGAAGTAGTGTAACTTATAAGGTCCACTGCCTTAACACGCATGCATCGTCGTCTTATGCACGACATTTTACACGAAATTTGCACAAGACAGGCGTCCGCATGCATGAACACGCGTGAAGCAGAGCGGACGACTTAAATGTCTCGTCCCTGTTAAATGCCATGTCGTGTCGTCTGATTTCTGCGTAAATAATTTTATTGAAATATATTTTTAAAATCGCAATAACCCTGCTATCCCATTTTGATATAACATCATTTAACATAATATCTACGTCCAAAGCCACATTAAATAAAAAACAAATGTCCAAATGTGGATTCGAATTCTGAGAACTGACTTTTTATCACAAACGCATTGAGAAAACAAATTACTAAGATCGCCTCGAGTTTAATATTTCAAATTTTATCGATCACAGTACTTTTAAATTAAAAACAAAAAGAAAAGTCAGTCCTCAGTGAGGCTTAGGAAGCGGTGCCGAGTAATTAATGGGTTAGACTCTAACCGCTGTCCTAAATACCCTAAGAGGAAGGACCAACGCTATGGTCTTGCACGATTTCTTTAAAAGATTTTTTTATCTATTCAAAAGAATTCAAGAAAAAAATATTTTAGAATTAAACTTAAAGGCCGCGTAGGCCGCGTAGCCCTAAAATATTTTAAATTTAATTTCTTTTACGTCATGTGCGGTCTAAAAGACCCAGTGAAAAAGTATAAGGCTATAACGGATTGAACCTTCCTCTCACAATTAATAAAACTATTCCACGAATTGTATGGATCTAAACATATTAAAGTTCCATGTGTACTGAATTCAATGGATTTTACCCAACTATGTTAAATAAAAAGCAAGATTATTCCTGGAATTAAATTAATTGACAACTATTCTACATAGATAAACGCGTTATTTTTTTTTTGCTAATAATATGTACAATAAATGATAAGATTATAAATGATTTAAGTTCAGATGTTACCGAAAATATTATTTTTACAATAATAGAAAATATCTACACATTTTATGAAATAAAAAGTGTTTAGTTATCTTGCGTGTTTTTTTTTATATTTTTTGTATGACCATACTACAACTATTTAAGGAGACGGTAGTAAATTTGACAGTTTGAAGTTGACACTGCATGTTCAGAGGTCCATAAATACCCCAATTGTGATGATTTCTATCGCTAAAGTATCACAAATTATGCTATAACCGGGGGTGTTTTTGACCCCAATGGGAGATATAACATCCCGAATGGAGACGAGATCGTATGTGAAGCGTTAACACCTCCACATTCTGTGATTTTGTGCTAACTCGCATCGATTTCCTTATTACCCGACTGCAGCAAAACTAGAGGGTTATGATTTATTTTATTTCAACAAATTTGTTTTTATTTTCTTCTTTGACCACTAAATATAAAATCAATAGAAAGTGCTTTTAAACCCCGTTAGTGTATGAAAACTATTGTCACCCAAACTTTAATAAATATAACAATCAGTTACGTCACATAAACAGACCAATTACTCCACAAAGCCTGGTATACACTAGGCTACATTGTTGCGCGATGTTGCCTAACAAAGACGCACAACAACGCGGAACAAAGTCTGACCAAGCATGATCATTCAACGAACAAACAACATCAGTTAACATCGCGCATGTTGCGCACTGTTGCTGAACTTGTTGAGCAATACATGTTGCTCGTCAAATGTTGCCTACTGTAACTGAATAACAAGGTTTTGATGATGATTTTCAACAAAGAACAAATCTAAGGCCCGTATTCTAGAATGACACTCATCCTGAATCACAATTTATTTGAGAACAGATTGTATAGACAGAACGATAGTTTGACATGGCCTGTATAATCTTTCCTCAGACAAATCGAGATTCAGGCTTACGGCCGTTCCCAATAACATACTTACAGTTAAAGATAGATCGCAACAGTCAAATTTGAAGTATCGGCTATTTAAATTCAAAACATGGTAACTGATTTTTTTGCGGGTAAGCGCATCGCGGTATAATTTTATTTTCCGAAATTGGTGTGAAATAGGAGTTACTATGTTTTGAATTTAAACAGCCGAGCACTTTATCCATAGATGCGATCTATCTTTAACTGTCAGTATGGTATTGGGAACGGCGGTTAGTTTCATTCTAGAATACGGGCCTGAAAGTTATATAAAATAATCAATTAGTAGCCAATCGCATTACGAATCATGTTAAACATACTTTTTTAAAGAATCTTCACAGCATTTTGACAATCCAGAGCCAGCTGCGGACCACTACATCTTCAAAATGGTATTTTTTTAAGTGAAATTTATGTAATAACTAGTATTAAAACAATAAAATTAAACTAATAGCTATGGCCGAATAGTGATCAGATCTATTGGCACAACAGTTTTACTGTACCAAACTAAATTACAATATTGGATATCACTCTTTAAGCACACAAATGAAGTGAGGTCATTTTTCACCCCAAGTATAAGAATTTTTGTACACGAAGGAATAAAAGTTTGTTTAAAATCTACTACTGTCAGATGAAGGTTACAAATCATACCTCGGATCTTGGAACTAAGTCGCGAGACAAACGAGGCCTTGACGCGCGCGGAATGTTTTATTTCTATGCTTGGTGAATTTGAGCTTGTTTAGCCGTAGCACACCGTTTTGTCCTAAAAAGACATCCAAGAAACATGTACTGCGAATAAGTAAGTACATGTCAGGACCAAGACATATGCCCTGAGACATCCCCAACTTATTTTGTTTGTGTAAGTCTACAATGGCAGAAATATCATAGGGAACCGAATTAATTTAAGACAATGAGATGACCTGCATGCACTTGGCAAGTGGAAGGACCATGATCATAGTGCAATGAACACATGACTAACTTTATTGAAAGAATTGGATATTTTTGAACAGTAATTATCATTTAAGAAAGGATACCCGGAAAGGTTGAAATACAAGCATTTCTGTTTCGGAATAGAACGATGAAACATTGTTAATGTTTACTAAACTACAAAAAAATCACTATCATAATGGATTTACTTTTACTATCAAGATGCTGATAATCGCACGAAGGGGAAGAGAAAGAGTAACAAAGCACACCAAATCCAAAGTGAAAGCTTTGGATACAACCAGGATGATGATGATGATGATAATGATGGTGATGATGATTTTGAAATCAACAATAATACGTGTTATTAACAAATCTATCTGATAGAAAAATCCAACAGAAATCATAGATTATAACCATTGATATTAATCTTTAAGATCCAGATACTGAAAAGACTAAAAAATTTTTGGAACTATATATTATTACTTCTCAAGCTCTAAAGATATTACCTAAAAACGTTACTAACCAATCAATTGAAAAATTAAAACCAAATAACGAGCCCTATGGAACCCAAGAAACCATTAAAACCAAGAATGAATCAATTATACACACTGTTCATGTTATCAAAAGTGAAGCCGACAAGAATATTTGTAATAACGCTCCAACTCTGTAAATTTTTATTTATAGGAACCACAATTTACTCACCGAATAAGTCGAAGATAATATTTTACATGAGCAAAAAGTGTATAACTTTAACAGTGATCTTATTGCTATGTTTAAAGAATTTAAATTAAAAGAAACACATGTTTAGTCGTCCAATACTGATAAAAATTGTTACAATTCGTCATGTCTTACAATGACTTCGTTACATTATTGCCAAGAATCCTTACCACTGTGTTATATTTAGAAGAGATCACTGTATCACCAGTCAAACGTATGATATAAATCTGTTTTTGTGCAATTAAAAGGTTGCAGTCGTGAGCTTAAAAATCTTTGTTATCAACGCCCAAGTTAATGTATAATGAGTCAAACGCCTTTGTAAAATCTAACAGCTTTTGAGTCTCCTTATTACGATAGGAACACTTTTTCTCGTGATTTTTCAATGTGGAGATGATTTTGGTGAATCCATAGCTATATTGAGTTCTAAATTGTAGCAAATAATGGTTTCAGTGCTCTTAAATGACTTTTCTTACGCACCAAGTACCGATTATGATTATTATTATGAAGAAATTTAGGATAATTGATCATTATATTCAATTTTGTGACAAAATCAGTAGTTTTATGAAATGATCAAGAAATTTAATACAGTTGATTAGATCCCAAGGATTTTAATTTGGAAGTTCGAAATTAAGCTTCCTCTCCTGTAATGATTTTGACGTCATAAGGCATAGAATAAGTAGGATACACCAAATATTTCTTTAAAAAAATCAAATGGAAGATCCATAAGTCCGAGATTATTTTTCTATCTACGTTAAAAGGTATGTGAACTCAATCAAAGGCTTTGTATAATTCTATATGGAGTTCCACAAGGCACTATTTTCGGACCCCTACTATTATCCATTTCCTTGGTGAAATAAGAATCGTCCTATTATTATGAAATCAACTCTTGCGTGTTCTAAGACTGTTTAGTGTTTTAATTCTAATGAATATCCTTTCTCTAGGGACAATGTACTGTCTTTGATGAAGAGAAACGCAGCCATATGTCTAAATACTTCGCCTATTCCTAAGGGCAGTGACGCATACTATTTAATTGTTAAAATATTAAACAAAAGGACCAAAAATGTTGGGTGATCGTCTTTACTATGTACTGTTACTTATACTTTTTGGTCCTTCGAGCATTATAGAAATCAATTATTGATAATGAAAATCACCATTGTTTAAAGAAATGATTTTTTAGCATATAGTATTGAATTCTGATAAAGGAAAATAGTTCGTTAAATAGATCCAATGCCATCGTTCTAATTGCATTTTATTCTTCTAGCTTCAAATTATTTGCTTAATTTGTATAAATCAAATTACCCATTAAACACATATGAAGTAGGGAGAATTTTTAATCAAATTCACCACTAGGTCTAGTGATATTTAAATTGTATCGAATACTAAATATTGCTTACTTGCTGAGTTTACGAAAAGGAAAGATGAATGAGAAAGAAATATCTTCTCTCTCTTTCTCTTAATGGACCTTTAAAAAAATGGTAAAGCATTGGACGCAACAGTAAAATGTGAATAAAACCAAGCATTAAAATATAGAAGCTATATTCATTTATATACACTGATGTCTTCGACATTTTGATTTTATTTATATGAAAGTCAAGCTTGGTGCGTAGCCTTTACTGTAACTATGACGTCACTTCTTGCGTGTCGTACCAAAGTTTGTGACAGCGCCATCTATTGGTACACTGCCGCAAACTCTGGACATTTCAACTGTCTATATCTATTTAAATAGAGAATATCGTCATATCCGTGTCAAATAGTCATTTTTGTTAAAAAAAAAATTGAGAACAATTAAAAAGAAATTAAACTTGCGTTACATTATAAATAACTGAAGTTATTATTTGGTCAAGATCTCTTTTAAGGGTAGAATAACGATCTATCCTTGTCCTAGGGCCTTGTCAAATCGAACAAGGTCACATTCGAAACATGATTTGAAACTCCCGAGACATCTATCGACAAGAGGTCCCGGAAATCGTCTCACGCGCAGGAAAACAGACATAAAACTCAACAAATATCAACATAGATGCTTAACAAGTTGCTCCGACACATCATTTTTCGTTAGATCCGCAAATTCAGCGGCTTTTCCTCTCTGTAATATCTCTATTGTACTTCTCGACTCTAGTTGCTTAATGTGTTGCATTAGTTTTGCCTCCGACATCGGCTGTAGTGGTCTGGCGACGTTGAGGCTTGTGTTTTTGAGTGCTCTCGCCAATGTTTTGAGGAACTTCGACCATTGTCGTTCATTGGAGGTCGCTTCGGGTGTGTTTACTAGTAACGCGGCCTTTTCTATTAAGGCGCAGACACAGCTTAGCGTAAACTGGAAAGAAAGTTATGGTTTAATGAATGGTATTGACTAGGAAAAAGTGAAATGACTCTGGCGGGATTTAAACCCGCGACTCAGTTACAATGGGAATGCTCTACCCACTAAGCTACAGAGTTCGTAGTTCGTACTACTATCGGTAGATGGCTCCTACCGTCGTCCGTAGACTATTCTTCTACGCACGTATACGGGCGTTCCCAATAACATACTTACAGTTAAAGATATATCGCAACAGTAATTTGACGTATCGGCTGTTTAAATTCAAAACATGGTAACAGATTTTTTTGCGGGAAAGCGCATCGCGGTATAATTTTATTTTCCGAAATTGGTGTGAAATAGGAGTTACTATGTTTTGAATTTAAACAGCCGAGCACTTTATCCGTAGATGCGATCTATCTTTATCTGTCAGTATGGTATTGGGAACGGCGGTTAGACGAAGCAACTTTTTTTAGTCTTTTTAAGAATCATATATTCGAGGCGATAAAACCGGGCCCGTCTAAATGACAACAAGTACAATATCACCAATTTTGCCACAAAGACGTAGTTATCGTCCATTTGAATGATTTTTTAAACAATTAGGTGGGTAGATAGGGTAGGTAACTCATCACAAAATAAAAGGTCCGTTTTGACGTTTGCACTTTTGACGTAACTAGTGATATAATCGATTTCGGGGGATAATCGTCCAATTGTCAAAAACCCAAATAGTAATTATTATACGAATAGTAATTATTCGTAACGATGTTTAAACGATGTTTCAATACTGGGACTAACTGGCACTAAACTGGGAATAAATGGGACTGACTGGATGCGTAGGGCTGAGGATAGGGACCAAAGGCGCGCATTAGGAGAGGCCTATGTCCAGCATTGGACTGCAGTAGGCTAACTGATTGATTCTTAGTATCTTCAATATCATCTTATTTATGTATTTGTTATAGCCCACGTGAAGTTGAAAACACAATGACAGTCCTTTTTGGTATATTAACAGTTGTACGTTCTGACCAGAAGGAATTATTACAATTGGACATTGTGTCACTTGGCCCATATTGTAATCAAGGCGTTTTTTACATTTGAACATTTTGTGTCTTTGTCAATTTTTCACTAGTTTGAAGTTTGGACATAATGACAAGTAGACGTATTGACAGTTGGACGTATATTATCCGAATCGATATAATCATACGACTCGGTACTCGATACTCACAATAAAACGATTCAAGTTTGCCTTGAGTATTTAATCGATTTAATATGTATTGTAAAGTGCATTGGATGTCGGAGTTCTGATTAGAAAATGTAACTTAAACTTTGATGTTGTAGGTATTTTGAAATGAGACAGTGTTATGGAAGGTTATTTTCTTTCAATTTCAATAAAATTCACTCAATTACCAAAAGAAATCGAAAAATGACATAATTGTATCTATTGAATGAATTTTTACAGCATTAAGTATGCTAACTATACAAATCGAATAAGAAGAATCATCTCGGGCGGGACTCGAACCCGCAGTCTATCCCTTACAGGGGGAATGCCTTGACCAATTCGGCTACCGAGACACGCCCGATGTGATTCAAATTTCCCATCTTATACGTCTTTAAGGCGACGGTGGAGTCATCTACCGATTTTCTTCCCTATGTATTCGATAATTGTATCTAATTTGTTAATTCTTGGCCTAAATACTAATAGATATTTAAATACATTACATAGCCTTGAAAAATATATTTAGATCGATTTGTTTCTCCCTGAACTGATTATTAATAGTCTGTGAAAAATATGAAATAAGGGTTATGCCCAAATTTGATTAATTTCAGAACATTTCGATCGGTAAAAATATAAAACTTCATGGGCGTCACCCATAGAGTAGAGAAATAGGTCCAAGCGGACATTTTAGATTGTGATGAATGTAGGAATTAAATTTTAATATATATTTTTTTTAAGTCAGTACTTACGGAAGTGGTGAGCGCGTAGGGCGTCCTGGCGGGATCAAATGCTTCAGCCAACATGCTACACGACTCTAGTATAGGCGACCAGCCCGACGTATTTTGAATATAACTGTAAAATAGAAAAAAATCTTATCAAATGGAGTAGAATAGGGCCACCCCACGGAGGACAGAATATGATTAAGTAACGGAGATGCCCCATTGATAATTCGCCTAATAAAAACGCGTCGCCGAATGCGGGTGGGAAGAGAGACGCGCGGGGTGTCAAAAGTCGAAGGACGTCATAGGTATAACGTTCCTACCGAATGAGTCCATTTGACGTTTGGATGGCACGCGACTCAATTGCCTTGCAACAACTCCGCTATCATTTCCTTCTCCATGGGCCACCCTAATGTCGTAGAAGGCGAAAAGCATCGGAAAAATTAAATGCCCAAGTGAGACTTGAACTCACGACGTTTCCCTTTTTTTCGAACTTAAAAGTTAGCATAATAAATGCTATAAAAATTTATTCAAATATTTTGGGCGCAGTCATCAAAATTCAATGTTGAAAAATGATTGAAAAATCATTCATTGTTTCCAACAGTTCGTAAGAATGTTGGTAGATCGCTCCACCGTCGCCCTTAAAGACGGATATAAAGAGAAGGAAAATTTGAAATGATTCAGGTGTGGCTCAATAGCTCAGTTGGAAGAGCATTCCCCCTGTAAAGGAAAGGTCGTGAGTTCAAGTCTCACTTGGGCATTTCATTTTTTCCGATGTTTTTCGAACTAAAAGTTAGCATAATAAATCTATATATATATAAAAATGAACCCCCATTTCCCTTGGTCACGACATCACGCGTGAACGGCTGAACCGATTTCGCTAATTCTTTTTTTGTTGTGTTCGTTATTGTTAGGAGAAGGTTCTTATGAAAGAAAAAATGAAGAAAATTGCGCGGAAAATTAGAAAATTTAAGAATACATAACCACCATATAAAATAGCTGATCCGACATACGCCATGTCTAAATTTTGAATTTGGAATACGAATTGGATAAAAATGATTTTATTATTCTAATACTGCTGTATGATATTCTTCTATGTTATATGACGTTTGATGTGGAATTGACATAATGCGTGCAAATATCGTCAGAGGGTGATTAGTAGACATTCTTCTGAATTAACAAAATGCCCGTTGCTTGGGCCGCGAAAACATTTATGGTGGCAATTTTATTATTTAGGTCGAAAAATTGATGGTTTATAGTAGTATGAACGCCCTTGAGCGTAGAGGTATATGGTTGTATGGGTCCCATAGGTATATAGGCTCCGTAGGTGCAAGTATGGCCCCCGGTGACCTATTAGTGTCGGGAGCTCCGTGGGCGTATGGGGCCCGAATCGAAATGCTTTCTGTTCCCAAAATAATTAGGAGAATTTGATACAGCTAATTGATTCTAATTTCTAAGGCGAAACGAAGTTTGCCGGGACAGCTAGTGTATAGTATAGTATAGTATATCTTTATTGTGCACACCAAGGATATAAACATGTGTTATTTAGTCGTACATCGTGGGTATTAACAATAGGCGGCCTTATCACCTAGTGGCAATCTCTTACAGGCAACCTTTGGATGGAGAAGAGTGTTCGAGTCTATCTTTGGGCAGTATGGTGTACAAAGTCAGTTTTTGGTACACGAGTACTTATAATATATATATACATACCTGAATATACCTACATACAATTTACACAATATACTTATATATATACACACACATACATATATACAAGATATACATGCATACACCATGCAATATGATACATACACATATACACTTAATATAAAATGACCTATCTTGTCGTTTACGGAGTGGGGAAAAAATTAAAAATAAACTAAATGTAGCCGATGTCCCGCAGGTAGTGATCATTGACGGAATTTTTAAATGCTGTTATGGATTGGGCGCGTCTAATACTTACCGGTAGAGCATTCCACAGACGAACAGCTTGGACGGAAAAGGATTTGTCTGTGTACTTTGTGGAGTGCCCCGGCATTTTTAATTTCAAATTCTCTGCCGATCTCAGAGACCTGGAATGTGTAGCGTCCAGGAACTCAAATCGTTGTTTAAGGTAAAAGGGGGTGGCAGGATTAAAAAGTATACTGTACAATAATGAGAGTATGTGAGCGTTCCGGCGAAGACGGATAGGTAACCACTTGAGCTTTTTTCGGTAATCAGAAACGTGATCGTATTTGCGTAGACCGAATATGAATCTTATGCAGAAGTTTTGGAGTCTCTCAAGCTTATTCAGTTGGTCTTCAGTGAGATCTAGATAACTGGCATCTGCATAATCGAGGATGGGAAAGAGAAGAGACTTTACTAGCGCAACTTTGGTGGCAATAGGTAGAAAATTACGTAGCCTACGCATAGAGCCTGCGGCCGCGAACATTTTACGACTTAGCTCTTGTAACTGAGGAGCCCAGGTTAAACAACTGTCCATATATATCCCTAGGTTTTTAACCTTGTCACTGTATGCAACACTTGTACCGTTACACGTAACCCGCGGGAGCGTTGACCACTCTATTCTTCCGACCATCCAAGGGCTGCCAACAAGGATGACCTGAGTCTTGCTCGGGTTCACCTTTAGACCGTACGATACGCTCCATTTGCAGATAGAGTTGAGGTCAGCGTTGACGGTGTCGATTGCGTTGTTCAGTTCGTTCAGTGGAGCTTGCGAGTATATTTGGAGATCGTCTGCGTACAGGTGGTAGGAAGAAGTTAAATTTGTTGTGATTGTGTTTATGAAAACAGCGAAGAGTAAGGGAGATAAAACGCCTCCCTGTGGCACGCCAGCAGTTGTAGTACACCAGGACGAGAGAGTATCCTCGATATTAATACGCTGCCGGCGACCAAACAGGTAACTGTGAAACCAGTCAATCGCTGTTGGAGATATGTTAAGAGAGCGTAGTATGCCTAGTAGGATGTCGAAGTCCACGGTGTTAAACGCATTGCTGAAGTCCAATAGAGCAAGAACTGTCAGCTCACCGTTCTCCATACCAGCTCTGATGTCTTCTGTAACATGGACTAAAGTGGTAGTAGTACTGTGTCCGGCACGGAACCCGGACTGGAAGAAGTTTAATAGTGAGTTTTTAGAGAGGAAATGAGTGAGTTGAGTGTGAACTAGTCGCTCGAGAACTTTGGAGAGAAATGGTAAGATAGAGATCGGGCGATAGTCAGAGAAGGAGGAAGGGTTGTTCTTTTTGGCAATAGGAGTAATCTGAGCATCCTTCCAGGCCTCTGGAAAGACACCGCAGATTATCGAGTAATTTAGAACATGACTGATGATGGGAAGAATTTCATCGATAATGGGGAGAATCATGTTGCGACTTACACAGTCGGTGCCTACCGCATTTGAGCTGATTGACATTATACTCTTCTTAACATCACAAGCAGAAAATTGACTAAAGAAGAATGGAGGGCAGTCGGGAGTAGGTACAGTTGAAAGATGTTTGAGCGTGGTACATTTTGTCATTCTATCAATATTTGACGAAGCAGAGAAGAAAGTATTAAGTGAATTTAAGTTTAGGTTTGCAGGAATAGATTTTTGACGAGATTTGCCTACTCCCAGTGACCTGAGAAATTTCCATACTTTAGCTGGATCTCCGTTTTGTACAGAGCTATGGATGTATTGGCGTTGTGCGTTCCTACACACCTTACTGCAGTGATTCCTGATTAGTACATACTTTTCCCAATTCATGGCTGTAGGACAATATTTATGTTTTGTCTTGGCTCTGGCCTTTTTGGTTATGAGTGCTTTGATATCTGCAGTTAACCAAGGTGCAGGAAAGTGTTTCACTCTAATCTTGCGGACAGGAGCGTGAACATCGTATAGGGAGGTTAAATTTGATGTGAGCAGTTTGACCTTCTCGTCAATACAGTCTGCATGAAGAAGTGAATCCCAGTCAATACCGTCGGCATCCCTACGCAATTTATCTAAGTTAATACCACCAAAGTTGCGCTGCAGCAGGATTTTGGATTTAGTTTTAGGTAGGCGAAGGCGATAGGATAGGTAAAGTATATCATGGTAGGAGAACTCATCAGCTGTGCGCTGACCGTGCTTCACTACACAATCTAGAGAGGATACAATTATAAGATCAAGCAGAGTGGGGACACAGTCTGGTTTGTGATGGGTTGCCTTAGTTGGGAGTATGGATAGATTGTTAGATTGGATAATAGACTGGAAGATAGAGGATCGGGAGTCGTGTTTAAGAAGGCATGTGTTAAAGTCACCCATAATTATTGTGTGACTGTAAGTAGAAGTGAAGTTATGTAAAAGAAGTTCGAAGGAAGAGAAATAGTTTATGCTAGAAGAAGGACAGTAATAGACACCTAGAAGAATTTTCGTGTGGGAAAGTTCCACTTCCAGAAACAGATGCTCTCCAGCATGCGGTGGAGGTGGCTGCGGTGAGGAACTAATGACTGCATAGGGAAGATGAGAACGCAAGTAAATGGCCACTCCACCTCCTGTGACTGGCGTACGGTCGTTTCTTATGAGGTTGAACCCAGGTAGGATATATGCAGTAGAAGGCAGACATGGTTTCAACCACGATTCTGACATAAGTACTGCATGTATATCTTTACAGTCGCAAGATGCCAGCATTTCAGGAAAGTGAGCCGGAAGACTCTGGGTGTTTATGTGTACGATATTAAAATTCTCAGGAACGGCAGAGAACTGACTTGAGAGAAAATCGCCAAGTGAAACGTCTTGGTCGCAGATATCACTGTCCGCCGACAAATAATCATCATTGCTACAATTTAAAGACGACATAAAATAATATATATGATGATAAGCTACGTTAAATTAAATAGGTAATTATACTATTAGTTAAATAAATAATCGTTTACTATAGATATTATGTAGATTTACGGTGGCAAAAACAATACTATAATAAGACTTTTAAAGTAAAAACAAAAATCAAATTTAAATAATATGCTTTAAACTCCATCTGCCGGCTGCGAGTTCACAAAAACGAAGAATACCTACTTGTGTAACAATATGGTAAGTTTGTAAACAAGTAAAAAACGTCGATGCACAGTCCAAGCTCCCAATTAGTGAAAGAATCATTAATAAAAGAAACAAAAAAAAAAAAAAAAATATGTAGAAAAAGTCAAACACTTGTATTAGAAAATTGTCTATGGCATTTGAGGTTGAGGTTAAAGTATGCTATGGAAAAAATGTGTTGAAGTTATAGCGAAGCCATAAACCATCCATAAACTAAGAACTAAGCTAAACTGAAATGTTGAAGTTGACAGGTTTCGTTAGTTGACAAATGACAGTGACAGACGTCACTTCCTCGTTTCTTGTTGTCATTTAAGTTTACTAAGTTTGCATTGAGTGAGATAGTGATAATAATAATTAAATAGTTAGATGTAGAATGAAGGTATGTGAGGTGAAATGTAATAAATATTGGGATCTACCTGAACTGTGCAGTGGTTAAGAAAGAATAAACTTCACTTTTTGGCGGTAGCTGTGCGTTTGGGTCTTGCGCTGGTCGTCCCCGAAGCTGGGACCGTAGACTTTGATGCCGATGGGATGTTGCTTATCTTACGGAGGTCCGTGAGAGTTACCACCCGATGCCGCGAGTTATCAGGGCCCAAGATATAGATGGTGCCATCCTTGGTCCAAGTCTTCGTGACACCAAACTTCTCACGGGCTGCCATGAACACGTCGTGCCTGGACTTGGTTAGAAACTCCGACATAGTGACCCCCGTGCCCTTAAGTTTGGTTTTGGCAAACCACAGTTGGTCCCGAATAGCTGTATCCTGAAGCTTAAACAGTAGGGGCCTGGGCTTTTTTGTGGAAGTTGCCTGGCCCATCCTCTGGCAACGCTTTATATGGCTGGAGTTGAAATCCGGCATGCTGAGCTTCTGTCTCACAACTCTGACTACAGTATCCGTTGGGTTCTCCTCTTCTGCCTCATCCACACCATGCAGCAGCAAAATCTTTCTGCGCCTCTGAGTCTCCACCCCATCCACAGTATGTGAAAGCACCTCCACCTGCTGCTGCAGCATTTTGAGTGCTTGTGTGACAAATACTCTGAATGCAGTAAATTCTGCAGCCAAACTGGACACACTTACATCCGCTGATGATTTATGCAGTTGAGCTTCGAACACCTCCATTCTCTTGTTGATGGATTCACTCATATCATTCAAAGTGCTTTGCATCTTCTCCATGGCACAATAACAAAAGTGAAGCGGTGGAAATGAGAGATAGTGTTATGAGTTGGAAATTATGTGATCCGGCAGATGTGATGTTTAGCAATACTTTGGTATCATGTAAGTAATAAATAAATGTATTTACTAATTTAAAATAATTATATTAGTGGGACGAAAATTTCTGTGTCTTATTTGTACGACTATTAAAATAAAGTCATAGAAGGCGATTAAGGCCCGCCGTACATGACTACACTCTCACTGGCAGTCACAAGCAGCGTGCGAGTTTTTTTTTTAATACCACTGAGGTGGCAGACAAGCACACGGCCCACCTGATGGAAAGTGGTTACCGCGGCCTATGGACATATGCAACACCAGGGGCGTTACACTTGTGCTGCCTACCCTGAAGAAACCTTCTAATGCTCCTCTTGAAAAACCCATATTGTAGTCGGTTGGGTTTTGAAGCCTATAGAACAGTACCGAACTCCACATTTGCTCTGATGTGTCGACGCAGGCACATTATGAGTTTTATGATAAATAAATAAATATTCCACAACATTCCACTCAACGCTATCTAGACCCATGATAAGCATAGTTTAACTAGCTTGTGTTATAGAATGCGGATAAACATACTGAGATGCCTTTCTTGTACATACATACATATTATACAAACACCCAGACCAATGCAAGTAGCCATATTCATGGATACAAATATTTGCACTGAGCAGGGATTTGCAGTCGCGTTCACTACCGCTACGCCACAGAGACTGTCTTATTGTCGTATATGTTGCACAAAGAGGCAATCAGGATTGACGTCTTAATGTGAATGATGATGATGATAATGATACCTAAACGTAATAATATCTAGTTTAAAAAAACTAAAAAAAACGCTTTTAGCACGCACTAAAAATTATCCGCCATTTTGGACGTCCGCCATGTTGGATTTAAGTCACGTGACAATTTTTTCGTGTTCCTGACAGCAAACCCTTTCATTTGATACACATATCATGGGGGTTTCTTTTTATCGTGCGATAAATCCCCACGGATACCACCCCCACGGAGCCGGTGGAGGTGGTTATGTCGGACTCGAACCGACTAAAACGCACGCCGTCTTGGGTCCTTGGTTGCCGGAGGTGAGATTGCCAAAAGCATATCTCTCGCACCCCGGCAGACCCAGGACCATCTCTTTCGAGATGGCCCCCTTCGGGTTGTGGGGACCACAGGGTCCCCATCTTGCCCCGGTTACGGGGAGGCGCACTTTGCGCCGCCGCCGCGGCCTGCTTCTGCTAGGGTGGGCGGCGGCTCCACCGGTCACCCCCAGGCCAGCGCTCATGGAGGACGGAGGTCGTTCTGCGACCTCCGAAGTCCGGTTCGCCTTCGCTCTGCGCGGGCTTCCCGGGCCCGAAGTCTAGTCCGGACCCGACCGGCCGCCTCCTTCTCGAGCATTACTTGCTCGCAGAAGGAGGCGGCCGCACCCCAAGCGTTCGCGCTAAGTACCATCGCTGTGAGCAATGTGGCGAGTGTGAGGACTCCAAAGATTCCAAGATTTTCTTACATACATAGTTACAGTAGTACCACGTTTATAAGTTACGCCGATGTACCTGCGCAGAAGTCTCATATTTGAAACGCGCCAAAAAATCTGAACCAATCACAACGCTCCGCCAAACATGGCCGTTTATTATTGGTTGCCGCCTGCGCGCCATGTTCGAAACAATAAACAATGAGCGAGAAAGCACTACTCTCTGGATTTATTGCATATTCAATCTTAACGCAACGCAATAAAGTTGGTGTTTCAATAGCGTTGTCAATCGTAATTAATCGGCGTTAGCTTACTCTTCTGAGCAGGCGAACTTTGCCGATGCGACTTATAAATGTGGTTCACCTGTACAAGTGAAGCTAATAACATAACATAACATAAACTCATGCCTGTATTCCCCGAAGGGGTAGGCAGAGGTGCTAGCACCCACATTTAGCCAGTTTATGTTTAGGTCCCAATGTATTTTTTTTATTTATTTATTTACACTTTATGCACGTTGTACATAGGCGGACTTAATGCCGTAGGCATTCTCTGCCAGTCTACCTTAGGGTGGTGCAGAGCTAGTACGAGGTAGGCGCATATTAATGTGAAAGATTCAAAGTGATGACATTTCGACCGATTTTAGATATTGAAGACTTACTTATACTTACATAAACAGTACATAGACCTACATATAAAATACATCTGACTGATAAACATATAATATATAACCCATAAATAAACACAAATAGAATATAACATAAATATATATATATATATATATACATACAAAAATTAGAGTAGAAATATCATTATCGTTATGACGATGATTCTGCCAATTCCGTGGTGATCAGTTGCCGTACCCTGGACTTGAACACATTACAGCTCGTGCTCTTCCTGATCTCCAGAGGAAGCGCATTCCACAGACGAACAGCCTCAACAAAGAAAGAGGAGCCTAAAAAGTTCGTTCTATGAGAAGGAAATGCGAGGAGCCGGTTGTCATTAGAACGAAGATTCCTAACATTATTGGAACTTAAAAGTTTAAAATAGGAAGTTAAGTAAGTTGGGATAGTGGGAGAGTTGAGGATATTGTAAAGAGTAGTAAGTGCGCGCAACTTACGGCGAGGACGGATAGTTAACCAACTAAGTTGCGAGCGGAAAGAAGACACGTGGTCATATTTACGAAGGTTAAAGATGAATCGAATGCAGTTATTGAGAAGACGGTCTAATTTATCGAGGAGGTCTGCATTCAGGTCAAAACAGCACACATCACCATAGTCTATTAGAGGAAAAATTAAACATTGGGCCAACGTAACTTTTGTCATTGTTGGTAAGAAGTTCTTTAGGCGATACAGAACTCTCATTCTACCCGTAATTTTCTTACTCATGTTCGTTACCTGCACACGCCAGTCAAGGTTGGAGTCAAGGTGGAGTCCCAGGTCTTTTACTGAGGAGCTGAAAGGTATTAGTGTCCCGTTGTATGTAACTGGTGGAAGTGTAGTGGTATCGACTCCACTCATCAACCTACCGCTGCCCACTATAATGGCCTGACACTTCAATGGGTTTACGGCTAAACCAAATTTAGTAGACCAGTTTCCCAAAGCTTCCAGATCTTGATTCACCTCGCTTATGGCTCGGGAAATCTCATCAACAGGTGCTTGGGCGTACAGCTGCAGGTCGTCTGCATACAGATGATACGCACAACGAAGATTGTAAGTAGCAAGATTAATAAAGATAGAAAATAATAATGGGGACAGAATACCGCCTTGAGGGACACCAGAGGTGAGATCACACCATTTCGATGTGAACTCATCAATGCGAGTACATTGCTGGCGCCCCTGAAGATAATTTGAGAAAAAATCCAGTGCATCCGCTGAGATCTTAAGATGGGAAAGTGTTGCCAACAAGATTTCGTGATTGATTGTGTTAAAGGCATTGGAGAAGTCCACCAAGACAAGCACTGTTACCTTAGTGGCCTCCATGCCAGTTCTTATATCACCTGTAACCTTTAAAAGAGCAGTGGTAGTGCTGTGACCAGGTCTGAACCCCGACTGTAGCGGGCTTAACAGACAGTTCTGATGAATGAACGTAGAGAGCTGTTTTTGCACACAGGCCTCAAGCACTTTAGACAAAAAAGGGAGAATAGATATGGGACGGAAGTGGTTGGGAAGTGTTGCATTTTGAATTTTAGGTAAAGGAATCACGTAAGCTTTACGCCAAAGGGAGGGGAAAGTTCTAGAGTAAAGACAAAAGTTAATTATATGTGAGATGGCAGGAAGCAGGTGATCGATAATTGTCACTATCATACGACGGCTAATATTATCACAACCTAGTGCGTTGGATTTAATTGACAGGGTTATCTTTTTGATGTCTTCGGTTGCAACTGGAGAAAGCTTAAAGGTGTCTATATCGGGACTAATAAGGCCAGCGATGTAATTTAATGTACGACATTTGGTTTGGTGATCAATAGGTGCAGTAGAGGAAAAATGTTGATTCAGGTCATCCAAACCAACTGTCAACTGTTTGTCCGCAAGTTGTTTGCCAATACCCAGAGTACCAAGAAACCTCCAGATGCTAGCAGGTGAAGATGAGTTAATATTGTCGTGAATGTGTCGGCGTTTAGCGTTGCGTATCATCTGGTTGCAGCGATTCCTTGCGGTCTTAAAGCGGTTCCAGTTCTCTTCAGTGCGGTTCTTCCGAAATTTCTGAAAGGCGCGATCCCTACGCCCCATTGCGCCTCGAACCTCAGATGTCATCCAAGGGGCCGGTGGACGTTTAAGTTTTACCCTACGGACAGGAGCATACACATCGTAGAGATTGAGAACAGCTTCGTTGAACACCGTAACTTTCTCATCGACAGTGGGTGCAACATCTAGGGCATCCCAATTTAACAATGAAGCATCCCGGTGCAACTTGTTCGTGTCCATGCGTCCAAAACTTCGCAGAAATACAACCTTGGGACGGAGTTTGGGAGGCTTTATCTTGTAAGAGATATAAATAAGGTCGTGGCGCGAAAAAGCTGGTGCTGGCATTTGGCCGTGACTAAAAACGTGGGCAGCGGATGAGGTTAGAATGACGTCAAGCCAGGTATCTTCGACCAGGATGTTGTGATGAGTAGCTTGTAAGGGTAGAATAAGGAGGTTAGCTGACTCAACAATGTCACTAAGTTTACGAGCCTCTGATGACTGGGAATTTAGCAGGTTAGTATTAATATCACCCATGATGATGTGATGCATATAAGGTGACCCCAAGGAGTCCAGGACTGTTTCCAGACTGGAGAAGTAGTTGATAGAAGGAGGGCAGTAAACAACTCCGAGAACCAGTTTGGTTCCACTGATTTGTACTTCAAGGAACAAAAATTCTGCATCAGCACTGTACTCTGGTCTCGAGGAGGCTAGGATTTTATAAGGGAGAAAGCTACGGAGGTAGATGGCAACACCGCCTCCTCCCTTATTAACACGATCGTTGCGAATAAGTATGAAGCCAGGAAGACTGTAAGAAGTAGATGGTAACTCCGGTTTGAGCATGCTCTCAGAGATCAGGATTGCATGGACGTTAGTGTTGGCAAAAGCTGCCACCAGATCACTATAGTGAGCTGGTACGCTCTGGGCATTTATATGGCACACATTCAACTGGTTCTTTGAATTAAGTTCAAAGGTCTGTTGTAGGCGGTCACCTAGCGTTTGAGGTATGGAGCTGTAGCTGGTATCACTTGAAGAATCAGATAAATCATTGGCAGAATAAAACGAATCATCATAGTTAGATAACATATAAAATAAAAAATAATATAAAATAAGTATGTATGAAGAATATAAATATAACTTATATAAATATTATGAATATATATGCTAGTTTTGTGAGTACTAATGCGACGTTGCATCTCTGCACCACCCGCCAGCTAACACAACACATGTCAATAAAACAAAAAAAAAAACAACAAAAGCATGATCACGTCGCCCGCAACAAAATGCAACAGTTTGTTATACTTATAATTGAAATTATGAGAGATGGAACGCAACCCGTCGAACCCGTCCTGTCACAGTTGTCACTTACAGTGACATGACACTTTTGACAGCAGTTTGTTAATGTGCCGGTGGTGTAAACATTATTATTATGGGAAGTTACAGAATGTTACTACAAGTTATATATAAGAAAAAATAATGATAATAGAAGTGAAAGAAGGTAGTAGGGAGCAAAATAATATATAGTGAGGTATTCTAAAGTACAAGCGAGTTAATAATAATTGCATACCTGAGTGATAGTTCGACGGATTGCGTGATTAACGAATGCACTACAACAGTTACACTTTACGTGAAACGTTCTTATTTCCGGTGGATGAAGTAACACCGGGAGGCCTAGGATGCGCCTTAGCGAGAGACTGCAGCTCTTCAGCGGTCGTGATTTTATGCCTGTTATTATCAGACGTCTTAATAATAATCACGCCGTCCTGCGTCCAGCAAGCCCGAGTACCGAAGTGCAGTCTTGCCCTAGCGAGCACCGCCTGTCTGGTCCGAGTCAGGAATTCTCTAACGGAGATAGGCGAACCTTTTAATGATGATTTAGCTCTCCATACCGCTGACTTTGTCTGTAGACTGGAAAAGCGCACCAGGACTGGTCGGTGATGATCCCCGCTAACCGCTCCAAGCCTGTGGCATGTGGTGATTGATGCTGCTGTGCAATCTTTGATGCCCAGCTTACCATGTATGATGTCCAGTATGGCTCCCTCACAATCCTCGCTTGAAGACTCCGCAACCCCCAGAAAAAGCATAGCTTTACGCCGGTGCCTTGTCTCAATGGAGTCAACGGCCTTAGAGTTTTCTGCGATCTGCTTGCGGAGTAATCCCAGCATGCCATATATCAGCTCTCTGAAGGTCCTGAACTCTTCCGCTACCTTCGCCACAGTATCTTTAGCTGCACTTCCACCTTGCAGCTGTGCCTCCAGCTCCTCCATCCTCTTGGTGAAGCAGTCCTCCAAGGATTTCTGTGCGGCCTCAATGTTGCTCAGTTGAGACATAGTGTAGTGTGTGCTGGCAGGTGGTGTATTTTCAAGAAATGTTTACATAAACACTTGCAAACGTAAGTAGTTGCTATTTAGGTAATTTGCTACTCGTACAACCGAAAATACATATATAATATACTGTAAATCTAATTAAAATAATAATTTAACTTTTTTCTTATGTCTTATTGCCATTAACCGGGCACTTATAAACCTGCGATAAATACACACATAACTTCGAAAAGCATCGAGAAGTCATTGGTGTGTGCCATGGTAAACCTGGGATGGAACCCGAGACCTCGTCTCAGCAGTTCATTACCCATATCACTAGGCTACCGTGGTAGGCTAAAGCTAATAAAAGTGTTGTAAAAAGGATAAGCAATACAAGTATGTATATACTGACCTCCGGTAGTGCTTGGCGAGATGTGCGAGTGCGGTGGGGTCCCTCCTGGCGGCGGGGGGCAGCGCCCTGAGGACCCGCGCCCACAGCGTGCGCAGGCGAGGGTGGCCCGGGCACACGCGGGACACGAACCTGGATACCAGCGTCTACGAGACATACCAATTTTCTTTTCAATATGACGCAACATGAATGAACTTCTTAGAGAGAGGTACAGAGAGAGGTAGGTAGGTAGGCAGCACGAGTGTAACGCCCCTGGTGTTGCATACGTCCATAGGCCGCGGTAAACGCTTTCCAACAGGTGGGCCGTGTGCTTGTCTGCCACCTAAGTGGTATAAAAAAAGAGAGAGAAATCAAGATACATCTAATATATAAAATTCTCGTGTCACAGTTTCCGTTGCCATACTCCTCCGAAACGGCTTGACCGATTCTCATGAAATTTTGTGAGCATATTGAGTAGGTCTGAGAATCGGCCAACATCTATTTTTCATCCCCCTAAATGGTGCAGCGGGAACGGGATCTAAAAAATTGGCGGTACGAAGTTCGCCGGGACAGCTAGTAGATAGATAAATCTTTATTGTACACCAGTAATACAGTTAATGTATGGACAATACATGACATTATGTACAAATAGCGGCCTTATCGCTAAGAGCCATCTCTTATGAGCATCACTAAAGTTAAGCCAACGAAGCGAGAGAAAAAAGGTAAACAAAGTTTCTATGGTTCCAAACATTTTTATTTGAAAATTATTACGTATCATTTAAAACGCATTCAAGACAGGAATAAAATAGCTCATAAGATGGCGGATCTGACAGTTTAGAACCGCCGCTGTGCTGACAACACGCAACGACAGCTGTCGCTCGGCCATTGTCGCGTACGTATGACATGTGCGACAAGGACAGAGAAAATAATCGCTAGTTATCGCAACGTAACTCAGTAATGGTCGCTTTGTTTACCTTTTTTCTCTCGTCTCGTTGGCTTTACATAGTTTATAGCAAAGTTGCTTTCCGCGTCCCCATTTCCTTATTTATACTTATATCTTCAAAACCACGCTACAGATTTTGATGCGGTTTCTTTTAATAGATAGTAATAAATATCAATGGCGCATCTCCGTTATATAATCATATTCTGTCCTCCGTGGTAATTCAAGAAGAAGGTTTATAATCTCTAAACAATATTTCGTCCCACTCTCTCTCGTTTCGTACCAACTCACCTTCCCTTTCCTAACGGACAGTATCTGTTGCAGGCGGTCACTGTGCAACAGTCCCGCGAACATTTTGTTTAGCAGTTCGTCTTTGTCTTCATCTAGAAGGTTCTTTACTGGCGCCGGCTTCTGATTCACGGCTAAGTTTACCACCTGAAAGGATATGTCAATTAGTCGGTTACCAAACAGGCCCTTCTTTCTACACGCTTAAAGTTCAAAATAAAATGAAAAGGGTTTCATTACACTTTTTCATTCAGTATGCAAAAGTAATTTTAAATAAATAAATATTTCACAACATTCTACACAACGCTATCTAGACCCACGGTAAGCCTAAATAGCTTGTACTATGGAATCTAGAATGCCGATAAACATACTTAAATACTTTTTTTGTAAATACATAAATATTCAACTCATACTAAACAAGTCAAATTGACGTGTCCTGTATAAAAAAAAATACATATACCCATTCCTGTAAAAAAATATTTGCACTGAGCGGGAATCGAACCCGCGCGCTCTTTGCAGTCGCTTTCTCTACCACCACGCCAAGGAGGCTGTCAATCCACACTTCCATACTGATCCATACTAATATTATAAATGCGAAAGTAACTCTGTCTATCTGTTTGTCTGTTACGCTTTCACGCCTAAACCACTGAACCGATCTTAATCAAATTTGGTATAGGAGTAGATCAGAACTTGAGAAACGATGTTTGGTCGCGATAACCGACATCCACGCAGGCGGAGCCGCGGGCAATAGCTAGTGGTATATTTAGAGAGTCACAAACCTGTCTCTTGTCAATGCTTTCGCTCTTAGGACTGTCTTGCTTAGGCCTTCTCTGCACTGACTCGATATTCTTCAGAAACAAATTGGATACATCCTGTTGTTCATTCTCCGCCTCCTTCTGTGCTGCTTCTAGCTGCTTCTGTTTCTCTTCTCTTTCCTATCGTCAAAGAAGAAAAGATTAGATAGAGGAGATTACCCGCCTTCATGCAATCAAACTCTCTTTAACGTCCAAGATTGCGCAGCTGAATGCTCGTACGTATAATCGTGCACGATTATCTTTTAAAATTCAAAGTTCAGAAAAACTTTCGCGCGGTATAGACCACGGAAAACAAAAGACACGATTGCGCGCGCACGAAAGTTTATCGAGATGCGCTGAGCGCGCGTTTATTCCCTCTCTCCTACAATTGGAAACCTGGAATCTTAAGAACGAGAGTGAACGTCTCGTAACGTACTTCATTACCACCTTTTTTTTCCGTGCGGAAATCCCCTCGGATACCTCCCCTACCGGAGCCGGAAAGGGAGGTTATGTCGGACTCGAACCGACTAAAACCGCACGCCGACTGTGTGTCGTGATGCTAAGCCGGAGGTGAGGTTGTCGTCGACATATCCCTCGCACCCCGGCTGACCCAGGGCCATCCCTTACGGTCTGGCCCTCCTCAGGACTTCATTACCACCTAGCGGGGTGCAGTCAATTGACGGACAAAATTCAAAAAGACATAGAAAATGTAAAGGTATAATACACCATACCTTTAATATCAACGCATTGGATATCGCCAGCGGATCGTTCAGTTCCTCCAGCCGCAGTAGGATTAAATATAACGCCTCAATATCCAGTAGTAATTGCTTCGTCCTCTTCATCTCCCTAGGGACCTGTTAAATAAATAATAAAAAATCTGTAAAGTAGGTTTACTGACGATAGTTGAACGTGACGTCATAAGAAAATACTAATGAATGAATGAATTTTCTTTATTTCGAGCAACAAGACTCAATGTGTTAGTAACAATTGACTTATATCTATGTTAGTATGTATAATTATTTAAGAAAAGTCTGGAATCAATTCAATTAAACTCAAAATTACAATTAGAATAAATTAAAATGTCAACGAAATTTACAATTCAATTAATTTCAATTCAATTACTTACAGATTAAAATGTCAAAGAAAATTACAATTATCAATTTCAACTAAATCTACTCCAAACAAATATGAAAATTATAATTAAAATCTTAATAAAACATGCTCTGCCTCTGAGTCATTTGTACGTTTGTCAGCACATGAACCATGCACGTATGGTTGATGTATTGACAATCATACCTACTTGCAAATACATTCAGGATACTGTTGCCGCCGCCCCGGATCCTGCGCCCCAGGGATGTGCACCGCTTTCGCATCGTCGTGTAGAAACAGTCGATGCGAGCGTCGGCGAACATCCCCGACGCGCTACAGCTCCGTGGCAGCCCCAACAGCACCCGAAACGCATTATTATATTGCACACGAAGGGCGCTGTACTGCTTCTGCGTATACGACACCCACAAGCTGGACGTGTACAGGGACGTACAAAATGCTTTGAAAAGAGTCATTTTGGCGCCCTCCGAGCAACGCGCAAACCTGCGGGCGATCATATTGGCCCTCACAGACAATGCCCTTCGCTCCCTATCGATATCTGCATCGTCCTTCAGGTCAGAGGTCACGATATGCCCGAGATACTTGAAGTTTTGAACCTTTTTCAGTTCGATACCGTTCAGTCTAATTGGTGGAACCGTACTCGGACATTTGCGACCCCTGGCCCGAAAGACCATGCACTCACTTTTCGATCCATTATACACCAGACCGAGACTCAGCGCATAACGTTCGCAGACTCTCAATAGCCTAGACAAGCCACACACCGAGGCGCTCAGCAGGACCATGTCGTCCGCATAACTAATGTTATTGATAGCAACTCCATCAATATGGCAACCGACACGAGTGCTACTGAGCTCCTCGATGAGCGCGTTCACGTAAAGGTTGAAGAGCTTCGGCGAGGTCAGTCCTCCCTGCCTCACCCCGCACTCCAGTCTATACGGCTCCGACAACGCGCTCGACCATCTAACGACGTGGACCTGGTTTAGGTACCAATACCTTACAATACGTATTAGTTCTTTAGGCATAGAAATATCAGCAAGTTTTTGCCACAGGATGTCATAATTAACCAGGTCAAACGCCTTCGAAAGGTCGAGAAAACAGGCATAAACAGATGTACTTCTATCGGCGTAGTACTTGACAGTTTGCTTGGAATGGTTTCATTTTTCAAAAGAAAATTTTAATTTGTATGATAGATATTTTGTATGGATATAGAGAAGGGGGTAAATGGAAATCACAATACAATTGATCAAGTTACATTTATTTGTACGCACAAATACAATGGGCTATTTGACTAATTTTTTTTTACTTTCGAAAAATGACCACTGTCTTATAATATAATGAACTGTAAAAGTAAAATTTTCGTACGACAAATAGTTTTCAAGATATTTGATTTTGAAAAATTCAATTTGTCGCGCCACCCGAAAACGCTCCATACAAAATCGTATGAAATTGTGACGTCACGCTTCGGCAGCGCGTAGTGCAAATGTATGGAGTGCAAGATAATATCGCATTTATCTCGGTCTACGTTGCGTTTACGCTTATATTGTTCATAATAAAACTAATTTACAATTTAATGAGGAATCTAAAAAGTTATATATTTGAATTGAATTTGATTGTTTATATTTTGACTTTTTTTGGGAATTTCAACTAATGAAAAGTCATAGTTTCAGTTTAGATATGCAATATTTTATTTTGTAAGGCATATTTTTTCAGAACAAGCTATCATATTAAGCAGTATTGGGAAGAATCGACGACTTAGTCAAATACCCTATTATGAAATTTTTTATTTTTTTACAATAATGGAACGCCTCAGAGCGAGGTAACGCCGTATGACGTCATGGTTTTTCGTAACCGCGTGCAGCCAGCTCCATCGAATTATAAGACGTTGTCACGTCAATAATAAATAAATATTTCACTATATCCTACACAACGCTAGCTTAACTAGCTTGTGTTATGGAATCGAAGAATGCGAATAAACATGCTTAGACATAACATAACATAAACTCACGCCCGTATCCCCCGAAGGGGTAGGCAGAGGTGCTAGCACCCAGATTTCGCCAGTTTATGTTTAGGTCCCAATGTAATAGGTGGCGAGCCTATTGCCATTAACCGGGCACTTATAAACCTGCGATAAATACACACATAACTTCGAAAAGCATCGAAAAGTCATTGGTGTGTGCCATGGCAAACCTGGGATCAAACGCGAGACCTCGTCTCAACAGTCCATTACCCATACCACTAGGCTACCGCAGATTTTGCATGCTTAGAAACTTATTAAAAACACCACACCAATGCAAATAGCCATATTCATGCATACAAATATTTGCACTGAGCGGGGATCAAACCCGCGCCTCCTGCGTAGCAGTCGCGTTCACTATCACCACGCCACGGAGACTGAAAAAAAGTTATAAAGGGTGTACTCACCTCCTGAGGATGCGTAGTGCTGGCAACACTGGAGGCTCTCGACATCCTCGACGGGGCTGCGTCAGCCCCTACAACTTCCACGTCGATGATCTTTCTAGGGGCCGTCACGCTGCCACACTACAAGTGTTGCAATATTAAAAGTAAAATTAACCAGTCAATTAGTATAAATAGATAAAATACTTGTCTAAAATGCCTATATTGGACTTGATAGTGTTATATATATATATATATATATATATATATATATGTCGGAGGGAGTGCGTCGCACTCAAGTTTATAACAGAAGAGACGAAACTACGGACTTGAAGACTTTTAATCATAATTTAATCTAATATGATTTCTTAAAATGTATCTAGTCCAAATGCAAGGTTCCTAATGATTATCTTAAAATGGCAATTGGTTTGTATAACTAAACAAATCTAACCACTTTATGAAATAATCTAATAACTAAGTTAATTCTCTTAATTCACTTTAAATTCATTTATCTCATTTGAACATCACATCAAATTGTTTATCATAACTAAAACGTAACTATATTGAGCCGAGAGAATAACTCCGGAGTGAGGTTGGGAACGCCAGATAAGATTTGCGCTCTGGTAAAGCATATCGGTGAAAAATGGGTGATCGAAGAAGGATCGATCAATGTGAGGATAAGTCCTTTTCTATCGAGAAAACGAATAAGTTTGAGTAGACAAGGTGGTGGTGGCTCACTACTCAAGATACGTTATGTTTAGTTTCATCATCTTTGTTCTAACAAGTTGAAGACTCGAGTGCTTGCTAAAGTTGTGGAACAAAATTAAATATGTAAACCAACAATCCATGGTTTTGTGTTGGCATTTCACCCTAATCGCCCACGATACGTAACCATACCCGAAGAGGGATAGCTCAAAAGAGATGGCCAGGAGTCGGTAGATATGTCTCAGACAATCAACCACAGACGGCGTGCGTTTTAGTCGGTTCGAGTCCGACTAAAACATCGTTATTTTGTTATAATGTTATAAGAACATCTGTATATACAGTCTACAAAAGAGATATGGTTGCACTTTTTCATATAAATTATATAAGTTGCAACCATATCTCTTTTGTCAAACTGTACACATGTTTAAAGCGTCGGTAGCTTAGTGGTTAAGAACTCGGCCTTACGATCGAAAGGTCCCGGGTTCGATCCTGGCCATTACACTACCGACGTGAATCCACTCCTGGCACAAGCAATTTAGCTTAGTTGGAGGGGTTAGAGGGAATATTAGTAACTTTCTTTCTAATATTCTTTAAAAAAAAATGTACACATTGACAAAAATTATATTCACTTTGAATGCATTGTCAATAACATTTCTGCTATATATGGCAACACACAAGCCAGTTCCTTGCCTATCCACTCTTATTTTAAGCAGTATTAAACTATAATCATACCTGTAACTTCCCAAGCGAGTTCTCAAACTGTGTAGGTACATATGTCCGGGGTGTTCCACTGTCTTCGCTGGTAGAGTTGTGTCGATTCGAATTGTGCCTCTCCCGGTGTGTATGAGTTTCTTGTTTGACACCTGGATTATAAATAAAGATAGGTTAAAGACATACTAGACAGGTTAGGCTTTGGATTGGTGTCCATTCCTAATTAAGAATCCGGTTTCATATTTTAACTTTTTTCCACATTCCACAACATTCTACACAACGCTATCTAGACCCATGGTAAGCTTTTATAGCTTGTGTTATGGAATCTAGAACGCGGATATACATACTTATATACTTTTTTTTTTGTAAATACATACATATTATACATAGAAACACGCAGACCAATGCAAATAGCCATATTCATGCATACAAATATTTGCACTGAGCGGGAATCGAACCCGCGCCTCCTGCGTGGCAGTCGCGTGCACTACCACCACGCCACAGAGGCTATCTGAACTAGTCTGGTTCATACTAGGTTTCATATTCTGACCAATTTGGTTCATATTCTAACCAATTTGGTTCGTTTCACACTCATATTCATACTTCGATTGATTTCCTTAACATCTTTGACTGTCATTAAGGCAAATGTCAGTCTCAATTGCCATAACAACATCTATGACAATTGTTGCGTGTATTTATAATCAGCTCGGCGAACCTTGATCCCTATGACAGTTCATACTAGTGACGGGTCGTGTCGATATATCGCAACTTTTTATAGGCAAAGGCGTGACTTGCATTCAGCCACATCGATAAACATGTTTTTAAAATATAATCTACATTACTATAATTATAATGCTTGTTATATTTACAAGTATCCGTGTATTTGTATATGGGGTTGCCAATATTCCGATGCAGAGGTAACATGGTCGGACTGTATAATTTTAATGTGAATTAAAATTTTAGTTATAGCAACACTATCTGATCTGTCACTACGCTAGTACTGTCAGTTCGCTACGCCAGTACGAGTGCTAACGCCTTGTATGCGCCACGTGTTTTGTTGTGTCAACGGAATCCTTTGTTTATTACTATTGTTGTTTTCTGTTTTTGTTATTGTTGCTGTTTTGTTTTTGTTGGTGTTTCAAAATGCCGAAAAGACTGAGAAAAACTGTACTCAACAGTGAAACGCGGGAGTTTGTTGTACGCTTGCGTGACTATTTTGCTCGCGAACTACAAAATGGCGGACCTTTGTTGCCACTTGACAACGTACGCGACCGTGTTGCTGATGCTTTGGGAATTGGCAAAGCTACCGTTTCCCGAATTACAAAGGAGAAGTTCGGCGAATCGTCGATGGAGGAGAACAAATTATCAACTCCAAAGAAGAAAAAACATAATAGGGCACGACCCGTAACTAACCCCAATGATTTCGACATGGCAGCGATACGAAACCATATTTACGGCTATTATTTTCGAGGTGAACTGCCGACTTGCACAAAATTATTAGCGTCGCTGAAATCGGCTGATTTATTTAAAGGTGGATTCACTTCTCTCAGACAGGTTATAAAAAAATGTGGATTTCGTTATGGGAAGTGTGACAAAAGAAAAGTGATAATGGAGCGGAAGGACATTGGATTGATGAGGTGTGATTTTCTACGACAAATAAAAAACATCGAGAACTGCGACAAGGTGGTTTATCTGGACGAAACGTGGCTCAACGCCAATCACTCAGTCTCCAAAACATGGACAGATGACACAGAGAAATCCTGTACCAAAGCACCAGAAGGCAAGGGCCAGCGTTTGATTATCTGCCACGCTGGCACAGCCAAAGGTTTTGTACCTAACTGCTTGTGGGCCTTCAAATCCGTGAAAACAAGTGATTATCACGAAGAGATGAATTTTGAGAATTTCAAGAAATGGTTCACAAAACTATTAGACAATTTAAACGAGCCCCACTACATTTTAATGGACAACGCCCCATACCACTCTGTGCAAATTAATAAAGCGCCTACCGCGAACAACAATAAAGGCGAAATAATAGAGTGGCTGCAAAACAATGGTGTGGCAGCTAATACTCAAATGCTGAAAAAGGAATTAGTTAGATTGTTGAACCTTCATAAACAGCAAACAAAGAAGAAATATTTCTTGGATGAGATGGCAAAATCAAAAGGGCACACCGTGATTCGGCTACCGCCCTACCACTGCCAATATAATGCAATCGAAATGATATGGGCGCAGATCAAAGGTGGGTTGATTTGTATTTATTTTAACATGTTTTTATTTAGGTCACTGGTGACTGTCTAGTCGGCTAGTACTATTTAAAGCTATTTTATTTCACTAGCAAATTGCATTTTTATTTTTATCCATGTGCTTATATCAATTACACACTTTTAACGTACAAAATTATGTACTTATAATGTACTTACCCCGATCTCGCTCTTTGACTTTGCATCATTTTCAATCTAAACCATTATTGTTTCAGGTTGTGCAGCCAGGCTTAACACCACTCCACCATTCACAGCTAATAAAATGCTTACGTTGCTACAAGAGGCATGTAGTCAAGTGACTCCGGACAATTGGAGGAAAGTGGTTGAAAAGACGAAAAAACTATGCTTAGATGATTGGAATCGAGACGTGCGATACGACAATATAGTAGACCAGCCGTTTTTAATAAACATAGGAGAAAGCAGCTGCAGTTCGGATTCCGAGTCTGAGACGCAATCGGTGACACCATTGTCAGATTCAGATTAATGTATATTAAAAAATCATAAATAAACCGCTTTTGTTTTATTTGAGTAGGTATATACAATAAATTTGTTAAATCTCCTTTATTTTATTATCGCAAACAACTTAAATGATTATAAATCTGACACTAAGAGCGTAGGTGCTCTATTGATGTATTTTGTACACTCGTTTCCATTTTCGATATTTGTTTATCGATACTTTTCCGCACTAGTCGATATCTTCCAAACGGAGTAACTTTTGCAGGACGTCAACGTAAAGTCTGATTGAGATAATTTCTTGTAAGTGTTAATAATTATTATAATTCCAACGGGATATTATTGTAATTGCATATATCTGCCTAAAATTAATAAATATCATTTTTAGACACCGCCAATTCGATTATAATATAACGGTGACGCTACTACAAGGTTGTGTCGTGGGAATAACTGTCAGTGTCATAGGGATCAAGGTTCGCCGAGCTGATTATAGATACCTAAAAACTGGTCTAGCTACAGAACTTTAATATTATCTCCAGTAGGCTGTGATATTGTGAAGGTGACATTTGCTTCATGGCAAAAGGCTAGTAAGGCTTTATACTGTTGATTGATTGCACTTGGTGGAATTTATTGTTACACATATTGAAAAAACTTGTACTTTTTCCACTGTATTTATTATATTGTACTTGACCGGTTTCGCCTTACCGTATTTTTTTTATGCCACTTAGGTGGCAGACAAGCACACGGCCCACCTGATGGAAAGTGGTTACCGCGGCCTATGGACGTATGCAACACCAGGGGCGTTACACTCGCGCTGCCTACCCTGAAGAAACCTTCTAATGCCCCTCTTGAAGAACCCCATATTGTAGTCGCTTGGGAAAACCATGGCAGGGAGTTCATTCCACAGCTTGAGCGTGCGTGGGATGAAGTTCCTTTCATACCGCACGGTGCGCACCGTATTCGGATGCAATGTGTGGGAATGAATTCCCTGTCTATGTTACTGGTATACTCAATTTTATAACTATACACCTATGAAAAATGTTAAATATCGTAGTTTTTAGGAACTAGAACATCCAAAACCTTTGGTAAATGTAAACCTTTGAGAATGTCGTAAGGCGAAACCGGTCAGGTGTAATAGAATAAATACAGTGGAAAAATTACAAGTGTTCTCAATATGTGAACAGTGAATTCCATCAAGTGCCATGAATCAATCTAATATATAAAATTCTCGTGTCACAGTTTTCGTTGCCATACTCCTCCGAAACGGCTTGACCGATTTTGATGAAATTTTGTGAGCATATTGAGTAGGTCTGAGAATCGGCCAACATCTATTTTTCATCCCCCTAAATAGTGCAGCGGGAACGGGATCTGACGCTGATCGCGGGGCGGGAAAAATTGGCGGTACGAAGTTCGCCGGGACAGCTAGTAGTATAAATAAATTTTGCAAAGGTTTTGTATGTTCTTAGCAGTAAGACGATAACGCGTGGTCAAAGTTCAATGTCTGCTTACCTCCGCTATAGAAGGGATGGTTCTGCTGGTTCGCTTTATGCGCCTCCTTGATTCCCTCCTTCTCTTTACTCGCTTGCCTCTCTAAGAAAACCTGGAACCAAATATAGACTGAATTAGTATATTTTATAAACAAATACTGAAGATCGGTGTAGGCACAATAAAAAGGTGTGACAGATGCGGTAGCCTAGTATGGGTAATGGACTGCTGAGACGAGGTCTCGGGTTCGATCCCAGGTTTACCATGGCACACATCAATGATTTTTCGATGCTTTTCGAAGTTATGTGTGTATTTATCGCAGGTTTATAAGTGCCCGGTTAATGGCAATAGGCTCGCCACCTATTACATTGGGACCTAAACATAAACTGGTGAAATGTGGGTGCTAGCACCTCTGACTACCCCTTCGGGGAATACAGGCGTGAGTTCATGTTATGTTATGTTAGATAGATTACTATATAGTATAAAGCTAAGTCGCTTTCAGCATCTGGCCGTCCCTAGGTGCAAACCTCATCGAAATCCGTAGCGTGGTTTTAAAGATAGAAGCGAAAAAAGAGAAAAAGAAAAACATTTTTTTTAACACCCCCATACATTTTTTACATAACATAACATAAACTCACGCCTGTATTCCCCGAAGGGGTAGGCAGAGGTGCTAGCACCCACATTTCGCCAGTTTATGTTTAGGTCCCAATGTAATAGGTGGCGAGCCTATTGCCATTAACCGGGCACTTATAAACCTGCGATAAATACACACATAACTTCGAAAAGCATCGAAAAGTCATTGGTGTGTGCCATGGTAAACCTGGGATCGAACCCGAGACCTCGTCTCAGCAGTCCATTACCCATACCACTAGGCTACCGTTTTTATTTCACCTGAACATTATTCCCATACATTATCAATTTTTTTTCTTTCGCCAAATTAATACTTCCAGATGATTTTGCTAACGAAACTGTGACCAAATTACTTTTATCCGAAACGGCTACAAATATTCCACAACATTCTACACAACGCTATCTAGACCTTATGGCATGGTGCAGGCCCCTCGTAATTAGTTACGTGACTTATTTGTTACATTATGTAACTTTGTTTTTATTCTTAATTATAAAGAGTTTTATATACTTGTTGACATTTAGCTTTAAGTAACTAAATATTGTAAATTGACGTCCAAAAAATCCCGCAGTGGAGTTTGTTGCGCCGTTTCTTCTCCACCAGCGCCTTGGAAGCGGTGGTAAACTTAGATTAAGTAGAATTAAAATTGACGTCAATAAGAAACAATTTTATTGTTCTATATTGAAAAATAAATGACTATGACTATGACTGTGACCCATGATAAGCTTTTATAGCTTGTGTTAGGGAATCTAGAATGCGGATAAACACACTTATGTATACTTTTTTTTGTAAATACATACATATTATACATAGAAACACCCAGACCAATGCAAATAGCCATATTCAAGCATACAAATATTTGCACTGAGCGGGGCTCGAACCCGCGCCTCTTGTGTAGCAGTCGCGTGCACTACCGCCACGCCACAGAGGCTATAAAATCACTCAGTATAGGGGGCGAGCCTATTGCCGTCAAAACATATAACATATACATAAACTCACGCCTGTATTCCCCGAAGGGGTAGGCAGAGGTGCTAGCACCCACATTTCGCCAGTTTATGTTTAGGTCCCAATGTGGTGGCGAGCCTATTGCCATTAACCGGGCACTTATCAAGCTGCGATAAATACACACATAACTTCGAAAAGCATCGAAAATTCATTGGTGTGTGCCATGGTAAACCTGGGATCGAACCCGAGACCTCGTTTCAGCAGTCCATTACCCATACTAAAACAGCATTTATTAAATGTTTTTTCTGTACCGTATAATAGAAGTCGTGTATATAAGGAGTGCCGGTGTTGAGCTGAAGCAGCTGAATGTTGATGAGCCACTGTTTCTCTCGCTGCGTCATTAGCCCCGCGTACTCATCGCTCTCGCTACCGCTTGTGTCGTCGCCGTTCATTGAATTTCTACAAAAAAAAAACAGTTTTTTAGTAAGATATACATATAATCACGCCTTTCCCTGGAGGGTTAGGCAGAGGTTTTTTTTTATCGTGCGATAAATCCCCACGGAGCCGGTGGAGGTGGTTATGTCGGACTCGAACCGACTAAAACGCACGCCGTCTTGGGTCCTTGGTTGCCGGAGGTGAGATTGCCAAAAGCATATCTCTCGCACCCCGGCAGACCCAGGACCATCTCTTTCGAGATGGCCCCCTTCGGGTTGTGGGGACCGCAGGGTCCCCATCTAGCCCCGGTTACGGGGACCGCCGCGGCCTGCTTCTGCTAGGGTGGGCGGCGGCTCCACCGGTCACCCCCAGGCCAGCGCTCATGGAGGACGGAGGTCGTACTGCGACCTCCGACGTCCGGTTCGCCTTCGCTCTGCGCGGGCTTCCCGGGCCCGGAGTCTAGTCCGGACCCGACCAGCCGCCTCCTTCTCGAGCATTACTTGCTCGCAGAAGGAGGCGGTAGGCAGAGGTGAATTAACGCCCACATTTCAAGAAACATGCTATTTCTTGGAACTGTTCTATATTATTACTTGGAACGGAATACTGGCACTATTGTTGACTCGATCCATACATCTGAGGCTGAGTCTGGGCTATATAAATAGCTGTAATTTGGTACGGGGATATATTTCTTACAACTTTTATACTTGGATATATGTCGGTAGCTTAATGGATAAGGAGTCGGCCTTACGATCGAGAGGTCCTATTCGAATCCTGGCCATTACACTACCGACGTGAACCCACTCCTAGCACAAGCAGTTTAGCTTAGCTGGAGGGTAAAGAGGTAATATTTGAAATTTTGGTTCTAATATTTTTTATTTTAAAAAAACCGTCAGTTGCCTCTTACACCCTTCGGATGAGATGGGATGGTGATACTTGTATTCTTTCTCTGTCACCAAATGAAAGGACAATAATATAAAATAACTAGGTTTTGCCCGTGACTACGTCCGCATTAAGTTCGGAATAGAAAGGTTTAGGACTCACTGCTCCCGCGACCCAGATAAAGTATCTTAAAGTTTCTGTGAGCCTGGTACCAAACCTCGGATACCTACCCTGCCGGAGCCGGAAGGGGAGGTTATGTCAGACTCGAACCGACTAAAACCGCACGCCGACTGTGGGTCGTGGAGCTAGACCGGAGGTGAGGTTGTCTACTACATATCCCTCGCACCCCGGCTGACCCAGGGCCATCCCTTACGGTCTGGCCCTCCTCTGGGCACGACTCGCAGCAACCTATACGGTTTACGGTTCTACCTAACCGATTGCAATCAAACAAACGTAAGATTTTAAGTCTAATCAAGAACGTTCTAATAAAAAAACCGCATCAAAATCCGTTCAGTAGTTTTTGCGTACATCGCGAACAAACAATTCCAAATATACATACATACATAAAATCACGCCTGTTTCCCATAGGGGTAGACAGAGATCACGGATCTCCATTTGCTACGATCCTGACATACTACTCTCGCTTCATTTACTCTGATTACATCCTTCATGCATGCTCGTCGGTTTAGGGTACTCCTGACCTGCACCTTTTCTAAAACTTCCCCGATTTGGTCCAGGTATTTGCGCCTAGGTAACATTCCTTACAATTATACCCATACTAATATTATAAATGCGAAAGTAACTCTGTCTGTCTGCCTGTATGTTACGCTTTTATGCCTAAACCACTGTACTGATTTTGATGAAATTTGGTATAGGGGTAGATTAGACCATGAGAAAGGACAAAGGCTATGTTTGGTCGCGATAACCGACAAACACGCGGGCGGAGCCGCGGGCGAAAGCTAGTAATAGTATTGATTAATATTTACCTGTTATTAAAGGTTCCATTTAACCTCTGATTCATCATGGGATGATTGTACTGGTTATTCGGGAATATATTCCGATTATTATTTAACATCGGATGATGGTTTGCATTATGAAAGCTATTTATATTATTAAATTGCAACATCGGATGCGTATTCTGTATCAACTGCACCAAATTCTGTGACGTCAACAGTTGTTGTTGTTGTTTAGAGTTGTTGTATATCCGACTCTTTTGCACTTTTTGCTCTTTCGGTTGTTGCAATTTTTGTTGTTGCAGTTTTTGTTGAGAGTTGTTGAGATTGTTGAGTTGGTTGCTTGGGGATTTTATGCTGTTGATGGGTTGTTGTTGTTGTTGTTGTTGGGTTTTCATGACCATTTGTTGGTTCATTATCATGTTTTGTTGGTTTATTTGTTGGTTGATGGGTGGATTTATTGGTTGTTCTGGTTTTGTGGGCATTGATGGGGCCTGTAAAATAAAATATGAGTTAACATATTAATATTTTAAACATATTATTTCACAACATTCTACACAACGCTATCTAGACCCATGATAAGCTTAACTAGCTTGTGTTATGGAATCTAGAATGCGGATAAACATACTTAGTATTTTTGTAAATACATACATAATTACATATTATACATAGAAACACCCAGACCAATGCAAATAGCCATTTTCATGCATACAAATATTTGCACTGAGCGGGCATCGAACCCGCGCCTCCTGTGTAACAGTCGCGTTCACTACCGCCACGCCACAATTTAAAAGTCAAGTTTAAAACAATATCGTAATAAAAAATCGTGTCTTATTGTATTTTTATAATAACAACTATACATACATATATATATAAAAACAATCACACCTTCATTCCCGGAGGGTTAGGCAGATGCGAATTAACACCCTATTTTCACCAATCAATGTATTCGGTCCCACGTAATAGGGGGAGAGCTACTAACTTATAATAAAAACTTTGACTGTCTAAAGTAAAGCCAACGAGACGAGAGAAAAAAGGTAAACAAAGCGGCCATTACTGAGTTACGTTGCGATAACTAGCCATTATTTTCTCTATCCTTGTCGCAAATGTCACACGTACGCGACAATGGCCGAGCGACAGCTGTCGTTGCGTGTTTCGTATTACAGGAAAGCTGTCAGCACAGCGGTTCTAAACTGTCAGCTCCGCCATCTTATGAGCAATTTCATTCGTCTGGAATGAGTTTGAAGTGATACGTAATAATTTTCTTTTCTCGCTGCATTGGCTTTACTTTAATCCAGTTAATTTCTAAAATGGCTAGACCTACTTTGATAAGAATTTACTATAGATGGTGTAATGTCAAAGTAAGTTCTAAGAAAAATATTAATGCTCCACACAATAAAAATAAAATCAATTATCTAAATCGGACAAAGTCACAGGTACAACTAGTATACAATGAAAAAAATATACTTACACGAAAATTATTGTTATATTGGCCAATATTGGGGTTGAAATTCTGCCTGGGCATATTGATACCAGGGGGCGGTGCTATCATCCTAGACCCCTGACCCATCATGTGCTGGTATTGATTAATACCTGGCGGAAACTGGTTACCGTTCGGCACCATCTGGTTCATATTCTGACCCATATTCTGATTCATTTGACTCATATTTTGACCCATTTGACTCATATTCTGGTTAATTTGGTTCACATGATTGACATTCTGACCAATTTGGTTTAAATTTTGACCAATCTGGTTTGTATTCTGACCAATCTGGTTCATATTCTGACCCATCTGGCTCATATTCTGACCAATTTGGTTCATACTCTGACCAATTTGGTTCATACTCGGGTTCATACTTTGATTCATTTGGTCAATACTTCGACCAATGGGCGCCAAGCTTTGATTAATTTGGTCCATACCTCGGTTAATCTGGTTCACGTTTGGACCTATATGGTCCATATTTCGATTCATATTGTTGTGTAGACCTAACGCGTTCAGTTTCATAGACTGACCTTGGTTCAGATTTAGGTTCATATTCTGACCAATCGGGTTATTCTGACCAATCTGGTTATTCTGACCAATTTGGTGAATGGGCATGTTCTGTGACATTTGGTTAATCATATTTCCTGGAACCCTTTGGTTGTTTTGGAATTGATTGTTTTGCATGAAGGGGTTGGCGTGGTTGACGTGGTTCTGATGACCCATCTGGTTGCCCATTTGGTTCATGAGGTTATTGAGGGGTTGGTTCATTTGGTTGAGATTGTGGTTCATTGTTTGCTGGGGTGCAAACGGTAAGGGTACGGGTGCTTGCAAACCCGGTGGTCTCTGGAGTATGACCGGTGGAAATCTGGGCTATTAACAAAATGAAAAATATTAAAAATCACTTTTTTTTTTATTTTCTCTGAAGTTTACGCGAATTAACACAATGGAATAAAACTATTTTTAACACGCTTTTATTAGCTTCACTTGTACCTATGTATGTAAGAAAATATTGGAATCTTAATTTGACCCACTTCCCAGTCTTCGATTAGGATGAAATTTTGCACACGCTCTGAGTTCTGATGACAATACATGACTAGCTAAGAAACATCATTACAAATTTAATATGGCGGCCTCCCCAAGATGGCGGACTGGCTGTTTGAAATCCACCCCCATAATATGGGTATCAAACGAAAGGGTTTGCTGTCCGGAATACGAAAAAAAGTCACGTGACTTGAATCCAATATGGCGGACGTCCAAGATGGCGAATAGGCTATTGTAATTTTTTGGTGCGTGCTAAAAGCGTGTTTTTTAGTTTTTTAAACTATTTGTTATTAACGGATCAAGAATGCTGAAAATCAATCGAAATGTTGGGATCAGTATAAATACTACATATATTATTTTACTATTTATTGCAAGATATTTAATTACAGCACCTCCTCTCTGTATGTGCTCAGTGCAACATCATCATATATACATATATTCGCACCTGTAAATTCCTGAAGGGGTGGACAAAGCTGTATTTACACCAATAACTCGTCAACTACTATACAGGTCCCACATATTAGGGAGCCTATTGCCGTCAACCGGGCACGTAATTGCCATCACTTACTTGGAAATAGGTCTGGCTGTTGAAATTCTGTTGCTGTTGCTTCTGCCGCAGTTGGCGCTCGAGCTCCTCCACCGTGCACACATTCTTGAGACTTGGAACGGGTTGCTAAAAAAAATATATGCATTTGAATGATCTTTTCAAAAACATTAAATATGCTAACCATACTAATCGAGTATTTCAGAAAACTGAATCGCTCGGGCGGGACTGGAACCCGCGATTTTTTCCTTACATGGGGAATGCCTTAACCACTAGGCCACCGACCCACGCCCCAAGTGATTCAAATTTTCATATTTCCTGATGTAATCGAATTTCATAATTTTTACATCGTCATTAGGACACCCTGGTGATATACTGATGAATTTATATTTCCATCTTTTTTCACACCCCCTCTTAAAGTCCCGGGACTGTAGGAAGAAGGAAACATATGCTGGACAAGAAAAGAACTCACCGTAGGTACAATAGGGAACGTCTGCGGATCATGGCGCCAAACACTGGAACCGAAGGAGCGAGAGTGCGGCGCGTCCGTCTCGTCCAACACTAGCTGGGATAGTGATGCTTCTATAACCAAAATAATAAATAAATATTCCACAACATTCTACACAACGCTATCTAGACCCATGGTAAGCTTTTATAGCTTGTGTTATGGAATCTAGAATGCGGATAAACATACTTATATACTTTTTTTTTTGTAAATACATACATATTATACATAGAAACACCCAGACCAAAGCAAATGGCCATATTCATGCATACAAATATTTGCACTGAGCGGGAATCGAACCCGCGCCTCCTGCGTGGCAGTCGCGTGCACTACCACCATACCACAGAGGCTGTCAATAAAATAAACTTATTTACGCTGCATACTCGTGGGTCACACCAGCTTGTCACACTGGTGTGACCAACAGGAATTTATTTTACTCGTGGTCACACCGCCAATAATGCAACACCTTTTATCAAATCATATACCGAATTTTATTCCCGAATAGTGTAGTTATAAGTGAACCGTTGACACGAAAAGAAGAATTGAATGAATTTTTACAGCATTAAGTATGCTAACTACACAAATCGAAAACATAGGGAAAAAGAATCTTCTCGGGCGGGACTCGAACCCGCAGTCTTTCCCTTACAGGGGGAATGCCTGACCAATTCGGCTACCGAGACACGCCCGATATGATTCAAATTTCCCATCTTATACGTCTTGAAGGCGTTATCAAAAATCAATGTTTAAAAATGATTGTAACATCCATCATTGATTCCGATAGTTCGTAAGAAAATCGGTAGATGACGCCACGTCGCCTTCAAGACGTATAAGATGGGAAATTTGAATCATACCTATCGGGCGTGTCTCGGTAGCCGAATTGGTCAGGCATTCCCCCTGTAAGGGAAAGACTGCGGGTTTGAGTCCCGCCCGAGAAGATTCTTTTTACCTATGTTTACGTAAAGAAGAAGCTCGAATCATATATCTTGGACCTAAAATGTGCTCTATACGTGCAATACACGTTTCTTGTATGTTCTATTGTATTTTGAAGATAGCACGGGGTCATACGGTGGTGGACGAGCTCAAATTCACCAAGCATAAAGTAAAGCCAACGAAGCGAGAGAAAAAAGGTAAACAAAGTTTCAGCGGTTCCAAATTATTACGTATCACTTCAAGCGCATTCCAGACAGGAATGAAAATTGCTCATAAGATGGCGTATCTGACAGTTTAGAACCGCTGCACTGACAGCTTTACTGTACTACGAAACACGCAACGACAGCTGTCGCTCGGCCATTGTCGCGTACGTGTGACATTTGTGACAAGGACAGAGAAAATAATCGCTAGTTATCGCAACGTAACTCAGTAATGGTCGCTTTGTTTACCTTTTTTCTCTCGTCTCGTTGGATTTACTTAGAGTAACAATCTCAATGACACCTTCAAAGCTTTAAGATTGGAGTAGAAAGAGTCCTTACCAAGTTCCGTCTTGGCGAAGTCGTCGATTCCGGAGTTATGTCGACGACTGCTTTCCAACTGTTCCGCAAGATGCTCGTGTTCCACCTCCCAATCAAACTCGTCCGCTGTGGAAGAAGGTACTTGTTATATTTCGTGCAAAATTTGTCAGGCTCTTGAGGCAAAACAGTGAAAACACACAGTGTAAGAAAAAGAATACAAGTATAAGCACCCCATCTCATCCGAAGAGTGTCGTAAGAGGCGACTAACGGAAACATACGCAGACGATATCACTGCGAGAGAAGGAACACTCGAAATAAAACCCTTTACCCCCTGCCCCTGTAAGCCCTGTCGGTAGCTTAATGGCTTAGGAATCGGCCTTACGATCGAGAGGTCCCGGGTTCGAATCCTGGCCATTACACTACCGACGTGAACCCACTCCTAGCACAAGCAATTTAGCTTAGTTGGAGGGGTTAGAGGGAATGTTAGTAATAATAATAATAATAATAATAATAATAAGCCCCCTAACACAACCATACGTCCGAATCGAACATCAGATTCACGTGGGGGGCGGACACGCGATAATATAATTACTGGCGCGGCAAACATGGCTCTGGAAACCCATTCAAAATGGAGACGAGGTTAAGACGTAAACGTATAGGACCGCTGCCCGGGGGCGATCGCCGGGGCACACCTGGAGCTGACGCTGGGTGTCTCAGCATGCGAACCGTCAGCGGTGAGGAGTTGAGCAGGCGGGCTCCCACCGACAAAGATACTACAGCCGAAACAACTGACGATGGTACCAGTCTGACCGATAGGACAAACACCCCAGTAGAACCATATAGCCCTAGCACCATTTCGTACACACCCTCTAGAGTATCATCACCATCCATACCATCGTCAGTACCGTCATCCCCAAGTAACATTTTTAATTCTGGCCCACCCTATCCAGTCTTGAGTGTTGCGCAGGAGGTAAATACCTTTTTACCTGCGTCCACTAAGGCTGGGAAACCAAGGCAGCGCATGAGATGGAGCAAAGATGTAAATACGTTCATCATGCGCACATACTACACCATTACAAAATTAGAGACAGACATGACTACATATAGAAAACAGTTGTACGAACTTTTCTCACAAAAATACCCAACAGTTATAGTTACTGAACAACGAGTATCTGACCAGAGGCGAACAATAGTAAAAAACAAATTATTGACTGTAGAAGAACTGAACCGATTAAAAGATGAAGTACGATTACAACTACAAGAACACGCTGATGATAGTATAGAAATGAACACTCTCACACCAACACAAAATCAAATAGAAGACGACAATCAATCACGACATCACTTTCAATCACAATCACAACCGCACACACAAATGTCACACATATCCACTCAAACAGAGTACATAACATTAACGGTAGAGAACGATATTGAAACAATAATAGAACATAATCCTGTAATAGAAGTACACACCCAAGAAATTCTTGATAAATTTAGATCAGCTATCACACAATACTCTGGTATGGATCCAGTTGTACGACCTAAATTGCCTAAGCTAAAATATAGCTTCAAGCTCTTTCATTTAACAAATTTGTTTAACCAAAATATACTGAACCAATTTCTTACCGACGATACTCAACTCACAGATATACACACACTTATATATTGTACTGCATTAGTTATAACTGAAGAACTAAATTACAAAGTAATAGATAGAATAGGTAGCATAAGATCAAAACATAGCAATAAACCACCATGGCAGGTAAGATTAGAAAAAGACATAGAAAAGCTTAGGGCTGATTGTGGTAGACTCACACAATACATAAATAACAATAGGTCAAGTAAAGTAGTTAAGAAAGTAGAAGCAATTTTTAAAAGCAGAACACTACACACCAAACATGAAGATAGTAATAAGAAACCTGAGGAATTTTTGGACACACTAAAACAAAAACTAGCACTAAAAGTACATAGGCTAAGGAGGTACACAAAAGCACAAGAACGGAGAAATAATAACACGTTGTTTGCTAATAATGAAAAGCTATTTTACCGAAACCTTTGCAAACCACAAAGGGAAACTGATACAACCACAAATACAGAAATACCTACACAAACAGAGCTTGAGACATTTTGGGCAGGGATATGGGAGAATGAAGTACAGCATAATGAAAAAGCAGGATGGATTGCGGAAGAATTAAACAAATGGAGCGAAATAGACGAGATGGAGTTTGAAGAAATAACAGAGTCAGATATAAGGAGTATTACAGCTAAACTACACAACTGGAAAGCACCAGGTGTAGACAAAATTCATAACTTTTGGTTTAAAAAATTGACAATATTACACAAATACATTGCTAAAAACTTCACTGATTTAATATTAGAAAAACAATATATACCTGAATTCATTGCTACCGGAATAACATATATGCTACCCAAAACTAAATTTTCACCACTACCTTCCCAGTATAGGCCGATAACATGTTTACCCACAATATACAAGATTCTCACATCTGCACTAACTAGGAAAATTAATACACATATTGAACACAATCAGATTATAGCAGAGGAACAGAAAGGATGTAGGCGGGGCCACATGGGATGTAAGGAACAGTTAATCATAGACTCTACAATACATAAACACGCCACCACCAAAAATAGGAACCTACACTGCACATACATAGATTATAAAAAAGCATTTGACAGTATTCCTCACTCATGGTTGTTACAAATATTACAAATATATAAAATTAACCCTAAAATAACTCATTTTCTACGTAACATAATGCCGTTTTGGAAAACATCACTCCAATTAAATTGCTCAGATAAAAACATTACTACCCGAGAGATATCTATTAAAAAGGGTATTTATCAAGGAGATTCCTTAAGTCCACTGTGGTTCTGTCTAGCTCTAAACCCCTTGTCACATCTACTGCATGGTTGTCGAGCTGGATATAACTTCAAAAACACATCTACCGAAACAAAAATCTCACATCTTATATATATGGATGATATTAAGCTATACGCGAAAACAGATAACGAAATGAAAAAATTAGTAGAAACAACAGCAGCATTCAGCAAAGACATAAATATGGAATTTGGGTTAGAAAAGTGCAAGACATTACATATAATAAAAGGCAAGATCCGGCCCGGTAACTATGCAGTAGATGATATTAACGATATAACAGCAATGGAATCAACCGATTTTTATAAGTATTTAGGATACAGACAGCTAAAAGGATTAGATCATTCAGCAATAAAGGAGACACTAACTAAAGAATATAAAAGCCGAATTAACTCAATTTGCAAAACTCAACTGACTGGAAAAAATCTTATTAAAGCAGTTAACACCTATGCTATCCCGATTATGACATATTCATTTGGTATAGTAAAATGGTCTAAAACTGATATAGAACAAATAGAAAGAACTACACGCACCACATTAACGAAACACAATAATCTACACCCCAAATCTGCAATAGAAAGGCTTACTATAAAGAGACAGAATGGAGGTCGAGGATTAATTGATATACTGCATCTCTGGCAGAAGCAACTACACAATCTAAAAATATTCTTTCATATGAAAAGCCAATCCAGTGACATTCATAAAACAATAACTGAAAATGACCACAATTTCACTCCACTAAACCTACATGAAACCTTAAACACACAGAATCGTGACATCGATGATCCGCAAGTATTAAAAATAGAAAACTGGAAAAAGAAAACGCTTCATGGACGACACCCTCATGACCTAGAACAACCTCACATAGACCCGACGGCCTCAAATAAATGGCTTCAGATAGGTAACTTATTCCCAGAAACAGAAGGTTTCATAATAGCCATACAAGACCAAATAATAAACACTAAGAACTACCGAAAATTTATCATTAAAGACCCTACAGCTACAAATGATAAATGCCGCAAATGTCACACACAATCTGAAACTATACAACACATAACCGGAGCATGCACTACACTCACACAAACAGATTATACACACAGACATAATCAAATAGTTAACATTGTACACCAAAGCTTAGCACACAAACACAATCTCATACAAAACACCAACACACCATATTACAACTACAAGCCTGAAATAATTCTCGAAAATACCTCACACAAATTATATTACGATCGCGCCATACTCACTGATAGGACCATTCACTATAACAGACCAGACATTACATTACAAGATAAAATAAATAAAACTACTTACCTGATAGATATCGCAGTCCCGAATACCCATAATCTACAGAAAACCATTACCGAAAAAATAAATAAATACGCTGATTTGAAAGACGAAGTTATGAGGATTTGGAGACAAGACAAAGTCTATATAGTTCCAATAGTAGTGTCCACTACCGGAGTTATTCCTAAACATCTTCATCATAGTTTAAAACTAATAGACCTCAAAGATAATATCTACATACCCATCCAAAAAGCCGCTATTCTGAACACATGCAGAATTGTGAGAAAGTTTCTGCAAATAGACGATACTGAAAACTCACACACACTAACACAAGACACACACACACCAACACAAGACACACACACACACTAACACAAGACACACACACACCTCATTTACTTGGTTCCGGCCCGTAAATGTGGTTAAGACCAACTCATTGAGTTGAGAATAAAAAATGACACTAAGATAATAATAATAATAACCCCGCAGGGGCAGCTTGTGGCGAGCTGTTGGTGAGTGGCGACACCACGAACCCTGATTCTCCCGAGGGTTGGAATTCATTCCGCCCCGCCTCTTGTGCTTGCCTTTATTGGCCGGCCAAGAGTGGAGTCGCAAGAGCGGAACCTATGCTCCAGGTTGGAAGTGTAAAATGTCATAACGCCGGGGGCCTGCTGACCGACTTCTGTATCGCGATCTTGCACCCCGCAGACTCACCTCTCGACAACCTTAGCCGCTCAACGGGTGTTGCTCCATGGCCGCATTATGCGTGGCTATTTTAATGGGGCCCATGCAATGAGTTGGCGAGTCACCACCTGCCTTTTTAACAATTTTGAAACTTATTGTCATGGCAGGCGTCCGTTAGTCTCCCCCCATAGCCCATTCACCAGTCCATCCAACACTCAACCCCATAGCCCATAATCTAGTTTCCATTATTCCAATAGTCTCTGCACCTGGCGGGGACCATCCCCGGGTGTATCATATTGTGCGCTCGGGGGTGGTATCCGCCATGTGTGTGTCTATCCCTAGCATATTAAACTCTCTTAAAAGGGCCTCTACGTCTTGGCTTCGGCCCGACGCACGCCTTCCAAAGGCCCGGGACTCCATAGTCCCGAGAGTCACGGATCAGAGAAACATAATAATATTCATTTATTTCAAGTGACCAGGACTCAGTGTGTTAGTAACAATTTTTCTTACTCCTATGTTAGTTTTAACATTCTAATCTTATCCTAATAACAAATTGACAGTCTGCATGCGAATCACCACCACTAGCCCCCCACCTAGGTGGAAAGCTTGCAGCAGCGACCCACATACAAACAGTCAAGTCTGCTCGCTATACAGCTCAGAATACTGTTGGAGCTGGCCCGCACCCGACGCACCAGAGACGCACATCGCTTTCTCATAGTAGCGTAAAAGCAATCTACACGAGCCTCGGCAAACATCCCTGACGCGCTACAGTAACGGGACAGCCCCATCAGCACTCTGAACGCGTTATTATATTGAATACGAAGGACACTGTACGATTTCTGCGAATAATCTGCCCACAGACTGCACGTGTAAAAAAAAGTGCAATATGCACGAAATAAGGTTTTTTTGACACCTTCTGAGCAACGTGCAAATCTACGAGCCATCATATTCGCCCTAATCGACAGCGCCCTCCGCTCCCTTTCAATATCTTCATTGTCCTTCATGTCAGCGGCCAAGAGATGTCCAAGGTACTTAAATTTATAAACTCTAGTTAGCAGTGTTCCATTTAACCTCACCGGAGGTATGGTTTCTGGACATCTCGTACCGCCGCCACCAAAGACCATGACATTACTCTTAGCCACGTTATAGACCAAACCATGAAGCCTGGCATAGTCTTCACAGATAGCCACTAGCTTTCTAAGACCACAGACTGAGGCACTCATTAATGCCATATCGTCGGCGTAGTTAATGTTGTTAACACATACCCCGTCAACATAACAACCCGCCCGCTCCCTGCTGAGCGCCTCAATTAGATCGTTGACGTATAGATTGAAGAGCGTAGGTGAGGTTAACCCCCCCTGCCTCACCCCGCACTCCAATCCATACTGCTCAGACAAGGCCCCCGCCCATCGTACTTGGTTGATCTGGCCTCCGTACCAGCATTTCAGAGTGCTTATCAGTTCCGCTGGAACTCCTGCTTTCTCAAGCATACTCCATAGAATACCATAAGAAACCCGATCAAAAGCTTTAGAAAGATCTAAAAAGCCGGCATACACAGGAGTTTTCCGGTCTGTGTAGTACCTAACAGCCCACTTAAGAGACAGAATAGCACTCTCAGTGGACAACCCGGCCCGAAATCCGAACTGATTGTCGTGCAATCGAATGTAGTTGTTAAGTATTTTGTTTCGGTTCTAATATTCTTTTTAAAAATAAAAAAGCCTCAAAACATTGAGAGGCCTATGTCTAGAAGTGGACTGCGCTAGGCTAATTAATCAATTACTCTGCAAAAAGTCATTTGATTTAGAATTTTAACCGCATTGCATTAAAATCTATTATTTAATGGCGTTTTTTGCAGTGGCCGTGGCACCATTGTGGTGTGGCTTTAGCAGAATCGAGGCCATGGCCCTAAAGGCTTCCTATGGCCCTGTAGACCGGAGAAAAGGCCTAATCTATCTTTATATAGATGACCTATGAAATACATTGTGTGTGATGTTAATAAACAATCTGATAATGTCAGAATTAGGTCTTATGCATGACCTGTGACATGAATAATCAAACAACTATGTATTTATCTAATTAGCTCAATGTTTTAGCATTTAATCAATATTCTAGAAAATTCTACATGATGCAAAATAGAAGGCCTAGTTGGTTAAGGCATTCCCCCTGTAAGGGAAAGATGGTGGGTTCGAATCCCGCCCAAGAAGATTAATTTTTCCTTATGTATTCGAATAGAGGTTGTACTATTTAAAAGGCGGTAAAATATACTCCATTCTCCCCTATATGGATTGAATCGAATAATAGACAGATCAGGAAAGTGGAGAGATCGGAAGAGTGGATGTATGGTGCTATTGCAGGGGTGGAGAGCTACCAAAGTCTGGTTGTAGTATATTTATTACGACTCAATCCATACTAATATCATAAATGCGAAAGTAACTGTCTGTCTGTCGCTTTCACGCCTAAACCACTGAACCGATTTTGGTGAAATTTGGTATAGGGGTAGATTAGACCATGAGAAAAGACATAGGCTAAGTTTGGTCGCGATAACCGATATCCACGCGGGAGGAACCGCAGGCAAAAGCTAGTGATTGAATAAAGCAATGTCTTACAAACTAAATAACAAGCTTATATACTGATTTATGCACCATTGGTGGAGTGGAAGCGATGCTTGTGGTCTCGTCCTACCTTTTCGCTGACTTGCATATTTTGTGTTATGGCAGAGGACGTTATTTCTTAGCTTACATCATTATTATTTATGCATTCTAATTTCCTTATAGAAATCACGTTCTTGTCTGCCATAGTACCGGAGGGAACGGTAAGCTGAATGTGAAAGCCCACGATGTGAAAATACCATTTTCCGTATAAATGAAATGAAGCAGCATGATCTAAAGATAAATACTTACAACCTGGGCCAAAGGTTTCATCGTTGAGTGCATCATATTCATCCTCTGATGGTTCCCCACCGCCTTCGTCGTCATTTAAGTTCTGCGAACAAAAAAAAACGGTAAGTTTTCTTAAAAAAATACCTTTATGATTACTTTAGGAGCGTCGGTAGCTTAGTGGTTAAGGAGTCGGCCTTACGATCGAGAGGTCTCGGGTTCGAATCCTGACCATAACACTACTGACGTGAACCCACTCCTAACACAAGCAATTTAGCTTAGCTGGAGGGGTTAGAGCGAATATTAGTAACTTCGGTTCTAATATTATTTTGTAAAAAAAAAAAAACATTGGTCAGGTGGGACTTGATCCTACGACCTTTCCCTTAAAAGGGGAATGCTTTTCTTGAAGACGTGAAGAGTGGCTCATTAGGTAAAATCTTGAGCAATTAATTTTTCCTAGTGTAATTTTTTTTTTTTTCATTTCAAGTTTAATTTTTCCTACTAATATTGTAATTTTTTTTTTATATCTTTAACCAGATTTGTGGTTTTACGGAGGCAAGTGCCTATAAAAGAGGGCCAGACCGACAGGTATGGCCCTGGGTCAGCCGAGGTGCGAGGGATATGTCGAAGACAACCTCACTTTCAGCCTAGCACGACAACCGACAGACGGCGTGCGGTTTTAGTCGGTTCGAGTCCGACATAACCTCCCTCAGCTCCGGCGGGGGAGGTATCCGAGGGGATTTCCGCACAAAAAAAAACCAATCACATGATGCTATTTTCTTGTACATAATCCGCGTTAAGTTCGAAATAGAAAGGTATCGAACACACTACTCCTGTTCCCACGACCCAGGTAAAGTTCCTTAAAATTTCTGTGAGCCTGGTACTTCATGCCAATGTACCAGGGTCACAGAAACACTGATCCCGTGACCGCGATCCACAGCAACCAATATCTTACATTTTGTTTGATTGCAATCAAACAGAGACCAAAGACCTTTCTAATTTGAATGAATTTTTATAGAATTTATTATGCTAACTTTTAAGTTAAGTCTCAATTGAGCATTTCATTTTTTCCGATATTTTAAGACCTTTCTAATACAAAAAACCGCATCAAAATCCGTCCAGTGGTTTTTGCGTCCATCGCGAACAAACATTTCCAATGTAAGTACAATTAAATAATACATAGTATAGTACAGAAGATACTTATAATAAAACAACATAATCAACCTCTGTGTTCTCCTGTGAAATAGGTGGACGTGGAACACAACACACTCATGATTCTTAGTATTATGAGAGGATATTCAAATGGCGAAATTATGAATAATAGGTTGACCTCATTAACAAGCTTGAACACAAGGAATTTAGAACCATAATATAACATAAGATAAACTCACGCCTATATTCCCCGAAGGATTAGGCAGAGGTGCTAGCACCCACATTTCGCCAGTTTATGTTTAGATCCCAATGTAATAGGTGGCGAGCCTATTGCCATTAACCGGGCACTTATAAACCTGCGATAAATACACACATAACTTCGAAAAGCATCGAAAAGTTATTGGTGTGTGCCATGGTAAGCCAGTCCATTACCCATACCACTAAGCTACCGCAGATTATTCAGTCATCATGATTCTTAGTATTTTGAGAGGATAATCAAATGGCTAAATTATGAATAAAAGGTTGGCCTCATTGACAAGCTCGGACACAAGGAATTTAGATCCAAACATATATTATTCATTGTATTTCTTGTTTTGCATTGGGCATTTTTGAGATGAGAAAGAACACTACATTAGACCTCAATGTTTGCATCTTTATTATTGAGTCAACACTCGTGCTGCTGACCCTGTAAGAACAAAGAGTTTCTGTGCTGTCAGTGCAGAATGTCCACAGCAATTAGGACATCTTTAGGTATAACCAACTCACAGTGATGATACAATGCGCGAACGCTTGGGGTGCGGCCGCCTCCTTCTGCGAGCAAGTAATGCTCAAGAAGGAGGCGGCCGGTCGGGTCCGGACTAGACTCCGGGCCCGGGAAGCCCGTGAAGAGCGAAGGCGAACCGGACGTCGGAGGTCGTCCGGTTCGCCTTCGCTCGTCGTCTGGCCTGGGGGTGACCGGTGGAGCCGCCGCCCACCCTAGCAGAAGCAGGCTGCGGCGGCGGCGCAAAGTGCGCCTCCCCGTACCCGGGGCTAGTTGGGGACACCGAGGTCCCCACAACCCGAAGGGGACCATCTCAAAAGAGATGGTCCTGGGTCTGCCGGGGTGCGAGAGATATGCTTTCGGCAATCTCACCTCCGGCAACCAAGGACCCAAGACGGCGTGCGTTTTAGTTGGTTCGAGTCCGACATAAGCGCCTCCACCGGCTCCGTGGGGGTGGTATCCGTGGGGATTATGCGCAAAATAAAAAAAAAGGTATAACCAAAGATTTAACTGATGAAGTTGGTCTGTATAATACGTCTCTGTTTACCCCTTACGGCCTTAGGGGATTTGTTGTGAATATCTAATGATACGGTATTAGACATTCATATTTTCGACAACTTTATTTTTAAGTCGCACGTAATAATTAACCTGTTGTCGTCTAGAGGGACCTTTTATGTGATAGTAAGAGTTTTGTAACATAAGAACCCAATAAAAATTGCTCAATTCAGGAACTCAAACCGAGACATCCACCATCTTTTTTTTTCTACTCATATCTGCAATCAGTCTTTGACTATGAGCACTGAGCAGACTTTAAGTGTTTAGTATCTTCTGGAAGGTACATGCTCCACCTGATGGAACATGTTTACCATGGCCTATGGACATGTGCAACAGGGAGTCACACTATTGCTGCTGACCCTCTAATAACAGAGTTTCTGTACCGTCATTGCAGAAGATAAAGCAGGACAAGCCTTTGGCTTTACAATGCCAACACAAAAACTCTCCAGTAAGCTCTGACTACCTTACTCACTACAGGGAGCGCAACACGAGGTTATTTATTTATTTATGCACAAGTACATAGGCGGACTTATTACCACAGGCATTCTCTACCAGTCAACCAAAGGTGGTGCAGAGAAAGACTCAGTAGATGCATTATTAGAGTAACATTGTATGGAGAGAGCGTACTGAATAATTTTAGGGAGTGATACTATAAGTACATACCTGCCATGAGGCATGTATGCCAACATACCTCACGACAGGCATGCACCTATAATGTCTGATAATAATTTAGATACATATAAGTAAACAGGTGCACTTACATAAAATATACATTCAATTCAATTGAAACCTTTTTATTAATTAAATGAGATTTTACATAGTATATTACAAATTTTGAGAGTGTAGTAGATGTTGCACCGCTGTCCTCTCAATCAATCTGCCCCCGCGGCACAAAGGTCTCCCCCATTAGCCTCCAATTCCCTCTGTTCCTCGCCAGCCCCTGCCACAAAGCGCCAGCAGTATTTCTCAGGTCGTTCGACCACCGTGCGTGTTGTCGGCCTCTCCGACGTTTGGTATTCTGGCGGGGTGCCCATTCTGTTACTTTCCTGGACCATTTTGGCCTTTGGTCTCTGAGCAGGTGTCCCTCTCCATTTTAGTTTTCTTGTTCTGGTTATGACATCTTCCCATTTGGTGATCATCCTGATGTCTGCGGCTCTTTGCCGGTCTTTTCTTGTGTAGCTCAGTATACTCCTTTCCATACTTCTCTGGCAAGTCACAATTGATTCGTTTTTTTTTGCTTAGTGATCCATGTTTCGCAACCATATGTTAGAATGGGTAGGATGTAGGTGTTGAACATGCTTCTTTTGATCCTTAGTGGGAATTCTTTATTTTTCAGGATCTAAAATCTTTTCCAGGCATTTGAGATTCTTATCTCTACTTCCTGTTCGGCCTGTTCCGTCATGGAGATGATTTGTCCCAAATAAATATAAGTTGTCACATATTCTAGGTCTTCGTTTTCTAGCATGATTTTCTTTAGTGTTCTGTTTGTCATGGCTTTTGTTTTTGATTTGTTCATTGTTAGGCCTACTTCTTGGCTTTTTGTTGCTAGTTATTTAATCATATGTCGCAGTGTTCCAGGATTATCAGCTATGAGCACAATGTCGTCTGCAAATCTGAGGTGGTTGATCCTTTCTCCGTCTATGTTGATTCTGCAGTCTGCCCAGTCTAGCATTCCGAAGATTTCTTCTAGCACACATGTGAAGAGCTTAGGTGAAAGTGGATCTCCTTGTCTGACGCTTTTGTTGAGAGGAAATGATTCTCCCAGCGTTTCCAGCTTCACTTTAGCCGAGCTGTGGCTGTAGACATTCCTTATGAGTCTGATGAATTTATCTTCAACACCCTGGTTTTTAAGTGCTCTCCAGATATATGGTTGTTCTAAAGTGTCGAAAGATTTGTTGTTGTCGATAAACGTCAAGTACAGGGGGTATCCATATTTTTGGCACTTTTCGATAAGTTGTTTCAGGGTGTGCATGTGATCTATTGTGGAGAACTCTGAACGGAATCCAGCTTGCTCTATAGGTTGTTGTTCACCTAGCTGTTTTGTGATGCGGTAATAATATAACACAATACAGTAGGTACATATTATTATGGACGCAGTATTCTGTAAGGTCGAAGGACCCAGTCGGACTGCTCAATTTGGACGGAAATACCATTGTGTCCTACCTCTGTCACCGTTCTCAGTATCTGAGCTCTAGGGTCACGGTCAATATTCTAGAATGGTACTCAGTCCTGAATCACGATTTAAAACTAGATCTGAGGCCTGCGGAAAAGCTTGTAATCTAGATGACAGTTCGAAAGTCATTATGAGAGTCGGTTCACAAACATGTATAGTCTGAAGGAAGACTTTCACAGGAGACCCTCCTTCCACCAAATCGTGTATTTTACCATGTGTACCTGGTTCAGGCACAATTTAGATAATATCCCTAAGTAAAGACCTATGTATACCTGACTGCACAAATAAACATAATTATACATACATAAGATAATGCACAATGTAACAATGCACGATATATTAAGATACGATGTAAAATAACTGTACGATTATAAAATATATTTGATTTGATTTGAATACCATTGGTCTGTTTATAAGTCTTTTTTAATTGACAGATTTTTATTATTTGATGACTGATTACATCAGGAAAAATGAATTACTCAGGTGGGCTTGAACTTGAACCCACAACCTTTCCCTTACAGGCTCAGTAGCTCAGTTGGAAGAGCATTCCCCCTGTAAGCGAAAGGTGGGTTCAAGACCCACCTCAGTAATTTATTTTTCCTGATATAATAGAATTGTATAGTAGCATGATAAATGCTATAAAATTACATTCAAATATTATGATGTCTATATTCATTCCATTTCAAATTACACACTGCAGTAGCCTACTGTGTAGCTGTATGTACTGTAGGCTACTGTGGTAGCCTAGTGGTATGGGTAATGGACTACTGAGACGAGGTCTCGGGTTCGATCCCAGGTTTACCATGGCACACACCAATGACTTTTCGATGCTATTTGAAGTTATGTGTGTATTTATCACAGGTTTATGAGTGCCCGGTTAATGGCAATAGGCTCGCCACCTATTACATTGGCACCTCTGCCTGAATATAGGCGTGAGTTTATGTTATGTCAAATGACACTAATCAGATATATCTCCTCAGACTAATCTTTTTTTTTTCTCTTAATCAGAAGCATGGCTCGCATCAACAATAGTGCCTGCAATACAGCAATTGGCTCACCCCTATTATGTGGGATCAAATACAATGATTGGTGAAATGTGGGTGTTAATTCACCTCTGCCTAACCCTCTGGGATAAAGATGTGATTGTATGTATATTATCTCCTTTGTGGACTGTACATCAAAAGCTCACAATAAATGTACCATTTTACATGACATATAGGACATCTCTATCAATATTGTTAAATATACCACACATATGGTACATCCCTAACAATATAAATGTACTATGAAATGGTACATAGTACTGACTCCTATTTTTGTTTAGCACTGACACAATACATATAAAAGTGAAAGATTAGACTCAGTCTGTACACATAAGTCAATGTGTACTTCTGTCTGATATCGTACGTTTCACAACAGCTATGACTCAGAAACTACTATAAATATCATGTTTTCATTTCAAAAACATGTATTCCAGAATCCTGTTGGGACATGCTAACAAGTTTTTTTGGCGCGCGAATCCATGATATGCGTGTAAACACGTAATTTATGGCATAATCCAGTGCTATACGTGTTTTTCTGGAAAATGTTTTGAGAAATAAACAAATGACAAGTAGAAATCGTGAAATATATAATTATAAAACATATAGGTAGTACTGTTTTCGTTTTTAACGTTTACCGCCAATTGGTACAGAAATAAACAATGTAAATTTGCTTATTTTAATGCAGAGCCCGTAAATATTGCATAGAAAGTGAGAATGCTCAATCATTTATTGAAATTGAGGCATTCAGAGTGGCGTGCTGGCAAACATCCCTCGCACAGATATAAGGTTATTATATATCAAAATGATCGTTTTTTTACATACAACAACGTTTAGACTCACCGATAACGATGTATCGAACCCGAAGAAAGAGTCTGCCATTGGAAATTTTCATATATCATGGACAGAAATGACATGACTTGTCACGGTACATATGTCGCAATGGCGAACGCAGCCATGACATTTTGTATAGAGGGGTACTCGACCATAGAATATATTTATGTTTATGTAATATTTGGTTAGGTAATAAATCTAATGGGTTACTTTAGCTCAACATTGTGTTATGTTGTGCTGTGTTATGACATGTGATGCCTGTGCGCTCCTTTGCAATGTAACTGGTGCAAGTAGGCTACAAAAAGTCAACTAAATTACATAAACATTTGTTGCCATTAAATACACTTAACATTTACTATTTAGTTTAAGATGTATTTCGTTACGATTATATTTATATTACTGGCAACACTAAGCGACACTTTGGGAGACGGTTAGTTCCCATTAAAATCTTCCCCTCTTTGGCGCTAACTTTCAAGTGGCGTCGATGTATGTTTGGCGACAGTTAGTTTTTGCCATGTCTTCGTCTTTGTTATAATGTACCTAACCGTGCCTTTGTGTTGTGAACACTTATAATTTATAAACAATAGAATTACATCCGTAGATATGTAGCGATGTAGTAGTGTACTTATTGATATATATACATGTAACAAGCATTCTTATTTACCTTTTTTTTTACCACTTAGGTGGCAGACAAGCACACGGCCCACCTGATGAAAGTGGTTACCGCGGCCTATGGACGTATGCAACACCAGGGGCGTTACACTCGCGCTAACTACCCTGAAGAAACCTTCTAATGCCCCTCTTGAAGAACCCCATATTGTAGTCGCTTGGGAAAACCATGGCAGGAAGTTCATTCCACAGCTTGAGCGTACGTGGGATGAAGTTCCTTTCATACCGCACGGTGCGCACCGTATTCGAATGCAATGTGTGGGGATGAATTCCCTGTCTATGGCGAGCGGTGCGATGATAGAATGTAGCTGTGGACATCATATCAATTAATTCATCTGAGCACAAACCATTATATTACCTACACAAAGCAGATCCAAAAAGTGCAACATGGCACCTTTTTTTCATGTTTCATGTCCCATCCTTGCGGTAATCCCCACGGATAGGACATGGAACCCTAACATCCCATACACTGTTAAATAGTCGTTTTATTATAATAATAAGTGCTCTAAAGTAGCATCAAATGTCTAGTTCAGTCTAGGCAGTAGAAGATGGACGAAGCAACGGGCAGAGGTACAAGTGCGAGCAGTAATGATTTTATGTAGGTAGTACATCCATATATGCCTACTGTAATATTTTTCTTTCTTTTGCTGTAGGAACTTTAAATATAGGTCGTCCACTGCCACTGGCCACATTTCAAGCATGTTTTAGTTCAAGACACATGTCCCGTTCAATACCTTACCCAAAGCCCAGGATCCAAGAATAAAAACTGTACCCTATTACTAAGGTTTGTCTCATGAACCGTGATAGTTAGACACAAACAGGCGAAAAATGTAGGTACAGACTTACATTAAGAAAATGAAAACAAGGGATGTACAGTTCGTAATAAATAATATCATCATATCAGCCACACAAAGTCATCAAGATCGCCGGGAAACGCTGGATGCGGGCTGCTTTAGATCGGTCATCCTGAAAGGCTATGGGAGAGCCCTATGTTCAATAAATAAATAGAAATAGAAATAGAAATTTATTTGCTCATAAACTTGTTACCATGTTTATGAGCAAATAAATTTCTATTTCTATTTTTATATAATATACTTAATCAAAATCCAAAACAAACCAACAGCTGAAAATTCAGTTAGCAGGTTAGCAGTTATTGAGTGTAGCAGATACAATGGAGTTATAGCTCTATTGTTTTCTGTTCTGTGGGCGTGTACTAATTCATTTTCATTCATTCATTCTATGCATTCTCACACCTCCTTTTGGTCCACCTCTGGTTGGATACGTTTGGGGAGCAAGCTTTCATCACTACACACATGACATGAGCTACATCTTATGTCACAGTCAGTGTGACATTGACAGTTAAGGTAACAGCTGTCACTGGCTGTCAGGCCTTGTCTGCTGCTTGGGCCTTGGCGTATGCCGCCAAGCCAAAATATCCTCTATTGTCTAAGCACAAATGAGTCAATTACCTTAATAGAGATTGAAGTGATTCCATACCGCAGTGGATGTGGAATAATTATCAGTCATGTTTTGTACTACAATTTTATTATTGCTTTGGACTAGTGTAGTAATCGACAGTTATTGTCCGTAAACGAATTATAATTTCATAGTTTAACTTGATAGCTTTCACCACCCAAAAGTGAAATATAACATAAATAGAGGAACTACGGTTAAAATAATACTGTTTCATACTATAATTTAAAAAGTTTCGCCTAATGCTACAGATAATGATCAATTATTGATACTGATACGATCAAATTGATCATCTAAACTAGTTTGTGTCTCAGTGTCTGTTTCGGTTTACGGTAAACTAGAGCGCTCCCAGGTAATTTTTTTAAACAATTTTTTTAAAAATTCTGAAGCTTAGGCACACACTCATGGAAATAAAGCCACTAAAGAATCCGATTTGAAAAATTGGTTTTATTTCATTTAATTCTTATGTAGTTATACATAGATATTAGGTTGTTACCTACATTCTTCTACATAAATATTACATTTTATTTTATTTCAGTTATAAACATGTAGATTTGCACATATAGTTCGATTCATATATCTTGGACATAAATTGCAAAATATAAAAGGCTCTTGCGCACGCAGATTGTTTTGTAATAATCTATTCTTGGTGAATTTGAGATCGTCCACCACAGTAGCTCAAAATATATCCAAGAAACTTGTACTTAGCGTATAGAACACATCTTAGGTCCAAAATATGTGAATCGAGCTATATTATGTATTCTTAAATCTTACAGGTTTTAAAGTGAATATATGAATTTGAAATAATCTTAATTAATTTCACCTGGCTTTTGCCTGCGGCTGCTCCTGCATGGATGTCGGTTATCGCGACTAAACATAGCCTATGTCCTTTCTCAAGGTGTATTCTACCCCTATACCAAATTTGATCAAAATCGGTTCAGTGGGTTAGGCATGAAAGTGTAATATACAGACAGACAGAGTTACTGCAAACCTCGGACTCCAAGTATGGGACCCGGACTAAAGCAAAGAAAATAATGACAGTTTATTATGCATCAGATAAATAAATATTCCACAACATTCCACACAATGCTACCAAAACACAACTAATTGTAATAGGTGGTCAGCAGTTGATTTCTAAAATTGACTGGTCACAACTACCGCAAGTCCTATTTGCAGGGGCTGTTTTACCAATTAACACAAATGTAAAAAACCTGGGTATCCTTATTGACAATACCCTTTCCTGGAGACCTCAACTCCAAGAAACAAGTCGGAAACTTTTTGCGTCAGCAGGTGCTTTGCGGCGGTTACGAAACTTCCTCCCAACTTCGACTAAAATTGCACTTGTTCAATCTCTCCTTCTTCCTTTACTAGATTACGCCGATGTCAGCTGTCCTGATCTCACTGAGGAGCAACTTGATAAGCTTGAGCGTCTTCAAAATTTTTGTATCAGATTTATATTCGGCTTACGTAAATATGATCACATTACTCAATTTCGTAACAGACTCAAGTGGCTCCCAATTCGTCTTCGCAGGAATGCTCATATTTTGGCATTATTGTATAACATTCTCTTCAATCCAGCTACTCCTACTTATCTCAAAGAACGTTTTACATTTCTCCAGGACACACATGCAAGATCCTTGAGGCCGTCTAGAAACTTGACACTGGGGTTGCCAGTGCACTCAACTGATTATTATAGCAAATCCTTCACTGTGAAGGCCATTGGCCTATGGAATGCATTGCCAGTAAGGATTAGAGAGGCACAATCCATAAATGTTTTTAAAACAATGGTAAATAATCATTACCTCTCTATAGCTACAATTGAATAGTTCAATGGCTACCCATTGAAAACTACTCACTTTCACATTTTATGTATTTCTTTAACTATATATGTATTTATGTATTATGGTATATTTTTCACGTTACACACTCTTTCATATGCTTATGTAACTACATCAATACTCACTTACATTATATAATTTTCATTCCTGTCCATCCTAAGGTTGCCTGGAAGAAATCACTTTTAGTGATAAGGCCGCCCATTGTGCATTTAACTGTAATTGTATCTATATCTGTGCAAGAATCTGTTACAATATTGATGTACAATAAAGAATTATCTATCTATCTATCTATCTAATGCTATCTTTTTTTTTTTTTTTTTTTTTTTCGTGCGGAAATCCCCACGGATACCCCCCCTGCCGGAGCCGGAAGGGGAGGTTATGTCGGACTCGAACCGACTAAAACCGCACGCCGACTGTGGGTCTTGGTGCTAGGCCGGAGGTGAGGTTGTCAAAGACATATCCCTCGCACCCCGGCTGACCCAGGGCCATCCCTTACGGTCTGGCCCTCCTCAGGAGGGGGGACAACGGTGTCCCCAACTCGCCCCCGGAATGGGGAGGCGCGCTGTTCAGCGCGCCGCCGCCGTGGCCTGCTTCTGCTAGGGTGACAGGCGGCTCCACCCGTCACCCCCAGACCCGCGCTCATGGGGGACGGAGGTCAGTCAGTGCCCTCCGACGCCCGAGTTGCCTGCGCGCGCGGGCGGCGCGATCCGCGAGTCTTTCTCGCTCGCGCCGCCTCTCCCGCTCCGCCGTCTCCTTCACGACCATTACCTGCTCGCTGAAGGAGACGCCGGCCGCCCACGCGTCCGCGCAGCGGACCATTGCTGTGAGCAGGGTGGCGAGGGTGAGAACTCTCACTCCCAGGGCCGCCACTAGCTCCCGCCTCGGTTCGGCCCATGCCGGGCACTCGGTGAGCGTGTGCAGCCCCGTATCCTCGCTCGCGTCGCAGTGATGGCACTCGGACGTTGGCTCTTTTTCGATCCGACACAGATACCTCCCGAAGCACCCGTGCCCGGTGATAATCTGCGTCAGTCGATACGAGAGGCTGCCATGTGGCCTCTCGAGCCATTCCCCCATGATGGGCCTTACCGCCTCTATGACGGCATGCCCTGCGCGTCGTTGCTCAAGTCGTCGCTCCCACTCCGCCACCATGATCCCGTGGAGCCGGGACCTCTCGGCCCGAATGTCTTTGGGCTCGGGATCGAATCCCCGCTCCCGCGCCTCCTTACGGAACCGATACAGTGCCGCAAGGGATCTCGCTTCCAGGATCCACGGTGGCGATCCGGCTAGGAGACTCGCCGCTTCAAAGGATATCGTGCGGTACCCCCTAATGGCCCTGTAGGCCATCGTCTGCTGCGGAGCATGCAGCAGTTGCACGAATCTGGCCCGCAGCGCGTCCGCCCATACGGGACACCCGTACAGGGCCATGGACCGCACGACACCCGCGTAGAGTCTCCTGCAGGAGTCCTCTGGGCCCCTCAAGTTGGGCAGCAGCCGCACCAGCGCGTTAGCTGACACCAACAGTTTGGGGCGCAGACTTCGGAAGTGCTCTCCGAAGTCCCACCGACCGTCAAGTACGAGCCCCAGGTATTTCAACCGGGGCTTGATGTCGATGGGAGTACCTCCTACTGTCAAGCTGGATCCCGGGGGTGGCCCGCGCCGAGGACCGTGAAAGAACAAGGCCTCGGATTTGTGCAGAGCCACCTCGAGACCCAGCCGCCGGATCCGATCCACGACTTGAGCAACAGCGGTCGTGGCCCTCTGGGTCGCCTCGCGGTGTGTAGCGCCACTCACCGTCACTAGCGTGTCGTCCGCGTAGCACGTGACGGTGGCCCCGAACGCGAGCTCACCGCGAAGCACCCAGTCGTATCCGATGTTCCACAGGAGCGGCCCCAGGACCGATCCCTGTGGGACACCGCACGACATCTCACGCCTACCGACGCCGGTCGTACTTGGGTAGATGACGGCCCTCTCCGTCAGGTACGCCCCGACTATGCGGCGGAGGTAGAGAGGCACATCGTGGTACACGAGCGCCTCCCTGATGCAACTCCAGGGCAAGGTGTTAAACGCGTTGGAGATGTCCAAAGACACCGCCAACATCACCTCGCCCCGGGCAACCGCATCCTCCGCCAGAGTCCTCACGCGCATGATGGCATCCACAGTGGAACGCCACCGGCGGAAGCCGTACTGCGTATCCGCTAGGTCCGGCCCTACTCTAGAGAGGTGCTCGACGAGGCGCTTGGCAATCACTCTTTCGAAGAGCTTGCCCACCTCGTCGAGCAACACTATGGGCCGGTACCCGGACGGCTCGTCCGCCGGGCGTCCGTCCTTGCGGATGAGGACCAGTTTCCCCGTCTTCCACATCTTCGGAAACTGGCCCCGCTCCAGGCATGCGCTGAGGAACCCTCGCAGTCGGGGTTCGAGACCGTCTTCTCCTAGAGCTAGGACCCACGCACGGCCTGGAATGCCGTCGGGTCCCGGGGCGGTGTTCTTCTTGGCTCTAAGCCGTCGCACCGCCAGCTCTAGTTCTACCCAAGTGACCTCGGGCACGTCGTCGTCAATAACCACGCCGGGCGCATCAGGCGACCGAGGTGGCGGAGTCATCTGCGGCGGAACGTGTTCCGCCCGCGCCGGGAACAGGGACACACAATGCTATCTAGACCCATGGTAAGCTTTACTAGCTTGTGTTATGGAATCTAGATTGCGGATAAACATACTTAAATACTTTTTCTTTGCAAATACATACATATTATACATAGAAACACTGAAACCAATTGCAAAAAGCTATATTCATGCATATATTTGCACTGAGCGGGGATCGAACAGTCGCGTGCACTACTGCCACGCCACAGAGGCTGTCAAAAGGTATACGTCGGGACACGTATCTTGGCTCAAAATCGCGAGACAAAAAAGACTGGTGCGTGGATTGTTTTGCAATAATCTGTGTATGGTGAACTTAAGCTCGTCTACCGCCGTAGCACCCCATACTATCCTCAAAAGACACCCAGAAAACGGGCACTGCGTATTTAGAGCACATTTTACACATTAAGCGTCGGTAACTTAGTGGTTAAGGAGTCGGCCTTACGATCGAGAGGTCCCGGATTCGAATCCTGGCCATTACACTACCGACGTGAACCCCACTCCTAGCACAAGCAATTTAGCTCAGTTAGAGGGGTAAGAGGGAATATTAGTAATTTTGGTTCTAATATTCTAAAAAAAAAATTAGGTCCAAGATTTATGTCCCGAGCAATAGTTGAACATAAGCGAACTACTTATAGGCATAGACAACTAGAAACACAAGTGTTCATAATTTAAATAAATTAATTGGTTAACAGTGTTTCATGAGGTCGCATGCATAATTTTAAAGTCATAGAAGGCAGTATGACAATGATGAAATGTCAATAAGCTTTGTATTGTATAAATTACGAAGGCTGCGGCCGGAGCACTTAAAAAAAACCAATTTAAATTTAAAAATGATTTATTTTTAAGTAAACTTATTACAATTAAAATACTAATGGCCAGCTAAACCTATTGCTCCGATCAATGCTGTATCAGAAGTGACGCTTTCATGGCGCGATGTGCTGACCCTCCTGCCGTTGCCTATTCAGCATTTCTGCCTCGTGTCGCGAATTGCGCGTGTAACATGTTTACCGGAATATATCGAGGCCATGTCTTCGTCCGGTTGCCTATTCAGCATTTCTGCCTCGTGTCGCGAATTGCGCAAGAAACAAGTTGTTTACTGGAATATATCGAAGCCTTATCCTCGTCAGCAGATTGCCTGTACAACGCTGGCGTAACACATATATAAATATTATTACAATACAACTTGAAAGTCATTGGGTACATAACAAAACTGAGTCATCATCATCATCCACATAAAGACGTTAGTCCTGATTGCATCCGAGGCCACTGTGCCCTCGGAGCTCAGGGTCCGCCTTCCGGCTCTTCCTCCTCCACTTCGCACGATCTTGAGCGTCCAAGCTAGTGAGACCGTTTGCACGCATGTCACCGTCCACGACGCCAAGCCAGCACTTCTTGGGCCTACCCCTTCTACCTGGACCCGGTGGGGGTGCCATTGCCACTAACAAAACTGAGTACCTATAATAATAATAACGGAAATTAACGCGATCATGGTATAGGTACATACGTATACTATGTTTATGCGACGGTACATAGCAAAACAAAATATCGAGAATGTGCGGGTAGATGAAGAACCTACTACGTCACGGACTCGAAGGTGGCGGGTGTGCACTACTGAGCAAGTCAGCTTGTGACCACGGCCGGTGTAACCTGGCCGAAACGTCAGGCAAATCAAAGGTACCTATGTACCTATACCATAATCGCGTTAGTTCCCGTTATTATTATTATTGTATAAAACTGAGGCCGTAGGGCGTATTCTAGAATGACACTCAGCCTGAAACACGATTTATCTGAGGACAGATTGTATAGACAGATTGATAGTTTGACATAATATGGCCGGTACAATCTGTCCTTGTGTCGATGTACCATATTCTTTGAAATAAATCATTCATTCATTCATTCAGATAAATCGATATTCAGCCTGAGTGTCATTCTACAATACAGGCCGAAGTACTTTCATTTTATGTGTTTTGAATTTGGCGCCCCAACGGGGCTCCCTAAATTGGCGCCCACCAATTTCTTATACCACTTAGGTGGCAGGCAAGCACACGGCTCATTTGATGGGAAGTATAGATAGATACGAAGAATAAGACCACTCCAGCACTTCCTGTGGGTGTCGTAAAAGGTGACTAAGGGATAGGGCTGTTCTCCATCCGACAGTAAACATACAGCCCAAGACAAATGGCCCGTTGAACGGCAATAGCCTCGCCTCCGATTACGTCGTGGGACCGAAAATAATAATTGGCGAAACGCGGGTGCTAAATGCACCTCTGCCTACCCCTTTGGAGATTTCCAGATGTGAATATATAATCTGAGAGCTGGCACGATATTTGGAGTACATGCTTGTGCCAAGCTAAAACCTTTCAAACACCTCACCTATTATTCTCCAACACGAAGGTGCAGATCTGGCTGGTGAGTGACGGGGCTACATTTTTGAAAACATAAAAAAATGGTTAAAAAAACATGCTTGAGGCAATATGCAATTTGTATAATTTATCGTAGTTTAATGCTTAAAGAATATAAAAAAAGCCAGCTCATTTGGTCAGGGCTGTAATGCCAGCTCTCGTACTAATATGTATGTATGAATTACTAGATTGTTGAGTAAAATATATGACCTCCTAGATAATAACTTTAGGTAAAGTTATACAGTAAGCAGTAAGATCTATACTTGTTACTTATCTGTAATATAAATTAGAATTATTACACTGTGATTATGCCACTTAGTACTTATCTGATATCTACCAGACTAGACTAGCTTGTATCAGTTTTGCAAGCAAATAAATGTAAATACCTAAGTATAAAAATACGTTTTTGGGCCCCATCGGGTACCCCTGAGGCCAAGCCAGCTCCCCCTAAAAACATTGATTGATGAACTAGGATCTGGCTTTCATATCTCCAATGCGCCAGAGTGGCTCAACATATCTGGTTGATACGATGTGACGATCTTTGAGAAGATTCCAGCTAGAAACTTAGGTTTCACAGATGGAAGCGGGTTACCCTCAACCTCAAAAGAATATACCTTCTAGAACCAAGCGGTTCGGTGAATCATTCCTATGCCGCACCATTAAGACCTGGAACTGCCAGCTTACGTGTTTGCTTCTTCCTACAATCCCGGGTCCTTTAAGCGGGGCGTGAAAAGGCATCTGATGAGGCCGTCAAGCTGAGTGCCACCACTGGTTAACATGGTACATGTTTACGATGGTGACCCTCTTTCCAGGACTTTACCTTTAGCTTACCATCAGGCGAGGTGAAGTCAAATTGATGCGATGTGTTAGGATTTTAAAAAAATCCTGGTCTCATCCGGGCACTCATCTCGGAGTTCGGGGTCTGCTCTTCCAACTTAACCGCGTCTTGGGCCTTACTCCGAAAAACGAAACTATTCGTATCCGTTGACGTTTCCGTCATTTAGCTACCCCGAAAGTGTTTCGTGTCGGGCTTCGGATCCGTCTTCGTACGTTTGACATTGACGTTGTCGATCGTTGTCGGTGCACCTACTCCCAAAATACATTTGACGTTTTCGTAGTCGTTGTCAGTCGTTGTTTGACAAGTAATCTTGCGGATTATTAGGGTAAGCAGGGGGAATGGCGTTCACTTATGGCAAACACGGTATATTTTTTAAAATATCTATTAAAAATCATAATTAAGAAATGTAACAAAGTCTTTAACTATCGAGGAATCAACATTTTAACAACAAAAGCATATATCTTTTACCTACTAGTAGTAGGAAAACTTAAAAAAAAACACGTTTGAGCGGCATTGCCCTTGCCTTTTGGGTAATGCCGCTCAGGGTTATGAGTGATGTTTACTAACATGTTTTTTTAGAATGTAATAAGTTAGGTGCATTTTAATAAATATATTAATGAGATCAACCTTGTATTTTTTTTATACAATAAAAATTGCAGTTTTACTGTCAGAAAAGTAAAAGTAAAAACTAATTAACAACCTTAGTTCTTAACTTACCAACAACACCACGTAACCAAAAATTACATCAGTGCGGCCACAATAAAAAAACGCACTTTACAGTCGCATGACATGCGTTGACTGGCCGTTTGCATCCCAATCTGTTAGAGGACTCTACCCCGCGTATCTCACTCGGCGTTTCGTGTTGCTACATTGCATTTTGACAGAGTTACAGGGGTGAGCACCATTACCCCTGCTTACCCTTTTTGAAATTCAACGACGTCTATATAGCTATCGTAAGACTTTCGGAGTTGAATTTTAATCGAATAAAATGGCGAGATTTTTATTGTTGGACCAAAACAAGTTTTTAAGTTCGTTCACATTAAATCACGTAAATCCTTGAAAAATTACATTTTGGTGATCTAACGGTAACTTTGGAACCAAAATCTCATACATATTTTAATTTGACGCTGTTTTCATAAGAATACAACTATATTTTTTGATTTTTCATTTGTTAACGGTTTTTAGATTTTTAAAGTAGGTATACCTATTGGTCCAAACTATTTATCTAGATTCGAACGTTTGTCTATGATTACGAAAACGGCGGAATCCGTCAGTCGTCAACGAAAGGTTTTCGGAGTAAGGGAAGGTTCATATCTGACGGAACATGCGTCGCGTATTATCGGTCGCGTAACGCCAGAACAGACAAATGTATAGAAAAACACTTGACCGTTCACACTCAACCGATGCTACGTTAGTGCGTCGAGTGTGAACGGTCAAGTGTTTTTCTATACATTTATCTGTTCTGGCGTTACGCGACCGATAATACGCGACGCATGTTCCGTCAGATATGAACCTTCCCTAACTTTAATGGATCGTGTTCGTTCGGGTCGTTGTTCGTTTATTCGAACGTTCGTTCGTTTTTCGGAGTAAGGCCCCTTGATCTTCACTAAACATCGATATTTTCCAAAAAGCGACTGTCAGACTGACATCCACAAACCATTGACGAGCCTGGGGGTGATCGGTGGAGCCGCCTGTCACCCTAGCAGAAGTATCCGGGCTAGATGGGGATACTATGGTCCCCACAACCCGAAGGGGGCCATCTTGAAAGAGATGGTCCTGGGTCTGTCGGGGTGCTAGAGATATGTTTTCTGCAATCTTACCTCCGGCAACCAAAGACCCAAAGACGGCGCGCACGCCGTTTTATTCGGTTCGAGTCCGACATAACCACCTCCACCGGCTCCAGGGGGATGGTATCCGTGGGGGATTTTTACCCTCCTCAATCCATACCAATATTATAAATGTGAAAGTTACTCTGTCTGTCTGGAACGCTTTCACGCCTAAACCGATCAACCGATTTTGATGAAATTTGGTTTCTTGAGAAAGGACAAAAGCTATGTTCGGTCGCGATAACTGCAATCTAGCCGCTGACTTCAACTAGTTATACTCGGTTCAGAATAACATTTGACATTTCAACAAACCTTTTTTACTGGTAATTCAATCGATTATGACTCTTATTATTACTTGGCGGAATAACAAATAGCGGCTGCAGTAAATAGTTGTTTCTTAACGACTTTTTTTTGCTTTTAATGCCATCCTTAAACTTACGGAATAGGAGTCAACAGACCGTAAAAAAGGTTTGTTTAAATGTCTAATTTTATCGCGAATGGAGTATAAGTGGTTACAAAACATCGTTATTTTATATTGCTATTTTTGTTTGCAGCAAAATGTCTTGCCAAGTGAACGTGTCTCAAGGTATCTTGCAAGGGAAGCAGTGCAAGACTTTTTATGGCAAGAAGTACTACAGCTTTGAAGGCATACCATATGCTAAGCCACCAATAGGAAGGCTTCGGTTTTCAGTATGTACCCATAGCTTATATGCCTATAGGTATTATATTATAGACTATTACATTTTCTTGCACTCCATACATTTGCACTCCGCTTTACAAGCACGTGACGTCATATGCTTGTAACGATTTTGTATGGAGCGTTTTCGGCTGGCTCAGGAAATTGAATTTTCAAAATCAAATATCTTTGGAACAGTTTGCAGTTTGTCTTTCATTTTAACAGTTTGCACTCTCTGAGACACGTAGACATCTCAACGTGTTAAGAATGGTGACCCATTCTAAAACTGACCTGACTAGTCTTATTTAAACTTGTAATTATGCTAATTCTGTGTTGTTAAAACTAAATTAAGCAAAAGAATCTCTAAAATGGTGTTATACACCCAGATTGTATAGTCATTTCGTAGAAAAAATTATTATAGTGTGGTCAGAACCGACAGATTTTAGCCGGACAGTCTATGGCCGTGAGGCCAATGAACACACAATTAGCAGGCAGCCGGCCGGCCGACCAGTGCAAACAATTTTCGACCTTATTGACATCACCTAGAACAGAGCTTTTTTTTCGTATATTCGTGATCAGCGGCATCTATTTATTCGAAATGACATGTAATTAAGCAAATGTTATTATGTTCGAAAATAGTTTTTCTGTTCTTAGTAGTCCTTGTAGCCGGTTCGACTTCCACTAACGATTTTGCTAAACTGTGTCCAAAATCTGTTTTTACGAAACGACTGTACAATCTGGGTGTATAATACCATTTTAGAGATTTTTAGCGTATTTTTGTTAGTATTGATAACCCAGAATTAGCATCAATGTCTAGGATACTATTTGTAAAGTCACAAGCTCACAAGCTCTTCATTAGAGTGTATTCACAAATGTATATTTTAAACTACTCAAGTTTGTAAATTACTTTCAGGACCCTCTAGAACCGGAGAACTGGACGGGTATCCATGACGCGACCAAACCAGGAAATAAGTGTTGCCAGTTAAACCCTTATAGCAACACTCGCCTAGAAGGTTCTGAAGACTGTCTCTACTTAAACGTATACACACCAAACTTGCCAGCCGAAAAATTAGAAAAACTACCTGTATTATTTTTTATACATGGAGGTCGACTTATATTTGGGCATGGTCATTACTACCAACCGGAATATTTGATCAAACATGATGTTATATTAGTTACCATAAATTATAGGTTAAGTGTCTTAGGATTTTTGTGTCTGCATACACCAGAAGTGCCTGGCAATGCTGGATTGAAAGACACAATTATGGCTTTAAAATGGGTTAATAAAAATATCGGACAATTCAATGGAGACGCGAACAATATTACTGCAATGGGAGAAAGCGCGGGAGGAGGCGTTGTTCTGTCATATTTGACATCCAAAATGGCGGATGGTTTGTACCATAAAGTAATCGCTCAAGCAGGAGTTTCTATATCTGATTTGTTTTTGGATGAAGAATATGATCCTATAGAGCATGCTAAAACAATCGCTTCGAATCTAGGCAAAGAGTTCACAGATGTAAATAGTCTGTATGAATTTTTAATTGATTCTCCCATTGAAGATTTGATTATAGCTTTTAGCGTTGCTGAAATGAGTCGACCTAGCGGCGTGATCCGTGCTTACTTACTGCCTGTAGTTGAGAAAGAATTTAAAGGTGTTGAACGCTTTTTCAAAAGCCCTCCCCGAAATGATATGCCTTCGAATAATTTTAAAACAGTACCAGTTTTATCTGGTATCAGTTCACATGAGGGAGCTCTATTTTTACAAAAAGATGGAGAAGGAAAGGTTATTTACGAAAAAGACTTCTACTGTTTCATACCACACAACTTACATATAAAACGTGGTGATGACAGAGTTGCCAGATTCGAAAATAAACTTCGTGAATTTTATTTTAACAATAGTGAGGTGAATGATACAAAAATAAATGAATACATCGATATGATGTCTGATCGATATTTTAGTTTTGATATAATGAATAATATAGAAATAATATCGAGATGTTCTAAAGATGTTTACGCGTATAAGTTTCAATATCATGGGGATATGAGTACAAGAATTATGAAAAGTTTGGGGTTGAGAGGTGCGTGCCATGGTGATATGGTACAGTATCAATTTTATAGAAAAAATAAGCATGAAAGAGCTACTGAAAAGGATATTAAAATTGTGGAAATGCTGAGCGAGGCGTGGTGTAATTTTGCTAAAAATGGGTGAGTTTTTATTCTATCATCAACATCTATTAACTATTTACCAGTAACATCGTTAAGCCTAGTTCGCACTGCTTTAGTAATTTAGTAGAGTGGCGTGTAATATAGTGGCTAAACTACTCGCTACTACACAGAAATCGTTCGCATTACAGTTTAGTACTGTACGCAAGTGAGTGGTGTTGTGCATGATAAACGGGCGGCGGCCACTAATGAACTCGACTAAATCAACAGGTTCGGACTTGTTTAGCCGGTGAAACAGTGAGCACGGATGGCTCGGATGCGTGGTGAGAGGCGCTACTCGCCCGAAAAAATTGAGTAAAATGGGTCGACTCAACTAAATCATACAATTTGTTGTTGTTCGCACATATTTAGCTACTAAATCACTCGCTACTCATCAAATTACTAGCTCAGTCTGAACTAGACTTACGGATAGTGATTACTGTAGCCAATGGACGTCTACAACACCAGGGGCGTCAGTCATGCTCCCGACCCTGTAAGCCTTCTAATGCCCTTCTTGATGAACCCCATATTGTAGTCGCTTAGAATAACCATATCTCCCAATCCAGTCCATCCCTGCCACCTTTAGGTCCTCAGTCCATCTGACCGGGGCAAGTTTTCCCTATAATTTCATAGTTCCCATGAAATAATAGTTAAACATTTCTTATTTATTTTTTCAGAGCGCCATCTTGGAGTGGTCAAAAAACAAAATGGCTGCCGTACACACCAAAAGAAAAGCACGTGTTAGTGATAGATGACAATATGGAATTAGTTAAATTTCCTGATTTGCACAGGTTCAAATTCTGGCAAAGTATCACTGGATCTGCATCTAAATTATGAAGAGAAGAGAGATCCGCTCCCCGCACCCCTCACTTACCACCAAAGAATTCTCAAAACACGGCGCACCTTGCATACATTGTCACTAAGTTTGCCGGCCTTTATAAGCATTGTGTTCTTCTTTGATTATGTGGAGGAATGAGGTATGATGTTCCTCTAACACAAAGGGAGGACCCTCCGACCAGGCAAGGTGATCTCGCCTGGTGGACAGCGGCCCAACGATTGTCGTTGGGATGTTGTATATAAGTTACCAGAAATGTGTATAATCCGGCATTCTATAGAATGCCTAGGCAATGTTTAAAATGTCTAAAACGTGCAGGTAATGTAAGAAATATAATATATTTTATACTTTGCCTAGGCGTTCTATGTATAGTGTAAGGTCTGCTTACGATTTTGTAATTTTCGAAGCACTCGAAACTGGTAGGCTTTCATGGAAGGAAACTCGGGTCTTTTATGCGGGGCGTGAAAAGGCATCTGATGAGGCCGTCAAGCTGAGTGCCACCATTGTTAACATGGTACATGTTTACGATGGTGACCCTCTTTCCAAAACTTTGCCTTTAGTTTAACGTCAGGCGAGGTGAAGTCAAATTGACGTGTCCCTTATAAAAAAAAGCATTTGAGTAGAGGAACCTCGTGAAGTATGTAATGATGGAGTCAAATGGCGGGCTGTTGTCTCTGCCTACCCCGGAGGGAAATAGGTGAGAGTATATGTATGTAGATAATCACGCATAATACGTTTTTATATTCTAGAACAAAGTTTTATAATTCGGACAAGTGCGAGTTAAATTCATGCACAAAAGTACCATAGTATAACATACTCTGACCAAAACTTTAAATACTCTTAAGATAACATAACATTAAATTTTGCGTACTTTAAAATTGTTTTTTTAGGGAAAATTATTTTCCCCAAATATTGGAAAAATATTTTATCTCTTAAGCCACGAGAGTAACGAGGTATTTTTATTTTTATTTTTGATATACTCTATCATTGATGTATTTGATACGCCCACTAATTTTGTGACGTGATTCAAGCAAGATATAATGTCGGTACCTAAACAAGCGCGATCGTCGCCATTTTTTTTTGTACATAGTCTAAAGTCCTTATTACGTCAATAAAACAATTTTCAATGCAATTGGTTTTATATTTTTATATAGATTTGTTATAATGAACAATTTGTATTTATTTTTGTGTTTCATGTATGTTATTATTATTATGAATGAATAAATTGTTAATATATATTTTTTTGTTTAAATAATAAATATACCACAACATTGTACACAACGCTATTTAGACCCATGGTGAGCTTTTATAGCTTGTGAAATGGAATCTAGGGTGCGGATAAACATACTTCTATACTTTTTTTTGTTACTTACAAAAAAAAAGTATACATAGAAACATCCAGACCAATGCAAATAGCCATATTCATGCATACAAATATTTGCACTGAGCGGGGACCGAACCCGCGCCTCTTGCGTAGCAGTTGCGTTCACCACCGCCACGCCACATTTTCGTGTTCATGATATTCATAACCTATAATCGCGGCAATGATCCATTCAATACATATCAATAATATTGTTGAAATAAGGGAGGAAAAAATCTCTGTGATGGAACCATTCATTGCCAATGTTCCACAGGAGCGGCCCAAGGACTGACCCCTGTGGTACACCGCACCACGAAGGGTCGCTGCAGCAGCATATTTATAATAATACCAAGAAAATTAATTAATAAATATCATTATATTTAGAATCATTAAATTTTTAATCATGGAAAATACTTTTTTCTGTCAAATAACGGTTTGATCGGGTTACCCCGCTGTTTGTGAGGTCCAAAGTATTGTTAAACGGAGTGAATGGCGATCAAAGGGTGAATTGAAAAACATTGTCAGCTATTTACTTTCAACTGAGACTATCGATTTGTTCAATATAATAACAGAATCATCAAATATCTGGTAATGTACAGTCGACAAAGACAAAGAAGATGCGGTTGCTCTTTCTTTACATACTTTAACATGTAAAGGAGCAACCGTATCTCCTTTGTCGACTGTACCTACTACCTACATATGATTATATTATCTAACGACCATTTTATCTCTATTCACCCCGTTTTACTCGGTAAGCAATTTTGTAGCGTGGTCTGATTACCCCTTTACTTCTTAAGCGACTCGAAGTAGTTAACAAATTTATTGACTCCAATATTCTTAGGTAGATCATCTTCTACAATTTCATCCGCCTTTGCCACCACCGCAGGTTTGACGCTATTGACCATTTTTGTTCTCTTATCTTTTATATAAAGATCATTCCAGAAAGCCATCCTTTCTTTGTTGATGTCAGACTTTAGAGAAAGTTCTGAGCTCAGATTTAGGTAGTTAAGTTTGGTTTTTGTAACTGGTGACCATGTTACTGTGATGTAGAAGTCTTTTTCTGGTGTTGGATTGCTGGAATATAAGAAAGGTTCTGGTTAGTTACGGAATTCGTAATTTCTTAATTTGAGTCTGTGTAGACATAGCAGAAATAGATGATTTATGACGCTTGTGGCTCTTAGCTGAGTGTTACCTAAAATATTAACAACTAGGTAAACAATACTAGCCGGGTAAGCTTTCCTCCCGTGCCTTGGAGAACATCTAATTTTGTCGGTCTCGGTGGTCTTAGGGTACCGCCCTTACCCTAAAGAGACCGTCAACTTGGTCCCTGGTCTGGAACTTTGATATTGCCAATATATGTCTAGATCAGATAGCAGTTGCCTTACGGAGCCGTTCCGTTGATGGACCGAAACGGCCGAGCTCTCTCGGGATCGGCACCTCAACGGAGGGAAAGATTTTGACGATGATACTACTTACACTTACAGATAGGAATTCTCATTATTTATAAAAAAACAGATTACTTTTTATCACGAGAATAGGTTTCTGTAGGTCATTCTCAACATTTATATAACAAAATACATTTATAAGATAATACAAAATCTAACACTCACCCGGTCTTAGCAAAATTAGTCCATAGTCTCAATATTTTTTCCCTCATCTCAATATCTTGACGGGTATGCACTGCATCTTTCTGGAAGTTATTCCTGAAAAGATATCCCAACTCATCCGTATGTATCGCGGATTTCTCGTCCAAGCCATCAGTCTTGTGAGGAATATTCAATGCTCCAACATAGTCAAAATTGTAGAAGTAAATTGGTTGTTTCTCAAGCTCTGCCAAATACTTCACATATTTAATAGTATCGGCTTTGACTGCACGGTCTGATGCCAGCTGATAATATCCATTCGCAACTTCCTTATCAGAGTCATTCGGTTTAATGTATAATTGCCTTAATTTTTCGGCAATTAATGAAGATTCTTTAGAGTTGTTTGCAATGTTTAGTTCTTGAGGAATGAAAATTGTTAGATCGTCACTCTTTTTATCGGAATAAAACTCTAAAGTGCATGTACCAATCATCACAGGAATGTCTGCTACTCTGCCTGATCTTAATAAATCACTGAAAGGTTCAATAATGAATGCTTCAACTCCAGGAAATTGCTGTTCAACAACAGGAACGAAAAGATTAAAATTGTTGTGGAAATTATCGTTTACACTCAATTCGTCACAGGCTTTCACAAGATCTGTTGCATTACTAGCTCTTAGGAACTTCAGCATTTCTTCTGAATCGATAGACTTACATCCTAAGTGTTTAGCAAGTCTTTCAGCGTTCTCTTCCGGATTTTTTTGAACTGCCCAAAAGTTCATCGCTGTACCTGACTGAATGATGACCTTATTTATCGTTCTCTTTGTAAGTGGACTCACTGTTAGATAGCTAACTGCAGCTCCACCGGCGCCTTCACCAAAAATGGTGACATTATCTGGATCGCCACCGAATTTTTTTATATTACTTTTTACCCATCTAATAGCTGCTACAATATCTTTCATACCGGCATTTCCTGGCACCTCAGGGGTATTCAAACTCAAGAATCCAAGAGCACCATTCCTGTAGTTTAGCGTGACAATAATTACATCTTTTTCTACTAAATAGTCAGGACCATATAAATCAGTATTGCCTGAACTAAATTGGAAATTGTCTCCGCGTATGAAAACCATCACAGGAAGTTTAGATCCTTCTAAGTTAGGAGTGTATACATTGAGATATAGGCAGTCTTCATTGCCTAAATATTCTCTATTGCCAAAGTAATCAAGACGTGAATGAGGGCTTGTGTTTCCTTCAGAAGTGGCGTCGCGGATATCTGTCCATGTTTCAGGTGGTTGTGGGTCCTGAAAATTTATGAAAACCTCATTAATAAGACAAAATAGATTGGAAATTATACTTCACTAAGTAGTTATTTTCTAGTATCTGGGTCCTTTCAAATCGATTTCTGCCGAATAGATAAAAAATAGTGGTAAGATTTTTTACCGGCTACTTTTTTAAAGTTTTCACTGTTTGCGACTGGAGTATATTACCAAGATCTTAGGAGTCAAGTCCAGCTCAGCTGCTACCAGTTACCTCTACTGAATGATTGAGACTTTGGTGCAGACTTCCCTGAGATTCAGTCTGGTAGAAAGATATCGCTCTCATAACAGCCAAAACATACCAATAAAAGTGGAAATTATTTTCGACTTCTGGCAGACATTGACAGAGTAAGCAACACTAGCCATTCTTAGACCCGTATTATAGAATGCCACTTAGCCTGAATCGCGATTTATCTGAGGATAGATTGTATAGACAGATTAATAGTTTGACCTATTGCCTATACCCATAATAATTATGTCCTCAGATAAATCGAGATTCAGTTTGAGTGGCATTCTAGAATATGGGCCTTACATGGAGACCCCTCCGTGCCTCGCAGAGCGGGTGGTCATAATGAACTTCTTTGGCAGTATTCTACCGTCTCTACCATGGAGAATGTTCTGACGAGCTCTTCCAATTAATCCCACCCACTCCTTTCCTTCACAGGACGACACGTGCTAAGATGCCATCCATATACGGTGTAGAGTATACCTGCTAGAACCAAGCGTTTCAGTGACTCATTCCTATGCCGCACCACTAAGACCTGGAACTCCCTGCTAGCTCACATGTTCTTCCTACAGTCCCGGATGCTTTAAGCGGGGCGTGAAAAGGCATCTAATGAGGCCGTCAAGCTGAGTGCCACCACTGTTACATGGTAAATGTTTACGATGGTGACCCTCTTACCGAGACTTTGCCTTTAACTTAACATCAGGCGAGGTGAAGTCAAATTGACGTGTCCTGTATAAAAAAACGGAAAATGTTGAACTTCAGTCACTTCACAGTTATACTGGAAAAACCAGAACTAAGTTTGCAAAAGGCTCAGAGGAGGATTCAACTGAGTACTTTAATAGACCTTACCTTAAACCTCAAGGGACCAACTGGAGGCGTAGCGTACGGTACACCTTGGAAGCTGCAGTAGGGTCTGCCAGTGGGGTTCGTGACGACGCGACCACGTAACTGGCCTTGTTCCACTGATACTGTTGGTGTGGTCATTCTGGCCCCTCTGAAATTGAGAGAACAAAAAAATTAATAAGCTTAAAAGACTTCTTCATCCGATAGATAATCCTGGGTCACTACAAAAACGGCATTAAATAATACACTTTAAAGCCATGCTGTTAAAGTACAAAATTAAATGACTTTTTGCGGAGTAATTGAAAAAGTGTAATAAATTGAATGAATTTTGCAGCATTAAGTATCCTAAATAAACAAATCGAATACATAGGGAAAAATAATCTTCTCGGGCGGGACTCGAACCCGCGATCTTTCCCTTAGAGGGGGAATGCCTTGACCAATTGGGCTACCGAGACACGCCCGATGTGATTTAAATTTCTCTTCCCGTCTTTAAGGCGACGATGGAGTCATCTACCGATCTTCATACGAACTATCGGCACCAATGAATGATGTTACAATAATTATTAAACATTGATTTTTGATAACTCCGCCCAAATAATTGAATGAATTTTACAGCATTAAGTATGTAAGGGAAAGATCGCGGGTTCGAGTCCCGCCCGAGAAGATTCTTTTTCCCTATGTATTCGAAGTGTAACAAAACTGTTTTCATTTTATTTTGGACTTTATGCGTATAGAAATAAAGTCTAAAATTTAATGTAATTTTTTGCGGTTAATGCGGCTCCACAATTGTTTCAGTAGAATCGAGGGCCTGGTGATATCCAAAGCTTGTGTGTACCTTAAAGCCTGGAGCCTACTCGCCTACTTCTCGTTCCAAGAAGGGTTCTATCACCATTCTTGCGTTAAGTAATCCTGGTCACATCCAAGGTCTTCACCTCGAAGTTTGGGGTCCGCTTAAATATGACGTGGCTTCTTTTGTTTCGATTATATTGGGAGGGACCACGGCGGACAGAATACCTAATTATGTTTTTTTTTTAATTCCACAACATTCCACACAACGCTATCTAGACCCATGGTAAGCTTTTATAGCTTGTGTTATGGAATCTAGAATGCGGATAAACATACTTATATGCCTTTTTTTTGTAAATACATACATTATTATACATGAAACACTCAGACCAATGCAAATAGCCATATTCACGCATACAAATGCACTGAGCGGGAATCGAACCCGCGCCTCCTGCGTGGCAGTCGCATGCACTACCGCCACGCCACGGAGGCTAGTAACGGAGTTGCCCCATTGATATTTCTCTTATTAAAAACGTGTCGCCAAATGTGGGTAGGAAGGGAGGCGCGTGGAGTGTCTAAAGTCAATTCACTGCTAAAGCGGCAAACTAGGCGACGAACGGTATAGATTTGTTTCACACAGTACCTACCTTTAATCCATACTTCCATACTAATAATTATAAATGCGAAGGAAACACTGTCTGTCTGTATGTTACGCTTTCACGCCTAAACCACAGAACCGATTTTGATGAAATTTGGTATAAGGGTAGATTAGATGTTGAGAAAGGACATATGCTATGTTTGGTCGCGAAAACCAACGTCCACGCGGGCGGAGCCGCGGTCAAAAGCTAGTAATATTATAAATACGAAAATAACTCTGTCTGTCTGTCTGTATGTTACGCTTTCACGCCTAAACCACTGAACCGATTTTGAGGAAATTTGGTATAGGGGTAGATTAGACCATGCGAAAGGACATAGGCTATGTTTGGTCGCGATAACCGACATCCACGCAGGCGGAGCCGCGGGCAAAAGCTAGTCTATACTAATATTATAAATGCGAAAGTAGCTCGGTCTGTCTGTCTGTCTGTCTGTATGTTACGCTTTCACTCCAAAACCACTAAACGGATTTTGATGAAATTTGGTATAGGGGTAGATGAGACTATGAGAAAGTACATAGGCTATGTTTGGTCGCGATAACCGACATCCACGCGGGCGGAGCCGCGGGCAAGAGCTAGTAATATTATAAATGCGAAAGTAACTCTGTGTGTCTGTCTGTCTGTCTGTATTTTACACTTTCACGCCTAAACTACTGAACCGATTTTGATTAAATTTGGTAAAAGTGTAGATTCGATGATGAGAAAGGATATAAGCTATGTTTGGTCGCGATAACCGACATCCACGCGGGCGGAGCCGCGGGTAAAAGCTAGTTACATATATTATTACCTGTTACTTTGGTTACCACGCCGCGTCGTCTGCATCATCTTTTAGATTAGCTTATTCGAAGGCCACAAAGCACGTAAACATACTTTTTTGTTAAGTCATTACTTAATCGATATGAAATTAAATAACATCACAAAATCTCCAAAAATATAATCGAATAGATAAAGATTCCTATACATATTATTATCGAAAAGATAGAAGGAGATTTAGCTATCATTTTTGAATATCTACAATCACAAATAGGCATTGATATTTAACATCTACTTACTTTACTATTATAGACATTAATCAAATATGTGCAGTAACTAATCGTTTACCAATCCCTACATGTTGCCAGCGTCCTGAAACGTCATCATCATCTTCCTCCTAAAAATTGCCTAGATGCGATGAGTTTGATTAGTAAGTATAGGTTTCTAGGTTCGACCGTCATTTAACCTTTCAACCCTGATAGAAATAGCTTGCGCGACAACCTTTGTGGCGTAGCGGTAGTGAACACGGCCGCTACGCAAGAGGCGTGCGTTCGGTCCCCACTTAATGCAAATATTTGTATACATGAATATGGGTATTTACATTGGGCTGGACGTGCCTCGGAGAGCACGTTAAGCCGTCGGTCCCAGTTGCCATATGAACATCTATGGCAGTCGTTACGAGTAATTAGAGCCCTAAAAAGTCTAACAACTGGTCTAACTGTAATGTTTCGATATCGCCTTTGGGTTGTGAAGGTCATACAGCAGTCGCTTCACAGAAAATGTCGAAGTTTAGCCAAATCCACAGTTAGACTGGTAAAGCAGACCCCAGACTCCAAGTTGGATTAACGCTAGGATGAAGAAGAAGTAAGCCTGTGCCAGAGTCTCATCTGTTGTTTAGCACACATGGTGTCGGTTTGAATCCAACAGGAGTCCTGTTGGACTCAAATGACCGAAAGAGTTTTTATCTATGCCAATTTTGCACGAATAAAAAAAGGATTTTGGAGGTTTTCCTAGTGTTGCCACAATATAAAAAATTACAAACTTTTTACTCACCAAAGTTTTCAATATATCAGTAGCACTCTGTATAAGCCGATGTCCTGCACAAGAGTGCGTTGATAAGGTAAATATAATTTAATCATTTAATTGATAATATATCGTGGTATCTTATCAATCCGCTTATTGGTTCTAATTTATCAAAACGAGAGCAGCATTCTTGCAATAAGTATTATGTATTGTAAAAGACTTACAAGGTCATTTACATGAGAACATAACAAAAAATAAGTACTTATACAGACAGTAAACGGTAACCCCCAATTGAGAGAGGATACTTGCTCATTTTGCGGCTTTAATCTCAGAAGTTTTTTTTTCTGATTATGTTTCAATCCGTAGTCTGTCAGTTGAGACTTGAAAGCGCAAAACGAGCATACACATTTTTAATTTCACACGGAAAACTAATATAGGGTGTCCCAGTAAGAGTGCACTTTTTAAAATTGGAATATTGTTTTTTTCATGCAAGTGGTAACTCTGAAATTTTACAGTTGTCACCTCAGTTTATTCCGATTATTAAAAATGGAGCGCTTTTCGAAAGAACAACCTGTTACAATTGTAAAAACTCATTACAAAACAATCGATTTATTGCAGCAACGATTATTGCAGAACACATTATCTCACGAAATTCTGATGTCAACTGGCCACCAAGATCGTGCGATTTAACGCCGTGCAATTTTTTTCTTTGGTGTTTTGTGAAATCTCGGGTTTGTGCGAATAAACCCGAAATAATTCCTGAGCGCAAATCGAAAATCCAACGCGTCATCGGTGAGATACAGCCACATCTCTGTGCAAAAGTCATGGAAAATTTCATGAAAATGCCGGATATTTTATTCCATACATAATCGGAACATGTCTTCTTTAAAATACAATAAAAATATCACAACTCTGTCATAAAATACTTGCTTTAATTTTGAAATTAAAAAGTGCACTCTTATTGAGACACCCTATATTATATTTTGTGCTCCTTTATAGGTAATATACATTTTTGTATAATTCGGACTTATTTTTGCCAAACCAGCAGACTAGGCCGACGGAGACTACCTTCACTTTTCATAGATTTCTTTATGAAAGTTATACCAGTGGTGACGGGTGAACATTTTGAAAAGGGAAGCTGATGGAAAAAAAATCTTCCCTATTATAGCAATTTTGTATGGAATTCTACCATGGTTCTCTTTTTAGAACTAGCCAGCAGGAAACGGGTTATAGAGACTCCTCACTACTGTAGTATACAGGATCGAGCACATTGCGACAGCCTTTTTTCATTGGTTGATATCCAGTGCCGTCACACAGTCCGACCATTAGCAGTCTCTATCAAGGTCACCCGCTTTTTTTTCTTGCGAAAGTCCCCTCGGATACCTCCCGCGCTGGAGCCTGAATGGCAGGTTATGTCGAACTCGAATCAAATCATATCGAATTTAATCGAATCGAATCGAATCAAATCAAATCATTTATTCTGCATAGACCATTCAATCGGAACTTAAAAATGTCAATATAAAATAAATATAAAATGCTAGTTTAGCAAATGGACCACACCGGTTCGAAATACGGCCCATACCTGAGAAGACTCCGGCAAGAAACTCAGCGGGCATTTTTTTGGTCTATTTACAAACATTCAGTTAGGTTAATTCTTATGGTCTAGATACAGTGCTTTGTTTGAGTAGCATAGCTGAGCGAACAGCTCATTTCCAAGCTTGTTTATCATCTAAATATTCTTTGATTTTATAATAGTCTTTCTGGCACAGTTTACTCTTTACTGCATTTTTTAATTTATTTAAAGGTAAATTACTAATTTCAGTAGGAAATTTGTTAAAAAAGCGTATACAGTTTCCCTGGAAAGAATTACTTATTTTGTGGAGTCTGCTATCAAAAACCACGAACCGACTGAAACCGCACGCTGACTAAGGGTTGTAGTGCTAGGCCGAAGGTGAGGTTGTCTTCGACATATCCCTCACATCCTGGCTGACCCATGCCTTACGGTCTGGCCCTCCCCGGGAGGGGGGCAACGGTGTCCCCGACTCGCCTCCGGAATGGGGGACGCATTCACGCAGGCCGCCACCGGCACTGCGACAGCCATAATAGGGATTGACATTTGTTGATCAGCAGTGACGTCACACAGCCCGACCAATGAAATATCAGCTCTGTGCTACACGCCTTATGCTTAGAGTATAGCATAGCAGGCTTGAGAGTTCTGACGGCAGTAAGTAGCAGAAAGCAACAACGCGCTACTGTTTTTATCTTTGGTTCTACATGCTATATACAACGTTAAGCCTTGTCTACGTGAATTAAGGTTGATATTCAATTAACATAAAATAATCTGAATTTACGCTAAGAATATTTTCCACATATTCCACAACATTCCTCACATCGCTATACATCGCTAGACCCATGGTAAGCATAACTAGCTTATGTAATGGAATGTAGAATGCGGTTAAACATACTTAGATACTTTTTTTTGTAAATACATACTTACATACTATAAATAGAGACACCCAGACCAATGCAAATAGTCATATTCATGCATACAAATATTTACACTGAGCGGGGATCGAACCCGCGCCTCCTGCGTAGCAGTCGCGTTCACTACCACAACGCCACGGAGGCTATTTTTTTTTTTTGTACAGGGCACGTCAATTTGACTTCACCTCGCCTGATGTTAAGCTAAAGGCAAAGTCTCGGAAAGAGGGTCACCATCGTAAACATTTACCATGTTAACAGTGGTGGCACTCAGCTTGACGGCCTCATTAGATGCCTTTTCACGCCCCGCTTAAAGGACCCGGGACTGTAGGAAGAAGGAAACACGTGAGCTGGCAGGGAATTCCAGGTCTTAGTGGTGCGGCATATGAATGAATCACTGAAACGCTTGGTTCTAGCAGGTATACTCTGCACCGTAAATGGATGACATCTTAGCCCTGCACGTGTCGTCCTGTGAAGGAAAGGGGAGGGTGGGACTAATTGGAAGAGCTCGTCAGAACATTGCTATTGCTATGACAGAAATATCGATGACCAGTAGCAAAAGGAAGGTAAGTTATCACTGTATAGATTATTGTTATCATATCTATCATCTATTGCACGTGTGAAAGAAAAAACAATTTCATTACAATATTATTTAGCAGTTGCATATCGGACGTGGACAACTATGGGCAGTGAAGTTGTGGCAAACGATCTGCTGTCGTTTCTACAGCAGAAGCAAGTGGATCTGACAGACGAGACGGCAGCCATCTTATTCCTGACTGAAAAGTACAGTGAGAGTGAGATAGATGTATCCAAGCGCTTACTGTTCAACGTTCTAAAGAAGAGCAACCACATGGTAGCGCGACGACGTGACGAGGTTAAAGAGAACGCGCAGGACATTGTCACGCTATTTAAAAACACTGATCCTGATGATATGCCCGTATTTGTGGCAAAGGAACTCCTCCAACTTGACGTGTCCAGCCTTCTGAAGGAAATTACACATTTAAAGACAAGTTTGGCAGAGGTGCAGAGCCAGAAAAGTTATAGTGGTGTCCAGGATTTGCCGCCAAAGAAGTTAAAATCACCTACAGTTAAAATACCGTGCGGAAATTTTTATTTGATGCAAGATAAACGCAAGTTAGTTCTTAACAACTCTTGTAATATTATTAGGTAATGTATTGTGGTGTCGCTCTTTTCCATTTTAAAGTGCTATCCAAATAGAGCTGCCTTTTTGATTGCGTGTCCGGCCAAAATGAACAGTGTCCAGCCTGGCTTTTGTTAGGTTTGGTTACGCTTTTTACATTTCGCAAACGACAACACAACGCATTAGTATTTAAGAAGAATTTCAAAATGGTGATAAATGTTTATGTGAAGGATGATAGTGTGTCCGGTTTTTAGAGGTATAATCATTTGGCAACCTAACATTAACTATAACTTTGGCTTATCTTGGCTTCTCCGGGGACTACTACCGTTTGACCCCACACTGAAAAACCATACGATAGCATCTTTGTCGTCAATTAATAATTAATTCGGTTAGCAGGTGAAGTTGGTTTCAATTTCAAAGATACTGATAAGGATAACCCCCATACATTCAATTTAACATTCACCACCTGCTTCGTCATCGACCCAGTTGAACGTAACGTTTAGCCAGTTCTAGCCCATCTTACTCAGTCTAACCGTTAGCTCCGGTGAAGATAGGGTTTCCAGCAATACGACCTCTCGGTTTCTCGCAACATGAGAAATCAAAAAACGGCTTTACTGTTTTAGATCTAATCATTCTAATCATTTTTCTTTATTCAGCAGCCTCTGGTTCAATCATACCCAAAGGGCAGTCAATGCGCTGCGTGTACAGTATAATAACACTTTCAGGATGTTGTTGAGGCTCCCACCGTACTGCAGTGCGTCGGGGATGTTCGCAGATGCGCATACAGATGACTTTCACGCTTTGATGCGCTTGAAGGTAGCCTCGTTGCTGCGTAGGGTAAGGGGGGGCACCAACGGTATTCTGGGAGTGTTCGCGGAGAGGATGGATGGGCCTGCCTTTGGTAGATTCATCAAACTACATGTGGCGTGATGAATCTATCAAAGGTAACACGTGAAACCATTATAATACATTATATTACTAACATAGATGATAAGAATAAACTAACAAGATGTGGGCCTCTGTTGTCTTAAATAAAAGATTTTATTTTATTTATTTATTCCAGAGCCAAAATGAAAGAAGTACCCATAGTGTCAGTTGAGCAGGGCCAGCTCCAAGGGCGCACTATATTGACAGACGAATCTACCGACAAGCACTTTTACAGTTTCCAAGGCATACCTTACGCTAAACCGCCGCTCGGATCCTTGAGGTTTAAGGTAAGGTTTTAAGAATTGACTTTTTTTTAAAGAAATTTTCAGCATTTAGTATGAAAATTATTCAAATCGATATTAAAAGGAAAGGTTTTGATCGGTCCAGGCAAGATTTAAACCCGCGATCCTTTTCTTACAGGGAGAATGCTTTGGCCACCAGGTACCAGATCCACATCCGAACTAATCCCGCCTGGACCGATCAAGAATTTTTCCTTTCTAAATCGATTTGAATTCACTTTTTTCGAATTAGAGCCGGACAAATATTTAGCAACGGACCGGACTGAACTTTTAAAATTATTCTTATCAATTTCAGGCTCCTCAACCTCCAGAACCGTGGCAAGGCGTCCGCACTGCCACCTCTGAAGGGAATATGGCCCCGCAGATCGACTTAGTCTTCAGTAAAGCATACGCAGGCAACGAGGACTGCTTGTTTCTTAACGTTTACACCCCAACACTGAAAGGAGCAACCCTTCCTGTCATGGTTTTCATCCATGGAGGTGGTTTTTCATTTGGCTCGGGAAATACTGATTTATATGGCGCTGATTACTTAGTAGAAAGAGAAGTAGTCGTTGTCACGTTGAATTATAGATGTGGCGCACTTGGATTCCTCAGTTTGAACACTCCTGAGGTACCAGGAAATGCCGGCTTGAAGGATATTGTGCAAGCTATCAGATGGGTAAAGAGTAACATTCAGAATTTTGGTGGCAACGCAGACAATATCACTATTTTCGGTGAAAGCGCCGGCGGTGCTGCGGTTTGCTATTTAACAGTTAGTCCTCTTACTAAGAAACTTGTACACAAGGCGATTATTCAATCAGGCACGGCATTGGGCACATTTGCTTTACAAAAAACGCCATTGGAGAATGCCAGGATGCTTGCTAAAACTTTAGGTTGTGGCTCTAGTGACCCTGGAGAAATTCTTCAGTTCCTACGTGCCCGCTCCGCGGAAGAAATTGTTGAAGCTCAACAAAAAATTAACCCACCAGAAAAATTCCTCGGAAAGCTGAATAACTTCAGTGTTGTTGTCGAAAAAGAGTTCCCGGGAGTCGAAGCAGTAATCACTGAATCTTTCTACGTCTTATTGACATCGGGAAGAGTGGCAGAGATTCCAATAATGATTGGGGTGTGTTCTTTAGAGTATGACGTTGATCTAAAAATAGAAGATCTTCAACTGTTCCTACCAGATGAACTAAATTTGAAAAGAGATTCCGAAGAATCACTGAAGATTGCCGAGAAAATAAAAGAACTTTACTATCAAGGTGATAATCCAGATGGAACATCGGAATTACTATCGGATTGGATCATTAAAGTAGACACAAATAGGGTCGTTCAACATTTGGTCCAGGCTACCGAAAATCCAATTCATTATTACAACTTTGATTACGTTGGAGCACTAAACATTTGTTGTAAAGTATTTCAAGAGAACCAAAAACGTGCTGGGCACATGGATGACCTAGGATATCTCTTCAAAAATAAGTTTCATGAAAACTTGCTACCATCTGAAGATGATGTAAATATGCGGGTGAAGATGGTAACACTGTGGACCAACTTTGCTAAGTTTGGGTGAGTATTCTACCGTCTTTAGTCTACACATTGATATTGTCTTTATTTATTTACTCCTTATATTTACTCGTAATTTTCTGCCTTTACTTTACAGACGCCCGACACTCGACGACAACCATTACCTGAAGGTAGACTGGCTACCTGCAACTAAGAATAATCAGTATTACCTCAACATCGGCGAAGAACTGACTCTGCAAAGTGACATCAACAAGGAAAAGATGGAATTCTGGAACAACTTATACAGAAAATACTTGGGAATCGGGAAACAGCTGAAGACTAATACTAATGAGGATATTATTAATGAACCACAAGGACTACCCGAGGACTCAACAGTAGAAGGTGAAGTGACACCAACTACAGCTGATGCACCAGTACTAATAGTCAGAGCTAATGACCCACCAGAAGACGATTTGCCTAAAAACATTGGAGTAAATAAGTTTATTAGTTTCTTTGACTCGCTTGGAGGTAGAAGAAGAAACTGATAGCATTTTACCAAACAAGACGCTGAACTCATACCACAGAGACTGCAAATGCCAATAAAATCTCGACTTTATTGTTGTCCTTGTAAAGTTTAAATTTAAATGAAGTCTTGTTACACGAATTTGATGTCATTAAATCACGATAGAACCCATTAAAATGTGATTGTATTTCAGTATTATTGTGTGAATGTAATAAACTTAATTATTAAGAAAACAAAAAACCCGACTGCAAAGTAATAATACAACTGAAAAGCAAAAAAACAAGCTCTACATTTGTTTTGTGACTTTATTTAGCTACTTACTGTTTTACTTTCTCTTCTTTAGCATTACATAAATAAGTGAATTAACATGACTATGAATGTTGGAAAAGTATTGCAGGCGGGAACAAGCTGTGCCAAGCCAGTAGTGGTTTACAAAGTAGCAAAATGTGAGAAAAACGATTTAACAGCTTGTTCCCGCTTGCAATACTTTTCCAACATTCATAGTCATGTTAATTCACTTATTTATGTAATGCTAAAGAAGAGAAAGTAAAACAGTAAGTAGCTAAATAAAGTCACAAAACAAATGTAGAGCTTGTTTTTTTGCTTTTCAGTTGTATTATTACTTTGCAGTCGGGTTTTTTGTTTTCTTAATAATTAAGTTTATTGATAGCAGACTCCACAAAATAAGTAATTCTTTCCAGGGAAACTGTATACGCTTTTTTAACAAATTTCCTACTGAAATTAGTAATTTACCTTTAAATAAATTAAAAAATGCAGTAAAGAGTAAACTGTGCCAGAAAGACTATTATAAAATCAAAGAATATTTAGATGATAAACAAGCTTGGAAATGAGCTGTTCGCTCAGCTATGCTACTCAAACAAAGCACTGTATCTAGACCATAAGAATTAACCTAACTGAATGTTTGTAAATAGACCAAAAAAATGCCCGCTGAGTTTCTTGCCGGAGTCTTCTCAGGTATGGGCCGTATTTCGAACCGGTGTGGTCCATTTGCTAAACTAGCATTTTATATTTATTTTATATTGACATTTTTAAGTTCCGATTGAATGGTCTATGCAGAATAAATGATTTGATTTGATTCGATTCGATTCGATTAAATTCGATATGATTTGATTCGAGTTCGACATAACCTGCCATTCAGGCTCCAGCGCGGGAGGTATCCGAGGGGATTTTCGCAAGAAAAAAAAGCGGGTGACCTTGATAGAGACTGCTAATGGTCGGACTGTGTGACGGCACTGGATATCAACCAATGAAAAAAGGCTGTCGCAATGTGCTCGATCCTGTATACTACAGTAGTGAGGAGTCTCTATAACCCGTTTCCTGCTGGCTAGTTCTAAAAAGAGAACCATGGTAGAATTCCATACAAAATTGCTATAATAGGGAAGATTTTTTTTCCATCAGCTTCCCTTTTCAAAATGTTCACCCGTCACCACTTTCATATAGAAATCCATACTAATATTATAAATGCGAAAGTAACTCTGTCGGTCTGTCTGTCTGTTTGTCTGTCTGTCTGTATGTTAATTTCACGATTAAACCACTGAATCGATTTTGATGAAATTTTGTGTAGATTAGACCTTGAGGAAGGACATACGCTATGTTTGGTCGCGATAACCGAAATCCACGCAGGCGGAGCCGCGCGCAAAAGCTAGTCTATGATAAGTAAACGTAGTCTTCGTCGGCCTAGTCTGCTTGTTTTAACAAAAATACTTAGTTACGTACAAATTATGAAAAAGAGAATATTACTTAAGAAGGATCACAAATATGTAAAGGTATTCCGTCTGAAATTAATAATGTAAGCTCATTACGCGCTTTCAAGTCTCAGCTGGCCGAATACGGATTGAAACCCAAGTCAGAAACAATAAACTTAATTATTAAGAAAACAAAAAACCCGACTGCAAAGTAATAATACAACTGAAAAGCAAAAAAACAAGCTCTACATTTGTTTTGTGACTTTATTTAGCTACTTACTGTTTTACTTTCTCTTCTTTAGCATTACATAAATAAGTGAATTAACATGACTATGAATGTTGGAAAAGTATTGCAAGCGGGAACAAGCTGTTAAATCGTTTTTCTCACATTTTGCTACTTTGTAAACCACTACTGGCTTGGCACAGCTTGTTCCCGCCTGCAATACTTTTCCAACATTCATAGTCATGTTAATTCACTTATTTATGTAATGCTAAAGAAGAGAAAGTAAAACAGTAAGTAGCTAAATAAAGTCACAAAACAAATGTAGAGCTTGTTTTTTTGCTTTTCAGTTGTATTATTACTTTGCAGTCGGGTTTTTTGTTTTCTTAATAATTAAGTTTATTTCAAACTTTTTAGTTATTATAATTTTGTGAAGTGACATCAAAATGGCTACTTGGAAATGAAATAAAAATTTATTCAAAGTCAAAGTCTTTGTTCGTTGAATATGGTACAAAATGGTCTTCAGGTAGTGTAGTTCGAAATAGAATGTCATCAACCTTATTTTTTGATATTTTTGTTATAAAAAATTTAAGCAATTTCCGGTTTTGTAGAATCTGACACATGGAACGGCAAGTTAATATTTATTTTTGAAATAGTTCTACGTACCTACTCATAATTTAACTTTTAGATACAAAGATACCTTACAAGGGGAAGTTTAGATTAGCTTGATATGATAAAAACTTAGGCTAGTGGAGGCTTTGACGTAGACGTTCAAGTTCTCTTAAAGAATTTTCGTCATGTGGCCGATTCAATAGTTTTTTTAGGATCGAGAGCACAGATAGCTAATTCATCCAATGTTTTTACTCGGCTAAGGGCTACGTAAGCTTGTCCCTTAGCAAAAATATGTGAGCTGAAATCTACAACAGCTTTGTTGAGAGTGGTTCCTTGTAATTTGTGGACAGTTACGGCCCAGCAAAGAATTAGGGGCAACATCCTCCTTTAAATTTTTCCTTGTCCCCGTAATGCATCGAAGTCAACGGTAGACGGCTCAATCCGCACACCCAATCCGGTTACATTACCTCGGATGGTAGAGTCATCGAACTCAACAAACACTGCTTGCAGTAACTCTCCCACCTCAAATTGATCTCTTCGAAGAGCTGGCCACTCAATTTTCCTAATCACGCCCATTGCGCCATTTACGAAACCCTGATCACACAAAACTAATATTCCGGTGTAGCATTACTCGTGATCCAATTCCAATCCGTAGTGTCCCAAGAATGCCTCCGTGGTCATTATCCAAAATTTTAAAATTTTTGTGCTACGGATTGGCTCTGATCTGATCCTCATCACTGGTATCAACACTTGCAAATAATTGCCTTTGTACGCAATACTGTGATCGCATAGTACTTAGTCTACTATGACGTGTGTCAGGCGTTTCATTATACCGAGAGAGCATTGCATGTTCTCTCACATGTTCACGTTGAATAAAGCAAGAAGTCGGTGAGTCAATGTCTCGGACGTTCTCGGCATGCTCTCGTATCTGCTCAAGTCGCTGAGAACGTGAGATTGGTGATTCAATCTCCCGGGTATTCTCAGCATGCTCACGCATCTGCTCAAGTCGCTGATAACGAGAGGTTGGTGACTCAAGCTCCCGGGTATTCTCGGCATGCTCACGCATCTGCTCAAGTCGCTGATAACGAGAGGTTGGTGACTCAAGCTTCCGGATATTCTTGGCATGCTCTCGCATCTGCTGAAGTCGCTCAGAGTGAGAAGTCGATGACTCAAGCTCTCTAACATTCTCAGCATACTTTCGCATCTGTGCAAGTCGCTCAGAGTGAGAAGTCAATGACTCAAGCTCTCTAACGTTCTCAGCATGCTTTCGCATCTGCTCAAGTCGCTCAGAGTGAGAAATCGATGACTCAAGCTCTCTAACGTTCTTAGCATGCTCCCGCATTTTATCCAATCGTTGTATGCGTATGGATGATGATTCCTTGGCACGTACTTCCAAAGCGTCTTTTCGCATCTGAGTCAACCTTCGTAGGCGAGATGAGAGCGTCTCTTTTGGTCTTGTTTGAGATTTAGCAATTCGCCCTCGTTCTCTGTCAGCGCTAGACCCACGCTTACGACAAGAGTATTGGCTAATATTTTCTATCAGCTCTTTACGAGCTGCAGGTAACAGCTTGGTGTAATTTTGAGAAGTTCTTTCCCTTTGTTTTTAAGGCGAATCTCGCGTTTATTAGGACTTTCAGTTTTTAACTTGATGATCTTCGTCCGATTGTTTTTAGTTTTGCGAGATAACGCCATTTTGCAAAATAAAATAATCTGATGGTAAGAAACGTAATAAACACAAATCACAAGTTAATTGTGATTTTTGTTTATTACGTTTCTTCTCAAATAATCTTTTTTTATTTAACAAGACATATTTTATTTATGACAACAAACAACCTGAGATGAAGAGAAAGCAAATGATATAGATTCACACTGACACGTAAACATAAACAACACGATGAGAAGAAGAAAGCAAACGATCCAATAAAACGTGTAGAATTTATTCCTATAGCAAGAACTAGTTCGGACACCAAACAACACAAGATAGTAAACGTTGAAGTGAAGGATTAATCGAGTTGAAACGCATAGAAAACTTCAACAGTTCAGACAGACGAAGCGATTTTAAGCAATAGAGCATTAATCCTTTGTACCTTAATAAATTGCGCATTGATTATAGATCAACTAATGACCCGCCCCGGCTTAATCATTTTTGCATATTGAAGGGACATCACCGAAATTCTAACTTAATTATTATATTTTTGCTCATATCTCCGGTTCCACTTAAGCGATTGCAATCAAACAAACGTCCAATTTTAAGTTTGACCAAGCCCTTTTAAACAAATGAAACCGTATTGAAATTTGTTCAGTAGTTTTTGCGACCGACGCGGTCAAACAAATTTTGCGCCAAAAATCCGTCATTTTGACTTTCTCGAAAATTTAATATACCCAGTGTTACTCACACAATTACGACAAATCAAATGACACCTCACATGTCAAAATCCGTCAAACCGTTCAGACTGTAGAGCGTGCAAGAACTATTTTCAAGGTTTTCATTTTAGCGCCAAAACTCCGCCATTTTGATTTTCTAGAAATTTTAATGTACCCAGTGTCACTCACGCAATCACGACGAATCAAATGACACCTTACATGTTCAAATCCGTCAAGCCGTTCAGGCTGTAGGCCGTGCCAAATAAATGGACATACATACATACATACATACATACATAGTCTCGAAAAACATTACCCTCCTTCCTTCGGCAGTCGGGTAAAAATGTAATGAACCCATATTCATTTCATTTAGGACTTGAACACAGCATAGCATTTATTGCTAATCCGGTCAAGATAAACGAAGTTATAGGAGTGCAGGCACGATAGTTCACACCCGATTGAAAGATGGTAGGATTGTTCAAAACGCCGATTGATGAGGACATTTTAGAGTTCGTTTAAGATGGTGTTTTGAATAATTCTACCAACTTTCAACCAGGCCTTCAATTCTACTAAAGCAAAACACTACCACAAGTGCAAAAATTTACATTAAAGTTTAGATTTTATGTCTAGGTACAAAGTCCAAAATTAAATGAAGATAGTTTCATTATACTTTTTAATTCATTTCACAAAAGCCATTTAATTTTGAACTTTAGCTGTATTGATTTAAAGTCTAAAGTTAAATGGATTTTCGCAAGTAAATTATTGTACCCTTACCTTACTCCTATCATTTGGTTTATCTTGAGCGGATTATTTTCTTTTTGTTTGTAAGTACACGATTTCTCTACAATTGCTGATGTTGTATTAGTGCAAGAACACGAACATCCTGGCATGATGAGAACTTCCCTATGGAAAGAAAAACGGTGGTTGTTTTTCTCGGATTTCCTACCTCCCCAGGAAAAACTACCTCCCGGACAGAACCTCCTTTGGCCCGTATGGAAGTCTCTTAATCGTCTACATACACAGGTTGGTCGGTATAAACAAAATCTTTGTCTATGGGGAATGCGAGACCCGGGCTTAATTGCATGTGCATGCGGTGCCCCCGGCTCCCGTGCAGTCCATGGCGCATTTGGTCTTGTGTACCTTATGTTCTACTTCATGCACTAAAGACGACTTAAATAAAACCACTGACAGCGCGATTAAGATGGCAGAATTTTATTCCCGAATAGTGTAGTCATAAAAGTGAATCGTTGACGCGAAAAGAAGAAGGAGAAGCGCAAAGAGTTTAAATAAATCAAAAAATGAATAGGTACTTATTATTTTATTGATATCATATTTATATTTTCATTAACAAAAACGGTTATTTAATAAGCTGTATACTTACCTCAATGATTTTACATACAAAAATCTTACCTACTTATTAATTATTCGGGCCTCCTTTGTATCGCGACACGTATCTTGCATACCTTTTTTTCGTGCGGAAATCCCCACGGATCCGCCGGAGCCAGAAGGGGAAACCTCCCCTAACCTCCATAACCATGTCGGACTCGAACCGACTAAAACCGCACGCCGACTGAGGGTCGTGGTGCTAGGCCGGAGGCGAGGTTGTCTTCGACATATCCCTCGCACCCCGGCTGACTCAGGGCGTAAGGGATGTACGGTCTGGCCCTCCTCGGGGTATCTTGAATGCCAAGATACGTGTTCCGATTGTTCCGAATGAAACAAACGAGGCCCTTGCGCGCGCGGATTGTTTTGCGATAATAGCGCCCCTCACTCCTTAAAAGATACCACAAAGTATCGCGCGTATAGAGCACATATTAAACACATTTTAGGTAGAAGATATACAGATTAGACACAGACCTACATAAAATTACTCAAGTCCGATTCGCCGCAAAAAGGACACAAGTGCAAAAAGAGACACGAGTCCTTTTTTCACATCAAAGCGCTCGTAGTGAAATTAGTTCTTTAGTGTTGGAGTCCTGTTGTAATGAGTGATACATTAACCGAGTCCTTCTAAAAGGATTCAAAGACGCAAGTCCTTTGCAACACTCGAGCAATAGTTTATTAAAAGTAGCGTATTATCTAGGTATATTCTACTATCGTATTGTATACAGTGGCTCGTTCATCAATGACTCTTTCTCCGAGACTTTGCCTTGAGTTCGAAAAACTTCGGAAAAATGCTTACATCAGCTGCAACTGCAGCATATAGCTTGACTCAAGCGAGGTGAAGTCAAATTGACGTGTTCTAGATAAAAAAAAACTGGGTTAGAAACGATTCCTTTGCGTGACGTAGGCACCCCTGTCTCTAAGCATTTATCTTCTAAACTGAAGGTATCACATTCCCCACGTGTCTAGATCTAGATGGGTGAATTTCAACATCTATGAATTTTTAGCTAATTTTGGTGATTTTTTTTATTTCTAGGTATTTAATAGTGAAAAATACACTTAATAGGTACAATTTAGAAAAAATAAAGTAATGAAAATAAAAATAAAAATATTTACGTACATAATGCGTCGTGGAATTCCTCCGCATCGTCGCCGACCGGTAACGTACCCAGAAGGCTGGCTGCATTGCCACGTTGAATGGCAATGCTTAACCTCTGTGCAAGGTAATAACCAGCCTTCTGGTCACGCGTAGCGTCGATCAGCCGCTTTGCCAGATCTTTATAAAGAAAACGGGCACTTAGGCCCCATGTCCCCAACGTTTCAACCTCAAACGGCTCAAAAACATAATCACCTGTTAAGTTACAGTATTTGCGCCGTTTGAGGTTTTCCGCAGATGCAGCAGCAGCGCCGGCACAGCCTGCTATGCTTGGAAGATGTGAAGGCGCAAGGGTGTCAACACGCGTTGCGTCCCACACCAAAGGCCTACCCATCTTCCAAGGTAGCAACGACATACCATCCGGTCTCTTGCCATCGTCACGCACCAGCCCATTAGGTTCACGAACCGCTGGCACGCCAGCGGTGACAAGAGCACGGCAGATAATGTCGTTGATGCAGGCGTGTCGCGATATGCGCCCAGCGCTTCTGCTGCATGAAAGGCCATGGTGCCCAAGGCTGTCAACAGCTTCACCGCAGTGGCAACGATGGGGAGAAACGCACGGCGCTCCTAAGCGAAGGCAAGTGGCAAGGCGGAAAGTAGTATCGTCCAACATAGTACCTATATTGGGCGATGGGAGTGCCTGAATCCACAGGCCTGACTCCCATTCCCCCACAGCCAGTAGGCGCGCACGCTCTGAAACATGGGAAGATATGTGTAATAATCTTTCTCTTACCAGCTTGCAGAGCGGCACATCCCATTGTCTCTGGGAGAAAAGGTTACCAGGCAACTCGGTATTGGGACAAGCAACTTTCCAAGCATTAATGGCATCGGACTTACACGACTCCTCGGAGTTAACCTGTGTCTTGATAAGAATTTTCCTGGTCAACTCCTCAGTGCTGTGGACTGATGACAAAAATGCTGGAAGGCTAACATCTGAAATTTTGCGAACGCCGAGACCACTCAAGCGAACTGGCAAGGACGCTTGGAGCCAGGCTCGGTCGTTCAAGGCCACATTTAATATTGTACTGAGAGTGTTTTGCAGTATGTTGTCAATTTTTGCCAGAAGTGTCAAATGCTGCCAAAACTGGGATGAACGAAGTGCATGAGTAAATTTAGGAACAAAAAGGCCAAACCGAAGTATAGTAAAGGCCGAATGAACACTTATTTTTTGTAAGTGATCTGTGATATTTTCAAAATTTTGAATTTTTTCCTCGATAAATGAGGAAAAAATTTCTAGGTATTTAAGTTATCTCTTTCAATATTTAGCTAGAAATACATATTTAGATGCCTATTATGCTTGAACAGTCTAATTAGCCCTGGGAATTACTTGTTTATTTTATACACCTGAATTGCCAATACACCGAAATTGGTGTCTACTACCAAAATTGCATATCAACTTATTTTTATTTTATATTTTTTTTTTTTATATTTTATTAGTTTAATTTGGTACTTAATAGGTACATATAACCATTAATTTTCACCCATTATCACCAACTTCATTTTTATATGGCAAAACCACTTTAGTTGTTAGTAGTATCAGTATAAAAGCAAAACATTTGATTGTTTAGAAGCAAGGATTATATTTTACTCTAATGGCGCCAATATTATCGATGAACTTATTCAATTCTCAAAGTGGGAGAGGTGGTACTCGGTATGCCTAAGGGTGGACGGAAGATAGGCCATGGACACTTGGTAGTGGCAAGACAAGTTGGTAGTGTGATGTCTATTTCTGAACTTACAAGAGTCCTTCAACTAAGTTTCTCACGCGGTGAGCTGATGGGCATTGCGGTTCAAATGGGTTCCAGAGGTTTACACCATCCGGGACATGTACCACGATTCTGATTCCGTTGTTCGAACCGCTGTTGGCAATATGAGAATCTTCCTTATCATTGTCGGGGTACCTACATCTAGGATCGGTCCTTAGTCCATTCCCAATCAGCGTGGTATTTTGGTCGGATAGTATCAGACAATGACTCAATAACTGCCCATGTATGCTGTTAATATCGGTGGTGGACGCCGATAGATTGGTGCAACATGTGAGGATGTGGATTTAGGAGCTTGAGGACCGTAGAGGTCAGAAGCCTTCTGTGGAGAAGATTGAGTACCTTTTACACAATAGCAAAGTGCTAGCTGCTGGAGCAACATAAGCAGGAGTTGCGTGTCACCTACATCTTTGACGTCGTCTCTTTGGTGCGTGGAGTCACGTGCAAAAGATTGCATGAGGCATTCTTGCATCCACGGTAGCTTTCATGTAAGTGAGAAAGCAGAGGAAGAAAAGCCAAATGATGTTGACAGTGGAGAGGAGGGAAGAAGGGTGGGCAGGCGTAGGCTTGGTAGAAGCCACACGCCAGTAGAAGCAGGTGACGGAAAGAGCGCACGATGCGCCACCACACCGGCCTGTCCCTACTGCGGCATCAGCTGACTTCACCCAACTACTAGCCTGTCTTCTTTATGGGTAGGTAGTTCATATGCTAACCCGTCGGACTACGCAGGAGCTTAATCAAATAACTATGAAAACAAATTTTGGTGTAAATATACAATTTTGATGATTAGTAAAACCCCACCAAATTCACCAAAATTGCTCCACTAAAATTAGTTTCACGACTAAAAATAAAATAATATTATAAAAATACTATTTAGAATATAGTGGTTACATTACCAAAATTTAATACACATACTGAACCTGTACACTATACTTAAATATTAAAACATACAATGAGAATAAACCGTTTTAAATAATCAACACAAAAATTACAATATTTTTGTCAGAGGCTTATGAAACGACCTACTTACGTGTTTGGCAGAAAAACGAAACGGGACTGGGGACAACTGGCACTGGTGCTCATTAACACCCAACTGAACGTTTCCAATGATGATAGTGTCGTCCTTATAGGTACTTTCAACACGACTCCTTCGATGTTTTTATAAATCCCACCAAAATTTTACATTTGCCGCGGACGCATCTTATAAATTATTTTTAACATAAAGTATAGTAGGTACTAAATACTACGAATGACATTATGGAAGATGAAGTTTTGATTAAACTGTGATCATTCCCAAGAAAACAGGTTGTGGACGCGCCACCAAGCTTAGAATTTAGGTGAAAATACATTTTTTACACACAAAAATAGTTTCAATAATATAATTTATACGTGCATATAGAGAGAAACGATATCTTTCTTACAAAAAATAATCATTACTATATGTTAACTTTAAGGTATGATTTTCAGTCACGCCGCGAAAATTTTACGAGAAATTCACTCAGATACGACGCCGTTTTGGTGAATTGGCGTCAGTTTTATCAGCGTCCGGCAACTGAGATATTTCGGGTGCATTCGCCGTCTAGAAATGAGAAACAAATATCAAGGAATATATGGGTGAATATCAAAAGCAAAAAAAATACACGGCAAGCCTGAGAACGGTAGTGCAATGTGTTGGTTTTACGATTTTGATTACTTTTCATAGTATAATAGGTACTTCTCTACCATGGCAAAAAAAATTGTTGAGTAATGTCCTCTATTACATAAAAAAAATTAATTACAAAGTGTCATTTTATCATTTCGGTGACCTGTCCTGAATCGAATTTCACTCGTAAAATATCTTGCCCTGCAGTTGTATTTAACATTTGGACTAAAATCTAATTTTGTATGAATAAATTATAATATGACCTATAGAAAAAAACTAATATTGTTTGTTTATCTTATTTCTTATACATTGTATTAAACAGTCTACTTTTGTCCTGTAAAAAGTTATCATTTTGGTGGACAGTAAGTTTTAGTTGAGTAACTTCGTCAACATAGCGTTTTTGCGCCCCCCGTGCCTTTCCTTACTTCGAATCAGGCCACCTCCATTCGTTGGAGCGCACGAACGCGTCACAAAATCATCGTGGATTCCCGCCGAAAAGTAAGTATATCATTTCAGTGATATGGGGACAAAAATAGTGTCATTTCTGTGGCCGTTATAGCTCGTGTTAGGTTCATTCAATTTATTTCAAAATTGTGTTTTAAATTCACCGTAAGATATGTTTTGTTACAGCAGTGTTGACATTTTAATATTAATTCTAATATCGGAGTTAAATGTAAAACTTATTATTTTTATCACCTCGGTGTTATCATTTCAGTGGATTCGGTGGACTGTAATACAGACAACAGTCCACTTAAATGAAAGTTAACTTAGAAATGATAAAATCATAAGTTTTAGAGATCCTTGAGTCTAAGATTGAATCATAAAAATTTGGTGAAATAATTCTAGATATTGTAGGTTCAATATTTGGGATTAATTTGATGTGTTAATATTTGTTTTTTTTTCTTTTATTTATCACAATACAATAAAAAAACAGTTTAAAATATCTTGTTATAAAATGGATAATAGATGTACTTACTTCTAGACAATGTGTATTCTCAACGATAATGTGATGTTCAATGTTTAAAAATTATGATTTGGATTTTAGGATGCCGCGACCTAAGCTACAGACCAGAAAGGAAAGGTTAGAAAAGAGAAGGTTATATGAAAGAAGAAGAAAAGAGAGAATTAAGAGCAATGACGTCACACGCGAAGAGTTTCTTAGAAAAGACAGGGAGAGATATGCTAGAAAAAAAGAAGCAGGATCGATTCATTGAATTCATTCATTCTGTTGCAATAGTGACTAGTGATTGCGCTATTTTCATTCTTTTCGCATAAGTACATAATCGGATTATATAGCCAAACTGTTTGCAATAATTTACGATAACGTGATCTAATTTTTTTTGTTATGTTTAAGATGAAGTGTTTAGCTCTTTTGAACATACTTACATTATTTTTATAATTTTTCTTATTAAATCATTGTCGTAAAAATATAAGAGTTGATTTAGTACATTTTGAAGTTTTACATACAAAACACTATTATTATTACCAGTAATTAAAAAAACCCGACTGCCACTGAAAAGACCGAAATAAGTTTGATAGCAGTCGGTACCCATTAATTTTCTTTCGGTTTATGATTGACAAATGGGTACCGCCTGCTATCAAACTTATTTCGGTATTTTCAGTGGCAGTCGGGTTTTTTTTTTTAATTTTTTTCTTTTTTTTGAATGATTTTTTTATAGCATTTTAGTTATGATATGACTTGTATATCTTTTTGTTATCTCCTTTTAATTTCCTTCATATCGTATATACTTGAAATAAAAACTTATAACTTAATAATAACTTAAAATCAATAACTAAGAAAATTAGCGACTGTAAATAACTTTAAATCGTTATATATCCTAAACTATTATTTGAAATGAAAAATGAACCTTAAGATGATTTTAAAATACCTATTCAACGACACCCCACTTGACATAGTTCATCTATTTTTTTTTTTCATTTTGACAAAATTTTGGCGTCTGGTTTTCGCCGTGGTAAATTTTGATTACTGTCATGTTTTTAGTGACACTCGCAAGGTTAAGACGAATCGATTGACGTAAGAATTATCAAAATCGGCCTATGCATGTGGTCTCTAGAACGCCACATAGAAACAAACATATATACATAGACTGATAAACACATTATCCTCCTTTGCGTCGCGCAGTCGGGTAAGAACACAATACTCGTTCCGCAAAAAAATTAACTTTTTTTCTCTAATATAATAGTTTGATCTTATATTTAATAAATATCACAAATACAGTCTAGTGATATCTCTATGGAATTTATTTAGATTCGTTTCAGACAATCTACGGAATCCTCCTAAAAATAAATGATGTCCTTGGCTGTATCATTTCAGTGGGCTAATTTCATTCCGGTGCACAGTCTAGTCATTTCGGTGGACGATTTATCATTTCAGTGGACACTTTTCATTTCTGTGGGCTCCCAAAAATTCAATCTTAAATATTTCAGTAAGTTTTGATGTTACATGATGTCCACTCACGCATATGTTACAAATAAGATTAAAGTTTATTTTCGTTACAAAATATATTAACAAGACATTGTAATAGAAAAATCTCACCGAAATGATACAAAAAAATCACTTGTTGAAAATCACCCATATCAATAAATATCGAGAAATAATATACTTTAATCCATAATATAAAAATGAATCGCTAAATGTGTTGGTAAGTGCTTAACTCAACAACGCCTGGACCAATTTGGCCAATTCTTTTTTTTTAAATATTCCTTGAAGTTCAAGGATGGCTTTTACGGCGAAAAGAATTATAATAATTGCCGGGAACCGACAGGCGGACCGGCAGACGGGTGGAGCCGCGGGCAAAAGCTAGTTATAAATATTAATAATAATAAATATACAACATTGTACACAAAGCTATCTAGAACTATGGTAAGCTTAACTAGCTTGTGATAAGGAATCTAGAATACGGATAAACATACTTAGATACTTTTTTTTGTTAATATGTGAATATTATACGTAGAAACAACCAGAACAATGTAAATAGCCATATTCATGCATACAAAGATTTGAGAGGGGATCGAACCGGCACCTCCTGCGTGGCAGTCGCGTTCACTATTGCCACGCCACAGAGGCTTACTATTATCTCTTGTACATATATTTCCATTTATCTATCTAAATATCCATATAGTTACGTATTTTGCCAGCAATATAACTGCAATAGGCTACTATTGCAGTTCTTTCTTGGAAATTTGCCATTACAAATATGCGCCATTGCTACAGATCCACCGCCTTCCGAAGTTCTGACTAACTATAAGTTAAAGTAAATGTTCACTTCACTTACTGCTTTAGATGGAATTCTATCCACGATAACTGGTGGATTATCCTTAACAGGACCCTCTTGAGTATTAGTCTTCCACTGTTCCCTGATTCTGAAGTATTTTCTGTAGTAGTTGTCCCAGAACTCCATCTTTTCCTTGTCGATGTCACTTTGCATAGTCAGTTTGCGCGCGATGTTGAGGTAGTTCTGGTTATTTTCAGTTACAGGCCGCCAGGTTACCCTAAGGTACCGGTCTTCGATCGGTGGCGAATGACTGTAAAATGAAGGCAGAAAATATTTAAGCCAAGTGTGCGCAAGCAAGTAACTTTCGCAATTTCTTGTAAGTGGAAGACAATTGAAAGCTGTTTTCGCTGACTGCAATTTCTCTATGTGCGCTAGTCACTTATAGACGTGTGTGTTTTTTTTTTTTTTTTTTTTTATCGTGCGATAAATCCCCACGGATACCACCTCCACAGAGCCGGTGGAGGTGATTATGTCGGACTCGAACCGACTAAAACGCACGCCATCTTGGGTCCTTGGTTGCCGGAGGTGAGATTGCCAAAAGCATATCTCTCGCACCCCGACAGACCCAGGACCATCTCTTTCGAGATGGCCCCCTTCGGGTTGTGGGGACCAAAATGTCCCCATCTAGCCCCGGTTACGGGGAGGCGCACTTTGCGCCGCCGCCGCGGCCTGCTTCTGCTAGGGTGACAGGCGGCTCCACCAGTCACCCCCAGGCCAGCGCTCATGGAGGACGGAGGTCGTTCTGCGACCTCCGACGTCCTGTTCGCCTTCGCTCTGCACGGGCTTCCCGGGCCCGGAGTCTGGTCCGGACCCGACCGGCCGCCTCCTTCTCGAGCATTACTTGCTCGCAGAAGGAGGCGGCCGCACCCCAAGCGTTTGCGCATCGTACCATCGCTGTGAGCAATGTGACGAGTGTGAGGACTCCCACCCCTAGAGCCGCCACTAGGACCCGCCTCGGCGTGTCCCACGCCGAGACGTGTGTAGAATACAAAATCTGCGGTAGCCTAGTGGTATGGGTAATGGACTGCTGAGACGAGGTCTCGGGTTCGATCCCAGGTTTACCATGGCTCACACCAATGACTTTTCGGTGCTTTTCGAAGTTATGTGTGTATTTATCGCAGGTTTATAAGTGCCCGGTTAATGGCAATAGGCTCGCCACCTATTACATTGGGACCTAAACATAAACTGGCGAAATGTGGGTGTTAGCACCTCTGCCTACCCCTTCGGGGAATACAGGCGTGAGTTTATGTTATGTTATGTTATGTAGAATTCAACTTCCTGCAAGGCCGGAACGACCGTTTCCATATAAGTTGCGTACAAGTTACTTGAGCAAGAGCGCTCAAACAAAATACCTTCTTCTTTATCTTAGCGTTGATCCCAGTCGCATCTGAAGCTCTCAGCTTGGAGTCTGGGGTCCGCTTTACCAGTCTAACTGCAGATTTGGCTGTGTGAAGTGCCATTGCTAACTGACCTCCGCAACCCAAAGGCGATATCGAAGCATTGCGGCTAGACCAGCTGTTGGAATTTTGAGGGCTTCAACTACCCGTAACGACTGCCATAGATGTTCGTATGGCAACCGGGACCACCGGCTTAACGTGCTCTCTGAGGCACGACCAACCAATGCAATTACCAATATTCATGCGCGTGGATCGAACCCACAACTCCGGCGTAGCGGCCGCGGTCACTGCCGCTACGCCACGGAGCCTCCAACAAACGAGATGCCTAGTTGCAGATAAATACAAGCTGCGTGCATTGCGTTGTTGTTAAAACTTTAAAAAAAGGCTGATGTGGATACGAAGGGATACAGAGTTCTTCAAAGCGTAATTAAATGCACTTTCAATATTTTGTTCATATTGATTTGCTGTGATATTCAAAGACAATAATAATCAAGCTTGCTCTAAAAACTTCCAACTTTATTGTGTGACCAAAATAAAGTCGCAAGCGATTGCTGCAAGGACAAAACAATCGTATGATACGTGGTACTTGCTGCAATTTCGGCAAGTCATTAAAACTTACAGAAGTCAACTTCCGCAAATTGTATTCGGAGAATATTTGCCCAATAAATATAAAACGTCTTAAATTAATTGAGAAGGATGTTACGCGAATTATAAAGTACGTGCTCAGGTATGTATTAATATGTGGACAAAAGACGGAAGAATACTCACCCCCATTTGGCAAAGTTGGTCCACAGTGTCACCATCGTATGCCGCATTATTCTATCTGCTACTGGAGGCAAATCTGTCTGAAAATCATTTTTGAAAAGATATCCCAGCTCATCCATGTGCCCGGCATGTTCCTGGCTCCTTTGAAATAGTTTATGACAAATGTTTAGTGCCCCAACATATTCAAAGTTATAATAGTAAATTGGAGCATTACTGGTCTGGACCAAATGTTGGACGACCCTGTGTGTGTCTACTTTAGTGATCCGGTCTGATATTAATTCAGAGTTATCATCGTCATCACATTTGAAGAAAATTTCTTTAACTTTCTCGAGAATCTCCATATTTGCTTCGTCTGAGATGATTAGTTTAAGATCGTCTAATTTGAAATCAATGTCATTCTTTAAAGAGCACACCCCAATCATTATTGGAATCTCTGCCACTCTTCCCGATGTCAATAAGTCGTAAAAAGATTCAGTGATAACTGCTTCGATTCCCGGGAACTCTTTTTCGACGACTACGGTGAATTTATTTAACTTTCCGAGGATTTTTTCTGGTTGATTCATTTTTTGTTGAGCATGCACAATTTCTTCCGCGGAGCGGGCTCGAAGGAACTCAAGAATTTCTTCAGAGTCACTTGAGTCACAACCTAAAAAACCTAGAATCTTAGCAATTGTTCTGGCATTCTCCAATGGCGTTTTTTGTAGAGCAAAGGTGCCTAACATCGTTGCTGACTGAATAATCGCCTTGTGAACAAGTTTATTGGTAAGAGGACTAGCAGTTAAATAGCAAACCGCAGCACCGCCGGCGTTTTCACCGAAAATAGTGATATTGTCAGCGTTACCACCAAAATTCTGAACGTTAGTCTTTACCCATCTGATAGCTTGCACAATATCCTTCAGGCCGGCATTACCTGGTACCTCGTGAGTGTTCAAACTGAGGAATCCAAGAGCGCCACATCTATAATTCAACGTGACAACGACTACATCTCTTACTACTAAGTAATCAGCGCCATATAAATTAGTATTTCCCGAGCCAAATGAAAAATCACCTCCATGGATAAAAATCATGACAGGAAGGGTTGCCCCTTTCAGTGTTGGGGTGTAAACGTTAAGAAATAAGCAGTCCTCGTCGCCTGCGTATGCTTTACTGAAGAATAAGTCGATCTGAGGGGCCATATTCCCTTCAGAAGTAGCAGTGCGGACGCCTTCCCATGGTTCTGGAGGTTGAGGAGCCTGAAACAGATAAGAAATCCTTTTATAATTATAATAGTTTATTGCAAGCATAACCCGAAATGAGAACATGTCGCGAAGCAGGTGTAGATGACTTGATAAAGGTCGCTAAGAGACTTCTTCTTCATCATTCTAGCGTTTAATCCCAGTAGCATCCGAAGCTTCCAACTTGGAGTCTAGAGTTCAATTTACCAGTCTATGTGCGGCTTTGGCTGAACTTCGATATTTCCCGTGAAGTGACTGCCATATGACCTCCAAAACACAAAGTCAATATCGAAGCATTGCAATTAAACCAGTTGTTGGACTTTTTAGGACTCCAAGTACCCGTAACAGCTGCCATAGATGTGCGTATGGCAACCGGGACCGTCGACGACGGCTAAACGTGATATTCTCGGTACGACCAGCCCAATACAAATATCTATCAATGTCTATCAGGAGGTGGAGGCTTGAAGGTTATAGCGCAAATAAGAAAATAGTCAGTTCTTAAGAGCTCACCTTAAACCTTAAGGATCCGAGCGGTGGTTTGGCGTAAGGTATGCCTTGGAAGCTGTAGAAGTGCCTATCGCGGCGTTCATCGCTGAGTATAACGCGGCCTTGGAGCTGGCCCTGCTCAACTGACACTATAGGTACTTCATTCATTTTGGCGCTGGAATGAAAAAAAGAAGATCATTTCGCATCATTAGGTACTTTGATTTCAAACGCTGGATTGTGTTAAATGAATTACAAGATTTTTTTAAACTGACTTGCGTTCTATTTCCATTAAACGTGATCTTCCGCAGACCCCTCTGCTTAGTCTGCTTTCTTCTGGTTCTATTAACTTCGGCGGCGGTGAAACTGGGACAACTCTTTTAGTTTTCGCCAATTGGCTCTGCACTTCTGCCAATTGGCTCTGCACTTCTGCCAATCTTCTCTTCAAATGTGCTATTATGATCAGAAGGCGCGATACGTTAGGTTGAGGAAACTCCTTTGCCATAAACACGGGCATATCATATTGATCAGTGTTTTTAAATAGCGTGACAATGTCCTGCGCGTTCTCCTTAGCCTCGTCACACCGTCGTGCAACCATGTGGTGGGTCTTCTTCAGAGCGGTGAATAGTAACCGCTTGGATACATCTATCTCGCTCTCACTGTACTTTTCCGTCAGGACCAATATGGCTGCCGCCTCGTCTGTCAGGTCCACTTGCTTCTGCTGCAGGAACGCCAACAGATCATTTGTCACGATTTCTATGTTCATAGTTGAATTACGTCCAATGTACAAGTTTGTACTAAATAATGTTGTAATGAAATTGTTTGTTTTGTGACTTTGTGACCCACCTGAGGGATAGATAATAATGATAATGAAAGTGATAACTGATAACTCACATATGAGTCATCGATATTTCCATCGCTGAAATAATTGCCACGAAAGTTATATTACTATAAGCCTAGATAGTTAGGTATTTTCTTTGAAATCGATGCAATAGCTTTAGAATTTATCGATAACAAACAAACAAATTACGTCACAAGATTAGTATAGATATATCGCTAATAATGTACCAAGATAACAGTGGTGGCACTCAGATTGACGGCCTCATCAGTTGCCTTTTCACGCCCCGCTTGAAGGACCCGGGCCTGTAGGAAGAAGGAAACACGTGAGCTGGCAGGGAGTTCCAGGTCTTGGTGGTGCGGCTTTATAATGTATCGATAACAAACAAACAAATTACGTCACAAGATTAGTATAGATATAATCGCATATAATATCCACAATTAATTTCGAGCTCCAAGTTGAGCTAACATAGCAGCCGGTACAATTGCTGTTTGATGATTTAGCAAGTCAAGAAAGTCTAAATTGTATAGCTTCAAGGCGTACACGGGCCTCACAGCAAACTCCAATTGAAATTATTTTTAACAGACAGTTTGAATAAATAAATAATTAAGTACTATAACAAGCAGAATAAATGAAGCTGTTCCGTGGTATTTACAAGCACTACAGCGACAGAGTAACATGTGTTAGGTGCGAAGTGTAGATTGAAACTGGGTCACAGTTAATAGATTACCTGAATACTGACTGACTCACTATATATGTACTTAGGGTGAAAAGATAGATAGATAGATAGATAGATAAATCTTTATTGTACACCAGTAATACAGTAAATGATGGACGATACACGACATTATGTACAAATGGCGGCCTTATCGCTAAGAGCGATCTCTTACAGGCAACCTTTGGATGGACATGTTTTAAATATTAACAGTAATAACGATCTCAGTTATCCAAACAAGCACGACGTCGCGTCGCCAGATATGCCAATAATTAAGTATTTATAGAATAATTATATTCTATAAGTATATTTCAGAATTAATAATAATCTTTCAACACACTAATTAATTACAGTATTATAACTACAATATCTGCTAAACAAAAATAAACAATATAATATACAAAAATGAGAGAAAAGAACAGGGATGGAAGAGACTGTAACTTTAGGCATCGTAGAATTCCTCCCCATCGACCTCTACCGGTACCGTGACCAAAAGGCTGGCGGCGTTACCCCGCTGAATAGCGATAGCAATTCTCTGAGCGAGGTGAAGGCCAGCCCTATAATAAATAAATATTTCACAACATTCCACACAACGCTATCTAGATCCATGGTAAGCATAGCTTAACTAGCTTGTTTTATGGAATCTAGAACGCGGATAAACATACTTAGATACTTTTTTTTTGTAAATACATACATATTATACATAGAAACATCCAGACCAATGCAAATAGCCATATTCATGCATACAAATATTTGCATTGAGCGGGAATCGAAGCCGCGCCTCCTGCGTGGCAGTCGCGTTCACTACCGCCACGCCACGGAGGCTGTCGTCACTATGGTCACGGGAAGAGTCAATCAGACGCTTCAAAGATGTATTTACTTATTCTTCCATCACTTATTCTTTCATCCATATGTCTTCTATAGGTACCTAGGTTGTTTGGTTTGGAAAACTTAGAAATACCATATAATGAAAGAGGAAGGTGAATGCAAATTGTTCTATAGCTTGACTTATTATAGGTACCTATATCTTGGACCTAATTAATGTGCTCTATACGCGCAGTTCAAGTTTCTTGGATGTATATTGAATATAGCACGGGAATGCTATTTGCGGTGGATGACATTCAATATGTTTTTTTTTATATTTGTTCCGTCAATTGACTGCATCCCGCTAGATGGTAATAAAGCTGACGTGCAGTCCAGAAGATACAGACCACCATTCTCGATGATATTGGACGTAAAATGGTGGTCCCTAACTTGATGGCTTTGATAGATGCCTTTCCATGCCCCGCTTGAAGAACCCGGGACTGTAAGAGGAGGGAAACAGTATAACTCTTTATCGTGCGGCAGAGGAAAGAGCCCTCAAACCGTTTAGTGCAAGATCGTAGTACCTAATGAAAACGTATTGGAAAATATAAAAGGGAATAGATCTATGCTAAAAATCTGGAACGGATCTGGCGAAATAGGAACAGGGATACATTAATAGTCTGAAAAAATAAAAATAGCACAGGCAATGATATTTTATACAAGATATGTTACGTTCATAGTAACTGACTCCTCAAATCTGATCCAACAGTCTGTCAGTGCACAATAGTTGACAATTAGCGTTGAAGTAGTACGAAAGATGAGATAAGCACGTGAGAAAAAAAAGATAGCTATAATTCGGAATGATTCGGACGATTGCACTTCTATGATGGCTTCGAAGCATAGATTATGATTTTGTTGAACAGAAGGGGTATTTCTTTGGTAGGCAAGAAATGAAATTCGATGAAAAAATAATACGTCATTATTTACAATTAAAAAAGATAATAAAGAAACTACTCGAAAATAAAACCATAGTGACGCAATGACGTTATAATTAAAAATTAAACGCCTTGAAATGAATTTAATTTATTTCTTTTCTGCCTCTTAGTTTTTTATATCGGGATTATTTTTATGAGCAGAATGAAGCCGAACAGTGGTATATTTGTCAATTATTTAAATCCTTCCTGAGCAATGTTCGACCTTATTTCGAAGTATATCTCTCAGTGGTTTCAAAGTGATTGCTACAAATTCTGCTGCTTTTTGAAGGTGTCCAGTCAAACTCATTTCGTTGTTCCCTAACAATTGCAATCCACTCTTGAAGTCTAACTTCATTAGTCGGACATCTTGAAAAAAAAGTTAGGTTATTACAATTATTTAAAGGATAACAAATGAATAAAACAAACATTTTGTTACTGAATTTTAAATAACAAATAAACCTGAACAACAGGTCAATTATTACTTTAGTAGGCAGTAAAGTGAAAATTACCCTATGTAGCATCTGTACTGATAATCTATGCAAGCAGCGTTGTTGTGTCCTTGTCGTACTCATATCAAAAAGTGTTTTGTCTTTTTTCTTTGCCACCATTATTTTAAAAATATTATTAAACCAATTTTAATGTAATACACTGATAAATCGGTAATATTGTATGTACTTACATGTGATAGGAGATCCCTCGTGTTTTATTGATTTAATGTCGTAATTTTTACACTTTTTAAAAACACACGATGGCATTTTTGTTGCAATTTTATTATGCGCTTACATACGTGACACCATGGCGTTTGCCAGACATATACTAAATGCGATACGTCCCAATTGGGACGTTTTCGCGTCTTCACCAGGCGTACTCTGATAACATATCTGCCTCTTTATTTTATGTAATATCATTGAGCACAGGCCAATTTTTAAACTTACTTACGTTAGTTGAGAAGAACCAGAAATGTAGAAAGTCACTTTGACCAATATCCACGCGGGTGGGGCCGCCATCATAAGCTAGATAATAATTTAATTAGTAAGTATTATGAATTAATCTGAGATTGACATGGTAGACAGATAGAACGCCACTACATACTCAGAATAGTAAAAGAAGCAATTGAAATTAAAAAATTAAGAACTTCCAAAATTAAGAAACCAACAATTTCAAAACCCGTGCGAGTCGATTCAGTGAGTGTTGTATGTCGAAAACGCGATCGAGTACAGTGCGAGAACGAGGACAGTGGTAGGGACGTCGCGCGTCATAAACGTCTGTGGAAGAGGGTAGACAGTAAAGCTGTAAAAGTAACGAAAGAATGGGTATATTCGTTACTGTATAAATGAGTACTCGTTACTTTCGTATCGTTACGTTACTCGTTACTCTGATGCCTCAACGTTACTAACTCGTATTTCGTATGTGTATATCGTATGCCGTGTTATGCTTCGATTTAATGAAAAAGCATATGACATGGTTACTAGGACATTTAGTCAAGTCTTATTGACAGTTTTACAAGATTTGGCTTTTATTAAAAAAGAATTTAAATTAATTGGTTTAGAACTAAATGACAATAAATGTGAAATTTTTTTAAATGACCTTTCGGACAAAATTTCTACTTTCTCTAAATTTAATTCATTGGCTCCTAATATTAAAATTATAGAAAAAGATTCTCTACTCCTCCTAGGGTCTCCAATACTGGAAGATGCCTTCACCTCATTTATAGAGGATGAAATTCAAAATTTTAGTGATATTTCGGACAGTCTACTTAAAATTAATATACACTCGGCCTTCACTATTCTTCGGCATTGCCTTTTTGTCCCCAAATTTACCCATGCGCTCAGATCATCACCATTTTGGAAAAACATAACAATTTTGGAAAAAATGGACAAAATTATAGAAATGACACTCAGTAAAATTTTTAATGTGGCTTTGAATGACCGAGCTTCACTACAAGCGTCTCTGCCGATTCGCTTAGGTGGGCTCGGTATTCGCAAAATTTCAGATGTCAGCTTACCAGCGTTCCTGTCTTCGGTCTACAGTACGGAAGAATTAACTAGGAAAATTCTTGCACCTACACTAGTTAATTCGGAAGTATTGTGCAAGACCGATGCAGTGAATGCTTGGAAAATTGCATGTCCAAACACGGATCTCCCAGGGAACCTTTTCTCACAGCGTCAGTGGAACGGGCCGCTTTGCAGCTTAGTTAGACAGAATCTATTAAATACTTGCTCTAATGCTGCTGAGCGTGCCCGTTTACTGGCGGTTGGAGTGTGGGAATCGGGTCTTTGGTTGCAAGCTCTTCCGTCATCTAACATAGGGACTATGTTAGACGACACTACTTTCCGCATCGCCACATGCCTCCGATTAGGCGCGCCGTGTGTTTCTCTGCATCGATGCCGTTGTGGAGAAGCAGTTGACCGACTCGGACACCATGGCCTGTCGTGCTGCAGGAGCGCTGGACGAATGCCACGGCACGCCAGCCTAAACGACATAATCCGCCGTGCTCTTGTCACCGCCGGTGTGCCAGCCGTGCTTGAACCTAACGGTTTGGCGCGCGACGATGGCAAGAGACCGGATGGTATGTCGTTAATGCCATGGAAAATGGGTAGGGCCCTGGTGTGGGACGCAACGTGCGTCGACACCATCGCCCCTACCCACATACCTGGCACGGCTGGCTGTGCCGGTGCCGCAGCTGCTTCCGCAGAGGCTCTCAAACGGCGCAAATACTCCAAACTCATTGGAGACTATGAATTTGTGCCGTTTGGAGTCGAAACGTTGGGGCCTTGGGGCCCAAGCGCTCGCAATCTCTTCAGAGAGATTGCGAAGCGTATGGTCAACGCTTCTCGTGACCAGAGGGCTGGCCTCTTTTTAGGTCAGAGAATAAGCATTGCCATACAACGTGGCAATGCTGCCAGTCTTCTGGGAACGTTGCCACAAGAGGCATGCGATGCGGAGCAATTCTACGACGCGTTTTAATTTTAGTCTTAGTTTTAGTTTTTAATTGGTTTCTTTTATTTTATTTGTAATTAGTAGTTTTTTAGTATATAATTATAATGTATTCTGTAAATTACCATTAAAAAATATATTTGAATGTCAATTAAAAAAAAAAAAAAAAAAAGTCTTATTTTGTATTATATTGTTTAATTTTTTTTATGGTTGTTGATGATGATAATGAGTTCATGATGTTGATGATGATGGCAATGAATGAGATGATTGATGATAATGGCGATGATGACGATGAATGAGATGATTGATGATGACGATAAATGAGATGATTGATGATGATGATGATGATGATGATGATGATGATGACGATGATGATGATGATGATGATGACAATGATGATGATGCCGATGATGATGATGATGACGATAATGATGATGATGATGATGACGATGATGACGATGATGATGATGATGATGATGACGATGATGATGATGATGACGATGAATGAGATGATTGGTGATGATGACGATGAATGAGATTATTGATGATAATGACGATGACGACGATGACTACTACTAGAAGCTCCCTAGAGAGAGTTGTCGCCAATCACGAAAAGTCACAATTCACTGTAATATGCCACTTTCCTACACTTGTGTGCGTTTTCCAAGACGACACGTATCTCTTCTGTCATTCGCACGCACCAACGTTCGGTACTTGACTACCCATAGATACATAAGATACATATTACCCATACGATACGAAACATGCGAGTAATGAATTGGATTCGTATGTAACGTTTCGTTACTGAGTACTTGAAGGCGAACCCGTTACTCAGTACCGAATACATACGGTTTGTTACAGTACTAGTAGACAGATACGGTCTGCCAAATAAAAACTAGCTCGGAGGTCGCCAGTACACCGTGATCATGGCGCTTGAAGCAGCGCCGAAATATCGGTTATCAAATAAAAACAATGAACATGGTAAATATCCCGGTGAGTGTTACACTTGAAGGAATTTTTACAGCATTAAGTACTCTGTCCATTCGTTTATTTTCTTTTTGACAGCTTACGCATATGAATTACTGTTTTTATTTACGGAATAATGTTACTACAGTAATGTCATACTTTATTGACGGGTAACGCCTACTTAGTGTAGTGCCCTGTGCATAAAAAACAGATACAGACTATAGAGCAGATCTTGAAATACAATAATTCGATCAATTGTCTACAAATCGATTTTGTTAATATTATGTATTACAATGATTTATCAGACTATTCTTCATAATTTACACTAGACTCGTCAGTTGAGACCTCTGTTGCTTATCATAATCAATTATTGATCCATTATATTGTAAATTACAACGTCTCGATCCCAATCAGACATATTTATTTTTCTTGTCATCTACACGACAGTCGCCCAGTTTTCAGGTGTCATATCACCTTTATTTGTAATTTAAAAAAACTTGATAAACAAATAATTAATATTTATATATTATTAAAAGATCGATTGAAAAATGTTCTTAAGTAAAATCGATAATTATTTCAAATCGAAACGGTACCGTACGCAGGTGTCACTAATTTCAAATTGTCTCAAACTGTCAAAAAGAAAATAAACGAATGGACGGAATATAACTATACAAATCGAATACATAGGGAAAAAGAATCTTCTCGGGCGGGACTCGAACCCGCAGTCTTTCCCTTACAGGGGGAATGACTGACCAATTCGGGTACCGAGACACGCCCGACATGATTCAAATTTCCCATCTTATACGTCTTTAAGGCGACGTGGCGTCATCTACCGATTTTCTTACGAACTATCAGAATCAATGAATGATGTTACAATCATTTTTAAACATTGATTTTTGATAACTCCGCCCAAACAATTGAAGGAATTTTTACAGCATTAAGTATGCTAACTATACAAATCGAATACATAGGGAAAAAGAATCTTCTCGGGCGGGACTCGAACCCGCAGTCTTTCCCTTACAGGGGGAATGCCTGACCAATTCGGGTACCGAGACACGCCCGACATGATTAAAATTTCCCATCTTATACGTCTTTAAGGCGACGTTATCAAAAATCAATGTTTAAAAATGATTGTAACATCATTCATTGATTCCGATAGTTCGTAAGAAAATCGGTAGATGACGCCACGTCGCCTTAAAGAGTGTTACACTATTAATTATGAATAATGATTTATTTATTGAATATATATTAATATTTAGTGACATGTAAGTAGTCATTTCCTTCTTCCTACAGTCCCGTGTCCTTTAAGCGGGGCGTGAAAAGGCATCTAATGAGGCCGTCAAGCTGAGTGCCACCACTGTTAACATTGTACATGTTTGCGATGGTGACCCTCTCCGCTTAACATCAGGCGAGGTGAAGTCAAATTGACGTGTCCTAGATAAAAAAAAAGAATTAATTGTATAATATTGAATAATTTTTTATATAAACATTTAGGTAATTAGTAGTTTAACTATATTATATCCTCCCAGCATATATCAGCTAAGGCCGCTTTATCCGCGATATTTTCCAGATTCGCCCTTAACAGGACCCTCGTCAGTATTAGTCTTCGGCTGTTCCCAGTTTCTAAAGTATTTTCTGTAGAAATTATCCCAGAATTCCATCTTTTCCTTGTTGATGTCACTTTGCAGAGTCAGTTCACGACCGATGTTGAGGTAATACTGGTTATTCTTAGTCGCAGGTAGCCAGGTCACCAGATCGGGGTCTTGGACGAGTGTGGGATGGCTGTCGAATGAAGATAGAAAATTGCTGAAAAATATGTAGAGTGATCGTACAGTATTAATATAAAGACGTAAATGAACTTAGTGCGTAAGCCAAATGAACGAATTTAGATTTTATTGTTAGAGATGTAGTTATATGTGTGTAAAGATTCTAACAAACTGTGGTGACCAAGAAAGACAATTAATACTTGGTATAACCACCCCATCTCATCCGGATGGTGTCGAAAAAGAAGATATCACAGCGAAAGAAGGAAAAGTTGCCATAAAAGCAGTCAGACATCTAGAAGAGGACTTGGTACAGTAGGCTTATACAGCAAACTTTATTACATAATGATTGGACCAACACTTTACACTTGCGGAAACTGATTCCAGTCGACCAGGGTCTAATCTTTTATATGACGCCGACGATAGCACGAAATAGGTGCTCTTATATCTGCGGTTGTCTCCGTCCTGTTTCACATAGTTGTAGCACCCCGCTGTAGCTAACCCAATGCCTACTAAGGCTATGCCAGTTGAGGCAAGAGCTTCGGGGGTTATGACTGGCTAGACTAGGTAGGCTTATTGATTGAAATGAGAATATAGATTTGTATGCTATACCTAATTTAGAAATTTATTAAATGTTTCTAAGAGACGGAGTGGAAAACGCACAAAGTCTGACAGATGGGATGATAACAAGAAAATAATGAAGCATAGCAACACTTATAAAAATAAAAAGAAGGAAAAGTGTAGACCTTGCACCTCACTCATAAATGAGATATTGAATACTCACCCACACTTGGCAAAGTTGGTCCACAGTCTCACCATCTTCTCTCGCATATTTCTATCTTCAGATGCAAGCGTCAAATCGGTCTGGAATTCATTTTTGAAAAGATATCCTAGTTCATCCATTTGTCCAGCATGTTTCTGGTTCCTTTGAAACAGTCTATAACAAATGTTTAGTGCTCCAACATAATCGAAGTTATAATAGTAAATTGGCGTGTTGGAAATCTGGACCAAATGTTGGACGAACCTGTTGGTGTCTATTTTAATGATACGGTCTGAAACTAATTTGGATAATCCATCAGGGTTATCACCTTTGAAGAAAATTTCTTTAAGTTTCTCGACAGTCTTCATATTTGATGCATCTGAAATGAACAGTTGAAGATCGTCTAATTTGAAATCAAAGTCATGCTTTAGAGAGCACACCCCAATCATTATTGGAATCTCTGCCACTCTTCCCGATGTCAATAAGTCATAGAAAGGTTCAGTGATGACTGCTTCGACTCCCGGGAACTCTGTTTCGATAACAACACCGAAGTTATTAAGGTTTTCGAGGATTTTTTCTGGTGGGTTCATTTTTTGTTGAGCTTCGACGATTTCTTTTGCGGAGCGGGCACGTAGGAACTCAAGAATTTCTTCTGGATCACTTGAGTCACAACCTAAAATTTTAGCAATAGTCCTGGCGTTCTCCAAGGGTGTTTTTTGTAAAGCAAATGTGTCCAACGCCGTTCCTGACTGAATAATCGCCTTGTGAACAAGTGTCTTAGTAAGAGGACTAACAGTTAAATAGCTAACCGCAGCACCGCCGGCGCTTTCACCGAAAATAGTGATATTGTCGGCGTTACCACCAAAATTCTGAATGTTACTCTTTACCCATCTGATAGCTTGCACAATATCCTTTAAACCGGCATTTCCTGGAACCTCGGGAGTGTTCAAACTGAGGAATCCAAGAGCACCACACCTATAATTCAAAGTTACAATGACTACTCCTTTGTTTACTAAGTAATCAGCGCCATATAAATCTGTATTTCCCGAGCCAAATGAAAAACCGCCTCCGTGGATAAAAATCATGACAGGAAGAGTGGCTCTGCGTAAAGTTGGGGTGTAAACGTTAAGGAACAGACAGTCCTCGTCGCCTGCGTATGCTTTGCTAAAGACTAAGTCGATCTGTGGGGCCATATTCCCTTCAGAGATGGCAGTGCGGACGCCTTCCCACGGTTCTGGAGGTTCAGGAGCCTGAAATTGATAAGGAATGCGATTATAATAGTACTTAATTATTGGAAGCACATTCACTTAGTTATTTACGACCCGAAATGACCAATATAGGCTGTGAAGCAGGCCATGGAGCGAGCTTCATTGAAGTTTCCTCAATGATTATAAAATTCTGAATACTGTTATGAAGTAATCCAAAAATGCCGATCTAGCTATCAGGATAAGGTAACTAAACATTAGGGCGATCACATTTGCAGCTGGAAGCAATTCCTGAAGTGGAAACCGTGAATCACAAAGCAGAAGGTACCCTTAGTATATGAACTGATGACTTGTTATAGGTCGTTAATATAGACTGTCTATCGAAGAGCGCAAATAAGAAGATAGCCAGTTCTTAAAATCTCACCTTAAACCTCAAGGATCCGAGTGGTGGTTTAGCGTAAGGTATACCTCGGAAGCTGTAGAAGTGTCTATGGTCGTGTTCGTTTTTAAGTATAACGAGGCCTTGGAGCTTGCCCTGCTCAACTGACACTGTGGGTACTTCTTCCATTCTGTCTCTGGAATGAAGAAAAGAAGATGGATTTTGATCACTAATACGGTTAAATGCCTTTTTATTTCTCACTTTAGATGAGTGGGACAAAGTATTTTCACGCGTACCCTATTGTGTTTCTCGATTCCCATTGCTTATCGCATTTGAACACGTTACCATAGCATAAAGATACCTATTCCCGGGAATCAAGGGATTTTGTTTTTGAGGAGAGCCTTCAGGCAGCTTGCCGTGTTCCGACATTTCCAACAGTTGTCATTATATTTCAACCAATTTACATACAACCTTGGCAGTCTATAAAAAGAATCTTCCTCATAAAGTAACTATTGTTGCGTGTTCAGTGCTTTTGCAGTTTATTGCGAACTGACAAACGCGGCAGAGGATTTTGTTTAACAATATTGTAGTGCTGATACCGTAATAGCATGCATTAGTCACTCTCATATCATCGCGAAATTTACCTTTATCGCCCGCTAGATTATCCACGATAAAATTGAAAATGGATCAAATGTTTTGTATTCTAAAAAAACTCCTATGTTAAGGTATTAGAATTAAATATTAATCAAAGGACAAAGGGAACAGATAATTAGCGAATGATTCAATTTCATTAACCGTATTGATAGCCAAAGGGTTAGGCATAGTCACGGAACCGACTACACAGTTAGTTCACGTCTCAGGTTTTGTGTGGTTTAGGTTTTCTTGAGAACTGTCGGAATGTCGGAAGCAGGTCCTTGCTGCAACTCTGGGTTTGATGTAGATGATCGATTGGTTCTTCATCATCACGACCACTCCATGGACAGGGCACCTCACCTGAAGCCCCTTCTAGCTAACGTATACGTTAGGGAGTCTTCAAATATCCACATTGGACATACTATTGTCCGCGTCACGCAAAATGTTGAAAACATCGAAGTAACGCAAGGTGAGTTACAAATAACTACAGTACTTTCTTTTTACGTGTGGAAACTCCATCTTTACCAGCTGTGCAAATCTCTGAGCTTACAGCATCGAGCACAGCGTGCGACACCCTTGATAGAAATCGTCATTGGTCAATCTCCAGTGACGACACTCAGTCCAACCAATTACAATCGCCAATTACAGTCGCAGCGCTGTGCTCAATGTTGCATACTTATACAATTGTACAGCGGTTCACAGAACTGCTGATTGATAGACAAGATGCTGATGCTCCAAATTGCAAGCTTTAGATACAGATGGCTTGGTGGTGTACAATCATGAATGGAATTTAAAAGATTTGTTAAAAACTAACATGCGTAGCCTTTTCCTTAAAGGCGGCAGATCTGAGGCTACACTTTTAGTTTTCTCCAATTGGTTCTGCACTTCTGCTAAACGTGTCTTCAAATGTGCTATTTCCTTCAGAAGGCTCGATACGTCAGGTTGAGGTAGCTCCTTTGCCACAAACACGGGCATATCATCAGGATCAGTGTTTTTAAATAGCGTGACAATGTCCTGCGCGTTTTCCTTAGCCTCATCAGACCGTCGTGCCACCATGGGAATGCTCTTCTTCAGAACGCTGAACAATAAGCGCTTGGATACATCTATCTCGCTCTCACTGTACTTTTTTGTCAGGACCAAGATGGCTGCCGCCTCGTCTGTCAGATCCACTTGCTTCTGCTGCAGGAACGTCAGCAGATCGTTTGTCACGATTTCTTTGCTCATAGTTGAATTGTACGTCTAATGTACAGCTGCTGCAATATGAAATTGTTTGTTTGCAACTGACAGATAGATAATTATAATGATAAATAATAATCTATGAAGTGATAAAGAAGATAACTTAGGGTTACGTATCAATTCGCCGAAGTTCATTTCAACAACTGTTTACTCAACTATGGTTGATTCACCTACTGGTTGACATACCTAATGGTTGTATCACATAATATGTTCTTATTAACTAATGTAGGTACAAAATGCAGAATGGACGTCTCACCGACGGTTGACTCGCCGATGTGTAAACTCATCGAAGTTTGTTTCACCTATGGTCAACTCATATATGATTTGAAATAAAACCACTTTTTACGAATTCTATCGCGATATATTTGTTATTGTTTACTTTTAAACCGAAGTTTCGGCTGCTTTTCAGCAGCCATGATCGCGATAAAAAGGCGTTTTATTTCAATGAGTGACATTCGCGTAAACTTTAGAAAATATGATAAATACGATTTTTTCACCTAGAAGTGAACAATGAACTGGTACTGTTGATTTAATTTAAATAATTTGAATAAATATTAAGTTGAATAATTGAAAAAAAAAATCCGAGGTTTAAAATCCGAAAGTTATATACATATTTTTCATATTTAAACAACCATTCTGTGAATCATCCAATAGTACAATCAAAAATACCTAGTTCAATCAAACGTAGGTGATTGAAACAGTAGTTGAATCATCCAATTTGTGATTTAAACGTAGGTGTATTAACCGTAGTTAAGTCGACAGTAGTTGAAATGACCTTTGGTGAATTGATAGGTAGGTAACTTTAAAGTTAGATAGCAAAGATCAAGTTCATAACTTAAAATAAAACCAGAGAAATGTAGATAAATCCTACTTTAGATAAGAAAGCAGAATAAAGCTGCTGACGCAGTCTTCAAGCACAAAAACAAACAAACTAGCGATTATTTTCTCTGGCCTTGTCGCACATGTCACACGTACGCGAGAACGGCCTAGCGACAGCTGTCGTTGCGGTGTTTCGTAGTACAGGAAAGCTGTTAGTCCAGCGCGGCAGCGCGGCAGTTCTAAACTGTCAGATACGCCATTTTATGAGCAATTTGATTCCTGTCTGGAATACCCTTGAAGTGATACACGTAATAATTTTCAAATAAAAATGTTTGAAACCGATGAAACTTTGTTTACCTTTTTTCTCTCGCTTTGTTGACTTTACTTTACTTACAATACGATATTTAATTTATTCTCATTCCATTTGGCTCGAGGTATAATTGATTAATTGATTATGTTTCAGGACGGATTTTGGGCCTCGAGCTGGTGACGCCGCAGAATAGCAGACAGCGACGCAGCATCGCCGTCTGCGTCTGCTGGAGCCTGCTGGTTGCTTCTGTGCTCGTCTTCTTAATCTTCTATTTCGCTCTGGACAAAGACGTTAAACGTCTAGACCTTGGTTAGTATTATTTTCTACTTGTAATCACTTTTGGAAGCATCTTCCAAGCGATAAACTTGGTTACATTCAACTTGCAATTTGGAGCTCATGGTTAACACTCCAATTTATCCTTTCCATAATTTCGTTCATAATCGTTATTAAATATTATTTAACCTTTTAACATTACATCCTTTTATTCCCACAGACATACAACAACCCTGGTATATAAGCCGTCCATACTGGTACGCGAATCCAGCAACTTACATGACACCTTTAAACCTTCCAGTATCAAAAGTCATTATTGGACACTCAGCTGATACCCAGGATTTTTGTACCGAAAAATACGATTGTATACAGACAGTTTTTGAATTACAAAAAGAGCATCAGACAGATGTTCGGTGGTCTGATATCGCGGCTAATTTCCTTGTTAGTGGCAATGGACTCGTTTTTGAAGGTAGAGGAGCGAATATCGAAGGTGTTTTGGTCAAATCGTTAAACGATAGATCAATAAGTATACTATTTCTTGGTAATTATGTCGTAAATAGACCATGTGATGAGCAGTTCTATAATGTGAATGTTCTATTAGAAGAGCTGGTGAATAAAGGAGTGTTAACCGAAGAATATGAGGTTTTTGGTCATTGTCAAGTGGTTGGTTCTATTGTGCCTCCAGGGCCACATATTATGGATAATATGGACAATTTCTCTCATTGGAATCCGGGGAATGTAACTGCATGTTTGCGGAGCTTATGAAATTTTGTTTGGAGAATTTTGAAGTTATTTTGTCACCAAGTAATAATATTGGAGATTCAAAGAATTCTAATGGGAATTACAAAATGAAATACATGGTATGAGTGTATTTAGTTATCTGAAGCAAGGCAATAGATATAAACTGGAAGCTTTCAAAATGTTCTGATGGATAATGTGACGAAAAAGTAGTGGAAGTTTTAAAAGGATAAGGTTCTTCAAAAATGGCATTTAAAGGATCCTACAGTGTCGGCAGCACGATTGTGACGTCACTGGTGTTGTAAACGTCCAAAGACCACGGTAGTCACTTTCCATCAGGTGGGCCGTGTGCTTGTCTGTCACCTAAATGGTTTAAAAAACTAAAACCCGACTACCGAAAAATCACGCTCTTAAAAGTGACAAAGCCGTGGTCGTATGCCACTTTTCCCTAGAATGTATTGTTTTGTTAGAGTAAGTGGCATACGACCACGGCTATCCTTGATATTTTCTTGTTTGTCACTTTTAAGAGCGTGATTTTTCGGTAGTCGGGTTTTAGTTTTAAACTTTATTTTTTATTTAAATTATTTTAGGGCAAGGTAAAGCTAATAATTTACACATATTTGAAATGTGCTCATTAAGAACTTTCATTTGATACCAAACACGGCATATTTATCTCAAATTTATTTTTTAACACAGTACCTTATGAGCGCTAGAGGGCGCCACACAAGATTGAGTGACACGTCATATAGCCTATAACCATCGGACGATAAAGCCGCTTGTAACGATACCTCATTTGTCCCGTTCTAATAAGTAGTTGAGGAGCTATGAGGGAACAAATGAACATACATACATACATACATACATACATACATACATACATACATACATACATACATACATACATACATACATAGCTTATCAAAATCATAACCCTCCTTTTGGCTTCGCCGTAGTCGGATAAAAAGGTCATCTATCTAGGAAATCATCAAGAACCGACTAAATAGATTTGGCTATCATTAAGTAGGTACAAGGATAGATTATACATACACGCATACATCACGCTTTTATCCCCGGAGGGTTACAGAGATGAATTAATACCCATATTTCACCAATTATTGTATTCGGTCCTACGTAATAGGGTGTGAGCCTATTGCCGTATGCGACACTATTGTTAACTCGAGCCATGCATCTGAGTTTGAGTCTGTGTTGTATATATCTGTCTGATGTTAAACAGCCCTATCCCTTACGGCCGTTTCCAATAACATACTTACAGTTAAAGATAGATCACAACAGTCAAATTTGACGTATCGGCTGTTTAAATTGAAAACATGGTAACTGATTTTTTGCGGGAAAGCGCATCGCGGTATAATTTCATTTTCCGAAATTGGTGTGAAATAGGAGTTATATGTTAATTTAAACAGCCGAGCACTTTATCCGTAGATGCGATCTATTTTTAACTGTCAGTATGGTATTGGGAACGGCCGTTAGTCGCCTTGTACGACACCTACCTATTAGATAGGATAGATTATAATCTAGGCGTAATTTTATCCCGTGAATAAGTTCTCATGAGTTGCGAGAACGTCGTCGCCAGAATTCCAGGTGGGCGGAGCCGTGGGCAACAACTAGCTAGTATTTGTACTAACATAGTTTACTGAGTAAATACATAATGTTGTAATTTCAAATTGTATTTTTATTTTTCACCAACTACTGTTACCTAAGCGACCGCCATAGATGTACGTATGGCAACTGGGACCGACGGCTTAACGTGCTCTCCGAGGCACGTCCAGGCCCTCCATTCTACTAAAGCTAATCCACTGTGATGCGACAGTCAGTGCAAAAATTTACATTAAATTTTAGACTTCATTCCAATGCGCCTAAAGTTAAAAATGAAAAAAAAAATGTTTCATCCATCACACTCTGCAAAATGTCATTTAATATAGAACAATTTTAAAATGCATCGCTTTAAAGTCTTTTATTTAATGCCGTTTGTTGCAGTGGTGATGATACGACTATGGTTTGACTTTAGTAGAATCGAGGCCCAGACCAATAGACTACACAAATATTTGCACTGAGTGGGAATCGAACCCGTGATCCTTTTACTTATAGCAGTCGAGTTCACTACCGCCACGCCACAGAGGCTGTTTATATTAGTTTTTAATACAGCCTGGAAGTGACACACTGAGACCTGGAACTCCCTGCCAGCTCACGTGTTTCCTTCTTCCTAAAGTCCATTTAAGCAGGGCGTGAAAAGGCATCTGATGAGGCCGTCAAGCTGAGTGCCACCACTGTTAACATGGTACATGTTTACGATGGTGACCCTTTTTTCGAGACTTTGCTTTTAGCTTAACATCAGGCGAGGTGAAGTCACGAGTCCTTTATAAAAAAAACACTGAATACGTGGTTCCTATTATATTCCCTATAGTACATCGATCCCTTACATTCCGCTAGCATAATGGTCAAGGAATCGGCTTTAAGGTCAAAACGACCCGGGTTCGAATCCTGGCCATTACACTACCGACGAAAACCCACTTTTACCGAACACAAACAATTTAGCTTGGCTGGAGGGGTTAGAGGGAATATTAGTAACTAGCTTTTGCCTGCGGCTCGGCCCGCGTGGATGTCGGTTATCGCGACCATACATCCATACTAATATTATAAATGCGGAAGTAACTCTGTCTGTCTGTCTGTCTGTCAGTATATTACGCTTTCACGCCTAAACCACTGAACCGATTTTGATGAAATTTGGTACATGGGTAGATTAGATCTTGAGAAAGGACATAGGCTATGTTTGGTCGCGATAACCGACATCCACGCGGGCGGAGCCGCGGGCAAAAGCTAGTATATTATAACTGCGAAAGTAACTCTGTCTGTCTGTCTGTATGTTAAGCTTTCACGCCTAAACCAGTGAACCGATTTTGATAAATTTTGGTATAGGGGTAGATTAGACCATGAGGAAGGACATAGGCTATGTTTAGTCGCGATAACCGACATTCACGCGGGCGGAGCCGCGGGTAAAAGCTAGTTTATAATATTAGTAGGTATGGATATGGATTTCCGTTGCCATAAAAAATAATTAAGTTTGGCAACCACACCTGCTTATTCAGCCACATATATAAATATCTTTATCGCAGTTATAATCAGATACAATTAAAAAGTAGAACAAATATTTGCAAAATTCTAACAAAAGATAACATTTATAACCTATCAATCGGTCATTATAACACTAAAATAAAATAATTAAAACGATTTTATTCCTCAAATTTAGTCATACATTAGACTTCATAGTTAGTCTACGTCTGAAGAACTAATATCGTTCTGTATTTGAAATTTTAGTCACTATTATTAAGTCAATGACATGAGTGATGTGTGTTGTGATTATTATGAAAGTTTAGTCAGGCGTTTAAAATCGTAGTTATATCAGCGTCTTGAGTTATATTTTTGTGATATACTTCTAATTAAATCAGACTGTATACTATTTAATTAATAAATTGCGAATTTGTCATAGAAGTGCGTTGTACCATTTTGTCAGTGAAGTCAACGTTCCAGTTAATTTTTTAGTGATTTACCTATAAATTTACTCACACTATACACAGTATTTAGTGACTAAACTGTACATTTAGAGTTACTTTTTTTTTAGTTATTTACTTAAAAATTGAGTTTTTTTTATATTTGGTCCGTCAATTGACTGCACCCCGCTAGATGGTAAAGCTGAGGTGCATTCCAGAGGATACAGACCACCATTCTCGATGCTATTGAACTTATTAGAAATTATTAGTTAAACCAAAGTTTCAGTAAAAAGTTTTAGTCAACGTCTTAAAGAATATTTTTCATCAACATTCATTATGATGTTCGAAGAAGATTTTGAGATGTCGGACATACGTCCCGGCTGCAGCTACGAATTGGAGACTGATGACAGGTTGGTTCTTCATCAGAACGACCACCTCCAGGGTTCCGGGAGTGGCGTGAACGTGACAGAGTGTGCGAATGTCCATGTTGGACCTAGCATCATATCTATCACGCAGAATGTGGAGAATGAAGTACCGGAAGGTGAGTGCTCCAATCTTTTTCCTGACTTTCTAAAGTAAAGCCAACGAGACGAGAGAAAAACGGTAAACAAAGCGACCATTACTGAGTTACGTTGCGATAACTAGCGATTATTGTCTCTGTCCTTGTCGCACATATCACACGTACGCAACAATAGCTGAGCGACAGCTGTCGTTGCATGTTTCGTTGTACAGGAAAGCTGTCAGCACAGCGGTTCTAAGCTGTCAGATCCGCCATTTTATGAGCAATTTCATTAATGTCTGGAATGCGCTTGAAGTGTTTGGAACCGCTGAAACTTTGTTTTCCTTTTTTCTCTCGCTTCGTTGGCTTTAGTTTAAGTGCCGCTTTCCACGATCCGGAATTTTAAAGACGAACGGACGGAAAGAGGTTCGTCCGTGATACTGCAAACACGTTTGTCTAAAAGAATACGTACGTGAAATATCGCACCGTGGAAACCCGGCATAAGATTTTGTATGAAATTATCGTCGCTTTTTGTTGAACAAATCTGCCCCACTAAACAAGTGGCAATTCGCTGGCCGGTGTATCATGGAATAGAATGACTACAATACTATTCAATGATGCTAATTCTGTAGTATAAAAACTAACTAAAATACACTGAATATTTCTAAAAAATATTACACACAAAGCTTGTATAGTCGTTTCGTAGAAAAAGATAGTGTGTGGCCGATTCCGGTCAGCGCCGATTGATTTTGGCCAGATAGTCTATGGCCGCGAGGCAAATGAATACACAATTAGCAGGCAGCTGGCCGGTCGACTAGTGCAAGCAATTTTTGACCTTATTGACATCACATAGAACAGATTTAATTTGATTGACAGCCTCCGTGGCGTGGCAGTAGTGAACGCGACTGCTACGCAGGAGGCTCGGGTTCGATTCCCGCTCAGTGCAAATATTTGTATGCATGAATATGGCTATTTGCATTGGTCTGGGTGTTTCTATGTACCTGTAGTATGTATGTATTTACTAAAAAAAAGTATCTAAGTATGTTTATCCGCATTCTAGTTCCATAACACAAGGCTCCTTTAAGCGTGGCGTGAAAAGGCATCTAATGAGGCCGTCAAGCTGAGTGCCACACTGTTAACATGGTAAATGTTTACGATGGTGACCCTCTTTCCGAGACTTTGCCTTTAGCTTAACATCAGGCGAGGTGAAGTCAAATTGACGTGTCCTGTATAAAAAAAAAGCTAGTTAAGCTTACCATGGGTCTAGATAGCATTGTGTGGAATGTTGTGGAATATTTATTTATTTATTTATTTTTCGTAAGTATATTCGTGATCAGCTTTCTTGATATTTTCCCTGGAGGCAGTTCCCTCTGACTTTTACAATTCTATGCTAAGTACCTACCTACCCTAAAACATCAGAACGTGAGGAATGAAAATATGATAAAGAAAATCAAATCTTGAATATTTCAGGCAAGGTCTTAGGTCTTGAACTGATATCTTCGAAGAACGGCAAGCGGGTACGCTGTAATTGCTTGGTCTGCGTGAGCTGGACCCTGGTGGCTGCATCTCTTTTCGTCTTCCTGGTCTTATATTTCACGCTACCCACTCAACCTCCTAAACGGATAGTACTAGGTAAGTAGAAATTCATTTCTCAAAAAATTTTATAATCCACAGCTGGACATACTTTACATCGAATACACAGGGAAAAATGAAACTTCTCGTTCGGGACTCGAACCAGCGATCTTTCCCTTACAGGGAGAATGCCTTGGACAAATCGGCTACCGAGGCAAGCCCGATTTGATTCAAATTTCCCTGCTATTTTTATCCGTTTTTAAGGCGACGGCGGAGTCATCTACCGATATTCTTACGAACTATCGGAACCAATGAATGATGTTACAATCATTTTTGAACATTTGAGTGAGAATCGAACCCGCGCTCCCTGTGTAGCACTACCGCCATACCAAAGATTATTAATTATAACAAAGGGCGAGCCTATTTATTACTTTCTCACTGGCTGTATGTTTAGGCTGGTTTTATCGTTACGCGTTTCGGCAGCGCCGTTGGAGCGCGTGCGTTCAGAGATATATGGGAGTAGAAGTTGCGTTTTTGTGTCGCGCGCTTGGGCAGCGCCGTTTAATAAACGCGCGATGTTCGACAGCGCTGTCCAAACGCGCGCTGCTCATTCGCTTCTACGGCCAGTGTGCGTTTTAGTGTGACGCTGTTGAGACGCGCCGTAGGTATAGTTGTGTAAGAAATGAATTACATCGATACGGGACGAGTAATCGAGGACGTTCGATCCAGAAGGTGTTTATGGGACCCGGCCGATGAATTATATAAAAATAAGGATGCAAAAAATAAAGCCTGGGAAGAAATTGGAAAGGAATTGGAACTACTCTTTTTCGCCGTTGCCTTCTTTTCCCAAAAAAAGTAAAAAGCCAGTACCTACTCGACTCGCATTAACCTTCATAATATTGTACACGACTGTCTCACAGCAGCGGAACGCGTGCTACTAATCTCGTTTTATAGTGCACCGCTGTTCAAACGCGTGCTGTTAACAGCGCGCTGCTCAACAGCGCGCCTAGCGGCGTGACGATAAAACCAGCCTTACTGTCGGATGGACACAACAACAGTCCTTTCCCTTAGTCGCCTTCTACGACAACTACGGGAAGAGATGATGAATGTTTTCTTTTAACTAATAATTTTCCTTCTTTCCAGATATAAAGGAACCATGGTATATCACTCGAGATAAATGGAACGCAGACGTTGAAAGAGATGTGACACTTCTTGACCTCCCCGTAGCGAAAGTCCTTATCGGACATTCTGGTGAAACAGGGCACTTCTGTCAGCAAATAGATGATTGTATCTTCGCAGTTCTAGCCATACAAAACGACCATAAGAACAGCCTCAGATGGGCAGATATTGGGCCTAATTTCCTCGTTGGCGGTAATGGAATGGTCTTCGAAGGTAGAGGAGGTAACTTTCGAGGAGCTATGGTGCAAAACTTCAATAGTTTAAGCATTTCTGTCATGTTTCTTGGGGACTATTTAACTGATGAACCGTGTGAGGAACAGTTTGCTCATGTGAATGTTCTTTTACAAGAGTTGGTGAGGAAGCGGGTGTTGGCGAAAGACTATGAGGTATTTGGACATTGTCAGGTGAAGGGTGCAGAAATACCCCCAGGGCCAAAGGTTATGGATAAAATGGATCGGTTTCCTAGATGGAATCCTGTGGATAAAGGAACTTGTAGGCGGTCAAAGAGTATGAGTAATATTACGAAGGAGTCTTTAAATTTTGGTTTATAGGGGGTAGTTATATTTTTTGAAGTGACAACGTCTTATAATTCGATGAAGCCGGCTGCACGCACGAAAAAACATGACGTCATGCGGCGTTACCTCGCTCTGAGGCGTTCCATTTAAGGCTTGAAGTGCAAACGAGAGCGCGGAACGAGTGACAAATCAAACAAATAAAATTAAAATTTTCTTTTGAAAAATGAAACCATTCCATTAGTATTTTCTTATGACGTTGTCACGTTCAACTATCGTCAGTAAACCGCCTTTACAGACAACCGATTTTTTGATTAAAAATGAGAAAGTTACTCTGTTTGTTACGCATTCACACATAAACAACTCGACCGATTTTAATGAAATTTGGTTAGAAGATTAGACCATTCCCCCTGTAAGGGAAAGTCATAGGTTCAAGCCCCACCTGAGTAATTATTTTTTCCTGATGTAATTAAATTGTATATTTTAGCATTATAAATGCTAAAAAATTTCATTAAATCTAGAAGGTATCTAGATATGTTTATCTATGTTCTAGTTTTGCGTTCTAATTGGAGACTAGATATCTTGTAATTAATATTATGTCCCAGATTTCCTACAGTATAAATTATCTCTTTATTTTTAATTAACACGCTTATTAGCTACACTTGTAACTATGTATGTAAGAAAATGTTGCAATCTTAATTTGACCCACTTCCCGGTCTTCGATTAGGATGAAATTTTGCACACACTCTGAATTCTGATGACGACAGCCTCCAGCCTCTGTGGCGTGGCGGTAGTGAACGCGGCCGCTACACAGGAGGCGCGGGTTCAATCCCCGCTCAGTTCAAATATTTGTATGCATGAATATGAGTATTTGCATTGGTCTGGTCGTGCCTCGGAGAGCACGTTAAGCTGTCGGTCCCGGTTGCCATACGAACATGTATGGCAGTCGTTATATGGGAATTGGGTGAAATGGCCCTACATAGAAGGGCTGATCACCCGTCCGGTCAAACAGCGTCCGCAATGGCAGTAGTAGTACGTAGTAGTAGAGTTCTGATGACAATACATGACTAGCTAAGAAACGTCATTACAAATCCAATATGGCGGCCTCCCCAAGATGGCGGACTGGCTGTTTGAAATCCAACCCCATGAGATGGGTATCAAATGAAAGGGTTTGCTGTCAGGAATGCGAAAAAATAGTCACGTGACTTAAATCCAGAATGGCGGACGTCCAAGGCGGACAGGTGATTTTTGTAATTTTTTGTGCGTGCTAAAAACGTGTTTTTTAGTTTTTAAAACTATTTTTTAATTGTAATTGAAGCGAAAAATCATCAAAATCGTCTGAAAAAGCACTGAAAAAATATTTTTTAATAATGTATACGAATAATAATAATGTGCCTACAGATGAACGAAATTATGTATGTGGTATATAACAAAACTAATTTCGCCCGCGGCTCCGCCCGCGTGGATGTTGGTTATCGCGACCATAGCCTATGTCCTTTCTCATGGTCTAATCTATCACTATACCAAATTTGATCAAAATCCGTTCTGTGGTTTAGGCGTAAATAACATACAGACACAGAATACCTTTACCATACCTTTGAGTATTGAGGACAATAAATAAAAATTAAAAGTAAAGATTTAATATTTATAACATAATTTTATTTACGCATATTAATTATACAAAAATATAATTCTAATATCTATTCATTATGATTAAAATGAAAATGAAACGGACTAAAATTATATTGGCACATAATATCTACACTATATAATTAATTAGGTATACAGTTTTGAAATATATACGTTAGGCGTGTATTGTACAGAAAAGGCATAAGGCCTTATGCGTACCACGACTGTTCGTCGCCTTATGCCTTTTCCTTATAAATCATGCCTTAGGTAGGCATAAAACGAAGGTATTTTCAAACACCAGTCATGCCTATTAAACCCCCAAAGGGTTGAAATACCCACAGTCCGTCCGCTATATTTTGGTCCCACGTTATAGGAGTGAGCCTATAGTCGTCTATCGGGCACATTTTACAATTCCATATTGTTAATAAGAATTTTTTGACGAAAATAATTAATAACAGTGTGTGGTCTAGGAATTAAAACTAGAACGCACGCAAATATAAGCTTAAACTTTCTTTTTTGGGCATTTTGATTCTATTTAACCTTAATTTTTTATTCATCTCAGATTTTCTATTCACTCTAGATTTTTATTCACCCTTTTTCACTCTTTATTTTTTATGCTTAAATTTTTTTCACCCTTTAATTTTTATTCACCTCATTTTACGGTAATTTTGGTTTGAATTTTTCTTAACATGCCAAATAATACTAACAGAAGACTAGATGTATATAATACCTACTTTTTGAGTGAAAGGGTTAGACAATACAATATATTTTAATATTTTAACTTAATTATAACTGTGATGTTGACAGAAATATTGTTTTATTGAACATTAAAGACAATTTAGCACGATATGACAATAATGAAGGGACAGTGGCGACTTCTTTCAGTTTATGGAATTGTTGGTTTTACTGTAAAGTCAACGAAGCGAGAGAAAAAAAGTAAACAATGTTTCAGCGGTTCCAAAATGATTACGTATCACTTCAAGCGCGTTCCAGACAGGAATGAAATTACTCATAAGATGGCGGATCTGACAGTTTACCGCTGAGCTGACCGCTTTCCTGTACTACGAAACACGCAACGACAGCTGTCGCTCGGCCAGTGTGACATGTGCGACAAGGACAGAGAAAATAATCGCTAGTCATCGCAACGTAACTCAGTAATGGTAGCTCTGTTCACCTTTTTTCTGTCGTCTCGTTGGCTTTACTTTTTTTTACTTTTATACAACTTAATATAATATCGTCTAGCCTGGCTGTCAAAAATGTGATGTATCAACAGCTTTTGTTCGTCTTCAAGACAAATTTGTATAAATATAATATATATAATTAATTATTGTATACAACCATATAGGAAGACAATGATATTTTGATTGTTCTGTGAATATAAACAACAGCAAAAAAATATATAAATATTTTCTAAATAATATTTTTTGTAATGGTAACACTGTTACCGCTCAGAAATTGCATCATTTGTGTAGAAGGTCTACATATAAATTTTAAGTGATTAAATATAATTCTCATGTATTTTTAAACAATATAATAAAATATAAATACATATATGAATGATTTATTACATATTTTCTTAGATTTAAAGTGGAATGTAAATAAATACTATAACATTAGAAATTCATTTACGCACTAATATCTACAGACTATTTTGATTGTATCAAATTTAGATGTATATTCAATGATTTTGGGTCTTGGCCTGTATAATTATATTACATTTTATTATAATTAAATTTTAAATGTGATGAAATGTTTTGTTGTATAAATTAAATGATTTGAATGTAATTAAATGATTTTGAATGAAATTAAATGAATTGGAATGTAATTAAATTAATTTTGATATAATTAAATGAATGTATAAAGTGTTTCCAAGGATTTATAAAGTGACTAAATGATTTTATTATATGATAATCGAATTTTAACATAAATCAATATATTCTAATGTAAATAAATAATATTTTAAAGTGAATAAATGCATTTTAATACATTTAAATGGCCAAAACCTGGAACTGAGTCATCCCAAACAGGAGAAACGGAATGCATTTTTAAAATACTTGTTTTGTCCTTTAACAATTGTTTATTTTAAAGGTCTCATATAGACTCTACAATCTCTACATAGTCTATCGACTTATATATAATAATTTACACAATGAATAAAAGAGATGTTTCGAAATATATCGATTCTAAGCGTAGTACTAGGGCAATATCGATAAACATTTGACGATAATTTAGAATTAAGGATGGCAACACCAAGACAGTCATAGTGGCGAAATGGTATATTTTATTATTTTTTAATATGGCAAACCATGCTGCCATGGTTATTCCCGATACTGCCAATCTCGTTAAAATCAAAACTTCAATGTTGTCAAGATAAAAATCTATTGGAATCCTTGTGATTCCTGCATTTGGGGTAAGTATTTGGTCTTTCTTGTTGAAAGGCTCTGCGATTAGAGCATGAACGATAACTGTCATATTAAAACGAACGAACTTTTGACAGCTGTCATTTCTGACAGTTGTGACAACTGACAATTCCCTTTTATTTTTAACCACAGAATATTAATTATTTAAATACCACCACTGTTATTTCAACCGATTTAGTGTTTTTATTAATTTTTGACGATTTTTGTACCGATGTTATGGATTTTTCGAATATAGAAACATCTCCTTTACACTATAACGTTAATTTTCATAGTTTTAAAAATAAGACTTGTTCAACCAGTCCTATACGAAATAAAACTATTATAAGACTTAGATATTTCAAACTAGACTCACTTTTTACCTCCAAGTGACTCGAAGAAATTCACAAACTTGTTAACTCCAATATTCTTCGGTAAATCATCTTCCGGAGGATCATTCGCTCTGATCACCTCTTTAGGTGCTCCATTAGAATTCGAAACCATTTTAATTTCATTTGATGTTCTTGTTTTAACTTTCCGATCTCCGTTGACATGATTATTAAAGACGAAGCTTATAGGTTCTTCCGATTTAGGTTTGGGAGATTCAACTACCCTTTCTTCTATTGGCGCGGGTTTTTCGAATGGAATTGGTTCAGTAACTTGACTTACTATTGTTGGTGTATCGTCAACTATTATTGGCGCTTCATCAACTATTATTGGCGCGTCGTTTGCTGTTATTGGCGTATCGTTTGTAGTTATTGGTGCGTCGTTTGTAGTTATTAGCGTATCGTTTGTGATTATTGGCGCCTCATCTACAACTATTGGCGCGTCGTTTACATCTGTAGTATCGTTTGTGTCTACTAGATCATTCGTTTCTGTTACTACTTCAGGTCTTTCTGTAATAATTTCATTTGTTTCTGTTACTTCCGAAGATGTTGTAACAGATTCTGTGAAGCTTGCAACGACTACTGGTGGGTCGTATTTTACTGGAATCTCTTCGGTATTAGATTTTGGGTGTTCCCAGATGCGGAAATGTTTTCTGTATAGTTCGTCCCAGTATTCCATTTTTTCTTTATCCGGATTGATTCCGAGCGAAAGGTCTGAACCGATGTTTAGGTAATACAGGTTATCTTTGGTTACTGGTAGCCAGTTTACTGGTAAGTAGTGGCTCTCGTCAGGAGTCGGGTTGCTGAAAAATGGAAAAACATTAAAATTAGTATTTAAAAAAACCAATGTACTAACTTTTCAACATCCATTGTATGTTTTGTATTCGCTTTGTGTGTGCATGAATGTTAAATAAATAAAATAAATAAAGTAAAAAAAATAACGTCACCCATAAAGACGGATGTAAAGTGAAGGGAAATTTGAAGTGATTCAGGTGTGGCTCAATAGCTCAGTTAAAAGAGCATTCCTCCTGTAAGGGAAAGGTCGTGGGTTCAAGTCCCACTTGAGCGCATCTTTTTAACCCCCGACGCAAAAACGACGGGGTGTAATAAGTTTAACGTGTCTGGGTGTGTGTGAGTGTGTGTCTGTGTGTGTGTGTGTGTGTGTCTGTCTGTGGCATCGTAGCATCCAAACTAATCAACCGATTTGGATGTGTTTTTTTTTGTTTGAAAGGTATATTAGTCGGGAGTGTTCTTAGCTATGTTTGGAAAAAATCGGTCCAAGATGGCCGCCGCCACAACCTATCAGAATACGAATTTATTCATAACTCCCTCAATATGCGTATCAAATGAAAGAGCTTGACTAGTAGATCACTTTAAAAAGTATAAAATAAAAATTAAATTAAAAATTTAAAAATCCCCCGTCACAAAAATCACTTCCAAAAGTTTAAAATAAATGGAGTTTGCCTTTTAACTTTAACTGTTGCCATGTCGGTGGACCTTGAATTGTTGCGATAATATAACGGAGTGCTTAGCCAATTAGGGTCCCCCGACATGGCAACCGTTAAAGTTAAAAGGCAAACTCCATTTATTTTAAACTTTTGGAAGTGATTTTTGTGACGGGGGATTTTTAAATTTTTAATTTAATTTTTTCCCGATGTATTTATTTTTTATATTGATATTCGGGTAGATAGTTGTGTTCTCGGTGGAGTAGAATAGGGAATATCTCCCCGTAGGTGTCGTAGAAGTCGACTAAGGGATAGGGCTGTTCTCCATCCGACAGTAAACATACAGCCTGTGATAAAGTACCCATTTGACGGTAATAGACTCGTCCCCAATTACGTGGGACGGAAATTCATAATTGACAAAATGTGGCGTTAATACACCTCTGCTTACCCGTTCAGGGATAAGCAGGCGTGAATATATTAGTTTTTTTATATAAAAGGGCACTTCAATTTGACTTCACCTCGCGATGGTAAGCTTTAGGCAAAGTCTCGGAAAGAGGGTCACCTCGTAAACATGTACCATGTTAACAGTGGTGGCACTCAGCTTGACGGCCTCATCAGATGCCTTTTCTCGCCTGCTTAAAAGACCCGGGACTGTAGGAAGAAGCTAAATGTAGTTGGGAATGTATGAATAGTTGGGGTCAAGATGCACAAGCGAACCTCGCCTGCATTGCAAGCCGGTTAGTCTATTGATGGATGAGATTCTGGTTCAGTATTTCGTCTTGGGGTTAGAAGGGACCTCTCAATCGCAAGCCCGTCTCTTTAGCCACTAAGCTATCAAGACTTCAGTACATAATACTGGGTGATTTTATAGTCTTTAGGATAAAAAGAATTTGCGCACAGTTTCGAAAGCAAAATCATCTGGAAGTATTAATTTGGCGAAAGAATTTTTTTAAAACCCCAATACATTTTTCCTTTCACCTGAACATTATTCCCATAGATTAATCCTTCGCCAAATTAATACTTCCAGATGATTTTGCTATCGAAACTGGTGGGCGGCCGGCGTCTCCTTCAGCGAGCAGGTAATGGTCGTGAAGGAGACGGCGGAACGGGAGAGGCGGCGCGAGCGAGAGAGACTCGCGGATCGCGCCGCCCGCGCGCGCAGGCAACTCGGGCGTCGGAGGGCACTGACTGACCTCCGTCCCCCATGAGCGCGGGCCTGGGGGTGACGGGTGGAGCCGCCTGTCACCCCAGCAGAAGCAGCCCACGGCGGTGGTGCGCTGAGAAGCGCGCCTCCCCATTCCGGGGGCGAGTTGGGGACACCGTTGTCTCCCCTCCTGAGGAGGGCCAGACCGTAAGGGATGGCCCTGGGTCAGCCGGGGTGCGAGGGATATGTCGATGACAACCTCACCTCCGGCCTAGCACCAAGACCCACAGTCGGCGTGCGGTTTTAGTCGGTTCGAGTCCGACATAACCTCCCCTTCCGGCTCCGGCAGTGGGGGTATCCGAGGGGATTTCCGCACGAAAAAAAAAAAAAAAGCTAACGAAACTGAGCCCAAATTCTTTTTATCCGAAAGGACTATAAAATCAACCTGTATATACACAAAATCCATATACTCACGCCGGTAAATCCTCGAAAGGTTAAGCAGAAATGTATTAACACCCACATTTCATCAAATATGATTTTCGGTCCCACGTTCTAGGTGGCAAGCCTATTACCGGCAAGCTAATCATGGGCTGTATGTTTACTGTCGGATGGAGAACAGCCCTATCCCTTAGTCGCCTTCTACGTCACCCACGGGAAGAGACGGGGTGGTCCTATTCTACTCCACTGGGAATCAACATGGTATAAAGTAAAGCCAACGAAGCGAGAGAAAAAAGGTAAACAAAGTTTCAGTGGTTCCAAACATTTCTATTTGAAAATTATTACGTATCACTTCAAGCGCATTCCAGACAGGAATGAAATTGCTCATAAGATGGCGGATTTGACAGTTTAGAACCGCTGTGCTGACAGCTTTCCTGTACTACGAAACACGCAATGACAGCTGTCGCTCGGCCATTGTCGCGTACGTGCGACATGTGTGACAAGGACAGGAAATAATCGCTAGTTATCTCAACGTAACTCAGTAATGGTCGCTTTGTTTACCTTTTTTCTCTCGTCTCGTTGGCATTACTTGTAATAGCTGTAGAAATTGCTATACAAATGTATTGTGCAATCACGCGCGCACATATTTCGTCATGCGTCGTTTCCAACACTTAATTAATTAAGAGTAATATACTGAATGATCTCGCAACATTATAGGCACTTTCATTCACGGGTACAAACTGTATAATCAACTTGTTTTTTTTTTATGATGAGTGCATTTTTTCAAGTCAACGCGGATACCCGAAGTCGAAATTGAGTATTCTACTGACTAGTCTAATTAATTACTTTTTACTAAATATCAAGAAACTATAAGTTATAAGGTAACTTGTATGAAAAAATATTTAGTGACGTCATTAAATTTAATAGTCAAATCAGTTACTATTATAGGTTGGGTGGATGATTAAAAATAAATAAAAACTATAAAATAAGAACCGACGCAATTTTTACCGTGCCCGGTTGATGGCAATGGGCTCGCCACCTATTACATTGGGACCTAAACATAAACTGGCGAAATGTGGGTGCTAGCACCTCTGCCTACCCCTTCTGGGAATACAGGCGTGAGTTTATGTTATGTTATGCAATTTTTACCGCTCTTTTACCATTCTTAATTTGTTTTAACTATAGGATAATACCTAATTATGAGGAAAACCGAGAGAAAAACGAAAACGGCTTTAATGGATTTTTGAAAAAGCAATTGTCAATTCCTGGCAAGGTATATTGATATTTCATAATTTGTCCAAGCCCTACTTGATAAAAAAACTACATCAAAATCCATTCAGTATTTTTTGTTTTTTGCTAGAACTGTCTGGTCCTCGATTCTACTAAAGCTTATCCCCTGTGGTACCACAGACACCGCAAAAAATTATATTAAATTTTAGTCTTTAATTATATACGCCTAAAGTCCAAAATGAAATGAAAACAGTTTCATTACACTTTTTCAATTACTCTGCAAAAAGTCATTTAAACCTTTAACAGCATCGCTTTAAAGTCTTTAATTGATTGCCGTTTTATACAGTGGCTGCGGCGCCACTGTAGTTTGGATTTAGCAGAATTGAGGCCCTGTTCTCGACGACAAAAATTCCCAAATAAATTTAGAAAACCCCTTTTTAAATATCTCCAATATTAAGACACTACTAATTTATAATACGTGAAAATAAAAAATAAAAACAGCTTAGGCCTCTTTCTTAGGCTCTGCTGAGGGTTAGGCCCTACTTGTGCGTTGCGTTGCGTCGATCAGGGTAATTTTTAGAAATTTGTAATCAAACAAAATTATTGCAATGAGAGATATTCCTTTAAATTTCCCAGACGTTTGGGGACGATGACCCGACTTCAAATATTTTTGTTCATCCAAACAGTACTTAACGCGCCTAAAGTACGTGTTTCCTTCTTCCTATAGTCCCGGGTCCTTTAAGTGGGGCGTGAAAAGGCATCTGATGAGGCCGTCAAGCTGAGTGCCACCACTGTTAACATGGTACATGTTTACGATGGTGACCCTCGTTCCGAGACTTTGCTTTTAGCTTACCATCAGGCGAGGTGAAGTCAAATTGACGTGTTCTTTATAAAAATATGTATGAACACTCACCCGCTCTTAGCGAAGTTGGTCCACAATCTCAGCATCCTCTCCCGCACCGTATTATCCTGCTCGGAAATCTCCAAATCATTCTGGTAATCATTCCTGAACAGATAACCCAACTCGTCCATATGCCCAACATGTTGGACACTCTTCTGCATAATTTTGTTATATAGGTTCAAAGCACCAACATAATCAAAGCTATAGTAATAGACTGGCTTGTTGGTGACTTTGACCAAATATTGGACAACTCTATTCGTATCCACTTTGATGAATCTATCTGATATCAATTGGAAGAAACCTTCTGAAGAATCGCCTTTGAAATATAGTTCTTTCAGTCGTTCAACTATCTCTGCAGCTTCTGCGGAACCCTTTTCAATGTTAAGTTCTTCAGGTATGAAGTTTTGAAGATTATCTGTATTAACACCAGTTCCGAATTCCAACGCACATGCTCCAATCATTATTGGAACTTGGGCTATTCTTCCCGATGTTAGTAAATCAATGAACGACTCGGTAATAATAGCTTCTACACCAGGAAATTCCTTTTCAACTACTACATTGAAAGGATTTATGAGGAACGCATCTGGAGAGTTCAATGATTGATGAGCTTCAACGATTTCTTTCGCAGAACAAGCGCGTAGGAATTCAAGAATTTCTTCCACATCTTCCGCTTCAGAACCTAAAACTTGTGCCAGTTTTCTTGCATTTTCTAAAGGAGTCTTTTGTACTGTATAGCTGCTTAGTGCGGTACCGGACTGTATAATCGCCTTACTGAATAAGTTTTTAGCCAGAGGACTAGCCACTAAGTAACTTACAGCAGCTCCGCCGGCGCTTTCACCAAAAATGGTGATATTTCCAGAATTGCCACCAAAATTCTGGATGTTTTCCTTTACCCATCTAATAGCTTCGACAATATCTTTTAGACCAGCATTTCCTGGAACTTCAGGAGTGTTTAGACTGAGAAAACCAAGAGCACCACACCTATAATTCAAAGTGACAACGACAACATCTTTTTCTACCAAGAAATCTGCGCCATATAAGTCAGAATTCCCTGAACCAAACTTGAATCCACCTCCATGTATGTATATCATGACGGGAAGGAATGCCCCGTCTAAGTTAGAAGTGTATACATTGAGGAAGAGGCAGTTTTCGTCGCCAGTGTACTGCTGGTTTCCGAAAATATTGATCTGTGCGGAGACATTTCCTTCGGAGGTCGCGTCGCGGATGCCTTCCCATGGTTCTGGGGGCTGTGGGGCCTGAAATCGAAAAGGAATACGACTTATAATGATATATCTTAACACGTAGATAATATAATCTAATGTATCTAATAGTCTCTATGGCATAGTGGCATTTTACCGCAATTTTACTGCAAAATAAGCTGTGACAAACAATTATATTTTTCGTTATTCAGTTATGTAACTATGTGGTGAAGATTCTGCGTCTCTTATCATGTTTGTTAGTGACAGTAAGATAAAAGATTGCGACTTATCTCTTAGTCAAGATAAATATGCTCGTTTGCAATGAAAACAGTTAAGGTGCTGCCTTTTTAGACTAGTGGCAACAGTATTCTATTGAGTGTTTCTTTTTTTATAGGACACGTCAATTTGACTTGACCTCGCCTGATGTTAAGCTAAAGGCAAAGTCTCGGAAAGAGGGTCACCATCGTAAACATGTACCAAGTTAACAGTGGTGGCACTAAGCTTGACGGCCTCATCAGATGCCTTTTCACGCCCCGCTTAAAGGACCCGGGACTGTAAGAAGAAGGAAACACGTGAGCTGGCACAGGGAAACAGTGATGGGCCTCAGCTTGAAACTTATTCTAACGAGCAATCTAATTAAAGGGCAGTAAAGGCTCATTTAGACCGGGTGAGTTACTGGCCAGTAGATACGATTATCGAAAGAATAAAAAATAGTTGCTCCGTCTAAACGTTCTCAAAAAAATTACCTTCCACTTTGGCGACAATGCCTCGCAATCGAAAATTGATAGTGTCCGTCTAAACAGAACTTAAAACAATAATCATTGCAGTCATTATTTGGGACCAAATTTTATTTATTTATTTCAAATCATACATTGTTTTTACAGATTGTATCCAATTCGAATACATCTGGAAAATGAAATGCTCAAGTGGGATTCGAACCCACGACCTTTCCCTTACAGGGGGAATGCTCTGAGCTATTGAGTCACACCTGAATCACTTCAAACTTCCTTTCTCTTTATATCCGTCTTTCTAAATGCGACGGTAGAGCCATCGACCAACTTTCTTACGAACTGTTAGAACCAATGAATGATTTATCAACCATTTTTAAACTTCGATGACTCCGCCCGCGCGAAAAAGACGGATATAAAGAGCTCATGAATATATTCGTAGCGCTGTTTGTAGTACGGTCAATAAACTAGTTGTAGAGTGCGTGAGCGGGAACCTAAGCGATTTCTTCAGAAACTTATTCAGACTACTTAGAGAGAAAACATACTAAAAGTCCTGACGTCTAGGTGTCGAGCCGGAGGGGGGAGGGGGGGGGGCAAAGGTCTCAATTTTAGGTTTTTTGTTAATAAATCAAAAACAGTGCGTTTTAGCGAAAAATGTTCAAAGATGAAATGAAAGCTTATAAAATTCTCTATAACTTTGATCTTAGATACTTTTCCATACTCCTAACCGTTTTTGAACTACATGCTCTGGAAAAGTGAAAATTAAGGAATTTAATGGAAAAGTGAAGATTTTAATTTTAGTTGAGTTATATTTTTATCCTCTTAGGTCGTGAGGGTCCTGGCAAATGTTCGTTGTCTGCGGTATCTTCTTCCTCGCCCTCCTCAGTAGTAAGTCGTTCTTGGTGAGAGGGCTCTATATCATCTTCATCGTCATTCTCATTGTCTTCCTCGTTAGACGACACGCCGTTGAAACATTTTCCTTGGCAATGAAGGCATGCAGCAGAACATTTTAGCATAGCCTTCCGGCATCCACATTTGCCGCTGCTACAGTCCTTATTGCAGCGACAAAATATTGCCTTCAATAGAACCTCGGGTGCTGGTAAATCTTCTGTTGTTCTTGGCGCCAAAATATCTTTTTCAGTTTTCCAGCCCCACTCTTGAGGGGGCAGCTCATTTCCGAGCCACTGCTGCACCTGGTGGTATGTTCGCCAAGAATGATAATTAGCAGCGCTCTCAGTTGGTGGGAGGGAGCTGATATCAGGCTTAATTTTTGCTACTGACCTCATAAACGACTGGAAGCGGTACTGATTGAGAAAGGTCACTTTTGTTGGCGCCCCATACCATTTTAGGAAGCACACCTACCCAGCTTCTGCAACATCACTATGGCTGGAGTTGGGATTGTAGAAAACCTTTGCTGCTTCTTGAATTATTTCTGACTTTAAATACAATTTACAGAAACCCACCTTGCTTTTTCTAAACGTTGCTGATGTTGTGTCGCAGCCGGTAAATGAGTGTAAGAAGAGGATGTGTTCATATCCATACTGTTGCATCTCTTGAGTCGATAGTGCAATTGTTTTTGTTTTTCCTCGGCCGGGTTTCAGAAGTAAGATGTCTTGTGCAGGAGGAGTCCAATTTACCAAAAGAACAGCTAGGTCCACATCTTCACCAACGACAGCTACAGAATTATGAGATGATTGTTCCACAGCAGTCTTCACTATAAGAACGTCAGCATCGTCCATAGCCTGCAGAGTGTGTATTCCATTCTCCTGAAGCTTTGTCTGCAGTAAAGAGATTAATTGACCTCCACCACGTGGAGGTACTCCCAGCTTATGTTAAAATAAATTTTAAGATAATTTTTCACATCAGTTAATGGTCATAACGCTGAATAACTTTAATTTTCACTTTTCCAGAGCGTGTAGTTAAAAAACGGGTAGGAGTATGGAAAAGTATTTCAGCTCAAAGTTATAGAGAATTTTATAAGCTTTCATTTCATCTTTGAACATTTTTCGCTACAACGCACCGTTTTTGATTTATTAACAAAAAACCTAAAATTGAGACCTTTGCCCCCCCCTCCCCCCTCCGGCTCGACACCTAGACGTCAGGACTTTTAGTATGTTTTCTCTCTAAGTAGTCTGAATAAGTTCCTGAAGAAATCGCTTAGGTTCCCGCTCACGCACTCTATACCCTCCTTTGAGCCACTCGTTGACCGTACTATTGTCTCGGTTCGTTGTTCAGTTAAACTATTAAAAAATTCCAAATGCTCGATTTTCTTTACAAATGAATATTAGTCTATCAGCACCTATATAATCAGATAACTACATAACATAACATAAACTCACGCCTGTATTCCCCGAAGGGGTAGGCAGAGGTGCTAGCACCCACATTTCGCCAGTTTATGTTTAGGTCCCAATGTAATAGGTGGCGAGCCTATTGCCATTCACCGGGCACTTATAAACCTGCGATAAATACACACATAACTTCGAAAAGCATCGAAAACTCATTGGTGTGAGCCATGGTAAACCTGGGATCGAGCCCGAGACCTCGTCTCAGCAGTCCATTACCCATACCACTAGGCTACCGCAGATATTACGCACTACTGCTAGCATTATTTACAAAATATTAAATGGCCGCGTTTTACTTGAAATAAATTTGCATTATTATCTTCATTACAAGTTAATGAAGTCATATTTGCGTTAATTGTTTCCGTTAACCAATTATGGACCACACGACGGATTTTGATACCGTTTTCATTGTCAATTAAATATTTTTAGACAGGCCTAACTGACGTTGTAAGATTTATGACGCGGGTGAATTATTGGCGTGCCAGCAAAGAACAGGAAAATACCAGGACGTTTTACTGAAAGGCTATCCTGGTTACTAAACCGCTTAGCAGCCGGCCGACAGGGATAGTTCTCTCAGACTCAAACCGCCTAAAACCGCACACCGTCTTGGGACTTCAAAGGTCAGGGTGCGAGATTACCAAAAGGTATATCTCTCGCATCCCGGTTGACCAAGTGCTGTCCCTTTCTAGATAGGACCCTCGGATGTGAATACCCACAATGTAGCGACCGTAGCTTAGTGGTTAAGACGTAGGCCTAAAGATTGAAAGGTCCCGGGCTCGAATCCTGGCCTTTACAATACCGACGTGAATATATTCCTAACACAAGCAATGTAGCTTAACTGGAGGGGTTAGAGGGAATATTAGTAATTTCAGTTCTAATATTCTTTAAAAAGAAAAGTACCTATCGAACCCCGTAAATGGGGTGAGGAAGGGGAGTATCGCGCCCCCAAATCAGCGTGGGATATAGAGACAAACGGCCGTCCTCTCTAGCAAGCAAGGTAGTCATGGGGACCATGGTAAATGTTCTGATGAGCTCTTCCAATTAGTCCCACCCTCTCCTTTCCTTCACAGGACGACACGTGCAGGGCTAACATGCCATCCATATACGGTGCAGAGTATACCTGCTAGAACCAAGCGTTTCAGTGACTCATTCCTATGCCGCACCCTTTAGACCTGGAACTCCCTGTCAGCTCACGTGTTTCCTTCTTCCTACACTCCCGGGTCCTATAAGCGGGGCGTGAAAAGGCACCTGATGAGGCCGTCAAGCTGAGTGCCACCACTGTTAACATTGTACATGTTTACGATGGTGACCCTCTTTCCGAGACTTTGCCTTTAGCTTACCATCAGCAAATTGCACAGCAGCAAATTGACGTGTCTTTTTTAAAAAAAATGGTGTTAGGACCATGTACACCTACACCAGGACATTCGTACTTCTAATAGTGATCTTAGTAGCATATTATCATAGTTCTTACCTTAAACCTCAAGGATCCTAGTGGGGGCTTGGCGTAAGGTATGCCCTGGAAACTGTAGAAGGACTTGCCGGTGGGGCTGTTGGCGATTCGCCCCTGGAGCTGGCCCTGCTCGACGGACACTACGGGTGCTTCAGTCATTCTGCCCCCTCTGGAATGGACAACAGAAAAAGATAAGCTGATATTCAACAAGTAATAAATTTCAAAATTTGCAAAATCCCACGATGTATAAAAAATGATTAAAAAATGTTTACTGCAGCGCCCCCTAGCGGGTTGTTACCGTAACACATTTTAAAACATGCACCAATCAAACCCAACCCAATAATTGAAAACTGCATCAAAATCGGACTAGTAATTTTCGAGAAAATTGGCAACATTGATTTGCATTAAAAATTGCTGTGGCGCCCCCTGTTGAGTTGTCATTGTAACACCTATCTAAGAACATGCTTCAATTAAAGCCGAACCCAAAACTGAAAACTTCACCAAAATTGGATTGGTACGAGTAGTTTCGGAGAAAATTGCAACATGGATTTGCACAAACAAACACACTAACATCCTCTCACCCCAAACGCATATACCGTCTCCGTTCCGTCATGGGTAAAAATAAAAGTAGAAGCGAAAGATCCAGGCTCCAGCCAGGATCGTAGCAGGAGACATGTACGCACTGTGAAAAAGGTGTGATTGTATGCCATATACTCTGCATTAATACATACAGTCATGCCTTTTTTGTATTGGATACATGTCTCCACGTCAATAAAATTGAACTTGCTGCCGTAAATTCCATCTCATCCTCATATCAGCCACACATAGTCCACTGCTGAACATAAGCCTCTCCCATAGACTTCCAGAATGACCGATCTAAATCAGCCCGCATCCAGCGCTTCCCGGCGACCTAGATGAGGTCGCCCTTCCACCTGGCCGTTGGACGTCCTACACTACGCTTGCCCGTACGCGGTCATTCTGTTAAATTGTTTTGTTTTTTTTACATACGACTCATAGAAGTACAGCCAGCAACAGAAAAATGTTGACGTACAAAGTACTCAAAATCTTAATTTCGAATTTTTAACCCCTTCCAGTTGACCGATTGTTCTGATATTTGGTAAACATCTTTAGTTCGGACAATAATGTCATATAAATCAGTATAAAAATTAAATTAAAAATTTAAAAAACCCCCGTCACAAAAAACACCTCCAAAAAGTTGAAAATAAAATGGAGTTTGCCTTTTAACTTTAACGGTTGCCATGTCGGGGGACCCTAACTGGTTAAGCACTCCGTTATATTATCGGAACAATTCAAGGTCCCCCGACATGGCAACCGTTAAAGTTAAAAGGCAAACTCCATTTTATTTTCAACTTTTTGGAGGTGTTTTTTGTGACGGGGGTTTTTTAAATTTTTAATTTAATTTTTATTTTATACTTTTTAAAGTGATCTACTAGTCAAGCTCTCTCATTTGATACCCATATTGAGGGAGTTATGAAGAAATATGTATTCCGACATGTTATGGTGGTGGCCATCTTGGACCGATTTTTTTCAAACATAGCTAAGAACACTCCCGACTAATATACCTTTCAAACAAAAAAAACGATATCCAAATCGGTTCATCCGTTTGGGTGCTACGATGCCACAGACAGATACACACACACACACACACACACACACACACACACACACACACACACACACACACATACACACACACACACACACACACAGACACGTCAAACTTATAACACCCCGTCGTTTTTGCGTCGGGGGTTAAAAACAGTTTGATTTGCTCTTAATACGAGAGTATTAAGATCATTTTGAGACTTCATTGTCAAGACATTTATGACGCTATTCTGTGTAAGAATACGTCCCAACTTGTGAGTATGTAGTAACTGATAATTTCTCTATTTAAATAATCTTAACTGCCGTAGCCGCCATAAATTCCGCACCGCTTACTCATAGACAATAGAGAGAAGACCTTCAGAGTTACATAATGTCGTGGAGTTATTGTTTTACAATATTATACATACACTAGCTTTTACTCGTGGCTCCGCTCGCTTGGATGTCGGTTATCGCGACTAAACGTAGCCTATGTGTTAATCCAGGGTGTCAGCTAATTCCATACCAAATTTTATTAAAATCGCTCCAGCCGTTTAGGCGTGAAAGAGTAACAAACATCCATCCATACCTACAAACTTTCTAACTATTAGTAGTCTTTAGGCCATCTACCAAGACGGATATAAAGAGAAAATAAATTTGAAGTGATACAGGTGTGGCTCAATAGCTCAGTTGGAAGAGCATTCCCCATGTAAGGGGTTCAAGTCCCACTTGAGCGCTTCTTTTTCCCGATGTATTTCGAATTTTTTTTTTCTACCGGACACGTCAATTTGACTTCACCTCGCCTGATGTTAAGCTAAAGGCAAAGTCTCGGAAAGAGGGTCACCATCGTAAACATTTACCATGTTAACAGTGGTGGCACTCAGCTTGACGGCCTCATCAGATGCCTTTTCACGCAGCAGGACCCGGGACTGCAGGAAGAAGGAAACAAGTGAGCTGGCAGGGAGTTCCAGGTGTTAGTGCTGCGGCATAGGAATGAGTCACTGAAACGCTTGGTTCTAGCAGGTATATTCTGCACCGTACTCTATTACTGCACTGTGTAATTATTTTTACATACTAAATTCTGTTGCCAGTACCTCATAACCTACCAAAAAAAGTACAAATCTATTAAATCTGGTCACGCTGAGAGTGCAAGCGGGTGGGACCGACTTTAGTATTCCTTTTTTTGGCTTCACTCTTTAGTTCAAACGTTCCGTCTATATTATTCTTTTAGACAGAGATTAGTTCTTGTGTAGGTACTTCTTAAGACGGATAATGGACACTTCGACACAATAATCCAATCTAATTAAGCCATAAAGTGAGACATAGGCTTACACAGTCGCGACAACGTAAGTATGTCGTTAAGACTAAGGGTAGGTAGGTAAGTTCTTGAAACAGGGCCGAATTTACATTTTTCATTTTCATTTATTCATAATTTGCGAAATATGGGTATTGTACATTGATGTTCATTGTTATTGTGGAAGTATCACCATATTCAACCACACGGCATGCAAATGATTGTTGACATTTCTAATTAACAAGTTATAACAATTATGTCAGGCATCAATATTTAAAATTACACAATGTCATAGGGTACATAATACAAAATATAAAAAATAAATAAATTAGGGCATGTCAAACAACAAATTAAATTTCAAATTTCATCAAATACTTATATCAATATCATATTCAAAATAGATTTAAGAAATTTTATTATGATTAATTACAATTTGTCAGTTAAAAAATCATTTATGGAGTAATACCCTTTTTCAACCAGTAGTTGCTTAACTTTACTTTTGAAGGTCTCAATGCTATGAATTTCTAGGATTGATTTAGGCAAATGATTATATATTCGTGGAGCCATGCAAAATATACTGCTATTAAAGGTAAATTTAAAGGTTGATAGCAAATAGGTATATACCAGGTGTAAGGGAAACGCTCCCGGAGCCGAAAGCCCCTTGTGGTACTCCAAGTACATAACACTTGGGCATAAAAAAGAAACGATTTAGACAATTTTTTTTTCTAAATTTGTTTTGTGTTTTTTTTTACCCACGACGGAACGAAGACGGTATATGCGTTTTGGGTGAGAGGATGTTTGTTTGTTTGTTTGTGCAAATCCATGTTGCCATTTTCTCCGAAACTACCAATCCAATTTTGATAGTTTACTGTTATGGGTTCGGCTTTAATTGGAGCATGTTCTTAGATAGGTGTTACAATGACCACTCAACAGGGAGCGCTACAGCAAGCATTTTTAATGCAAATCAATGTTGCTAATTTTCTCCAAAAATACTAGTCCGATTTTGATGCAGTTTTCAATTATTGGTTTGGGTTTGATTGATGCACGTTCTTAGATAGGTGTTATTGTGCCAACCTACTAGGGGGCGCTGCAGTAAACATTTTTTTAATTATTTTTTATACTTCATAGGTTTTTCAAAATTTTTAATTTTATTACTTGTGTTATTTTTATTATCTCCCTCATGTTAGTAAAGCTAAGTGAAACGGTAATTTTATAAAAAAAAAACACCACTACCAAAAGCACGCTTGAAAAAAAAAGTTTGTCCAAATCGATATTTCTTTATGCCAATGTGTTATGTACTTGGAGTACTACTAGGGGCTTTCGCCTTCGAGAGCGTAAAAGTCCAACAACTGGTCTAACTGCAATGCTTCGATATCGCCTTTGGGTTGTGGAAGTTATATCAAAGTCGCTTCACGGAAAAAGTCCAGCCAAATCAGTAGTTAGACTGGTAAAGCTTCAGATGACGACTGCTAAGAGGAAGAAGTAGGAGATGGTACGCGAGAGTTTAAAAGTTAGTATTTTTAATCATCTATAGGAGTTACTCCGCCCTAAATCCGGCCCTGATCCAAAACACAACACTCACCGAATTCCAATAGATAATCCGTATTACCGTTTGAGGCGATGACACGAACAACACTGACTATTGAGTATTGACTAATCTCTCGCCAGCCGATAACGTGTCCCTGATAAGTATCGACTACTTGTACAAATATTATGTTTTTTGTTGTATAGTTTCTGGCACATATCCTAACCACAAATCGCAAGCGATATTATGGGGAATAGAAGGGTTTTTTTAACCACTTTGGAGCACACGGTTCAAAGCAAAGTTGTTATCGTGGCCTATGGACGATTACAACACCAGGCGCGACACACTCTCATTGCTGACCTTGTAGGAGCCTTCTAATGCCCATTTTGATGAACCCCATATTGTATTCGCTTAGAAAAACTACGGCAGGGAGTTCTTTCCACAGCTTGACCCTACAAACATCTCCAGGGTCCAAGATAGCAATACCTGCACGTGGTGCACCTGCTAACAAACAGATAAAGCTCTGGTAAATATACTCAGTCTCCGGAATCGGTAATAAACTCGAAATATTATAGACTACAGGCCCATGTTGAAAAAATGATGGGCCATTTGAACCACCAGGTGACCTGTCTAGAACGATATAAGAGCATAAAATATTAAGATTCAGCTCTATGCCGTCACTTGTAAGCTGTCCAACTGAGTGCAGGGAAGAATTCGAAAGTACAGGTAGAGTGGGTACATTTTGGTCACATATTTTTGTACGGCAATCTTACCACCGATAGATTCATGTAAAATAATAAGAAAACGCACAGTGCCGTAAAAAAATGGTGAGCCACAAAGTCGGATTTTTTATTTATTTTCCGACAGTTACCAGGGTAAATTTGGTCATTTTATTTTGTACGGCATCTGTGTCATACTATTTCAATACTGATTCTAATCCATTATTCCGCAACGCCGTACAAAAATCATGCGACCAGGGGAAAAAATCGAGGGTTGCAATCCCCTCTCTTTCCGTAGTCCAGGGGGTGATTTGAAAAAGTACGGCTTTGGTTACAAAACATTATCTAGCACTCAAAAGTACTATTAAAAATAATGCCGTCAAAAAATGATTGTTCATTTGAATGTAAATCAATAATTATCTTAATTTCATTGTATTCTTGATTTATAGAGCTGTAAAATGATTTGATCCTGTACGGGAATTTTTTTTTAACATGATATTGTAAAATACAATTGTTATATAGTATTGCCGTTCAAAAGAAACCGTGGTAGAAAAAATGATAGAGAAATACAAAAACTGCAATTTTGCAAATTATTGTAAAAAATTAAATATCATAGGTAAATGAAATATAGCAGTTTTCTAGGATTTATCCCTTGTTTTAAATAGTATTAACATAGATAAATTAGGAAAAAATGATGCCGTACATTTTTATGCAGACCATATCTTTTAGGCTGATGAAAGTGACGCTACAGTTTTAAGGGTACTTTATGGCCATCTGATACAGTACGGCATTAACATATTTTTGAAGAGAACAATTGATACTATAATAAAATCACTATGACGTCTAACTGAACTGAAACAGAGTGTATATTATGTCCAAGAATTGAAACTGTCAATCCCAGTATCAACAGTTTTATATACTTTTTGATTTAATATATAGGTACTTCAAACATTATTGATACATACATATAATTGATTTGTTTCATTGTAATGATGTGAATAAATAAAACAATTATTTTTTAGTTTTTTTTTCCACTTATTCAGTTCTGAAGTAAAGGCTTAAATTTTACAGGTGTCTGCTAACTTCAGTGTCATGAGTACTTCTCAAAAATATGTTGAATTTTGGAATTATCAGTGACAACATGTCTATATTTTGGTATAAATCGATAGTCTAACTTAACATAGTTTCTAACTAGGAACCTAGAATCACGAAAAGACTATGAAAATTAGTACAAATAAACTATCTAAATGCCGTATGAAAAAAAAACACCTTACATTTCGTTATATGGATTTTTCTTTATTCTTTTTTTTTTCTCTTTGGACCAACGAAAATGTACGGCATATGAAAAAATATTATCTATGCATAAAATACTTTCAAAATAAATTTATTTCATGTTGTGTCAAATCACCCCCTGGACCATGGAAAGAGAGGGGATTGCAACCCTCGATTTTTTCCCCTTGTCGCATGATTTTTGTACGGCGTTGCGGAATAATGGATTAGAATCAGTATTGAAATAGTATGACACAGATGCCGTACAAAATAAAATGACCAAATTTACCCTGGTAACTGTCGGAAAATAAATAAAAAATCCGACTTTGTGGCTCACCATTTTTTTACGGCACTGTGCGTTTTCTTATTATTTTACATGAATCTATCGGTGGTAAGATTGCCGTACAAAAATATGTGACCAAAATGTACCCACTCTACCTGTACTTTCGAATTCTTCCCTGCACTCAGTTGGACAGCTTACAAGTGACGGCATAGAGCTGAATCTTATTATTTTATGCTCTTATATCGTTCTAGACAGGTCACCTGGTGGTTCAAATGGCCCATCATTTTTTCAACATGGGCCTGTAGTCTATACCTATTGGTTTGATATCACTACATAGTATAAAACAAAGACGATGTCGCTGTCTGTCCCTATGTTATATGCTTAAATCTTTGAACCTACCCAACGGATTTCGAACCGTTTTTTTTAATGGATAAGAGTAATTCAAGAGGAAGTTTTACATCATCACTATCACAACATAGTATAAAGCAAAGTCGCTTTCCGCGTCCCTATGTCCCTATGTATGCTTATATCTTTAAACCTACCCAACGGATTTTGAAGCGGTGTTTTTAATAGAAAAGAGTAATTCAAGAGGAAGGTTTACATGTATAATACACGCTTAATATAGTAGAGGGTGCAGCAGGAACGGGATTTGACGCCACGCTGGCGGAAAAAATTGGCGAAACGAAATCCGCCGGATCAGCTAGCAATCTATATTAGTGGATTTGAACTCGTCTGTCGTTGTGCTATCCTCAATATACACTCAAAATCGCGTACTGCTCGTAGAATACATTTTGTGGCACGTTTAGTGTCAAAATATGTGCCGTTAACTATACAAATGTTTTGCTTTTTTGTAACACATGTCATACTAGCAATATATCTTTAGTAATCCTATCTAATATTGTAAATATGAAAGCGAGTTTGTTTGTTAATCAGTCATGCAAAATGGATTGATGGATTAGGTTGATATACACAGGTGTATATGACCCTACCAAGGCCTTCGGTGTAACCTCACTTGTAAGGTACACGTACTATTTTTTTAAACAACTTATGGTACATGAATAAACTACACTCGCGTTTGGTCGAACCGGCTCTTAGCAGAGAAGCAATCGGTCGGTCCTTAGTACCGGAGAAGCTTAAAGAGATGAGCTTGAGGTGGTGGTACGGTCACGTCATGCGTCGACATGACGAATACATAAAAATACAGAAAAAGAAAGTGCTGCAACTTGAGTCGGGGCCGAGAAGCCGTGTGCCTACATGGATTTCAATTTTCAACCATAGATAAAGACCTCAGGGAAGGTCACAGGCATCTTGACCGGTCACTGTCCCCTAAACAAGCATCTATTTACAATAGGTGTGAGGGACAGTCCCCTGTGCAGAGGCTGCATGGGGGCAGAAGAAACGCCACATGATGTGCTTACAGAGTGCATGAACGTGGCCGAACAATGCTCCGGGAAGCATGTAGAAACATGAAAAGGCTGCTGGCTTTTTGGGTGGATATGGGTTGGTTGGAATGAGAGGTACTCGTAAGATGGTACGCACAATGGCCCAATCAAGAGGCTAAGTGCGAAACAGCCCAGGTAAACTAACTAACTAAGACCTTAGGGAAGAGAAAGTGGACCTTACGACGACCCAGAACAGATGTCTCTGGAGAAGTAGGATAAGGAGAGCCGACCCCGATTAGAAACGGGAAGAGGCCAGACGAAGAAGCAGACAAGCACACGGTCTACCTGAAGGGAAGTGATTACCGTGGCTTGGACGTGATGAAATATCAGGGGTGACACACTCGTACTGCCGTCCCTGTAGGAACCTTCTATCTTTTAACCTTTTTTTTTTCGCTAGATGGCGCTGTCTAGCTAACACACCTCAAAAAGTGCGCGGCAATATTTAATTATTTTTACTAAATAAAAACAACAAAACAGAGTAAAATAGCTTTTAAACAGTGGGCAAATACGCAATACAACGGCGAGAGTGTTATCTCAACATATACTATAGTGACATTGGAGTTTTACCGTGAATAAATAATCCTGCTTAAAACCGCTTAAAAACTGTGTACATATTAAAAAAACGATAGACCACCGTGAATCGTGAGGATATTCAAACAAACTAGCCTCAGTGAAGTGTAAAAGTGAGAAAAGTGCAATAATATTACAAATAAGTGATTCGACATTCTTTAACAAATCAAGGAATGTGAGAAAAAAATTCCTAAAGCATGAATCATTAAGCTATCTAAACACTTACACAAGACAAACATACTCACATATTTCAACACCAACTGTAAGTAGCACGGTGGCGTGGTGGGAAATAGTGTTGGTTTCGAACGCGCTGTACAAGGTGACGCCGGTTCAAAACCTAGCGACCCGAAAGTCTTTTTGTGATTTCTTAAATTCTTCTAACTGAGGATTTTAACATAGAAAATCACTGCTTTGCGCACGAGTTATTCGGCCACTACCAAAGTAACGCTCCTGTCAGTGGTACGTCCGATGATATTGTGCAATGCCGATTAACCGCACGCCCCCTACATCACCTACAATGGAACCAAAAACCGACACTTCGAGTCGAACACTGACCACAATCTGCGACAACATTGCGACCAAAACAAGCCAACTCTCCCCAGCAACAGTCGATCCAAACCCGAGTGCAGCTGGAAGAAAAAAAAGAACAACCAAGCAGATTGATAAGGGAACCGATATTCTATCTATGAGCACTTTTACTGCCTTCTCCAAAGAACAGGAACAAAGATTTCAAGACCTATTATGCAAAATGAATAACATCATTGAACAAAACTATGATCTTAAACATAGTGTGGAACTAATGTCCAACAAGCACGACGAGTTTCTGAAGCGAATATCACACTTAGAACTGGAACGTAAAGAGGATAAGAAGCGAATTACACAGCTGGAAAGTACTATCGAAAGCTTAGAACGAAAAAGCAGAGTGTGCAGTTTGGAAATTCGAAATATGCCCAAGGTCCCAGGTGAAACAAAAGAGATTCTCAGCGATTTAGTTACGAGAGTGGGACGGACGGTGAATTTAGAAATAGGATGCTCAAGTATAAGAGACGTCTTTAGAATTAGCACCAAGGATAGTTCCAATCCACTTATTGTGGAACTTAGCTCAGCAATATTAAGAGACAAATTTCTAAAGGGAGTCAAAACATTTAACAAGAATAAAAACAACAACGACAAACTGAATACTAGCCATATAGATCTGAAACAACCTGGAAGACCCCTGTATGTAGCCGAATCCTTGACACCCAAAACGCAAAGATTATACGCCTTAGCCAGAGCTTTCCAACGCACTAACGGCTATACCTTCTGCTGGACGTCACATGGGATAGTATACCTAAAGAAACAATTAAATGACCCACAAATTCGTATACATTCAGAAGAAGACCTGGAAAGATTGGGATCTGCATGACTATACGATATTGATGTTCATTTAGTAACCATGATCTTTGTAACCCGCTCCAACCAAAATTGTCTTGGCGCTACTGTCAGTTATGCAACTACTTATAATTTTAATATCAATGTTCTCTTCGAGACAACGGCAACGACTAATTCTAATTTAATTTTATTATACCCAAATTGTAATACAACCCCATCCAAAATGATATCTGTTGTCTGTCGTATATTGAATAAGCATGATATTTTGTTATTGATAAATATGTCATACCATACTAATAATAATCTTAAGATAACTCAGTCATTAAACCACACACACTCACACATCATTAATACAAACACAAACACACTCATAATCAAATCACTGAAACATAACATACCAACAACACAGAAAACTCACAATACCTACATTCTATATGCTGGATCACGGGGATTAATAGTAATATGCAATGACACTATTAAAATTCGATAGTATAAATTCCAATACACAGTTTGTTGACTCCATATCAGTGGCAGATAGCTCTACCTGCGACATTGAAAACTGTATCCCACCTGGTCTACACCCCAAAAACACACTGAAAATAATTAACCAAAACATAAGAAGTATAAACAAAAACATACATGGATTTATAACTGTTTTACATAGAACCCGGGTCGAGTGGGATGTAATTGTCCTAACCGAATGTTGGCTTCTTGAAAACAATAATATTCCACCGCTTCCAGGGTATGCCAAATTTTCAACGACAATCCACAGGACTCAAAACGAGGGTGTTGTGGTCTACATTAAAAATGAAATTGCGGCCACTGTTAGGGAGCCTACATTTCTGAACTCAAACTGTCTCCAAATAGAAGTAAACAATAATACGACGATCTTAGCCTTATACTGTCCCCCAGGTACAAAAGATGTCCCACGATTTCTTAATGAATTAAACGATACACTTACTATCATAAGCAATACTAGACACATAATATTGACCGGTGACCTAAACATTAACATTAGCGAAAATTCAGATGACCCATACCGACATGCCTATTTGACCCTATTGGCTTCCCATGGTCTCTTGCCAGCTCACACCTTGCCAACCCGAGAAAATAACTGCCTGGATCACATAATTCTAAAAACATCACTAATAGCCAAAGCCCTGGTCGCACATTCGGCCTTAACCGACCACGAGGTAACAATGTTGTACTTGCAAAAAAATACCCCTAAGTATAGGGCCCCGAATGTCATGAACAGAACTAACCATACTAAAGTATCAGAGGACCTAAAAAACTACGACTTTGGTGAAATCTACGCTACCAAAGACCCGAACACTGCTGCAGATTTCCTTGTCAACTCCATCCGAGGCATCATCGCTTCCAACACCTCAGTCGTGAAACTCCCAAACCGTAAGAAGATGTTGAAGCCATGGATAACTCCAGGCCTCATTCGGTGCATGAAACATCGAGATAACATGCACAAGCAACTCAAAAAAACACCAAACGATGAAGTCCTCCGTATCTCGTACGCACGATACAGGAACCACTGCAATAGTGTACTTAAAAAGGTCAGACGAGAGTTCGAAACCACAGAATTAGCAAATGCAGGTCAAAACAACAAAAAACTTTGGCAGGCAATTAATAAAATCTCCGGCAGATCGGTAAGCAAAAGCAAACCCTCTGAGTTGCTATCGCTCGCACCTACCCCCGAACAGGTAGTTAATACGGTCAATAATTACTTCGCCAACATAGGTAAAGAACTCGCGGAAAACATAAAAAATACACAGACAGGCGACCTACACTCACCATTACGGGCCGGTACTAACAGCCCATTACATTCTATGACGTTGCTTCCCACCGATGAGGAAGAAGTGAGTAAGATGGTAGATTCCCTGCGAGAGGGTTGTGCTGTCGGGTGGGATAATATATCAGTCGATGTAATAAAACAAAATAAAAGAACTATTGTCCCTCCGTTGACCCATATCTGCAATCTATCGCTTTCCTCTGGTATATTTCCTAGAACTTTTAAAAAGGCCCTTATACACCCAATCCACAAGGCTGGAGACAGAGACCGAGTAACCAACTACAGGCCCATTGCTGTTTTACCTACACTATCCAAAATACTCGAACGACTCATGAACTCTAGATTAACAAGCTATCTCGAGAAAAACCAAATCCTGTCACCGACCCAATACGGGTTTCGCGCAGGGCGATCGACTAGTGACGCAGTACATGACTTAACTAATAACATAGTCAGGAAACTGGATGAGGGTCAAAAAGTAGTGGGTATCTTCTTGGACTTAGCTAAAGCCTTCGACACGGTCTCTGTTTCAATCCTCTTGGAGAAGATGGAACATATAGGAATAAGGGGCAATCAACTTAATCTATTTGCAGATTACCTCAGTTGCCGTGTACAGAGCGTTAAGATAGATGGTCACATTAGTAAGGAATTACCAGTCACCCATGGAGTTCCTCAAGGGAGCGCTATCTCGCCAACTCTTTTCCTCATCTATATTAACGATCTGTGCACGATAAATCTACCGAAAGGTTACATCTACACCTTCGCAGATGATACGGCACTCATATTTCACTCCGACTCTTGGGAAAGTGTATTCAGCTACGCTCAAACAGGACTAGATACCGTGACCAAATGGCTGACAAAAAACTACCTGACTCTCAACGTGGATAAAACCCAATACATACCGTTTGCCATTCGGAATAGCGCTTCCCTTTCCGCCCTCTCCCTACCTATTATAATACATACGTGCACACCTACACACAACACAACCTGTCTGTGTACAGCGCTTCCCTTTCCGCCCTCTCCCTACCTATTATAATACATACGTGCACACCTACACACAACACAACCTGTCTGTGTACACACCTAAGCAGAGCTTCATCAATTAAATATCTTGGTGTAATACTAGATTCTTTCTTGGATTTCCATCTGCACATTGAAACTCTTGCATCTAGAATCCGTAAATTAATATACGTCTTCAAAAACCTCAGACATGTAGCAGATGAAAATCTAAGAAAGACAGTTTACTTCGCCCTCTGTCAATCGCTACTATCCTACTGTATCACGGCCTGGGGTGGTGCAGAAAAGTCACTCATTATTCAGGTGGAAAGAGCCCAGCGAGCGATATTGAAAGTATCTCACTTCCTCCCCTTCCGATTCCCCACAACTGAGTTGTACGAAAGGTGCAAGGTGCTGACTGTCCGTCAATTGTTCATTCTCCATGTCATAACAAAACAGCACTCTTTGCTTGAGTTTAACCCATCTGCAGCTCTAAGTAAAAGGCGATTTAAGCCTGTCGACCGCACCCTAGACTCATTCAACAAGCAATTCACAAACAGGTTCTTCTGTTTCCTTGGCGGGTATCTTTATAATAACCTTAACAAAGTATTACCCATATACAAGTTAACAAAATCACTGTGCAAAAAAACAACCAGCGAATGGCTCATGACATTGAACTATGACAATACTGAATGTCTCCTATCAGTCCCCGTTTGAAACACACACACACTCACACACACACACACACACACCCACACACCTCTTTTCACTATGATATTATCTTCTAACCCTGACATTACCCACAAAAGAATAATTAACTATATTGTTGTACTTGAATTTGTTATAATCACTACTGTAATATTTACCACCTAACTGGTCTCTCGAAGATCACTGTACAGTACTGGTAGTCCAATGGGTGTGTACTGGTGACCTGAAATACAGGATTCTTCCTAGTTTAGGCACCAGCCTCCCACATCGGAATACTATACACATACCTAGGTACTATAGGTTAAGTGAACTATAACTAAATGTATACTCCAATTATTATGTGGTGAGGAAAATAAATCTTATTTTATTATTATTATTTATTTATTTATCAAGGCCTCGATTCTGATAAAGTAAAAACATTGTGGTACAACCGCCACTGCAAATAACACTTTAAAACGATGCGTTTAAAGTTCAAAATTAAATAACTTTTTGCAGAGTAATTGTCATTTCATTTTGGATTTCATAGAAATAAAGTCTAAAATTTAATGTCATTTCTTGTAGTGACTGCGGCACTACAATAGTTTAGCTTTAGTAGAAGCGAGGGCCTGGACAGCTAGTAACGAAATAATGTTTACAAGACATATTTCTTACTGTTAGTCATAGAACACTCATGATTTGACTATAACTCTTGCTCGTAGACAGATAAAGATAAATAATATTTATCATTCAGATTCAGATATCTATAATTTCGTAAGAAATGAGTAATCGAAATAAAGTTGACACTTGAAAGTTTTAACTTGAACCATAGCACGCCATTTTCAAAAAGAATCATCTTCGTATTAAAGGCCGTGCCAGATTGAGAATAAAGTTTGCAGTACAGTGTAGTCGGTTTTGCTACAGTGTGAAAAATGTTTACAACCCCTAAGTAACCGGCCCAAACTAATCGCAAGGTCAAATGGGTCAACGAACTTTATTCTCAATCCATTTGGCACGAGGTATAATAGCCTGTACCATACGCCAGCCGGGGCTCGCATCTAAGGCCTTCACCTCGAAGTCCGCGGTCCTCTTTCCGGCTTTTACCCCTCCAATTCCCACGGTCTTGGGCATTCGTGGTACAGGTACCATCTGAATCATCTAGCTAGCGTAATTATATCTTTCTCTTTCGCTCTTACTGGTATTAAACAAACTGTCGAAACGAGGCAAGGAATGAGTAAGACTGGTAACCTGGCGCAGACTTAGAACGAGCCTCTTCGGCGTTTTGAAGTTCAAGGGCAAATGCTTTGGTGAAGACTAACCATACAAAAAAAAAACATATTTAGGAGCCCGTATTCCGATAGAAATACAGTTAAGACTGATAGAGTTAGAAAAGCAGACGTGCTTGCCAGGATTAGTAGTTGTATAGTAGTTAATCTTGCTATCGCTAGATGTGGCATTGGTTAACTCAGTGCCAAAATTGAATAAAAATAAAGTTTAAAACTTAAACCCGACTTCCGTAAAACCATGCTCTAAGAAGTAACAAAAAAGAAAATATCAAGGATAGCCGTGGTCGTATGCCATTTATTAGTCTACTTTTTAAAAGAGACATTAAGAAAACAAAACACACGACTGCAAAGTAAAAATACAACTGAAAAGCAAATAAAATTTACTATATATATTTTACTAAAAATAAAAACCCGACTCTTCGAATGCTGAAGAGATCGAGACAAGTTTGATAGCAGGCACTTATTTGAAAATCATAAATCAGAAAAAGTTTAATGGGTAATTACTTTCTTCGGCAGTTGGGTAAAGAGAAGAGGCACTTGACCTTGTAAATATGTGAATGAAGCACAAAGTATGTAAACTAATGCGGATGAAATCGTCAGGCACACTGTACAGAATCTTAGAAAGTGTATAATTTCCTCACCCTATGCATTATTTAGTGGGCAAGTACTTAATTAATAAGGTAGGGTATGTTTTCTTTTTTTTTATAAAACGACACCTCAATTTGACTTCACCTCGCCTAATTCTTTCCAGAGGAACTGTATACGCTTTTTTAACAAGCTTCCTAATGAAATCAGAGATTTACCTGTAAATAAATTTAAAAATACAGTTAAGAACAAACTGTGCCAGAAAGGCTATTATAAAATACAAGAATATTTAAATGATTAACAAGCTTGGAAATGAGCTGTTCGCTCAGCTATGCTACTCAAGCAAAGCATTTTATCTAGACCATAAGTTTTAGGCTAAGTAAGTAAATACTTGTAAATGGACCAAAAAAAATGCCCGATGAGTTTCTTGCCGGAGTCTTCTCAGGTCTGGGACGCGTTTCGAACCGGTGGTGCTTTTGCTAAACTAGTATTTAATATTTACTTTATGTTGACGTTTTGTAATTTAATGGATTTAATGGTCTATGCAGAATAAACGATTTTTGAATTTTGAATTTCGAATTTTTTGATGCTAAGCTAAGTATCTATTTGATATTTTCTGAAAGTTTACGCGAATGTCACTCATTGAAATAAAACCACTTTTTACGGATTCTATCTCGATATATTTGTTATTATTTGTTGGAATACTACAAAAATCCAAGTCTCTTTAATGTGGTAACACTATCTGGCTGCCTACCTTCATAGATTCGATCACTCACTCACTCTCTTCTTACTCACTCAGTCATTCTTTTCTTTACTTGATTGTCATTTTGAATATTTTTCCACTCGGAATAAATTGGACCATCAAAGCCAAAATACGCTTTTATTTTCCTTCCTACGACCTAAATCCTCACAGGTTATGGGCCCAGGCCACGTATTTCACCAGTGCTGAATAAATTTAATATTTAAACTCAGGATTAAAAGTTGGATATAATATTTTCTTCGTTTTCAAAATGGAGTCACGAAACAAACGAAATATCCAACAATTCATTGGTGACCGTTATAGCACGTGGAAATTTCGAATCAGGTCACTGTTGGAAGAGCTGCAAGTTGTATCCGTGATCGACGAAGCGATGCCGAAAGAACCTGATGCCGAATGGAAAAAGAAAAACCAGATTGCAAAAGGTACCATTGTAGAATATTTGGGTGACGCTTTTCTTAATTTCGCCAAAGATTCTACCACGGCAAAATCTATCTTGAATAACGTCTGCCAAGAAAACGTACAAATTTAGTTTTGACAAAAGGAAACCTCAATATACGCAGTCAAAATCTCAGTATAAGAAGATCGTACCTGGGAATTCAAGGCACAAAATCTCGAAATTATATTGTGATCACTGCGGTCGACGAAACCACGTCAAAAAGGATTGCAAGAAAATGCTAAAAGAAGGCGGGGTAGCAGCAGTCACGCACCAACCGCGAATAACACACAAATATGCGACAGTAACGAGGACAGTTTCGCTTTTATGTTTTCAACATGTAAGTTATCTGATCCTCATCAAAATACAACAAATGATATTATTTTTCTTCTAGATTCTGGTGCGACTGGTCACATCGTGAATACACAGTTATTTTTCTCATCCTACAATCCATTAAGAACGCCATTCAGAATTGGAGTAGCAAAAATTGGCACTACTGTTCCAGCTTTTGGTAAAGGACAAATACAGATTGAAACTAATTTAGGTTTTCAAGGATCAATTGGTAATATTTTATACTCTCCAGATGTCCCTTATAACTTATTATCGGTTTATCGTATTCAACAAGCAGGTATGTCTGTAGTTTTTTGAGAATAACTCAGTCTATATTTTCAAAAATAATAAGTGTTTAATGTCTGGTGTAAATAATAATAACCTATTCACCTTACGTTTTCACGTAATTCTACCTTCCAATCGTTTAAATTTAACTGAATCTTCTAAATCATATGAATTATGGCATAAACGTCTCGGTCATCTGAATAAGCAGAAATTTATGAACTTAAAATCTATGATTGATGATAATCATTTAATTAAAGACATTATTCCGAATGATGAATTATGTGAATCATGCTTACTTGGTAAACAATCACGCCTACCCTTTGCTAAATCTAAAGAAAAATCTAGTAACAATAGGCCACTTTTTATAATTCATTCAGATGTTTGCGGCCCCCTATTACACCACCTACTTTTGATGATAAAAATTATTTTGTTACTTTTATTGACGATTTTACTCATTACACAGTTACATATTTAATGCATTTTAGATCAGAGGTATTTAAGTTTTTTAAAGATTATGTGGCTAAAAGTGAGAATTTATTTAATTGTAAAATTGTTAATTTATATTGTGATAATGGCCGGGAGTACCTCTCAAACGTATTCAAGGAATTTTGTGTTGGCAAGGGGATCATGTATCACTTAACGGTACCTTACACTCCACAGCAAAATGGTGTATCAGAACGTATGAATCGTACGTTGACCGAAATGGCTCGAACCATGGTTGCAAGTGCGAAACTAAATAAAATGTTTTGGGGTGAGGCTATTTTAACAGCCACTTACCTAACTAACATACTACCAACAAAAGTTCTGATAAACAAAACACCATACGAAATGTGGCATGGTAAAAGGCCGAAAATAAATCACTTAAAAATGTTTGGTGCTACTGCATACATTCATAATAAAATTAGAAAAACTAAATTCGACGAGAAATCTTATAAAACCATATTTGTTGGGTACGATGTTAATGGTTACAGATTATTTAACGTCGAAAATAATGAAATAGCAATTGCTCGTGATATTATATTTGATGAAGATAATTTTGAAAAATCACGACCAGTATGCAGCAGTAATGAAAACATTATAATACCCCCAAAAATTAGTAAGCCAGACAACGATCCGGTAAAGCTAATAGAATGTCAACAACCGAATTCTTTGGACAAAAATTCGTCATTAGAGCTAGAATCAAATAACAATTTAAGACGTAGTGAGAGAATTTCACATCTACCAGTCAAAAATTATAAACAAATGAATGACCCGGATTTAGTTTTATCACTCATTACAACACAATCGCCACCTTCATCTTTTAAAAATATTTTTGATAGACACGATACTGATAAATGGTTAAAAGCAATGCAGAGTGAAATTGAGTCACTTCAAAGCAATCAAACATGGACCCTTGTTGACAGACCCAAAGATGTTAACGTAATTAGTTGCAGATCTTTGGATATTCACTATTAAAAACAATGAATTTGGTGAACCAATACGTCACAAGGCTCGCTTGGTTGCTCGTGGTTTTAGCCAAGAGTATTTGCAGGATTATGACGAGACGTTCGCACCAGTAGCTCGAATAACTACTTTTAGATTTATTGTCGCATTAGCGAATCAATTAGACTTACATATACATCATATCGATGTAAAGACTGCATTTCTTAACGGCATATTAAAAGAGAATATCTATATGGAAGTTCCAGAAGGTATTTTAGCTAAAGAGAATCAAGTATGTAAATTAAACAAATCATTATACGGCTTAAAACAGTCATCGCGGTGCTGGTACGAACGCTTCGATCTTATAATAAAAGAAATGGGGTTTAAAAATTCGGAGGTGGATCCTTGTTTATATATTTTAGATAAAAATAGTATTAATAAAAATATTTACGTAGTCCTCTATGTAGACGATTTAGCTATTTGTACTAAAAATGCAGATGTTTTAGAAATGTATAAAAATAGCCATAAGCGAAAGTTTGAAATGACTGATTTAAAAGAAATAAGATTATTTCTTGGTATAAAAATTGAAAGGTCAAACAATATGATTTCTTTAGACCAATCCACGTATTTACAAAACGTTTTAAACAAATTTTCTATGAGTGAATGCAATCCATCTAATTCACCGTTGCCCTGTAAATTAAATTATTCTGTTTTGAACTCTGACACATACTATGACGCGCCCTGTAGAAATGTTATAGGTTGTCTTATGTATGCAATGCTTTGTACAAGACCGGATATTTGTGCTTCCATTAGTATATTGAGCAGATACCAGTCCAAAAACAATGAAGAATTATGGAAATGCCTTAAGCATTTATTACGTTATATTAAGGGTACAATTAATTTGAAACTGACATATCATAAATGTGACTATAAGGAATTGATAACTGGGTATGCAGATTCCGATTGGGGAGGTGATGAATACGACAGAAAAAGTACAACGGGCTATTTATTTCAAGCCTTTGATAATTGTACTATTTCGTGGAACACACGTAAGCAAAGAACTGTCGCTGTCTCTTCAACGGAAGCCGAGTACATGGCACTGTTTGAAGCTGTAAGAGAAGCAGTTTGGATCAGGTCGTTACTTCATTCCATTGCAATTCAAATGAAAGAACCTATAATTATATACGAAGATAATAACAGTTGTATTTGTATTGCAAATAACCCTACAAATCACAAAAAGTCTAAACATATAGACATCAAATATCACTTCATTAGGGAACAAATCGCTAATAAAGTAATAAAGCTAGAATTTATTTCCACAGGAAACCAACTAGCTGACATATTTACTAAGGTGATACCCTCTAAGAAGTTTATTGATTTAAGGCGACATTTAAATATAATATAATATATTAGATTTTTATTTTTCACTATGTTATAATTAAACATAGATTAGGATAAATATATGTGATTTAAGACAACATATATAATTATTACATACAAATATGAACAAATGAGTTAGAAATGAGTTAGAAATTAGTGTTTTGTGTGATTGAATTTATTCAAAATGGGTTGTATGTTTGTATTTTTGAGGGGGACTGTTGGAATACTACAAAAATCCAAGTCTCTTTAATGTGGTAACACTATCTGGCTGCCTACCTTCATAGATTCGATCACTCACTCACTCTCTTCTTACTCACTCAGTCATTCTTTTCTTTACTTGATTGTCATTTTGAATATTTTTCCACTCGGAATAAATTGGACCATCAAAGCCAAAATACGCTTTTATTTTCCTTCCTACGACCTAAATCCTCACATTATTTACTTTTAAACCGACGTTTCGCGGTCGTAATCGTGGTATGACTCATGATGGTAGTTGTCACATAATTTGAAGTTTAGGTTATCTCAAAATACCCGAATCATGGTGAATTATTGGTGTTACTATTTACGCAGAATGAGCTCACTGTATCCTTAAGTCTTGCTGCATTTTGCTGCTTACTGGGTTTGATTAAATAGATGACTGGGTCCCAAGCTGGTGGTACGCTCCATCCAACCTCTCTATTAAAATTTGGGTGTATTTGCTACGCTGAACGAGGAGTCCCTATACCCGAATAAAACAGGTTGATCTATGCGAAGAGATAGTCGGATCGCGTTTTAGCCCCAGTGAAGTGAAGTCAGAGGGGGTTACCCCGTATTAGATAGAATTAGTAGGTGCTATACAAAAAAGCTACAGGAGATTTTTTATTATTAGATATTTATATTTTACCCTATTAAAAATGTCAGTGCACATGACTGGCGGGGAGGTATACGAAGGGTTCCCAGAATAGACCCAATAAAGACTTTCATATAGGCTGTTCTTGTAACGTATTTACTTAGTTATAGTTATAATTTTGCCGAAATCGATTTTATTATGCTAATGTGTTAAGTACCTGGAGTAGGTACTACTAGGGGTTTGCGGCTTCGGGAGACGCGTTTCCCTTACACCCGGTAGATTCTAACAAACCAATCCACGCGCACCAAGGTCTTGCTTCTCTCACGATTTGGAGTTCACTTATATGCAAGTTGGAACACGAACTTACCGTAAATCCATTCTATATTTCATCAGAAACTCTCTAGACGTAGAATCGAACCTGCATCTTCTAGGCACGTTACTAATCCTCTCTTCTTTATGTTTAACATGCGTGAACACGTTCAAATTCTTTGTCAAATCCTCGTTTAAAGAGTCCATGAAACTAGACCAACCGTCATCTTTATGCTTGCTTACGAAATTAGCAATTTTTTTATTCATAGGCTTCTTTCCGAGTGCCAAAAGCCTAGATTCTCTGACTAAGAGATATCTTAATGCGGTTCTTTGAAATATTATTAATTCTTCTATAGTCTTTGCCATGCATTCACATGATGTTCTAATGTATACAATGGCAACACAGGATTTGTTATTGATGGAAGTTTACGCGAAGCAAAACTATTTTTAAACGGATTCTATCTCGATTTATCTGGTGTTGTTTTAATTGATTTGTTGACTGAGAAAGGATACAAGTATCACCACCATCTCTTCCATAAGTCGTAAGAAGCGACTAACGGAAAAATACGCAGACGATAGGACTTATACAGATATCATCCGGTACCCGACCGGATACCGGATACCCGGTATACAGATATCACTGCGAGAGAAGGAAAACTCAAAATAAAACCCTGTACCAACCGATACGTATGTCCAGAGAGGACACAGTAGGCCAAAGTCTCCCAACATTGGGGGAGGCCTATGTCCAGCAGTGGACTGCGATAACCTAATTCCTAAATTTCGGATGCTATAAGCCATGCTCACGGGGAGACAAATCATCATCCTTCTTGCGTTTGCGAGTACCGATTGCGGTTGTGTCCAAGGCACATTGCAAGGTCTTCACCTAGTAGTCCTGGGGTCCGCTTTTCCCGGTATAACTGGGACGCGATTATTCTTGTATATTATTCGTGAAGCAACTGCCACCTGACTTCAAAAACCCAAATCACGTGGAGACAAGGAAACAATAAAACAACACCATATAAATCGTGATAAAATTCGTTCAAAAATTGAAAACCACATTCAATTGCACAAAAAAACAGGATTTTTAAAGTGAGGCAACACAGTCTTCCAAAGACAATTTAAATCACATTTTTAATAACCGTAATTTTACACAAAGGCGACTCCTAAAAGAGCCAGTTTTCGACTGAATGTTTCATTAACGTCATGTGGATGATAATTGATCGTGGTGACGCTAAGAATGTGTAAATTAGTTCAAGACGTTCGTTCCGAGGTATTTATAAGAAACAATGGTGTTGTTTGTATGCTATCCTTATCAATACGTATAGAAATGAAACTTTCTATTCATAATAACATTTTTATTGCATACAAAATTACTTTTCCCGACTGACAGACTGATTCATCAACGCAGAGCCTAAGCCGCTGGACCTACAAACTTGAAATTTTGACAGTAGATGCATTTTATGATGTAAGCATCCACTAAGAAAGGATTTTTAGAAATCTGCTACTAAAGGGGTCAAATAAGCGATGGAAGTTTGTATATACATATGTTTGTAAGACGGATAAAACTAGAAGGGAAATTTGAACCACTTCGGACGAATTTGAACCACTTCGGACGTGTCTCGGTAGCCGAGTTGGTCAGCGGTTCGAGTCCAGCGCCCGAGAAGATAAATTTTTCCCCATGTATTCGATAAGTAATGGGGTTTTCCGTTCGTAAAAAGGGCCTTTAGTTAAATCTTGTTTTTCCACGAAACTGTAACTTAATAAGCAAATATTTACAATAACTGGCTATAAAAACTATTTCACGACTTGCTCAGTGCGATAATATGTGAGTAGTATTACATATAGTTACAATGTATGTATTACGTAAGATTCTACGTCGGTATTGACGTATAAGTATGTGTTAAATAATGAGAATCCTTGAGATTGTACCATATTTCCATACTAATATTATAAACTGGCATTAGCCCGCGGCTCCGCCCGCGTGGATGTCGGTTATCGCGACCAAACATAGCCTATGTCCTTTCTCAAGGTCTAATCTACCCCTATACCAAATTTCATCAAAATAGGTTCAGTGGCTTAGGCCAGGTTTTACGTAGCAGGCCAGTCAGGGACCCCGTTGTCCCCTCCCGAGGAGAGCCAGACCGTAAGGGATGGCCCTGGGTCAGCCGGGGTGCGGGAGATATGTCGAAGACAACCTCACCTCCGGTATAACACGACGACCCTCAGTCGGCGTGCGGTTTTAGTCGGTTCTAGTCCAACAAAACCTCCCCTTCCACTCCGGCCGGGGAGGTATCCAAGGCGATTACCGCACGAAAAAAAAGGGATTCAGAATATAGATACATACGTCGATATTTTGTTGATTTAATTTGCCAGCCTTGATAGATGCTTTTTTACGCACAGCTTAAAAAACTCAATAAAAAGGAAGGAAATATATATCTACGATATTTTTAGTGCAGTTCATTAGTACGCTAGAACTATTTATTATCTGTTTTGTGCCATTATTGAGGAGTTACATACATACACTCACGCCTGTAATCCCCGAAGAGGTAAGCAGGGGTTTATTAACACCCACATTTTGCCAACTATGATCTTCGGTCCCACGTAATAGGGGGCGACCCTATTGATTGTATTGTTACGGGAGACGGGTAACGGGATTGGAAATAAACAACTTCGTATTTGAGACCGCTTTATTTTCACACCCCAACAGCCAAATCTCGAACATTTCACGACGCGACTGTACCACACGATGCACTACTGCACTTTAGTCTTATTCGCGACACTCACAGCGCGACTGTACTGCAAGGTCACTGCGCTTTCACGACACTCACAGCGCGACTGCACAATTACTGCACTTTTCACTATTTTCTCACTTTTCTTCCTTTTCCCTTCTTCCTCTTCTTCTGTTCACTTTGGACTCCCAAACTTAACTGTCCTTTCACGGCTCTGACAGCTCCTTTTATACCCTGAATTTCGATCGTCTTTTCGATATTCATTTTATTATTTCTCCAGAATTTTCTATGATCTCCCAGAAGAGCTAAACTATAATTTCGATCTTCATTTCGTTTCTCATTTTCATTCTTCCAGAATGTTCGGCTTATAACTAGAAGATTTTAAATATAGAATCTTCTGTTACTTTTACCAAATAAAGATTTAAATAAATTAGAAAATCACAAAAACCACATATCGTGACACCGAGATTCGATCCGTCGGCCTTTGTTTTGGCAAGCGTTGTCTAAACCGCTCAGTCACAGCTGCTATTGACAATAAGTTCGAATTTATCGTTCCGATGCTGTGACATGTTACGTCACATTTGTAACAGTATGTTGACTGTCGGATGGAGAACAGCCCTATCCCTTAGTCGCCTTCTACGACACCCACTGGAAGAGATGGGGTGGTGCTATTCTACTCCGTGGACGTGTGTATTGTTTGATACTGGTGAAAGTGATTTTATTTCAATGTGTATGTGTGTGAAGATTTGTCTTATTCGCTTTTTACGGTGAAAACTGCCATCTAACCTCCTAAGCTCAAGATTAAAGTCTGCTCCAGAGCATCATTGTCAATCAGTAGATGTACTAAGTTGTACCGGATCTAGCCTAGTCTGAGAATTCTTAGATGCATGTTCTTTTAGTTTTTTTTAATACCACTTAGGTGGCAAGCAGGCACCTGATGGAAAGTGGTTACCGTGGCCTACGGACGTGTGCAACACCAGGGGAGTAATACTCGCGCTACCGATCTTGTAAAGAACTTCTAATGCCCTTCTTAAAGAACCCCATAATATAGTCGCTTGGGAAAACCAGAGCAGGGAGTTCATTCCACAACTTAAGGCTGCCCGCCCACATCAGGTCAGCCTTTTTTTGTTTTTTTTTTCGTGCGGAAATCCCCTCGGATACCCCCCTGCCGGAGCCGGAAGGGGAGGTTATGTCGGACTCGAACCGACTAAAACCGCACGCCGACTGTGGGTCGTGGTGAACGACTTTTTGTAGGAGAAAAATAGAACGTACTGCTCGCAATACCCACACCCACATCCTACAAAAAGTCGTTCAGAAATAAAATTGGTGCATCCTGACCGATCCGATTGTCGGTGAAAAATGGAACGTTCGGAAATGTATGCTTGAACGCACACTACTCACCGACAGTCGGCCACATTGCAATTGCAAGGGAAGGACGTAGCCACAGACAAAGTGACGGATGTAAGCGTTGAGTCGGTCACAAAATCGGTTATAAGAATCGAAGGTAAAATCGGACCGTTTATCGGTCCTACAAAAATGTTGATTTATTCTTAAAATAATGTCATTGATCTCATATGAATGAATAAACATATATTTATAAACATAAAGACAGTACTTATTTCATTAAGCGTTCCCAAATATTGAGAAGTAGCCCTAATGAGAAGTAGCCCCAATGAGAATTAGCCCTAATGAGAAGTAGCCCTAATGAGAAGTAGCCATAATGAGAAGTAGTCCATTAGCGAGTCGGTTGCCATAATGAGAATTAGCCCTAATGCGCGTAAACCAAAGTCTCACGTGGGCTGTCCGCCGACTATTTTTTTTTTCGTCGTGCGGATATCCCTTCGGATACCCCCCTGCCGGAGCCGGAAGGGGAGGTTATGTCGGACTCGAACCGACTAAAACCGCACGCCGACTGTGGGTCGTGGTGCTAGGCGGACAGCCTAAGCGTGTGTGGGGTGAAGTTCCTTTCGTACCGCAGTGTTTTTAATATTGTCACTACATAGTATAAAGCGTCGCCTTCCGCGTCTGTTCGTCCTTTGTATGCGTATATCTTCAAAACTACGCTACATATTTTGATGCGGTGTCTTATAATAGCTAGATTAATTCAAGATTTATATGTATACTAGCTTTTGCCCGCGGCTCGGCCCGCGTGGATGTCGGTTATCGCGACCAAACATAGCCTATGGCCTTTCTCATCGTCTAATCTACCCCAATATCAAATTTCATCATAATCGGTTCAGTGGTTTAGGCGTGAAAGCGTAACTACAGACAGACAGACAGACAGAAAGACAGACAGAGTTACTTTCGTATTTATAATATTAGTATGGATAACATGCTTAATATAGTAGAGAACGCAGCGGGAACGGGATCGGAAGCCACGCGGGCGGAAAAAAATTCGCCGTACGAAGTTCGCCGCGTCAGTTAGTATACCATAAATAGTATATAACAAGTATTGTATTAATCAAATAATATGTACAGAATAGATTTACTTGAAATATTATTTACATAACGGCCACCTGTTTTGTCCCATGCAAGGTTAGGTTCAGTATTTTCATTACTTAGTTTTAAGCATACCTAGGTGCTATGTTAGTTTGTTAGTCAAATTAGTCAATTTAGCCACACATCACTCACCGCAGATCATCTAAGAATTCGTTCACGGCTGTTATCATTGTTTTTGAGCTGGGAACACAGAAACAGACACAATAAGACAAACACATACATTACAATAACTAAATATATAATAAAAAACTTAATTGTTGCTTATAAATATTAAAATGTTTAACAATTATCTTAAACGACGGAAACTGAGTCGGCTCCCACAAGCACTCAAGTTCATATTGTAAATACTTATAGTTGGTCTATTGTGGAATGCGGAAGAATTTGCTATCTTATAGGAATTAGGAATGAAACGACAACTGTTTTTACCAAATTGTTTCCAGTAATTCAAGACCCAGGCTCAGGCCACTGGATAAAATTTCGGTATGCACTCCAAAAGTGCAATTCAGAATAGTTTTAGTCGAACCCGTAAAATTCATTCAATTATTTGGGCGGAGTTTTCAAAAATCAATGTTTAAAAATGATTGTAACATCAATAATTGGTTCCGATAGTGACTCCACCGTCGCCTTAAAGACGAGAAGGAAAATTTGAATCACATCGGGCATGTCTCGGTAGCCGAGTTGGTCAAGGCATCCCCCCTGTAAGGGAAAGATCGCGGGTTCGAGTCCCGCCCGAGAAGATTATTTTTCCCTATGTAGTCGAATTTGCTATCTTATAGGAATTACGAATGAAACGATTTTTACAAAATTGTTCCCAGTGTCAGGCCACTGGATAAAATTTCGGTATGCACTCCAAAAGTGCGATTCAGAATAGAGTTCGCGATAGTTGAACAATCTATCCGCTAGATGGTGCTGTCACATTGTGGAAGGTTTAAACTCGCACACGTGAGAATTACGAAGCCGTATATCATTCGCAAATCTGTACTAATCAACTTATACATATTGGAAATGATTTGTCAAGTTCTTTGTTTCACTTTAGCGCTGGATAGAATGTTAAGTAAAAAGATTCGTGCCTGGGAAGTGTAAAAGTAGAACTCCATAGTCTTAGCTGTCCATCTGTCTGTTTATCACTAGGCTGTATCTCATGAACCGTCATAGATAGGCAGTTGAAACAGATGATGTATTTCTGTAGCCTTTATAACAACAAATAGGTACAGTCAACGCCAAAAGTTGATTAACACAAAAATATTTAAAATCCTTCTTACATTGGAGTGCATGTGCCCACAGAGGTTTAGGTATATAGTTTTAAAATCCCCTAAGGGCAAAGTTCTTATATTGCACGGTTTATTTATAATTTTATAATCAGATTAACAGTTATGGTAATCAATAAATTACCATTTGTTAAGCTACTTATGGCGCTGACTGTAAAATGACAATAGAATAAAATGAATAGGGCTTCCAAAAAATGTTATAGAGGCCTTCATGCGCGAATCCGACTCGCAAATAACCGAGTTTTTGTTAAATCTCGTCAGGATCCGAGTGTGCTATTTTTTTTTTTTTTTTTATAAAGTACTCTTCAATTAGACTTCCTGATGGTAAGCTAAAGGCAAAGCCTCGGAAAGAGGGTCACCATCGTAAACATGTACCATGTTAACAGTGGTGGCACTCAGCTTGACGGCCTCATTAGATGTTTTTTCACGCGCCGCATAAAGGACCCGGGAGTGTATGAAGAAGGAAGCACGTGAGCTGGGAGAGAGTCCAAGTCTAATGGTGCGGCATTTGATATTTGATTTATATAATGAGTTTGCTATTCAAGATTGATACATAAATCTTTTTCTTTTTGTTATCGTTAATCCCAGTCGTATCCAAAGCTTTCAGCTTGGATTCTGGGGTCCACTTTAACAATTGTAGGTACTGCGGATTTGGCTAAACTTCGATATTTATATTCGACAAGCTTTTGCCCGCGACTAGCGAATTAGACACACCACCAAAGTCAACGATGCTCTAACACATTGCAAAAGATTGAAATGGAGATGGGCTGGCCACATTGCTCGCATGAATGATGACAAATGGATCAAAAAAATAGTAACCTGGTCAGGACCAATGAAGAAACGACCCAGAGACAGACCAAAGATGCGGTGGTTAGACGAAATAACCAAAGTGGCTGGCTCATACTGGATGGAAATAGCTAAAGATAGAGTGGCTTGGAAACAAATGTAGGAGGCCTTTACTCGTTGAGAGGTCCTTATTAAATCATTTCCAATTCTAAATTATAAATTGTATTTAAAAATTATGATTAATTAATTTCATTTTTATAAAATCCAAAATTGTATACTTTTAAATTATTAAGGAATTAAATAAAGGCTTATTATTATTATTATTATTTTGCCCGCGGCTCCGCCCGCGTTGAAGTCGGTTATCGCGACCAAACATAGCCTATGTCCTTTCTCATGGTCTAATCTACCCCTAAACCAAATTTCCTCAAAATCGGTTTAGTAGTTAAGGCGTGAAAGCGTAACATATGTCCTTTCTCATGGTCTAATCTACCCCTATACCAAATTTCATCAAAATCGGTCCAGTGGTTTAGGCGTGAAAGCGTAACATACAGACAGACAGACAGACAGACAGACAGACAGAGTTACTTTCGCTTTTATAATATTAGTATGGATAAGTATGGATACTATACCTACATAAATAATAAACAATTTACAATTTTTAAATTTCTCCACATCGAGCATCACAATGGGTAGACGAGCGAGCGAAAATCCCACATTACCGTATTATCTAAGATAAACAGCCAATAGATAGCGATGCTGCGATACTGTCACTGATAAGAATCTCGTGAGAAATGAACAACTTAAGCGTCCCAATTTACGTGTCAGTTGGCAGGTTTGATTGTGTTCGTATTCGTTTTTTATAGAATACATACATAATCTCACGTCTTTATCCCCGCTGTGATAGGCAGAGGTTAATTAACACCCTCATTTCACCAATCTCTGGCTCTGCTCCGGAGGGGGGACAACGGTGTCCTCGACTCGCCCCCGGAATGGGGAGGCGCGCTTCGAAATGGGGAGTTGCGCTTCTCAGCGCGCCGTCATCGCAAGATGGCGCTAATTGACGTTAATTAATTGCGACCAGTTTATAAATACAATGATTTTACTGTCAGATATAGATTTTGTTTAATTTTATGTTAATGTTTGAAAATTTTTATGTAAATTAGCCTCCTGCAGTCTTCTGCTGGATGGACTGAACTTAGGTCGCTCTCAGTGTTTGACATAGTTTGGCCAACGAAAGCTGGTGCGAAAAAATGGCGCCAAATTTGAAAAATCAACTGGTTGCAACACTAAGTAAATAAAAAATAAAGTTTAAAACTAAAACCCGACTACCGAAAAATCACACTCTAAAATGTAACAAACAAGAAAATATCAAGGATAGCCGTGGTCGTATACCTCTTTACCCTAAAATATATTGTTTTGTTAAAGTAAGTGGCATACGACCACGGCTATCCTTGATATTTTCTTGTTTGTTACATTTTATTATATATCATTTTATTATATTTAATATATATTATTTGGTTCAGCCTATTGTAGCCTATCCTCTAAAGAATGGCTCCTAGACACACTGTCTCAGATTCCTGTCGAGGCAGGCGATATATTAGATAAAATAATAAAGCTTGATGTTAATGAAGGTGCCGGCACTGATCTTCTACCTCCCACTTTCATTAAATGTTGTGGGACAGAGTTAGCCGCTCCTTTGTGTATTATTTCTAATAAATCGCTGACTACTGGTATCTTTCCTAAACGTTGGAAGACTGCTCACATCATCCCCATACATAAAAGTGGTGATAAGTCCAATTGTAAAAATTACCGGCCAATTAGTATCTTGTCTTGCTTCGCCAAAATTTTCGAATCAGTGGTTTATATTCATCTATATAATCATTTTAAACCCATTTTATCGGAGCAACAACATGGTTTTGTTAAGAACAGATCAACCGTCACTAATCTGCTCGAGTATAAAACTTATCTTTGTCAGGCGTTTGCTGTTGGCGGACAGGTTGACTCTGTGTATACCGACTTCTCTAAAGCATTCGACAAAGTCAATCATCATCTGCTTTGTCATAAACTGGCGTCCTATGGTATTCATGGCAGCTTATTTCGATGGATTTGTTCATACCTTGACAGTAGAACTCAGCTAGTTGCATTAAAGGGTTTTGTCTCATCACCTATCGTGGTGACTTCTGGTGTCCCTCAAGGTTCTCATTTGGGGCCATTATTCTTCGTTATTTTTATCAATGACCTCATTCAGCAGCTATCTTGTAATTGCCTGTTATATGCAGACGATTTAAAGATATTTACATTAATTTCTAAGCCAGAAGACTGTCTGGCCCTACAACAGGACATTAATACTTTATCGCGGTGGTGTCAAGCTAATCACATGTACCTAAACATTGAGAAATGTTTTGTTATATCATTCACCAACAAACATAATAGAATTGTGTGGTGCTATGATATTGATGGCCAAATACTTAATCGATCGACAGTTGCCAAAGATCTGGGTGTTCTATTTGATGACAAACTCTCATTTCGTGCCCATTATAGGTATATCGTATCTAAAGCCAACCAACTTCTGGGTTTTGTGTTGCGATCTACCAAAGAATTCAGAAGGCCTCTTAGTGGCTTATACCTGTACTACGCTCTTGTAAGGAGTACATTAGAATATGGCAGTTCCGTATGGTCGCCAAACTACAGGGTACATACTGACGTAATTGAGCGTATTCAGAAAAGAACACTTCGAATTCTAAGTTATCGTCAAGACCCGGGGCGGTCAAGTATTGACTACCAGGGTAGACTTTGTAAATTTAAAGTACAGCAATTAGAAACTCGACGCACATATTTTGATCTAGTTTATTTGTACAAAATTATACATCATATTATAGATTCGCCCGGTTTACTTTCTCATGTAACTTTTAATACAAGATTTAGCGCACGTAGGTCTAATGAGACAAATCTATTTTCTCTTCGGGTTTACAAGAACAATATTTCATTTTATAACCCCTTAACAAGGATGGCCCGTCAATATAACGAGGTGGCAAAGAAAAACAAACTTCTAGACATATTTGATCCAAGTCTTAACAGGTTCACTAGAACTCTGAAAGACATCCTCCATAGCAGTTAGGCCTTACAAGATACTTAAACATGTCACTATAATTCATGTACTAATTTTGAGCTTTTTCTAATTTTTGTAATTTTGTTTTTACTGTGTGCACATGTTGTTATGTTACAATCCAGTACGGATCTGCATTTTTTTTTATTATTGTTTTTAAAAAGATTGTAATGTGTTTTGTGGGCCTCAATAAATAAATAAAAAAAAATCTGGAATCCTTATGAAACTAAATATAGTTCCATGGTGGAAAAGATGCAAAATAAATTTACCAGGTATCTTTATTTGAAGTTATATGGGGTATACCCGTTCTACCCACTTATGTATCCAACTCTCTTCGTAATAGGGATGGTTGGATACTATAAGCTGGAAGTACGACGAAATTTGGCACTAGCTAAGTACGTATTTTTAGTATTTCGAGGTAAATTAAACAACCCTCAGATATTGGAGTCATTGATGCTGCTCGTTCCTGACACCAGACTGCGGCTGGCGCCAAGGGTCAAAACATTCGAAGTCCCAGTAGCTCGAACAAATATATTAAAGAACGCGCCTCACATACGAGCATTGAACATTTTAAATGTGATATCGCAAAAAAATGATATTTTTTGTTGTACATTGGCCTAGAAATAAATAATTTTTAAGAAATAGTTATTATTAAAAATTAGGGTACTACATTGTTGTATTGGACTTAGTCTGTAATAGCAATGTATGATTTGATAGAAATAAATAAATAAAATAAATAAATATAGCCTATAACCATCGGACGATAAAGCCGTTTGTAACGATACCTCATTTGTCTAGTTCTAATAAGTAGTTGAGGAGCTATGAGGGAACAAATGAACATACATACATACATACATACATACATACATACATACATACATACATACATACATACATACATAGCCTGTCAAAATCATAACCCTCCTTTTGGCTTCGCCGTAGTCGGGTAAAAAAAATGCCCGCTGAGTTTCTTGCCGGAGTCTTCTCAGGTCTGGGCCGCGTTTCGAACCGGTGGTGCATTTGCTAAACTAGTATTTAATATTTACTTTATGTTGACGTTTTGTAAGTTCCGATTTAATGGTCTATGCAGAATAAACTATTTTAGAATTTTTGAATAAAGTATACATTGAAATAACGGAGTTGATACTGTGACAGCCTCCGTGGCGTGGCGGTAGTGAACGCGACTGCCACGCAGGAGGCGCGGGTTCGATTCCCGCTCAGTGCAAATATTTGTATGCATGAATATGGCTATTTGCATTGGTCTGGGTGTTTCCTATGTATAATAATATGTATGTATTTACAAAAAAAATGTATTTAAGTATGTTTATCCGCATTCAATATTCCATAACACAAGCTAATTAAGCTTACCATGGGTCTAGATAGCGTTGTGTAGAATGTTGAGGAATATTTATTTATTTACTATGATTTTTTTCTTATTAGGTATGCACAAAAACTAGCCTATTATAGTACTTGAGGGTCCAGTCAGTGTGTTGCAACCTGGTCCTTGATTCTGCTAAAACCGAACCACCGCCGCTGCAAAAAAACGGCATTAAATAATAGACTTTAATCCCATGCAATTAAAGTTCAAAATTAAATCACTCTTTGCTTAATAATTGAAAAGTGTAATGAAACTGTTTTCATTTCATTTTGGACTTTAGGCTTAAAGAAATAAAGTCTAAAATTTTATGTCATTTTTGCGGTGATTGCGGCACCACAATGGTTTAAAGTAAAGCCAACGAAGCGAGAGAAAAAAGGTAAACAAAGTTTCAGCGGTTCCAAACATTTTTATTTGAAAATGATTACGTATCACTTCAAGCGCATTCCAGACAGGAATGAAATTGCTCATAAGATGGCGGATCTGTCAGTTTAGAACCGCTGTGCTGACAGCTTTCCTGTACTACGAAACACGTAACGACAGCTGTCGCTCGGCCATTGTCGCGTACGTGTGACGTGTGCGGCAAGGACAGAGACAATAATCACTAGTTATCGCAACGTAACTCAGTAATGGTCGCTTTGTTTACCTTTTTTCTCTCGTCTCGTTGGCTTTACTTTTAATTTTTTTTTTCCCAATATTCTACACAACGCTATCTAGACCCATGGTAAGCATAGCTTAACTAACTTGTGTTATGGAATCTAGAATGCGGATAAACATACTTAAATACATTTTTTTTTGTAAATACATACATAATATACATAGACACCCAGACCAGTGCAAATAGCCATATTCATGCATACAAATATTTGCACTGAGCGGGAATCGAACCCGCGCCTCCTGCGTGGCAGTCGCGTTCACTACCACTAGTTATATCGAGCGAGGGCCAGTTTTACAAATTTGGCGCCGTTTTTTTGCGCCAGCTTTCGTTGGCCAGACCCTGGTAACCGATCGCCCGCATTTGTGTATTCAGCTCGACAGTGGGTTGTGGATTGTGGTAAGTCAGATAGCAGTGGCTTCGCGGATAATATTGTTGATAGTTCACTAGTTTCTAAGTACTAAACAGTGGATTTATTTACTAGGCATACAATATCAATAGGTATCGCTAGGTAGCTATAGATAGTCTTTTCCTCAACCTCACTCGTTTTTTACACGTGTTACCGCTACTGGAAACTCGATAAAATATAATACATGGTGAATATCGTATTAATTATTATATAATAGCAATTTAAAAAGACATGTCCATATGTATAGCTTGTGGGTACAGTTTTGTGGGTACAATCTGGAAACACTCTATAAAATCACACTTTGATCTTAAAACTCTCGTATCAAACTTCAAAGAGCAAATCAAACTGTTATATTGACGTATAATGGTATTATTGTCCAAACTAAAGGCACAGAATAGATAATAGTACTAGCGTACAGAATGGAAGCTCCCATCCCGGCGCAGATTTCATTTCCTCACCCCGCACGTTCGAATCAGAGGTACGATTAAAGGCACATAATACAAGGGATGTGCCTTTCAAAGGTGCCTAGTACGATACGTCGAGGAGAAGAGTGAGAAGATCGGCTTACTTCGATTTTGTAAAGCTTCCTCTTTATCGCACAACCCACAGTTTGATTTAACCCTGAAATGCAATGCATTTAATGCATGATTTTTATTTAAATAAATTAACCGCAGGTCGTGTACCGGTTTCATCCGGGATTAAAATCGTTAAAAGTCCTACAAAACTGATTGCAGTGTGAGTCGTGAATTGAGAGATGATCAAGTCGGAATGCATTACCAATTACCCTTCGTTTAGACCAAAAAATGTACAAAAAAATGTAAAAATGCTAAAGGTGTGTACAGTCAGTATCAGAAATATGTTGACGAACAGAGTACTCAAAATGATCTTAATTTAGTTTTTTGACCCCCTTACAATTGACTGATATAATATACAATATTTATGACGCTGACTGTACCAAAATATCAAAACAATCGGTCAACTGGAAGGGGGTCAAAAAACGTAATTAGGATCATCTTGAACACTCTGTTCGTCAACATCTTTCTGATGCTCAATGCTCACTGTACCTTGATTACCTGATACCTGGAAACTGGTCGCTTAGCCAAAGCAGGTAGACATTTGATCATAGTACATTTCTCAATTGGGTATTATCCTATAGGTAAAATAAATTATCTAACCGAGCTTATTAAATTAAGAATGGTAAAAGAGCGGTAAAAATTGCGTCGGTTCTTATTTTATAGTTTTTAATTATTTTTAATCATCCACCAAACTTATAATAGTAACTGATTTGACTATTAAATTGTATGACGTCACTGAATCTTTTTCAACCAAGTTACCTTTTATGGACGTTTAGTAAAAAGTAACTAATTTGACTAGTCAGTAGAATACCCAATTGAACCATAGACATGTAAATATACAGACGTGAAGCAACTACGAAATTCATTCATAAAATCATATGAGGAAAACGCCAATTCTCCATCTTGCTTTCCAACGTAGTGGGGATGTAGTAGCACCTGATTGGTCAAATAAAATTGCCAGTGATGCGGTGATAGAATTTTAATTATCGATATTTTCCCAAATATTTAAAGAACGAAGACCACTTTCCATACATAGTGAATGACTTTTGAAATGCCGTTGACTTTTTATTATTCTATCGCATAATGGTACTGGTATTACTGATGAATAGATACTAAAACATTTTTTACATCTATAAAACTACAAAATCAATATGATATAACTAGTTGAACAAGAAATTACTTCCATTTTTAAATTAAAAGTTAGTTACTCAAAGACTGTAAAGAATCTTTGTAGATTTTACGTCCTTCTGGGCGAATTATTCGAAACTCCGGTTATCACAAGGAAAGTCTGACAGAAAGCCCTAAGCACACTGCAACCTGAGAATACAAATAATCGGCATCTACTTAAGCTAACCACTTAATTTTTTCTTTCAAATGTATAAATTTTTAGTCTGTGCCCTTTTTATATCGATAAGCACTTATCGACAGTTTACTGGATTCCCTACTAGGCCGCCATACTGCTTTCCATTCATTCATAAAATCCAAGTTTAGGTAGGCATTTTTTTTTTCGTAGGTATGGCCTCTTGATACTCTAAGAATTGAACACATTTCGTTTGTCAGAAAATACATGATGTCTGGCATCATTAGGTTTTTAGAATATCAGCCATTAGCCTTTTTATATGAATTTCCTGAATAAATATTATCTTCCTCTCTTCAAGCATTAGAGTTTTACAATTCTCATAATATTATGTAGGTATGTAGGTACGTTTAATTCTCAGCAATGCATCGTGTATCGCGGAGCAATTACCTCGCACGATAGCTCTCGCAAAGAGCGTCTTTCTTAATTAACTTTAGTTATATCTTTACTCTTACTTTTAAAGGAGGTAATTTGAAGTCTCAAGAATGTTCTGATGAGGTCGCTGAACTCACTAAACTTTGTAAATTTTAAGCCGGACAACCGTACTACATTTTGTAGGACCGTCCCGTCCTATATTCCGGAGGACCGTCCCGTCCCACGCGCCAAAAGACGTTCCCGTTTCATTATTGATGCACATTCCGTTGAACCGATACGTCACACATTACGCAGGACCACCCCGTCCCACAAGTCATGGCTCTTAATTAACTTGGTTATATTATTTACTCTTACTTTTAATGGAGGTAATTTGAAGTCTCAAAAAAGTTCTGATGAGGTCACTGAACTCATGAAACTTTGTGGTTGGTTAGCATGTGTATATGTTGCCATGCGTCACACAAGCTGTAGGGCCATCCCGTCCACATTTGGTAGGACCGTCCCGTCCCACAATCCGCTGGAACGTCCCGTACCTTGGTGGGGCAACGTTCCTGCGGATTGTGGGACTCAAAAGTCCCGTATTGACTATTTTTTGGTCACCTCAGCACAATGTTCACAATTCAACGGCCTTGATCACATCTGCTTATAAGTATCAAGTGAAAGTATGTGACAAAACATAACGTATGTTGGTATGTGTTGCAAAAAAAGCCGGCCAGTCGCGACCGGTGGCGACAGAGAAGCCGCGGGCTTACTGCAGATAGTATATTCATATACACAGATATAATGGCTCAAGATTTTTAGAATTTTTAATCTTGTGAAATTCAGAACTTTATGAGATTAACTTTGTGAAATGAGGCTAGGGCTGCCAACTTTAACGTAAAAAGGGAATTCAAGGCCCGTCTGTGATATTGACTTTTCCGATATTTTACAACACTTTACACCACTTTTTTGACTTCATCTCGCCTGATTGTAAGATAAAGGCAAAGTCTCCGAAAGAGGGTCACCATCGTAAACATGTACCATGTTAACAGTGGTGGCACTCAGCTTGAAGGCCTCATCAGATTCCTTTTCACGCCCCGCTTAAAGGACCCGGGACTGTAGGAAGAAGGCCACACAGATAGAATAACACTCGGCCTGAATCGCGATTTATCTGAAGACAGATTGTATAGGTTATATGTGAAACTATCAACCTGTCTATACAATCTGTCCTCAGATAAATCGCGATTCAGGCTGAGTATCATTCTAGAATACGGGCCTATCTTTATGAAATGAAACTAGGGCTGCCAACTTTGAAGTAAAAAGGGAATTAAAGTCCCGTCTGTGATATTGACTTTTACAACCTACAGCACCTGGTGGAAAGTGGATACCGGGGCCTATAGACGTGTGCAATACTAGGGGCACTAGGGGCGTCATACTAGTGCTGCCGACCCTACAATAGGCTATTTGACTATTTTTTTTTTACTTTTGAAAAATGACCACTTTCTTATAATAAAATTAACTGTAAAAGTAAAACTTTCGTACGACAAAATAGTTTTCAAGATATCTGATTTTGAAAAATTCAATTTGTCGCGCCGCCGCCGGCGCCGCCCGAAATCGCTCCATACAAAATTCTACGAAATTGTGACGTCACGCTTCTGTAGCGCGTAGGGCAAATGTATGGAGTGCAAGAGAATATCGCATTTATCTCGGTCTACGTTGCGTTCACATGTATACTCATAATTAATAATAAAAGTTATTTAAAATTTAATGAGGAATCTAAAAAGTTATATATTTGAATTGGATTTGATTGTTTATATTTTGACTTTTTTGGGAATTTCAACTTTATATGAAAAGTCATAGTTTCATTTGAGATATGCAATATTTTATTTTGCATGGCATATTTTTTCAGATCAAGCTAAGTATCATGAAGAATCGACGACTTACTCAAATACCCTATTTAAAAAAATGTTAAAGGAAATCCAGACACGCTGTAGCGTGTCAAGCCAAGTTTAAGCAAAGGAACTGGCTAGCCAGCGCAGAGTGTTAAATTTAAAGGAGTTTTTAAACAGTACCCTCATATTTTTAAAACTGTGAAACGAAAATACAAGTAGCCTAACGCATTAAAATAAAATATGAGCTATCTACAGTGTATCCACGAATAGCACCTGCCAAAAATATTGACAGGTGCTCTTCGTGGACATGGCTAGGTGCTATTTGCACAGGTGGTATTCAGCTGGGTGCTCTAAGTGGACTACACCTAAAATTCGGCCCAGCCGTTAAGAGCAGATAAAAATACACCAATTTTAAAAAGTGCATTTGTATAGTGACTGTTCGCATATTAAAAAGCTGATATTTTAACGCTACTAACAGACACTTCAATTTTATTTATTTGGATACCATTGCCCAAGTCAAGCTTATAAAAAAAATCTACAGAGTCGTCGATCCGTATGCGCAGTTTACCGTCTAGCACGCGGCCTAAGATGTAGTCTACTAGGGTTGTCACTTACTACGAAAAGAAATAACAACCAACTTCAATAAATTTGATATGGTTTTATTTATTCAACTTTATGCACAAGTAAGCACATAGGCGGACTTTATGCCGTATGCATTATCTACCAGTCACCCATAGGTGGTGCAGTTTGTTTAAAATTTAATACTATATAATACAATCAATCTTACAATGTGTACACACCGTAAACCACTGTGGGTTTGTCTGGTGCGCCATTAAACATGCTGATCAATATTGTGCTGCTGCTTGAGATTATTACAAAAATATAACAAATACAAAAATATATAAGGTACTTTTATGTACATAATATACGTAATATAATAGTGTGAAGCAGAGATTTTCGGGTAAGATCGGAATGGCGGACGACCCAGAAGACAATTTTCGAGCCGCGGAAAGACTTATTCCAATTTTTATTTCGAATATCAGTAAAAACACAACGGAGACAGATATAGTTAACTATGTCAAAAAGAAAACCCAGGAGTCTATCAAGTTAGAGAAAATAGCAACTAGAGCACAAAACCCCTATGACGCATATAAATTTTTTATATCCCAGTCGAAAGTACCTGTTTTCTTGGATGACAGCTTATGGCCAAGGGGTGTGATTTTTAGACGCTTTATACACTTTAAGCCTAAGACATTTTTATCGCATTACAAATATACCAAACATGATGGTGCGAATAGCGGCCCAATTTCGTAGATTATAATGGATAATACAATTCTCAATTTTGTTACATTCAACTGCAAAAATGTCAAACGGTCTGTTGACCACATAAGACACCTTTGTCAGGAGGCCGATGTTATTGCACTGCAGGAAACCTGGTTGGCGTCCGAGGAACTATCGTACATGGACACTATAAGCGATGACTTCGGTGTCACGGCCACCTCGGCCATGGATTCAACGACAGGAATGCGGTGTGGGCGTCCTTACGGTGGTATAGCGATAATGTGGAGAAAGAGCATATTTCGTGACGTGTCCGTCGTTCAGTGTAATAGTAAGAGAGTGTGCGCGGTAAAATTAGGTATCGGCTACAAATCAATTCTTTTAGTGAACGTCTACATGCCGACTGATAACTTGCATAACTTGGTGGAGTTCACGGACTGCCTCGGTACGGTGAGTGCGTTAATTGATACTTGTAGCCTGGAGTGTTGCTATGTGTTGGGCGATTTCAATGCTCACCCAACTGAACTGTTTTTTACGGAGCTTTTAAACTTTTGTGGTGACCAAAAATGGTCATGTGTTGATATAGACTTACTGGGCGTAACATCTAGCACATACACATTTATTAGTGAAGCTCATGGGAGCAAAAGCTGGCTAGACCATTGTCTAGTTACTAGTGCTGCACGTCCCTCTGTTGTTGCATGCTATGTTGCAAATGATGTGTCGTGGTCAGACCACTTCCCTTTGATTATAAAATGTAAATTTGATTATATCTGCTCAAAAAGAATACCATGTCATGTAAACAAGTTTAATACTGTCACTTGGGGTGAACGAAACAATGACGAAATTGAATTATATAATAAGATATGTCACAAAAAACTAAGAGATATAGATTTCCCTTCTGAGTTTAGAGAATGTTGTGGGAAAACATGTAACAACCTGTCACATAGACTAAATATAGATATTTTGTATAAGAGTATTATAAGTGCTTTAAGTGATTCGGCTAGTGAGGGTAGGTGTGTCAGGAACAGGGTAGGACGAAAGCCAGTTATTGGTTGGAACAAACACGTTGGCAGCGCGCATAGGGAGGCCAAGCAAAAATTATTTATATGGCTGAATAACAACAAGCCTATGTCGGGTCCCGTTTTTGAAAGCATGCGTGCAGCTAGAAAGGTGTTTAAGTCGCGTTTAAAATGGTGTCAAGATCACGAGATCCAAATCAAGATGGACATCCTAGCTGCACATCACTCAAAGAACGACTTCCGGTCGTTCTGGAAGCACACAAATAAACTTGCGCCAAAGCTTGGTATCCCTATGAGCGTTGATAATGAGGATGACCCTGAGAAAATCGCTAATCGATTTGTTGACAGTTTTAAAGTACAGTCACCATTAGGGCCTGCGACTTTGATGTTCTCTGCTGAAGACAAAGTGGAACTTAAGACCAGAGTTACTGCTTCTACAATAGTGAAAGTTATTGAGAGTATGTCTAGAGGAAAGTCTCCCGGCCATGATTGTCTCAGCATCGAGCATCTACGCTACGCGGGTCCTCATTTACCGAGGGTGCTGGCACTATTGTATTCCTTCTGTTTGAGTCATGCTTACTTACCTGCGGATATGATTAAAACAACTGTCGTACCTATTGTTAAAAATAAAACGGGAAATACCTGCAGCAGCGACAATTACAGACCTATATCCCTTGCTACTATTGTATCGAAGATATTTGACAGCGTGATTAACAAGCAGCTAAATGAAAATATTCAGATACATGACAACCAGTTCGGGTTTCGGCCCGGGCTGTCTACGGAGAGTGCTATACTGACGGTTAAGCACGCTGTAAAATATTATTCAAATCGGAAAACTCCCGTCTATGCGTGCTTTCTTGACTTGAGTAAGGCATTTGACCTTGTTTCCTATGACATCATGTGGAGAAAACTGGAAGAGACTACTGTACCTTCCGAAGTCACAAATGTCCTTAAATATTGGTACGGACATCAGGTAAACAATGTTAAGTGGGAGGGTGCTTTTTCCGAAAATTATGGTTTGGAGTGTGGGGTGAGACAGGGGGGTTTGAGTTCACCAACACTCTTTAACCTTTATGTCAACCAATTAATTACTACACTGAGTAGTATGCGCGTTGGTTGTCATATAGATGGCGTCTGCGTAAACAATATCAGTTACGCAGATGACATGGTGCTACTGAGTGCGTCAGCATGTGGTCTTAAGAGACTCGTAAATGCTTGTGAGGAGTATGCCAAGTCACATGGCTTACTATATAATGTGAAAAAGAGTGTGATCATGGTCTTTGGGGCTGGGAGTAAATACCCAGAAACTGTGCCGTCGATCAAAATAAATAATGTACCATTATTGAGAGTACAACAATTTAAGTATCTCGGCCATGTATTGACTGACGGACTCAGAGACGATGCTGACATAGAAAGGGAGCGGAGGGCGCTGTCTGTTCGAGCTAACATGATCGCCCGCAGGTTCATACGTGCCTCAAAGGAGGCCAAGATAACCCTGTTTCGTGCTTACTGCACTACATTTTACACCTGCAGTCTGTGGGCTCATTTTACTCAAAAGGCATATAGCGCCCTCCGCGTCCAGTATAATAATGCGTTCAGGGTGCTGATGGCGCTGCCGCGCTTCTGCAGCGCATCGGGTATGTTTGCAGAGGCGCGCGTCGACTGCTTCTATGCAGTGATGCGGAAGCGCTGCGCCTCACTAGTCCGCAGGGTGCGCGCCAGTGCCAACAGCATCCTGAACATGATAGCGAGCAGGCTGGACTGCTGCTACATGTCTCACTGCAGCAAGGTTTCAGCTGCGCCTGTGACACTGCTGCGCTGAGCTCTGTATTGTCATAATGTCGTTTAATTTCAGAATTACAATTAGATTAGTACTAACATAGTTATATAAGTTTTAATTGTTACTAACACAATGAGTCTTTGTCACTTAAATAAATAAATATATTATTATTATTATGTGCAAAACTGAATAAATAGTCAATATAAGTACTTAATGTTTTTACATTTCATTCACATATAAAAGTGGCCTAGTCAAAGCAGCAAGCGGGCGACTGCAGATAAATTTTATAAATTAGTAGGTGCATCAATGAGAGTGATATTTATTAATATGAACACTATCTTTTTTTTACCTATTATTAATTATAATAATATGAATACATCATCCTAATATCGTTAGATCGGTTGGTTGAAGGATCGGTTCACTTTTGGCATTTGGTGTCTTTCACTCTCGCTTTGATTGAATTAAAACGAAAGGCCTGACATGAACACTGATTAAACATTTTTAGGTTTTTCATTTTTACCCACGACGGAACGGAGACGGTATATGTGTTTGGGGTGAGAGGATGTTTGTGTGTTTGTTTGTGAAAATTCATATTGCCATTTTCTCCGAAACTTCCAATACAATTTTGATGCAGTTTTCAATTTTGAGTTCGGCTCTAATCGGATAACTCAACAGGGGGCGCTACAGCAAGCATTTTTAATGCAAATCAATGTTGCCAATTTTCTCCAAAAATTCTAGTCCGATTTTGATGCAGTTTTCAATTATTGGTAAGGGTTTGATTAGTGCATGTTCTTAGATAGGTGTTACGGTGACAACCCACTAGGGGGCGCTGCAGTAAACAATCTTGTTTTATATATCGAGGGTTTTTTCAAAATTTTTAATTTTATTACTTGTGTCTTAAGTCATGGAGGCGACGGATGTCATGGTGTCAATTTGATTTTTCTGTGTTACGTTTAAACTAATTCCATGATGTGACGCACGACCTCCTTCGACGACATATTGCAAGGAATGAAAAGTGAATATTCAATTCTGTCTGATATATGAGGTTAAGCCGTGTGAACATTGGGAGAGAAAAAAGCCGGCCAAGTGCTACTACTGAGGGTACAGTAACTTAAGCTATATAAACGGCAATATATTTTGATTGCGTTAACTTAGAAGTTTGATTTTTGCACTATTTGAAGACGTTATAGACTTGAGTATGTGGTATGAATTTCAACTCGATGCCTCCACGCATTCCTGAAAAAAAATATCTTAACAGACAGACGCCGTAAGACCTGGAACTCCCTGCCAGCTCACGTGTTTCCTTCTTCCTACAGTCCCGGGTCCTTTAAGCGGGGTGTGAAAAGGCATCTAACGAGGCCGTCAAGCTGAGTGCCACCACTGTTAACATGGTGCATGTTTCCGATGGTGACCCTCTTTCCGAGACTTTACCTTCAGCTTAACATCAGGCGAGGTGAATTCAAATTGACGTGTCCTATATAAAAAAAAAAAAGTCGCACAGACGGACAACGACGTGATCATCTATAAGGGTTCCGTTTTTTTTTCCTTTTGAAGTGTAGAACCCTAATTAAGCATTTACCGAAGAGAACATCGAACGACTGAACCGTCTGATATTTACTTTATCATAATGATTTTTTTTCTGATTTTGGTAACCCTGTTCCAGTGTTGTAGTTTTAATCTATTTAACACGAGAGGTGTACTTAATTGATAAGTGCTCTTAATGCCTGCTATTAGAAATAACTTTTAAAAAAAACTGGTTGTGATTAGAGATGGGCGCTAACCCGGTAAAAATGGGTGTTTTGGGAAAATTCCCATTTTTACCCATTTTTACCCACCCACTTGCCATTTATACCCGGTAAAAATGAAAAATGTAATTATATCATACTTACACACAAAATTATGACTTTTAATATAAATATATGTGTTCTGTCAATTACAATGATACTTTTTACTATATTACTAGCTTTTGCCCGTGGCTCCGCCCGCGTGGATGTCGGTTATCGCGACCAAACATAGCCTATCTCCTTTCTTATGGTCTAATCTACCCCTATACCAATTTTATCCAAATCGGTTCAGTGGTTTAGACGTGAAAGCGTAACATACAGACAGACAGACAGACAGAGTTACTTTCGCATTTATAATATTAGCACAGTCTAACGATTCATACTAGATACAGTCTGTCAACTAGCCGTCTAGACAGAGCAATCGTGCGGGGGGAGTGATGGGTGACGGGGTATTACTCGGTACGCCCATACATTTTACTCGGTACTAAGGATTCAGGGCTGTCTCATTTGTAATCACACTAACCACGTGTTTAATTTTTTTTCATGAATCGTTTTGTTTGTTAAAATGTTTTTTTTTTCGTTTTCTATATTTAGCGATCCAAGATGGCGGACACGACATTTTCACAAAAATCGATATGGGTATCGTTTTCAGGGTTTTAGGGGTCGCCGATTACGAATATATCATCCATTTAGCGATCCAAGATGGTGGACTCGAATTTTTCACCAAAATTGATATGGGTATCGCTTCCAGGGTTTTTGGGGTCGCTGTTTGTGAATTTATCATCCATTTCGCGATCCAAGATGGCGGACTCGAAATTTTCACTAAAATCGATATGGGTATCGTTTTCAGGGTTTTTGGGGTCGCTAATTACGAATACATCATCTATTTAGCAATCCAAGATGGCGGACTCAAAATGTTCACCAAAATCGATATGGGTATCGCCTTCAGGGTTTTTCGGGTCGCTAATTACGAATTTATCATCAATTTAGCAATCCAAGATGGCGGACTTGAAATTTTCACTAAAATCGATATGGGTATCGTTTTCAGGGTTTTTGGGGTCGCTAATTACGAATATATCATAAATTTAGCAATCCAAGATGGCGGACTCGAAATTTTCACCAAAATCGATATAGGTATCGCCTTATGGGTTTTTCGGGGAACTTATTATGAATTTATCATCAATTTAGCAATCCAAGATGGCGGACTTGGAATTTTCACTAAAATCGATATGGGTTTCGTTTTCAGGGTTTGTGGGGTTGCTAATTACGAATATATCATCAATTTAGCAATCCAAGATGGCGGACTTGGAATGTTCACCAAAATCGATATGGGTATCGCCTTCAGGGTTTTTCGGGTCGCTAATTACGAATTTATCATCAATTTAGCAATCCAAGATGGCGGACTTGAAATTTTCACTAAAATCGATATGGGTATCGTTTTCAGGGTTTTTGGGGTCGCTAATTACGAATATATCATAAATTTAGCAATCCAAGATGGCGGACTCGAAATTTTCACCAAAATCGATATGGGTATCGCCTTATGGGTTTTTCGGGGAACTTATTATGAATTTATCATCAATTTAGCAATCCAAGATGGCGGACTTGGAATTTTCACTAAAATCGATATGGGTTTCGTTTTCAGGGTTTGTGGGGTTGCTAATTACGAATATATCATCAATTTAGCAATCCAAGATGGCGGACTTGAAATTTTCACTAAAATCGATATGGATATCGTTTTCAAGGTACTCGGGTTGCTGATTAGGAATATATTATTCATGTAGCGATCCAAGATGACTGGATGGATGATATATTCGTAATTAGCAATCCCGAAAACCTCGTAAACGATACCCATATTGACTTTTTTGGGAAATTTCAAGTCCGCAATCTTGGATCACTAAATGGATTTTATTATTAGTCACCAAGAAAACTTAGACTTTTTTAATTTCAAGTCCAACATCTTTGATCGTCGTTAAAATGGTCGTCAATTCCGATATCAGACAATCGTCGGAAGGCAATCATTCGATGGGAAACTGTCGACTTCCAACTGATCGTGTGTAACCGCAAAACTGACAGCAGGGAATGGCCGGCAGGCCAAAATCGCTTTCGTGTGTGGGCGCTTTCAATTTAGGACTGCAGGCCGCCCGATATGCTCTGAAACTGCAGGCGGACTGATCGTGGATAGGCTCCTTAAGAATATATCATCAATTTAGCGATCCCGGCGATTAGCGAAATTTCATCGAAATTAGAACCCGAACCCGAACCTGAACCCGAATCAAAAATTGAAATTGAAATTGAAATCGAAACCGAAACCGAAACCGAAACCGAAATCGAAATCCAAAAAACTCACGAGTCAAAATATTACATTTGCTTGATCATAATCGGTTGAGTAGAACCAGAGATATAAGCAAAAGTCGCAATAGCCGACATCCATGCGAGCGGAGCCGCGGGCATCAGCTAGCAATTTATATTAGCGTGAGTTGATGTGCTTTGACAGACAAAGAGATCAAAATAGGGGTTATATATAAAAGGTTACAGAAAAAATAATTATAGGTAAATAAAAACTGAAGTGACAACTCTGACAAAACTGCAAAAGGCGGCATTTACGCAAACATCAAACTCGATGAACTACTGTAAGATCCGCCTGCAGTTTCAGATCGTATCGGGCGGCCTGCAGTCCTAAGTTGACAGCGCTCACACACGGAAGCGTCAGAAAAAAATCGTCACGAATAGTCGACAGTTTCCCATCGTATGATTGCCTGCCGGCAATTATCTGATATCGGGATTGACGACCATTTTACCGACGATCAAAGATAGCGGAAATTTAATAATTACGAATATATCATCCATACAGTCGTCTTGGATTGCTACATGAATAATAATATATATTCGTAATCAGCAACCTCGAAAACTTTGAAAACGATACCCATATCGATTTTAGTGAAAATTTCGAGTCCACCATCTTGGAGCACCAAATGGATGTTATATTCGCAATCAGCGACCCCAAAAACCCTGTAAGCGATACCCATATCGATTTTAGTGAAAATTTCGAGTCCGCCATCTTGGATCGCGAAATGGATGTTATATTCGCAATCAGCGACCCCAAAAACCCCGAAAGCGATACCCATATCGATTTTAGTGAAACTTTTGAGTCCGCCATCTTGGATCACCAAATGGATGTTATATTCGCAATCAGCGACGCCAAAACCCTGACAGCGATACCCATATGGATTTAGGTGAAAATTTCGAGTCCGCCATCTTGGATCGCGAAATGGATGTCATATTCGCAATCAGCGACCCCAAAAACCCCGAAATCTGAAACCCAAATCGATTTTTGTGAAAATTTCGTGTCCGCCGTCTTGGATAGCTAAATATAGAAAACGAAAAAAAAAACAATTTCAACAAACAAAACGAGTCATGAAAAAAAATTATCCCGTGATTAGTGTGATTACAAAATGAGACAACCCTGAATCCTTAGTACCGAGTAAAATGTATGGGCGTACCGAGTAATACCCCGTCACCCATCACTCCCCTGCACGATTGCTCTGTCTAGACGGCTTCGTTGACAGACTGTATGTAGTATGAATCGTTAGACTGTGCTAATACTATATACCTACGTATGTTTTAGACTGGTGAATCTAAAATATTTGAATGGGACTGCAATAAAAGTGAAATTCTACATGAATAATCGCACCGAATTAACTCCTGAACATTTTTACCCGGGAAGAAATGAAAATACCCGGTAAAAATGGGTAAAAATGGGAAAAAACCCATTTTTACCTTCCCGACCCATTCTTACCCAGGGAAGGGAAGGGAAGACGCCCATCTCTAGTTGTGATGGTATACCTCACAACGACTTGTGAACCAAAGAGGGACGTAATAAAAATATTTTATAGAAAAAAGCGCCGTTGATTTCAAGTATTTCAACCATTTACAGACTGTCGAGTCTTGAGCTATCAATTATGTAGGGTTTTTAGGGTTACGCACCTGGAAAGTAATGATTTTTTTATAAGACTACGTTATATATATATCTGTCAACGGGATGTCATAATTTTAGTTTACTGCAATTTTGACAGTTTTGTTTTTTCCATTTTGACAGTTACATTTTGTTACGTCACACGTAACAAAAAGTACTAAAATTTAAAAAAGAATACATATTATTAGGGAACTTCTCTTGTTTTTTTTACAAAGTAATTAAAAGGCACCAGGCGGAGGGTTTTAGGCAAGCGTGTTTCATCATCAACGACATCAGCACTGACCAACAGGTGAGATAATGGTCAAACGCGGATATATTAATATTAATAAAACAGTATATAATTCATACTTCCATACTAATATTATAAATGCGAGAGTAACTCTGTCTGTCTGTCTGTATGTTACACTTTCACGCCTAAACCACTGAACCGATTTTGATGAAATTTGGTATAGGGGTAGATTAGACCATGAGAAAGGACATAGGCTATGTTTGGTCGCGATAACCGACATCCACGCGGGCGAAGCCGCGGGCAAAACCTAGTATATTATAAGTGCGAAAGTAACTGTCTGTCCGTTACGCTTTCAGACCATAACCACTGAACCAATTTTGATGAAAATTGGTACAGGCGTAAATTTGAGCTTGTGAAAGGACATAGGCTATGTTTGGTCGCGATAACCGATATCCACGCGGGCGGAGCCCCGGGCAAAAGCTGGTCTTGTATTTCTGTAATAACATGTACCTTTGTACGGAACCTGAGAGAGTCCAACACGAACTTGACGGGTGTTTTTATTTGAGTTCTGTCAATCATTGCAAGTCCGAAGGAGTTGAGTTGAAATCCCGTGCTAAAATGCTGCACTGATCTAGTTTTTTTAAGTAGCTAAAGCAAGGTTTAGTTACGAGAAAGTGAAATGGTCTGTTTGGTCATCAGTTACGCAAAAAACTGCTAAATGGTTTTGGCAAAATTGTACCCTTTTTTAAATTTAATTCATTTATCTGTATTATTTCATTTTATGTTTAAATTTTCATTTATTTGTATCATTCATTACATTTTATTTTAAATTTAATCTGCATGTTTATACATGTATACAGTTAACATTATCTAAGTACCGTTACGTTTCTAAATCTCTCTATAAATAATTAAAATCTCTATAAATTCGTAATAAATGAACTGTTTAAAGATGGATATAAAGAGAAAGGAAATTTGAAGTGATTCAGTTGGCACTCAATAGCTCAGTTGGAAGAGCATTCCCCCTGTAAGGGAAAGGTCGTGGGTTCAAGTCCCACTTGAGTTCTTCTTTATAACAATGTATTTCAAATTTAAAAGTTAGCATGATAAATGCTATAAAAATTTCATTCCAATTTCTCTAAATAAAAAATAAACCATCCAAATCTATGTACACGCAAAACTTCCAAACTACTGCATCAAAGTGGAAAATTCTTTTTGTTTAGTGTTCGTTACTGTGGGGCCAAGTTTTGTATAAAAAATGAATGGAAAGTGCAGCTGGAACGGGATCTAAATTCAACGCGGGCAAAAAATGGTGGTACGAAGTTCGCTGGGTCACATAGTAAGTATACATAATATCCATATCCATTCTTAATATTATAAATGCGAAAGTAACTCTGTCTGTCTGTCTGTATGTTACACTTTCACGCCTAAACCACTAAACCGATTTTGATGAAATTTGGTATATGGGTAGATTAGACCATGAGAAAGGACATAGGCTATGTTTGGTCGCGATAACCGACATCCACGCGGGCGGAGCCGAGGGCAAAAGCTAGTAAGAAAATACATTAAATTGCAGATTTTTTTTTTCAATATTGACTACGATAGAATAGAATTCAAATAAACTTAATACAAAGTATTTGTACAAATGGCGGTATTATTTCAGTTTATTCAATAGTAACTTCTATAAGCGCCAAAATCAATATTCCGACCGCGTGACAACCCTGAGACCGGTACCGTCCGACATACAAATTAAATTAATTTCAAGTATTGACTAATCATATATAATAAAATACGTGAACTGTACAGTCAGTGACAGAAACATCTTGACTGCAAAATCTCAAAATTATCTTAAAACTAAGGTATTAAGAGCATATCAAACTGTTTTATTTCGAACTAGCTGATGCCCCCGGCTTCGCCCGCGTGGAACTTGATTCCATTCTCGTAACTCATAGGAACCTATTTCCGGGAAAAAAATGTTCTGCATACGTTCCTTGAAATTTCTGTGAGCCTAGTATTCCATGCAAAAAGTACCAGGCTCACAGAATTACCTCCGTGACAAAAGGGCTGTTTTTAGGGCTTCTCCGGAAATTATTCGTATTCCTCTCGCTGTAAAAACTATCCTTGAACTTCGACGAACATTTAAAAAAAGAATTGGCCATATTGGTCCAGGCGTTGTTGAGTTATGCGCTTACCAACACATTTAGGGCCGGCACCCAGTGCCGGCATCGGCAAGCATGAGAATTTGTATTTGTCGTGTAACAATAGAGCTTATTGTTATAGAAAGAAGATTGAACTTTAATTGTTAACCATACCGCTGCAGAATGCCGCTCGTTGCCGACGATAGCCGACGATCGTCATTGAAATTTGAATTTTATAATGATAGTGATAAGATCTATCATGCTTGGCAAAAAAAATTCTGAAGCTCGCCGATGCCGATAATGGGCGCCGGCCCTTAGCGATTCATTTTTATATTATAGATTAAAAGTGTGTACCAAATATCGGAACAATCTGTCAACAGGAAGGGGGAGAACCAAGGTGTTAACATCATTTTGAGCACTTTATTCGTCTAGATCGATCTGATGTTGACTGTACCAGTGACTGGTCAGTTTCAACATATTTTGAACAGAATGAAATATGAGAGTATTAATATTTAATAGGTACAGTTGCTCACAAAATCGCTCCAATTAATAATAACAATACTCCGATTAACAAATCTAGAATTGTTATATAATTATCACGTGTCCCGGTTTAAAACCGGTTTCTTCATAATCATTCACCCTGCGGTGTGAGTGTGGAGTTACTCCACAGACCATGTCCAACCTGCTAACATGTGCTGCATGCCCATCCACTTATACAGCGGAGGAACTTATGAGCGCCTCCAAAAATGCAATCCAGGTGGCGGCACACTGGGATCATAGAATCTGAGAGTTGAGACGCCTTCGATTCGACAGAAGAAGAAGATCATCATCATCATGATCATCAGTTATGTCAACTTTCAGTTTTAGCCCAATCAAGCAATTACTTAGGCTATCGCAGTCCACTATTTACTATTGGACTTGAACCCACGACGTTTACCTTACAGGGGGAATGCTCTTCCAACTGGGATATTGAGCCACACCTGATTCACTTCAAATTTCCCTTCTCTTTATCCGTCTTTAAGGGCGACGGTTTGATATTGACATTGTTCTCCGTGGCATCTTAGGCTTTTAAAGCCTCGGAGTTCGGGGTACGCTGACTCTTTTTGGTTAAATTTGGTTTGATTCAAATCAAGTCAATTAGCCTATCGCAGTTCCCTCCTAGATATAGGCCTTTCTCAATGTTAGCAGGCACTGACCTACTGTGTCCACGGTGGCCAGACGGGTTGTTACAGGGTTATATATCGAGTGTTCCTTCTCTCGCAGTGATATCGTCTGCGTATGTTTCCGTCAGTCGCCTCTTACGACACCCTTCGGAGGAGACGGTGTGGTGATACAACTTGTAATCACACTTTTCACCACACCTTTTCAAGTCTAGTTTGTTAAAATTTGCTACAAAATGGAAATAATCACATATAGGCTATCTATATGTGATTATTTCCATTTTGTAATTGTATGTAACTATGTAAGTAACACCCAGACGAGTAACAGTTAGCTAACTAGAGGCTAAGTGGTAACGGAATAGGTTTACACACTGTAAACTTAAATAATATTAGCCAGGTCAGACTTGGGATGGATGACCACATAGAATTAATAATAAGAGAATAGAAGTGTTATCGCTTGAAAATATGCCGTCGATATCGAGAAGGTCGAGTCGAAATAAAACCCTGTACCAACCCGTCTGGCCAGCGTGGAAACAGAAGGCCAAATACTTTCAACATTGGTTGAGGGCTATTTAGAACCGAGGTTACTAATATTCCCTCTAACCCCTCCAACTAAGCTAAATTGCTTGTGCTAGGACTGGGTTCACTTTGGTGGCCAGGTTCGAACCCGGGACTTCTCCATCGTAAGGCCGACTCCTTAACCACTAAGCTACTGACGCTTACGATCCAGCAGTGAACTGCGAGACTAATCGAATGATTTGAAAACATGTAACAGAAGAGGAGTTACTTTCGCACTAACTTTCGTTACTTTTCTACCAATTTAATATAGTTTGCCAGTCACTTTTGTCGTCGATAGTAGGTACTTTAAATTTCAGGTTGCTATATCAAGTGCAGTTTGCATAAGTATCTGGATTAACTTGTCAATTCAATAACGTAGTAAGTACCTCATATCAGCTGATATAGCCATATATTAATGTACATGTAGATTTGGAAGATAATTTTTAATCTTAATCCTAAATATCCTAATGCTTACGACATAGATAAAGGGCAGAGACTAATATTAAAGATTTCTAAAACATTACAATATTTTAATGTTTTTTTTTATAACATTTATTAAGCTAACTTTAAAATTCGAATACATCGGGAAAAATTTAATGTTCAAGTGGGACTTGAACCACGACCTTTCCCTTACAGTTCCAACAGTTCGTAAGAAAGTTGGTAGAAGACTCCACCCTCTCCCTTTAAGACGGATATAAAGAGAAGGGGAATTTGAAGTGTTTCAGGTGTGGCTCAATAGCTCTGTTAGGGAAGCATTCCCTCTGTAAATGGCTCCACCGTCGCCCTTAAAGACGGATATAAAGAGAAGGGAAATTTGAAGTGATTCAGGTGTGGCTCAATAGCTCTGTTAGGGAAGCATTCCCTCTGTAAATGGCTCCACCGTCGCCCTTAAAGACGGATATAAAGAGAAGGGAAATTTGAAGTGATTCAGATTTATGTCACACGCTCAATAGCCCAGTTGGAAGTGCATTCCCCCTGTAAGGGAAAGGTCGTGGGTTCAAGTCCCACTTGGGCATTTCATTTTTCCTGATGTATTCGAATATTACACATACTTAATACGTATTTTTTTACACACTAGGGTGGCAAAAATTCACACGGCCCACCTGATGCAAAGTGGTTACCGTGGCCTATGGACGTGCGCAACACCAAAGGAGTCATACTCGCGCTGCCGACCCTGTAAGAACAGAGTTTCTGTGCCATCAGTGCAGAAGACAGAGCAGGACAAGCCTCTGACCTTCCTACTGACAGCACAAGAACACAAGGTCGGTAACACGAGTGCTCAGGAGGTGGGACAAAAGGGATGGCCCTGGGTCAGCCGGGGTGCGAGGGATATGTCGATGACAACCTCACCACCCACCGTCCTAGCACCACGACCCACAGTCGGCGTGCGGTTTTAGTCGGTTCGAGTCCGACATAACCTCCCCTTCCGGCTCCGGCAGGGGGGGTATCCGAGGGGACTTCCGCACGCAAAAAAAAGGTAACACGAGTGCGACTCTCTGTGACGCACATCCATAGGGCCATGGTTATCACTTTCCATTAGATGGGTTATCTTGTGTTGTTGTTGTTGTTGTATGGTTGTCTGCCACCTAAGTGGTATTAAAAAAGCCAGCCAAGTGCGAATCGGACTCACGCTCCGAGGGTACCGTAACCTAAACTACATAAACTGCAATATATTTTGAAAGAAAGAAAGAAAGAAAGAAAAATTGTTTTTATTGCGGACTAATCGCACACATTACAAAATCTAAATAAAAAAAACTATAAAGATAACAACACAAATCTGTATATAATACCCAATACATGACAGGAAAAATGGATAGGTACCCACTGTGTTTATAATGAAATAACAAAAAAAAAATACAATACCAGTGGCATGTGGTGTACCTACCCACCCACAACTTTTGATTGCGTTGACGGCGGTGGCACGCGTAAGCGCGCCTCCCCATACCGGGGGCAAGTTGAGGACACCATTATACCCCCTTCTGAGGCCAAGATCGTTAGGGATGGCCCTGTGTCAGCTGGGATGCGAGGGATATGTCGAATATAACCTCACCTTCGGCCTAGCACGACAACCCACAAACGGCGTGCGGTTTTAATTGGTTCGAGTCCGACATAACCTCCTGCTCCGGCGGGGGAGATATCCGAGGGGATTTCCGCACGAAAAAAAAAAGATTGCGTTGACTTAGAAGTTTGATTTTTGCACAGTTTCAAGACGTCATAGATCTCAGTATGTGGTATTAATTTCAGCTTGATATCTTTACGTATTTCTGAGAAAAAAGTCTTGACAGACAGACGAAGACACAACGAAGTGTGTAGTATTACGCAATGTTCCTAACATTTCTACCAAAGTATTGTATATTTTCATACCTTAATTTCATCATTCATTGCGTTTAGTTAGTTGGTTTCATTCATTCATGTATTTCCTCCTCTATTTTGATTCTTGAATTTAGTTTTTATATCGAATACATAGGGAAAAAGAATCTTCTCGGGCGGGACTCGAACCCACAGTCTTTCCCTTACAGGGGGAATGCCTGACCAATTCGGCTACCGAGACACGCCCGATATGATTCAAATTTCCCATCTTATACGTCTTTGAGGCGAGTTAGCATACTTAATGCTGTAAAAATTCCTTCAATTGTTTGGGCCCAGTTATCAAAAATCAATGTTTAAAAATGATTGTGATGAATGATGTCATTCATTGATTCCGATAGTTCGTAAGAAAATCGGTAGATGACGCCACGTCGCCTCAAAGACGTATAAGATGGGAAATTTGAATCATATCGGGCGTGTCTCGGTAGCCGAATTGGTCAGGCATTCCCCCTGTAAGGGAAAGACTGCGGGTTCGAGTCCCGCCCGAGAAGATTCTTTTTCCCTATGTATTCGATTGGTATAGTTAGCATACTTAATGCTGTAAAAATTCCTTCAACAGTTTTTATATGTTTATCTTTTACAATATTTCATCATTTGACATTAATATTAAAAATATTGTTATTTTACCGTCTAGTCTCCATGGCGACAGTTCATTTCTCGAAATTTATATTCCATCCACCACGAATTCTCAACATTTTTACTGAAATCCCCTGGCCTCTTAGAAAAAGGTCCTACTTCTAAATTCAGATATTAAAAAGTTTTCTTTATAAATGAATTTGCAGCTTACAGTCAAGAGAAGAAGTAGCTCTCATAGTGACTACATCTGGAGACAAGAAGTAGCTCTCATGGTGACTACATCTTCAGACAAGAATAGACCTTATTCCCCCCTTAAACTCTTTATTTCAAGTCGTAGGTACCCTGACAAGTGATCCTTTATGGGATCCGTTTTTTCCTCTGGAAGCACGGAACCCTATAAAAAGAAATGCAGTCTGAATTTTCTCAGTGAAATGTCTTTTAATAACTGCACAATGGAAAAGTTGGCATTGCAGTGGCTGTGGAATTACTTTCGCCCGTAAAATGTCTACCGTTGCATTATTAACTGTAGTAACTGCGGTAATATACAAATACTTGGCAAGACTGGTTGGGATTTACTTAATTAACTACACAAATAAATAAAATTATAGTGCCGTTTCAAAATTATCATCCATCAAAAATCTTTCTATCAAGGTTTTTATATATTATGTGATTTAGAAGGAAAACGGAAGTGTCATTTGAATAGCCTCTCAAGATACGAAATAAATAAATGCTATTTAAATATTTTGTATTTATAAATATATTTTAATTTTAATGTTTTTATACGGATAACAATAAACAAATTTCCTATTTAGATAATTAAATTGGGAAAAATATTGCATTATCTATCATAACAATAAAATTTATAAGTGCCTAGTTAATGGCAATAGGCTCGCCACCTATTACATTGGGACCCAACCATAAACTGGCGAAATGTGGGTGCTAGCACCTCTGCCTACCCCTTCGGGGAATACAGGCGTGAGTTTATGTTATCATATATATGTTATGATTTTTTTAGATGTATCGGGATATTACCATGATTTCGGCGCTGTTGCAAGCACCATGATCGCTAAGGCATTGTCCTACGTGAGCGACAATCGCGCTAACGCGACGCGTTTAGATGCCATGCCTAAATATCAAATGAAGGCATTCCTTTATTGCGTCCTACGTAGTGTCGCGTGAAAATGCCACTTGAAGTATAGAACGTAGTGTCACACATGGCGTCGCTTACGCGCGCTGTCGCGTTTGTCGCTCACGTAGGACAACGGGTAAGGAACTGGAGACTCGATATAAGAGGAAATACTAGAAAATCGATCCTTAGGCACAGATTACCTGAATAGTTGATTACCTGAATAGGTGGACTGCTTCCTCTGCCTACCCCGGAGGCAAAAAGGCGTGAGCATATGTCTGTATGTATGTCATGTTATACTGTTCCGAGGCGTTCAAGTCGCAATCGTTCAGAGTAAAAGTTGTTTTAATATTTATTTATCTGTGGTATATAGGTATTGCAGTGTCATTGACATTGAGAAACCGAGCGAATATCCAATGACTTGAGTATTATCGAGTGTTGAGCAAATATATTTATGAGAAGTTTCTCGAATAACTTAACTTGTAGTTAGAAAGAAACTATAAAATATTATGCATACAGACGAATTGAGAACCTCCTCCTTTTTTGAAGTCGGTTAAAAAGAATGAAGTCGGATTTAATCGGTGAAAATTATTTCTCCAAATATTTTTCTTCTTATTCATCCCAGTCGCATCCGAACCCGCTTTTTCTGGGTTTTTTTTATACCACTTAGGTCTCAGACACGTCCCACCTGATGGAAAGTGGTTACCGCGGCCTATCTTTTTATTTTTTTATTTTTTACAACATTCTACACAACGCTATCTAGATCCATGGTAAGCTTTTATAGCTTGTGTTATGGAATCTAGAATGCGGATAAACATACATATATACTTTTTTTTGTAAATAAATAGGTACATATTTTACATAGAAACACCCAGACCAATACAAATAGCCATATTCATGCATACAAATATTTGCACTGAGCGGGAATCGAACCCGCGCCTCCTGTCTATGGACGTGTGCAACAGAGAGTAAAACTCGTGCTACCGACCCTGTAAGAACGGATTTTTGTATTTAGCTGGTTTTCGATATTTCCCGTGAAACAACTGCCATCCAACCTCTAAAACCCATTAGCGATATCGAAGTATTGCAGACAGAGTTACTTTCGCATTTATAATATTAGTATGGATACAGAAGAGAAGTGCACAAGCCCAATATTTTTTTTATAATCTAAATGTGTTGGTAAGCGCATAAGTCAACACCGCCTGGACCAATTTGGCCAATTCTTTTCTTTTAAAGTTCGTTGAAGTTCGAGGATGGTTTTCACGGCGAGAAAAAATCGAATAATTGCCGGGAACCGACATCCACGCGGGCGGAGCCGCGGGCAAAAGCTAGTAATGCAATAACATACATTTATTTTTGTTAAAATAAACGTTACGCACACTAAAGCCATTTTTCACACACACACATACTCATTGTACTATAACATTATAAAACTTTAATAATGTTCAAACTCATAATTTTTTAATTATTTTTTGTCGAATTTAGACTACCGGGCGACCAGTAGTTCTTTGCAATTCCACCTTGGACACGAACCACGGGTCTCAAAATCGGGATCCCATTTTTTCTCATAATGGTTTTTGTCCTAATTTAAATTGTCATAATAAGTTAGGCATAATTGGTTTTTGGCATATTGTGTTATTTATTAATCATAAATATTGGATATCCTAATGTTTTTATTCATAACTTTGATATGCATAAAGTTGTAAAACATATTGTTTATTTGTCTAATAGTTATTTTAACACCACGACTCAGTGCAATCCGACTCGGATAGGTTAGGTTAGAAGTCTAAGGTGGGAGCTCAGGAATAAAAATAGAGAACCCTCAAAATCGCATGCAAACAAACAAAGTTATGCCTCGATTGTCACAGGAGCAATGAACGAATCGCAGTCGCAGAGAAATTTAGTTGTTAATACAAGCTCGTATACAAATTGCAGTAGCTTAATGATTTATTCATTAGTTATTTAGAATTAGTTAATGAATAAGGGAGAAAGCACACTGGCGATATTTTACAACTATCATCAACATCTACATAAAGACGTTAGTTCTGTTTGCATCCGAGGCCACGGTGCCTTCGGAGCTCAGGGTCCGCCTTCCGGCTCTTCCTCCTCCACTTCGCACGATCTTGGGCGTCGAAGGTAGTGACACCATTGGCGATATTCTACAACTGTCTTAAGAGTATTTATCTCACGATAGCAGACCGTACAGCTTATACCTTTATAGGTCTAGGATAGCTACCATATCTTACAGCCGCGTGGTTCCAGGGAAAGTAGAATTAGGTCCACCCCATCTCTTCCCATGCGGTGTCGTACAAGGTGACTAAGGGTTAGGGCTGTTTAACATCAAACAGATATAATATAGCCCATGCTCAGCCTCAGCTACATGGTTCGAGTCAACAACAGTGCCCAGAATATCAATAGGCTCACCCCCTATTACGTGGGACCGAATACAATGATTGGTGAAATGTGGGTATTAATTCATCTCTGCCTAACCAAGGTATGATTATTGTATGTAGGTATATCGCACTGGTAGACGGAACAGTGGGTCTGTGTGACACTACCGAGACCTAGAACAAGCTGGTGCACCAGATAACTTCCCAGATGAATTAACGGCAGTAGGTTCCATAAATAACTCAAACGAAACCGTGTGAAAGAATACAAGTATCACCACCCCATATAATCTGAAGGGTGTCGTAAGAGGCGACTGACGGAAACATACGCAGACGATATCACTGCGAGAGAAGGAACACTCGAAATAAAACCCTGTACCAACCCGCTGACCAGACCAGCGTGGAAACGGTAAACCAGAGCCTCCCAACATTGAGAAAGGCCTATTTTCAGGAGTGAATTGCAATAGGCTAATTGATTTGATTTGAATCAAACCAAATTTAACCAAAAGGAGCCGGCGTACCCCGGACTCTGAGGTACAAGCCTCAGATGCCTCGGAGAACAATGTCAATATCAAACCGTCGCCCTTAAAGACGGATCTAAAGAGAAGGGAAATTTGAAGTAATTCAGGTGTGGCTCAATACCTCAGTTGGAAGAACATTCCCCCTGTAAGGGAAACGTCGTGGGTTCAAGTCCCACTTGAGCGCTTCTTTTTCTCGACGTATTTCGAATATCAAATAGATTTTTTTCTCGTGCCGAAATCCCCTCGGATACCTCCCCTGCTGTAGCCGGAAGGGGAGGTTATGTCGGACTCGAAACGACTAAAACCGCACGCCGACTGTGGGTCGTGGTGCTAGGCCGGAGGTTAAGTTGTCTTCGACATATCCCTCGCACCCCGGCTGACCCAGGGCCTGTATCAAATGGATCGCGTTTCGGCCTTGAACACACAAAGAAATATCAATCGCCTATTATCGATGCACTTTCAATGCAATTGCCGATGAGTAGCGTATACACTGGCCTTATATGAATGATTCATAATGGCCGTTCACAATGGCGGTTTTATTTAATGAGTCATTTGCACAGCTATGGGAGCGATGTCATGTGGTTGAGAAAGGGTGAATGAATGGGTGCTAAGGTACAGTCGCTGTCGTTATGGACTTGACACATACCAAGTCATACCTCGGACAAATAATATCTTGGACCTAAAAATGTGCTCATATTGAGTAAGGCGTTTTGTACTCATTCCTATGCCGCACCACTAAGACCTGGAACTCCCTGCAAGCTCACGTGTTCTTTCTACAGTCCTGGGTCCTTTAAGCGCGGCGTGAAAAGGCATCTAATGAGGCCGTCAAGCTGAGTGCCACCACTGTTAACATGGTACATGTTTACGATGGTGACCCTCTTTCCGAGACTTTGCCTTTGCTTAACATCAGGCGAGGTGAAGTCAAATTGACGTGTCCTATATAAAAACAAGAAAACTTTTCCACTTAATTTTATTTTTCACCTGACCGGTTTCATCTCACGGCATTCTCAAAGCAAGTTTGCCAGGCATTTGTTACCCACGTAGACTCGCGGGTTCATCCATATTTCTTTTTATTGTTTTTTTTTTAATTATTTCAATGTACAGATCGTTTATACATTTGTAAGTATTCATCTGCTTCCGTGGGCGACTGTACCTATAAACGGCAGTGCCATATGTCGTCTAAAAGGGCGACTGTTAAAATTCTTGGAATGTGAACTTACTCATCTGCTAATTTTGAACGGAATGTTAAATATTAAGCGTATGGGTCTGTGACTCATTTCAAGTTAATAGTTATTTCTGGATCTTAGGCTTCAAAGTATTTGTTCCCGGTGGAGAAGAAATGGCCATCCCATCTCTTCCTGTGTTCATATTTTACGACACCCACACGGCAAGAAATGGGGTACTATTCTACAAAATGTAAAAAGGTAAAAAGAAACAAGACAATAAGTAAATTATAAGTCAAGACAGAGATAGCATCTGAAATGGTGTCCTTTGGGCTTTACTTCGACTTGTCATCAGACGGGATGCAGCAATCGACGGATCAAACAGAAAAATATATTTTAACGATGTTTATATCCGGACATTCCGGAAATACGGATGTTTACTTATTCGAAAAAGGTAAAAGCCTGCTCATGGTGTTATTTTGTTTGCCTTCAACCCATGGAAACCTTTTCCAGGTAAAAAGTATTATTCCATATCAAGTCTATCCGTGTAGTAAATTTCAGCCAGATACGTTTAGCCGTTTGAGCATGATTAAGTTACAAACATCATTCACGTTTAATTTTATATTATAAATACGAAAGTAGTGTCTGTCTGTCTGTGTGTGTGTTACGCTTTCACGCCTAAAACCACTAAACCGATTTTGATGAAATTTGGTACATGGTAGATAAGACCTTTAGAAAGGACATGGGCTATGATTGGTCGCGATAACCGACATTCACGCGGGCAGAGCCGCAGGCAAAATCTAGTTTAATTTTATAAATGCGAAAGTAACCGTCTGTCTGTCTGTGTGTTACGCTTTCACGACTAAACCACCACTCCAACAATCACCGATTTTAATTAAATTTGGTACAGTGGTAGATAAGACCTTTAGAAAGGACATAGGCTACGTTTGGTCACGATAACCGACTACCACGCGGGTGGAACCGCTGGCAACTGCTAGTAATTTATAGTAGGATAGGATGCTAGTCACAATCACAAGACTCAAGTTTACAGTGATAGTCGGTCAATGCTTCGTCATAAATCTTGTCCAGTATAAATAATTAAACCTATTAAATGACACAAGATAAAGTATAATGGCTTCTATATTATATCGACGGCAAATAGCTAATTACAAATTACTTTAGTGGAACTGTTTATTCTTATTTCTCATCTTAGTATCCCAGTCGCATTACCAGCACGGCAGCAGCCTAACTGCGGATTTTGGCTGAATTTTGCATAAAACGACTGCCATCTGACCTCCATACCCACGGAGGACAGAATATGATTAAGTAACGGAGATGCCCCATTGATATTTCTCCTAATAAAAACGCGCGCCGAATGCGGGTAGAAAGAGAGACGCGCGGGGTGTCAAAAGTCGAAGGACTTCATAGGTATAACGTTCCTAGTGTTCCTACTCAATGAGTCCATTTGACGTTTGGATGGCACGCGACTCGATTGCCTTGCAACTACTCCGCTATCATTTCCTTCTCCATGTCCATAACCCATTGGCGATAACAAAGCATTGCAGTTAAACCACTAGTTGGACTTTTAATGGTTCCAACTACTCTTAACAACTGTCATAGACGTTTGTATGACATTCGGCGCCAGCTTAACAAGCTCTCGGGGCTCAGAATTATTTTTCAATGACGTTGTACCCACCTAAGTATTTTCTTTTGTAGTTACCTCTCTGATAAATCAATACCTGTTACTCTGCGCACGACGAGACGTCTAGAGGTTATTAATAAAATATTATACAATAAAAGATGTTATTCGACTCTCACAAAGTTTCTTTTTATACGACACCTCGCATTTCTAATGCTTTACGTGTTTTCCAAGAACCATGTATAATTTTCGGTTCAACAGGCGGCTGGCAAGAAAACCTCTACCTACCAATTCGGGAATTTACAGCCGGGAAATTATAGTTACTAGCTGTCCCGGCGAACTTCGTACCGCCAATTTTTTCCTACCCTCGTGGCGTCAGATCCCGTTCCCGCTGCACCATTTAGGGGGATGAAAAATAGATAATGATTAAATGACGATTGATCATCTTTCTACCGGAAAGAAAAAATGATTAAATTACTAAAATGGCTATTAAAAAATAAGGGTTGATCGTAGAAGGGTGAAAATTGAGGATTGTATGTATTTTTGTATGTTGTATCATAAAAAAATAGAAATTAAAATTTTTGTCTAAAAAATAAAAAATAAAAATTTTGGGGTGGACTACCCCTAACATTTAGGGGTGATGATTCTCAGACCTACTCAATATGCTCACAAAATTTCATCAAAATCGGTCAAGCCGTTTCGGAGGAGTATGGCAACAAAAACTGTGACACGAGAATTTTATATATTAGATGTATACAACTATTTTTTATTAGTGTACTAATGTATCAATTAGCCTATCGCAGGTCCACTGTTGGACATAACCCTCTCCCAATGTTGGAAAGCTTTGGCCTACTGTTTCCACGCTGGCCAGACGGGTTGGTACAGGGTTTTATTTCGAATGTTCCTTCTCTCGCAGTGATATCGTCTGCGTATGTTTCCGTTAATCGCCTCTTACGACACCCTTCGGATGGGATAGGGTGGTGATACTTGTATTCTTTCTCTGACACCGCATTGTACATAAACATTTAAATCCATACTCCATACTAATGTTATAAATGGGAAAGTAACTCTGTCTATCTGTATTTTACGCTTTCACGCCTAAACCATAGAACCGATTTTGATGAAATTTGGTATAGGGGTAGATTAGAACTTGAGAAAATACATAGGCTATGCGCGCGGAGCGGCGGTCAAAAGCTAGTCCATACTTCCATACTAATATTATAAATGCGAAAGTAACTCTGTCTGTCTGTCTGTCCGTCTGTCTGTCTGTATGTTACGCTTTCACGCCTAAACCACTGAACCGATTTTGATGAAATGTGGTATAGGAGTAGATTCGAACATAAGAAAGGACATAGGCTATGTTTGGCCGCGATAACCGACATCCACGCGGGCGGAGCCGAGGGCAAAAGCTAGTAAATAAATATGTGCGTGTGTGTGTTGTACAGATATTTCGGACACACACACAGTTTCTCCAGAATATCCGGATACTTATTACCTGTGTCTGAAATATCCGGATACTTATTACCTGTGTCTGAAATATCCGGATACAGCACATATTAAAAAATCCTGCGTACCTCTAGTACTTACAAATAATTTATTGTTTATATAACTGCGTTACATTCGTCATAGTTTATCATACAATCACTGCGAGCTCTTCCTCCGATTGTTTTGCAAAAGGCACTGGATCTCATTGTCTAATTCAATATTACTACTAGATGGGTTCGCAACTGCGTTTAAATAACACAATGGACGAGTATTCGGAAGTCTATATGCCGGGGATGAGCGATAATTCGGTATTTGACGTTTTGTACGTTCCGTTTTATGGTCTAAAGTGCTGTACCGAATAAATGTTTCTTTACTTCGACTGCATCAAGATTCTTCCTATAATGTTGATACCTAGCTGACCATTCCCGGCTTCCTCCGTGAGGTATTTAAAAAAGAATGGAAACGGTAGGTACTCTTGTTTTTTTTGGATTTTTAGGGCATCACTGTATCTCACAAAAAAAACGGATCCCTGTTAGGCTCCCTTCGTTGCCCGTCTATCAATAACTTGTTTATACCTTTTTTTTTCGTGAGGAAATCCCCTCGGATACCCCCCTGCCGGAGCCGGAAGGGGAAATTATGTCGGACACGAACCGACTAAAACCGCACGCCGACTGTGGGTCGTGGTGCTAGGCCGGAGGTGAGGTTGTCATCGACATATCCCTCGCACCCCGGCTGACCCAGGGCCATCCCTTACGGTTTGGCCCTCCTCGGGAACTTGTTTATACCAAACAAGCTGACCCAGCGAACTTTGTACCGCCAATTTTTTTCCGCCTGCGTGGCGTCAGGTCCTTTCCCGCTGCACCCTTCACTACATTAAGCATGTATTAAGTATACATATAAACCTTCCTCTTGAATCACTCTATCTATTAAAAAAAAACACTTCAAAAACCGTAGCGTAGTTTTAAAGATTTAAGCATACATACATAGGAACGGACGAACAACGACAGCGACTTTGTTTTATACTAAATGTAGTGATATCATCAAGTTTCGTTCGGAATCCTCAATGCGCGAGCCCGGCTCGCACTTGACCGGTTTTAGGCAAGTAAATGAAACCGGAGGGCGATACTAGAGAGGTAATAAACGAACACTGTCGCCATAAAGTAGCAAATCATTACACACGCGTTTTAAACACCAAGACTGTTTTGCGTATCCGGCCATTGGTCGCGGAATATCGATATGAGTATGAGTCATTTTAGCCTGAGGAATTGGCTCCGAATGAGTCTTATTGTACATTCATAGTATAGTCACATGTCCGTGACTCAAGATAGATACGGCATTCGTCAAATTAAAAAGCTATAAATCTTTTTTATGTATTTACGAATTAAAGGATGCTTGTACAGTCAGGGAATATAATGAAAATGAAATACCTAGCTGGATATAGTTATCATCAATGAAGAATTAGGGCCACACCATTTCTTCCCATGCGGTGTCGTACAAGGCGACTAAGGGTTAGGGCTGTTTAACATCACACCTATATTATGTATATACAGCCCAAACTCAGCCTCAGATGACTCAAGTAAACAATACTGCCCGGAATACGGCAATAGTCTCACCCCTATTACGTGGGACCGAATACAAGGACTGGCGAACTGGAGGGTTAGGCAGATATGAAGTAACACCTACATTTCACAAACGTCCTACGTAATAGGTGGCGAACCTATTACCGTCAGCGGGCAAGTAGTCATGAGCTGTATGTTTACTGTCGGATGTAGAACAGCCCTATCCCTTAGTCGCCTTCTGCGACACCCACAGAAACAGATGGGGTGGTCCTATTCTACTCCACCGGGACCAGCACGGAATTCTACTTTATACTAATATTGTGAAGATGTTTTTTTATTCAATAACGCTCTATCGGCTGAACGGATCTGGTTGAAATTTGGTGCAAGGATAAACTACAGCCTGGAATAACATATAAACTTTGTTGCACTTTTTATCCCAGAAATAAGTCTCCAATGGGTAGCGGAAACGGTCTCGGCGGCGGCGCAGTGCGCCTCCCTGTACCCGGGGCTAGTTGGGGACACTGTGCTCCCCACAACCCGAAGGGGGCCATCTCGAAAGAGATGGTCCTGGGTCTGCGAAAGATATGTTATCGGCAATCTCACTTCCGGCAACCAAAGACCCAAAATGGCGTGCGTTTTAGTTGGTTCGAGTCCGACATAAACACCTCCACCGGCTCCAGGGGGGTGGTATCCGTGGGGATATTACGCATGTAAAAAAAAAGATGGGTAGCAGGAATGGTATCCAAATTCCACGCGAACGAAGGAACAAATATTCCAATGAATTAATAACCTCATCTTGTTTTGGAAGTAGGTTAAAAATAGCCTATATTGCTAAGCATGTTACAATCTATTGTTGTCGAGAATAATACAGTTCTATTCATCATTGGTCAAATATGTCTTTGATCTTTGTCCAGTATTGTTTGTACATGATATGGCGATTACAATGACAGTATTGATTCTAACAATGTTATAAATAGGTAGTTTCTCTGCAGTTTTAGCTTAGATTTTATTTAAATAAATAGAGTCCCATTGTTCCAACCAACAGCTTGACCAACATCCTTAAGGTTTTTTTTTTTTTTATCGTGCGAAAAATCCCCACGGATACCACCTCCACGGAGCCGGTGGAGGCGGTTATGTCGGACTCGAACCGACTAAAACGCACGCCGTCTTGGGTCCTTGGCTGCCGGAGGTGAGATTGCCAAAAGCATATCTCTCGCACCCCGGCAGGCCCAGGACCATCTTAAGGTTCAAGCCCAACTACTACACTACTGCCAGTGGGGGCGCCGTTTGACCGGACGGGTGATCAGCCCTTCTTTTTGGGGCCATTTCACTCAATTCCCCTATAACGACTGCCATACATGTTCGTATGTCTACAGAACGACGGCTTATCGTGCTCTCCGAGGCACGACCAGACCAATGCAAATACTCATTCATGCATACAAATATTTGCACTGAGCGCGGATCTAATCCGCGCCTCAAGCGTAGGAGGCTGGCAACTACCGCCACGCCACGGAAGCTGTCAAGGTTCAAGCCAATCTCACCTGGAAATTAAGCAAGTTAAACTGAAGGTAAAAGTTCAGGAGGTCACCATAACGGACATATTGTACGCCATGTATGTGGTAGGACATAGAGCACCTATATATTAGCTTAAGATCTCTGTAAGACCTGTGTTCCACAATTTAATAAATAAATAAAAAAATAAAAAAATAAAAACAATGTTACAATTGGGTATTCTACTGACTAGTCAAATTAGATACTTTTTACTAAACGTCAAAACAATAAGTTTTATGGTAGGTACCTAACTTGTATGAAAAAAGATTTAGTGACGTCATAAAACTTTATAGTCAAATTAGTTATTATAGGTTGGGTGGATGATTAAAAATAAATAAAAAACCGACGCAAGTTTTACCGGTCTTTTTTTAGCTCGGTTAGATAATTTATTTTAACTATAGGATAATACCCAATAGTGGTCCTCAGCTTAAATTTCCACGCCCCGTTTTTAGGACCCGGTGCTATAGGAAGAAGGAAACTTGTGTGCTGGTAAAACACTCCAAGAACTTTATAGGGCGACAAATTAAGGTGTCGTCGAACCGCTTTGTTCTTGATGGAATTGTTTGCACTGTATGGACTTTTGAGTCATATTGGTGTACTGGGCCCAATCAACTTGTACTTTTTGAAGTGAAAACTTCTATAGACGCGTGTGATCTCAAGCGGTAATGCTCGTCTGCCGGGGTGCGAGAGATATGCTTTCGGTAATCTCACCTCCGGCAACCAAAGACCCAAGCCGGCGTGCGTTTTAGTCGGTTCGAGTCCGACATAACCGCCTCCACCGGCTCCGTGGGGATTTTGCGCACGATAAAAAAAAGCAGTAATCCTCTGTATTTAAAAGAAAGATATGTCTACAGAAGCCATGTAGAAGAACAGTTAATATTTTACAGTTAACGGACTCATTAAAACGCGACTAGACAGACAGAAGCCGACAAGTTCTTGACCTTTAGACGACACAAGGTCACGCTGTCGCGTCACAGAGGTCAAGGTCACCGTGTCTAGTATTGTTTTGTTATTCATGCTATGTCTACCCCTCGACATCGTCTTAGAGAAATAAATGTGAAATCGAAACATTCGCTAGACTCGTTTTTGAGAATAAATCTCCATTTTTTAGTTTCTACGATATTTTCTAACAAAAAAGCATCTCCTAATGAGCGCCATAGGCTATAGGACCCGATCCTCCATCTTTCAACTAGTTCATGATCAGTAGACCAACCCAAGGTCACACAGGTGAAGGTCACCGTGTCCTAGAAGTAATCCATACTAAACTAATCCATACTTCCATACTTAATATTATAAATGCGAAAGTAACTCTGTCTGTCTGTCTCTATGTTACGGTTTCACGCCTTAACCACTGAACCGATTTTGATGAAATTTGGTATAGGGGTAGATTAGACCTTGAGAAAGGACATAGGCTTTGTTTGGTTGCGATATCCGACAACTACGCGGGCGGAGCCGCGGGCAAAAGCTAGTTGTTATATAATGCAAGATGCTCTGCCAACCCTATGACATAACTTACACACAGAAATGAATGTGAAATCTAGACTTTCGCTAGACTTGTTTTTGAGAATAAAAATCTCCATTTTTCTAAGATATTTTCTAGGCATGGCGCCCGGCAGAGAAGAATTTGGGCCACCCCATCTCTTCCCATGCGGTGTCGTACAAGGCGACTAAGGGATAGGGCTGTTTAACATCAGACAGATATATATATAGCCTTGACTCAGCCTCAGACATAGACTCGAGTCAACAATAGTGCCCGGAATATTATGGCAATAGGCTCACCCCCTATTACATGGGACCGGCTACAATTATTGGTGAAATTCGCCTCTGCTTAACCCGGCATAAAGGCGTGATTATATGTAAGTATTTTCTACCAACACAAGCATTAAAATTAGCATATTGAATTCCATTGCTGGACATAGGACCTGATCATCCGACATCCAAAATTCCCTTGACAAGCAAAACGGGCTCAAGGTCAGAAAGGTGAAGGTCACCGTGACTAGTATTGTTGTTATTGTAGACGCTCTGTCTACTCCATGACATCATCCACGTAGAGAAATTAATGTGAAATCGAAACATTCGCAGACTTGTTTTTACCCGACTACGGCGAAGCCAAAAGGAAGGTTAGCAAAACAATCATCAAAATTAGTATATTGAGTTCCAGTGCTCGATATAGGTCTCTCCTTATGTGCACCATAGGACCTGATCATCCGACATCCAAAATTCCCTTGACAAGCAGACCGGCTGAAGGTCACACCACACAGGTGAAGGTCACCGCGTCTAGTATTGTTTTGTTATTGTAGACGCTCTGTCTACCTCATGACATCATCTACGTAGAGAAATGAATGTGAAATCGAAACAGTCGCAGACTTGTTTTTACCCGACTATGGCGAAGCCAAAAGGAGGGGTTATGATTTTGACAGGCTATGTATGTATGTTCATTTGCACCCTCATAGCTCCTCAACTACTTATTAGAACTGGACAAATGAGGTATCGTTACAAGCGCGAGCGGCTTGATCGTCCGATGGTTATAGGCTATGTGACGTGTCACTCAATCTTGTGTGACGCCCTCTAGCGCTCATAAGGTAGGTACTGTGTTAAAAAATAAATTTGAGATAAATATGCCGTGTTTGGTATCAAATGGAAGGGCTTGATAAGCACATTTCAAATATGTATAAATTATTAGCTTTACCTTGCCCCAAAATAATTTAAATAAAAAATTAAGTTTAAAACTAAAACCCGACTACCACGCTCTAAAAGTAACAAACAAGAAAATATCAAGGATAGCCGTGGTCGTATGCCACTTACTCTAACCAAACAATAGGTATATTCTAGGGAAAAGTGGCATACGACCACGGCTATCCTTGATATTTTCTTGTTTGTTACTTTTAGAGCGTGATTTTTCGGTAGTCGGGTTTTAGTTTTAAACTTAAATAAATCTCCATTTTACAGTTTCTTAAGGTATTTTCTAATAAAACAATCATTAAAATTACAGTTCACTGCTGGACAGTGGACATAGATCTCTCCTAATGTGCACTATAGGACCTGATCATCCGACATCCAAAAGGTTCTTGACCTGCAGACAGGTACAAGATCACACTGTCACGTCACATAAGTGAAGGTCACCATGTCCTATAACTATTGTTTTGCCATTGAAGTTCCCAATAGTTTACCCCATCATGACATAATTACATCAATATCAGTCCACTGCCGTTTTTTCCCTATGTATTCGATTTGTATAGTTAGCATACGTAATGCTGTAAAATTCATTGAAGTATTATATACCGCAGTGGAGTTTGTTGCGCCGTTTCTTCCCCACCAGCGCCTTGGAAGCGGTAGTAAACTTAGATTAAGTAGAATTAAAATTGACGTCAATAAGAAACAATTTTATTGTTCTACTAGCTGTCCCTGCGAACTTAGTACCGCCAATTTTTTCCCGCCCCGCGATCGGTGTCAGATCCCGTTCCCGCTGCACCATTTAGGGGTATGAAAAATAGATGTTGGCCGATTCTCAGACCTACCCAATATGCACACAAAATTTCATGAGAATCGGTCAAGCCGTTTCGGAGGAGTACGGGAACGAAAACTGTGACACGAGAATTTTATATAGGTATTAGATATTGAAAAATAAATAACTATGACTATTTGGGCAGAGTTATCAAAAATCAATGTTTAAAAATGATTGTAACATCATTCATTGGTTCTTATAGTTCGTAAGAATATCGGTAGATGACTCCACCGTCGCCGTAAGAACTGATAAATGGAAGAGAAATTTGAATCACATCGGGCGTGTCTCGGTAGCCGAATTGGTCAAGGTATTCCCCTATAAGGGAAAGACTGCGGGTTCGAGTCCCGCCCGAGAAGATTTATTTTTCCCTATGTATTCGATTTGTATAGTTAGCATGCTTAATGCTTTAAAATTCATTCAAGATGGGGTTGTTGGCAAAAATCCCCACAGATACTCCGGAGGTGAGATTGCCGGACATAAATCTCTCGCATCCCTACCGACCCAGGGGCCATATCTTTTCGAGCAAGCCACCTTCGGGTGGACTCATAGGCTCGAATATAGGGTGCTATAGGTTGCAAATTCATAAAGCAACACAATCATTTAAAGGTATACCTACTCAAGGACTTGTTGTGCGTGGGAGCAGGTATCGCGTACACAATGTGTATCGGGTATCAATGTGCAGTATAGTCTTGTTAACTTAAAATCTAGGTTCCGGTACAGTGATTTAGCACCTTTGTATCGTTCACTTGATATCCTAGTTGGCACAACGCACTTGTGGGTAACACATGCGTCTTTCAAACGGCCGAACGTTCCCGTAAGTCAATATAGGGCACATCATGATAAGTAAACTTTGGGAAGCCTAATTTACACCGATTTAATGACGACTTCCGACTGACCCCTAAGAAGAGGACCGCTTAATGCTTATTGGTACCTAGCATCCTATCCTAGATGCCAGATGTGTTGCTGCTCCCGACCGAATTAGGTCACAGCAACTGGCTTCTGATTATTGAGAGCTTCGTTGGTTTGCTCCCAGGTGGCTGACGTAGCTTATCTTTGAAGCGCATGTACGGCCACATTGCAATGTATGATTGCAGGTGGCGGGCCTTGAGCTCGTCTCGTTTTGCATCGAACTCTTCTCACAAAAAAACAGTTCAAGGAGGCTCCTTTAACTGTTCTGTGGGATTTAGTGTTACAAAAGCTATAATTATTGATCAAAAAATAAAATGTCATACGCTGTGTTCACGAGTCGTGACGGCTGCTGTAACACATAAATATCTCAAACATGCATAGGTATAATCCGTCACGCTAGTTTTACTCGAGACCAGACCGAGTCGAGCTAGTTGAGTCATAACTCTGACGATATTAAACTTATAATTGCGCGAATATTATCACTATTAGCGCATTTTTAAGGGGCATATAAGCATCCGACTTTGTTTTTAATTAATAACACTAGTGTGCTCACTGCTAGAAAGTGGTTACCGTGGCCTATGGAAATGTATAATACAAGGGGCGTCTCACTTGCGCTTCCCACCCCGTAGAAGGTTACTACGGGGTGTGTGGACAAACTAATGTCTTTCTTGAAGAACCTCATTGTAGTTGCTAAAAAAAACCCACAGCAGGCTCCGGTAGCCTGTCAGGGATCTGGTACATACTATTCTCTAAGTGTTGAGAAGTCAGACGACAGTGGCTGCCCTAAAAGTTGTATTATTCAAACTAAAAAAAAGGAGTGAGCGAACCTTACTCTCCGAGGTGATGTCATTAAACATTTTTCTTGCACACTGTACGATTTTTCGAATATCTCCAAATGCAGTTCAGAATATCTTAAAAAGTTATGGATAGTCCCCTAAGAACGTTATGCTGTAGCGAAGGGTTAAGATGAGCTTACTGCCGTTTCAAAAATACACCTGTATATAGGTATGTCATGCTCGTGAACGGGTACTATTGCGTAGACTGCCCTGGGTCAGCCGGGGTGCGACGGATATGTCGTTGACAACCTCACCTCCGGCCTAGCACCACGACCCTCAGTCGGCATGCGGTTTCTGTCGGTCCGAGTCCGTCTTAACCTCCCCTTCCGGCTCCGGCAGGAGAGGTATACGAGGGGATTTTAGCACGAAAAAAAAAAGGTATTGCGTGTGACTAGCTAGTCTGGAGGAATATTGTTAATAGCCCCCTGTATAATTTATATTATACACGCTGATTTTATAGGCGTTGCGGAGCGAAAGCTTTTAGTTTGGATAGCAAAATTGGTTGGAAGTATTAATTTGGCGAAAAGAGTTGCTTTTTCCGCCGAATTAATACTTCCGGCCCATTTTGTTACAGAGAAAAGATATGCCCAAAAATCTTTCGCTACGAGACGACAATAAAATCATCCGATAGATAATATTAATGTGCGTGTCCTGAACAAATGTTTTCTTTTATTAATTAAACGTCTATTCAGAGTACTTTCTTACAAACACGTCAATATGACTATAATATGAATGTTGACTTATTTATCATACAAAACAAACAGAACAATATGTACAAACAAATAACTCACGCTTGATAATATTAGAAGTTCTTGTGTATTATACCAGGTCATCGTACCTTTGATAGCGAGTAAGCCGATGGCAGGTTGTGTCATGCTCGGGAACGGATGCTTCCTTGAGTGAATGACTGGCCTTGACATCTTGGTCTTACAAGTTTAAAGACTATTATTTAGAAATGATTAGACTAAACACTTTTTTAATTGCTCCACGGCTAGTCAGCTGATGTCTGGTTAGTACGTCATGTTCGTGAACGGATGCTTCTTTACGTGAGTGGCCGACCTTGACATCGCGGCCGTACAAGTTACTTCTTTTTTCAGAGAAAAATTAGATTTTTTAAGTGATCCACAGCAAGTCAGCCGATGTCTCTGCGTCATGCTCTTGAACGTATGCAATTTGGTGTGACTGACCAGCCTTGATATCAAGCTAGCAAACTTTTTACAAAACTAAAGGCGGGTCGAACTCTGACTTAAGATAGGAGACTCTTTTATCCGCCCTTAGCCTCACTTCTTGGACTATTGTACGTGAGACCTCGGATTTTACAGGTATCCCGCTCAGTGCAAATATTTACATAACATAACATAACATAAACTAACGCCTGTATTCCCCGAAGGGGTAGGCAGAGGTGCTAGCACCCACATTTCGCCAGTTTATGTTTAGGTCTATGTGTGCAGCAATTATGCTGAGATGGCGACCATATTTAGATGCGCACGATGGGCATTTGTATTAGAATTTAAGGTTAGATTGTAAGTCATTATATGCATAATTGTGCGTATTGTAAATAAAACATTTTTCTTTCTTTCTTTCTTTCTTATGTTATAGGTGGCGAGCCTATTGCCATTAACCGGGCACTTATAAACCTGCGATAAATACACACATAACTTCGAAAAGCATCGGAAAGTCATTGGTTTGTGCCATGGTAAACCTGGGATCGAACCCGAGACCTCGTCTCAGCAGTCCATTACCCATACCACTAGGCTATTGTCTATTTGCACTGATCTGAGGTGATCCAGGGGAGCACGTTAAGCCGTCGGTACCCGTTGTTCTACGAACATCTATGGCAATTATTATATAGGGGAAATGAGTGAAATGGCCCCACATAGAGGGGCCCCGGCAACGGCGTCCCCACTGGCAGTGGGGCAATACTATTGCGGTTCTGTGACCACGGCCGGTGTAACCTGGTCGAAACGTGAGCATGATCGCGTTAATTTCCGTTATAATTATTTTATAACTTTGGAGGCGACTGTACAGTTACATAATTAAATTTTCATTTCATTTAATCTAATTCAATTACATACATGAATAGGTCTTTCAATTTTCGTTATCAATATTTTCTTTTTTGGACAATAATAACTTTTATTGTTATAGATTTATGATTGTCAAATCAAATTTATTAATTTATTATATAAGTTTGATTTATTTAATAACTGATAAGTGTTAAGTAATCTGTGGTATACCTCTGGATACATATATTTTGGACCTAGTCGCGAGACAAATGAGGGCCTGGCGCGCGCGGATTGTTTTAAAATAATCTATGCTTGGTGAATTTGAGCTCGACCTCCACCGTAGCACCCTGTGATATCCTCAAAAGTTATACAAGAAACGTGTACTGCGCGTTTAGAGCACATTTTAGGTCCAAAAGTTATCATCATCATCATCATATCAGCCACACATAGTCCACTGCTGAACATAGGCCTCTCCCATAGACTTCTAGAATGACCGATCTGAAGCAGCCCGCATCCATCGCTTCCCGGCGACCTTGATGAGGTCATCCTTCCACCTAGCCGTTGGGCGTCCTACACTACGTTTGCCCGTACGCGGTCGTAACCAAAAGTTATATATCAGCAATATTAGTAGCAAACTATGAAGGGGGCGAATGAAAGTAATGGGAATAAAGTCCCACTAGTCCTGTCAACACAACAACTCGACAGGACAGATAAGAATAATCGAACTAATTATGTGCCATCGAACACTGCGGCACCGGGGTGGTAAGCGACACCTAATTAGTAGGTACCAACCACCACCCCGGTGGCAAGCCTAGGGATGGCAGATGGGTATAAAGGTCCGTATTAGGTGGATTACGGAGCCCGGAACCTGTACGTGGAGCACCCTCGGCAATGGAAGTGCCGCCAACCGCCTCTGATGGTCAACAGGGATGGTATCCGAATGGATTTCCGCACGAAAATAAAATAGTTCCGTACTAAATCAAAGATAAAAATAACAGGAGCTGAATTTCTCCAATGAAGTGAAGACTTCCAAAGAAAGAAAGAAAGAAAGAAAGAAAGAAAGAAAAATGGTTTTTATTGCAGACTAATCGCACACATTACAAAATCACAAAGTTCAATTAGGTCATTCATCAACTCGCTAACGTCAAATTTGCTAGCACGCGCGAGTTGGCAGTTTAGAGATAGCCCGTATTCTAGAATGACACTCAGCCTGAAACTCTATTTGTATGAGGACAGATTGTAAGAGAACATATGTATTTGGGACTAATAATAGACAATCGTTTTAACTGGGGAGCCCATATTGAACATGTTTGTAGTAAATTAAGAGCTATACTTAGTAGACTATATATATTAAAATATAAAATGCCATTTAAATGCTTGCGCTTATTGTATCTGGCTTTGGCAGACTCAGTTATTAATTACGGGTTATGTAGCTATGGCCGCACGTACAAAACATATACTGATAAAATATATAAACTGCAGTTAAGGTTGTTAAAAACTATTGTTCCACTAAATATAAAAAATAAATATAAAGATAATTATAACGAACTATTTAAATACTGTGAGGTGCTACCAATTCAATGTAAGGCCAAATTAGCCATCATGAAAGAAGAAATTTTAAATGTAAATCAGCTTAGAACATATACACGAAACAGTAATTTAAGGCAGCTGTCATATGTTAATAAGTATATTATGCCAAAATATAGTAATGTATACGGAACCAGAATTTGTCAATATATACTCTCCGAAATTTTGAATAGCTTACCAGAACAAATGGTGCAAAAATATGTAACAAAGCAACCCTTTATAAAAAGTTTAAAAACCTATTTTTTGAACCACATAGATAATTGTATTGATTGAATGTACTTAAAAATGTTGTAGTATACTTTAGGTATTATTTATGTATTCACATAGGTACTTCCTAATGTCAATAGGCGAACTCCCGCTCGCATAAAAACCCTCGAGGTTTAAGCGGGCGGTTCAAAATGTTTATTCCATATTTTGTTATTATTTGAACAATAAAAAAAAAAAAAAAGTATGTCAAACTATCAATCTGTCCTCGGATAAATCGCGATTCAAGCTGAGTGTCTAGAATAAGGGCCTATAACGTTAAAAATTAGCTCAGTTGGCAGTATAATGACCAGGGTTCGAAGCCGGGAACCTTCAATCGAAAGGCCGGCTCCTAACCACTAAGCTATCGACGCATAACTCAGGCATGATGTGAGCAGCAATATACATTTTGGTGTGTCCACAGAATAAGGCAAGTAATCGTCAATTTCATTAAGACAAGAAACAATATGGTCCATGCATCCAATTAGATTCTTATAAGATGACGCCATTGGTATATTATGCACCAGTTGACTCGCTCGCAAGCTAACGCATTTATTTTGAATAAAAAATACCTAATTTAACATGAATGTATGTCCTCTTCAGTTATTTTTTATAAATTTAGCTCTGTTTTAGTTACGTATAAGTAAATATCACGTTTAAATTTATTAGTTACCAGTACCTTACGAATTAATTATCACTATTACTGCTTACCCTCTTAGATATTTAAATGATTTTATGTATATACAAAAAAATCAATAGAATATTTTTATATTTTACCTACATACATATTCTAAGCTCGTAGGTTGAGAAATAATATTGTCATCATAAAATTTAAAAGAAATGATCTGAATAATAAATAGCTAATATAAAAATACGTTGTATTTCTCATTCAAGGGAACATCAACTGATACAGCTCAAGTTCAACAGGCTATGCGCTTCAAATAAAAATTTATAAAACAAAAGCTACGAAGTAAAACCTGTTTCGCAAAATCACACGATTTCGCGCGGCCGCGGCCGGTGCGCTTAACTCGACTTTTTTTCCAACTTTTTTACACAAATACCACACAATAACACACTAATAATACAAATAAAGTTGTTAAAATAATAATTAATGTATAAACACTCACCTGTAATTAAAACTGACACGAAATATTAATTTTAATTCAGAATTCGGTTTCAAAGTGCTATCACCGGCGCACACTCGTGACTGGCGGACATTAACACTGACAGTACTGCCAACGTGACAGCGAAACTGCCGTTAGGTTGGTGCTAAATGATACCATTATGTAAAAAGTAAATTGCTCCCAAATGTATAATTTTTATTTTCCAAGTAAATATTTTATTAATCTTGGAAGGAGAAAAGCGTGAATACCTACATGTATGTAATTCGGCATCAAAAGTAGACGATTATTTCAAAATTATAAAATGAAAATTTATAATATTATTTTCAATTATATCTAAAAAATGCTAAATATGCTTATAGAGCCCACTAAGCAACTCCACGGCAATTTCAGTTTTCTGAAAAATAAGTTAATTTGCTCAAAGGCTAATTTTCAATCTCTGAAAATGTTCATCTACTTTTGACGCTGATGTTACCTTCATAAGGCTCTGTTAATAAATAAAAGGCTCTTGTTTGGTATAAAATAATTTATTAATTATTAATAGTCTATGTACATGTCATAAACTAACCTTTAAGGTGATAAAAAAATAATAATCATGTAATTAATAAACACATTATATGCATACAGAAACTTACTTATTAATCAATTAAACAACATTGCTTAATTAATTAATAAGTAAATAATATATGGCAACACCTTCCTATATACATATTAGCAAAACTGTTGTCATAATATTGTTTTAATGAATTAATTAAAACGCTTCATATTTCAATAACACAAAAAACATAATTATTCGTAAAATTACAAAATAAACTTAATATTTAGAAAAAAAACCTAATTTTAATGAAGACATGGATAGTTCCTAAGGCCACCAGCCAGTCATTTTACCATTAATGTCAAAATTTATGCTATTTCAGAAAATCGAACATGCCCCAAATGTGATAAAAATTTCGCGTGACGTGATAGGTATATGAACGAGAGGAATATTATTAAGCTTGAGTGCGAGGGAGACAAATAGACATACACTTAATATATAAATTCTTAGTAAAATATTATAATATAAGGAAGGAATAAGACGTAGACGGAGAAAAGATTATGATCAGTGGACGATCAGTGTTGCCAGTAATAAGTTTTTGGTAGTTATACCAATTTTACATTTTTTGAAGTTAAGAAGTTAAGTATTTATTTTAAATTTACTAAACACTGTATTTAGTAAATCTAAAATAAATACTTATTTGACGAACCATAGATTTACTAAACACTAACTGTGTTTAGTAAATCTAAAATAAATACTTATTTGACGAACCAACATGGTTAATCGATTTTAGCCAGATTTTAACATAGATATTCGGGGAAAAGGTATCTTGCAATGGTTTGGGCACGAAACATTGATTGAAGCCTGATCTGTACATTAAACATAAGCATACACCACATTTTCGAACTTAAAAGTTAGCATAATAAATGCTAAAAAAAATTCATTCACATACACCATATGTCAAAATCACATTCTTTAAAAAGTCTTGCTTATCATCGCGCTATTAGAGGTGCAGTATAAGCAGTAGACCTAATTCGATATATTTTTAATACATCACAGCACATTGAGTAGCCGAAGTTTCGTTTTAGGAATAATAATATTCGTTCCCGGTGGAGTAGAATAAGACCACTCGGGCTCTTCCCGTGGGTGTCGTAAAAGACGACTAAGGGATAGGGCTGTTCTCCATCCGACAGTAAACATATAGCCCATAACTAAGTGCCCGCTTGACGGCAATAGGTCCGCCTCCTATTACGTGGGACCGAAAATCATAGTTCGCGACAAATGGGTGATAATACACCTCTGCCCACCCCTTCAGGGATTTACAAGCGTGTGTATATGGATGGATGGAGAATTTTTGGGTCAAATAGTCCCGCAATTTCTTAATTTCTCGAAAAGTTCTGTAAGGTGAACACGCTTAAATGATGCAGGGCTGGCGACTTTATTCTATTAGAGATTTTATTAGATAGAGATTTTATTCTAAAATATCAATACACGATTTTCTTAATGCATCAAACAGTAATGTATACTTGTACAAAACAAACACACGTACATAATTATAAAGTTTACAAATATATTGCTTTTTTATACCATTTAGGTGACAGGTTACATACAGTTACCGGGACCTATACACTTACGCTTGTAAGCACAGAGAGTTTCTGTGCCGTCAGTGTAGAAGATAAAACAGGACAAGCCTTTGGTCTTCCCACTGACAGCACAAACACTATCCAGTGAGCTCTGGCTACCCTACTCACCGCCGGGAACACAACACGAGGTTATTATGGCCGCGGTATTCTGACTTTATATAATATACAACTTATCTTATAAATTGTGTTAAACTTGTTTCCTATATTATAATTTGGTAGTGATTTCGTATGATACAAATATTGTCTGAAACATGTCACACACTTGCATGTAATAAGTGTTGAATACGGAAGGCGGAGGATCGGGTGCTATTGTACTTAACTCCATATGGCATGATAACTATGTTATACAGCCGATTCTATTCCCGCTCAGTGTAAATATTTTACACTTACGGTACGATTGGTCCACCAATTCAAGGTCGCTCAGCGTGCTATGGAAATAGCTATGCTCGGTATATGCCTGAGGGATCGAATCCGGAACGAAGTAATTCGGCAGAGAACTAAAGTTATCGACATAGCTCAACGAATTAGCAAGCTGAAGTGGCAGTAGATTATTACAAAAAGCCTCAGTGGTGTGGTAGTGAACGCGGCCGCTACGCAGGAGGGGCGTGTTCAATCCCCGCTCAGTGCAAATATTTGTATGCATGAATATGAATACTAGCTTTAGTCTGGTCGTGCCTCGGAGAGCACGTTAAGCTGTGGGTCTCGGTTGCCATACGAACATGTATGACAGTCGTTATAGGGGAATTGTGTGAAATGGCCCACATAGAAGGGCTGATCACCCGTCCAGTCAAACGGCGTCCCCACTGGCAGTAGTAGTAGTAGTAGGTCCAAGATACGTGTCCCCAGGTATAAAATTAGCCTAGACTAGACCATCAGATTCAAATTTGAAAATACAGTTAGTGTCAGAACGAACTTGACTAAGTCTCAAAAAGTTCTTAACATCAAGGTATTAAGAGCAAATCAAACTGTTTTATTGATTTAAATTGTATTATCGTCAGATATAAAGATGTGTACCAAACATACCTACTTATTGTAAACAGTCAACGTCATAAATATCTTGACGACGAAGTCTCAAAATGATCTCAAAACTCTCGTATTAATAGCTAATCAAACCACTGTGGCCACCAGGATCCCCTAACGCAGATCAAAATATCCATTGATAAGTTAATTCAAGAAACACAATTGCAGTTTTTAAAAAACGACATAAGTGTAGGTCATTTCTAAGAAATTGTAAAATAAAAAACAGTGTGAAAACATCTTTAAACATATTTTTATTTCAAGGGGATTCTGGTGAACCGACGAGTTCACTGGGATCTCCTGGGGGATCGGGTTAGGGGATCCTGGTGGCCACACTGCAAATACTGTTTTATTGATTTATATGGTATTATTCTCCAAATTAAAGGTGTACCAAATACCAGAACAATCGGTCAACTGGAAGAGGGTCACAAAACTAAATTAAGATCATTTTGAGTACTATGTTCGTCAACATCTTTCTGATGCTGGGTGTACCTATCTTTAGCATCCCGAAACTGATAGTAATACGTTATTGGGAACAGCAGTTAAAGGTCTAAGGTGGCATATTACAGTGAATTGTTGCTATTATGGATTCCAAATATCCCTAGAAACATCTATTATAAAGCGTCGGTAGCTTAGTGGTTAAGGAGTCGGCCTTACGATCGAGAGGTCCCGGGTTCGATCCTGGCCATTACACTACCGACGTGAACCCACTCCTAGCACAAGCAATTTAGCTTAGTTGGAGGGGTTAGAGGGAATATTAGTAACTTCGGTTCTAATATTCTTTAAAAAAAAAAAAACTAATACATTGGGAAAAAGAAGAATCATCTCGGGCGGGACTCGAACCCGTAGTCTTTCCCTTACAGGGGGAATGCCTTGACCAATTCGGCTACCGAGACACGCCCGATGTGATTCAAATTTCCCATCTTATACGTCTTTAAGGCGACGGTGGAGTCATCTACCGATTTTCTTACGAACTATCGAATTCCCCCTGTAAGGGAAAGACTGCGGGTTCGAGTCCCGCCCGAGATGATTCTTCTTTTTCCCTATGTATTCGATTTGTATAGTTAGCATACTTAATGCTGTAAAAAATCATTCAAACATCTATTATAGTAAAAGATTCGCCGAGATATTTACCATGTTTGTTAAAATTTTTGAGGATCCGATATTTCGGCGCTGTTACAAGCGCCATGATCACGGATGCACTGACGACCGCCGAGATAGTTGTTATTTTTTTTTATCTAGGACACGTCAATTTGACTTCACCTCGCCTGATGTTAAGCTAAAGGCAAAGTCTCGGAGAGAGGGTCACCATCGTAAACATGTAACATGTTAACAGTGGTGGCACTCAGCTTGACGGCCTCATTAGATGCCTTTTCACCCCCCGCTTAAAGGACCCGGGACTGTAGGAAGACCGTATATTATTAGGCAGACCGTATAGTCTACCCTCTTCCGCACTCGTTTATGACGCGCTTCGTCCCTACCATTGTCATTCTCACACTGTACTCGAACACGTTCGCGACACACAACATGGTAAATATCCCGGTGTTTTACTATCGATGTGAATGACCATGTCAATCTCAAATCATACATCTATTAAAGTCTCTACCACTTAAGTAAGGTAGCAATCACAACATCATCATCAACTCATCCACAATAATTCCATTTAAAATATCATAGCACAAATGCCGCGAGGTTCCCGGCAGAGTATAATTTAGGCCACTACATCTCTTCCCATGCGGTGTCGTACAAGGCGACTAAGGGATAGGGCTGTTTAACATCAGACAGATATATACAGCCCAGACTCAGTCTCAGATGCATGGTTCGAGTCAACAATAGTGCCTGGAATTCGGAAATATGCTCACCTCATATTACGTGGGACCGAATACAATGATTCATGAAATGTGGGTGTTAATTCACCTCTGCCTGACCCTCCAGGGATAAAGACATGATTATATATATGTATGTAAAATAAAACTTGGCATAAAGGTCTTTTAACCAAGCCATAAATCTTTGTTCGGCCGTGGAGCAACTCAAGGTGTGGCGTGTAGACGAAGGTTAGGCGTAAAGTGGGCAGGCCCTTTTGCCAGCTGTTGGGCCTGGTGAAGACTGGGCGCGATTTGCAGGGGTGTGCGACTGAGGCGCAGTCTGGAACTGCGTCGGACAGGAGTCACGCTGTATTGTACTGACTGGTTCTCGTCTGTGCAGCCGATTGATTTGCGTCTGGAATAGTACAAAAATATTAGGTAATCCATACTTGTGGAGTGTATTTTATTTATGGAATAGGGAGGGAAACGAGCAGACGGATCGCCTGATGGTAAGCGATCACCGCCGCCCATAGACACCCGCAACACCATAGGAGTCACAAGTGCGTTGCCTTTTTCTTATAAAGGACACGTCAATTCGATTTCACCTCACCTAATGTTAGGCTAAAGGCAAAGTCTCGGAAAGAGGGCCACCATCGTAAACATGTACCATGTTAACAATGGTGGCACTCAGCTTGACGGCCTCATCAGATGCCTTCTCACGCCCCGCTTAAAGAACCCGGGACTTCCTTTTAAAAGAGAGTACGTTCATTTCTTGAAGATTTGCAGGTCATATTTATAAAGGTGTATGTGAGTTTTACTTGCTGGCTGATATTACATGTAACAGAAATGACGCGCCAGTTAAGGAACCCCAAACCACACACGTTAGCTTTGTCAGCAAATAAACTTCTAGAACATTCGATGCACATCGGCAGTTCCATGTAGGTCTAGCGTCGTTTTGTTAAATGCCGAATAATCAGTAAAACTAGTATATAAGATCAATATTTTGTCAATAGAATTAATTACTGTTTTATCTTAATAATAAGCTGTTACTCTGTCACTTGAAATAAAGTATTTTTTTAAATAACTTCAGTGTCGGTCACTTTATTCGCCCCACACATTCATTTATCTATGTAATAGAGTTGATTGTTTCGTGAACCATTGACATGTATAATAATTTCCTGAGGAGGGCCAGACCGTAAGGGATGGCCCTGGGTCAGCCGGGGTGCGAGGGATATGTCTATGACAACCTCACCTCCGGCCTAGCACCAAGACCCACAGTCGGCGTGCGGTTTTAGTCGGTTCGAGTCCGACATAACCTCCCCTTCCGGTTCCGGCAGGGGGGTATCCGAGGGGATTTCCGCACGAAAAAAAAAAAAGACATGTATAATAATAATAATAATTATCGATTAATATCCATACTAATAATTATAAATGGGAAACTAACTCTGTCTGTCCGTATGTTACGCTTTCACGCCTAAACCACTGAACCGATTTTGATGTAATTTGGTATAGGGGTAGATTAGACCATCAGAAAGGACATAGGCTATGTTTAATCGAGATACCCGACATCCACGCGGACGGAGCCGTGGGCAAATCTAGTTACTATTATTCCCTCTAACCCAACAACTAAGGTAAATTGCTTGTGTTAGGAGTGAGTTCACATTGATAGTGTAATGGATAGGATTCGAACCCGGGACCTCTCGATCGTAAGCCCGATTCCATAACCATTAAACTACCGATGCTTTCATGAAGTCACATTAATGAGACCGCATAAAAAGGTCATTCACCTCTGACTGTAAATATCTAGTAATATTAGACAAAAATCTAGACAAAATCTTTGTAGATGGGGAATGCGAGACCCGGGCTTAATTGCATGTGACTGCGGTGCCCCCGTGCAGTTCATGGCTCCATGGCGCATTTGGTCTCGTGTCCCTTATGTCCTACTTCATGCACTAAAGACGACCTAAATAAAGCCACTGACAGCGCGATTAAGATGGCAGAATTTTATTCCTGAATAGTGTAGTCATTTATAAGTGAATCGTTGTCACGAAAAGAAGAAGAAGGTAAAAATACTTACAACTTAGCTTGCTGTACAGCAAACCGAATGATAGTGCTTTTAAATACGTTTTTCACGTCGACAAGTTTAGGGTTCACCGGGTGAGCAGTTTTGGTGCTGTTGGGGCTGATCTTGAGCTGCATAAACTTGTCCAGGAGCTGGTCTAGAGATGCATCTGCTACAGATTGCTGGAAAGAGTGGAAAGAAGGAATAGAAATTACTTCATTGCTAAAAAGTATCAGCAGCTAACTGTGACAGGTAGGACTGCGTCAAATATTTGTCTGTAAACTGGCAGGTTACCCAGGTTTGTATTTATCCTAGGCCCAAAAAGACCATGGCATCTGCGAGGGATGTGGCATAATCCATGAAATAATAAATAAAAGTTTTCGTTTTCGTTTCGTGAAGGAGACGGCGGAACGGGAGAGGCGGCGGGAGCGAGCGAGACTCGCGAACCGCACCGCCCGCACGCGCAGGTAACTCGGGCGTCGGAGGGCACTGACTGACCTCCGTCCCCCATGAGCGCGGGCCTGGGGGTGACGGGTGGAGCCGCCTGTCACCCCAGCAGAAGCAGGCCACGGCGACGGCGGCGCGCTGAGAAGCGCGCCTCCCCATTCCAGGGGCGAGTCGGGGACACCGTTGTCCCCCCTCCCGAGGAGGGCTAGACCGTAAGGGATGGCCCTGGGTCAGCCGGGGTGTGAGGAATATGTCGATGACAACCTCACTTACGGCCTACCACCACGACCCACAGTCGGCGTTTGGGGTGCGGCCGCCTCCTTCTGCGAGCAAGTAATGCTCGAGAAGGAGGCGGCCGGTCGGGTCCGGACTAGACTCCGGGCCCGGGAAGCCCGCGCAGAGCGAAGGCGAACCGGACGTCGGAGGTCGCAGAACGGACACTGTGGTCCCCACAACCCGAAGGGGGCCATCTCGAAAGAGATGGTCCTGGATCTGCCGGGGTGCGAAAGATATGCTTTTGGCAATCTCACCTCCGGCAACCAAGGACCCAAGACGGCGTGCGTTTTAGTCGGTTCGAGTCCGACATAACCACCTCCACTGGCTCCGTGGGGCATTCCAGCAACATTCACCTCCTTATGACCAGATGAAATTAGCTCAGACCTCAAATGTCCCAATTTCCACCCAAAAGCATATCCCAAATCCCAATACATGAAGATATTTAGTAACTCACCTCAGTCCCTTTAGCGATGGCCTCCTCCCAGCACTGCACTGAAGCGGGAAGATCTCCTCTCGTCTCTTCTAGCGCAGCCCGACATTCCCAGTAGGCGCCAGACTGCAGTGTGGATGGGAACCGTTCCCGGATAGCACGCAGCCAGCGCGCGCATTGGGTCCACTCATAGCCCTAGATAGGATAGTTGTATGATGAGACTATTGACAGCCCCTGTGGCATAGCGGTAGTAAACGCAGCCGCTACACAGGACGCGTGGGTTCGATCCCCGCTCAGTGCAAATATTTTTATGCATGAATATGAGTATTTGCATTGGTCTAGTCGTGGCTTGGAGAGCATGCTAAGCTGTCGGTTCCGGTTGCCATACGAATGTGTATGACTGTCGTTATAGGGGAAATAGGTGAAAGAGCCCACACTGATTAGCTGTTCACCTGTCTGGTCAAATGATGTCCCCACTGGCAGTATTAGTAGTAGTAGCGCGGAGGCGCGCACTTTAAGATAACAATCTAATATAAACTTTAACTACCTTGAAATAGGGTCAAAGGTACAATCGCACGCGTGCTCTTAAAGGCGCTCCGGGCGCTGCATGCGAAGTTATCTACAATTTTAACCTTATATCAAGGTGTTAAAGTTTATATTCAATTGTTGTCTTAACTTGCACACCGCCACGCTTCCCCCGGTCTGCGCTGGACCTAACTCTTCAGAAGATTAGCAAGTCAAAAAAAAAAATTACTGCAATGGCTACTAAACTAATAATTAAACATTAAATTTAATAATCAACACCACTATAAAAGAAAATAATTAGGTACAATTACCTCTTTCAGCAACTCTGTCAGATTATTCAATGCTCCAATCACCAATTCATCACTATCATTCCTATCACTGCAAGTCGTTACAGTATTCTGCGATTCGTTAAAATCAACGCTATCACTCACAATGCTAGCGGATCTCCACTTATTATTCGTCACAGCTTGTTCTTTATCACCATTTTGTACGTTCATCACATCACTGTAAGAATCATCATCGGAATCCGATTCAACAGCAATATTTTCTTTATTTTCATCATCATCGTCAAATTTGTTGTCAAATTGTGACTTTCGTGGCAAGTGGCATAAACCAAAACATTGCAAATGAGGATATAGGTTCAGAGATTTTCCTCGTTTTTGAAGCCATTCCTTCAATCGTGTCTGTAGTTCTTCTTGTGTGGGAGTATTGTAGTTGAACGATGGCGTCTTGAATGTTACCTTCTTCCGTTCACTCTTGATAGCAGAAACTACTTCTTTTTGGACAGATTCGTCTTCGTTTATATGTTTTAGGTGACTTTTATTCAATTTATCACCGATAGAACCCCATGAGTGTATACAATTACTTAATTCACTCTTACTAATATGTTTTAAATGGACTGCCGATATTGATCTGCGTACCGGAACTTGGACTTTCGGTTTAGTGTCAAATACCGTGTGACGTTTGTTAAGAATTAATCCTGTAGTATTCATTACCTTTTTCAAGTAATTTGGATCTGTTTTCAGTTTTTCTACAGTTTTAGAATGAGCATCTTGAGTAATTTTAGGCTTGTATAGACGTTCAAATACAGACACGTTAGATGTTGTAGTCGATTTTGGATGTGATTTTTCGGTTAAATGATTTATCGGAGCAATTGATTTCCTAAGAATACTAGTAGTTTTAGTAGTAGCTTTCAATTGTGAAGGAAAATGTATAGAATTATTTTTGTTAGGTTTTGCTATGTTTGAAGGTTTCTCTACCATACTTTTTCTATTATTTATAGACTTCTGTGATGCATCTTGTACAGAAGTAGTCTTAACAACGGTTTTGATTTTGGTAGCGTCTTTTAGCAGCGATGGAGCTTGTACAGAAATATTTTTTGTCAATTTTGCGATATTAGAAGGCGCAATACTCTTTCTATTGTTGGTAAAATCTTTATGCTGTGAAGGACCCTGTACAGAAGTACTTTTTATGAGTTTGGTATCTGTTTTATTTTTCGTCAAATTTATGGGTTGTAATTTAGGACCAGGTGCGGACATAGGTCTTTTGGTTGCCCCGTTTACCGTGGAACTGTTCTTAACTGCTGATAAAGGTGGCTTTTGATTGTTAGTTGCTTGAGCGGTAACATTATGTTTTGTTTCTGTGTTGTATTTCTTGAGATTTAGCTCTCGCAACTGAAAAAATAATTATTGTTTAAATGAAATTTTATAGAATTTATTATACTAACTATACAATTTAATTACATCTGGAAAAATGAATTATTCAGGTAGGGTTTGAACCCCCTTCCAAGATTCCAATGTAAGGGACTCTTGAATGAATTGATGATAAAAATTAACATGAAAAAAAAAACATTTTTATCTCTTGTCTTTCTTATTATTAACATTATGTTAAAAAAGCCAGGTACCTATGTTAATTGTTTATTAACAAAATTAATTAAATTAGGTCAAAATATTGAGGGATGTAAAATGTTATTGTGAACCATTATGATTTTGGAAAATAACAGAAAATAACATGTGTTGTTTGTAGGTACATTTCAGGTATAGACAATAGGTGGCCTTATCGCACAGTGGCAATCTCTTACAGGCAACCTTTGGATGGAGAAAGAGATATAACAGGTCTAAAACACTAGCTTTCATAAAGTGCAGCCTGTAAATAGTGTTTATTATATTATTAACGTGTATAATAGTGTAGATTTATAATAATATATACAAAAATAAACACTAAATAACGGTTACAAGTAGCTCATTGAGTAGCGATGAAATAGTTTGTTTTGATGTTAGATATTAAATAGCTTACCTTTTCAATTCGCGCTTTTTCTCTAGCCAATCTCTCTTCCCTTAATTTATTTAATCTTTCTTTAATAGCTTCCATCTTATAAGAATAAAATGAAACACCGCCAAAACAAATTCAACTGAAGAAAATGCTGTCAAACAAGCGGTTGAAAATTTGAACTTCGCTTTGATTTGATAATCGGTGAAAAGTGTTGCTGCTTAAGAAATTTGAAACTCCCAGGCGTGGTCAGAAAATAAATGCTCTAATGAATAGAAATGAAATAAAACAAATAATTTCTTAGAATAAACTAAAAACAATAACTTTTTGTTTTAATATAATATTTATAAATTATTATATAAATCGTTTCAAATCGTTTAGTAAATACGAAGAGGAGAAGCATGTGTTGTGGATTGTGGAGGAATTCCACGACGCATTTAATACTTTTTTATACCACGTAGGTGGCAGACAAGCACACGGCCCACCTGATGGAAAGTGGTTACTGTGGCCTAGGTCCTATTTAGTTTTAAATTTTATGTATATAATAGTTTATTTTATTTTAGTAGTTCAAAACTAAAACATTTGTTTTCAATAAAAAAATAGTTCTTTATTTATAGTTTTATTGTAATTTGTATGTTCCATGCAAATAAAATAATCACTATATTCTGATATGAATGAAATATTAATGTAACTAAAATGAAGTAAGTGCTCTTATGTTATGAATAAAGCACATGCTTTAAGAATATTTCGAATGATCGAGGGGACTAGACAGTTGAAAAAAACACCTTCCACGATGAGAGTTCAATTTCACATGCTGTAAATTTGGCGACAACATGTTGTCGAGCACAAAACAAAGTTTTAAAGTTCGTTAAACAAGGCCCTAAGCGCGATAAAAGCCCCACCAAATAGTTAGGAAGTTACTACAATGGCAACAATTCCGAAGACACATAATACCAACATTACCAAAAATATCTAGGCTTGCCCATAGACATAGTAATAATAACAGTCTTAAAGCTAACTACGAAAGTCATTCATTAAATCAAATCAAGATTCATGCCAACCGCCATGATGTGTTCCCTCGTAGTATGCTACTACGAGGGAACACATTCTGATTGGTCAAATCAAGATCAAATGAAATCGCTAATGTTGAATTATTAAGATATTTTCTCCAATATTTAAAAAACGATGTCATCCATACTAATATTAAATGCGAAAGTAACTCTGTCTGTCTTTCTGTTTGTCTGTCTGTAAGTTACGCTTTCACGCCTAAACCACTGAACCGATTTTGATGAAATTTGGTATAAGGGTAGATTAGACCTTGAGAAAGGACATAGGCTATGTTTGGTCGCGATAACCGACATCCACGCGGGCGGAGCCGCGGGAAAAAGCTAGTCTACCATAAATCCAATGATCTGTAATGTACTTTTATTATTCTGTCGTATTATAACAGTACTGACTGATATTATTGATGAATAGATACTACATCTTAAAACTCCAGTCATCACAAGCAATGTCTGACAGAAAGCCCGCAACATGAGAATGCAAATCGGAATCCACTTGGACATCATTACCTATGTAATTTTCTTTGATTTTTTTTAAATAAGTCCTTTTAATATCGATAAGTAGGTAGTTATTGACAGTTTAATGATTCTCTACATTGGCCGCCATCTTCGTTTCACCCCATTCATGAAATCCAAGTTTTTTTTTTGGAAGAATATTAGAACCGAAGTTACTACTATTCCCTCTAAACCCTCCAACTAAGCTAAATTGCTTGTGCTAGGAGTGGGTTCACGGCGGTAGTGTAAAGGCCAGGATTCGAACCCGGGACCTCTCGATCGTAAGGCCGACTCCTTAACCACTAAGCTACCGACGCTTGTTTAGGTATAGGTATATACAGATTTTCCCGTAGGTATATCATTTCTTTTAAACTCAATGGGTTTGCCATTGCATAGGTCAAGTTAAACATTATTGCTGTTTTTTAGAAAGGCTTAATAATTATAATAGATGATATAGTATTTCAAATAATTAAGCATTTTTATCAGAACTGCTGCTCTGCAGCTCTGCCAAGTGAGCTAAAGGTTGGTTTCATTTTGTTAGCAGCAATGGAACATGTTTTACTTACAGATATATAATTATTGTAACAGATTTGAAGCCACTACAAAATTCATTCATAAAATCACATCACCATTCATCCCAACCGCCATGTTTTGTTCTATCGTAACAGCCATGTAGTACTTATTACCTGATTGGTAAAATCAAGATCATTTGACGAATCAGATCACTGGATTCTCTACAAGGCCACCATCTTCCTTTCTTTTCATTCATGAAATCCAAGTTTAGGTATACAGAATTTTTCGTAGGTATGCCGTCTCTACGACTACTTTATATACTCTAAGGTTTTACTCATCTGTCTCGTGTCTGCTTGTCAGCAACGTCAGACGCAGTCATAATTTTCGTAATTTTCATTCAGTGTCCGAGAAGCGGCTGGATGTCGGTGTGACAGCTTTTGTGACAACCGTGGATAATTTTCTCAATTCGTGCCTTGTGTAAAATAAATTGTGTTAATATTTAGTGCTTAGTTTAGATTAATTTATATAAAATTTTAATTGTTACCATACGTGTGAAATTAGTGCTGTGCCTGTGTTATAGGATATAATCGATCAGCTGTTTGAAACAGCTGATTTTACGAGACATTCAAAAATTTTGGTGAGTATATTTACAGAATAATATTTATTAATAATAATAACCGTAAGATTGTTTAACACTATATATCTTTAAATATTCATTCCATTTTGTTAGAATAAAAAAACACAGGTTAGTTTTTGATTTCGAAAGTTATTTTGTCAGATTGGCATCACATTGCACAACTTTTTTCCCACACCGCATAAAAGGTACCTAACGTAATCTAAATAATTGAATCATAATTTTAATTACAGAAATGAATCATTTTTATTTAAGTAGTTTAATAAATTTTGTTTAAAAAAAATGTGTGTGTAGGTATTGCTCCTCGGGCATCACCTCACCGGAGACCTAATATATTGTTTATTAGTGGCTACTTTTTTGACCTTTACTAGACCGTTTGCCGTGCGTTTTAACCTCCCAACCCCGAAAGGAATACGCAGAGCTTCATCCATTATTTAGCAGGTGAGGTTGACTAAACTCCGTAGGTGTTGCTCCTGTGCTAGATTTTTAATACATTAAAAAAACTAAATCTAGTGATCAATTTGATACCTTTTTTCTTCCCACGGGTACCCCCGCCGTCTTCGTTCTATTATGTCGACTATTTTAAGTATACTCTAAGCATATGTCGGATTTGAACTAACTAAAACCGCACGCCATCGCGGGTCTCAAATTCCGGGATGTGAGGTACCGCATGGCATTTCCTTGGCTGACCTCGCCGCCATCTTGCTCCAGAAAGAGTGAGCATCGCCGACCTAGTCTGCTTCTGCTAGCTAGCGTGACAGGCGGTTCCGCTCATCAACCCCAAACTTCAGACCACGGTCCACAATGCGCGTCTGCTGCGTGGACCGCAGCGTGCAATGGCCAGCAGGGCCATTAGGGGGTACCGCACGATATCCTTCGAGGCGGCGAGTCTCCTTGCCGGATCCCTACCGTGGAACCTGGATGCGAGAGCCCTTTCGTTGCTATATCGGTATCGTAAGGAGGCGCGGGAGCAGGGACGGGAACCCGAGCCCGAAGAAATTCGGGCCGTGAGGTCTCAGCTCCACAGGGACATGGTAGCGGAATGGGAGCTACGACTTGGGTGACCAAGCGCAGGGCACGCCGTAATAGCGGCGGTAAGACCCATCATGGAGGAGTGGCTAGAGAGGCCACACGGCAGCCTCTCGTACCGGCTGACGCAGGTGATTACCGGACACGGGTGTTTCGGGAGTTACCTGTGTCGGATCCGGAAGGAGCCAACGTCCGAGTGCCATCACTGTGATGCGAGCGAGGACACAGAGCTGCACACGCTGACCGAGTGCCCGGCGTGGGACACGCCGAGGCGGGTCCTAGTGGCGGCTCTAGGGGTGGGAGTCCTCACACTCGTGACATTGCTCACAGCGATGGTACGATGCGCAAACGCTTGGGGTGCGGCCGCCTCCTTCTGCGAGCAAGTAATGCTCGAGAAGGAGGCGGCCGGTCGGGTCCGGACCAGACTCCGGGCCCGGGAAGCCCGTGCAGAGCGAAGGCGAACCGGACGTCGGAGGTCGCAGAACGACCTCCGTCCTCCATGAGCGCTGGCCTGGGGGTGACCGGTGGAGCCGCCTGTCACCCTAGCAGAAGCAGGCCGCGGTGGCGGCGCAAACTGCGCCTCCCCGTAACCGGGGCTAGATGGGGACATTTTGGTCCCCACAACCCGAAGGGGGCCATCTCGAAAGAGATGGTCCTGGGTCTGCCAGGGTGCGAGAGATATGCTTTTGGCAATCTCACCTCCGGCAGCCAAGGACCCAAGACGGCGTGCCTTTTAGTCGGTTCGAGTCCGACATAACCGCCTCCACCGGCTCCGTGGAGGTGGTATCCGTGGGGATTTTTCGCACGATAAAAAAAAAAAAAAAAAAAAAAAAAAAACCCCAAACTTCAGACCTGCGCTCATGTAGAGCCGAGGTCGTTAAACGACCTCCGACTTTGTCGCCTCTGCGATCAACCTGCTCACCTGGTTCATAGAAGTTGATACTGATAATACTCTTAGGATGAGGAAGTTCGATCATAGTCATGTCAGAATCGTCCCATGTTTGACTGCCTTTTTGCAAGGTGGCTGCCAGGTACCCTGTACGCCAACTTGATCCCTTCGTCCCCTTCGACTCGCTGCAAAGACGCGTGCTGAGCATACTCAGACAGCCTGGTACTTGTCTTTTTTGTGTGGAAATCGAAACCCTCGAATATTCCATCGCCGCGTAGCCATTATGTCGGACTACAAACTACCTCATAGTTTATAAGTTCGACACTTCACGCGGAAAACTTACTTTTGCCGACGTTTCGGGTGCGTTACAGCACCTGTGGTCACGACTTGACAGTCAAGTCAAGTCGTCTCATACGACTTTGAAGCGTAGGATATGTTCTAGCTAGAACATCACAAGCAGAAGCTGCGTGTTAAGGCAATGAATATGTCGCAGGACAGCACACTAGCGTAATCAGCCGTTCAATTGGCGATCGATGTGCGGAGTTACGAGATTATTTGGGTCTGAAGCAGGTCGTCCCATTCGCAACTCTCATTCTCAACACGTTCCATTTGTAGCTTGTCCCATTCTCAACTTGTCCCGTTCTTAACTTGTCCCGGCGTTCTCAACTCGTCCTATTCGCAACTCATCTTATTCGCAGCTCGTCCCATAAATATATTTTACACATCGATAAAGATTACCAGGATAATGACCCATTAATACCATTCACTAGAAACGAACGTGACACGTGAACGTTGTGTTTAACTCATCATTTCACTAGAAACGAGAGTCTTCATGACCGGGATCAAATCAAATCTTTCTTTCTCAAAGTCAAAGTAATTTATTCTCAATCTTGAACAATAAAATTGTTCGTTAATTGACGTCAATTTTAATTCTCTTGAATCTAAGTTTACCACCGCTTCCAAGGCGCGCTGGTGGAGAAGAAATGGCGCAACAAACTCCACTGCGGCATTTTTTAGACGTCATTTTATAATAGTTATGTGGACGAATGTCATTCATTCAGTCCATCATTTGACTGCGCCCTGCTGCATTATATACCTCGGGAGGGACACACATCTTTCGAGAGACAAACGAGGACCTGGCGCGTAGGGATTGTTTTGTAGGTACCTATGCTCCCCCGAGGAGGGCCAGACCGTAAGGGATGGCCTGGGTCAGCCGGGGTGCGAGGGATATGTCGAAGACAACCTCACCTCCGGGCTTTTTTTTTTTTTTTTTTTTTCGTGCGGTAATCCCCTCGGATACCCCCCCTGCCGGAGCCGGAAGGGGAGGTTATGTCGGACTCGAACCGACTAAAACCGCACGCCGACTGTGGGTCTTGGTGCTAGGCCGGAGGTGAGGTTGTCAAAGACATATCCCTCGCACCCCGGCTGACCCAGGGCCATCCCTTACGGTCTGGCCCTCCTCAGGAGGGGGGACAACGGTGTCCCCAACTCGCCCCCGGAATGGGGAGGCGCGCTGTTCAGCGCGCCGCCGCCGTGGCCTGCTTCTGCTGGGGTGACAGGCGGCTCCACCCGTCACCCCCAGGCCCGCGCTCATGGGGGACGGAGGTCAGTCAGTGCCCTCCGACGCCCGAGTTGCCTGCGCGCGCGGGCGGATCCGCGAGTCTTTCTCGCTCGCGCCGCCTCTCCCGCTCCGCCGTCTCCTTCACGACCATTACCTGCTCGCTGAAGGAGACGCCGGCCGCCCACGCGTCCGCGCAGCGGACCATTGCTGTGAGCAGGGTGGCGAGGGTGAGAACTCTCACTCCCAGGGCCGCCACTAGCTCCCGCCTCGGTTCAGCCCATGCCGGGCACTCGGTGAGCGTGTGCAGCCCCGTGTCCTCGCTCGCGTCGCAGTGATAACCTCACCTCCGGCCTAGCACCACGACACTCAGTCGGCGTACGGTTTTAGTTGGTTCGTGTCCGACATAACCTTCCGTTCCGGCTCGGCGGGGGAGGTATTCGTGGGATTTCCGCACGAAGAAAAAAGTATCTATGCTCCGTGAATGAGCTTGTTCGCTGCCGTTACACCATGTGCTATCCTCAAAAGATGATACATTAAGAAACGTGTATTGCGCATATAGACAACATTTTGGGCATATTTTAGGTTCAAGATATGTTAGTCCCGACTTCCCGAGGTTCTTTTTTTAAAGAGCACGTCGCTTTGACTTCACCTCGCCTGATGGTAAACTAAAGGCAAAGTCTCGGTAAGAGGGTCACCATCGTAAACATGTACCTACCATGTTTAACAGTGGTGGCACTCAGCTTGACGGCCTTATCAGATGCATTTTCACGCCCCGCTTAAAGGACCCAGGACTGTAGAAATAATATAATATAATAATAATTCACAACATTCTACACAACGCTATCTAGACCCATGGTAAGCTTTTATAGCTTGTGTTACGGAATCTAGAATGCGGATAAACATACTTATATACTTTTTTTTTGTAAATACATACATATTATACATAGAAACAAGGAAGAAGGAAACACGTAATTTGGCAGAGAGTTCCAGGTCTTAATGGTGCGGCATAGGAATGAGTCACTGAAACGCTTGGTTCTAGCAGGTATATTCTGCACCGTATACGGATGGCATCTTAGGGGGCATCGGAGGTAAAAAACAACTATGGTGTAGTCTAGAAGATTTCAGTCAGATGCTGACGATGAGATGTGCAAAGTGCCTTTTATGAATATGAGTAGATCATGGAGAAGGAAATGATAGCGGAGTTGTTGCAAGGCAATCGAGTCGCGTGCCATCCAAACGTCAAATGGACTCATTCGGTAGGAACGTTATACCTATGACATCCTTCGACTTTTGACACCCCGCGCGTCTCTTCCCACCCGCATTTGGCGACGCGTTTTTATTAGGAGAAATATCAATGGGGCATCTCCGTTACTTATTCATATTCTGTCCTCCGTGGAGTAGATTTATTATTATGAAACATTGTATACAGTCTGCAGGAAAGACACGTAGTTACCTAATTAGCGAATTGAATTGGTTTTTTGCCAATTTTAAAACTAAAATGTCTGTTTCTAAGAAAGACATACAATGTAGGTAAGTAGTATGGTAATTACGTGTGAACTATTTTTTAGTTAAGTACCTGCATAATATCTCGAGACGTCATATTTTACTCATAGTACTTTAAACTTAAAGCCAACTAGTTGCCCCGGCGAACTTCGTACCGTCAATTTTTTTTCGCCCGCGTGACTTCAAATCCCCTTCCCGCTGCACCCTCTACTATATTATGCATGTATTATACATCTACACCTTCCTCTTGAATTACTCTATCTATGAAAAGAAACCTCATTAAAATACGTAGCGTAGTTTTAAAGATATAAGCATACATAGAGACAGACGTCTATTTAAAACAGATCAGTACTTCCTGAGATTTCTGGTGAAACGTAAGGCAGCGCCAACAAAAGACACATCGGGCGTGTTTCGGTAGCCGAGTTGGTCAAGGCATTCCCCCTGTAAGCGAAAGATCGCGGGTTCGAGTCCCGCCCGAGAAGTTTAATTTTTCTCTATGTATTCGATTTGTATAGTTAGCATACATACACCATTTAGAAATCATTATTGTAAATCTATCTATGCCCGGAAATTCATCAATTTTTATATTGATTCTGTGGTTGTCACCCAGACGACAAAGTTTAAGATCAAGGTTGAGTAAGGCATACAAAAACTTGGTGTGCTCAACAGAGCGAAGCGTTATTTAACTGTTGAGCAAATAATCAAGTGTTATAAACTTATAACATATTATCATTCACAATTTTATGACAGCATTGTTGAGTAGGTAATGCCTGCGGCTCCGCCCGTGTGAATGTCGATCATCACGACCAAAGTTATAGATTTTTTGATCGTATAGCTCGATTCACATATCTTGGATCTAAAATGTGCTCTATAGCCTAAGTACACGTTTCTTGGATGTGTTTTGAAGATATCACGGTTTTTTTTTACCGTGTGATAAATACCACCCCCACGGAGCCGGTGGAGGTGGTTATGTCGGACTCGAACCGACTAAAACGCACGCCGTCTTGGGTCCTTGGTTGCCGGAGGTGAGATTGCCAGATATCACGGGATGCTACTGCGTTGGACGAGATCAAATTCACGAAACATAAATTATTACCAAACCATATGCGTGTGCCATCCAGGACCTTTTATATTTTGCGATTTAGTTCCATGATAAATAAGTAAATCGAGCTGTATCCAGATAAAGATAGAGCTCCATTGTTTTTACCCGACTACGGTGAAGCCAAATGGAAGGTTATGATTTTGACAGGCTATGTATGTATGTATGTATGTTCATTTTTTGTGCCCTCATAGCTCCTCAGCTACTTATTAGAACTGGACAAATAAGGTATAGTTACAAGCGGCTTGATCTTCCGATGGTTACAGGCTATATGACGTGTCACTCACACTCAATCTTGTGTGGCGCCCTCTAGCGCTCATAAGGTACTGTGTTAAAAAATAAATTTGAGATAAATATGCCGTGTTTGGTATCAAATGAAAGGGCTTAATAACCACATTTCAAATATGTATAAATTATTAGCTTTACCTTGCCCAAAAATAATATAAATAAAAAATAAAGTTTAAAACTAAAACCCGACTACCGGAAAATCACGCTTAAAAAGGAACAAACAAGAAAATATCAAGGATAGCCGTGGTCGTATGTCACTTTTCCCTAGAATAAATTGTTTCGTTAGAGCAAGTGGCATACGACCACGGCTATCCTTGATATTTTCTTGTTTGTTACTTTTTAAAGCGTGATTTTTCGGTAGTCGGGTTTTAGTTTTATAATTACCCGACTGCCGAAGAAAGGAGGGTAATGTTTTTCGAGACTATGTACCTATGTATGTATGTATGTCCATATAACTATTTGGCACGGCCCACAGCCTGCCATCAAACTTGTTTCGACCTTTTCAGTGGCAGTCGGGTTTTTTTATATTTTTATCATTTCTAGTCATTATTACTGCTAATATAACTGTGTTGTCGAATAAAGCCGTAATAAGTATATGAGTGCCATAAACAACATCTGTTCTGTCTGTTCAATTGAACCTGTCACCCAGGCTCGCATCAATTGTACGAACATTAATTGAGATATGCGGAATATTCCAGCCAAAGGCCCTCTGGGTCTGCCGGGGTGCGAGAGATATGCTTTTGGCAATCTCACCTCCGGCAACCAAGGACCCTAGATGGCGTGCGTTTTAGTCGGTTCGAGTCCGACATAACCACCTCCACCGGCTCCGTGGGGATTTATCGCATGATAAAAGCCAAAGGCCCTCTAATCCCATAGTAAATTAAAATTATTTCCACGTAAATACATACTTACCTACATTCTCAGACAAAAAGGAATCTATACTAATATTACAAATGCGACAGTGTCTGTTTGTCTGTATGTTACGCTTTCACGCCTAAACCACTGAACCGATTTTGATGAAATTTGGTATAGGGGTAGATTAGACCATGAGAAAGGATATAGGCTATGTTTGATCTCGATAACCGATATCCACGCGGGCGGAGCCGCGGGCAAAAGCTAGTATCATACTAAAAACATATCGCAATAGCACAAGTGGTAATTATCGACCGATTATAACACGCCTGTGTGTTTGAGGTTTTGTCGTCAAGTCTATATTTGTATGGAAATTAAGTTTCTCCTACAAACGAACTTCACCTTGAAATCCTAATATTTTGATGGCTAAGGTCAGACGGAACAGTCTTTGCGTGACTAAATACAAAACACGAATGAAACAAACAATTGTTTGCTAGTCGGTCACGCAAAAACGGCTGTACGGATTTAGCTGAAATTTTGCACACAGGCAAAGTATCTTTGAGGATTTCCGCACTATAAAAAATAAAATTTGTCAATATAGGCACATAGGCTATTTTTTAATTTCGAGAATAGTAAATAAATATTATCATGAAATATAAGATACGGTATTAACAAAAAAAATTTCATACTTTGACTGCATTTTTATCTATTTGACTTGATTTATCTCGGAAACGGCTGGTCTGGTTTTGACAGAGCCTTCACAGGTAAACTGATGTAATGAGACGTAATTTATACCAATGTTATATTTAGAAATGTATTACGGTTTATGCGCAAAATAGTTAAAACTCAGATCTGAATTTACGCGGCCGAAATCGCGCGTCTATGAATAAATAAATGCTAGTGCAATTTTATAACTCGGAATGCAATGCTTGTATTGTATTTTATATTTATTAGGTACAATAATAGAACAAGGTTAAATCCCTACTAATATTATAAATGCGAAATTCACTCTCTCTGTCTGTCTGTATACTTATTACGCTTTCACGTCTAAACCACTGAACGGATTTTGATGAAATTTGGTATAGGGGTAGATTAGACCATGAGAAAGGACATAGGCGCGGGCAAATGCTAGTACATCATAATATTTCGTAATATTGTTTTTTATTTTATGAGACGTTTCCACTTCTGTTGCTGACTATACGATTTAATATTACCAATCAACTGAGCACTGGAGAAATCGAATACTTACCGACTGGTTGTATCTCTGTTAGTGATTACTGATTACAATGATTACTGAGTCGTGCGTCATCATCATTTTAATCTTAGCGTCACTTTCCAGTCCCATCCAAAGCTTTCACCTTGGTTGGAGTCTGGAGTCCACTTTTTCTATTGTCGGTTAGATAATTTATTTTAACTATAGGATAATACCCAATTGGCAGCCAAAATTGTAGCAGCCAAATTCGGCAGCCAATATTGGCAACAATAGCGTTGGTAGCTTAGTGGTTAAGGACGGCCTCACGATCGAGAGGTCCCGGGTTAGAATCCTGGCTATTACACTACCGACGTGAGCTCACTCTTAGCACAACCACTTTTGATTAGTTAGAGGGGTTAGGTTAGAGGGTATATTAGTAATTTCGGTTGCTAATATTCTTTAAAAAAAGAAATATAGCACGCAAACACACCGAGGCGGGAGCCAGCAGCTGGGAGTGAGAGTTCTCACCCTCGCCACCCTACTCACGGCGATGGTGCGCTGTGCGGACACGTGGGCGGCCGGCGTCTCCTTCTGCGAGCAAGTAATGGTCGTGAAGGACACGGCGGAACGGGAGAGGCGGCGAGCGAGAGAGACTCGCAGATCGCGCCACCCCCGTGCGCACGTAACTCGGGCGGAGGGCACAGACTGACTTCGGTCCCCCAAGACCGCGGGCCTGGGGGTGATGGGCGCCTGTCACCCCAGCAGAAGCAGGCCACGGCGGCGGCGGTGTGCTAAAAAGCGCGCCTCCCCATTCCGGGGACTAGCCGGGGACACCGTTGTCCCCCCTCCCGAGGAGAGCCAGACCGTAAAGGATGGCCCTGGGTCAGCCGGGGTGCGAGGGATATGTCGAAGACAACCTCACCTCCGGCCTAGCACTACGACTCTCAGTTCGCGTGCGGTTTTAGTCGTTTCGAGTCCGACATAACCTCCCTTTCACCATCATAATTTTCATTTTGCTGCTGCTTGTATTGATTTTGGCTGCCAGTTTCAGCCCTATTCTCCAAAGCACGGAAATACCCCGCCCCATGCACATAGACATTATTTATTTATGCATTATATTTTCGCTTAGTGGTGATCAAACCCGCACCTCTTACATAGCCGTCGAATTCCCTACCGCTGCACCACAGAGGTAACCAACCATATACAGAATCGGATTCGCAATTATTACTAATTAAATCGCATAATAAGCGTCGTGCTGGGCTCACTGTTATCACAAATGGCCTAGAAAACTCGCATTTAAATGTACACTGGCTGAACTGGCTAGACTAGTGACCCGCTTTCCTTACTGACATAGTTCGGACAATCAACCTCTGGCATAATTAGTTAGTGTTTAAAAATGGTTGAAAAATCATTCATTGGTTCCAAAAGTACGTAAGAAAGTTGGTAGATGACTACACCGGCGCCTTTAAAGACGGATATAAAGAGTAGGGAAATTTGAAGTGATTCAGGTGTGATTCAATAGCTCAGTTGGAAGAGCATTCCCCCTGTAAGGGAATGGTCGTGGGTTCAAGTCCCACTTGAGTTCTTCTTTTTCCCGATGTATTTCGTAGTTAAAGTTTTTTCGATTCAGATTTCTTTGATGTATGTATGGCATTACATACATGAAGGATTCATATAATACTAGCTTTTGCCCGCGGCTCCGCCCGCGTGGATGTCGGTTATCGCGATCAAACATAGCCTGTGTCCTTTCTCATGGTCTAATCTACCCCTATACCAAATTTCATCAAAATCGGTTCAGTGGTTGAGGCGTGAAAGCGTAACATACAGACAGACAGACAGAGTTACTTTCACATTTATAATATTAGTATGGAATATGGATTCATATAATATTCACGTGTCTAAATCCCTGAAGAGGTAGGCAGAGGTACGCAGTACACGTTTCTTGGATGTCTTTGGAGGATAGCACGGGGTGCTTACTACGGTGGACGAGCTCAAATTCACCAAGCATAGATTATTACAAAACAATGCGCGCGCGCCAGGGCCTTTTATATTTCGCGATTTAGGTCCAAGACTTCATTTCGCCTGCTGGTAAGCTAAAGGCAAAGTCTCGGAAAGAGGGTCACCATCGTAAACATGTACCATGTTAACAGTGGTGGCACTCAGCTTGACGGCCTCATCAGATGCCTTTTCACGGCCCATTCTCTCTCACTTTTCCCGGGACTGTAGGAAGAAGGAAACACGTGAGCTGGCAGGGAGTTCCAGGTCTTAATGGTGCGGCATAGGAATGAGTCACTGAAACGCTATTTATTTATCACCAGTGTGTTATGGAGGTCAGCTGGCAGTTGCATCAGTTAGTTAATCAGCAGGGGAGGTCTGCTTAGCCTCGAAAGTCTTTCTAGGCCCCCATCCGTCATACACCCAAGACAAATCAAATCAAATCAAATCAAATCAAATAATTTTATTGCTGAAACATGTTACATATTAAATTATACATCTAAGGTGTTTATGATGTTAGAGCCATACATGTCCTACCAATTTCGGCATGCAATATTAGAGTAAGTACACAATTATTACACAAGATAAAAATATTAGAGTTAAACATAAAATACAAAATAGCAATGTCATCAAAATACCACAATAATTCAAAAAAATAAGTCAAAAAAACAGAAAAAACAGTAATTCAATATCAAATAGTGTCATTAATTTCCTTAAAATAATAAATAAACTCAATATACACAATATAAATCACAATGTCAAATATGGTCAATGGTCAATATTGGTCAAATGAAATATCGGTCATACTAATTATTCTCATTAATTACATCCATTGCAACGTTTTGTCTTCAATATACTCCTTTAATGTGTAATATGCCTTTTTTAATAACATTTTCTTTAGTTCCCTTTTAAATAACACAATATTAGAGATTTGAAGAATAGATTTTGGCAATTTATTATATATTTTGGGCGCCATTCCAAGAAAATTTTGACTAAACACAGTTTTGTTATGTTGTAAACATCTAATTTTATAGTTATACCGTGAACTATTCAGAGTATCGAATAGATGAAAGTTTTGTTTTATGAATGTGGCCACTTCAAATATATATAAACTAGGTAATGTTAAAATACCAAGGTTTAAAAAATGAGGTTTACAGCTATCGGTACTTTTTATGCCACATAAAGCTCTAACACATCTTTTTTGTGCTTTGAATACCATTTCTGTGTTAGTGGAATTACCCCAATATATGACCCCATACCTAAGAGATGATGTTACAAAAGCATGATATGCGGTAAGCGCAGTTGTCTGGTTAACTATTTTGGAAAGGTTATATAACGCATAGGAATATTGACTCAGCCGTTTGCAAACACTCTCAGTATGAGTTTGCCAAGACATATCTCGATCTAGTGCTATGCCCAAAAACTTTATGGAATCTATTTCTTCAATTATTTTAGTGTCGTATTTTATGTTAGGTTTTATGTGATTAGTCCTTTGTTCAAATGTCATAAATTTAGTTTTGTCAAAGTTTAATTTTAAATTGTTTGCATCTAACCAATTAATAAGTGTCCTTAGACATTCGTTCATATCATTTTCTATTGTTTTAGTATTATCTGCACTAAAAAGTATGGTGCTATCATCGGCAAACAAAACCATTGTATGACGTGTAGCTTTGGGCATATCATTTATATAAAGCAGAAATAATAGTGGACCTAAAATACTCCCTTGTGGTACACCATATTTTGTAACCCTTTGCTCTGAGACGTATTTTATTTCTGTTTTTGTCTCCATACAGACTTTATTTAAAGCAGTAACTTGTTTCCTGTCTGTCAAATAGCTTTTTATAAGGGCATGAGCATTTCCCCTGATACCATACCTTTCTAACTTTTCTAGGAGTCTAGACCGATCTACAAAATCAAATGCCTTGCTCATATCCATGAACAGAGCCGAGACAAGACATTATGTAAAGAATTACATGTTATTCAGACAATATATTCGCTCCTATATCGGACAATCTTTACTTAATTGATCAATAACGATCAATCAGACAGTTGATCTTTATAGTTGAACTGCGCGCACGCATGTCGATTGATTCTGTATCTCAGGGCTGTCCAAACCATGGCCCGCGGGCCGCATGCGGCATGCGGCCCGCGGCTTCAATTGTTGCGGCCCGCAGAATCTATGAATGAGTAAATTATTTCTCCCACGATGTAATTCAAATATTTTGGGTATGTATTCGATCGCGCCGCACACATTATTATTCACTAGAGAACGCGGGGAATACGTTCATTGGGCATTGTTAGTCAATGCGACAAAAGTTTTGATTATACAAGTAATTAAAGACTTTCATTATTTTAAACTTTTTATTGGGTTGTTTGCTTTGTTAAGTATATTGAGCTTTTAATCTCATCATGTCTGTAAAGAAGAGGAAGTTATGTGAAGAAAACCGTACATTAAATGAGAAATGAGGCACTTCCGAATTTCCAAATAAAATGCAAGATCCTCAGTTTCTGGCTGATCTTTATCAGATGTGACGCAACATTAAACGAATTGAATTTAAAGTTGCAAGGCAAAAACCACAACATAGCCAACTTATGTGAATGGATTTAGAAGCAAACTGAAATTGTTCAAAACGTCTCTAGAACAAAATGACTATTTTTTTCCAAGTTGTATACCGGGTGTAAGGAGAACGCTCCCGAAGCCGAAAACCTCTAGTAGTACTCCAGGTACATTTGGCATACTGGGGGTGACGGGTGGAGCCGCCTGTCACCCCAGCAGAAGCAGGCCACGGCGGCGGCGCGCTAAATAGCGCGCCTCCCCATTCCGGGGGCGAGTTGGGAACACCGTTGTCCCCCCTCCTGGCTTACGGTCTGGCCCTGGGTCAGCCGGGGTGCGAGGGATATGTCTTTGACAACCTCACCTCCGGCCTAGCACCAAGACCCACAGTCGGCGTGCGGTTTTAGTCGGTTCGAGTCCGACATAACCTCCCCTTCCGGCTCCCGCAGGGGGGGTATCCGAGGGGATTTCCGCACGAAAAAAAAAAAAGGTACATTTGGCATAAAAATAAAATAAATTTGGAAAAAAAAATTTTTTTTCGATTTCTCCATCGTGTTAGTAAAGCTAAATGAAACGGTAATTTCATAAAAAGAACATCACTACAAAAAAAACAACTAGCACCCAGCGCATGCTTTTTTGTAGTGGTGTTTTTTTTATGAAATTCAAATTAATGAAAACATAGAAAATAAAATAATGATACCTGTTATACCTAGATTTTACTTTTTTAAATATTTTGCGGCCCTCCAATGTATTTACTAATTTTTCTTGGCCCTGGGTCTCATCTAGTTTGGACAGCCCTGCTGTATCTATACTAACTAATATTATAAATGCCAAAGTAACTCTCTGTCTGTCGGTCTGTCTGTCTGTATGTTACGCTTTCACGTCTAAACCACCGAAACGATTTTGATGAAATTTGGTATTAGGGTAGATTAGACCTTGAGGCTATGTTTGGTCGCGATAACCGACATCCACGCGGGCGGAGCCGCGGACAAAAGCTAGTTAATTATATCTTTGACTCGTTCATTGACCTGACCCTGTGGGATGTTTATTTGTGTTGACTACACCCCGTCTGATGATAAGTATGCAGTCCAAAGAACATTTAAAAAAAAAATTAATACTTACTCATGATTTTCTTTGTACAGTGTGTAAGTTTATTTTGGCAGCCTGACAATAATATCTCGTATCTTTGTATACTCAGCTGGAGCTGAATATTTTAAACAAAGAGTTGTGCATACAAAGAAACCTGGTGTAGGTAAACCGCCCTTCCCAATAACATACTGACAGTTAAAGATAGATCGCATCTACGGATAAAGTGTCTCGTTGGCTTAACTTTAGCTAAGCATACTATCAAGTATAATGTATAATATAAAATAGTCGTATCTGTACATTGGTGGCATTTAAAAAATTAAGTACTTTGATTGTGTCACGGGTCACGGAATACGTATCAGCCGCACTAAAACTAAATACATGAAGTGTGATTAATGATTATGTAGGAATAACCGACGACGTGGGTGCCGACTTGTGCATTGATTTTTTATTTTATACAGGACACGTCAATTTGACTTCACCTCGCCTGATGTCAAGCTGAAGGCAAAGTCTCGGAAAGAGGGTCACCGTCGTAAAAATGTACCATGTTAACAGTGGTGGCATTCAGCTTGACGGCCTCATCAGATGCCTTTTCACGCCAAACTTAAAGGACCCAGGACTGTAGGAAGAAGGAAACACGTGAGCTGACAGAGAGTTCCAGGTCTTAGTGGTGTGGCATAGGAATGAGTCACTGAAACGCTTGGTTCTAGCAGGTATTCCACTGCCCAGAGTCAAAACCTTCAATTACCTGGGTTCCATTAAAACTCGATAAATAAAGACGTCGACCGAAGCTAGGATGAAGTAGATTTGAATGTAAAATCGATAGTGTTCAGCTACTTTTGAGAATGCACATTGCACAAGGAAAACAAGTGCATTAGTAGGTACACAACTCACTTTATTGGAAATGAAAATCTATTACAAGGAAACCTATAAAATGTCGCCGTTTAGTTTGCGGACGACAACCGTAGTACCTACTCCTAGAAGGGGTCTATTTGTGTTCAAGGTCAACCTTGATTGCTATATGTTAACGCTTGTATATCGCTGAAGGAGTAGACAAGAGAAAGCTTTTTCAGAAATGAAATAATTAAATGAAATAAATTTATTCACATCGAATACATAGGGAAAAAGAAGAGTCATCTCGGGCGGGACTCGAACCCACGGTCTTTCCCTTACAAGGGGAATGCCTTGACCAATTCGGCTACCGAGACACGCCCGATGTGATTCAAATTTCCCATCTTATACGTCTTTAAGGCGACGGTGGAGTCATCTACCGATTTTCTTACGAACTATCGGAATCAATGAATGATGTTACAATCATTTTTTTTCACAATTTATTCACGTACATTAAATCTCTAATTTACATTTTACGTCTGCCAAACTGTAAAACAGTTTGTTAGCAGAGGGCACCTGAGCACAGATTACCTAATGTAAGTTACCATGGTGGCCCTCAGTTTGATGGCCTCGTCAGATTAACTTGATAGGCTTGTAATTCGTGTCTCATCATTATTGAACATTGGAATCCAATAAATTAATATAAAACATCATGTCATTGATACACAAGTGACGTAGTCAATATTGTACGGGGCTAATATTCGCCAGACTGCCAATGACGAAAGGATCATATCGGCCAGGATACGAGTGCTTTTACAAGCATGTTTCCAGACTTCCGTGTGCTAAATGGAAGGGTTTCGGACTGACCTCTCCCCTAACTGGTTCCCCTGGTGGGATGCAAGGATTTTTAGTACTAGCGTCTCCACTCAGTGAGGAGAGATACTCCTCCATAACTCCTCTTTATTGTTTTCCTTTCGGCCTGAAGTCTCCCGTATCTGGTTCCCCAGGGAGACGTTACGATTCCCAAGTACCAACGTCTCCCTAGACTAAGGGGAGACATTAAAATCTGATTTTTATTTAAGAGATAGAGTAGCAGTTGTGGTTATATGGGATTGGGATCCCATCAATACTTTCGAGGCCACACCAACATCATTTGTGATTGACACGTACGATGTTCTTGCGCAGACTTTAGGCGGTCAGATAATAGTCGCTACAATAAAATTTTGAAGCAATTATAATGCAACTAGCTTTTGCTCGCGGCTCCGCCAGCGTAGATGTCGGTTATCGCGACCAAACATAGCCTATGTCCTTTCTCATGACATGATCTAGTCTACCCCTATACCAAATTTCATCCAAATCGGTTAAGTGGTTTAGGCGCGAAAGCGTAACATACAGACAGACAGACAGACAGAGTTACTTTCGCATTTGGTGGTATATGGGTAATGGAATGCTGAGACGAGGTCTCGGGTTCGATCCCAGGTTTACCATGGCACACACCAATGACTTGTCGATGCTTTTCGAAGTTATGTGTGTATTTATCGCAGGTTTATAAGTGCCCGGTTAATGGCAATAGGCTCGCCACCTATTACATTGGGACCTAAACATAAACTGGCGAAATGTGGGTGCTAGCACCTCTGCCTACCCCTTCGGGGAATACAGGTGTGAGTTTATGTTATGTTATGTTATAATGCTTAATATAGTAGAGGGTGCCGTGGGAACGGGATCTGACGCCATGCGGGCGGAAAAATATTGGCGGTGCGAAAATAGAAGGGGCAGCTGGTCAATTATATATTGCAATACGTCTTTATTTACTTTGTATCAGTGTTCAACAACTTTTGTTACTAACTGTACAGGACAACATCTCAATTGATTAGGTTCGCGCTCTTGGCACCTCACACCTAATTTTGTCGTCCATGAAGCGGAGACCTTCATCTAAGTCTCACGGATATCTGCGTCTAGTCTAGACGTCACGTCACTGGCTAGTAGACTGCTTGCGTGTCAACGTCATCAGTGGGCCGGTGGCCGATGATGTCATTGTTTCGGGAGTCGGGACTAACCTCGTGAAAGAATCCGCGGTGGAATGTACCATTGCCCAATACATGATCAAAATCATTATCAATATCAAAAATAGTTTATTTTGCATAGACCATTAAATCGGAACTTACAAACCGCACGCCGTAGAAGTAGGAGAATTCCAGCTAAATCCCTGTATAACTTGTTTAAAAACCTCGGATTGCCTAGAGCTTCAGTAAGCTCTTTACTCAAACGAATACGTAAAACGGCGTTGATAGGATCTTACCAAATTTGGATAGGTAGAGGGGGGAACACGACTGACGGTGGAGGTGAGCGCTGATGCATCACAAGGTGGCCACCCTAAACCTACACCTGGGTCGCAAGTCCCAGGCGCCGTCACAGTGTTCCCTCTCTGTACCATGCCATGGACCCGGCGACCGCACGGTGAATCCATGGAATGCTGAGAACCGGATCTCTCTAGAAGGAAAAAAAAGTTTATTTATTTCTACACAAGTCTGTGTGTGCGTCACGTGTTTATACACAGACAGATACTGTATCTACATTTGTGTGTAGATGACTTGCTTGCTCGATGGGAATCCCTGCGGGTAAGTACAGTCACCGAATAAATAATAGTACTACGATACTAGAGCCTAGTGGTATGGGTAATGGACTGCTGAGACGAGGTCTCGGGTTCGATCCCAGGTTTACCATGGCACACACCAATGACTTTTCGATGCTTTTCGAAGTTATGTGTGTATTTATCGTAGGTTTATAAGTGCCCGGTTAATGGCAATAGGCTCGCCACCTATTACATTGGGACCTAAACATAAAACTGGCGAAATGTGGGTGCTAGCACCTCTGCCTACCCCTTCGGGGAAGACAGGCGTGTTATGTTATATTTAGAGAAACTAAATCTTTAATCAAATAGTACCTATTCATATTACCATTGAGGAAAATTTTTTTAGCACACAAATAAATGATAATAATATTTACAACATTATGTTTGTTGGTTGCAAGGTGGCAACCAAACAATGGGAGCGTGTGATAAATCAAACAAATTATTGCAACACTATTGTAATTATTATGTCAATTATTATTACACTATTGTTGACTTTAAAGCCTTGAAGACAGATTTTAATATAATACGGTCGTTGACATCTGAGTTTTTACATACATTTATCTCGATTCATGGGGTAGGCCCAAGGAGTGCTGGCTTGGCGTCGTGGAGGGTGACATGCGTGAAAACGGTCTCACTACCTTTCACGCCCAAGATCGTGCGAAGTGGAGGAGGAAGAGCCGGAAGGCGGACCCTGAGCTCCGAGGGCACCGTGGTCTCGGATGCAATCAGGGCCTCGATTCTACTAAAGTTAAACTATTGTCAAACCACAGAGATTGCAAAAAGCGGCATTAAAGTTTAGACTTTATTTCTATACACTAAGGTCCAAAATTAAATGAATAAAGTTTCATTACACTCTTTTTTCACTCTGCTAACAGTTATTTAATATTGAACTTTAAATGCATCGATTTAAAGTTTATAATGTATTGCCGCTTTTTGCAATCTCTGCGGTTTGACAATAGTTTTGCTTTAGTAGAATCGAGGCCCAGGACTGTCGTCTTTATGTGGATGATTATGAGCTCTATTCATATACTTTGGACCTAGAATATACCTGCTAGAACCAAGCGTTTCAGTGACTCATTCCTATGCCGCACTATTAAGACCTGGAACTCCTCCAGCTCAAGTGTTTCCTTCTTCTTACAGTCCTGCGTCCTTTAAGGGGAATAAAAATGATAAATCTGGTTTTTAGGCGTATGTTTAGAGAACAACTCCTTTTTTATTTGTGGACGAATTTGAAAACGGTTTACACTGTTTTATTTGTTGGTTTCTTGTCTGCATTTGGTACATTTTTAGTTGTTCTCACTTTATAATTACTATATGAAAATCATTCCCAAAGCAAAAAGGTCACTCAAAAGAAAACTGGCAACTACTTCTAAACAGAAAAGAATTTTTACGTAATTTTTTAACTAAAAGAAAGGCAAAGATCTGGAGTATAAGTGGTACATTTTTCCGTTCAATACATTGACTATTGAATTCACAGGCCACGTTTTTGTTACGTTCTCGAGAGTTTGGCTTAGCGGGTGCCTATGCGGGGGCCGGGCGGCAGTGCCGTGATGGCTGTTGGACGGGCAGGTTGTGCTTCACGTTTTCGCAGCTTTGACAGCAACACAATTCGAGACTAATGCACAAGTGGACAGATAAGACACTTCTATGAGACGCCGAAAGTAAATTCGGTAAAAAAGCTAAAGCTTTAAACTCTCAAGAAATATATGAAAATGTTGTGTTGATTATTTTATTCACACATTTTATTTGTTACCAGCAGTTGCCCACGTGGTCACTCATAGTGTTATGATATAAAACCTATGACACTGATAAATAGTGTGGGTTTCTATTGGTGAAATAATTCTTAGAATTTGTTCTGTAGATCCAGAGATTAACCTACATAACGTCACAAACTACGTCTGTATAATAATATATGTATATTAGAATACTATATATACCTATAGCTACATATATAAATATATAATATTATAAAAACATGATCACTACATATCATCACTAGTATAAAATAATTCACTTCCCGCTGTCTGTCTGTCTCTATGTATCTTTAAAATTACGCGACGGATTTTGAAGCGGTTTTCTTTAATAGATAGTATCATTCAAGAAGTAGGTTTATATGTACAATGCAATCTACATAATATGAAAATGAAATCCCATCTGAAAACCAGCGCTGTGCATACTCAACGAAGGGTTTGCACAGCATTCAATGCTGAGATGGGGCCCTATTTGGGTTCGCACAGTGTGGAGTGTTGCACCCGTAAATTAATTAATGTAATATACTTACTAATCATAATTTTAATACTTACTATAATACTACCTAATTGTATGATGCACGCTGTGTGGTACTTAAATAAAATATTTTTCTTTCTTTCTTTCTTTCTATTTACCAATAGGGATTCATTTTTGGCTGGACTGGCTGAGGCTGGACCAATTTCGCTTTTTTCTTTTTTGTTGTGTTTGTTATTGTCTGGAGAAGGTTTTTATGAAAGAAAAAGTAAAAAATATGCGCGGCAAATAGAAACATTTAAGAATACTTAACCATTATATAAAATATCTGACCCGAAAGACGTTGATAAGTCCTATTGGTGTAAGGATCTCCGTGGGCGTATGGAGTCCCTGTCGTAATGCTTTCTGTTCTCAAAATAATTAGGACAACTTAATACAGCCAATTCAGGTAAATCCTAATTTTTAAGGCGAAATGATGTTTGCCGGGTCAGTTAGTGCATAATATAAGAGGTTTGAATGTGATGTCATTTAGATAAACACATTTTTTGGGCTTGCGCTGCAAACGATGGCACTGTGAGAATGTGTAATGTGTGTGAATTGTTATGCCTATAGCATACTTATAGCTTTCATATTCACCTACCTCAATGTATCTATGCAATAAACACCCTAACCAATGGAAATATATATTCATGTCTTAGATTATTAATAATCTAAGATTCACGTAATTATAAATTTAAGTGCTGAGTGGGCATCAAACCCACAATCTCTGAATGTTCCATCGCTACGCCATAGAATTTGTCTGTTTGTTCATAATGGACACAAACACTACTTAGTTCACGGATTTTGATATGGTATTTTTATTTAAAAGGTTTTGGTAGAATGGTACCAGAAATAAAACCAAAGTCGCGATAATAGACATCCATACGGGCGGAGCCGCCGACTTTAGCTGTAATAAAGAATTAAGAATCAATCAACATCGATGTCAAAAAAATACCAGATCAGTTAGGTACGTGAAGTTAGGCAGAATATGATGTGTCCACTCTGTACTCTTTTACCGACATCTTTTCCCATATTTTTATATTATAATCACTTTAGTGACATGTGTGCGGGGTGGTGCGGGGCTGCGATTATTACGTTCGTAGACTCCACCCATTCGCTCTAAGACATCGTCTCTAGTAAGGACCTTAAGCGGGGCGTGAAAAAGCATCTGATGAGGCCGTCAAGCTGAGTGCCACCACTGTTAACATTGTACATGTTTATAATAGTGACCCTCTTTCCGAGACTTTGCTTTTAGTTTACTATCACGCGAGGTGAAGTCAATAAGATGTGTCCTTTATAAAAAAAAACCTAAATTGTAAAATATAAAAGGCCCTGGCGCACGATTGTTCTGTAATAATCTATACTTGGTGAATGTGAGCTCGTCCACCGCAGTAGCACCCCGTGCTATCTTTAAAATACTTCCAAGAAACGTGTACTGGGCGTATAGAGTACAGTTAATCACCAAGGTATATAAATTACTAGCTTTTGCCCGCGGCTCCGACCGCGTGGATGTCGGTTATCGCGACTAAACATAGCCTATATCCTTTGGGAGTCCTGGGACATCCTTCCGAAGGCTTACCCGGGGCTCCCAACCATAGGCTGCTGGGCGTTACCGTGAGGGTTTTTAGTCGGTAGGAGTCCGGAGTGTGTCTATACTATCATGCGTAAGCGCGCTGCCTCATTCGTGCGCAGGGTCAGGGCGAGTTCCAACTCCCTCCTGAAGGTGATTGCTGACCGAGTTGACTGCTGTTATGTCAACCATTGCGGTAACCTTCATGTACTAACCAACTAGATTTAAGTGTTCTAATGTACTACTAACAAAATATGAGTATTGCCTACTTGAATTAAATGGATAATAAAAATAATAATAATAATAACATCCATGAAGAATTTTCCCCCACGGCAAAAAAAGCCTATGTCCTTTCTCAAGGTCTAATTTATCCTTATATCAAATTTCATCAAAATCGGTTTAGTGGTTTAGGCATACAGACAGACAGAGCTACTTTCGCATTTATAATATTAGTATGGATGCATACAAATATTTGCACTGAACGGGACTAACTACACAGTCTTGTGAACCAGAGCTGGTGTTTGTTATTGAACCAATGTTATGACAATATTCGATGGAAGTCGACTCCAATCGCACAAATATTTATGGTAACGGCAAACTGATCAGTTTTTTTTTCTATAAACACTCATTTACCGAGAACAGTGGTTGTTGAATTTTGAGGAAAATGAATTATATTATACTGGATTTAATCATCATTATCTGGCATTCGAGGATTTACACCACAGAAATATATTAGGCCCTTTTTTTTCGTGCGGAAATCCCCTCGGATACCTCCCCTGCCGGAGCCGGGAGGGTAGGTTATGTCGGACTCGAACCGACTAAAACAACACGCCGACTGTGGGTCGCGGTGCTAGGCCGGAGGTGAGGTTGTCATCGACATATCACTCGCACCCCGGCTGACCCAGGGCCACCCCTTACGGTCTGACCCTACTCGGGAGGGGGGACAACGGTGTCCGCGAGTCTCTCTCGCTCGCGCCGCCGAAATATATTAGGCCCTGGCCTACTGTGTCCACGCTGGCCAGACGGGTTGGTACAGGGTTTTATTTCGATTGTTCCTTCTCTCGCAGTGATATCGTCTGCGTATGTTTCCGTCAGTTGCCTCTTACGACACCCTTCGGATGAGATGGGGTGGTGATACTTGGACTCTTTCTCTTGTCCGTCACCACACGAATGAGTGTGTTACGAAGTAGTGAATCTAGTTAACCAGGCTTAATCTTTCTAGGTGAGAAAATGTACCCATATAACTGCTTGACACAGAAACCATTCACATCTAAATGAGGCCTGTCACGCTTTAAAAATTGCTCGTTTGCATGTTACTTATTAAAAAAAGCTCAGGACAAAGTGCCTGCTAGACGAACCGAAAATCATAGTTGGCGAAAAGCCTTAAAGGAGTCGATTCGCACGTTTCGTGCCAGTTCCATTCGTGCGAATCGTCCAATAAGCCAACGTGGGTATTATATTAATACACCTCTGCCTACCCCTTCGGGTATTTCTAAACCGGGAATATGGCCAAAAGCCGCGGTAACCGAATACCATTGTAACTATAATGATCCGTATTTCGTGCGAATAAATTATCATTCATTCATTCATTCATTCATCCATTAATTAATTCATCCATTCATTCATCCATTCTTCCTTTCATCCATGCATTCAACCATTCATTCATCCATTAATCCATTCATTATTTCATCCATTCATTCATTTATTCATCCATTAATTGACTCATTCATCCATTCATTCATTCATTCATTCATCCATTCCTTCATTCATCCATTCATCCTTTCTTCCATTCATCCATTCATCCATTCATCCATTCATTCATTCATTCTACGCAAGCCGTGAAGCTTAAACAGCTAGTGAAATATAATTTTAATGTTTTGAATATTGAGGTCACACTATATGTACCTAAAGGTAATTCGGTTTCTCGACACAGAGTCCGTCTCCATTACTTCACATTTAGCCGTGACCTCTGACCCTTAGCACAGTCTCTAAGGGCCACTACACATCTGACGGAAAATACGCTGCGTATTACCGTTTACGTACCTATATCTTGTCTATCTTTGATTATAAACAATACTAGCTTTAGCCCGCGGCTCCGCCCGCGTGGATGTCGGTTATCGCGACCAAACATAGCTTATGTGTTAATCCAGGATGTCAGCTAACTCCATACCAAATTTTATTAAAATCCCTCCAGCCGTTTAGACGTGAAAGAGTAACAAACATCCATCTATCTATAATTGCAAACTTTCGCGATTATAATAATAAACCTCGTGCCAAATGGATTGAGAGTAAAGGTCGTTGACCCAGGTGACCTCGCGACCGGTTACTTAGGGGTTGTAAACATTTTGCACACTCTGTAGCGACACTTTTTTTTTGTTTCGTGCGGAAATCCCCTCGGATACCTCCCCTACCGGAGCCGGAAGGGGAGGTTATGTCGGACTCGAACCGACTAAAACCGCACGCCGACTGTGGGTCGTGGTGCTAGGCCGGAGGTGAGGTTGTCATCGACATATCCCTCGCACCCCGGCTGACCCAGGGGTTCTGTAGCGACACCGACTGCAGCGCCACGTGGCGCCGCCGTGAACATTGATTTTAGTTATACAAACATTACTACTTATAATACGATATTTACTGCATACTTTATTCTCAATGAATCTGGCACGGCCTATAGTAGGATTCTCTATAGACAAAGTAGGTATCAAATAAAAGTTATTGGTCATTATGCGCGGGGAGCACCCATACCACTAGGCTACCACACAAATAAACGACTCTGAAAGAAAACTGTAAGTGCAAGCTTAAGGGTAAATAAATCTTAAAGTATACATTTTATGTAAATAATCTAAGTAAGTTATACAGTGGTAAGTAAATGCACTTTCTGTGTACAATCTGTAAATATATTTAGGTACATAAATGTATAGACACCACACTTCATATGAAAATTCAGGACAAGTTCTGGTTTTTTTACATGGTTCATTCCAGAAATCCCCACCGACAAATTATATAATTTGGAGGTGTTTTTTATGACGGAGGTTTTTATATCTCGCGGTTTAGGTCCAATACATATGAATCCGAGCTATATTTCGTTCAAATTGCCTACGGACGCGAAGTTTCGGCTGTTCTTCTTCTTCTGTCGAACTCTCAGAATCTTTCCCAGTGTGCCGCCACCTGGATAGCGTTCTCGGAGGCGCTCATAAGTTCCTCCGCTGTACAAGTGGATGGGCATGCAGCAAACGCTAGCAGGTGGGACATGGTCTGTGGAGTAACTCCACACTCTAACTGCAGGTTCGCGATGTCTGAAAAAACCCCACCTTGACCGATTCTCCTTGCTTCGACCGACCTGTATCCGAAGTCTGTTTAGGGACTTTTACTTGATCCAGGAGAGGTCATGTCCAGGGGGCAGTCTCTTTGGCTGTAGTACATCCTGTAGGCGCGTTTCATGGTAGCCCCCACTGCCCCAGAAGTTTGCAAAAAAATCTTAACAGTTCCAAATACATGGTACCCCTACCTTATGTACGTAAACGCCTTTGTTAATTAAGTATGCCATGTTTAATATAGAAATATACTGTTTGATTTGTGATATCAGATTTCTGACATATCCTAAAGTAAATATGGTTATTTGTCTTCAAGAAGGGCATTGGAAAGTTCTAACAGGGTTGGCAGCACAAGTGTGACGTCCCTGATAGTGTACACGTCCATAGGCCATGATAACCACTTTCCATCAGGTGGACCGTGTGCTTGTTTGCCACCTAAAAAACACCCTTATAATATTGTCAATATTAATGGTAGGTTTTTCTCATTAATATAATTGGAAAAACATCGGGAAAATGAAATGCTCAAGTGGGAATTGAACCCACGACCTTTCCCTTACAGGGGGAATGCTCTTCTAACTGAGCTATTGAGGCACACCTGAATCACTTCAAATTTCCCTTCTCTTCAACAGTTCGTAAGAATGTATACCCTTTAGCTTACCATCAGGCGAGGTGAAGTCAAATTGACGTGTCCTTTTATAGAAAAAAAGTAATTTCTTCCAACAGACCGAAGAGAAGAGCGCAGGATCTTAGATCCTCTGCCTACTCCTTCGGGGGTTTAGAAGCGTGAATATATGTATGTAGTATTTATAATAACAAGAAATAACCATTAACGGTATGTCACCTTGTGAGACCGACTTGATATTCAAAAGTCTAAGGTTCAATCACCTTCTAATATTCGATTTCAATTAATAAACCGGTTTTTTTTATCCATACTAATCGCACGCACTACATAGTAAGCAAGTCGCTTTTCGCGTATTTCCGTCCCTATGTATGCTTGTACTTCAAAACTACGCTACAGATTTTGATGCGGTTTCTTTTAATAGATAGAGTAATTCAAGAAGAAGGTTTATATGTATAATACATGCTTAATATAGTAGAGGGTGCAGCAGGAACGGGAGAGGACGCCAAGCGGGCAAAAAAAAAATTGGCAGTACGAGGTTCGCTGGGTCAGCTAGTAATATGATAAATTCAAAGAATACACCTAAAATACAGGCCCTGGGCTTCGATTCTACTAAGATCAAGCTTTTTTTTCGTGCGGAAATCCCCTCGGATACCTCCCCTGCCAGAGCCGGAAGGGGAGGTACGCACGCCGACTGTGGGTCGTGGTGCTAGGCCGGAGGTGAGGTTGTCATCGGCATATCCCTCGCACCCCGGCTGACCCAGGGCCATCCCTTACGGTCTGACCCTCCTCGGGAGGAAGGACAACGGTGTCCCCGACTCGCCCCCGGAAGCGCGCCGCCGCCGTGGCCTACTTCTGCTGGGGTGACAGGCGGACTAAGGCCAAGCTTGACGGCCTCATCAAATGCCTTGTCAAGCCCCGCTTAAAGGACCCGGGACTGTAGAAAGAAGGAAACACGTGAGCTGGCAGAGAGTTTCAGGAAGTGCGGCATAGGAATGAGTTACTGAAACGCTTTATACGTAAAATATTCACATTAGTATGTCAATGATTGTTTTATTGGCGTGTCTCAACCGTCGCAGTTCAACCAAACCAAAGACACTTCAAAACCTCTTTCTGCACATTTCTGCATTTTCAGGAACTTTGCCGGTCATTCAATATATTCTCGGCTACATTCTGAAAAAAAAAATCGTTCGCATACTAGGTATGTTTCATATTCGTCATTGTTTTAATGATTCATATTAACATAACATAACATCCTGTGAACGAGTACCTACATCATTCAGATCGTACTTTGTACATTATAATAAGGTGATTAGGATGTGGTCGCGGGGTTTTAGAGATATCTCTACTATACCTCGTGCTAAATGGATTGGGAATAAAGTTCGTTGACCTCGTTGACCTTGCGACCAGTTTAGACCGGTTACTTAAGGGTTGTAAACATTTTGTACACTGTAGGGAAACCGACGCGTGAACCTTTATTTTTGTTACACAAATATCACTACTTAAAATACGATATTTACTGCAAATTAATTCTCAATCGACCAGGGCCTCGATTCTACTAAAGCAAAACTATAGTCAAACCACCGAGATTGCAAAAAGCGGCATTACATTATAGACTTTAAAGCGATGCTTTTAAAGTTCAATATTAAATAACTGTTAGCAGAGTGAAGAATGTAATGAAACTTTTGTCATTATTTTTGGACCTTAGTGTATAGAAATAAAGTCTAAACTTCAATCCCGCTTTTTGCAATTTCTGTGGTTTGACAATAGTTTTGCTTTAGTAGAATCGAGGCCTATAGGCGTATAATATCTAACCAATACCAATAGTGTAAAGGGATAGTGTCTATATCCATATCCATACTAATCCATACTAATATTATAAATGCGAAAGTAACTCTGTCTGTGTCGGTTCCGTGGTTTAGGCGTGAAAGCGTAACATACAGAATGTTACGCTTTCACGCCTAAACCACGGAACCGATTTTGATGAAATTTGGTATAGGGGTAGATTAGACCATGAGAAAGGACATAGGCTATATTTGGTCGCGGTAACCGACATCCACGCGGGCAGAGCCGCGGGCAAAAGCTAGTATTATAAAATGCGAAAATAACTCTGTCTGTCTGTCTGTCTGTCTGTCTGTATGTTACGCTTACACGCTTAAACTACTGAACCGATTTGGATGAAATTTGGTATAAGGGTAGATTAGACCTTGAGAAAGGACATGGGCTATGTTTGGTCGCGATGACCGACATCCGCGCGGGCGGAGCCGCGGACAAAAGCTAGTTAGGCCTATTTAAAAAATATTTGGGTATGAACGGAGTCGCAGGCCTCAGCTAGTTTTCATGAGTTAACACAATCAATCAATCAATGGGCTATTTGACTAAGTCGTCGATTCTTCCCAATACTGCTTAATATGATAGCTTGTTCTGAAAAAATACGCCTTGCAAAATAAAATATTGCACATCTAAACTGAAACTATGACTTTTCATTAGTTGAAATTGCCAGAAAAAGTCAAAATATAAACAAACAAATTCAATTCAAATATATAACTTTTTAGATTCCTCATTAAATTTTAAATAACTTTTATTATGCACTATATACGTGCAAACGCAAAGTAGACCGAGATAAATGCGATATTCTCTTGCACTCCATACATTTGCACTACGCGTTAACGAAGCGTGACGTCACAATTTCGTACGTTTTTGTATGGAGCGTTTTCGGGCGGCGGGCGCGATAAATTGAATTTTTCGAAATCAAATATCTTGAAAACTATTTGTCGTACGAAAATTTTACTTTTACAGTTCATTATATTATAAGAAAGTGGTCATTTTTCGAAAGTAAAAAAAAAAGTCAAATAGCCTATTAGCCCACCGCAGTCCACTGCTGGACATAGGCCTCTCCTAATGTGCGCCATTTCATCCGATCCTCCGCCTACCGCATCCAGTCTATCCCAGCCACCTTTTTCAGGTCGTCAGTCCATCTGGCTAGGGGGTGTCCTACCTTCCGTTTGCCTTCTCGCGGTCTCCACTCTAGGACTCGTCTACTCCAACGGCCATCGGTCCTTTGCATGAAAAAGGAGTTGTTGCAAGGCAATCGAGTCGCGTGCCATCCAAACGTCAAATGGACTCATTCGGTAGGAACGTTATACCTATGACGGCCTTCGACTTTTGACACCCCGCGCGTCTCTCTTCCCACCCGCATTCGGCTCGCGTTTTTATTAGGAGAAATATCAATGGGGCATCTCCGTTACTTAATCATATTCTGTCTTCCGTGGTCCTTTGACAGATGTGGCCAGCCTATTGCCACTTGAGCTTGCTTATTCTGAGTTCATAAGTTGACATACATATTGATAAGATTGTAACGTTATCTATGGTAGTAATATACACTATATAGTCAATCAATACTGAAGTGCTTCGATAGCGATTGTGCAATAGATTAATTTTGTTGTTATGACGTAACCAGTCTGGCGTAGCGGTAGAGCGTTCGACTGCTTGCTCAGTGGTTGCGGGTTCGATTCCTGTATCAAATCAAATCAAATTTATGTAATAATCGTTGTACAGCTATTTTACATGGTTTCTTAATTTTTCTTAATTCTTAAAATGGCGAAATGTGGGTGCTAGCACCTCCGCCGACGCCTTCGGGGAATATAGGCAATATATAATAATACACAAAAAAATTGTTATTGATCCAAATTTATTTTATCAGCTTCAAAGTATGCTCCTTCAGAAACGATACACTTACGCCAACGAATAATCCAATCATCAAAACATTTTTTAAACGCTGTTTCCTGAATTGAATTCAGTTCTCGCCGCGAACTCTCCTTTATGTCTTCTACTGATTGAAAACGGTTGCCACGAAGTGGTAATTTGAGTGTAGGAAAAAGAAAGAAGTCGGCTGGAGCCATATCTGGTGAATATGGTGGTTGCTCGATGGTATTTGTTGAGTATTTGGACAAAAATTCGTTCACAATGATGGCCTTGTGCGAAGGCGCATTATCGTGGTGCAAAATCCAAGAATTTTCTTTCCACAAATCTGGCCTTTTTCGTCGAATTTGTTATCTTAAACGTCGCATAGCGCTCAAATAATATTCTTTATTTACCGTTGGACCTTCCGGCAAAAATTCCGAGTGCACAACACCGCGATAGTCAAAGAAAACAGTCAACATGACTTTGACTTTTGATCGACTTTGACGTGGATTTTTCGGTTATGGTTCAGTTGGAAGGCGCCATTCCGAAGCTTGTTGACTAGTATGCATGTCAAACTCGTAAACCCACGTCTCGTCACCAGTAACAACGCGTTTCATGAATGTTGGGTCGGTATTGACCCGTTCTAGCATGTCCTCAGCGACTCTCATGCGATTTAGTTTTTGAAGAAAATTCAGGTCTTTTGGGACTATGCTTTTGGCAATCTCACCTCCGGCAACTAAGGACCCAAGACGGCGTGCGTTTTAGTCGGTTCGAGTCCGACATAACCACCTCCACCGGCTCCGTGGGGGTGGTATCCGTGGGGATTTATCGCACGATAAAATAAAAATAAAAAAAAGCCGGGCAGCAACACGTTTTTAGTTAAAATTGTACGGATCGACTCGTGAGATACAGAAAGTTCGGCGGCCATCTCTCTCAAACTTGAATGAGGATTTTCAGTCACTATTTCCTTCACTTTTGCGATGTTAACTTCAGTTGCAGACGTTGATGGCCTACCAGAACGAGGCAAATCTTCCATCACATCTCGACCGCTTTTGAACGCTTTGTACCACTCATAAGCACGTGTTTTTGATAAAGTCGATTCACCGTAAGCCTTCTGTAACATTTTCAGTGTCTCCGAACATGAAATTCCATTGGCGATGCAGAATTTAAGACAAACTCTTTGTTCGATGTTATTGTCCATTATGAAATTCGCAATACACACTAGATATTATAAAACTAAAAACAGCACTGTTTTTAACATAAATGACAGATGCAACTCAAACTCCGCGCCAAAATGGAAAGCAGTTGTGCCAATCAAACAACAACAAAAAAAAAACAAAAATTTGAATTTGGAACCATAAACAAAACATTCATTCCCGATACTTTGTTGACTGAATGTATAATACATGCTTAATATAGTAGAGAGTGCAGCGGGAACGGGATCTGACGCCACGCTGGCGAAAAAAATTGGCGCTACGAAGTTCGCCGGGTCAGCTAGTATACAAGTCATATAACCTTGGAATTTGATCGACTGGAGTCTTTACTGAGAACTCCGAAGTCGTTAAACTCAATGTTTGCCATTTCTGGGAACTGAATCCGACAAACAACGGTGGAGTTATTAAAAAAAATACCACAGTAAAATATAACGTGGGTGTTGGTTCCCTGTGGAGTAGAATAGAGCCCTATCTCTTCCCGTGGGTGTCGTAAAAGGCGACTAAGGGATAGGGCTGTTCTCCATCCGACAGTAAACATACAGCCCAAGACTAAGTGCCCGCTTCACGGCAATAGGCTCGCCTTCTATTACATGGGACTGAAATTCATAGTTGGTGACACGTGGGTGTTAATACGTCCCGAGGCGGGAGCTAGTGGCGGCCCTGGGAGTGAGAGTTCTCACCCTCGCCCCCCTGCTCACAGCAATGGTCCGCTGCGCGGACGCGTGGGCGGCCGGCGTCTCCTTCAGCGAGCAGGTAATGGTCGTGAAGGAGACGGCGGAGCGGGAGAGGCGGCGCGAGCGAGAAAGACTCGCGGATCGCGCCGCCCGCGCGCTCAGGCAACTCGGGCGTCGGAGGGCACTGACTGACCTCCGTCCCCCATGAGCGCGGGCCTGGGTGTGACGGGTGGAGCCGCCTGTCACCCCAGCAGAAGCAGGCCACGGCGGCGGCGCGCTAGATAGCGCGCCTCCCCATTCCGGGGGCAAGTTGGGGACACCGTTGTCCCCCCTCCTGAGGAGCGCCAGACCGTAAGGGATGGCCCTGGGTCAGCCGGGGTGCGAGGGATATGTCTATGACAACCTCACCTCCGGCCTAGCACCAAGACCCACAGTCGGCGTGCGGTTTTAGTCGGTTCGAGTCCGACATAACCTCCCCTTCCGGCTCCGGCAGGGGGGGTATCCGAGGGGATTTCCGCACGGAAAAAAAAAAAGGGTGTTAATACGTCTCTGCTTACCCCTTCGGGTATTTACAGGTGAGTATGTGGATAGAAAATATAAGCTTCGACCTTGCGATCGAGAGGTCGTGCGTTCGAATCCTGGCCATTACCAAATGTGTGAAAATTTGAATGATTTTTTTTATAGCATTCATTATGCTAACTTTTTAAGTTCGGAATATATCGGGAAAAAGTTCCACTTGAGCGTTTCTTTTTTCGGGTGTATTTCGATATGTGTAAATATTTTTTTATAACATAACATAAACTCACGCCTGTATTCCCCGAAGGGGTAGGCATATGTTTAGGTCCCAATGTAATAGGTGGCGAGCCTATTGCCATGAACAGGGCACTTATAAACTTGCGATAAATACACACATAAATTCGAAAAGCATCGATAAGTCATTGGTGTGTGCCATGGTAAACCTGGGATCGAACCCGAGACCTCGTCTCAGCAGTCCATTACCCATACCACTAGGCTACCGCAGATATATTTTTTTATTATACATAATTATGCCATTACACTATCAACATCAACGTGAACCTACTCCTAATCCTAACAATATAGCCTAATTGAAGGAGTTAGGATATTACTAATTTTGATAACGGAACTGATGAGATTTCCGCACGAAAATAAGGTAATGTTCCATAAAAACATTCCGTAAATAAACTAGACTGGACGGTGCGACGGGTGTATCTTATTGAAATCAATGCCAAGGTTAAACGAGATTAACCCCAATCATTAGCTGTCGAAACTGTCTACAAAGTCTACTAAACTCATGGTTTTAACGGCACCGGCCATTTCTACCATCCATACTAATATTAAAAATGCGAAAGTAACTCTGTCTGTCTGTATGTTACGCTTTCACGGCTAACCACGGAACCGATTTTGATGAAATTTGTTATAGGGGTAAATAAGGTGATCGGTGGAGCCGCCTGTACCCCTAGCAGAAGCAGGCCACAGCGGCGGCGCTAAGTGCGCCTCCCCGTACCCGGGGCTAGATGGGGACACTATGGTCCCTACAACCCGAAGGGGGCCATCTCGAAAGAGATGGTCCTGGGTCTGCCGGGGTGCGAGAGATATGCTTTCGGCAATCTCACCTCCGCCAACCAAGGACCAAAGACGGCGTGCGTTTTAGTCGGTTCGAGTCCCAACATAACCACCTCCACCGGCTCCGTGGGGGTAGTATCTGTGGGGATTTTTCTTTCTTGCAGACCATTATCATATCCCAAACACGTGTTTACTCGCTTATCCATACTATTATCAGACCTATTTCCCTAACCAAACTTGAATGACCCCTTGTGTCAAACATATCTTACGTATCCAAAGTCCAAAATATAATGAGTCGCAATTAAATAATTACTTATTACAACTGTTAATAGTCTAATTATCGTTACTGTTACGTTAGTAATTTGCATAACTATATTATCTATACTAGAACTAATATTTATAAATGCGAAAGTAATTCTGTGGTAATTATGTCTGTTTGTCTGTATGTTACGCTTTCACGCCTAATCCACTGAACGGATTTTGATGAAATTTGGTATAGGGGTAGACTGGATCTTGAGAAAGGATATAGGCTATGTTCGGTCGCGATAACCGACATACACGGAGCCGCGGGCAAAAGCTGGTACATATTATAAATGCGAAAGTAACTACGTCTGTCTGTCAGTTTGTTACGTTTTTACGCCTAAACTATTGAACCGATGTTGATAAAATTTAGTACAGAGATGGACCCTGAGCTTAGAAAAGGACATAGGCTACCTTTTATCGCGAAAAAAGGGGTTCAAAGGGATCAAATGGATAAAGTTGGGCGTGAAAAGGCATCTGATGAGGCCGTCAAGCTGAGTGCCACCACTGTTAACATTGTACATGTTTACGATGGTGACCCTCTTTCCGAGACGGTGACTCGGTGACGGTTCAAAGGGATCAAATAAGGGAAAAAAGTTTGTATGAAAGTTCGTCATTTTTAAAGATAACCTGATGGAACATGATAGATAGATATTAGAAATCCAGCAAGACTTAACAACACAGTGAGCTCATTCTGCGTAAATATGAACACAAATAATTCACCATGATTCGGGTATTTTGAGATAACTTAAACTTCAAACTATGTGACAACTACCATCGTGAGTCACACCGCGAAAATGGCTGCTGCAAAGCAGCCGAAACGTCGGGTTAAAAAGTAATAATCCATACTTCCATACTTAATATTATAAATGCGAAAGTAACTCTGTCTGTCTGTCTGTCTGTCTGTCTGCATGTTACGCTTTCACGCCTAAACCACTGAACCGATTTTGATGATATTTGGTATAGGGGTAGATTGGACCTTGAGAAAGGATATAGGCTATGTTTGGTCGCGATAACCGACATCCACGCGGGCGGAGCGGCGGGCAAGTACTAGTACATATTATAAATGCAATAGTAACTATATCTGTCTCTGTTTATTACGCTTTCACGCCTAAACCAGTGGACTGATCTTGATGAAATTTAGTACAGATATGGACCTGAGCTTAGAAAAGGACATATGCTACCTTTTATCGCGAAAAAAGGGGTTCAAAGGGATCAAATGGATAAAGTTGGGCGTGAAAAGGCATCTGATGAGGCCGTCAAGCTGAGTGCCACCACTGTTAACATTGTACATGTTTACGATGGTGACCCTCTTTCCGAGACGTTGCCTTTGCTTAACATCAGGCGAGGTGAAGTCAAATTGACGTGTCTTATATAAAAAAAAAGTATGAAATTTCGTCATTTTTACAGATAACCTGATGGAACATGCTACACCGGTAGACTCGACTGCATATACTCACGCCTGTAAATCCCCGAAGGCGTAGGCAGAGGTGCATTAACACCCACATTTCGCCAACTCTAATTTTCGGTCCCACTTAATAGGAGACGAGCCTATTGGCGTCAAGCGGTCACTGTCACTGGCTGTATGTAGACTAGACTAGATCTTGGTATAGAACATAAGCTATGTTTGGTTGCGATAACAGATATCTATGCGGGTGGAGCCGCGGGCATAGGTTAGTAAGAATTCATACTAATATTATAAATGCCAAAGTAACTCTATCTGTCTGTCTGTATGTTACGATACGCCTAAACCACTGATCCGATTTCGATGAAATTTGGTATAGGGGTAGACCACGAGAAAGGACATAGGCTATGTTTGGTTGCGATAACTGATATCAACGCGGGCGGAGTCGCGGGCAAAAGCTAGTGAAATAATATTCATAAACTATTAATTATTATTTTATCATTTAGATAACACATGGCGAGACTGGAATGTCGGTCAATAATTGTGACCTACATACATTCTGTGATGTCGCATTCATCATCCACATAAAGACGTTAGTCCTGATCGCATCCGAGGCCACGGTGCCCTCGGAGCTCAGAGTCCGCCTTCCGGCTCTTCCTCCTCCACTTCGCACGATCTTGGGCGTCCAAAGTACTGAGACCGTTTTCACGCATGTCACCTTCCACGACGCCAAGCCAGCACTTCTTGGGCCTACCCCATCTACCTGGACCTGGTGGGGGCGCCATTCTGTGTCTGTGTGTAGCATTTATTTGTGGATAAAGCCGTAAGTGGCGTAGTGGTATTGAACGCGGCCACTACGCAGGAGGGTTCAATCCCCGCTCAGTGCAAATATTTGTATGCATGAATATGGGTATTTGCATTGGTCTGGTCATGCCTCGGAGAGTATTTTAAGCCGTCGTCGGTCCCGGTTGTCATACGAACATCTATGGCAGTCTTTACGGTTAGTTGGAGTTCGGGGCTCGGGCACCGCATGGGTTGGTCCATATTCGACTCTGCCGGGACAACGCGGCAAGAATGAATGTAATGAAAATTATATAAAACTAAACTTTATCCGCAGACAGTGCGGAATGTTGTGTACTTCAAGGTAAAAATATGATTGTATTGAATACTTCCGGAAGTTTTTCTTGAGCATTTCACATTGTAATGAATACTAGTTCATAGTTTCCTAGCTAGTACTACCTAGTAGTAGTATTACCTAGAATCATATATCTAGAACCTAAAGCGTGAGTTATAAAAAATATTGCAAAAGATCATTATTTAGAGCATAGATTATTACATAAAAATCTTTTTAACCCCGACGCAAAACCGACGGGGTGTTATAAGTTTGACGTATCTGTGTGTGTGTGTGTGTGTGTGTGTGTGTGTGTCTGTGGCATCGTAGCGCCCAAACAGATGAACCGATTTGGATTTAGTTTTTTTTGTTTAAAAGGTATATTAGTCGGGAGTGTTCTTAGCTATGTTTGAAAAAAATCGGTCCAAGATGGCCGCGCCGCCACGACATGTTGGAATACATATTTCTTCATAACTCCCTCAATATGGGTATCAAATGAAAGAGCTTGACTAGTAGATCAATTTAAAAAGAAGAATTTCAAAATTAAATTAAAAATTTAAAAAACCCCCGACACAAAAAACACCCCCAAAATGGCAACCGTGGAATCAAACTTTATAGCTGTCCCGGCGAACTTCGTACCGCCAATTTTTTCCAGCCCTCGTGGCGTCAGAAGTCAGATCCCGTTCCCGCTGCACCATTTAGGGCTATGAAAAATAGATGTTGGCCGATTCTCAGACCTACCCAATATGCACACAAAATTTCATCAAAATCGGTCAAGCCGTTTCGGAGGAGTATGGCAACAAAAACTGTAACACGAGAATTTTATATATTAGATGTGCGTGCGTGCGTGCGTGCGTGCGTGCGTGCGTGCGTGCGTGCGTGCGTGCGTGCGTGCGTGCGTGCGTGCGTGCGTGCGTGCGTGCGTGCGTGCGTGCGTGCGTGCGTGCGTGCGTGCGTGCGTGCGTGCCTGCGTGTGTGTGTGTGTGTGTGTGTGTCTGGCATCGTACCGCCAAAACAGATGAACCGATTTGGATTTAGTTTTTTGTTTGAAAGGTATATTAGTCGGGAGTGTTCTTAGCTATGTTTGAAAAAAATCGGTCCAAGATGGCCGCCGCCACAACATGTCGGAATACATATTTCTTCATAACTCCCTCAATATGGGTATCAAATGAAAGAGCTTGACTAGTAGATCAATTTAAAAAGTAGAAAATAAAAATTAAATTAAAAATTTAAAAAACCCCCGTCACAAAAAACACCTCTAAAATGGCAACCGTTGAATCAAATTTTATTCATTTATTTTTAACTTTTGGAGGTGTTTTTGTAATAATCTATGCTTGGTGAATTTGAGATGTAGGTATATCTACCTTATTGACATGACATAGAACAGAGTTTTTTTTCGTATACTTATTCGTGATCAGCGATATCTATTTATGCGGAATGACACGTGCTTAAGAAAATGTTATTAAGGTCGAAAATCGTTTTTCTGTTAGTAGTCCTTGTAGTCGGTTCGAGTCCCACATAACATAACCCTACGATTTTGCTGTCGAAACGGCATCCGAAATCTTATTTTTTACGAAACGACTACTTATACAATCTGCGTGTATAATACCATTTTAGAGATTTTTAGCGTAATATACCTACTTACCGCCGTTCCCAATACCATACTGACACTTAAAGATAGATCGCATCTACGGATAAAGTGCTCGGCTGTTTAAATTCAAAACATAGTAACTCCTATTTTACACCAATTCGGAAAATCAAATTATACCGCGATGCGCTTTCCCGCAAAAAAAATCAGTTACCATGTTCTGAATTTAAACAGCAGATACGTCAAATTTGACTGTTGCGATCTATCTTCAACTGTAAGTATGTTATTGGGAACGGCCGTTAGACTCTGGCCAACAAAAGATGGCGAAAAAGTTGGCGCCAAATTTAAAAAATCAACACTTTGCAACACTGAATATACCACGAAATAACGGAGTCGATACTAGAATCTTTTTCCTATTAGGCATGCATGAGAACAAGCCTATTATGGTACATGGCCAGAGTCTAGTCAGTGTTGCAACCTGTTGGTTTTTCGAATTTGGCGCCAACTTTTTGCACCATCTTTCGTTGGCCAGAGTCTAGTTTTGACACAACAGGCAAAACAGAAAAGTACTAAAAAATAGCATCATTATCTGGTAAATATAACTGTACGCCCAAGAAACTATACGTCCAACACACCGGCGCCGTACAGTTTTACTGCCAAGGTCGCCATTAACTAGGTATTTCACATAATAAATTAATATGTGAAAGTTTAAGGGCTATATAACTCAATGCCACGCTGTCACAGGAAATACCTATAACTCGCTATCACAGCCCAGTAGGCTGGGTAGGACAAAAAGCCATGTTCTTGGTCGAACTTGTGACCTTTTTGTGCTTTTACTCAGGAATCGTAAGGCAGCAGATTCATTTATGCGAGCAGATACGAAGTTACAATAACGATGCTAGTAAATATATACATACAGATATTGAATGATGCACTTGTATTTTTCCACGCAAAGAGAGGGGCTCTTTGCATCAGGAGTTAATAAGTAAGATAATTGTATTTTAATTTGGACGTTATGTAAGTTCCGTTTCAATGGTATATCCATACTAATATTATAAATGCGAAAGTAACTCTGTCTGTCTGTCTGTCTGTCTGTATGTTACGCTTTCACGCCTCAACCACTGAACCGATTTTGATGAAATTTGGTATAGGGGTACATTAGACCATGAGAAAGGACATAGGCTATGTTTGGTCGCGATAACCGACATCCACGCGGGCGGATTTGGTCGCGATAACCGACATCCACGCGGGCGGAGCCGCGGGCAAAAGCTAGTATATTTATAAGTTATTCTACACAAAGCCTATTTGGGTTTACTGGATAACACTGAATTTGTATAAAGAATATTGTAATAAATAATTCATAAATAAATAAAATAAAAATAATGAAATTAACTTTTTTTTTCTTGAATGAATTTTACAGCATTATGTATACTTACTGACTATACAAATCGAATACATAGGGAAAATTTAAACTTTTCGGGCGGGACTCGAACCCACGATCTTTCCCTTACAGGGGGATGCCTTGACCAACTCCACCCTCGCCGTAAAGACGGATAAAAATAGAAGGGAAATTTGAATTAGATCGGGCGTGTCTCGGTAGTCGAGTTGGTCAAGGCATTCCCCCTGTAACGGAAAGATCGCTGGTTCGCGTCCCGCCCGAGAAGTTTCAATTTTCCCTATGTATTCAACTTTTCTATTCATCTTTGAATGAAGTACATCTTACAGAGGATTTACGTGAAGGCCTTCTGTTGACAATCACTGATGATAACACGAATATGCACACTATTGTCACCAATAGACTTATGATAGAAGTTGATAAAAGAGTGATGAAAAGAGATATCAACAGATTTGGACTAGTTATGCATTGATATAGTATTGTGAGCCATTTTAAAATATATAATGCCAGGTATACACCGACAAGCGAAGGCGAATAATGCTTGTGATAGCTAAAGACAGCCACTGGCTGCTGGTGTAAGACACGATATTGCTTGAATGAATTTTTACAGCATTAGTATGCTAACTGTACAAATCGATACATAGGGAAAAATTAAACTTCTAGGGCGGGACTCGAACGCGAACCCGCGATCTTTCTGCCTTGACCAACTCGGCTACCGAGACAGATCGTAAGAATATCGGTAGATGACTCCACCATCGCCTTAAATACGGATAAAAATAGAAGGGAAATTTGAATCACATCGGGCGTGTCACGATATTGCTGTGAAGTACAGTGAAACTGTATTAAACTTTGAAATTTTTTGAAGGACCTTACCTACATGCTAGTTTAATAATTTGAAACCAATGTTTAAAGCACTGGCATTTTTCAAGACGAAAAGAGAATAGCCAAATTCAAATGATTAATACTAAATTTACCTATTATTGTTTGAACTGGAATAATAACTGGAATAGAATAGAATAGAATAGATTAATCTTCATTTGTGAATATGGTTTTTACTGTTGTTATATTACATGGGACTCAAATTATATGGTTAAGTGTATATTAAAATACATATTACCTATCAGTTACATGCATATTAAATTATCATATTATTTAAAAAATCATCCATATTTTAATGTCAAGAAACAATATCAATATATAAAACCAAAGAAAATTTAAGTAAATATTTAAACAAACGACCACGCTATGTAATTTAATCGCCGACTAGACTAGAAATTTATTGGCGAATCGAATCAGTTTGTCTTTGTTCGTCTTTAACTTTTGGTGTGTACCGGGCACAATACACATATGGTTTACATGAAGATAAAACTGAAACCATCGTTATCAGTTTTCCAGACACCGAGGTCATTTTCATACTTTTTATTATAACAATAGATTTCATACCACTATAAATAACTATATAAGTTTAAGAAATCTATCCGTGTAGTGACAGAGAAAGAATACAAGGTATCCCCACCCCATCTCATCCGAAGGGTGTCGTAAGAGGCGACTGACGGAAACATACGCAGACGATATCACTGCGAGAGAAGGAACAGTCGAAATAAAACCCTGTACCAACCCGTCTGGCCAGCGTGGAAACTGTAGGCCCAAGCCTTTTAGTTTAACGTGCGAAAAATCCCCACGGATACCACCCCCACGGAGCCGGTGGAGGTGGTTATGTGGGACTCGAACCGACTAAAACGCCTGCCAAAATTGGGAAGAACAGTGGATTGCGACATTTGCGACTGGTTTAAGAGTTATGGCTCGCATAAAACAAAAGATGGCTTCCTCGCCGTTGCGTGTTACGTACGATGTGAATGACCCAGTTTAATAATTGCCATATCTAACTGACCTTTATTCGCAAGGTTGAGGGTGAAGGGAAGAAACCTATGATTTATAGGCACTGGGATGGGCAGAGGTTGATTGGTTGCATTGAGACAAAATTCTTAGTTATCCACGTATTCACCCGTGCGGATGCCGAGTCCATCGTGTAGAGAGAGAAACCCGAGCGGACCTCGAGACTTATGACTTATGTAGGTTTATTTTTATATAGGGCACGTCAATTTGACTTCACCTCGCCTGATGGTAAGCTGAAGGCAAAGTCTCAGGAAAGAGGGTCGCTATTACAAGCACGTACTATGTTAACATTGGTGGCACTCAGCATGACGGCTTCATTAGATGCCTTTTCACGCTCCGCTTATAGGTCCTGTGACTGTAGGAAGAAGGAAACACGTGAGCTGGCCCCCTTGCCAGCTCACGTGTTTCCTTCTTATTTCAAGGGGAAATGGGAAGGAGGAGGACAAAAAGGCTCTTCGTGATGTTCACCAACACTCACCTACATGACTCGTGTTTCTCTCCCTGGCCCGCTAAATCTGGTATGAACATACTAGTGCAGCATTAAATACTTTTTTTATGGAATAGGGAGGAAAACGAGCAGACGGATCGCCAGATGGTAAGCGATCACCATCGCCCATGGACAACCGCAACACCAGAGGAGTCACAAGTGCGTTGCCTTCCTTTTAAAAGAGAGTACGCTCTTTTCTTGACGGTTTGCAGGTCGTATTGGTTCGGAAATACCGCTGGTGACAGTTCATTCCACAGTTTAGTTGTGCAAGGCAGAAAATTTACCATTCTTCATTACCACTTGTCCAAGGGGCTGGGCAAATTTATCGCTGCCATGAAGATAACACAAGGTATATTTTAAAAATAAGTAGAGATTCGCTGTTGCGTGCTACGTTCGACCGGAAACGAGCAGATTTATTGTAGGTAGGATAACAAAGATTTCTTTTTTATTATTCGCAAGGCCGCAGCCGTGGGCGAAAGGAAAAAAAAAGATTATTGTCCAATTATCTTTTGCTAGCGGCTCCGTCTTACCGCCGTTCCCAATAACATACTTACAGTTAAAGATAGATCGCAACAGTCAAATTTGACGTATCGGCTGTTTAAATTCAAAACATGGTAACTGATATTTTTGCGGGAAAGCGCATCGCGGTATAATTTTATTTTCCGAAATTGGTGTGAAATTGGAGTTACTATGTTTTGAATTTAAACAGCCGAACACTTTATCCGTAGATGCGATCTATCTTTAACTCTAAGTTAAGTTGGGAACGGCGGTTAGAGGAATACTGATAACAGTTATCACGTTCGTGTAATCCATTTTCGCCAAACATTTGTTATAGTTACCGCCATTAATCTTGACCCTAAGTTGTGTGAGGAAAGAGGCTCTGGCACTATATGATAGTTAGAGTTTCCTCGGCCCGAGGTCCCCTGCAGAGTAGAATTTGCGCCACTCCATCTCTTGCCATGCGGCGTCGTTCAAGGCGACTAAGGGATAGCGCTGTTTAACATCAGACTAATACAGCCCAGACTCAGCCTCATATACATGTCTCGAGTCAAAAATAGTGCCAGGATTACGGCAATGGGCCCTATAGGGAAATATACTATCAGTTATGTTCTAAATTGGGGTCACGACAACATGTGTTATGAGTCAGCATGCACTCTATACATCCCAGCACTAGCCTGGGTGCTCTTCGTCGACAATGTTGTAAAAATAAATTAGTATCCACGAATAGCACCTGCCAAAAATCTTGATAGGTGCTCTTCGTGGGCATGGCTAAGTGCTATTTAGCTGGGTGCTCTAAGTGGACTGCACCGAAAAAAGGCATTATTTCTTAGCTCGCTCGCTCACTTAATATAAACGGTGCCATCAATAGAATATTGAGTAACTAGATCAGTAGTTGACGCGCTAATCCGCCCCCAGGATATCATTTGACCATAGCTACAGCCAAATGTCTGGCTCGCGTCATTCAATATAAAAGATATCGATTTATTATATCACAATCTGGGGCGTAGTTTTGAAGATAAAAAGCATACATAGGGACGGACAGACAGTGTCAGCGACTTTGTTTTACACCATTTGGTGATAGTGATGAGTCAAGAATGACCAGACACTGTCTGCTACAGAACAAAAAACCTATTGAGCCGATGCTTAGTTTGTTATTTTAATAGCAGAGGAGCTGTTAACCGAGGGACAAACACAAAACAAAATTGGTAAAGGACATCATAAGAAAAACCGGCCAAGTGCGAGTCGAACTCGCCCATGAAGGGTTCCGTAGCAGCAAGTAACCTAATATAAAAGTTCTTGTAGTTAATTAAATGTTTTTTTATTATTATTATTGAGTTAATGGAATGAAAGGCGAAAATTGCGGTTTATGACGTATTAAAAAAATCTACTTACATCTCGTTCAAACCAATTTTCGTTGAAAGTTTGCATAGCAATGTACATCATATATTTTTTTTTAATTTATCATTCTCTTATTTTAGAAGTTAGAGGGGGGGGGGGGGGACACATTTTTCCTCTTTGGAAGTGTCTCTCGCGAAAACTATTCAGTTTAGAAAAAAATGATGTAAGAAATCTCAAAAGCATTTTTGAAGACCTATCTATAGATACCCCACACGTATGGGTTCGATGAAAAAAATTTTTTTGACTTTTAGTTTTAAGTATGGGGACCCCCAAAATTTATTGCTTTTTTTCTATTTTTGTGTGAAATTCTTAATGCGGTACACAGAATACATCAACTGACCAAGTTTCAACAGAACAGGCCTTATGCATAAGGCACAGACAGACATGACGAATCTATAAGGGTTCCGTTTTTGCCATTTGGCTACGGAACCCTATAAAAGGAATTGACCATGTTCTTCTTTTTCTTGCATATTCATCATTAAATAAATATTTTATATATTCCACAACATTCTACACAACGCTATCTATCTAGACCCATAGTAAGCTTAACTAGCTTGTGTTATGGAATCTAGCATGCGGATTAACATACTTAGATACTTTTTTTGTAAATACATACACATACACATTTCTTTCTTCTTCTTATACATAGAAACACCAAGACCAATGAAAATAGCCAATATAGCCATATTCATGCATACAAATATTTGCACTGAGCGGGGATCGAACCCACGCTTCCTGCGTGGCAGTCGCGTTCACTACCGCCAAGCCACAGAGGCTACTAGACCAAAACGGCACACAGCAACTAACATAATATTATTTTGTTACAGGTACTTAACCAAACAATGGTGCTTACCTAGTCTAACGTACTTAAGAAGACAGAGACAATAAATAGTGGTTACATCAAGGTGTGAACCTTTGAACCTTCTACATTTAAGCGCACAAGATGGACCCCGGGTACTTTGATATCGAAAGGAAACCGAATCCTAAGGAGCAAGCTAATATATTCTCCAAATTATGTTTTTGGTATGTATTTTTTTATTACTCATCAATTAATCGCAGTCCACTTTTTTATGGAATAGGGAGGCAAACGAGCAGACGGTATCGCCTGAAGTGCGCCTCCCCGTAACCGGGGCTAGATGGGGACCCTGCGGTCCCCACAACCCGAAGGGGGCCATCTCGAAAGAGATGGTCCTGGGTCTGCCGGGGTGCGAGAGATATGCTTTTGGCAATCTCACCTCCGGCAACCAAGGACCCAAGACGGCGTGCGTTTTAGTCGGTTCGAGTCCGACATAACCACCTCCACCGGCTCCGTGGGGGTGGTATCCATGGGGATTTATCGCAAGATAAAAAAAAATAATCGCCTGATGATAAGCGATCACCGCCACCCATGGACACCCGCAACACCAGAGGAGTCACAAGTGCGTTGCCTTCCTTTTAAAAGAGAGTACGCTCTTTTCTTGAAGGTTTGAAGGTCGTATTGGTTCGGAAATACCGCTGGTAACAGTTCATTCCACATCGAATACATAGGGAAAAAGAATCTTCTCGGGTGGGACTCGAACCCGCAGTCTTTCCCTTACAGGGGGAATGCCTGACCAATTCGGCTACCGAGACACGCCCGATATGATTCAAATTTCCCACCTTATACGTCTTTGAGGCGACGTAGCGTCATCTACCGATTTTCTTACGAACTATCAGAATCAATGAATGATGTTACAATCATTTTTAAACATTGATTTTTTGATAACTGCGCCCAAACAATTGAAGGAATTTTTATAGCATTAAGTATGCTAACTATACAAATCGAATACATAGGGAAAAAGAATCTTCTCGGGCGGGACTCGAACCCGCAGTCTTTCCCTTACAGGCGATTTGTATAGTTAGCATACTTAATGCTATAAAAATTCCTTCAAGTTCATTCCACAGTTTAGTTGGCGAGGCAGAAAGTTTCTCGAGAAACGTACAGTTATCCAGATGGTGAGTGTGGAACTGCTGTCGCGTGGAACGATGGCGGAAAGAGGCGGCGGGGATAGATCCGAAGAATTCCTCGGAGCATTCCACTCGCAACCGCAGTCCACTGCAAGACATATGTTGGGACTGTTGGGAGGCTCTGGCCTACTGTTTCCTAGCCAGACGGGTTGGTACAGGGTTTTATTTCGAGTGTTCCTTCTCTCGCGGTGATATCGTCTGCGTATGTTTCCGTTAGTCGCCTCTTACGACTCCCAATATTTCTTTTGGCAGCATTTTTTGGCTATTTACTGTGTGAGCAAATGCTATTTTGGTTTGTGCCACTTTTAGCTCCAAAATTATTTTGCTGCATCAATTTATTGCACGATAATCAGGTCACCATGGTAATATCATCAGTGACATGAAAAAGCAATGCCTAAAGCATTACTTCCATACCATTTTGGCCGCCAGCATACATAATTAATGACGTCTGAGGGACATCTCAATATTGTGTTTCATAACTTCACGTTTTGTATTAAGACGGCTGTAGACGTTGGGTTTACATGACCTCGATGTGCGTCACAAGTATTAAGTCGATTTGATTGACACGTGAGCTTGAAAGCTTATGTTTGTAAAATAAATGAAGTGCTGTCATCAGCTGTAATAATAATAATACAGACATTACAGACATTACATTAAGTTCAAGTAAATTATTTTATTTATTAAAGATTGCCGGCGGGTCCGCCCACGTGGATGTCTGTTATTGGAACTACTATATAACCTACGTCCTTTCCCAAGGTCTTATCTACCCCTATATGAAATTTCATCAAAATTGGTTTAGTGGTTTAGGTGTGAAAGTATAACAGGCAGACAGACAGAGTTAAGTACTTTCGCATTTATAATATTAGTATGGATCGTTCTCTTAGGTAACATTAAAAAAACATTTGGTTTCAAATTGTATCCTGTCAGTCAAAACATAAACTTCACGAGACACCGACATACCTAATTAGTATCATATAGATAAAGGGAATCAGTTATTTTTATTAATATCTAAGCGAAAATGAGGCCAAGCACTATTATAAAGTCGACTTTACTCATTGGATCGAAACACTAGGCCAGCATGTTGAGCATATCTGTGTTGCCGTTTTAACCTACAGTCCCGGTTCCTTTAAGCGAGGCGTGAAAAGGTATCTGATGAGGCCGTCAAGCTGAGTGCCACCACTGTTAACATGGTACATGTTCACGATGGTGACCCTCTTTCCGAGACTTTGCCTTTAGTCTGTCTGTATATTACGCTTTCACGCCTAAACTACTGAACCGATTTTGATGAAATTTGGTATATGGGTAGATTAGACCTTGAGAAAGGACATAGGCTATGTTTGCTCGCGATAACCGACATCCACGGGGCGGAGCCGCGGGTAAAAATTTTAACTATTGGTATTTATACACGGTTGTGAGCAATATTTTTAACTAAAAACAATGAATTCTCTGTATTTTACAACAAAAGTTTCTTTACTCCCGTTGTTAGGGTTACGTACTTCAAAAGGAAAAACCGGAACCCTTAAAAAAAAATTGGAAATATTTCAACATACTACACAACGCTGTCTAGACCCATGGTAAGCATAGCTTCACTAGCTTGTGTTATGGAATCTAGAATGCGGATAAACATACTTAAATTTTTTTTTTTTTGTAAATACATACTTATTATACATAGAAACACCCAGACCAATGCAAATAGCCATATTCATGCATATAAATATTTGCACTGAGCGGGAATCGAACCCGCGCGCCTCCTGCGTGGCAGTCGCGTTCACTACCACCACACCACGGAGGCTGTCAGGCCCTTATAGGATCACTTCTTTATCCGACTGTCTGCCTGTATGTCAATCAAGACCCTTTTTCTCAGGAATGCGTGGATGCGTGCGTTAGAGATTAAGGAGTCGGCCTTACGATCGAGAGGTCCCGGGTTCGAATCCTGGTCATGTGTAATGACGTGAACCTACCTAGCACAAGCAATTTAGCTTAGATGGAGGGGTTATAGAGACCGAAGGGGGCCATCTCGAAAGAGATGGTCCTGGGTCTGCCGGGGTGCGAGAGATATGCTTTCGGCAATCTCACCTCCGGCAACCAAGGACCCAAGACGGCGTGCGTTTTAGTCGGTTCGAGTCCGACATAACCACCTCCACCGGCTCCGTGGGGGTGGTATCCGTGGAGATTTATCGCACGATAAAAAAAAAGTGGTTATAGGGAATATTAATAACCTCGGTTCTAATATTTAAAAAAAAAAGCTTAAGTTATGGAACCCTCAACGCACGAGTTCGACTCGCACTTGGCCGGCTTTTTATTATATTATTCTTAACGCGTTCAAAGAAATGATTAGTTCCATTATTAGTTAATACCTCGGTAATTTTACTTCGTGTTACGTCTTTTGTGAAACTGTTCATTTTATTAAGTTTTTCCCTTTGTTAGTTGTCCTCTGGCTAATTTATATGCCGTCCTCTCCATAGAATGATCTACTTCATACTACAGAATCCTTATTCGGCTTGACCAACGTAATTACGCGCGTTCGTATTAGCTGACATATTTGAGTTCCGATTTGGACTGTTATATAATTTGGTTGTCAATTTTACTCCCGTTTTTGGCTTATATACAATTTTGTTAGCAATTTTGCTCCCGATTTTGGCTGCTATAATTTTTACTGTCAGTTTCAGCTTCATTAGTTTTACGCTAGAAGGCCAATTTCTCCGAATTCAGTCTCCATCTAATCTCAATATCTTAAACGATCACGATTTAAATTGAAATAGAGCCAATTCTCGGAATAAAATTTTGGCTCTCAGCTTAATTGGCTTTTCTCGCCCCGCTTAAAGGACCCAGGAATTCCTATATTCCCGGGTCCTTTAAGATGGAAACACGTGAGCTGGCAAAGAGTTCCAGGTCATAATGGTATGGAAAAGGACAGAGCCACTGAACCTTTGGTTCTTGATGGAATATTCAGCACCCTTTTTTTTCTTTTTTTTCGTGCTGAAATCTCCTCGGATACCTCCCCCGCCGGAGCCGGAAGGGGAGGTTATGTCGGACTCGAACCGACTAAAACCGCACGCTGACTGTGGGTCGTGGTGCTAGGCTGGAGGTGAAGTTGTCTTCGATATATCCTTCGCACTCCGGCTGACCCAGGGCCATCCCTTACGGTCTGGCCCTATGCGGGTGACAACTAAGCCTTGCACGTGTTGTCCTGTGTAGGAAAGGAGAGGATGGGACCAATTGGAAGCGATCATCAGAACATTTATATTTAATTGGTCCTCAGATCAATCTTCTATTTTAACCAATTGAAATTCATTGTCTACTCTCGTTACTACTGCGTTTGAAACTCATTGTCAAGTTGAATAACGCGCCAGATTAGACATCTGTCATATTTTATGTCAAATGAATGTCATTTACATATTCAAATGTAAAACGGTCACTGAATGTCATTTCCATATTTAAATGGACAACGGTATTTTTTTTCCTGCGAAGCAGAGACACACACAGCTTGTTTTTTTTTTAAATGAGCTACCTATATCCTTACTAATATTATAAATGCGAAAGTAACTCTGTCTGTCTGTATGTTAAGCTTTCACGCCTAAACCACTGAACCGATTTTGATCAAATTTGGTATAAGGGTAGATTAGACCTTGAGAAAGGACATAGGCTATGTTTGGTCACAATAACTGATATCCACGCGGGCGGATATGATGACGTCAGGTATGCGGTAGGCCTGTGTACCACCATGTGGTGACGGTGAAAGAATACAAGTATCACCACCCCATCTCATCCGAAGGGTGTCGTAAGACGCGACTGACGGAAACATACGCAGACGATATCACTGCGAGAGAAGGAACACTCGAAATAAAACCCTGTACCAACCCGTCTGGCTAGGAAACAGTAGGCCAAAGCCCTATGTCCAACAGTGGACTGTAATAGGTTAATTGATTATTGATTGAGGATAGGCCTAACAATTCATTTATAACACATATTGAGAACACTTTGTACTCTTTCCATAGTATTTTGGTATTTCTATTGATCGAATACATAGGGAAAAAGAATCTTCTCGGGCGGGATTTCTATTGAACCTGATCGGTTTCGCCTTACGGCATTCTCAAAGGTTTACATTTTTTGGTTTTGGATGTGTTAACTCCTAAAAAATTGTTTTTTAGCTTTGGAAAAAGTATAAGTGTTCTCAGTAACAATGAATTCCACCAAGTGCCATAAACCAACAGTATAAGTAGTAATTCATTTAAAAGATTGTTTTGATTTATTTTCAGGTACACACGCCAAGTATTTGTTAAGGGAAGGAAAGGACAGCTCAGTATATCAGATGTTTATAGGTTAGTACATCCTACTAATATTATAAATGTATGAAGCTGAAACTGGCACTCAAAATATTGTATCAGCCAAAATCACCAGTCAAGATTTACAACAATGCCAAACACTTCCCATCCCAGGAATGTCTCAGACGACTTAGATGCGAAAAATTTACATTCATCCACATTTATCCTCAAGGTCCCCACAACCCGAAGGGGGCCATCTCGAAAGAGATGGTCCTGGGTCTGCCGGGGTGCGAGAGATATGCTTTTAGCAATCTCACCTCCGGCAACCAAGGACCCAAGACGGCGTGCGTTTTAGTCGGTTCGAGTTCGACATAACCTCCACCGGCTCCGTGGGGGTGGTATCCGTGGGGATTTATTGCACGATAAAAAAAACCACATTTATCCGAAGAGAAGAGAAGAGAATAACATTGTAAATTGACGTCTAAAAAATGCCGCAGTCGAGTTTGATGCGCCGTTTCTTCTCCACCAGCGCCTTAGAAGCGGTGGTAAACTTAGATTAAGTAGAAATAAAATTGACGTCAATTCAAAACAGTTTTATTGTTCAAGATTGAGAATAAATGACTTCTTTGAAAGGAGTTTCACCATCATTTTCATATTCCTGTTTCTTGTATTAATTTTTACTGCTAGTAATTTGGCTGCCAATTTCCCCCTCATATATATATGTGAAAATTTCTAAAGACGTATATCATTCAATCACGCTCAAACGGCTGAACGGATTTGGCTGAAATTTGATACAGGGATATATTATAATCTGGAATAACATATAAGTAGCATACTATTTGTCCCGGGAATAGATTCCCATGGATTGCGGAAATGGGATGTCAATTCACACAGGAGCTGCGGAAAATAGCTACAGTCCGTCAAATCTAAGAAGTACCGTTTGACAGTTCTGACAATTGAATGATAGGGATGGGATGAAAAAATCGATTACTATAATATCCGAACTTTAAGAGATCGATTACTATAATATCCGCATTTTAAGAAATCAATTGTTATAATTAAATAAAAGAAATGTTTAGGATATTTTTTTATTCACTACTAGTACTAGTATCGTCGTCTTCGTCATCATCGTCATTTAAATTAATGACCAGTTGATTGTCCATTACATTATCAAAGTGTACGTCTCTTTCGAAGTCGTCCATTATTATTTTCTTTGTTTTTTGTACTACTTTACTCCAATCTTCCTGTGTAACTTGGGCACATGCTTCCTTTAATAAACCTTCCATTTTCTTGACACTGAAGGGTGGTTTTGTGTTGTGTCTTGCTGCATAACCTGTAAAACAATAATGTAACTATTTGATAGCAGACGAAAACCATTGTTTAAATTATAAATGTTAGAAGTACTCGTGTTATTATTATAATATTATAAAATATTACCTTTAACTTGGGCCCAAATCAGTTCAATGGCATTATATTGGCAATGGTACGGAGGAAGTCGTATGACTTTGTGCCCGTGCTCTTCGGCCAATTGGTCAATTACATATGTCGGTTTTGGTGGTTTATGCAATTTCACTAACTGTAATAATTCAGCTTTTAATAGTGACATGTCGGCATCCACTCCTTTTCTTTGCAGCCATGCCACCAAATCTGCTTTCTTATTGGCTGACGTAGGTGCTTTATCAATTTGCACAGAGTGGTATGGGGCATTATCCATTATAATTGTGCTGTTAGGAGGGATATTCTGTAATAAATTTAAGAACCACTCTCGGAACCTTACTGCGTCCATTTCTTCATGATACTCTTTAGTGCTTTTGGATTGGAAAGCTAATAAAGAGTTTTCCACGAAGCCTGTAGACGCTCACCCAGCATGGCATATTATGAGGCGTCCACCTTTTCCTATCGGCACCTTCTAGCACGAAGCTTCAGAATCATCAGTCCATGTTTTCGGCACAGAATGGTTGGAATTTAGCCAAGTTTCGTCCAAAAATATTACATTATCCCAGTTTATAATTTGTTTAACTTCGCGCAGGAATGTTAGTCGCTGCATAATTATGTCATGTCGCTCCATAACAATTTTTCGTTTGTCAACTTTTTTGTATCTGAAGCCAATTCCTGTTATTACCGTTCTCAACGACTCTATGCTTCCCTTATACAGCCCGGCATCTTTTAAAGTTGCACATAACTTTGCCAATGTTGGAAATTCACCTCTTGTAAAATACCCGTATATATGGTTTCTAATAGCATGACTATCGAATTCATCGATGCCTGTCACAGGTTTATTTCTTTTTCGTTTTTTCGGTGTGTGAAGTACGTTACTGTCACTCCTCGAAGGCCCATATTTTTCACTTAATATTTTGCCAACGGTGCGGCTACCAATACCAAGAGCTTCACCGACGCGATCCCGAACTTGTGTAACTGGCAGTAGAAGTCCACCATTTTGAGATTCACGCTCAAAATACTCGTGTAATTTCACCACCAATTCACGAGCCTGGCTGTTCAAAGTACGTCCTCTTTTCGACATTATTAATAAACACTTGCTTAGTTCGGAGTCCAGTATAAATATTGCCAAGGTAAACGGATAAAGAATGATCAGTCCAGAAAAGTAATAGCCAAGTCACAAATTGTAAAACACAAACGAGAAAGCAAGTACGCGCACAGTCAGCTTCCAAGATGGCGAGAGACTGCTGACGCCGAACCGACCGAGCGGACCGCGTGCGCTTGTAGTTGGCAGTGTTGCCAGAAAAAAAAATTGTAGAGACTTGGACACCTGCGATTTTGCCTATTGACCTAAAAATAATTAACTTAATTTATTTTAGGGTATCTGTGTATTCAGTGCATTATGCGGTCGCGCAGTAACGTCGTTAATTTATAACATCAGGCAACAACATTTTTGTGAATGGGTTCTACATACCTTATTTTTATTAGTTTTAGACGTAGAAATAAGACTTAGAAGAAAAAATTGTAATTGTAAAATCAATGGATGTGCTTGTTAAAAATTTGTTTATTTCTCTGTAATATGCAAACCCATACTATCATACACAAAAATAAATGTAAAAAACACTATCCCTGACTCCATTTACTATTTCGACAGCGTTAGCGCGAGAAACCCCGACTTATTTGGGCGCGAAAATCAAAAATCGACAAATCGCTTTCGACAACTTTTTAAAGAAGCAAATATATTTGATTTATAAATACGTATTTTTAGTGAATGGGTTTTATCTCATATTTTACGATTACATAATTATTTAGTTATGTAATCGTAATATGTGAGATAAATCCCATTCACATGAAAAAATATTTGTTTGGTTGTCAAGTGTAATTTGTAAATAATACATTCGATTTTTCGTATATGTAAACGATTTTTTTGCATACAAGTGTATCCGAAGAGTCGCAACACTACGTGCAGTGACCTAACTACGTAACTTTGTAATGAGGTCAAGAATATAACTATTCGAAATTATTTACTGTGTAAATATGTGTTATTTTGCTTTGTTTGAAAGTTTTCAATTACATTTAGATATTAAGAATTGTACATTTTTAGATACAATAATGAAATCTTTCTAAATTCATGGTTTTATGAAAAAGGTTATCGAAACTGAATAATGTACGTATGAACAAAGTTGTTTCGGTTTGAAAAATATGAAACGTCAAACGGTACCTCTTAGATTTGATGGACTGTAGTAATATTTTCTAAAGTTTACGCGAATGTCACTCATTTAAATAGAAACCACTTTTTACGAATTCTATCGCACACACCCACCCCGCCGCCGCGATCATGACGGCTGAAAAGCAGCCGAAACGTCGGTTTAAAAGTAAATAATTACCACTATATCGCGATAGAATCCGTAAAAAGTGGTTTTATTTCAAATAGCTAGTAATTTTTTAATGTTATAGTGCAATAAAATAATAATTTATAACGTCATCGCCATAGGGCGTTCATATTGCATAAAGGGAAACCCTATTGAATAATAAAATAGTATTCTAGGACATTACAAAGCGCCATCTAGTTTCAAACTAAGTATAGCTCATTATTAGCATACCTACATACATACAGGTGCTCACGTAAATCCCCGAAGGGGTAGGTAGGAGTGTATTAACAATAAATTTTAATAAAAGTACACACTATACCTTTGCAGATGCACTCCAGGGCACAGAGCTGCTCCGAGAGGTGACCAATTGGGAGTCAAATGGAAAAAGCAACTAGAAAAAAAGCAAGGTACGTAATGTTTCAAGTTTACTGAGAGAATGAGACAACTCATGAAATGAGTAAGTACTGTAAAAGAGATACCGTGGCTCAAACATACGAGGGGGTCATCTTAAAACCGGTTTATTCGGTTCGAATTTCACCCCAGGCACGGAGGACAGAATATGATTAAGTAACCGAGATGCCCCATTGATATTTCTCCTAATAAAAACGCGTCGCCGAATGCGGGTGGGAAGAGAGACGCGCGGGGTGTCAAATGTCGTAGGACGTCGCGGGGTGTCAAAAGTATAACATTCCTACCGAATGAGTCCATTTGACGTTTGGATGGCACGCGACTCGATTGCCTTGCAACAACTCCGCTATCATTTCCTTCTCCATGACCCCAGGGGATTTCCGCACGAAAGGTACCTATGTAAGAATAGAATAGAATAGATTTATTTGCATAAAATGTGGTAAGTATAAAGGTGACAAATTATTTATGAGCTAGACACATTTTGCCACTAGTCGTGATATGAAAACATTATGGGTATAGGTAAGTGTGGTTTGCCGTACCGGATAAGAGGGCAGGCCGATTAGCGTCCTAGAAACGCGCAACGTAGCGGGGGGTGAGGTAAAGAAAGAGAAAGAAAGAGCATGAGTCGCGAACGAGTGACATAGCGCTGTGAGTAATGACGGCAGACTGACCAAATCTCGCCGTGCACATAACCAAGGTGCGGTGCAGGCGATTGCGGCCGAACTAGACTAAGCTATGGCTACTGCCGGCACGGTATACGGCATAGGTAGTCGTTGCCCCTTAACCAGTAATTGATGCTAATTCTGTATTGTAAAAACTAACTAAAATACACTAAAAATTTCTAAAATTTATTATACCTCTAGATTGTATTATTGTTTCGTAGAAAAAGATTATTATAGTGTGTGGCCGGTTCCGGTCTGCACCGACAGATTTTGGCCAGACAGTCTATGGCCGTGAGGCAAATGAACACACAATTGGCCGGCAGCCGACTAGTGCATTCAATTTTCGACCTTATTGACATCGCATAGAACATAGTATTTTTTCGTATATTCGTGATCAGCGGCATCAATTTATGCGAAATTACATGTAATTAAGAAAATGTTATTAAGGTCGAAAATCGTTTTTTTGTTCTTAGTAGTCCTTAAAATCGGTTTGAGTCCCACATAACATGAAACGATAACGAAACTGCTACCCACCTAACGATTTTGCTAGCGAAACTGTGTCGAAACCGTTGTTTTCGTGGTGTATAATACCATTTTACACATAATTAGCATCATTTTCTGCTACTACCATGATTGTTGTTTCGAAAACTTCTACAATGAATTTAAAACTCTAAATTATCTTTTTTTATTTTTTTGCAGACAAAGAAAAGAAACCATCCCTTCTCCTAGCTATAATTCAAGTATACGGTCTCAAATTCATCATAGGAAATCTGATCTTCACTACAATAGATGCCACTATTAGGTAAGTACAACCACATCCCGAGGAGGGCCAGACCGTAAGGGATAGCCCTGGGTCAGCCCGGGTGCGAGGGATATGTCGAAGACAACATCACCTCCGGCCTAGCACCACGACCCACAGTCGGCGTTCGGTTTTAGTCGGTTCGAGTCCGACATAACCTCCCCCCCGGGGGCGAGTTGGGGACACCGTTGTCCCCCCTCCTGAGGAGGGCCAGACCGTAAGGGATGGCCCTGGGTCAGCCGGGGTGCGAGGGATATGTCTTTGACAACCTCACCTCCGGCCTAGCACCAAGACCCACAGTCGGCGTGCGGTTTTAGTCGGTTCGAGTCCGACATAACCTCCCCTTCCGGCTCCGGCAGGGGGGTATCCGAGGGGATTTCCGCACGAAAAAAAAAAAAAAGACATAACCTCCCCTTCCGGCTCCGGCGGGGAACTTATCCGAGGGGATTGAACTTATCACGAAAAAAAAAGTACAACCAAACCAGGTTCTAGGTCTTAACGAACTAGACCAGAAAACATATTTTCCGTGAAACGACTGCTAATCTGACCTTCACAACCCTCTGGGGATATCGAAATTATGTAGTTGAAGCAGTAATCGGCCTTTTTGGGACTATTTACCACTTGTAGCGACTACCACCATGGATGTTCGCATGTCCACTGGGATAGTCGGCCATCCACTGCCTAATGAGCATGGGTCGGAATTAGGTGTAGTGTAGAGTTATTTATGTACTTACATTTATTTCATGCAATGTGAATATGCCTCGAAACTCGAAATTAATAAATTTAAGAGTAATAAAAGTCCTTAATTCATTAATTGGTAACATTAATATGATTCTTTGTAACATACCATAGTCACAACTGTGCAGAAATGCATTTTAAAATTGTTTTCGAAAAGTAAAAAAGGTCCAAAATGGCTATACGCGTAATAAATACAATAAAACAAGCAAGGAAAAATATAATCATATATGGAGACTTTTACTTTTTACACAGTATAATATTCTATTGAACCGGTCAGTTTCGCCTTACGGCATTTTCAAAGGGTTACATTTACCAAGGTTTTGAATAATCTGAACATCCACAACCTTAAACTTAAAATATGTGTAATTATGAAGTCCACAAAGTGCCTTCCATCAACAGTATATATTACATACATAACATAAACTCACGCCTGTATTCCCCGAAGGGGTAGGCAGAGGTGCTAGCACCCACCTTTCGCCAGTTTACGTTTAGGTGCCAATGTAATAGGTGGCGAGCCTATTGCCATTAACCGGGCACTTATAAACCTGCGATAAATACACACATAACTTCGAAAAGCATCGAAAAGTCATTGGTGTGTGCCATGGTAAACCTGGGATCGAACCCGAGACCTCGTCTCAGCAGTCCATTACCCATACCACTAGGTTACCGCAGATCTCAGACTTATATATTACGATATTTACTGCATACTTCATTCTCAAACAATCTGGCACGGCCTATAGTAGGATATATAATATATATTTATTATAAATTAAATAGTATAAATATCGAAATATTGTTGGCCGTTAACACGAGTTTGTCCATTTGAAAACTTGTAGCTCCACATTAATATCAAAATTTCGATGCAAGTACCTACATGAATTACTCTACCTAATTCCGACCTATACTTATGAATTATGATCAAGATAGTATATTTTCATGCAAGTGAATGAAAATATACTATCTTTTCTTACTCTTCATAATCTTACTCTCTTTTCTATCTTTATTATACGAAGCTTAAAGCTTCGTGCAATTACACGGACGCAATTTGGGCGCTTCGCTTGCACGCCTTCGTACAAGACAACTGATGGCCTATTTTTTTCCGCCTTACTAAATCAAAGGTGGTTACGATAAGAACCTTCTTTCTAGAGATTTTATCTTCAGCTTACCATAAGGCGAGGTGAAATCAAATTCACGTGACTATTGGAAACTTAAATTTTCAGGTTATCAATACCGATGTGCCTTGAAGGATTAATAAACTACTTCTCCCCGTCACATGGAGGGGTGCCGGCCAAGCATGCATATTTGTACGCGCTTGGAGTCGTTGGGTAAGACTAAATCCATACTAATATTATAAATGCGAAAGTAACTCTGTCTGTCTGTCTGTCTGTCTGTCTGTCTGTCTGTCTGTCTGTCTGTCTGTCTGTCTGTCTGTATGTTACGCTTTCACGCCTAAACCACTGAACCGATTTTGATGAAATTTGGTATAGGGGTAGATTAGACCATGGGAAAGGACATAGGCTATGTTTGGTCGCGATAACCGACATCCACGCGGGCGGAGCCGCGGGCAAAAGCTAGTAATAATAATAATTATTAATTATTTAAAAATAGGACATGTGCCGTGGTGTTTCGCGGTGGAGTACAGTAGGACCACCCCAGCTCTTCCTGTGAGTTTCTTATAAGCGATTATTATCTCTGTCCTTGTCGCACATGTCACACGTACGCGACAATGGCCGAGCGACAGCTGTCGTTGTGTGTTTCGTAGTACAGGAAAGCTGTCAGCACAGCGGTTCTAAACTGTCAGATCCCGCTATCTTATGAGCAATTTCATTCTTGTCTGGAATGCGCTTGAAATGATACTTATTAAATTATGAAATATTTTTTTTGGAATATTTACCTTTTTTCTCTCGCTTCGTTGGCTTTACTTTACAATTTTTATAAATATCGATTAATATGATTCTAATCTCGTATTTTGTTTCAGATTCATGGCAATAAGCGCGGCTATGATCCACCCCATGCTTCTATGGTTATTAGAAATGGCGATGAAAATTAGGGTGTCTTGTTGTTCACTTATTTATAGAAAGGTAAGTCACTTATTGGTTCCTGGTGGTGTAGAATAGGACCACCCCATCTCTTCCCGTGGGTGACGTAGAAGGCGACTAAGGGATAGGGCTGTTCTCCATCCGACAGTAAACATACAGCCCAAGACAAAGAGCCCGATAGACGGCAATAGGCTCGTCCTCTATTACGTGGGGTCGTATATCATATTTTGACGAAATATGGGTGGTAATACACCTCTGCCTATCTAATTAAGACATTCTCGATCAATAATTTTTTTTTATAAAGGACAAGTCAATTAGACTTCACCTCGCGTAAGCTAAAGGCAAAGTCTCGGAAAGAGGGTCACCATCGTAAACATGTACCATGTTAACAGTGGTGGCACTCAGCTTGACGGCCTCATCAGATGCTTTTTCACGCCCCGCTTAAGTCCACTGTTGGACATAGGCCTCTCCGAATATTGGCAGGCTTTGGCCTACTGTTCCCACGCTAGCCAGACGGGTTGGTACAAGGTTTTATTTCGAGTGTTCCTTCTCTCGCAGTGATATCGTCTGCGTATGTTTCCGCCAGTCGCCTCTTACGACACCCTTCGGATGAGATGGTGTGGTGATACTTGTATTCTATCTCCGTCACCACATGTTATTATTCTTATATTCCAGCTACTCCGTCTAGACCTGACTGCTGGAGGCAAGGCATCCGAGGGTCTAGCAGGCCACGTTATCAACCTGTTGACGACTGACGCGCAACGGTTCGACATGGCCAGTCTGTTCATGACGGACCTGATACGGACCCCTATCGAGAGCACTCTTATAGTGTACCTGATGTATCGGCAAATAGGGGTTGCTACCCTCGTGGGGGTAGCGTTTTTGCTTATGTTTATACCGCTGCAAGGTGAGAAAACTTCACTATGTTAATAACACTGAAGAGTTTTTTAATCTGTTCTTTTTCTATCGTGGCGATGGCACCTCGGCCCTCAAATTATCTTCTTTCAGTGCTGTCATCTGTATGGCGTTCTCGGAGGCGCACATAAGGTCCTGCGGTGTACATGTGTATGGGCATTTAGCACACGTTAACAGATGGGCCATTGTCTGTGGAGTAACTCCACATTCAAATCGCAGGTCCGCCCCCTCCGAGAACCCCCATCTGGCCCAGCATTCCTTGCTTCGGCTGACCCGAGTCCAGAATCTGTTTTCATCTGGTCCAGGGCAGATCATGTCCAGGCGAGAGTTCCTCCAAAAGCGGGACGAAAGGGGTCGGTAGCGGACCCCGTGCTCTCCAGTGTTGCATTCTGGCTTGGGAGGGGTCACCACCGTTGCCTTAAAGACGGATAAAAATAGATTTGAGTCACATCGGACGTGTCTCGGTAGCCGAGTTGGTCAAGGCATTCCCCCTGTAAGGGAAAGATCGCGGATACGAGTCCCACCCGAGAAGTTTCATTTTCCCTATGTATTGTATGATTTTGCTTTCCACCGACTTCACTTAGATCGATGGTCTAGATTGGTAATAATTTTTAATACCAATTCTTTTAAGGGTACCTCGGCAAGATCACAAGTAAGCTCCGACGAAAAACGGCCGTGCGGACAGACAACCGTATACGACTGATGAATGAAGTGATTCAAAGTATCGAAGCTATCAAGATGTACGCCTGGGAATTTGCCTTCGCTAAAATCATTGGGAAGGCTAGGAAGTAAGTACATATTGTAACGGGAGACGGGTAACAGGATTGGAAGTAAACAACTTCGTATGTGAGACCGCTTTATTTACACACCCCAACAGCCAGATCTGGAACACGACACGCACAGCGTGACTACCGTACGTTACACTAGGAGTTCACTTCACTTTCAGTCTTATACGCGACACTCACAGCGTGACTCGCACGTTGCACTAACAGTTTACTGGACTTTCACTTCTCTGAACTTGCACTTTACTTGCACTTCTCTTTTTTACTTTGCTTCCTTCTTTTTTCTTGTTCTTCTGTTCACTTTGAACACTTAAACTTAACTGTCCTTTCACCGTTCCGGCGGCCCCTTATATACCCCTAATTTCGATAGTAGTAACAATATAATAGTCATCTAAGGAGGTAGGAAACACGACGATGGTTCCGTCCCAACTGAGCAGTCCGACTGGGGAAGTATCTCCACTCTACAGAATACCGCGGTCATAATAACCTCGTGTTGTGTTCCCGATAGTGAGTAGGGTAGCCAGAGCTCACTGGAGAGTTTGGTGCTGTCAGTGGGAAGACCAAAGGGTTGTCCTGCTTTGTCTTCTGCACTGACCGCATAGAAGCTCTTTTTTACAGGGTCGGCAGCACGAGTTTGGCTCGCCTAGTGTTCCACATGTCTATAGGCCACGGTAACCATTTACCATCAGGTGGGCCGTGCCTTGTCTGCCACCTAAGTGGTATAAAAACCGTACTGAATACCAAAGTAATTTTTATACTTTTATTTTTAATCGAAATGTGGGTGCTAGCACCTCTGCCTACCCTTCGGGGAACACAGGCGTGAGTTTATGTTACGATGTTATGTTATGTTTGAAATCATTCGTTTTGAAATATACAGACAGATTTTAATACTGACTATATTTTGTATTTATACCTAAGTTAAATATTATTCCTTTTTTTTCAGGAAAGAAATGAGCGTAATAAAAAAAACCTCCTGGCTCCGAGCCGTAATGATATCCTGCGTAAAACTGAACACCAAAGTTGCCATACTCCTGAGTATAATCTCCTACATTTCCTTAGACAACGAACTGACAGCTGCCAAAGTATTCGTCATATTCTCATACTATGAAATACTAAAATACTCGTTGGTAGACTTTCTCCCTCTAGCAATCACGTTTACATTGGAAGCTTACGTGAGTGTGAAAAGGATACAAGAGTTTTTGTTGTTGCCTGAGGTTGATAATCAAGATGGAGTCGATTTGGTGACGATTGATGAAAAGACTCCGCAGAAGAATAGTGTTTTTGAGAAGATTGGTAATGGGTGAGTATCTTTATTTAAATATTGTGATACAATAGTAGTTTATGGAACTGTTGCAGGGGTCTTAAAAATGCAAGTGTTTCAAGACCAAATTATGTGTAAAGTAAACCCAACGAGACGAGAGAAAAAAGATAAACAAAGCGACCATTACTGAGTTACGTTGCGATAACTAACGATTATATTCTCTGTCCTTGTCGCACATATCACACGTACGCGACAATGGGCGAGCGACAACTGTCATTGCGTGTTTCGTAGTACGGGAAAGCTGTCAGCACAGCGGTTCTAAACTGTCAGATCCATCTTATGGGCAATTTCATTCCTGTCTGGAATGCGCTTGAAGTGATACGTAATCATTTTCAAATAAAAAAGTTTGGAACCGCTGAAATATTGTTTACCTTTTTTGCTTAAAATGACAGAAGTTGACCGCCAAAATCGCCAGTTGCGCCACGTCCACAGATTATGTAGAGAAAAAATAGATTGACACATCCTTGTGTCTATTTATGTTATCTGTGGTTCAGCTGAAACTGTGTCGTAATAGAAAAAGAGTTAAGCCCGGCCAGTGGCCACGCCTCCTGTGCGACTGAGATGCATAATATTTATGCGAGAGCGACAAAGATAGGCAGAACGTGGTCAACGTACGAAATTCTTCGTGCCGCACTTTAGCAATAGATTAGACCATGAGAAAGGTTACGAGTATGTTTGGTCGCGATAACCGACATCCATGCGGGCGGGACTGCGGGCAACAGCTAGTCTTTAATATAAAATCATTGTATATAAGAAAGTAAGAAATTATATATAAGAAATTATTATTATTATAATGTAAGAATGTTGGTAAATGGCTCCACCGTCGCCCTTAAAGACGGATATAAAGAGAAGGGAAATTTGAAGTGATTCAGGTGTGGCTCAATAGCTCAGTTGCAAGACCATTCCCCATGTAAGGTAAAGGTCGTGGGTTCAAGTCCCACTTGAGCGCTTCTTTTTTCCGATGTATTTAGAATCATTGTATTTTCTGTCTAATTTTAATAACAGTGATTTTTTCAGCCAACAAGCTTACATCAAATCGGAAACGAACCTGGACCACCTGAAGCCACAGACCCTGATAGACATGAAGGATTACACCGCTTACTGGAAGAACGTGGACGATGAGAAAGTGGATGGGAAGATCCCGGCGCTTGTGGGAATCAATCTAGTTGTAAGTATACATGTTGCATGATTCCCGGCAGAGTGGAATTCGGCCCACCCCATCTCTTCCCATGCGACGTACAAGGCGACTAAGGGATAGGGCTGTTTAACATCAGGCAGATAAATACAGCCCCAGCCCAGACTCAGATTACATGGTTCGAGTCAATAAAAGAGCCCGAGATGCGGAAATAGGCAGGGTAAGCGCTGATGCATCACAAGGTGGCCCCTAAACCTACACCTGGGTCGCAAGTCCCAGGCGCCGTCAGTGTTCCTCTCTGTACCACGCCATGGACCCGGCGACGGTGAATCCATGGAAAGCTGAAAACCGAATCTCATGGGACCGAATACAATGATTGGGTGAAAACATCTCATCGCATAATTTCCTTTCTCATAATTCATATTCTGGTCTAAAATTATAGTTACCTACATGTATGTACATTTTCAGTATAAAGACTTTAATCCTGTAGTGCATATAATTTCAAAAAGGGACATTTCTCGAAAAAAGGACCTTTTGTGATAAGGACATTTCGCGAAAAGGACATTTTGAGAAAAGGACATTATGCGATAAGACGGGTGAAAAGTGGGTAGTAATTCACCTTGATAAGAACAATCTCCGCACGCAAAACCGTTAAGCAGGCGCTAGTTGTTACTATATAATTAGGATATCTAAAGGTGTTCAGATAGCCTGCGGTAGCCTAGTGGTATGGGTAATTGACTGCTGAGACGAGGTCTCGGGTGCGATCCCAGGTTTACCATGGCACACACCAATGACCTATCGATGCTTTTCGAAGTTATGTGTGTATTTATCGCAGGTTTATAAGTGCCCGGTTAATGGCAATAGGCTCGCCACCTATTACATTGGGACCTAAACATAAACTGGCGAAATGTGGGTGCTAGCACCTCTGCCTACCCCTTTGGGGAATACAGGCGTGAGTTTATGTTATGTTCAGATATTTTGATTATAGCTGAGGTCCCACTAGTGCGTTGCGTTGCGTTGAACAGGATCATTCTTAGATATTTAAAGGAATTTCTCTCGTTGTGTTCTGGCGGGTATCTATACAATAGTTTAGCTGGGCAAATGTTGGTTAACTTGACATGACTGTGACGCCCCTGGTGTTGCACACGTCCATAGGCCACGGTAACCTCTTTCCATCAGGTGGGCCGTGTGCTTGTCTGCCAACTAAGTTGTATAAAAAAGTGTTTATGTGGTAAAATTTGAAGAAATTTAATGAGTATTCAAATGGTTGAAGAAATATTTTTTTTTAAATGATAACATACATAACATAAACTCACGCCTGTATTCCCCGAAGGGGTAGGCAGAGGTGCTAGCACCCACATTTCGCCAGTTTATGTTTAGGTCCCAATGTAATAGGTGGCGAGCCTATTGCCATTAACCAGGCGCTTATAAACCTGCGATAAATACACACATAACTTCGAAAAGCATCGAAAAGTCATTGGTGTGTGCCATGGTAAACCTGGAATCGAACCCGAGACCTCGTCCCAGCAGTTTTTTCAGCAGTTTAAATAATAACTCAACCTATGCGTATTTTAGGTTTAGATAGGGCTGTGTATGTCTTATAATCTTTATTTATACCTTGAGTCTCTCTCTCCAGGTAAAACCAGAATCTCTAACAACAGTAGTGGGCACAGTGGGCTCCGGCAAGTCCACTCTCCTCCAAGCGATGCTGAAAGAACTCACGCCCAACAGTGGACATCTTCATACCAGTGCTGCGATAGCGTACGCGGCGCAAGAGCCTTGGCTGTTCGAAGCTTCGGTAAGTACATGATTATACTCACGACTGTGTATACTGGAAGAAGTGAGCAGGAGTGTTAATCTAATATATAAAATTCTCGTGTCACAGTTTTCGTTGCCATACTCCTCCGAAACGGCTTGACCGATTTTGATGAAATTTTTTGTGCTTATCCGGTATCTATGAGAATCGGCCAACATCTATTTTTCATCCCCCTAAATGGTGCAGCGGGAACGGAATCTGACGCCACGGGTGCAGGGAAAAATTGGCGGTACGAAGTTCGCCGGGACAGCTAGTATATGTATATGGGGGAAGACTTAAGGCAGTTGAGTTTACACTGCTTTATCGTCAAGCAATATACAAATAGCAAATAGCAAAACAATACAACAATAAAATATTGTTGTGTATTTTTTAATTTAAATTATTGTGTATTTTTTAATTTATTATAACTTAATTTCATTGTATTTCTAATGATTATTATTGATTGTGTATCTATATGGTTTACTAAACTATACCATTATGAACCCAACCATATTTGCATGCCTCGAGGCGGAATTTGGCTGTTCAAATAATATGTCATGTAGATAATCACCTTATGTACCCATTTTCGCAAATAAATGATATGAATGAATGAATGTATGAAATATCTGTGAAGATCTCAAAGGGTGACTTTTTCGACTGCGCGAGACGATCACGCCTGGCGGGTCACGGATCTACGGTATTTTATATTATACTAGATGTCCCGGCGAACTTCGTACCGCCAATTTCTTCCCGCCCCGCGATCCGCGTCAGATCCCGTTCCCGCTGCACCATTTAGGGGGATGAAAAATAGATGTTGGCCGATTCTCATAGATACCGGATAAGCACAAAAAATTTCATCAAAATCGGTCAAGCCGTTTCGGAGGAGTATGGCAACGAAAACTGTGACACGAGAATTTTATATATTAGATAGAATTTCATAGAATAATCAGAATATTTATGTAGAAAGACAAGGTCAAATAAGCTCCATTAAGAGGGGTGTGAAAATGCATCTGATGAGGCTGTCAAGCTGAGTGCCATCCTTGCAATATTGTTGGACTGTTGGTGTCTATAATGGTGACCCTCATTCCCTTAACCTTCCCCTCAGGTGGTCATATTGACGTGCCCTACAGAGAAAAAGTGTGGCCAGCTCCCTCTAGCTGTAGTTGGTTTTCCAGACTGACTGTCTGTTTAATTGCAGGTCCGGCAAAACATCCTGTTCGGCCAAGACATGGACCTTCGAAGGTACAAGCAGGTGATCAAATGCTGCCAGCTAAAGACTGACCTGGAGATCCTTCCACATGGAGATAAGACCATCGTTGGAGAAAGAGGTGATTATCAGATTTTTGAAATGAAACTTCTTTAGGCGCATTGAGCACTTTTTGGGTGAACCAAAATCATGGAACTCGCGTCATCGGCATCTAACGCTTGGGCCGTCATCTAACGTGTACAGTCTCTGTGAGTGGCGGTAGTGAACGTGACTGCTACGCAGAATGCGCGGGTTTGATCCCCACTCAGTGCAAATATTTGTACTCATGAGTATGGCTAATTGCATTGGTCTGGGTGTTTCTATGTATAATATGTATGTATTTACAAAAAAAAACTATTCAAGTATGTTTATCAGCTTTCTAGATTCCATAACACAAGCTAGTTAAGCTTACCATGGGTCAGGATAGCATTGTGTAGAATGTTGTGGAATATAAAAAAAAGAGAGTGGGAGGTGAGGAGGCGGTCGGTCTTCTAAAACCCGTATAAGCCAAACAAAAAGTAGGAAAAGGAATAAGGCAAACGGGTGCGCAAAATAAGTTCTCACGCTCGTCTTGCAAAATAAACAACATGTCATTGTCAACTTTTGGTTGGTGACACGCCAGGCGCGATCACCTTATCTTTTCGAATCATCCTCCTATTTCTCAAAGCAACATCTCACTCCGGTGCTCTGCGTACTTATTATCGTTATTTTTCCAGGAGCGTCACTATCGGGCGGTCAACGTGCCCGTATTTCCTTAGCGCGGTGCGTTTACCAGAATGCCGACGTTTATTTATTGGATGATCCCTTAGCCGCTGTGGATGCTAAGGTAAGCTTTTGAATAGGACACTACACTACCTAATTCTATAAAGGTGTGGTGGTTCTACATGTATCTAAAGTAAAGCCAACAAAGCGAGAGAAAAAAGGTAAACAATGTTTCAGCGGTTCCGAACTTTTTTATTTGAAAATGATTACGTATCACTTCAAGCGCGTTCCAGACAGGAATGAAATTGCTTATAAGTTGGCGGATCCGACAGTGCTGTGCTAACAGCTTTCCTGTACTACGAAACACGCAACGACAGCTATCGCTCGGCTATTATCGCTTACGTGTGATATGTGCGACAAGGACAGAGAAAATAATCGCTAGTTATCGCAACGTATCTCAGTAATGGTCGCTTTGTTTACCTTTTTTCTCGTCTCGTTGGCTTTACTTTAGCTCCATCTAGAGTACTACAGTCCTAGCAAATTTGCATCGCGACAATGAAGTTCACGCGCTAGTATAACATTTACAACGTTTCAATGTCAATCGTTGGTTGACGACACGCCAGGCGTGATCACCTTACCTTGATCCTCCTCATGTGCCTCCAGAAAGATATTTGGATACAAGTTTCCATGTTAAGTACCTCAATATATTGTAATATTGTATTTTTTTTCAAATCAACCGGTACTATTCCTGGCATTGAAAATTGAGAAAAAAATACCAGTGATTCATTTTTATTTTCACCCGAAAAAACCCGAAAAATCAGACCCGAGAGTTCTTCGAGTGCTTTTATCTGTCCATGCCCACTTGTAAAATTCACTCATTATAAGAATTACTAGCTTTTGCCCGCGGCTCCGCCCGCGTGGATGTCGGTTATCGCGACCAAACATAGCCTATATCCTTTCTCATGGTCTAATCTACCCCTATACCAAATTTCATCGAAATCGGTTCAGTGGTTTAGGCGTGAAAGTGTAACATACAGACAGACAGACGGAGTTACTTTCGCATTTATAATATTAGTATGGATATGGATTTGTCCCTTAAAGTCCATAAATATTGTTGTTACAGGTAGCTCAAGCCATCTACGAGGAGTGTATCCGCCACTTCCTCCGCGACAAGGCGACAGTACTGGTCACACACCATGTGCAGTACGCGAAGCATGCACACAACGTGTGTGTCATGCGAGGAGGCAAGGTAAAAATTGTTTCTATTACTCTGCCTATCCACTTAGAAAGCATCCGCGAAGACCTGAGCTGTGGTTAATGTTCAACTACGGACAGAATTGGGTATTTATTAAAATAAATTATCTAACGAGCTTATTAAATTAAGAATGGTAAAAGAGCGGTAAAAGTTGCGTCGGTTCTTATTTTATAGTTTTTATTTATTTTTAATCATCCACCCAACCTATAATAGTAACTGATTTGACTATTAAATTTATGACGTCACTGAATCTTTTTTCATACAATTTACCTTATAACTTATCGTTTTGACGTTTAGTAAAAAGTAACTAATTTGATTAGTCAGTAGAATACCCAATTATTTAGATCGCCCAAATATACCTAATGACCTAACGACTTTGACAGCCGGAACCGATTTTTAATATTCCCTTTTAAGCACGAAAGCGTTCAGATGAAATAACACTAAGGCTTAAAGTCCACGGAGGCGTAGCTTCATAGGGGCGTATTCGTCATTATACGTTGGTGTACGCTTGCTTGCTGCTTCCATTCCAAGCTTCACGACGCCTGGCGTACTGCATGTTATACGCCCAGGCGTACAGTCAGCGTCAATAGTAGCTGATCAAAAACTGATTTCCAAAAGTATTGAAAAAAAAGGGCTATTTTTGGTCGCGACATCCACTCGGGCGGATCCGCGGGCAAAACATAGTTATCTATAATACACTTGTAGACGTTCCCGCGTGGACATGACCATGTTCTGACATTTATACATTCCGTAAACATGACAATTATTGACAAGCCATAAAACAAAAATCAGAACACAATATTTAAATCAAAATATTCTGAAAAGGTTTAGGTTAGACGAAAATTTTATTCTTATTTCAGATACTTTTGAAAATTTCTGTTATTGCTTTACTTTTGATAGATAGTTTTTTTTTGCATTATGAAAATATTAATGTACCAAACACTTTTGCGAAGCGATTTAGTCAGACTATTGTCATATATCTTGCAATGCATTTCTTTTGGACAATTCAGATCCTACGTTACTATTGATATTGACTGTACAATGAGTGAACGCAAGTGTTTCTTTTCTTAAAAATGGCGAAAAATTAATGAAAAGTATGAGAACGTACACGTACATTACGCCTCGTAGATAGTGTTCAGTACGCTGGGTTGCACAAAGCTACGCCCCCGTGGACTAATGCGGTTAAAATGCGTATTTGGCTTTGAGCGAAACACGCCTTTAGCTTGTTTAACGTAAGGCTTGAATTCCCTTATATGAAAACTTTTGCTTCCATCAGATCGTAGCCCAAGGCACTTACCATGAGCTCAAGAACGGGGTAGCGGAGTTTGAGAAGTTGATAGAGATGGGGACCAAGGTCGAAGAGGAGAAGCAGAAACAGAAGACCACGGCGTACGAGAACCAGGAGAGTGTGGTAAGTTTTTAGAGTAAGAGAGTTACTTGATCATGTGGCCTTACCCTCTTTCCATTCCCAATTTTACCCGATTCACATTTATACCAGTAGCATTCCAGTATAGAGGCTTTTTTAATAAAGGACTCGTCTATTTGACTTTACCTCGTCTGATGGTAAGCTAAATCACAATCACAGTCACAGTCACAGTCACTAGCTTTTGTTATGGAATTTAGAATGCGGATAAACATACTTCGATACTTTTTTTTTTATAAATACATACAAATATACATAGAAACACCCAGACCAATGCAAATAGCTATATCCATGCATACAAATATTTGCACTGAGCGGGAATCGAAACGGCGCCTCGTGCATAGCAGTCGCCTGCACTACCGCCACGCCACAGAGGCTTTCAATAAAAATGGAGAAGTAAATTTGAAAAATAGAGGCAATTTTATCTCTCGTGATTATTTATTTACAGTTCGAAAAACATCGGAAAAAATGAAACGCTCAAGTGAGATTTGAACTCACGAACTTTCCCTTACAGGGGGAATGCTCTTCCAACTGAGCTATTGTGCCACACCTGATTCATTTCAAATTTTCTTCTCTTTATATCCGTCATTAAGGGCGACGGTGTTGCCATCTACCAACATTCTTACGAACTGTATTTATTTACAGTGAAAAGTCGCTACTCGTGACATGCGTGAACACTGCTTATGGCCGATCTATCGTAATATATTTCTATGGCTAGAATAGTATACATAGATATTCCAACACAGTAAAGTTTTTGAAGAACTAGTGACTCCTCACTTACCGCATATGAAACTATTAGATAGAAATTAAACTACTGACACAATGCTGCTAATTCTGTTGTTACATCTCTAAACTTAAAATTCTCTAAAATATTCTAATTGCATCTGTTTCTTTCATTATCAGATAGAAAAGAACAGATGATTTATTTTAGTGAACACCTGTCAAATTAAGTCGGTGCCTTGACGGTGCCCTTCAATTTTAGTCGACATCTACGAACATGCGACTTAAGGGAACGTTCATATCTGACGGAACTTGCGTCGCGTATTTTCGGTCGCGTAACGCCAGAACAGACAAATGTATAGAAAAACACTTGACCGTTCACACTTAACCGATGTTACGTTAGTGCGTCGAGTGTGAACGGTCAAGTGTTATTCTATACATTTGTCTGTTCTGGCGTTACGCGACCGAAAATACGCGACGCAAGTTCCGTCAGATATGAACGTTCCCTAACTCACTACGCACCAACAAGGCGCTGTCTCAATTTGACAGGTCTTAACATAAATAAAATCATCTGTCCTTTTTTATCTGATCATCAAAGAAAGAGATGCAATTAGATTTTTTAGAGAAATTTAAGTTTAGAGATGTAACAATAGAATTGGCAGCATTAACGTAATTATATCCATACTAATATTATAAATGCGAAAGTAACTCTGTCTGTCTGTCTGTCTGTTTGTCTGTCTGTCTGTCTGTCTGTATGTTACGCTTTCACGCCTAAACCACTGAACCGATTTTAATTAAATTTGGTATAGGGATAGATTGGACCTTGAGAAAGGACATAGGCTATGTTTGGTCGCGATAACCGACTTCCACGCGGGCGGAGCCGCGGGCAAAAGCTAGTTAAAAATAAAAGGGAGCGACCACACGTCACACTCCTATTCAGTCCCGAATAGTTGTACCCATGTCAATCACTTCACTCAATCGATAGCTCTGCGCATAGAGTTGGGAAAGTCATCGAAATATTGCTACAAGCTTGGAAATGAGCTGTTCACTCAGCTATGCTACTCAAGCAAATCACTGTATCTAGACCATAAGTATTAGACTAAGTAAATGTTTTGTAAATAGACCAAAAAAAATGCCCGCTGAGTTTCTTGCCGGAGTCTTCTCAGGTCTGGGCCGCGTTTTCAACCGGTGGTCCTTTTGCTAAACTAGTATTTAATGTCGAAATACATCGGGAAAAAGAAGCGCTCAAGTGGGACTTGAACCCACGACCTTTCCCTTACAGGCGGAATACTCTTCTGAACTGAGCTATTGAGCCACACCTGAATCACTTCAAATTTCCCTTCTCGTTACGTTCTTAGACGGATATAAGAGAAGGGAAATTTTAATATTTATTTTTTTATTGCTGTTTTGTAAGTACCGATTTAATGGTCTATACAGGATAAATGTTTTTTTTTTTGAATTTGTGCTTTCGAAGTATTTTCCATGAATTAAATGTGAATTAAAACCTTATTTTCAAGGTATACAACGTTATGATCAAGCCTGAAAAACAGGATGCCTTACAGCGGAGTGTTAGTTTTTAAACCTATCTAAAGTCAAGCCAACGAAGCGAAAGAAAAAAGTTAAACAAAGTTTTCAATTGAAAATTATTACGTATCACTTCAAGCGCATTCCAGACAGGAATGAAATTGCTCATACGAAGGCGGATCTGACAGTTTAGAACCGCTGTGCTGACAGTTTACCTGTACTACGAAACACGCAACGATAGCTGTCCCTCGGCCATTGTCGCATACGTGTGACATGTGCGACAAGGATAAATAATTGCTGCTTATCGCAACGTAACTCAGTAATGGTAGCTATGTTTACCTTTTTTCTCTCGTCTCGCTGGCTTTACTTTATACTAATATTGTAGAGTTCCAATTTTGGGAATTTGTATGTATATATAAAAAGTAATAGCAATAACCAACACTTAATTGAGAAAATCTTTTAAGTATTGGAGTTGATATATTATTTTGTATAGAATAGGGTAGTTCTGTATAGTAGAAAACATTCCACACTCGATACTTCTTAATGAGTACAATGTATTATATTGTAAAAAGCAAAAAATATATCTAAAGTGGGTACAATTAAGTACAAAGTAGATACAATCGACAAAAAAGATATGGTCGCCCTATTCTTATCGACTTAAAAAAAAGGAGATTCTCAATTCGACCGCCATATTTTTTTTTCATTTCATGATTTTTTTTATACCATTAAGTGGCAGACAAGCACACCGCCCACCTGATGGAAAGTGGTTACCGCGGCCTATGGACGTATGCAACACCAGGGGCGTTACACTCGTGCTGCCTACCCTGAAGAAACCTTCTAATGCTCCTCTTGAAGAACCCCATATTGTAGTCGCTTGGGAAAACCATGGCAGGGATTCATTCCACAGCTTGAGCGTACGTGGGATGAAGTTCCTTTCATACCGCACGGTGTGCACCGTATTCGGATGCAATGTGTGGGGATGAAATCCCTGCCTATGGCGAGCGGTGCGATGATAGAATTCATATTAAGTTCCCTGTAAAGTTGCAACCGTATCTCTTTTGTCGACTGTGTAAAGTAGGTACAGTAAAGTACAGAGTTGATACAGTTAAGCACAGTTAGCGTCAAATCGATCTTGACGAACAAAGTACAGGTGAACCACATTTATAAGTCGCATCGGCAAAGTTCGCCTGCTCAGAAGAGTAAGCTAACGCCGATTAAGTACGATTGCCAACGCTATTGAAACACCAACTTTATTGCGTTGCGTTAAGATTGAAAATGCAATAAATCCAGAGAGTAGTGCTTTCTCGCTCATTGTTCATTGTATGGAACATGGCGCGCAGGCGGCAACCAATAATAAAGGGCCATGTTTGGCGGAGCGTTGTGATTGGTTAAGATATTTTGGCGCGTTTCAAATATGAGACTTCTGCGCAGGTACATCGGCGTAACTAATGTCTTGGTTTTCCCTCCTTCCTGTTGCGAAACCATGTCAACGCAAGCATCATAATTTTTGTTAACTTCAAAGTTATGATTATTTTACAATTAATTTCAGTTCGCATTCGGTCAACAAGTCTCATGCTCGCGTTCTCATTTATCACTCATAATTTTAGACCCTTTGATAAATAATATATCAGCTGGATCTATCTTATGAGTATAATTATTCCTATGTACATATTCTATGTTTGGTTTGCAATAAAGAGTATTCTATTCTATTCTATTTCCCTTTTAAACTCTCGCGTTCCACGATATAAAATAATAATAACGCGTTAATTATTGTATTAAATAATAATACAATAATTAACGCGGTCATGGTATAGGTACATACATATACACGTGCCTTTGATTTGCCTTACGTTTCGACCAGGTTACACCGGCCGTGGTCGAAACGTGTACCTTTACCTATACCATGATCGCGTTAATTTCCGTTATAATTATTGTATTATCATTTCCCATCATCTTATTATGTGTATGAGTAACTATAATTACCTGTACATTGGACAATAATACAACTCAAATCAATAAAACAGTTTGAATAGGCTATTTAACTAATTTTGTTTTACTTTCGAAAAATGACCACTTTCTTATAATATAGTGAACTGTAAAAGTAAAATTTTCGTACGACAAATAGTTTTCAAGATATTTGATTTTGAAAAATTCAATTTGTCGCGCCGCCCGAAAACGCTCCATACAAAATCGCACGAAATTGTGACGTCACGCTTCCGTAGCGCGTAGTGCGAATGTATGGAGTGCAAGAGAATATCGCATTTATCTCGGTCTACATTGCGTTTACACGTATATAGTTCATAATAAAAGTTATTTAAAATTTAATGAGGAATCTAAAAAGTTATATATTTGAATTGAATTTGATTGTTTATATCTTGAGTTTTTTTGGGAATTTCAACTTATGAAAAGTCATAGTTTCAGTTTAGATATGCAATATTTTATTTTGCAAGGCATATTTTTTCAGAACAAGCTATCATATTAAGCTGTATTGGGAAGAATCGACGACTTAGTCAAATAGCCTATTGCTCTTCTTAATACGTATTTTGAAACATTGTAGTCAAGATAAATCTGACACTGACTGTATAAAGTAGGTACAATTAAGTACAGAGTATGTATGGTAAAGTACAAAGTGGTTACAGTATGAATTATTGAATATATTTCCACAGGAGCATAGTTATAGCAAACTAAGATCGCAGAGGTCCATGTCTGAAGCATCGCAGCTGTCTTTCAACCTGGATCTGGAGAGTACAGACCCTAAATATGAAGGTAAGTGGAACTACTGATCGGTTGTGCAATTTTTTTTAATAATGTACACGTCAATTTGACCTCACCTCGCCTGATGTTAAGCTATAGGCAAAGTCTCGAAAAGTGGGTCACCATCGTAAACATTTACCATGTTAACAGTGGTGGCACTCAGCTTGACGTCCTCATCAGATGCCTTTTCACGCCCCGCTTAAAGGACCCGGGACTGTAGGAAGAAGTTTGCCTTATTTGCGACCGGGATTAACGCGTTTGTACTGTACTGTACACTGATGATGTCAGCGTAGGTCTGAAAACCAAAATGCAGTCACTTCGGCTTGCTCCTCTCTGTATTAGTTTTTGACCTTGACCTTGGAAGTCTTACAAACCTATACATTTATTGACTATGGAGTTCTTAACAAAGCCATTATATTTATTGACATCCTCCTCTCTATGTTTGCTTTTGACCCTGACCTTAGAGTCCTTTACGCACCTATACATTTATCGACCTTGAAGTCTTTAACATACCCATATATTTATTGTCCTCCTCCTCTCTGTATTGTTTTTGACCTTGACCTTGGATTCCTTTACCCATCCATATATTTATCAACCTTGAAGTCCTTGTAGACGACGTGTGGTGCTGGGTCCAGGTAAGTAAGGGCACTAAATAAGTAATTAAACGGACTAGGTAGTTTAGTCGCTTCCCGAGTTCGCATGAAAATTAATTAGGTTTATGAATAGGTAGCAAACTTGTGAACCTACTCGTATGCAACACCCGGGTGGCTATAATATTAATCGCGTCGTCTACCGTCCTTTACACCCATATATTTACTGACATCCTCCTTTCTATACTTGCTCTTAACCTTGACCTTGGATGAAATTTTATAGCATTATGCTAATTATACAATTCAATTATATCAGAAATAATAAACACGCTCCTACATTAATCCACCTACTCTTTACCCCAGGTGAAAGTCAAAAGAAAGGTTCTGTGGACAACAGCGTGTATGTGGCGTACATCAGGAGTGGTGGCAGTACGCTGTCAATGATGCTGCTCATAGTGCTGTTCCTGCTGGCACAGCTGTTCTACTCTTCCACAGATATATGGCTCAAGGAATGGTAAGTTAAGAGAAAGGGTCTGTCGAGAACAGGTCTCCATAGGAGGTAGGTTACCACGGTACTCGTGACAGCCTCCGTGGCGTGGCGGTAGTGAACGCGACTGCTACGCAGGAGGCGCGGGTTCGATTCCCGCTCAGTGTAAATATTTGTATGCATGAATACGGCTATTTGCATGGGTCTGTTTATCCGCATTCTAGATTCCATAACACAAGCTAGTTAAGCTATGGTTATCTTGGGTTTAGATAGCGTTGTGTGGAATATAAATAAAAAATTGATATTATCCTATGATTAAAAAAATAACTAACCGAGCTTATTAAATTAAGAATGGTAAAAGAGCGGTAAAAATTGCGTCGGTTCTTATTTAATAGTTTTTATTTATTTTTAATCATCCACCCAACCTATAATAGTAATTGATTTGACTATAAAATTTTATGACATCACCAAACCTTTTTTCATAAAATTTACCTACCTTATAACTTATCGTTTTGACGTTAAGTAAAAAGTAACTAATTTGACTAAAGAAAAGCCAACGAAGCAAGAGAAAAAAGGTAAACAAAGTTTCAGCGGTTCCAAACTATTATCACTTCAAGCGCATTCCAGACAGGAGTGAAATTGCTCATATAAGATGGCTGGTCTGACAGTTTAGAACCGCTGTGCTGACAGCTTTCCTGTACTACGAAACACACAACGATAGCTGTCGCTCGGCCATTGTCGCCTACGTGTGACATTGGTGACAAGGACAGAGAAAATAATCGCTAGTTATCGTTTCCTGTTTACCTTTTTTCTCTCGTTTCGTTGGCTTTACTTTAGTCAGTAGAATACCCAATTGAGCCGTCCGACTAAGGAAGTACCTACAAAATACCGCGGCCATAATAACCTCGTGTTGTGTTCAACGGTGAGTAGGGTAGCCAGAGCTCACTGGAGAGTGTTTGTACTGTCAGTGGGAAGACCAAAGGCTTGTCCTGCTTTGTCTTCTGCACTGACGGCACAAACTCTCTGTGCTTACAGGGTCAGCAGCGCGAGAGTGACTCCCCTGGTGTTGCACACGTCTATAATAGGCCTCGGTAACCTTTCTATCAGGGCCTCGATTCTACTAAAGCAAAACTATAGTTAAACCACAGAGATTGCAAAAAGCGGCAATACATTATAGATTTTAAAGCGATGCATTTAAAGTTCAATATTAAATAACTGTTAGCAGAGTGAATGAAAGAGTGTAATGAAACTTTTGTCATTTAATTTTGGACCTTAGTATATAGAAATATAGTCTAAACTTTAATGCCGCTTTTTGCAATCTCTGTGGTTTGACAATAGTTTTGCTTTAATAGAATCGAGGCCCAGGTTGCAGGTGAGGTTAGCTTGGCCTTGAACATCAAAAAATGTATAAACAAGCTGATATTGTGTTCCCTTTCAGGGTTAACTTAGAAGAAGCCAACAGTGCAGCCGTTATAGTTCAGAAGAACAACACAGAAGCTGGAGGTGTACCACCAGGTCAGATACTACTTAAACTCTCCTATTGTTATAGAGAAGGAAACGATGGGGCACCAGTATCGTTCCCGGTGGAGTAGAATACGGCCGCTCCATCACTTTCCATGGGCGTCATAGGTATAGGGCTGTTCTTCATCCGTCAGTAAACTTACAGCCCATGACTAAGTGCCCGCTTCATGGCAATAGGCTTGCCTCGTATTACGTGGGACCGAAAGCCATAGTTAGCGAAATACCAAATCCTATGGATATGGATATTATAAATGCGAAAGTAACTCTGTCTGTCTGTCTGCCTGTCTGTCTGTCTGTATGTTACGCTTTCACGCCTCAACTACTGAACCGATATTGATGAAATTTGGTATAGGGGTAGATTAGACCATGAGAAAGGACATAGGCTATGCTTGGTCGCGATAACCGATATCCACGCGGGCGGAGCCGCGGGCAAAAGCTAGTATATATATATTTACAAAAAAAGTATTTAAGTACGTTTATCCGCTTTTTAGATTCCATAACACAAGCTAGTTAAGCTTACCATGGGTCTAGATAGCGCTGTGTGGAATGTTGTAGAATATTATTAAATTACATTATAAATTAAAAATCGGAACCTTTATAAGATCACTGCGTTGTCCGTCTGTCTGTCTGTAGGTCTGTCTGTGAAGATCTTTCTCTCAAGAATTTAAAAAAAAAGTCTTAAAAATGTGCTAAAATCAAAGTTTTAAGTCAACGCAATTATAATATACTAGCTTCTGCCCGCGGCTCCGCCCGCGTGGATGTCGGTTATCGCAACCAAACATAGTCCTTTCTCAAGATCTAACCTATCCCTATACCAAATTTCATCAAAATCGGTTCAGTGGTTTAACCGGTCGGTCGTGAAAGCGTAACATACAGACAGACAGACAGACAGAGTTACTTTCGCATTTATAATATTAGTATGGATTTCATTTTAACATAAACATAACATAAACTTACGCCTGTATTCCCCGAAGTGGTAGGCAGAGGTGCCAGCACCCAAATTTCGCCAGTTTATGTTTAGGTCCCAATGTAATAGGTGGCGAGCCTATTGCCATTAGCCGGGCACTTATAAACCTGCGATAAATACACACATAACTTCGAAAAGCATCGAAATGTCATTGGTGTGTGCCATGGTAAACTTGGGATCGAACCCTAGACCTCGTCTCAGCAGTCCATTATATTTCATTTTAGGTACTATAAATTCGTCCCTGAATCTAATTTTGTACGCAACCCTGGATGCGCGAATCCGAATCGCACTTGGTCGGCTTTTCCAATCTTAATCGGACCTTAATGACTACTTTTACTATTCTCCTTCCAGCCGTAGACTTCCAACAGCTGCCGTCAAATTTCTTCCATTTGACAAGAGAGCAGTGCTTGTATATGTACGGGGCCCTCATCGCTGTGTGTATTCTCTTCACTTGGAACAAGCTCGTGGTGTTCTACAACACATGTATCAATGCTTCTGTGGCATTACATGACGATATGTTTAGGTAAGGAAATGATTTTGTATTAGTAACTGCCGGCAATCTTCTTGAATGTTTGCGCATATCCTCTAAACGAAGCGGTTAATAAGACCGTTCCTAATAATCTACTATATAAAAAAGTCGGGTTTTCCTTCCTGACGCTATAACTCCAGAACGCACGAACCGATTTGGCTAATTTTGGTCTTGAATTATTTGTGGCAGTCCAGGGAAGGTTTGTACGTTGAGAAAAATTCGAATAATTGCCGGGAACCGGCATCCACGCGAGCGGAGCCGCGGGCAAAAGCTAGCAATTAATAAATAAAGAACTCTTTATTGTTCAATATACAAATACAAGTTTATGTGGTACACAATTGGCGGCCTTATCGCACTGAGGCAATCTCTTACAGGCAACCATGGGATAGATACAGATGAAGAGATTTGGGGCAGTTGGTGTACTTTGATATTATATATTATAGTGTAGATGATTGAAAATGAAAATGAGTTTATTGCCAAAAAAATAATTTTACAGCATTGTGCGTTTCACTGTGGCCCCACACTAGGCAAGCCTGTCCTGTGGGTGCCAGATACGACTTAACGTAATGGTACACATACAGCTCGGGCGACATCAAAGATTTCCGGCATACCTAATTTACATTATACACTTTACACAGTTTACATTTACACTTTACACTTACATTTATTACTTTTTTATGCTACAAATTTACTAATTAATACACATAAATTATTCACAGAAGGAATATGATCACATAGGACATTTTACTTATATCTATCTATACATCAAGCTATGTACCATTTCTATAGATGTAAAAAATAAATGTGATGAATACCTAGAGAAAGATCTACATAATAAAACATGCAAACTAATAATATACTCAGTAGAGATATAGTTTGGCAAGACATAGAGGAAGGGTAAAATAAGTACGTATATGCTAAAATGGACACTATTTCTCCTGCAAATAGTGTTCATTTTAATAGTGTTAAATTCATACCCCATTCTGAACAGCTAGAGTATATTGACAAGAATTTTGCCCGTTGTTATACAGACAAAACGCACACACGCACACGCGCCCACACATACGCGCCCACACATACATAAATACAGATCCATATACTCATACATATCCGTGTCGTGACGGAGAAAGAATTCAAGTATCACCACCACATCTCATCCGAAGGGTGTCGTAAGAGGCGACTAACGGAAACATACGCAGACGATATCACTGCGAGAGAGCTCGAAATAAAACCCTGTAAGGTTCTGGCCAGCTGTTGGCCGTCTGGCCTGCGTGGGAACAGTTGGCCAGAGCCTCCCAATATTTTAAAGAGGACTATATCCAGCAGTGGGCTTCTAATTAATTGATTGATACACACAGTGCCGGTTTTAACACTACCAGCGCCCTGGGCGGATTTCTACAGCGCCCTCCAACTGCAATTCAAACCCATACGAAAAAAGGGAAAGCATATAATGAAATAACCATTTATTAAAAAAAAAAATATTTATAAAAAAAATAACCGTTTACCTATTGGAAAAAAATACTAATAAAATTTTATTTTTCTGGCCTTTCTATCAGCGAACTCTTTTATAAGGTTGTCAAAGTCGATGTTTTCAGCAATTTCGTTTTCAATTGACAAAGTTGCTAAGTTTGTCAATCTAGATTGAGATATTGTTGATCGAAGATAGGTTTTTATCAGCTTCAGCTTTGAAAAACTCCGCTCCCCACTAGCAACAGTTACAGGTATAGTCACTAATATTCGCAATGCTATCCATACATTTGGATACAGTTCTTGTAAGTTGCGATCTTTGCTGAAATTTAAAACAAATATGGAGTAACATTCTGATCAGGCAAAAGGCGCCCTCTTTTATCCGGCGCCCTGGGCGATCGCCCAACCGCGCCCTACCCTAACACCGCTACTAGATACACATAGCCCTCAAAGTCACACATTCTAAAGTAAAGCCCACGAGAAGAGAGAAAAAAGGTAAACAAAGCGAGAAGTTACGTTCGTCGTTCGTAGTACGTCCTTGTCGCATGTCACACGTACGCGACAATGGCTGAGCGACAGCTGTCGTTGCGTGTTTCGTAGTACAGGAAAGCTGTCAGCGCAGTGGTTCTAAACTGTCAGATCCGCCATCTTATGAGCAATTTCGTTCCTGTCTCGAATGCACTTGAAGTGATTAATGTTTGGAACAGCTGAAACTTTGTTTACCTTTTTCCTCGCGCTTCGTTGGCTTTACTTTACATTACTACTATACAATTTCAGAGTCTAGTCCCGGATTAATCAATGTTGGCAATTCTCATTTAGAAGACTAAAAAAGTCGTTGACTTGCTTGCTTTGCACTCTCATTATTATTTTTCTTTTTTCTACAGAGGTGTGACCAGCGCTCCAATGTGGTTCTTCCACCACAACCCTTCAGGTCGTATCCTGAACAGGTTCTCCAAGGACATGGGGCAGGTCGACACCTTACTGCCTGTTGCGTTAGTGGACTGCTTAGGGGTGAGTTTGGACACTTTATATTTATGCTTGCTTACCTAGTGGAGTCGCCTGTCACCCTAGGCGGCGGTGGTTCGATCGACGGTAGTTTCTCTGGTAAAAGATGTGGACACCGTAGCCTCACACCCACAGGGACCTTCTGTGACCCTGGGTCAGTCAGGGTGGAAGGGATAGGGACTCTAGGAAGAAGGAAACACGTGAACTTTCAGGGAGTTCCAGGTCTTAATGGTGCGGCGTAGGAATGAGTCACTGAAACGCTTGATTCTAGAAATTATATTCTGCACCGTATACGGATGGCATCTTAGCCTGCACGTGTTGTCCTGTGAAGAAAAGGAGAGGATGGCTGAGGTGGGAGTTGCTCTGAAGAGAGCTATTCGGAGACTCTCTCCGAGTGCGATCATCTCTTACTCCTTCACCCCTACTGGTGTGACTTTCGCCCACCCCCCTTTCTGGAGTTCGATGGTGACACCCAAGAGGGTGATCATAATAGTTCACATATTTAATACAGTATCTCTCCTTCCAGTTCTTCCTAGAAGTGATAGCCATTCTCATAGTGGTGTGCTTAGTGAACTGGTGGTTGCTGTTACCCACCGGCGTGGTGGCGATACTGCTGTTCATGCTGAGGGCTCTGTTCCTCAGTACCAGTCGCGAGCTGAAGAGGATAGAGGCCATTGGTGAGTGGTTTTTTGTATTTTAATAATGATACCCTACTGTACTTATTTCGTTTTTGCGGCCCACAGGGTGACATTTCTAGGTTAAAGTACTCTATGTATTGTACAGCCTCTGTAGCGTGGCGGTAGTGACCGCGACTGCTACACATGTGGCGCGGATTCGATCCCCGTTCAGTGCAAATATTTGTATGCATGAATATGGCTATTTGCATTGGCCTGGGTGTTTCTATGTATTATATGTATATATTTACAAAAAAAAAGTATCTAAGTATGTTTATCCGCATTCTAGATTCCATAACACAAGCTAGTTAAGCTTACCATGGGCCTCGATAGCGTTGTGTAGAATGTTGGGAAATATTTATTTATTACTAGCTTTTGCCCGCGGCTCCGCCCGCATGGATGTCGGTTATCGCGACAAAACATAGCCTATGCCCTTTCTCATGGTCTAATCTACCCTCATACCAAATTTCATCAAAATCGGTTCAGTGGTTCAGGCGTGAAAGCGTAACATACAGACAGATAGACAGACAGACAGACAGACAGAGTTACTTTCACATTTATAATATTAGTATGGATTATTTATTTATGTTCCAGTAAGGTATAGTCTACCTGAATTCAAAGACTCTTTTCATCCCTTCTATTCGAAAAATGTCACTTTACTGTCACTGTAGCGGGGCGCAAAATAGCTCTTTTCTGTTCAAGGCCAAGCAGCGGGCCGTAAAAGTGATTTGAATTTGGAACATTATCATTCATAGAAATCTAACTCAAATTGTACGGATTACTGGCTGGTACGTGTTGGCTGCATAGCTCGGGGTGACCTGTGCTAACTAAAAAAAAAACAAAGAGCGCCAATTACCTCTCTGTTCTTGTAATTAGTACATTACCTATTTAAGTTGTATTTTGCAAAATAATATGAGTTCTACTTCGAGTTAAGGAAGTGACAATGCATTAACTCTTGAAACAATTAGATAATTATTATAGAAGCTAACAACGCCGTACAATACTTGTTACGCCCGAAATCTCGGGAGAAATAAATTTTCTCATAGAAAGGTGATGAAAAGTAGAGTGTATAACTCGGGAGCAAATTATTTTTCCCTCGGGCGGTGTACTTTGAATCCCTCGCTGCGCTCAGGATTCTACGTAAGAATCCCTCGCTACGCTCGGGATTCTATTCTAGAATCCTTCGCTTTGCTCTTGATTCAAAGTAGCGCCCTCGCCGTAAAAATACTACTTTGCTCCCTTGTAATACAATCTACTATTTCATCCCTTCTATTCGAAAAGTGTCACTTTACTGTCACTGTAGCGGGGCGCAAAATAGCTCTTTTCTGTTCAGAGCCAAGCAGCGGGCCGGCAAAGTGATTTGAATTTGGATCACCTGTCCTTTTCTATCTGATAATGAAAGAAACAGATGCAATTAGAATATTTTAGAGAATTTTAAGTTTAGAGATGTAACAACAGAATTAGCAGCATTGGCATAAAAATAAAATCACCACTACCTATTGCAAAATAAAACGCTACATACCGCAATATACCGGTATTGCGGTATGTAGCGTTTAATTTACGGAACCCTCAGTGTGTGAGTCCAACTCGCACTTGACTGGCTTTTTTTTTAAATATCTTCGATGTACAGACACCGTCAAAATTCCCACCATCACACGTCTTAATGTCGCCAGCTCGCAGCCAGTCCCTCAACCACCTGTCAGCCACCGTCTCCGGCCTCACCACCATCCGCTCCACCCGCGTCCAACAGCGGGTCCTGGCGCGGGAGTTCGACAAGCTGCAAGACCTGCACTCTTCGTCATGGACCCTGGTTCTATGCACCAACAGGGCTTTCGGCTTCTGGATGGATATGGTTTGCTGCGTGTATCTTGCGTGCGTGGCGTTTAGTTTCTTCTTCTTCGCTAGTGAAGGTGAGTACCTATACATTTTTTACATAGGTAGGTAGGCAGGGGTGTATTAGCACCCACGTTTCGCCAATTATGATTTTCGGTCCCACGACGTAATAGGGGGCGAACCTATTGCCATCTAGAGGGCCCTTTGTCTTGTGCTGTATGTTTACTGTCCGATGGAGAACAGACCCATCCCTTAGTCGCCTTTTACGACACTCACACGAAGAGCTGGGGTGATCCTATTCTACTCCGCCGAGAATCAACACGGCAAACTTTTTTTCTTTCTACTGTAAATCAAAATAAATGTCATCTCATTTCTCATTTGTCATCTGTCATCTGTCATCTGTCATCTGTCATCTGTCATCTGTCATCTGTCATCTGTCATCTGTCATCTGTCATCTGTCATTTCTCAGATCTCAATTCTCAATTCTCAATTCCCATTACTCATTTCCCATTTCCCATTTCCCATTACCCATTACCCATTACCCATTTCCCATTTCACACTTCCCATTTCCAATTTCCTATTTCCCATTTCCCATTACCCATTACCCATTTCCATACCATACCATATCCACATATATTCAATTGACTGAACCTGGATACTTAAGAAATTCATGAAATGTCAGCCATATTTGCAGTAATTAATCCTATTTTTTTAATTACAGACAGCATAGGGGGCAACGTGGGGCTGGCCATCACGCAGGTCATAGGGCTAGTGGGCATGTGTCAGTACGGCATGAGACAAACTGCTGAGGTCGAGAACCAGATGACTTCGGTAAGTAATGTTACCGCATCCTTCTTTTTTACGTGAGGAAAATCCCTGTGTATACCTCCTCCCCCTAACGATGCCGGGGGGACGAGGTTATGTCGAACTCGAACCGACTAAAACGCACGCCGTCTTTTGGTCAAAGAGCAAAGCCATAGGGGAGATTGTAGGACATATCCCTCTATCCCTCGCACCTCGGTGGACCCAGGGACCCTGTCGGTTATCGCGACCAAACATAGCCTATGTCCTTTCTCATGGTCTAACCTATCCCTATACCAAATTTCATCCAAATCGGTTCAAATTTGGTATAGGGATAGGTTCAGTGGTTTAGGCGTGAAAGCGTAACATACATACAGACAGACAGACAGACAGACAGACAGACAGACAGACAGACAGACAGACAGACAGACAGACAGAGTTACTTTCGCATGTATAATATTATAGTATATAGTATGGAAGTATGGATTTAAAAGGTGTTAGGTCTCTCATCGTACACCAGAGGTCTCCTAGTATATCGTTCATTAGCGGTCCTAGTCATAGGTCAAGTAATCCTTGCCCTTCATCCAATGTTCCTTAATTTTTTCAGGTTGAAAGAATACTGGAATACCAAAATCTACCTCCAGAACAGCCAGTGGAAACGGATAAGGAGGCTCTGAAGAAAAACTATCCAGAGCTGGACTTTGAGAAGTGGCCTATTAAGGGTGAGAATGATAGTACAATATTTTTGGGGGCGAGTCGGGGACACCGCTGTCCCCCTCCCGAGGAGGGCCAGACCGTAAGGGATGGCCCTGGGTCAGCCGGGGTGCGAGGGATATGTCGATGACAACCTCACCTCCGGCCTAGCACCACGACCCACAGTCGGCGTGCGGTTTTAGTCGGTTCGAGTCCGACATAATCTTCCCTTCCGGCTCCGGCGGGGGAGGTATCCGAGGGTATTTCCGAACGAAAAAAAAAGGCACAATATTTTATAGTACCATAATCATCATAACATTATACGCAGGAGGCGCGGGTTCGATCCCCGCTCAGTGCAAATATTTGTATGCAAAATAATGTTCGCGGGTTCAATTTCCGATCAAAATAATTGGTAAAACATAACATAACATAACATAAACTCACGTATGTATTCCGCGAAGGGGTAGGCATAGGTGCTAGCACCCACATTTCGCCAGTTTAGGTTTAGGTCCCAATGTAATAGGTGGCGAGCCTATTGCCAAATAATTGGTAAAGTTAGCATAATGACTGTTTAAAAGTTTCCCTAAAACAATAGTCCAAATTGTTAACAGGTGAAATAGTTTTCGAAGATGTATCCCTGGAGTATGAGAAGCCCCCCGGGGTGACAGGAGACCCCAGCTATGCCATCCGCGGGGTGAACTTCACCATCAAGGCGTCGGAGAAGGTGGCGGTGGTAGGCAGAACCGGTGCCGGCAAGAGCTCTCTGCTGAGTGCATTGTTCAGGTAATGGAATGATCATCATCTGCATATCGATTTATTAGTAGCGTCCAAAAGGAGATGGAAAATGGTGGGCCCAAATGTAATAAGTTGAGATATGATCTAAAAAATTAGTCATATTTTTCTATCTTATAATATGAAAAATCACCTCAATTCTCAATCTGGATGCGGAGAAATATGAGAAAATAGTTTTCGTGAGATTATCAATTGAGTAATCGATTACACTTAAATATTTGCTGTAAATAATTAACTCAAAGTAATTAAATGCACTATATATACTTACATGCATTATAGTGCATATAATTACAGTCATATTATTAAATCAAATATCAATTAATTACCGAAAAACCAATATTAATGATTATCGATTTCATATCGATTCAAATCTCCCTTATATTTGTAGTCTATGTCACGACATGGCAGCTGACTAACATTGACACTAGACAGTTGCTCACTGTTTTTGTTTGCTCATCGTTTCGTGTTTTCCGATGCGTTTTGAGTGCTTTCCCGATTATTCGTCATTTTTTACGACAACTGCTTTGTATTTTACGGATTCTGACCCTGCCTACCTTGTACGACCCTTGCTTTCACCTTGGACACCGAAGATCGCTCACACGTTTGACTTGGAATTGTGATTTTGCATTTTACCGCCAGCTTGTGGATTGGATATTATTGAAACTATGGATCGCTGTGTGAATTGTGGTATATCCACTGGTCACTACAATACACTGGGCCGACGGCCCTTACACGACGAAACAATTCTGTCAGTGATTCGGCAATGGCTTGCACCTCAGTCTGTAAGTAAATACCTGTAACCTCATCTAACCAGCTACCATCCTGGCAGGTTTAAAATGTAAAATGTGTTTAATAGAAGGTGAATAAAATACTATATTCAATAATTTTTTATTTTATTTTAGACATCCTTTCCCTATCTCCTTACCTGTTACCTACCTATCGCTTGAAGTCGTTGACGTTCATTCATATGATTTTTCAAACATTTTCTAGTAAATATAATAACTATTAGTGCAAAAGAACACATTTTGCACTTCAGGAATCAGCTGTTAGATAAAGATTGTAACATAACCTCACTTTTACATAATCTCTTATATCTCTGTTCTCAGATTGACAAAATCCGCAGAATTTTCAGTGTAAGGTTGATAATATATAAGCTATTAATTGACACCACTTTCATGTTCTTACAACTAGGCCCAAGATTGTATGTAATCGTTTCAGTCTCCTTTTGGATTTTGGAATCCAAAGTTTGTTTATTATTTTTGATTGGTATGCTGGCTTTTGTGTGACTATATACAATAGAATACAATGAATATATACAAGTATCACCACCCCATGTCATCCGAAGGGTGTCGTAAGAGGCGACTAACGGAAACATACGCAGACGATATCACTGCGAGAGAAGGAACACTCGAAAAAAAAATTGTATTCTTTCTCCGTAACAACACGGATATAGTTTTTATTACATACATATATTTACGCCTTTAGCAGATGTGAATTAGTACCCACATTTGACCAATAATTTTATTCGGTCGCACGTAGTAGGGGGTGGGCCTATTGCCGTATTCCGGGCACTATTGTTGACTCAAGCCATGTATCTGAGTCTGGGCTGGGGCTGTATATATCTGTCTGATGTTAAACAGCCCTATCCCTTAGTCGCCTTGTACGACACCGCATGGGAAGAGATGGGGTGGGCCGAATTATTCTACTCTGCTGGGAACCACGCGGCATTTTTTAATTTTACCTGACTACGGCGAAGCCAAAAGGAGGGTTGACAGGCTATGTATGTATGTATAGGTCTACCAGAATCTCATGGCACAATTTTAAAAAAAGAAATACGATTTTCATATGGCAATGTTGATGTCATCCCGTCAAATTCGTCGATCTCACAGAGTTGAAACTTTTGTACGACTATTGCGCACAAGTCTGACCGGCATACAAAGTTCACAAAATTGACATTGATATACACCGAAATGTCAAATATTTTATTGTTTCAAAGTTTCTGGTCTTTGTAGCGGTTTGACCAATAATTTGGCTTGTACCATTTTGATACTTTTACATAGATATTTATTCTTTGCCACTTGTATTACAACTTCTTTGTGATGATGATCATGATCGTTGTAGTTATTGAATTTTCTACCGATATTATTGTGTATTTAGTTCAGCTATAACGCATTTTAGGTTTACTTTTAGTTTCTACAGTTGTTAAAGTTGGTTTTAAATAAATTATTCCTATATAAGCTCAACACTATGGACGAAGTTATTATGTCAAATAACTATCGAAAATATATTTTTTTTCTGAAGGACGGTACTGTACGGTATTTGTCGGGCATACCACCGCCCTGGAGAATCATTTAGACACATTATTTCCCGTTGTTTACGTCCTAGAGTATTTGCATAGGCCCAAGTCACAATCATGACCATTGTATATCAGTAATTTACCTTGAAATACGATCTTGTGATTTCAAGGGTGCCATACTACAGGCACAGTATAACCACAGTCTAACGATTCATACTACATACAGTCGGTCGACGAAGCCGTCTAGACAGAGCAATCGTGCGGGGGCAGGGGAGTGGTGGGGGACGGGGTATTACTCGGTACGCCCATACATTTTACTCGGTACTAAGGATTCAGGGCTGTCTCATTTTTGTAATCACACTAATCACGTGATTTTTTTTTAAGGCTCGTTTTGTTTGTTAAATTTGTTTTTTTTTTAGTTTTCTATATTTAGCTATTCAAGATGGCGGACACGACATTTTCACAAAAATCGACATGGGTATCGTTTTCAGGGTTTTTGGGGTCGCTGATTGCGAATATAACATCCATTTCGCGATCCAAGATGGCGGACTCGAAATTTTTACCAAAATCGATATGGGTATCGTTTTCAGGGTTTTTGGGGTCGCTGATTGCGAATATAACATCCATTTGGTGATCCAAGATGGCGGACTTGAAATTTTCACTAAAATCGATATGGGTATCGTTTTCAGGGTTTTTGGGGTCGCTGATTGTGAATATAACATCCATTTGGTGATCCAAGATGGCGGACTCGAAATTTTCACTAAAATCGATATGGGTAACGTTTACAGGGTTATTGGGGTCGCTGATTGCGAATATAACATCCATTTCGCGATCCAAGATGGCGGACTCGAAATTTTTACCAAAATCGATATGGGTATCGTTTTCAGGGTTTTTGGGGTCGCTGATTACGAATATAACATCCATTTGGTGATCTAAGATGGCGGACTCGAAATTTTTACTAAAATCGATACGGGTATCGTTTTCAAGGTTTTCAGGGTTGCTGATTACGAATATGTTATTCATGTAGCAATGCCAGATGACTGGATGGATGATATATTCGTAATTAGCAACTCTGAAAACCTCCAAAACGATGCTCATGTTGACTTTGTGGGAAATTTCAAGTTCGCCATCTTGGATCGCTAAATGGATTTTATTATACGTAATTAGTCACCCCGAAAACCTCCATGTTTTTTATTTTAAATTTCTACTCCGCCATCTTTGATCGTCGGTAACATGGTCGTCAAGCCCAATAGCAGACAATTGCCGGCAGGCAATCATACGATGGGAAACTGTCGACTCCCAACTGATCGTGTGTAGACGCAAAACTGACAGCAGGGCATGGCCACCAGGCCAAAATCGCTTTCGTGTGTGGGCGCTGTCGACTTAGGACTGCAGGCCGCCCGATACGATTTGATACTGCAGGCGAACTGATCGTGGATAGGCTCCTTAAGAACATATCATCAATTTAGCGATCCCGGCGATTAGCGAAATTCGAATTCGAATCCAAATCCAACCCCGAACCCGAACCCGAATCAATATCCAAATTCAAGTCGGAATCGAAATAGAAATTCAAAATCGAAAACGAAATCGAATTTGAAACCGAAATCGAAATCGCAACCAAAATCCAAAAACTCAGACTTAAAATAATTACGTATTGGTTGAGTAGAACCGGAGATATAACCAAAAGTCGCAATAGCCGACATCTATGCGAGCGGAGCCGCGGGCATCGCCTAGTAATATAAATTAGCGTAAGTTGATGTGCCTTGACAGAACAAAGAGAACGAATAGGAGTTATATATAGAATATTACAGAAAAATTATATATAAAAACTGAAGTGACAACCCTGACAAAACTGCAAAAGGCGGCATTTCCGCAAACATCAAACGCGATGAACTACTGTAAGATCTCTCGTTATACTGTGGTATAACGATAGATCTTACAGTAGTTTATCGCGTTTGATGTTTGCGGAAATGCCGCCTTTTGCAGTTTTAGTAGTGAGTTATTGGGCATTCTACCCCACCTTAGTTCCTTCGGTTATCTTCGATAACCTCAGTCACGGTGGGATAGAATGCCCAACAACTCTTTGTAAAATCATTTACCTAAGCCAACGTTCCACATTTTAATGCCGTTCATTACACTACCGTTCCGTCGGCTCTCTGCGATCCCCTGCGTCGTAATTGCGCTGAAAGATGCTCTGTTAGTTAGCGATAGAGTTATTTCATAAACAGTACAGTCTTACGTTTGCCTATTGCGTTGTCTATAAGCAGTTTGGTTTAACTATTTACGGTTATAAATACATAATGTCATAATTACATCTGTTCATAACCAGTCCGTCAGCACCCCACCTTAGTTCCTTCGGTTATCTTCGATAACCTCAGTCACGGTGGGATAGAATGCCCAACAACTCTTTGTAAAATCATTTACCTAAGCCAACGTTCCACATTTTAATGCCGTTCATTACACTACCGTTCCGTCGGCTCTCTGCGATCCCCTGCGTCGTAATTGCGCTGAAAGATGCTCTGTTAGTTAGCGATAGAGTTATTTCATAAACAGTACAGTCTTACGTTTGCCTATTGCGTTGTCTATAAGCAGTTTGGTTTAACTATTTACGGTTATAAATACATAATGTCATAATTACATCTGTTCATAACCAGTCCGTCAGCACCCCACCTTAGTTCCTTCGGTTATCTTCGATAACCTCAGTCACGGTGGGATAGAATGCCCAACAACTCTTTGTAAAATCATTTACCTAAGCCAACGTTCCACATTTTAATGCCGTTCATTACACTACCGTTCCGTCGGCTCTCTGCGATCCCCTGCGTCGTAATTGCGCTGAAAGATGCTCTGTTAGTTAGCGATAGAGTTATTTCATAAACAGTACAGTCTTACGTTTGCCTATTGCGTTGTCTATAAGCAGTTTGGTTTAACTATTTACGGTTATAAATACATAATGTCATAATTACATCTGTTCATAACCAGTCCGTCAGCATTGCATCAAACATGAAATTCATTAAACAAGCAAAGTCGTTACAGATTAGTTTAATCTGTAATGATTTACCAAAAATCAAGTTACGCCATGGAGAATTATTGCCGAATACAGTACGTTGCATCATTTGCGGACCATCAAATTGTGGAAAAACCAATTTGTTAATTGGTCTCCTTTTGCACGAAAATGGATTGACATTTCAAAATGTTTATGTATATTCTAAAACTCTATATCAACCAAAGTATATTTTTTTAGAAAAGGTTTTACGAGGAGTACCAGGAATCAGTTTTCAGAAATATCAGGCAAATGATGACGTTATGAAAGTTTCAGATGCAAAACATAATTCAGTGATTATTTTTGACGATGTAGCATGTGAAAATCAAAGTAATATGCGTGATTATTTTGCCATGGGAAGACATAAATTGATTGACAGTTTTTATTTAAATCAAACATATAGCAAAATACCTAAACAACTAATAAGAGATAACGCTAACTTAATTGTGCTTTTTAAGCAAGACGAAATTAATTTGAAACATGTTTATGAAGAACATGTTAACACTGACATGACCTGGTTGGAATTTCGTAACATGTGTTCTCAAATATGGAAAGAGCCTTATGACTATGTTGTGATTAATAAAGACTCTCCTAAAAACAATGGGTGCTATAGAAAAAAGTTTGACACTTTTGTAGAATTAGATAAAATTTGAATATTTAAATAGACTGCTTTCAGTTTCTTGTTATTCTTTAATCAGCTCTTATTGGATTACCATCTATTTTACAAAATGGAAAAATCATTGAAAAAACAAATTGTAGATGCAACACAAGCTGTAAGGAAAAAAATACGTAACATGAAGGATTTTGAAGATAATAACAGACAAGTGCTTGATACAGTTTTTAAGCCTGTTACAGAATCTCTTAATTTAATAGCCAACACCAATAACCAACTAGCTCTAACAAAAAATGAAGAAAAAGGAGAATTTCATGATCAAATTTCCAACCACGACTTACAGAAAGATCAAGATATAGAAGAAACAATTGATACCAGTGATGAATCAGAAGCTGACTCTTCATTTCAGTCATTAGTCGATACTAATCCAGTTCATGATGTATCATCTTGGTCATTATCTTCAGAAATATTAGCGGATGTGCCATTTGGTGTAAGAAATGAACGTGGAAAGTTAATGTTAGGTTCCTCTAGTATAACGATTGGTGATGATGTTATTACTGTAGCCGGACACAAATACAAATGCACACCTGGCTTGCGACAGTTGCTCTTAAAAAAAGACGTTGATCTGAGCTTTGTTACAGACTATGACATGCAAAATTATAAGTCGATGTTACTTGTAACAAATGCACATCGTCGAGATTTTGATTCAAGAAAACCAATTAAAAGTAATAAAGGACAAAAATATATGCAAGTTATTAAACCTCTTTTCGATCAACAAAGTAAAAGTCCAAGCTTTGAACCGAAAGTAGGAAAAGGATTACCTTTAACAAAAATGTGGAAAAAAAACACAGATTTTGTATATTGGGATGATCCAAATGAATTGGTTGATAGATTAAAGTTATTAATTGCTTCTCGAGATGCTGGCAACACAGGACTAGATAATGAAATAATATCTATCGTTGAAGAACTACGTGAAAGCAAAATCATTAAATAGATTTACTAATAAGAAATGTGTATCATTTTATTGTACACCGTTCAACACAATACATCTTAAATATGAATGTGGACAAATTTGGTCATTATATTCATAAGCGATTACGTATATCAGAATTGCTTGAATTTTATGATAATGCATTGCTAAAATCTGAAAATGGTGATTACGATTTGAAGACATCGAAGCTAACAGGGGTCAAACCTCCTCAAGATGCGGATGATGCAGTAAACAAAGCATATGTAGATGAATTGAGAGCCAAACTAATAACCGACTTACAAAAATTGCAAAATACTTTGGTGTACGATGTTCAGAACGATCTGGAGAAAGCTTTAAAAACAATAGTATCTGAGGCAGTGGTTCACTTGGAAAGCAAATTTTATAGTCGAAAAGCAGTTGATGAGATAGTTGAAAACGCAGTTAAATTTGTATTAGATCAAAAGTATAAGCTTGAAAGTTCCTCAAAATGACAAAACAACAAGTTGTTAATGAAATACATAAAGCTGCACGAAAAAATTATCCTCGTCGATCTGTAATTTTAAAAGGCATTGATGATTTGTGGCAAGCTGATTTAATCGACATGCAAAACTTGAAAAGATTTAATAAAGGTTATAACTATATTTTAATAGTTATTGATTGCTTCTCAAAGTACGTGTGGATAGAATCACTAAAAACTAAAAATAAGCATGATGTTTGTAACGCATTCGAGAAATTGATGTCGACTAACCATCGGATACCAGCTCATCTCCAAACTGATTTGGGTACCGAGTTCTATAATTCATCATTTCAAAAACTTATAAAGAACTATAACATTAATCACTACTCAACGTTTTCAACGAAAAAGGCTTCAATTGTAGAACGCGTTATCAAAACTATTAAAAATAAATTGTATAAGTACTTTAGTCTCAGCGGGCACTATAAATGGATAGATTTTGGTTTGGAGAGTGTTGTAAAGACATATAACAACACAAAACATAGCACTACTAAATTAGCACCCGTTGATGTCAATAAATTGAATGAAGTAGATGTTAAAAATAATATTAAGAATTCAATGAAAACGGTATCCTATAAACATAAGCCCAAGTTTATGATTGGTGATAGAGTTAGAATTAGTAAATACAAACAACTATTTGAGAAAGGTTATACACCTAATTGGTCAACGGAACTATTTACTATAAAAAATATCAATAACACTGTACCAGAAACATATCACATCGAAGATCAACACAAACAAGTTATATTAGGAACCTTTTACAAACACGAACTTCAAAAGTCATCTTGTCCAGGTGTTTATTTGATAGAAAAAGTTTTACGAAGGAAAGGAAATAAACTGTTCGTAAAATGGTTGGGCTTAAGTAATAAAGAGAATAGTTGGATTGATAAGACTGCAATAGTAGAATAAGTATACATAATAGTTATTAATTACAACATTTTGTTCATTATACTTTGAGCTATGCAAGGTGGTGGACTACTCAATAGTGTTATTAATCATTTGCCATTTGAACTGCACTTACCTGGCTATAATTATTGCGGACCTGGAACAAAACTTTCAAAACGTTTACTGCGTGGTGACAAAGGTGTAAATAAGCTAGACGAAGCTTGTATGTATCACGACATTGCATACGAAAACTATACAGACTTGTCTAATCGTCACAAAGCCGATTTACAACTTTTAAATATGGCCAAACAAAGAATGAAAGCAAAAGATGCTAGTAAAGGAGAAAAGCTTAGTTCGTGGGTAGTGAGTAAAGTTATGAAAACTAAACTCAAATCTGGTGCTGGTGTTAAGACATTTCATAATTTCGTTACAAAAATTAAAAGAAAAATCAAGAAACGCTTACCCAAAGATGGTAAATCTTTAATACATGCAGCTTATAGGGCTGCTAAAAAAATTGTTCCGTGCGCTCCAAAACTTCGAGTACCACGCGTCATACCTTTACCCAAAACAGGAGGCATTCTACCTTTAATCCCGATTTTTGCTGGTTTATCAGCTTTAGGAGCTTTGGCTGGTGGTGCAGCGGGTATTGCAAAAACAGTGAATGATTATAGAGAAGGTCAAAAAAAATTACAAGAATCTGAACGTCATAATAAGACTATGGAAGCTATAGCATTAGGTAACGGTTTATACATTAAACCACACAAAAAAGGCAAAGGATTGTTTATTAAATCGTCAAAAAACTAAGTAATAAGCTACCTAATCGTGCCTTAACTAATATTGATATTCAAAATTACGCATATGGTATTCCTTATTTTCGAGGAGTTTACATGAAGGATCAGTTACCAAAAATCCCTAAAGGAATTGAATGTGGTATAGTTAACCTAGATAATTCAGAAAACGATGGAACGCATTGGGTAGCTTATGTTAAGGTAAATAATTATTGTGAATATTTTGATAGTTTTGGTGATTTAAGACCACCAATTGAATTGATGCGATATTTTAAGAACTGCAATATTAATTATAACTATACAAGATATCAAAAATTTGACACACTAATTTGTGGACATTTGTGTTTAGAATATCTACAATCTTTTTGGAATAAATACTATAAATTTTATTCTGTTCTTTAATTTTAGTCATTTGCAAGATGACACTCACCTTATCTATAACTGGAAACTCATCGGTATTAACTACCTTCTATCCAAATACGTTACAATTAATCGGAGAGTATGAATGTGCATTATTACATTTATCCACATATAATTCTATTCCAAATATTGATAAAACAAATAATAAGTTATACTATGGTTCAAATAATGTTATTGAAATACCTGAAGGTACTTATGAGTTGCAAGATATCAGTGATTATTTAAAATCTGAAGTAAAGGATGCATCCATAAAACTCCATTGCAATAACAACACCTTAAAAACTATGTTATTTTGTACATCAACTATAGATTTTACTAAAGGTTGTTCGTTCGGAGGTTTGTTGGGGTTTAAAAAACAAGTCTTGGAAGCCAATAAATATCATGTATCAGAGTTTCCAGTCAACATTTTGCCTACAACCGTGATAAGAGTTGAATGTGATATAGTTAGCGGTTCCTATATAAACGGACAATCCAGTCACATTCTACATGAATTCGCACTTAATGTCCCACCTGGATACAGAATTATAGAAATACCAAAAAACGCAATTTACTTTCCAATCAACCAAACCAACATCAGCTGCATACAAATCAGACTTTTGGATATAAATAATAACTTAATAAATTTGCGAGGTGAAGAAGTACAGTTGTATCTACACCTCAAAAGAAAAAATGATTGACTATAATAAATATAATATGTTTCTTCCAATTCAAAATAGCAGTTCTGCTCAAACTCTCAATCAAGTAAGAGCTCGACGTAAAAGGAGAATAAAGTTGAATAAAAACAATAAAGCATTTCTTAAGGCGATTGGTTTGTTAAAATGAATATCCTAGATGTTTTATCCGCTCCAGCCTACGACAACTCTGTGGAAGGAATTGAAATTCACTCTTACAAGCCTTACGTAACAAGTTTTAATAGAAGCGATGAAATCAGGATACCTATTAATCAACAAGACTTGTATATATTACCATCAGAAAGCAGTTTATTTTTGGAAGGAACTGTTATTGTAAACAAGGCTGACAATTCGAAAGAGAGAGTCAGTAGCGTTCATTTCACAAACAATAGTTTACTTTACTTGTTTCAAGATATAAGGTATGAGATAAATGGAGTGGAGATAGACAAAATAAAAAATGCTGGTATAACTAGCACGATGAAATCATTTATATCAATGAATGAGAGCGAAGCTAAAACATCTAATGCTTGGGGTTGGAATATCGGCGGAATAAAAAGTACTAATGGAGGTAGCTTTTCTGCTTCTATACCACTTCGCAACATTCTTGGTTTCGCAGAAGATTTTAAGAAAGTAGTAATAAACAGTAAACATGAACTAATCTTATTACGAAGTAATACCAATCTGAACGCATTAAAACTCAACTCTGGTGAAATTGTAGAAGATATTATCATAAACAAAATAATATGGCGTGTACCGCATGTTAAAGTATCTGATAAAGAAAAAATAAACATTCTAAAATTGTTAGAAAAAGATCGACCACTTCAGATGATATTCAGGAATTGGGATTTGTATGAATATCCAATGTTGCCTAAAACCACCAAACATACTTGGTCAATAAAAACATCTTCACAAATAGAGAAACCAAGATTTGTCGTTATTGGTTTACAGACAAATAGAAAAAATAATGCTAGACTTGATATGTCTCAGTTTGATCATTGTGAGATTCGTGATGTTAAGGTATACCTTAACTCCACCTACTTCCCATATGAAAATATAAATACAAGTTTCTCGAATAATCGAATTGCTTTAATATATGAACAATATGCTAAATTTCAACAGTCTTATTATGGGCGTCGCGCTGAGCCTTTATTAAGTGAGGAACAATTTAAAAACGTTGCTCCGTTATTCGTCATAGACTGTTCTAGACAGCCAGATAATCTTAAGTCAGGTCCTGTTGTGGACGTAAGAGTGGAAATTGAAAGTGATATTGATATCCCAGATCAAACTTCGGCATATTGTCTTATATTGAACGACTGTATAATTGAGTATAAACCATTAAGCAGCACTGTGAGAAAATTATCATGAATCCGAATACAATTATAGTGGATGTCCAGGGGTTTAAAGACACTTGTAATAACTTTATAGTCAAGGAATTAGCTCTGGCCACCCGTGTTTATACCCAAACGTTCTTAATAAAGCCCCCATACTTATTTAAATACTTAACTACGAATGAAAAAAAACAAGTTACGTGGTTGGAGAGAAACAGGGGGATTTACTGGAATGAAGGTTATATCGACTATAGAGAATTTCGACGTATAATTGTTCCTTATTTAGAAAATAAAGAAATTATTGTGAAGGGCTTAGAAAAAGTTAAGTGGATTCAAGATCTATGTATGAATTGTATTTGTATAGATCTTGGTGAAGACAAATGTCCAAATTTATCACTGTTGCATAACAAATATTCAAATAATGAAACCAGTTTTAATTGTATTAATCATACTAAACAATGTGCACTTAAAAATGTTTTATGTATAAAGAATAATTTAATAGAGCAAGAAAGTCAACCTATACGCAGTTTTAATAAATAAAACATTTTTTTAAAGTAAATGGTTTTTTATTTTTTAACCCACATTTTTAATATTTATAATATTTTAACACATTTTCACAGTAAATAAAATCTAAATATGTCATCACTTTATCTACTAGTTACATTACTGAATTATTACCTAATTAAAAAACATGATCTGAGTAGCCCCACAATTATTACCTATGGTTTTTATTTTTTAATACACTTTTTTAATATATATAATTTTTAACACATATTTTCACAGTAAATAAAATTATAATAAAATCTAAATATGTCATCACTTTATCTACTAGTTACATTAATGAATTATTACCTAATTAAAAAACATGATATGAGTAGCCATACAATTATTACCTATGGTTTTTTATTTTTTAACACACATTTTTAATATTATTTTTTTTTAACACATATTTTCACAGTAAATAAAATCTAAATATGTCATCACTTTATCTACTAGTTATACTAATGAATTATTACCTAATTAAAAAATATGATATGAGTAGCCACACAATTTTTTGGAAATATTGTGAACTAATTTTTCAGCTTGATCCGATATCTCATCTACCGTATCTTGTACAACATACTGTGCAGTGATTATCTCCTTAACTTCATCTTCGTTGTCTCTTGACTCACTGAGTTCCTTGATCGTAATTTTTATTAAACGTCGTCCTTTTCTTCTTTCACTGTTAATAATATAGGAATTCAATGCACTGCGTTTGTTTGTAATTGGTCTTCTTCGATTAGTTTTCTTTTTGTTTGTTTTTACTTCTTCATTGGGTGTTATTATCCAAGGTCTATTCATTGCGTTGTCCAAGTCGAACTGATCTTGCAGGTTTGGAAGATATTCAGGAGAGCTCTCTTCTGTTCCGTTTGAAAATTTGTTTAAGTTGGTATTCTGAAAATTATTTAAAACATTAGTAATAAATTATACTAAGAATTTTGTAAATAGATTGAAATTTCCAATAGATTGAAAGTTATAAAATATCTACCATGTTGTTAGATATGCTCGTCTTGACTGTTTAATAAATAATGAACTAGGTAATAATATTTTTTCTAACGCAGTTGATATATCAAATAATGCTAACATAAAGTATTTATTGGTATGATGATCAAGTTAGAACTTGAAATTCAACCATTCAATATTTCGTATGGTGCATAATGTTATTGTTATGTACCTACTTAATACTTAGTTGTGAAATTCTTATGAATTTCAAACGTGTTGTAACGTGAATGATGACGTATTTCGTTATCAATATCAGGTAACGAATATAATATAAACACAATAATTAGTAATTGCTTATTTTAATTTATTCGACATACTAATACAGAATCGGGTAACCAGTAAATACCTATAGGCACCTTAACAGTTAGTATCATACGAAATGAACTACAATAAGTATTCCTAATATTTCATATTTTGTATTGTCTAAACTCTCCAGCTATTCTATAGAATACCTACATTATTCCTTACTGATGATATTATATTCTACAACTTCTTTGGGAGCTACTCTAATTGAGTCACCAAAGCCTATTCAAATTTGGTAAAATATTTTACGTTATGTACAATTACGTGCTACTTTAATTTTACACTAAGGAATGACTAAAATATATAGGTATCTACTTACAAATTGATTACGTGGTTCACCGCTCAGCCCATTAGGATTCCCCGTCAATTTCTTCCGTGATGATAAAATATCTGAAAATAAAATTAAATATAAGTTTAAGTCTAATTATTGAAAATTGGTAAATGTAGTTCGAATATGTTGAACCTACAACTTCTTCGGGAGCTACTCTAATTGAGACACCAGAGCCTATTCAAATTTGATAAAATATTCTACTTTATGTACAATTAAGTGCTAGCAAGAGATTAAATATTTCAGCGTTCATTATTTTGTTTACAACTTTTTGAATTTTGTACAGAACTTAAATTTTATAAGTACGAAAATTAAGGATAATCGTATAAAATTAAATTTAAAGGACTTCCATAGAAAACTACGTCGCCTAATAAATTAGATATTTAGTAGGTAAACTAACAAGGAATTATATATCAAATAATTAACATATAAGTAATTACTTACATGACATTGCTTTTATTTTGGGTCTTCCTTTTAATCCTCTGAAGGACGTAGTGCACTGCGTGGTTTGTAGCTCGATGCAAATGGTAGATTTGACTCATCCACTTATACTTGTGTTTCTTTTAAACACAGACGTTTTGATTTATCAACATAGTCTGTTCCTTTTACAGCATTTAAATAAAAGCAATCAGGAAAAAATATAGCATGCTGCATCCAAGGATCATCGTAATCCTCCCAATCTTCGATGCCACCTCCGCATGAAAAGCACATAACTTTATCGGTAAAACCACTTCCACAGTAAAAAAAACCTGCATCAGCCATTTTCATCACCAATCTTCGTTTTGAATCTGCTGTAGCCCAATAATGTCGAAATGAACATAATCGAATTTTATGGTCATTATATATTTCATATCGGGGGCTTAAATAATTTTGAATCATTCTTAAGCAGGTGTCGATATGTGATTGTGTAAAAGAATAATGACACTTTGTATCTGATGTTCTTAATTTAAAAGGATGAGGTGGTCCGAATAGTAATGGGACAGGAATGACCTAAAATTATAGCACATTTCGTTGCATTTATTAAGAGGCAACCCCAGTTTTCACTATTCATTCAATTCATTATATCATTCATTAATATACAGTTTTGCATTTACTCAGTAATACCTAATCATTTTCTTCGATGAGGTCAACAAGATTATTATGTATTCTAATTATTCGAGCCCATAACTTTAGATCTTTGAAATAGATTTTAGGCCATCTACCTTTCTCTCTCTGGAAAGGTATTAATATAGCATTATACTGTTCATAGTTTAATATTTTCGCAATATGTAGTCCACATAATCGGTTCTCTACTATCATTATCTGCACTCGGTCTCCAATATTCAACACCATGATAACTTAAATAGTGCTACAGCTTCAAGTTCTCTAGCAAATATAAAGAACGGCACTTTTCATACATTAGGGTTGGGAGGGGACAGTAAAATAAGTTTTTTTTTTAATTTTTATGTCAGAATAATTTTATTATCAAGACACCAATTATTTAAACATAATACATTTTTAAAGCACATACAGAGCTATGATAAATACAATGATAAAAATCTTGAGAATATTTATAATAATCACATAGACTTATCAAACTAGGACAACCTTTATCTTCTAAATTAAATATATTACTATTTTCTAAAATGTACTTCAACCATACAACTTTTTCTGAACCTTTAACGTAAATATATTTGTCTCTTAATATATCTGAAACCAAAGTTTGGTATTCGGAATATGGCACAAATCCTTCATCCCAATGTATCTTTCTGTTACGTTCAATCCAACTAACTTGCTTTTTCTCTGTTTTCGTTAGTTTTTTAAATGGAAATGGTATATGTGTATGTATGGTATTTTGCTATATGTTTGATTTAAATAAAAACTGTCAATCAATTTATGTCGAATTATTGCCGAATACAGTACGTTGCATCATTTGCAGACCATCAAATTGTGGAAAAACCAATTTGTTAATTGGTCTCCTTTTGCACGAAAATGGATTGACATTTCAAAATGTTTATGTATATTCTAAAACTCTATATCAACCAAAGTACATTTTTTTAGAAAAGGTTTAACGAGGAGTACCAGGAATCACTTTTCAGAAATATCAGGCAAATGATGACGTTATGAAAGTGTCAGATGCAAAACCTAATTCAGTGATTATTTTTGACGTTGTAGCATGCGAAAATCAATTCAACGCAATTACGACCCAGGGGATCGCAGAGAGCCGACGGAACGGTAGTGTAATGAACGGCATTAAAATGTGGAACGTTGGCTTAGGTAAATGATTTTACAAAGAGTTGTTGGGCATTCTATCCCACCGTGACTGAGGTTATCGAAGATAACCGAAGGAACTAAGGTGGGGTAGAATGCCCAATAACTCACTACTAGTTTTGTCAGGGTTGTCACTTCAGTTTATATTTATAATTTATTTTTCTATAATATTTTATATATAATCGCTATTTGATCTCTGTTCTGTCAAGGCACATCAACTCACGCTAATATAAATAACTAGCTGATGTCCGCGGCTCCGCTCGCATGGATGTCGGCTATTGCGACTTTTGGTTATATCTCCGGTTCCACTCAACCAATTATGATCAAGCAAACGTAATATTTTAGTCTTAGTAATTGTAGGTCTGAGTTTTTGGATTTTGATTTCGAATGTCAGTTTCGGTTTCGATTTCGATTTGAATATTGATTCGGGTTCGGGATCGGGATCGGGTTTGGATTCGGATTCGAATTTCGATGAAATTTCGCAAATCGCCGGGATCACTAAATTGATGATATATTCATAAGGAGCCCATCCACGATCAGTCCGCCTGCAGTTTCAGATCGTATCGGGCGGCCTGCAGTCCTAAGTTGACGGCACCCACACACGAAAGCGATTTTGGTCTGCTGGCCTCTTGCCACGTATATATTTAAATTATTACGTGGTAAGACGTTGAACCCAGGGGTCTTGCAAGAGATCAATCTGTGTGTGCCCAACAATTACGTGTGGCGCAGGAGGCGTCCCCGGCTACTAGCAGTGCCCAGGGCCAGGACGAACTTACTGGGGAAATCTGCGATAACGCGCACCTTACTTATACTCAATGAAGTAGCGGAAGGGATGGATTTTTTATCTGTTCTCTGAGTGAGTTCACAAAAAGGACACTTTATGTTATATGTTATTTTTAATTATGAATTATTATTATTTCTTAATATATCAATGATGTCAAATAAAATATGTTTAGTCCGCACTATTGTATTAGGTTAGCCTGTAAGGATAGTGATGTGAAGAAATAAATAAATAAATAAATAAATAAGTTTTGCGGCTATTCAACGAATAAAGACTTTGACTTTGACTTTCAGTTGGGAGTCGACAGTTTCCGATCGTACGATTGCCTGCTGGCAATTGTCTGATATCGGGATTGACGACCATTTTAACGAAGATCAAAGATGGCGAACATGAAATTTCCAGAAAAAAAAGAGGTTTTCGGGTTGACTAATTACGAATAATATCATCCATTTAGCGAACCAAGATGGCGGACTTGAAATTTGCCACAAAGTCAACATGGGTATCGTTTTCGAGGTTTTCGGGGTTGCTAATTACGAATATATCATCCATCCAGTCATCTTGGATCGCTACAGTAATAATATATTCGTATTAGCAACCCCGAAAATCCGAAAAACTATACCCATATCGATGTTAGTAAAAATTTCGAGTCCGCCATCTTGGATCGCTAAATTTATGATATATTCGTAATCAGCTACCCGAAAAACCCTGGGAGCGATACCCGTATCGATTTTGAAGAAAATTTCGAGTCCGCCATCTTGGATCGCTAAATGGATGTAATATTCGCAATCAGCGACCCCAAAAACCCTGAAAGCGATACCCATATCGATTTTGGTGAAAATTTCGAGTCCGCCATCTTGGATCGTTAAATGGATGATATATTCGGAATCGGCGACCCCTAAAACCCCGAAAGCGATACCCATATCGATTTTGGTGAAAAATTCGAGTCCGCCATCTTGGATAGTTAAATGAACGATATATTCGTAATCGGCGACCTCTAAAACCCCGAAAACGATACCCATATCGATTTTTGTCGAAAATTTCGTGTCCGCCATCTTGGATCGCTAAATATAGAAAACGAAACAAAGAACAATTTTAACAAACAAAACGAGTCATGAAAAAAAAACACGTGATTAGTGTGATTACAAAATGATTTATGAAAATGTATGGGCGTACCGAGTAATACCCCGTCCCCCACCGCTCCCCTGCCCAGCACGATTTCTCTGTCTAGACGGCTTCGTTGTCATACTGTATGTAGTATGAATCGTTAGACTGTGCTACAGGTATGTGACCCCACCCAGTTCTCGAAAATGGTCTTGTTACGTTTTATTGGGATAGATCTATCATCACAGACAGGATTGATTGCGTTGTCACCAATATGCCTCATATACCTAAAGGCAATAGTATGAGAAGAGCGCCTTGCAGTAGGTACTCCTTGACACAGCACGCAATCCATAGCATTATATGTAGAAATAAATAAAATAATGATTTTGAAATGGGAACGTCTAATGTCATTGGTCAAATAAAAGCACAAGGTTTGTCAACTCCTGCAATCTATCACCATGAAAAATCTTTAATTTATTGTGAATATGTCAAAAAAGCCACTTCTGTCCCAATCGTGGAATATTGTTTTCCATGTGTATCGCAAAATACGTGAAGAAGATGTCAATCAATTGCAATCTTCGATTATAAAGCGCGTTGTTTATTAATATAAGATATATTTGTTCCCCAGGCTAGCCAAGGTCTCTGGTAATGTCAAAGTAGACGGAGTAACAGCCGAAGTAGCCGGACTACGAGCGTGGCGGTCTCGTCTGTGCGCCCTGCCGCAGAGGCCGGCGCTGTTCGCGGCCGCGCTGAGGGACAACCTGGACCCCGAGGGGATATACTCGGATGCTGATATATATAAGGCGCTGGACCAGGTAACTATATGTCTATATGGCCGGCGCTGTTCGCGGCCGCGCTGAGGGACAACCTGGACCCCGAGGGGATATACTCGGATGCTGATATATATAAGGCGCTGGACCAGGTAACTATATGTCTATATGGCCGGCGCTGTTCGCGGCCGCGCTGAGGGACAACCTGGACCCCGAGGGGATATACTCGGATGCTGATATATATAAGGCGCTGGACCAGGTAACTATATGTCTATATGGCCGGCGCTGTTCGCGGCCGCGCTGAGGGACAACCTGGACCCCGAGGGGATATACTCGGATGCTGATATATATAAGGCGCTGGACCAGGTAACTATATGTCTATATGGCCGGCGCTGTTCGCGGCCGCGCTGAGGGACAACCTGGACCACGAGGGGATATACTCGGATGCTGATATATATAAGGCGCTGGACCAGGTAACTATATGTCTATATGGCCGGCGCTGTTCGCGGCCGCGCTGAGTGACAACCTGGACCCCGAGGGGATATACTCGGATGCTGATATATATAAGGCGCTGGGCCAGGTAACTATATGTCTATATGGCCGGCGCTGTTCGCGGCCGCGCTGAGGGACAACCTGGACCCCGAGGGGATATACTCGGATGCTGATATATATAAGGCGCTGGACCAGGTAACTATATGTCTATATGGCCGGCATTGTTCGCGGCCGCGCTGAGGGACAACCTGGACCCCGAGGGGATATACTCGGATGCTGATATATATAAGGCGCTGGACCAGTTAACTATATGTCTATATGGCCGGCGCTGTTCGCGGCCGCGCTGAGGGACAACCTGGACCCCGAGGGGATATACTCGGATGCTGATATATATAAGGCGCTGGACCAGGTAACTATATGTCTATATGGCCGGCGCTGTTCGCGGCCGCGCTGAGGGACAACCTGGACCCCGAGGGGATATACTCGGATGCTGATATATATAAGGCGCTGGACCAGGTAACTATATGTCTATATGGCCGGCGCTGTTCGCGGCCGCGCTGAGGGACAACCTGGACCCCGAGGGGATATACTCGGATGCTGATATATATAAGGCGCTGGACCAGGTAACTATATGTCTATATGGCCGGCGCTGTTCGCGGCCGCGCTGAGGGACAACCTGGACCCCGAGGGGATATACTCGGATGCTGATATATATAAGGCGCTGGACCAGGTAACTATATGTCTATATGGCCGGCGCTGTTCGCGGCCGCGCTGAGGGACAACCTGGACCCCGAGGGGATATACTCGGATGCTGATATATATAAGGCGCTGGACCAGGTAACTATATGTCTATATGGCCGGCGCTGTTCGCGGCCGCGCTGAGGGACAACCTGGACCCCGAGGGGATATACTCGGATGCTGATATATATAAGGCGCTGGACCAGGTAACTATATGTCTATATGGCCGGCGCTGTTCGCGGCCGCGCTGAGGGACAACCTGGACCACGAGGGGATATACTCGGATGCTGATATATATAAGGCGCTGGACCAGGTAACTATATGTCTATATGGCCGGCGCTGTTCGCGGCCGCGCTGAGTGACAACCTGGACCCCGAGGGGATATACTCGGATGCTGATATATATAAGGCGCTGGACCAGGTAACTATATGTGTATATGGCCGGCGCTGTTCGCGGACGCGCTGAGGGACAACCTGGACCCCGAGGGGATATACTCGGATGCTGATATATATAAGGCGCTGGACCAGGTAACTATATGTCTATATGGCCGGCATTGTTCGCGGCCGCGCTGAGGGACAACCTGGACCCCGAGGGGATATACTCGGATGCTGATATATATAAGGCGCTGGACCAGGTAACTATATGTCTATATGGCCGGCGCTGTTCGCGGCCGCGCTGAGGGACAACCTGGACCCCGAGGGGATATACTCGGATGCTGATATATATAAGGCGCTGGACCAGGTAACTATATGTCTATATGGCCGGCGCTGTTCGCGGCCGCGCTGAGGGACAACCTGGACCCCGAGGGGATATACTCGGATGCTGATATATATAAGGCGCTGGACCAGGTAACTATATGTCTATATGGCCGGCGCTGTTCGCGGCCGCGCTGAGGGACAACCTGGACCCCGAGGGGATATACTCGGATGCTGATATATATAAGGCGCTGGACCAGGTAACTATATGTCTATATGGCCGGCGCTGTTCGCGGCCGCGCTGAGGGACAACCTGGACCCCGAGGGGATATACTCGGATGCTGATATAATATATAAGGCGCTGGACCAGGTAACTATATGTCTATATGGCCGGCGCTGTTCGCGGCCGCGCTGAGGGACAACCTGGACCCCGAGGGGATATACTCGGATGCTGATATATATAAGGCGCTGGACCAGGTAACTATATGTCTATATGGCCGGCGCTGTTCGCGGCCGCGCTGAGGGACAACCTGGACCACGAGGGGATATACTCGGATGCTGATATATATAAGGCGCTGGACCAGGTAACTATATGTCTATATGGCCGGCGCTGTTCGCGGCCGCGCTGAGGCACAACCTGGACCCCGAGGGGATATACTCGGATGCTGATATATATAAGGCGCTGGACCAGGTAACTATATGTCTATATGGCCGGCGCTGTTCGCGGCCGCGCTGAGGGACAACCTGGACCCCGAGGGGATATACTCGGATGCTGATATATATAAGGCGCTGGACCAGGTAACTATATGTCTATATGGCCGGCGCTGTTCGCGGCCGCGCTGAGGGACAACCTGGACCCCGAGGGGATATACTCGGATGCTGATATATATAAGGCGCTGGACCAGGTAACTATATGTCTATATGGCCGGCGCTGTTCGCGGCCGCGCTGAGGGACAACTTGGACCCCGAGGGGATATACTCAGATGCTGATATATATAAGGCGCTGGACCAGGTAACTATATGTCTATATGGCCGGCGCTGTTCGCGGCCGCGCTGAGGGACAACCTGGACCCCGAGGGGATATACTCGGATGCTGATATACAGGGTGTAATCGTTAAGTGTGTCCAGGCGATTATTCCGTAACTATTACAGATATCAAAAAACTGTAAACTGATATCGAAAGTACGTTACCTAATGAGTAAAATGACATCAATAACTTTTTAAAAATCAAACGAGAGGTATCTAAAATTTTGACATTAAACCCTCCCATACATTTAGTATGAGATTAGTACAAAGGTTTTAGTGTCCTTATTTTAGCTTAGTACTGATATAATGGAAACTGTTTATTAACCTAGCAGAGTAATAAAATTAAAAATAATAATATTTATTAATTAGTAAGTACAATTTTTTTTTGTAGTGTGTTGCTTTTCAGTCTGCTCAAATTAATGCGATATTGAAACACGGTTTATTACTAATTTGAAGTGGTAAGATAATTAAAAAACTTTTTAATTTAAAAGCGTCGGTCAGTGGTTAAGGAGTCGGCCTTACGATCGAGAGGTCCCGGGTTCGATCCTGGCCATTACACTACCAGCGTGAACCCACTCCTTTTTTTTTTCGTGTGGAAATCCCCTCGGATACACCCCCCCTTCCGGAGCCGGAAGGGGAGGTTATGTCGGACTCGAACCGACTAAAACCGCACGCCGACTGTGGCTCGTGATGCTAGGCCGGAGGTGAGGTTGTCATCGACATATCCCTCGCACCCCGGCTGACCCAGGGCCATCCCTTATGGTCTGGCCCTCCTCAGCACGCCAGGGACAAACTGACAACATGTTAAAATGTATAAAGTATCAGATAGCACGAGTGTCAAAATGTACAATATATTAATGACAAAATACCCTGATGTCAGAATGTGCAAATGCTAAAATGTTCAATCGACAACTTGTATTTATGACCAAATGAGCAATGGTCAAAATATACAGTTGCTAAAATGTTCATTTGACAGTTTGTACTTTTCTTGTCTTAACGCTAAATTCAAATAAAATCCACAACACTTACAATTTTAGTAATGTATTTATTCTTGTCTTAACACTAAATTCAAATTAAAATCCACTTATATAATTACAGTGACATAGCAAAATCTAAGTATTCTTCTACATTGAAGTGCATGTTGTACTTCAAATAGATATGCACTGTTCAACTTATAAAAGGGAATCAGTGCAGCGGAACCATAATTTAGTTCCACTTGGCTCGCTAGATGGCGTTTATACAAATTTTTAGATCACGGTATGGTTTCGTTCACACTGTTGGTATAAGAACTGAAGTATTATTCGATATTGTCGTCGGACTTGTAATTCTGATAACTTGCGATAAACATTGTGGTGCCCTCTGTGGGAATATACGTGTTTGTAACAATAGCCGTCTATCATTTACCTCGCTCACGAACCCGTTCCGTATTCATGGTCCTTACGAGTCGGATCTGTTGGATCGTTTGAAGCGAGTATTTTTGTAGTCTTCGCGGTGAGACGGCTAAAGACCGTCGTTGTTAGGCATAACTGAGCAGTGGGTCGCTGTTCAGAGCAAATCCCCTCCAGCAAAGGCTGAAGGAGGACCGGATCAAGCTACATCCTGGTTGGCGGTTTGGCGGAGTGTAGCTGAGAGCGGATATCCGGAGGAACAACGCACGGGAGGCGCTAAGCAGAGTCAGAGTTGGAGTTTCGGTCGGTCGCCCAGCAGGTGGCGCCACTGGAGGTGAAGTCGTCGAATTGTGTAGTTAAGTGTTGTCAGTGCGGAAATAAAACTGTGAGTACATTTACATTATAATTCAGAAGAGCAAGTTAGCATCATAATTCAACGTTCAGAAACTTTCAAACAGTTTAACTTTAATCTAGTAATTTAAAAACTTAGCATTATTTCTGTGTTCTTTGTGTGGTGCTGGGACTTGTAGTATTTTAAGTAAAACTCTGTTGAGACGGGGAACCTATGCCCGAGTTTGTACCCATCTAAATAACGCAAAAACACTTAGAATATTTCTGGTCCAAGTTGGTATACTTTTATGATTAAACTTAGCATAAAATTGTTTGTAGTTTGATCTTGTGATAAAAGATTATAGTTTGTTTCTCATAAGTTCACTAAAACTGTTAAGTATGGAGTCGTTGGAGAACCTACAGGACGACCTTGCAAATAAAATAGAAAAGGCATTAAGTAATTTTAAAAAGTCTTCTAAGGGACGGTTAACAGCTTCATACATGGAAACCAGATTAGAAAATTTGGAAGTACAGTGGACGTCATTTTATGATAACCACAACAAAATAGTACAGAGTGTCAAAAAGGCTGACTTTCAAGTTTCCAACTATAATAAAAATAGTGTGTATGATACAGTTGAAGAACGATACTTAGATTTTAAAACCCTGTTAAAGGAAAAGTTGCTGGACATAAAGGGTACTTCAACTCAGTCTGAAGTAAAAGACGGCTCCTGTAGTCAGATAGTTGCTAAGGTAAAGTTGCCAGAATTGAAAATGGTTCCATTTTCGGGAAAGTACCCCGAATGGAGCACCTTTAGGGATTTGTTTATGGGGGTAGTGCATGACAATAAAAATATAGACAACGCACAAAAGTTTTACTACTTAAAGGGACATTTGACCGGAGAAGCCGAACAACTAGTTAGACATATAAAGGTCACATCAGACAATTACAAAATTGCTTGGGATATGTTGAATCAAACGTATAACAATAAACGGTTCTTGGCAGTTAACATATTAAAACGTTTGTTACATCAAAAAAGTATTACAAATGAATCTGCGTCTGAAATCAAGTTATTATTGAATACAACAACGGAATGTTTAGATGCACTTAAGAATTTAGGTGTAGACATTGCTTCTTGGGATATTTTTATTGTTTATGTAATTAGTCAAAAATTGGATAAAGAGACTCGGAAGAATTGGGAGTTAAAGATATCAGAAGAGGGTGGTGATGAGTTGCCTACTAAAGCGCAATTCTTTGCATATCTAAACAGTCGCTTCCGAGGGCTCGAAAATTTAGAAGACTCGCCTGGTGAGCGTAGGAAAGTAAAAATATCCAAAGAAACGCAATCTTTACATGTTGTTAAAAATAAGCAGGATGTAACTTGTATATATTGTTCTAAAGATCACAAATTAAAGACTTGTACTAAATTTGGTAAGCAGTCTAACGATCAACGACGTGAGTTCGTACGGGAAAAGGGTTTGTGTTTTATATGTCTGAATGGTAACCATGCTGCTAGGTTCTGTAAATCTTCGTCCAGATGCCAGGTGTGTAAACGTCGTCATCATACATTGTTACACCCCGCGGATGTTTCCGGAGTAATTGATGATTCCACTAGTGCCACACAGGTGGCAGCCTCCTCATCGAGGCAGGCGGATGGCAACGATACGGTTGTCCAAGCCGAGGGCTCAAGCCAACCATTGGTCTCGCATCTTTCGACAGGGGACTGTAGAAATACAGTATTATTAGCGACAGCCTTGGTAAAGGCTCAGTCGAGAGATGGGAGCTATCAGGTCATTAGAGCACTGTTAGACCAAGGGTCGCAGGGTTCTTTTGTAACCGAGGCAATGGTTCAGCATTTGGGTCTTAGGAAACGTACAACGAAAAACACCGTGTTAGGTGTAGGGGGAGACAAAGGTGTTACTTCTAAGTACACAGTCGCAATGAATTTGAGGTCACGCACGGATTCGAATTTGCAAATAAAAATTACTGCTTTTGTGCTGAAGTCAGTCACAGCTCTTCTCCCAGTTGCGAGAGTAACTAGGGTAGAATGGGCAGACTTGACTGAGGATGACCTGGCTGACCCGGAGTACTATAGGCCTAACAAAATAGACATTTTGTTAGGTGCTGAGGTTTACAGCCAAGTCATCCAAGCAGGTATTAGGAAGCACTCGAATGGAACGCTGTTGGCCCAGGATTCAGCCCTGGGATGGATATTGTCAGGCATATCCGCGGTGGATAATACATCCAATAATCTTTATTCTCACATCTCAGTAATGCATTCTGCGGTTCAGACAGATGAACTCCTAAAACGGTTTTGGGAGTTAGAGAATGAACCGTCAGAAACCCAGAAGATACTTTCTGAGGAGGAGGAACGATGTGAAAATTTATTCGCTCGAACCACGAAACGAGATGAGAACGGTAGGTACGTTGTGCGGTTGCCATTTCGTGAGGATAGCCAGGTTAAACAGCACGGTGAGTCCAGGTCTATCGCTGTAAAAAGATTAGTAGGATTGGAATCTAAATTAAGTAAAAATTATCAATTAAAAAGTGAGTATGCCTCAGTCATACAAGAATATTTAGATTTAAATCACATGCAAAAGGTACCAAAAGATGATTTCAATAATAAAACAGCCATATACTTACCTCATCATGCTGTCATCCGGGAAGATAAGGTTACGACCAAAGTGCGTGTCGTATTTGATGCGTCCTGTAAAGGCTCCAACGGGATGTCATTAAATGACCATTTAATGGTAGGGCCAACATTGCAGGCCGACTTACGTCATATTATTATGCGTTGGCGAAAACATCCAATATGTCTAGTTGCTGACATAGAGAAAATGTATCGCCAGGTCTTAGTAGACAGGAAAGATTCAATATTTCAACGAATCGTCTGGAGGGATAGCCCTGAAAAAGAAATTGAAGATTATGAGCTGATAACAGTAACCTTTGGAACTGCCTCAGCACCATACTCAGCAGTACGTGCTCTGCATCAGGTGGCTTACGACGAGTGTCAAAGTGAGCCAGAAATATCAAAAATCATTTTGAATGATTTTTACATAGACGATTTCATGTCCGGAGCTGAAAATATTGAACAAGGATTAAATATTTACAAAAAGATTAATACAGTCCTATCGAAATGTGGGTTTAAATATAGAAATGGATAATATTACAAAAATTTTGGGACTTACCTGGAATTCCAATGATGACTTCTTTCAGTATAAGGTTAAACTGCCGCCGCTGACTGAACCTGTAACGAAAAGGAAAATTATTTCTGATATTGGACGTTTATTTGACCCTTTGGGATGGTTGGCACCAACCATAATTTTAGCAAAGGTGTTCATTCAAAGGTTATGGTTGGCAGGCTTAGCATGGGATCAAGAAATTCCAAGCAACTTAGTTAACGAATGGGTTACTTACCGTGCCGATTTGATTTCTTTGTTGAACGTGAAGATACCACGCTGGGTAAACATTTGTTCCACTAATATAAAAACCGAATTACACGGGTTCTCAGATGCCTCAAAGGTAGCATATGCCGCGGTTATTTATCTTCGGATAATAGACGATGGAGGTAATGTCCATGTTGTTTTGGTAACATCTAAAACCAAGGTGGCTCCTATTAAACAGGTGTCTATCCCAAGATTGGAACTATGTGGGGCAGTACTTTTAACCAAACTGATTGCTGAAGTAGGTAGGGTGATGGATGTACCAAAGGTTGACTGGCACACGTGGACGGATAGTGAAGTGGTTTTGGCCTGGCTTAGTAGCCATCCCAGCCGCTGGAAAACCTTTGTCGCCAATCGGGTTTCCCATATTTTAACCCTCTTGGACACACATCACTGGTCTCACGTACCGTCTAAACAGAATCCAGCTGACTGTGCGTCTCGTGGTGTTTCACCTGTTGAACTTCAATCAACTTCTATTTGGTGGGATGGTCCACAATTCTTACGGCAGCAAGTGATTGAATATAAAGGGACTAACACCAAGAGCACGGATTTAGAAGAAGTTACGGTGCACACAGTCACGATTGATCATGGGTTTTGGAATCGGTTTTCGTCTTTGTCTAGGTTGGTTCGAGTGATAGCCTACTGTCGAAGATTTCTAAATCTCCTCAGGAAGGGATCAGCTAGACATTGTACACGGTATCTAGTCAAGCAAGAACTAGATGATGCTTTACGTGTTTGTGTTAAAGCATGCCAAGAGGAAGTGTTTGTCGAGGAACTTAAGGTAGTAAAGGGAAACAAGGTTTTAGAAAACAAAAACAGTAACCTAAAGTCATTGAATCTATTTCTAGATTCTAATGGAATTATCAGAGCCGGAGGCAGATTGGAGATGTCACAGCTTAGTTACGATCGTGTTCATCCCATTCTGATTCCGAAAGAATCCTTTCTGACTAACCTTTTGGTCGCGGATTCACATAATAAAACTCTGCACGGTGGTCCACAATTGATGGTCACCTATTTACGCTCGAAGTATTGGGTTGTAGGGGTCAAGTTATTGGCTAAAAAATATGTGAGGGGTTGTGTCAAATGCATACGCTATGCAGCTTCGACTAGAACCCAGCTAATGGGGCAATTACCGTCTGCGCGGGTAACGCCAAATAAGCCATTCTTATGCAGTGGCGTAGATTATGCTGGCCCCATAAATATGAGAGTGTCAAAGGGTCGTGGTAATAAATCGTTTAAAGGCTATATAGCATTATTCATATGTATGTCCACTCGGGCGGTGCACTTAGAAGTAGTGAGTGATTTAAGTACTAAGGGATTTTTGGCAGCCTTTAAGCGGTTCGTAGCAAGGCGAGGTCGGGTGGCTAAGTTGTATAGTGACAACGGCACCAATTTCGTAGGCGCGGCACGAGAGCTTCTTTATTTGTATAATGAGGAGAGATCTGGTCTTAATGAGCAGCTAGCTGAATATCTCTCAAATAATGGCACTCAGTGGAGCTTTATTCCTCCTCATACGCCCAATTTCGGGGGACTTTGGGAGGCAGGGATAAAGTCGACCAAATTCCACCTTAAGAGAGTGATTGGAAACTCTACGCTTACATTTGAGGAAATGGCTACCGTGTTATCACAAATTGAGGCGTGTCTTAACTCTAGACCATTGTCCTATGTGGAAGATCACGATAAGTTGACGATCTTAACCCCGGGTCATTTTCTGGTCGGAGAGCCACTCGTGATAGTTCCAGATTCAAATTATGAAAAATGTAATATGCTTACCTTACCGAGATGGCAACTTCACCAGAGAATGATGCAGGATTTCTGGAGGAGGTGGTCGCAAGACTACCTAAATCAGTTCTTACAGCGGCATAAATGGGCTTATCGAACCCCGGAACCATCCGTTGGCGATGTGGTGCTCGTGAAAGAGGACGATTTGCCGCCTGGCAGATGGTTGTTAGGCAGAATTGTTCAGAAGCATCCGGGTCCTGATGAAATCACTCGGGTCGTTACACTGCGTACGCAAAATTCTCTGATAAAGCGACCTACCTCTAAACTTTGTATGTTACCGGTCGCTCAGTGAAATGTAATTTTTTATTGTATTTTGTATTGCGTAAAATTACTTCATTGTTGTGTATTTTAAGTTTAAACTAATGTTTTCATAAGGTGCAAGTTGATTGTCATATAATTATAATGTAGTTGTGAAAATAATATGGAACTCTCTCGCCAATGACATGGTTAGTGTTCGAAATTTTGATGCGATATTTGCATGGTGGGCGGTAGTTTAAGAACATTTTCATGATGTCCTTGGTGGGCGGTATGTTCAACTTATAAAAGGGAATCAGTGCAGCGGAACCATAATTTAGTTCCACTTGGCTCGCTAGATGGCGTTTATACAAATTTTTAGATCACGGTATGGTTTCGTTCACACTGTTGGTATAAGAACTGAAGTATTATTCGATATTGTCGTCGGACTTGTAACTCTGATAGCTTGCGATAAACATTGTGGTGCCCTCTGTGGGAATATACGTGTTTGTAACAATAGCCGTCTATCATTTACCTCGCTCACGAACCCGTTCCGTATTCATGCACTAAAGAGATTTTATATCAATTATCTATTGGATGTAAACATTTTATCATTTATTCATTATTACATTTTGTGCATTTTGACACTCATGCACTATTACATTTGTAATTTCTAGCATCACTGCATTCCTACATTTGATCGTTACAACACTTTGACGATTGGAAACTATTTTACGTTTGTACATTTTGACACTCGTGTTATCTGATACTTTATACATTTTAACATGTTGTCAGTTTGTACCCGGCGTGCCCCTCAGGAGGGGGGACAACGGTGTCCCTAACTCGCCCCCGGAATGGGGGCGAGTTGGGGAGGGGGCTATTCAGCGCGGGCGTGAACCCACTCCTAGCACAAGCATTTTAGCTTACAGTCCGTCAAATCTAAGAAGTACCGTTTGACAGTTCTGACAATTGAATGATAGGGATGGGATGAAAAAATCGATTACTATAATATCCGAACTTTAAGAGATCGATTACTATAATATCCGAATTTTAAGAAATCAATTGTTATAATTAAATAAAAGAAATGTTTAGGATATTTTTTTATTCACTACTAGTACTAGTATCGTCGTCTTCGTCATCATCGTCATTTAAATTAATGACCAGTTGATTGTCCATTACATTATCAAAGTGTACGTCTCTTTCGAAGTCGTCCATTATTATTTTCTTTGTTTTTTGTACTACTTTACTCCAATCTTCCTGTGTAACTTGGGCACATGCTTCCTTTAATAAACCTTCCATTTTCTTGACACTGAAGGGTGGTTTTGTGTTGTGTCTTGCTGCATAACCTGTAAAACAATAATGTAACTATTTGATAGCAGACGAAAACCATTGTTTAAATTATAAATGTTAGAAGTACTCGTGTTATTATTATAATATTATAAAATATTACCTTTAACTTGGGCCCAAATCAGTTCAATGGCATTATATTGGCAATGGTACGGAGGAAGTCGTATGACTTTGTGCCCGTGCTCTTCGGCCAATTGGTCAATTACATATGTCGGTTTTGGTGGTTTATGCAATTTCACTAACTGTAATAATTCAGCTTTTAATAGTGACATGTCGGCATCCACTCCTTTTCTTTGCAGCCATGCCACCAAATCTGCTTTCTTATTGGCTGACGTAGGTGCAATTTGCACAGAATCTCAAGAAAATCAAAAATCGACAAATCGCTTTCGACAACTTTTTAAAGAAGCAAATATATTTGATTTATAAATACGTATTTTTGGTGAATGGGTTTTATCTCATATTTTACGATTACATAACTATTTAGTTATGTAATCGTAATATGTGAGATAAATCCCATTCACATGAAAAAATATTTGTTTGGTTGTCAAGTGTAATTTGTAAATAATACATTCGATTTTTCGTATATGTAAACGATTTTTTTGCATACAAGTGTATCCGAAGAGTCGCAACACTACGTGCAGTGACCTAACTACGTAACTTTGTAATGAGGTCAAGAATATAACTATTAGAAATTATTTACTGTGTAAATATGTGTTATTTTGCTTTGTTTGAAAGTTTTCAATTACATTTAGATATTAAGAATTGTACATTTTTAGATACAATAATGAAATCTTTCTAAATTCATGGTTTTATGAAAAAGGTTATCGAAACTGAATAATGTACGTATGAACAAAGTTGTTTCGGTTTGAAAAATATGAAACGTCAAACGGTACCTCTTAGATTTGATGGACTGTAGTTGGAGGGGTTAGAGGGAATATTAGTAACTTCGGTTCTAATATTCTTTAAAAAAAAAAATCTTCACATGTATCTACTTGAAAATCATCATTGTCATAATCATACGTAATCATAAAATATAATTAAGGTAAAATGAGTACTAGACCACTTAAAATAAGGAAACTAAAACCTTTCTACTAATCTAATACTAAATGTATGGGAGGGTTTAATGTCAAAATTTTAGATACCTCTCGTTTGATTTTTAAAAAGTTATTGATGTCATTTTACTCATTAGGTAACGTACTTTCGATATCAGTTTACAGTTTTTGATATCTGTAATAGTTACGGAATAATCGCCTGGACACACTTAACGATTACACCCTGTATATAAGGCGCTGGACCAGGTAACTATATGTCTATATGGCCGGCGCTGTTCGCGGCCGCGCTGAGGGACAACCTGGACCCCGAGGGGATATACTCGGATGCTGATATATATAAGGCGCTGGACCAGGTAACTATATGTCTATATGGCCGGCGCTGTTCGCGGCCGCGCTGAGGGACAACCTGGACCCCGAGGGGATATACTCGGATGCTGATATATATAAGGCGCTGGACCAGGTAACTATATGTCTATATTGCCGGCGCTGTTCGCGGCCGCGCTGAGGGACAACCTGGACCCCGAGGGGATATACTCGGATACTGATATATATAAGGCGCTGGACCAGGTAACTATATGTCTATATGGCCGGCGCTGTTCGCGGCCGCGCTGAGGGACAACCTGGACCCCGAGGGGATATACTCGGATGCTGATATATATAAGGCGCTGGACCAGGTAACTATATGTCTATATGGCCGGCGCTGTTCGCGGCCGCGCTGAGGGACAACCTGGACCACGAGGGGATATACTCGGATGCTGATATATATAAGGCGCTGGACCAGGTAACTATATGTCTATATGGCCGGCGCTGTTCGCGGCCGCGCTGAGGGACAACCTGGACCCCGAGGGGATATACTCGGATGCTGATATATTATATAAGGCGCTGGACCAAGTAACTATATTTTTCGGGTTACGATCGGAAATGTCTTTTATAAAAAAAAATTGTTCGAAAAACATCGGAAAAAAATGAAATGCTCAAGTGAGACTTGAACTCACGACCTTTCCCTTACAGGGGGAATGCTCTTCCAACTGAGCTATTGAGCCACACCTGAATCATTTCAAATTTTCCTTCTCTTTATATCCGTCTTTAAGGGCGACTTTTAAGTTAGTATACTAAAATCTATAAAAATTAACTAAAAAAAAATGGGTTTGGAATCATGAGATTTTTTGTTATGAAGTTAAATTGTTTATTGTTAAGTTTGAGACGCATCGCCAGCGGGCTCACGTCATGTGTTCGGCGTCAGCATTTAACCGAACACATATAGTTCTTCGAAAAAATGACGCCATAGGAGTTTAGATGAGAAAAGTTTATTGTCTCGAATGATTCTCGAAAGGATAGAAAAAAACTGCTTTGTGTGAACACTCGCAGAAACAATAGTCGCTCGCTCGATCTCGCCTGGCGACAATCGCCTCGCAATTAAATATTGATAGTGTCCGACTAAACAGGATTATAAAGCAATGGCATAAGACATAAGGTGAAATGTCACTTGCGAAACTTGTATGATATAATCGTGTGCGAGAATTGAGCCTGTAAACAGTTTGACAGGGTGATTATTGCTAGTGATTGTCGCATACGACTTTATCGACTCGAACGTGAGAGGAACTCGCGCCGTCTAAATGACGCCTTAGGGAAGGTTCATATCTGACGGAACATGCGTCGCGTATTATCGGTCGCGTAACGCCAGAACAGACAAATGTATAGAAAAACACTTGACCGTTCACACTCAACCGATGCTACGTTAGTGCGTCGAGTGTGAAAAAAAATAAAAAAATATTTATAAGTGGTAAAAAAAAAATTGCACAGAGCAGGTGTTGAACCCTCTCTCACTGCGTAGCAACCTAATTCACTACCATCATGCCAGGGGCCTCGGATATTAATCCCCTACCGGAGCCAAAGTGGGAGGTTATGTCGAACTCGGACTGATTAAAACCGCACGCCGTCTTTGGATCGTCGTGCTAAGCCGAAGTTGAGGTTGTCTCCGATATATCCCTTGCATCTCGGCTGACTCAGGGGGGACAATGGTGTCCCCAACTTTTGACAGCCTATATGACGTGTTGGTCGTGAACGCGACTGCTACGCAGGAGGCGCGGGTTCGATTCCCGCTCAGTGCAAATATTTGTATACATGAATATGGCTATTTGCATTGGTCTGGGTGTTTCTATATATAATATGTATGTATTTACCAAAAAAATATTATATAAGTATGTTTATCCGCATTCTAGATTCCATAACACAAGCTATAAAAGCTTACCATTGATCTAGATAGCGTTGTGTAGAATGTTGTGGAATATTTGTGGAATATATATTTAACTCGCCCCCGGTGCCATTCCAGAGGTTGTCAGTTGACATACTTATTATTATTTCTCCTAACAGGTTGAACTCCGCGAGATGGTAGGCAACCTCCCAGCGGGTTTGAATACTAAAGTAGGCGACGGCGGAGGTAACCTCTCCGTGGGACAGAGGCAGCTGGTCTGCCTGGCCCGGGCCGCTCTCGCGGGGTGCCGGGTTCTCATCCTGGACGAGGCCACTGCTAACGTTGATACTGAGTAAGTTTATTGGGCCAAATAAAGGTCGCATTATGTAACGGTATAAAATCCAGGGCGGGTGTTATACAATCTGTGAAAGTGATTCTGATCTAACGTCGTGAACTTATGTTGTGAAGAAGGAAAGATGAATTTTTCATTTCAAGGATTGGGTATTCTACTGACTAAAGTACAACGAAGCGGGAGAAAAAAGGTAAACAAAGTTTCAGTAGTTCAAACAATTTTATATGAAAATTATAACGTATCACTTCAAGCGCAGTCCAGACAGGAATGAAATTGCTCATAAGATGGCGGATCTGACAGATTAGAACCGCTGTGCTGACAGCTTTCCTGTACTACGAAACACGCAACATGTACGACAAGGACAGAGAAAATAATCGCTAGTTATCGCAACGTAACTCAGTAATGGTCGCTTTGTTTACCTTTTTCTCTCGGCTTTACTTTAATAAAATTAGTTACTTTTTACTAAACGTCAAAACGATAAGTTATATGGTAACTTGTATGAAAATAAAATTAGTGTCATCATTTAATTTAATAGTCAAATCATTAGTTTAAGTTGGATGGATTACTAAAAATAAATAAAAGCGATAAAATATGAAACGACGCAACGTTTAACACTCCTTTACAATTATTAATTTTATGAACTCGGGGTAGATAATTTATTTTAACTATAGGATAATACCCAATTGACTTTAAACTTGCGACGAGTATTTTCCCGCCTCGCAAGTGCCAAGTTCCCGTCCGTGCATATGTCACAGAGACCTGTGACATATGCAGTTCTGCAAACATTTTGAATGAAACGCTCATACACGACTATGGCAGACGGGAACGTGATTTCTATAAGGAAATTAGAATGCAAAAATAATAATGTAAGCTAAGAAATCACGTCATCTGCCATAACACAAAACATGCAAGTCAACGAGAAAATAGAACGTGACCACAAGCATCGCTCCCACTCCAACATTGGTGGATAAATCAGTATAACCTGTTATTTAGTTTGTAAGACAATGCTGCTAATTCTGTTGTTACATCTCTAAACTTAAATTTCTCTAAAATTTTCTAATTGCATCTGTTTCTTTCATTATCAGATAGAAAAGGACAGATGCTTTATTTTAGTGAATACCTGTCAAATTAAGTCGGCGCCTTGACGGTACCCTTCAATTTTAGTCGACATCTACGAACATGCGACTTATCTTACTACGCACCAACAAGGCGCTGTCTTAATTTGGCAGGTCTTAACTTAAATAAAATCATCTGTCTTTTTTTATCTGATCATGAAAGAAAGAGATGCAATTGAAGGAATTTTTACAGCATTAAGTATGCTAACTATACAAATCAAATACATAGGGAAAAAGAATCTTCTCGGGCGGGACTCGAACCCGCAGTCTTTCCCTTACAGGGGGAATGCCTGACCAATTCGGCTACCGAGACACGCCCGATATGATTCAAATTTCCCATCTTATATGTCTTTAAGGCGACGTGGCGTCATCTACCGATTTTCTTACGAACTATCGGAATCAATGAATGATGTTACAATCATTTTTAAACATTGATTTTTGATAACTGCGCCCAAACAATTGAAGGAATTTTTACAGCATTAAGTATGCTAACTATACAAATCAAATACATAGGGAAAAAGAATCTTCTCGGGCGGGACTCGAACCCGCAGTCTTTCCCTTACAGGGGGTTCGAGTCCCGCCCGAGAAGATTCTTTTTCCCTATGTATTTGATTAGAAAAAGATGCAATTAGATTTTTTAGAGAAATTTAAGTTTAGAGATGTAACAACAGAATTGGGAGCATTGCTTAATTATACCATTTAGTCGTAATAAACATACTACAACCAGACTGTGGTAGCTCTCTTCACCTCCGTAATAACGTATAAATGAGTGAAGGAATGAATGTATTACGTGCACTAACCGTCACATTCCTTGTACAGGACAGACAAGCACATCCAGCGCACGATCCGAAGCAAGTTTGAGCACTCCACGGTGCTCACCATCGCGCACAGACTCAACACCGTCATGGACTACGACCGGGTCATCGTCATGGACAAGTTAGTCGCACATCATTATCATCATAATGTCATCATCATCATCATTCATCATCATCCTAGTAGCGTCCTAGTTCGCCATAGACAAGTTAGTTTCCCATCATCATCATTATCATCATCATCATTATCATTCATCATCATTCATCACCATTGTCATCATTCTAGTGATTTCCTAGTTCGCCATGGACAAGTTAGTTTCCCATCATCATTATCATTCATCACCATTGTCATCATCCTCTTAGCGATTTCCTAGTTCGCCATGGACAAGTTAGTTTCCCGTTATCAATATCATCATCATTATCATCATTCATCACCATCATCATCATTCATCAACATTGTCATCATCCTCCTAGCGATTTCCTAGTTCGCCATAGGTAAGTTAGTTTCCCATCATCATCATTATCATCATCATTCATCACCATCATCATCATTCATCACCATTGTCACCATGGACAAGTTAGTTTCCCATCATCATGATTATCATCAACATCATTCATCACCATCACCATCACCATCATTCATCACCACTGTCAATATTTTCTTAGTGGTTTCCTACTTCGCCATGGACAAGTTAATTTCCTATCATTGTCATCATCATCATCATCATTAATCACCATCGTCTTAACCTTCCAAACGTTTTCTTAGTGGCATCCAAAGATTGCACTTTGTAACTTTGGGTCCGCTTATAACGAAGGCGAGTAAGCGTCGGAGGTCGCTCAACGACCTCCGTCCTCCATTAGCGCGAGCTTGGCGGTGACAGGTGGGGCAGCCGCCCACCCTAGTTGAAGCAGGCCGCGTGATGCTGGCCTCCCTCCTATCCGAGGAAATATGGGGACACCTTAAGATAAGATAAGAAAAATCTTTATTGTACACTCATAAATTTTAGTACATGTATACGGATAACATAATGAGAAATGTACAAATGGCGGCCTTATTGCTACAAGCGATCTCTTACAGGCAACCTTAACATCCTTCGATGACCTTGGGTCAGCCGGAGTGCGAGGGATATGCCAGAGATATTCTCACCATCGTCAACGACCTAAGATGGTGGTTTTAGTCGGTCCGAGTCCGACATAGCCACCTTGCGCTGACTCCGAGGGTATTCGAGGGAATTTGTAATAAAAAAAAAATACAAGATCCAGTCTTCTGTCAACTAAGCTAAATTACTTGTGTTAGGAGTGGGTTCACGTCGGTAGTGTAAATAATGGCCGGGATTCGAACCCGGGACCTTATGATTGTAAGGCCGACTCCTTAGCGTCGGTAGTTTAGTGGTAAAGGAGTTGGCCTTACGATCGAGAGGTCCCGGTGTCGAATCCTGGCCAATAAACTACCGACGTGAACCCACTCCTAGCACAAGCAATTTAGCTTAGTTGGAGGGGTTAGAGGGAATATTAGTAACTTCGGTTCTAATATTCATAACATAACATAAGCTCACGCTAGGAAGAGGTGCTAGCACCCACATTTCACCAGTTTATGTTTAGGTCCCAATGTAATAGGTGGCGAGCCTATTGCCATTAACCGGGCACTTATAAACCTGCGATAAATACACACATAACTTCGAAAAGCATCGAAAAGTCATTGGTGTGTGCCATGGTAAACCTGGGATCGAACCCGAGACCTCGTCTCAGTAGTCCATAACCAATACCCCTAGGCTACCGCAGATTCTTACCAATATTCTTATTAAAAAAAAAACAAATATCAAATACGGTTTTGGCCCTGAAAGTCTCGGGTTTGAGTCCTATCCTGAACATATTCTGTCTTCTTATCGTATGTCTGTGAAATTCTGTTCTTTCAACAGGGGTCGGGTGGCGGAATCTGGGCATCCATTCGAGCTGCTGACGTCAACACCTTCACAACCCAAGGATGGCCCGCCTAGAAGACTCTCACTGTTATCTAAGAGCCAGGTAATGTGTGATACAAGCAGCCAATCAATAAGCCCACCGTAGTCCACTGCTGGACATGGGATGTGGATACATTAGAATATCTAATAAATAAATAACTATTTCACTACATTCTATACAACGCTATCTAGACCCATGGTAAGCTTAACTAGCTTGTATTATGGAATCTAGAATGCGGAAAAACATATTTAGATACTTTTTTTGTAAATACATACATACAGTGTTGGGCAAAATTTAGTTTGATTGATGATTGATAACTAAAACTAAATTATTTAATCATGACTAATGAGTAATGACTAAAAAAATCCAATTATGTAGGATGATTGAAGATTGATTAGTGTTAGTGTTAGTTATTTAATCATGACTAAAATTGCGCCGTTGCCAGTTAACACTCACAGAATGTTGATTCGTTATTTAATAAAAGCTTTTGTCATAATAAAATAAAACGCATGTTGTACAACAGAATCAGTTTAATTTTTTAATTAACATGTAAGCACGTTATACAATTACAACAATAAACTATGGGTTAATTATGTTTAAAATAATTTAAATTGCTTTTCATAACCACACGGTTTTCAAATTGTTCATCAGATAATCTATGTGATTTTGGTAGACTGGTCATTGTTGCATAAGAAAACATCCTTTCTACAGATCCAGAAGATGGCATTGGTGTATTGTACTCCAAAAATATTTTTTTTAGTAATGGGTAACGGTGTAAAAGTTCTATATCTTTACTTTCTTCCGAAAAGAAATTCGACATTAAAATATCAGCTTTTCTTCTTGGTGACTGGGTAGTATTATCATTATTTTCACTCCCAGAGTCTGAATCAAAATCAAAAAACTCGTCATTTTGCTGTTGTGTGTTTGAATTGTTTTGATTGTCCAATTGTAATTCATTTGAGTTTTCTTTATTGATTTCTAAGCAAATTGCTAATTTGAACAAAGTAGTACATTTTTTTTGTTCGTTGGGATTAATACACGTAAACCATTTATTTTTAAACCGTGGATACGATAAAGCTGCGACAATAGCATTTTCGGCCTTCTTATTCGTGATATCCAAATAACAATCAAACCTTTCTTTGACACTTTGAAGGTATTTATTCACAAGAGGTTTGCAAAACTTTAGCTCCTTTCTGGACAGTTTTTCAAGTTTTTTTCGTAGAGCCAGTAAACACGGTAAAACTACGCCATAAAACGTATCATCGCCTTGCAATATATCGAGTGCAGACGCTATTGGTGCCGCACATTCAACATATTCTTCCAGGTATGAAAATTCGTCATCTTTAATTGAATTTTTGCTGCCCAAACCGCGATATAATCTCCATTACCCTTTTTTTTCTTTTATCTACTTTCAACTTTTTACAGTTGTAGTAGTTTTAATAAAAAAAAATGTACAAATACAAAAATGGAAAATGCTATCAATCAACTTATGACTTTTGAGTGATGAATAATTTAAATGGTGCGATAGATGTCTCTTGTGAAACAAAAAATGAAGTTAGTCAGCTTATTTTTTTTAGTTTAGTTATCAATCAAAAATAATGATTGAATGACTAAAGACTGATTTATTTAGTTACGATTATGATTAACTATTTTAGTCATGATTAAATCAATCATGAATAAATTAGTGGTGACTAAATTAGTCATGACTAATCAATTGATTGAAAAAATTAGTTGATTGACCCAACACTGCATACATATTATACATAGAAACACGCAGACCAATGCAAATGGCCATATTCATTCATACAAATATTTGCACTGGACGGGGATCGAACCCGCGCCTCTCTCGCCTCCCCCTCCCTCGCCATCCATACTAATATTATAAATGCGAAAGTAACTCTGTCTGTCTGTCTGTTACGCTTTCACGCCTAAACCACTGAACCGATTTTGACGAAATTTGGTATAGGGGTAGATTAGACCTTGAGAAAGGACATAGGTTATGTTTGGTCGCGATAACCGACATCCACGCGGGCGGAGCCGCGGGTAAAAGCTAGTAATTAATGTAACCTTAAACCCAAATATTTATTCAAATGTACAGACACGACAAGTTAACAATTTTATATATATTTATTAATATTTCAGGCGCCTCTAGCGATACCAGAGAACTTCACATACGAGCCGAGCAGTGAGCAAACAGATCCAAACGAGACATTCGTACTCTCGAAGGACAGAATACGGACTTATTCGAACAGGTGAGATCTTAAAACACTTGCCGCCATATATCTTGGACCCAAATTATGCTCTTTACGTGCAATACGAGTTTCTTACCCGACTACCGAAGGATGGAGGGTAATGTTTTTCGAGACTTCGAGACGTTGTATGTATGTATTGGCCTACAGCCTGAATGGCTTGACAGATTTTGACATGTGAGGTGTCATTTGATTCGTCGCGATTGTGTGAGTGATACCAGGTATATTAAAATTTCTAGAAAATCAAAATGGTGGATTTTTGTCGCCCAAACGTACACACATCAAAAAAAGTTTGCGATCAATGGCATAAGCTCCTAGAATTCTTTAAATTTAACTTTATTAAGAAAAAATCTATGTTGTATGCTTTCTTTAAATAGGAATACCCTGTTTGAAATTAAAATATAAAACTATTTTTTTTTATTCATTAAAAAAAAATGAGCCATTAATCATAATGCAATTGTGATAGAAATTTCATAGAAAGAAAAAGACTGTTTAATTAAACTTAAACTACAATTTATTATTAAAAGGTGTAAATTCAATATAAAATAACTCCTCCCCTGGCTCGAACACATGCGGAGATCCTCCTGGGCATGCTGAGGATCATGTTATCCAGCATTTCCTGGGGTAACCTATCCCATTCTTCAATAGCGGCTTCCCTGAGCTCTGGAACTGTCTGGGGATGTGGCTCACGGTTCCATACAGCTCGTTTAAGAGCATCCCACGCGTGCTCTATTGGGTTTAAGTCGGGCGAGCCGGCAGGCCAGTCTAATCGTGTGATATCGTATTCTTGAAGAGCAGCATTGACTCGTTGAGCTCGATGTGCGGGCGCATTATCATCGACCAGTACAAATTGGTGCCCATGGTTTACTCGGAATGGTTTGACGATATCATCAATAGCAACTGCTTTGTACATGTCTGCTGTCATGAAGCCCCGATACGGGATCAAAGGCGTTCTAGCTCCAATCATAATGCCACCCCAAAAAAACACCGATTTTCCGCCTTGCTGAACTGTTCCAGTGGCAGTTCTTTGTCTTTCACGGTCGCCTGGTCTTCTCCAGACACGGACACGTCGGTTATCTGGATGAGTGGAGATTCGGGATTCGTCAACGAAGAGACAGTTTTGCCAAATGTTTTCTTCCTCACCTTCTTCATTTTGCCGAAGTCTAGCCCACTGCAATCTTCGTTGTTGACGTTGCCGGGAATTGAGCGGAGCTCGCCATGACCTCCGTGCTCGTAATCCAGCCTGGTGCAAGCAATTGCGAACGGTCTGCGTGCTAACTTCAAGCCCAGAGGCGGCCCTGACTTCTGCTTTTATTTTAGTGGCGTTGATTGTGGGATCACGGGCTGCTAGCAATCTAATATAGCTCTTTTGGGCAGCTATCAAAACAGTTGGGCGACCGCTGCGGGGTCGGTCAGCTAAATTCTCCATTCCGTGGTACCTCTGCAACGTAGCCACGACACAGGATTGGGATATAGCAAGTCTGCGTGCTCTTACTCTCGTGGTGTATCCTTCTTCCCTCAAAGTTACTATTTTAGCTCGTAAAACCTCTGATAATACTCTTGGCATTTTTTCAATCACTACTTTCCGCGAAAAATATCTTGAATCGGTTATAATTCACTAAATCAGATTTCTGAATGAGCGTAAGCTAGGACTGAAAGCCTTTTTGTAAGAAAAAACAATTGAACGGTGTCATTGTTTTGTGTTCTAATTCTTTATTTTTAAATAAAGAATCTAAAAAGAAGAAAAAATCATAATATAATCTACAGTAACAAAAAAGATTTCAGTTTTTCAAAGTGATCGCAAACTTTTTTTGATGTGTGTACATATATACCAGTAACTTCTTCATCCTAATCCCATTCGCATCCGAAGCTTTCAGCTTGGAGTCTGGGGTCCGCTTTACCAGTCTAATTGCGGATTTGGCTAAACTAAGATATTTTCTGTGAAGCGATTGCCATGTGACCTCCACAACCCAAAGGCGATATCGAAGCATTGCAGCTAAACCAGTTGTTGGACTTTTGAAGGCTCCAACTACCCGTAACGACTGCCATAGATGTTCGTATGACAACCGGGACCGACGGCTTAACGTGCTCTCTGAAGCACGACCAGACCAATTCAACCCATATTCATGCATACAAATATTTGCACTGGGCGTGGATCGAACCCGCGCCTCCTGCGTAGCAGTCGCGTTCACTACCGCTACGCCAAAGAGGTTATCGGTACCTATAATATTATATTAATCACCGTCGCCCTTATAGATGGATATAAAGAGAAGGAAAATTTGGAATGATTCAAGTGTGGCTCAATAGCTCAGTTGGAAGAGCAGCCCCATTTCATTTTTTCCAATGTTTTTCGAACTTAAAAGTTTGCATAATAAATGCTATAAAAAATTCAATCAAAAAAAATATATATATTAATCATATTGATTCTTTCAGATCCGAGGTTTCCGAAGCGGAGTGCAACGGTATCTTCAAGGCGTTAGTCGAGCAGACTGGACAGGAATCTGCCGCTATGTTGTATAAAATGGCGGAAGAAGTAAGTATACCTTCTTTTTAATTTTACTTATGGTACATTGGACTAAACGCGAGTAAAGATTATTTCTAGAATAAACATCCAATACTCCTAATTCTGCTGTTACATCTCTTAACTTAAATTTCTCTAAAGAAATCTAATTGCATCTGTTTCTTTCATGATCAGATAAAAAAGGACAGATGATTTTATTTAAGTTAAGACCTAACAAAATAAGACAGCGCCTTATTAGTGCGTAGGAAATTAAGTCGCATGTTCGTAGATGTCGACTGAAATTGAAGGGTACCGTCAAGGCGCCGAATTAATTTGACAGGTGTTCACTAAAATAAATCATCTGTCCTTTTCTATCTGATAATGAAAGAAACAGATGCAATTAGAAATTTTTAGAGAATTTTAAGTTTAGAGATATAACAATAGAATTAGCAGCAATATGTGGCAGATATTGGCTGTTTATTCTAGGAATAATCTTTACTCGTGTTTGGTTGAACCGGCCCTTAAGTCATTTTTATTCTCCGTTTAGTTAAACAAACGGAGTATGGTAACTTTATAGGAACAAAAAATAACATAACATAACATAAACTCACGCCTATATTCCCCAAAGGGGTAGGCAGAGTTGCTTTTACCCACATTTCGCCAGTTTATGTTTAGGTCCCCATGTAATAGGTGGCGAACCTATTGACATTAACCGGGCACTTATAAACCTGCGATAAATACACACATAACTTCGAAAAGCATCGAAAAGTCATTGGTGTGTGCCATGGTAAACCTGGGATCGAACTCGAGACCTCTTCTCAGCAGTCCATTACCCATACCACTAGGCTACCGCAGATATGCCGCAGCAAAAAATAAAAAAGTAAAAATGACTATGATGCTAATTCTGTATTGTCAAAACTAACTAAAATACGTTAAAAATCTCTAAAATGGTATTATACACCCAGATTAAAAAATGATTTTAGACACAGTTTCGATAGCAAAATCGTTAGGTGGGCATGTCGTGTGGGACTCGAACTGACTACAAGGACTACTAAGAACAGAAAAACGATTTTCGACCTTAACAACATTTTCTTAATTACATCTCATTTCGCATAAATAGATGCCGCTGATCACAAATATAGGAAAAAATTGTCTGTTCTATGTGATGTCCATAAGGTCGAAAATTGCTTGCACTAGTCGGCCGGTCCGCTGCCTGCTAATTGTGTGTTCATTTGCCTCACGGCCATAGACAGTCCGGCCAAAATCTGTCGGCGCTGACCGGAATCAGCCACACACTATAATAATCTTTTTCTACGTAACGACCTCACAATCTGGGTGTATAATACATTTTAGAGATTTTTAGTGTATTTTAGTAAGCTTTGCAGAATACAGAATTAGCATCTATACATCGTGTATTTCGTTAAAAATATCAACGATAAGCAACAACTTTGGTTAGTCCTTTTTAACCGACTCCCAAAAAGGAGGAAGGTTCTTGATACCTCGGTATCGACCCAATCGAACCGACTAAAACCGCACGCCGTCTCCTATCTTCAAATGCCTGGAAGTAAGGTGTATTTACCCTTACACCTAGACCGACCTAGGACCATCTCCGTTTTCAAGATACCCCCCTCTTTGAGACTATCCTTATGTTGTAAGATAAATCTTATAAATATTTTAATATTTACAGAGCTACAAGAAAATGCAAGAATCAAAGAAGAATTCGTGAATATGCAACCACACATTCCTTATGACTGCCATTTTTAATATTTACATACAATAGTTTAATTTTATGTATAAACAAAAAATGTATTTATTATCAACATATAGGAACAAATTTAGAAATATTATGAATGCTTTCAAACCTAATATCCAGTAGGTAAAGTTGTTGCACGACATGTCCGGTAACATTGCACAACAAGACAAAACAATGTTGGCTATTGACGCATGATTAACCGAGTGTAAAGTGTGTAATGGAAAGGTCGCGGGTTTGAGTCCCGCCCGAGAAGTTTCATTTTTCCTTATGTCATGATTAATCGTCGTAAAAATAGCAAGTCGCGCGTCTTGTTGCGCGACAACAGGCAAAACAATAGCGTAGTGCGCAACACTGCCGAATTTGTTGCGCAACAAGTGTTTCTTAGGAGATGCGAGGCTATTAACTTACCACTTATTAAAGTTAAAGACACGAAAGGTGTATCCAGGATCATAGCCAATAGAAATTTGGATAAGAAAACGATTTAATATCGACTTAGGTCCCCTGATGGCTAGTACTCAAAATATAATTTAAAAAAAGTAAGTTCTGATGTCTCCCCAGCTTATGGGAGACAACAAGACTGAAAAATTCTGATGTCTCACCGAGTGGGGCTATCTAAAATAAAGTCAACGAAGCGAGAGAAAAAAGGTAAACAATGTTTCAGCGGTTCCAAACTTTTTTATTTGAAAATTATTACGTATCACTTCAAGCGCATTCCAGACAGGAATGAAATTGCTCATAAGATGGCGGATCTGACAGTTTAGAACCGCTGTGCTGATCTTTCCTGTACTACGAAACACGCAACGACAGCTGTCGCTCGACCATTGTCAGACAGAAAAAATAATCGCTAGTTATCGCAACGTAACTCAGTAATGGTCGCTTTGTTTACCTTTTTTCTCCCGTCTCGTTAACTTTACTTTAGATATGAGCCAGAAGCTAAAAAATCTAACAAACAACTTTCTATACTGGGTGATTTTATAGTCATTTTCGGACAAAAAGAATTTGGGCACAGTGTCGGTAGCAAAATCATCTGGAAGTATTAATTTGGCGAAAGATTTTTTTTTGATAATGTATGGGAATAATATTCAGGTGAAAGGCAAAATGTATGGCGTTGTAAAAAAAATATATTTTTCATCCCACCATCTCGAAAAGAGTATTTTTAATCTTCAATATCTGAGTGGAAAAGCCGTTTTTATTCTCTAGAGGATAAAGTAAATTGAATTTAGAACATCGTGTGCACTAAGTTTGTGAATTAAAAAAAACATTAACGTTTTTTTTTGCATTTAGTCATTTCCTCGCTGAGGTGGAATGAAAAGTTACGTGTTGCACTCGAGTGCAAAGATTTTTCACCTCGTGCTCTTTTGATTCCCTCGCTAACGCTCAGGATTCTAATTTTAGAATCCTTCGCTTGCTCGGTCATCAAAATTGAACTCGCGGCTAAAAAGCAACTTTGCACTCTTGTATAACAAATAACTATTTCATTCGCCAAATTAATACTTCCACATTATTTTGCTTTCGAAACTTTACCCAAATTCTTTATATCCGAAACACTATACATTCACCATGTATATGCTCAGTATCCCTAGCACGAAATACTATCATAAACATTTATCAAGAGAACGAAGCATTGCGATTGGCCGCCTGCCTACTATGAAGCCATATTAAGTGTGAAGCCGTCCAATCGCAATGCTCCGTTCTTTTGATACGATTACGATAGTATTTCATGCTTCTCGTGCCAATTGAATTGGGAATAAAGTTCGTTGACCTTGCGACCAATTTGAACCGGTTACTCAGGGGTTGTAAACATTTTTCACACTGTAGTTAAACCGACTGCAGCGCCAAGTGGCGCCCGCGTGAACCTTTATTTTTGTAACACAAAAATCACTACTTATAATACGATATCTATTGCTAACTTTATTCTCAATAGATCTGGCACGGCCTATAGTACCGGTGTTCAGTATACCTACTTCACAAAAAGCTGATATATAATTAGGTCTATTGAACGAAAATAGTTTAAAAAACTAAAAAACACGCTATTAGCACGAACTAAAAATTATAGCGTGTCCGCCATCTTGGACGTCCGCCATATTGGATTTAAGTCACGTGACTATTTTTTCGTATTCCTGACAGCAAACCCTTTCATTTGATACCCATATCATGGGGGTGGATTTCAAACAGCCAGTCCGCCATCTTGGGGAGGCCGCTATATTGGATTTGTAATGACGTTTCTTAGCATCAGAACTCAAAGCGTGTGCAAAATTTCATCCTAATCGAAAGACCGGGTCAAATTAAGATTCCAAGATTTTCTTACATACATATTTACAAGTGAAGCTAATAAAAGCGTGTTAAAAATTAGGTCAATTGTCTGCGATATCAAATGCCTTATTTATCAACGCCTGCATTTTTACTTAGGTGCTTCCGTAGTGTGATCAAAGTTACTTAAATAACTTTAGGCTCTGTTTAAGAATAATAATTCCATTATTATCTACTTATATACAAGAAAGAAATTAATGAAGATACTATACATTTTTATTTTAGCTGAAACTCTGTATAATCCATTTGGTTAGGTAAGGTAAAGGTAAAAAATGGTGATGTGTCTTTTGAACAGGTACATATCAAATAAACTGATATGTACTTACAATAGTACTTCAAATTCGTCTTTCAGTCGCCTTTTATTTAAACAAGTAGTTCTGTAGTAATGTTTTTTTTTATGAAATTACCGTTTCATTTAGCTTTACTAAAAAACCGTTTTTTTGTCCAAAAAAACGGGTTTTTGGCTACGGGAGCGTTCCCCTTACACCCGGTATGTGTGTCTGATGTTAAACAGCCTTATCCCGTCGCCATGTACGACCCCACTTGGGAAGAGATTAATAAACTGGTTTAGTCGCATAACGTCCCATTCGCAAAATATCCCACGTAAACAAAACGTCCTATTCGCAAAACCTCTCATTCTCAAAACGTCCCATTGGCACAATGTCCCATTCTCAAAACGTCCCATTCGCAAATTGTCCCGTATGGAAATTTAAAAAAATAATTAAAAGACATCAAGATTGTTTACCTTTATTTCAGTACCTTACCAAATGGAGTATAGCTTATCACCATAAGGTGCTTAAATTACTATAAAAAATGTGCCTGTTACCGAAAATATCGATGGATATTTAATTTAGTTTTAATTTTAAAGGTTGTTGAATTTAAATAGCTTTTATTTATTCAAACTAAACTGTTTTGTTTGTACCCAGCGTGGCCCGGGAGCCGACCATTCCTATGTATCTTAAAAATCTGACAATTATGAACAGAACGAAAAATATAATCTAACTTTTAAACTGTCGCGTTCCATGATATACAATAATAATAATAGGACCATGGCCGGTGTAACCTGGTTGAAACGTCCGGCAAATCAAAGGTATGTACCTATACCATGATGGCGTTGATTCCCGTTATTATTATTGAAAAATATAATCTCCCAATCGGTTAAGCCGATCTCAAGATTTGCGTTTTGCTAAAAGTGTGAGATTAAGAATTAGTTATTTTAGTACAAATAGAACAAAAATAATATATAACTCTATCAAATCGGTCCAGCTGTTCTTAAATTCCGAGCTTAATAGAAAATTTACAACTAAATTAATTGTCATACTGTTCATAATTTTTTTATGAAAATATAAATACCGTAATTTTTTACAATATTCGATTACAATATACCAACAAAACCATCCATTTTAATATCAATACAGTAATAATATTCATTTAATTATTAATTAATCAAATACCTTCATGTGATATACGAAATTATCAGTATTTCCTGAGTTTATCGAATTATTATTTAATCTTAATTGTGTGAAATATAATGTTTATTACTTATTTATATGCGAAGCGTTTTGTTGTACAATATGCTTCCTAATTCCTTCATTAGGAATACGGAATTAACTCGAATAGGAAAAAGGAACTTACCGCTAAATATTATATTATTTAATTAGTACCTATATATAACGAAGAAAAGTGACATAACTCAAAATACCTTTGTATTGCTTACATTTCCAACATTTAAATGTTTTCATTTATTTGAAACTGTCGTAAACTTAGTTCACAGACAAACTTTTCAACTATCGCGTTCCATGATATACAATAATGTTATCGGGAAGTAACACGATCATGGTATAGGTACATACAGACCGATGTAACCAGGTCGAAACGTCAGGTAAATCAAAGGTACGTATGTACCTATACCATGATCGCGTTAATTCCCGTTAACATTATTGTATATCACAGACAAACTGTTTAAAACAGTTTTGTGAACCAATAGTACACGCAATAGTTATAAATTCTATGCATAATAAATAAATAATAATAAAAAAAGTTAATATTTTCTGGTAATCGGAGTTAACTTATATTTGTCTACGTTTATGCAGAAAGTAACCACCCAGTATGTTTGGTTCATCACTACATAGTTTTAAACAAAGTCGTTGTCGCTGTCTGTCCATTCCTATGTAATCTTAAATCTTTAAAACTACGCAACAGATATAGAGCGGATTTTTAATAGATAGAGTGATTCAAGAGGAAGGTTAATATGTATAATACATGCTTAATATAGTAGAGGGTACAACGGGAACGGGATCTGACACCACGCGGGTGGAAAGAAATTGTCGGTCCAAGTTCACCGGGTCAGCTAAATTTACATAAATGTCGATAGAGAGATGTACACTAAAATTGCCGAATTTTGAGTTATGTCACTTTTCTCGTAAATGTGAAATAAATACAATAACCTCTCAAGCATAGCTGAATTTGTAATTAAGACACTCTTCTTGTTGAGAAGCAGAACCATAGTCACCTCTCGAATTCTAAGTTTATAGCAAATATAGATTTAAATAGCGTTATCTTATTATTAATATACTATTATTACATTTTTAATAGGTATATTGTTCGACACACACGACAATTCCAAATATCTACATAATATATAGAAGAATTAATAATATGTAAATATGACATTTTGTTTGAAACATACTACACATACATTTGTGTCAGTTTAATACTAAGATTGTTACCTACTATTATTATTTCATACTTTTATAATGCCTTGATATACATACCTATTATAAAAGGTATCATACCACTGTAAATAGGACAAAATCTACTTAGACCATTGAAAATTTACATTTGGCGTTGATTTTGTCAGGGGATGCAATTTTTAGATATTAAGGAGGGATATAAACTAAAGAGAAATCCAAGTTTGTGAGGTTGCAATCCTTGTTCCATGGCCGCCATCTTAGAAAAAGGAGTTCAAATGGTTTTTATTGTTCATCTGACGATTTTGTTGAGACCCATATTCAAAGACTAAGTGACCTATAACATTCTTTATTGCAAATAAGATTATATACAAATTTTGGCTAATAACTTTTTGATGTATAAAAAGAAAATTGCATCCTTTTAAAATACAGGTTAAGCCTTAAAAAAATAACTTTTCAATGGAATAACTGTCCAAGATAACGAATTAAAAAGCCTACAAGAAAATGTAACATATTCTTGGTAAGGCTTTAAATGTAAAATACCCCAATTTTCTCGTAATGTGTAAAGTTTAGTACTTAATGTGTATGCCTTCAATAACTTATATTGTATGCAATTATAGTGTCAATTATATTATTTAATTTACATTGTGTAATATAATATATGTATGTATAGCCCGACCAAGAAAATAAAAACCTCGTACTGGGGGCGCTTTAACCGTCATGATTATGACTACACCAAGTATAGTGATACACATGTGAATTGGCTAGTGTACAATATCTTAGCTTATTAGGAAACTGTTGCAGAAATAAAGTGCCATACACTAGAGGATGGCATTTATATAATACTAGCTGTTGCGCGCGGCGCCGCCCGCGCGGATGTCAATTATCGATAAAAATGACGAACTTCCGTACAAACTGTCTCACCATTTTCCCCATTTCTCACCCTTTAACTCCCTTTTTCGCGATAAAAGGTAGCCCATGTCCGTTCCCAAACTCCCAAAATCTCTATATTAAATTTCATCAAAAAATACAGACGATAATTACTTTCGCATTGATATAATATTAGTATGGATATACTACTCTGTCAAGAAAGTACCGGGAAAAAATCAATAATACACAAAAACTTTGTTATTCATCCAAATTTAATTTATCACCTTCAAAGTATGCTCCTTCAGAAACGATACACTTACGCCAACGAATAATCCAATCATCAAAACATTTTTTAAACGCTGTTTCCGGAATGAGGATGACTTGAATGAGGATTTTCAGTCACTATTTCCTTCACTTTTGCGATGTTAACTTCAGTTGCAGACGTTGATGGCCTACCAGAACGAGGCAAATCTTCCATCACATCGTCGAGATTTGCTTTGTACCGCTCATAAGCACGTGTTTTTGATAAAGTCGATTAACCGTAAGCCTTCTGTAACATTTTCAGTGTTTTTTCAGCCATTCTGCAATTTCACGTTTTCTATTAGTCGAATTTGGAGGTTTATTAATTTGGCTAGAATGGTATCTAGCATTATCCATGACTACACAGGTGGGTTCATGTAAATTAGGTAATAATTTATGCATTACCCATTTCTTAAAATTTGCTTTGTTCATGGCATCATGGACATCTTCTTTTTTTTCTTTGTCATTATAAAGTAGTAAAGCATTCGGGACGAACCCATTCTTACCTCCACAATGAACTATTATATATCTTTTACCTTTAGCCACAGATTAAGATACGCCAGGCTCATTTTCACTTTGCCAACATCTTGCATGATTGAGCGAAGTATAAATATAACTTTCATCAAGGTATACAACTGGCATACCACTCTCCTTTACATCTTTGATTTCTTTTAAGTACCTATCCCTCCACGCCACTATATCCTGTCGCTCCATAAGAATTGTCCTTTGATTTCTACACTTTTTAAACTTATATCCTAATTTATGTAAGAGTAAACGAAGCGACTCCCTGTCACCAACAAAATTTATAGATTCTTTCAGAGCCGCAAGCAACCGCTTCAAACTCGGTACTTCTTTTCGGACTGCATACAATTCTTGTATTTTATGCCTAATAGCACAGAGATCGAAATCATCAAGCATGATTTTCTTCTTTGCCTTAGGCTTATTTTTCTTAGGTGTAGAAAATACAGCTGATCTTTTACCTTCTTTTCGTATTTTTATTACAGACGATCTGGATATACCTAAAAATGTGGATAATAATTAGTCACAGTAGAAAAATTGGCCAATTTTCAATGCGCGTACTCTATGATGTACCCGTCATGTTGACAACGAGGTCGGTGATGTTATTTAGAGGAACAGAGTCCAATCCTTCCGACTTTTTATCCGACAAATACTTTGTTATATTGTAAATAACTTTTCTTAACTGGCTTTTAAGAGTTTTCGGCATTTATATTCACAATAATTATCACGCACAATTGACAACACACTGACAGATGACCATAATGATATCTGATAGATTGTTGCCATATGAAGAAATTAGTTCCAATAGTTTTCCGCAATATGGTGAGGTATTTTATTTTATTGGTCGGGCTTTAGTGTGTAGTTTTGTATTTTTTTTATATAAATAAATAATTTTATGACCGACATTACATATATGACCGCTGTACTGCGCCTCGGGTATGTGCGTGGTGAGATAGGGATAGTGTCGGTCGTCAGTGTGCGGGCTCGAGCAGAGCGACAAAGGGTAACGCGGCATTATTAACATATTATTTACCTACATGAAATTTCCTATAAATTAGCTTGGCAGGTCCTGCATTTTATGGTTACAGTATTCACCTTGAGTTTTTTAAATTTCACTACTAATGGGGAAAAAATAGGTGACGCAAAATTTGTGAGCAGCTTACATCCGGATGATGTAAGCTGCCAAACTTTCAAGTTTGTTCGCGTGTACCCAGCTCGCGATACAGTCGCGTTCATACAGTAAAAACTGTGAATACACTTATAAAGGCATTATATAAATACCCAATGATACTACCATTCTTAATTTTTTTTAGTATATCAACACTTAGGATGGATTTCAGTAGTAAAAATCTATTTAACAAAATCGAATTTTCATATTCTACTTAACGAGATAAATGTGTTAATAGTAGTAAATGTTAATTGTTTTAAACGCGTTTAAATTATTTGGTGAAATCCGAACTACGTTTAGCAGTACATTCGGTTGTAGAATTATTTATTTATATAAACATTATTTTTGTTTATTGTAGTAAGTTTGTCGTCGTACAAAAACGGTCGATAGTGTCACAACACTAGGCGCTATGATAGTGATGTACTTAATGTGATATATATTAGCGAATAAATATATTTTTAATAATGCGTGTATCATTTTATATCCTACTACCTACTACTACCTGAGGCATACTTACTATTATTCCTATTTATTTGAAACTAAATATTCTTATAGATTTTGCCCGCGGTTTCGCCCGCGTGGATGTCGATTATCGCGACCAACATAGCCTTATGTCCTTTCTAAAGGTCTAAAAAAAGAATCTTCTCGGGCGGGACTCGAACCCGCAGTCTTTCCCTTACAGGGGGAATGCCTGACCAATTAGGCTACCGAGACACGTCCGATACGATTCAAATTTCCCATCTTATACGTCTTTAAGGCGACGTGGCGTCATCTACCGATTGTGACATATTCGATTTGTATAGTTAGCATACTTAATGCTGTAAAAATTCCTTCAATTGTTTGGGCGGAGTTATCAACAATCAATGTTTAAAAATGATTGTAACATCATTCATTGATTCCGATAGTTCGTAAGAAAATCGGTAGATGACGCCACGTCGCCTTAAAGACGTATAAGATGGGAAATTTGAATCGTATCGGGCGTGTCTCGGTAGCCGAATTGGTCAGGCATTCCCCCTGTAAGGGATAGAGTGCGGGTTCGAGTCCCGCCCGAGAAGATTCTTTTTACCCGACTACGGCGAAGCCAAAAGGAGGGTTATGATTTTGACAGGCTATGTATGTATGTATGTATGTTCATTTGTTCCCTCATAGCTCCTCAACTATTTATTGGAACTGGACAAATGAGGTATCGTTACAAGGGGCTTGATCGTCCGATGGTTATAGGCTATATGACGTGTCACTCAATCTTGTGTGGCGCCCTCTAGCGCACATAAGGTACTGTGTTAAAAAATAAATTTGAGATAAATATGCCGTGTTTAGTATCAAATGAAAGGGCTTAATAAGCACATTTCAAATATGTATAAATTATTAGCTTTACCTTGCCCCAAAATAATATAAATAAAAAATAAAGTTTAAAACTAAAACCCGACTACCGAAAAATCGCGCTTTAAAAAGTAACAAATAAGAAAATATCAAGAATAGCCGTGGTCGTATGCCACTTACTCTAACAAAACAATATATTCTAGGGACAAGTGGCATACGACCACGGCTATTCTTGATATTTTCTTATTTGTTACTTTTTAAAGCGCGATTTTTCGGTAGTCGGGTTTTAGTTTTAAACTTTATTTTTCCCTATGTATTCGATTTGTATAGTTAGCATACTTAATGCTGTAAAAATTCCTCCATTATAATGTCATTTCATTCAAATTTCATCAAAATAGGTTCAGTGATTTATAATATTACTAGCTTTTGCCCGCGGCTCTGCCCGCGTGGATGTCGGTTATCGCGACTAAACATAGTGTATAATCTATCCTTATACCAAATTTCATCAAAATCGGTTCAGTGGTTTAGGCGTGCTTTAACATACAGACAGACAGACAGACAGAGTTACATTCGCATTTATAATATTAGTATGGATGGGTTTATCCACTTAGTTATACTATTAGTTATACGATATAACAAAATGGACTGAAAATGTCCAAATAGTTATACTGCTTAGTATAACTACGTGGATTCGATTATTTTGGGTTGTTTTAGTCCAAATAGTTATACTGCATAATATAACTACATGGATTCAATTAATTTGGGTTGTTTTAGTCCAAATAGTTATACTGCTTAGTATAACTACATGGATTCGGTTAATTTGGGTTGTTTTAGTCCAGAAAGTTATACTGCTTAATATAACTACATGGATTCCATTAATTTGGGTTGTTTTAGTCCAAATAGTTATACTGGATCCGATTAATTTTGATCGGATTCATCCATTTAGTTATATTCGTAAATAAATAATCACTTTATAATATTAATGGGCATTTTATGTTCCAACACATTTGTAATTAAAGAAAAAGGGTATTTATGGGCTGAAGGAGATAATGGTGGGCAGTGTTGCCGTTATAAAAACTATTATTATTTATTTTATTAACTTTAATTGTTAGAATTATCTATTTAACATTTTATTTTGTTACATTTCTGTGTATGTGCTGCAGCTGCGAGAAATAAATGCATTTTCTTTCTTTCCGTTAACTAATTGCATTTGTGCGTCCATTATCACAATGCCATTGACTAACGTGCTTTCTTTTCGGTCTTCTTTTCTTTCCCCGATATGGATAATAACATCTTCGGTATCTTCCAGAATAGCTCTCAAAAATTGCATAATGCTTACACGTTTCCTGGCTCTGAATGCTTGCTTTAAGTTCATATGCCATGCTAAAATTACTGGCTCAAGAGTGATGAATTCATAAAATCATGGTGTGTGTTTGGAGAGAGGCCTCGCAGTACTAACCAAGTTGTAGCATGGCATATGAACTTAAACCAAGCATGCAAAACCAGGAATTATGTAAGCATTATGCAATTTTTGAAAGCGATTCTGGAAGATGCCGAAGATGTTATTATCTATATTGGGGAAAGTAAAGAGAACCGAAAAGAAAGCAGTTTAGTCAACGAAATGATAATAATGGACGCACAAATGCAATTAGTTAACGGTAATATCACAATAGATACTTTTCTAGAAACAGTGCGATAGCATTTTACTCACTATTTAGGAGGAAAAAAAGAAGAAAGAAAATGTATTTATTTCTCGCAGCTGCAGCACATACACAGAAATGTAACAAAATAAAATGTTAAATAAATATTTCCGACAATTAAAGTTAATAAAATAAATAATAATAGTTTTTATGACGGCAACACTGCCCACCATTATCTCCTTCAGCCCATAAAGACACTTTTTCATTAATTATAAATGTGTTGGAACATAAAATGCCCATAAATATTATAAAGTGATTGTTTATTTACGAATATAACTAAATGGATGAATCCGATCAAAATTAATCGGATCCAGTATAACTATTTGGACTAAAACAACCCAAATTAATGGAATCCATGTAGTTATATTAAGCAGTATAACTTTCTGGACTAAAACAACCCAAATTAACCGAATCCATGTAGTTATACTAAGCAGTATAACTATTTGGACTAAAACAACCCAAATTAATTGAATCCATGTAGTTATATTATGCAGTATAACTATTTGGACTAAAACAACCCAAAATAATCGAATCCACGTAGTTATACTAAGCAGTATAACTATTTGGACTTTTTCAGTCCATTTTGTTATATCGTATAACTAATAGTATAACTAAGTGGATAAACCCGTATGGATTATGGATACATTCACGTAGTCTCTGGTATGTACTAGTATTGCAGAAGCTTGCAGGTTATTACAGATTCAATATAACAAAAATACTTCCTGCTTGCTTTTGCTAGCCTAGTAAATTTTGGTATTATTCATTTACCGTCGCCGTGAATGAGGCCTTAGGTACTTGCACATTATGCGTTTTTTTTTTCATTATACTCCAAGGGGTATTCTGCCTCAATAAGCCGCTGCTGACTGCTGCTCTTATTCTAGTATGACTCAACCCGAGTCTCGATTTATCTGAGGGCAGATCGTATAGGCAATATGTCAAATCTACATAAAACGTTAATCCTAATTTATCAGAGGTCACGGTGCCCTCGGAGCGCAGGGTTCGCTTTTCGGCTTAGTGTGGAGTTGGAGGAGCCACTTCGCACGATCTTGGGCGTCCAAAGTAGTGAGACTACACGCATGTCACCCACCACGACACTAAGCCAGAACTTCTTGGGCCTACACCTTCTACCTGGACCCGGTGGGGCGCATTACCAGGCATTTGTTACCCACGTAGCTGGGCGGTTGCCGCAAGACGTGCCATGTCAAATCTATCAATTTGTCTATACAATGTTTCCTCAGATAAATCGTGATTCAGGCTGAGTGTCATTTTAGAAAACGGGCCTAGTCCCGTATTATAGAACGATACTCCCATATCTCCATGTAAATCTGAGGACAGATAGTATTCTAGGTGACAATTCTAATGTCATTGTGATAGTTGATTCACAAGTGAGTCTTATTCTGGAATACGAGCCAAGATTGTGAATTCTCCCTTATCCTTAATGTACTTAATCGAAAATAATAGCGACGGGAATAGGCAAATAAAAAATACACTTTCAACCAGGAATCACACCATTTATTTAAACATTGGTCCCATTCAATAACATAACCATAATAAATTAATGTAATCGTGTAATATCTCACTGGATACCCACGAGACAGTATACATCAAACTCGAGAATCAAGCGAAGATGATCTCATGCCTTCAAAGAAATGTCTTTTTGGTCAAAAAAACCTTTCTAGTATAATATTTTAACCACTTTTATTATAAAACAAACCCCGTTTTTGAGGCTCTTTTTAACCGACTTCTAAAATGGAAGTTCTCAATTCGGATATGTATTTTATTTTTTTATATTTAGATTGTCAAATTAACTGTACCTCATCTGACAACAGTGCAGTCGAAATAATAATGGCCGTCACTTTAGATTGTTTTAAAATAAATATTTAGGTAATATTTCATAAAAAGGTTTTTAAGACATAAATAGAAAACATTTCTTTTAACAATTGAGTATTATATAAACTTAACAAATCGCGCCAAAATACATACAGATGGACAGACAATTATTCGTTCGAAAATTCATTTCATATTCATAAATAATATAGGGTCGCTCCCTATTACGTGCGACCCTGAAATGTTGCTGTTTAATACACCTCAGCCTACCCCTTTTTCATCAAGGCATGATGAGTAGCACCTTCGCGAATAATTCTCTTAGCATGATTATAGGTATATAATAGCCATATTGCAACGTATAACAAACAATTTGGGACTCTATTATAGCTAGATTAAGACTCAAAATTGTGTGAGAGCTAAAAGAGACGGTACGTATAAGGCGCGGATGCGGTATGCTATATCATAAGTCTCTTCTGTGTGACTTACGCCTGAGGGTGATTTTTAGGCGATATGAACGAGTCTCCTTTGAAATATATACAAATAAAAAGTAAAAAAAAAAAATAGACACTTTCCTATATACTGTATTGCAATTAAGAGATTCGAAAAATTCTGACAGTGAACACACTAAAGAATATTTTTACAGTAAAATCAACGATTCCGTGAATTTATCATTAAGTGAAGGGAAAGTGTTAGCCTTCCTCAGTTCATAGAATTATTGATTTTAGTATACGTTAAAAAAATAATATTGATTCTATAATAGAGTCCCAATATGTATTTTAACTTTTGTACCTTAACACATTTTGGATGACATTTAAAGCGTACAAGAGTATTATAAGATCAGTTATCCGTGTAGTGACGGAGAAAGAATACAAGTATCACCACCCCATGTCATCCGAAGGGTGTCGTAAGAGGCGACTAACAGAAACATACGCAGACGATATCACTGCGAGAGAAGGAACACTCGACATAAAACCCTGTACCAACCCGTCTGGCCAGCGTGGACACAGTAGGAAGTCTCCCAACATTGAGAGAGGCCTATGTCCATCAGTGGACTGCGATAATAGGCTTTTAGATGCAGAAAGTATTTCTTTGGTAAACTATAGTACCAAAAGGACATCCTAAAAGTTGCTTTTACTAAAATATCTTTGGTAAAAATAGTACGAAAATTGTAATAATTCATATAGAACCTTCCTAAAATTAATTTTATATTTTAGAGATTTAAGCACTTATAGGTGTTTTTTTTTTCGTGCAGAAATCCCCACGGTTACTTCCCCCGCCGGAGCCGGAAGGGGAGGTTATGTCGGACTCGAACCGACTAAAACTGCACGCTGATTGAGGGTCGTGGTGCTAGGCCGGAGGTGAAATTGTCTTCGACATATCCCTCGCAACCCGGCTGACCCAGCCCTTAGGGGCAGACAAGGCCTACCTGATGGCGCGTGATTACCGTGGCCTATGCACGTGTTCAACACCAGAGGAGTCACATTTGCGCTGCCGACCCTGCAGGAACTTTCTAATACCCTTCGTTAAGAAAAGAACCCCATATTGTAGTCGCTTGGGAACACCATAGCAAGGAGTTAACGTTCATAATTTGTAATCAAACCAATAATAAAGTTAAAAAAATGCCTTCCAAATAGCGTTAAAGTACATGCAAACAATATATAAAACAAATATAAAAAAAGGAATGTTATAGTACAATTTTGTACCTTGTACAGGTTTAAAATCATATACAATACGCTTTGTATACAATAACACAATGTATAATATACATAATCACATTATATGCACGATATAATGCATTCCCAATAAAATAATTGCTACAAAAATTGCTTTGCGACAAATTTATATTGTACAGTACCCTGCTTTTGTTACTGTCACATCCAAAAGCCGGCGACTGTACATATTGCGGTACTAATGTATATATTTTATATATACACAACAACAAGAAATTTTCATGCAAGACATTATTTTGTATACTGTACATAACAACTTATATTAAGAAGCTATGCAAATAATAACAATAGAATAGGACGGACCTATATCCATACAACTTTAGCGCACCGATAGTTAACTATTAACACGAGGTGTGCGTAACAATTTTTGAAAAATAAAAAAAAAAACAATATATTTAAAAATTGTCATGTTTTACGTTTCGTAGCCAAATTTTTTAATGTAATATATTACAGAAAAAGTATTATTAAAATACGGAATGAAATTTAATGAGGGGTAAGATTTTTAAAGTAGGGGTACTAATGCAAAGTGGGGGTAATATTGCAAAGGGAGGGTAATATTGCAAAGTGGGGGTAATATTGTAAAGGGAGGATAATATTGCAAAGTGGGGGTAATATTGCAAAGGGAGGGTAATATTGCAAAGTGAGGGTAATATTGCAAAGGGAGGGTAAAATTGCAAAGTGGGGGTAATATTGCAAAGGGAGGGTAATATTGCAAAGTGGGGGTAATATCGTAAAGGGAGGATAATATTGCAAAGTGGGGGTAATATTGCAAAGTGAGGGTAATATTGCAAAGGGAGGGTAAAATTGCAAAGTGGGGGTAATATTGCAAAGGGAGGGTAATATTGCAAAGTGGGGTAAGTATTTTACAAGTTAACCATGTTAGCTTATAAATTTTTATATTGTGAGAAGTGTTTTATACAATTATAACAGAAAATTAAGTTATTATTGTGATTTAAGCAACATATTTTTTATCTGGTTGATTTCAGCTCAAACCGGGACTAGAACCCGGGACCAGTCGACTAATTAACGATAGTTCGTATGAATATCGTTAGATGGCTATACCATCGCCGCAAGATGGTTGTATAGCAGAATTTCGAGGCTCGATAGCTTAGTCGTCAGAGCATTCTCTTTATAACAGACTGGCCGCGGGTGCCGTAACTGCGGATATGCCTACTAAGATAAGAAAAATAGTTTGGCTTGGAAACTATAAGCTAAATAAGCTCGATTCATATATCTTGGATCTAAAATGTGCTCTATGTATATATATTTTGAAGATAGCCCGGGGGGTGCTACTGCGGTGGACGAGCTCAAATTCACCAAGCATAGATTATTACAGAACAATCCGCGCGCGCCAGGGCCTTTTATATCTCGAACCGCCTGTCACCCTAGCAAAAGCAGGCAGCGGCGGTCCCCGTACCCGTGGTTAGATGGGGACACCGAGGTCCCCACAACCCGAAGGGAACCGAAGGGGGACCATCTCGAAGGAGATGGTCCTGGGTCTGCCGGGGTGCGATAGATATGCTTACGGCAATCTCACCTCCGGCAACCAAAGACCGAGATGACGTGCGTTTTAGTCGGTTCGAGTCCGACATAACCACCTCCACCGGCGCCGTGGAGGTGGTATCCGTGGGGTTTTTCAAACGATAAAAAAGGGACTTTAATATCTCACAATTTAAGTCCAAAATATATAAATCGAGCTATATTAAATTCTGAACTTAAAACCACAAGTTTATCAGTATATTTGTAACTGCAAGACTTAAATAAAATAATAATATTCTTCACCATTCTATACAGCTTCATCTAGACCTAAAAAGCTTTGTGATATGGGTTCTAGAACACGAAGAATATTTTTTGTTGATAATAATCTTGTATATTAAATTTCCGCCGCGCGGTTCGGCAGTAGTAGAGTATTCGGGCCACCCCATCTCTTCCCATGCGGTGTCGTACAAGGCGACTAAGGGATAGGGCTGTTTAACATCAGACAGATATATACAGCCCAGACTCAGCGTCATATGCATGGCTCGAGTCAACAATAGTGGCCGGAATACGGCAATAGGTTCACCTCCAATTGGGGGTGAGCCTATTAACATATTCTGTACCGTCAGTGTCAGAAATATCTTAACTACAAAGTTTCAAAATGATCATAAAATCAAGATATTAAGAGCAAATCAAACTGTTTTTTTTATTTGAATGAATTTCTTATAGCATTTATTATGCTAACTTTTAAGTTCGAAAAACATTGGAAAAATGAAATGCTCAAGTGAGACTCGAACTCACGACCTTTCCCTTACAGGGGGACTGCTGTGAGTCAGTCCCCCTGTAAGGGAAAGGTCGTGAGTTCGAGTCCCCCTGTAAGGGAAAGGTCGTGAGTTCGAGTCTCACTTGAGCATTTCATTCTTTCCAATGTTTTTTCAAACTGTTTTATTGATTTAAATTGTATTTTTGTCCGAATTAAAGGCGTGTACCAAATATCTGAACAATCCTTCAACAGGAAGGAGAGAATACCAAGGTGTTAAGATAATTTTGAGCATCAATCTGTATTAAGTTTTGCAATTACAAACGTACAGACAGACAAACATTCACACCCACTACAGCCCCAAATAAATATATATCTTAATTAATTTGTTCCTCCTAATATATGAGACTAAATAAATAAATTAATGTTCCATTTCTAACGCGGATAGTTTTCTTATTAATTCGGAACGCTGTGATGGGGTTAGCTCCTGAAATAAAAAAAAAAACATTATTTTAAGTATGAAGTATGTAAGGATAAAGTCAAATAGCGAGCTATTATCTCTGCCTACCCCTGAGAAAAGTAGGCGTGAGTGTATGTAATAACTCATACACTAAGTATCTTTCTGCTAACACGAGTTGCAAACTCGAATTCTATTCGATTGTTTTTTATGGAATAGGGAGGCAAACGAGCAGACGGATCGCCTGATGGTAAGCGATCACCGCCGCCCATGGACCAGATGTGTCACAAGTGCGTTGCCTTCCTTTTAAAAGTGTGTACGCTCTTTTCTTCAAGGTTTGAAGGTCATACTGGTTCGGAAATACCGCTGGTGACAGTTCATTCCACAGTTTACTTGTGCGAAGCAGAAAGTTACTCGACAAACTCGAGTGAACTGACATTCAACTCGAGTTAACTCAAGTGGTATTTTCTCCAAGTTGACCCATCACTAATTGGTATAATTGCTAACACAAAACCATTATACCCCGTCCATTATATTATTGTATTTTAGACAGCTCACTGACAGTGGTCGATATAACTTTGTTCTAGCGTCAACACCTGAAAATCCTAACAAAAATTAGGCGCCAATACGTCATTTTTCATTGACATCGTCACGTCAGCCAGAAAGCAATTTTAGGGATGTAGTTAGTCAATCGACAGTGCTTTTATTATAATAACTTGAAAATGTCACAATTGATGTCGACTACAGAATTTTTTTTTTAAATATTACATAACTGGCGATTTTTAACCGATTTCTAAACAACAATTCGGATGTTTATAATTATTTATATTTGTATGATTTTAGTGAAAAATGTTTTTTGTTACTCCGTCATTTGTAGACGGATTGTCAATATTCTTTTTTTGTTTGTAAGAGGTTTATTCCAAAATGGTCCCATTTAAATTTTATAAAGATCTGATGATGGATTTCAGAGACAGGCCACGGAACTCTTCAATAAATACCAGGAAATCAGCATGTTGGAATATTCTTCTAGAAGTCATTCGTTATGGCCCACAATCGTTTTCTATTACATTTGTAAACTGTACAGACACGAAGTATTTAAGTCCTACTTTATTATTATGTTTAGAAAGATAACAGATTATAGTTCAACATGAAATCATTTATAACATTTATCATAATATTTTCATATTATATCGATTTTTTTTTATCGAGGTTTTTAACTTTGTCGATATTTTAAATTTTCATGCAATCACTACTTTCATCTGTCTAAAATACAATAATATGATGGACGGGGTATAGGCGCTTTACAATGGTAAGTACGTGTGGTGACGGAGAAAGAATACAAGTATCACCACCCCATCTGTTCTGTCGTAAGAGGCGACTGACGGAAACATACGCAGACGATATCACTGCGAGAGAAGGAACACTCGAAATAAAACCCTGTACCAACCCGTCTGGCTACCGTGGACACAGTAGGCCAGAGCCTTCCAACCACAGAAATATTATTACGATGAACGGAAAATGCGTGCCGACTTTTTAGACAATTCCTGTCCTATGAGACAGGAACTTTCGAACGCTTACACAGTACTTTTAAGACCAGCTTGTAATAACCTCATTAAATATGCCATTTTCTCTTATTTCCAACTCTAAAATAAAAATGGAGAAGTAAATTTTAAAAATGGGATCCCTTTCATTAACATAATATATGTAATCCTAAAATGTTTTGGCACAATGAATTTGGCATACTTTTTTTGGCATAATTATACTTGGTCTGATTTTTAGCAGCATATTTACTGTGGAATAATTATATTTAGGTTAGGTTAGGTTAAGGCAAATATGCATAAATATTAATATCTGGTTTGACCGAGCTTTGCTCGGTATTTTTTTTTTTATAAATTTTATAAAAATGAATCCTAGCTAGATCGATTTATCGCCCCCGAGATATACTAAATTTCATGAAAATCGTTGGAGCCGATTCAGAGATTCCAATTATATATATACAAGAATTGGTCATTTAAAGGTATAAGATAGGATCAGTCTAAATTACCATATGCCAAAATATTTTATGGTTATTTTTTTATGCAAATGTAGTGAACCTTTAAAAATAGAGGCATTTCTTATTTCTTGTGATTATTTATTTACAGTGAAGAGCCGGCACGCGTGTCATGCAGGTAAACACTACATAAACACCTAATATATTTCTGTGCTTCCAACATTGGGAGAGGCCTATGTCCAACAGTGGACCGCGATAGATTGTTATTTTTAAGCTATCGCGGTGTAAACTCATTGATATTTTATGCAAGTTCGGGACTTCACGCGATAAAAATTTCACTTACTTTATGCCGACGTTTCGGGTGCGATGCTGCACCCGTGGTCACGACTTGACTGGCCATCGAGGGTCGCGCGGTATAAATTTTTTTATGCGTCTACCCTCCGTTACTTTCAGAATGAAAGTAAGGCTGGCGACACACCACACTCACTACCTCAGTTTTGGACAGCACAATATTGTTAGGTGTTAGTGTTTTTATCACTGGATTCCACGTCGCGGATAGTTTGAATCCATCTTCCGCGTGAAGTCCCGAACTGATATAAAATAACAATGCGATATGTTGATTGATTATACGTACCAGTACGAGTTTGTTGACAGCCTGCAGTAATGCGTCGTGCTGTATGGCCAGCAAGTTCTTCTCTAGTACGGAGCCGTCGTCACCCGCCTGCGCCTCCAGCCATAGGCACACGGCCTCGTTGTCGTGTTCCCACTGGTGGGACTGTGGGCATAGAGAATGTTACATTAGTATTAAGGTAACATATACAGGAGGGGTTTAGCGTAGGACGGTTTTGGCAATACCCGGGGCCGGTGGGGAGGGAGAAGCGTGGTTAAGTCGGACTCGAACCGACTAAACCGCACATCGCCTGTGAGTACTAAGTGAGAGATACATCTCTCGCATCCCGGCCAATCCGAGCCATCTCTTTGCCTCCGCTCATAGCAGATTATAAGTAAATTGTAATAGTAATCAGCAAAAAATTGTAAGAATTGGGTATTGTGGTATGGTATGGGTAATGTAAAGTAATGGACTGCTGAGACGAGGTCTCGGGTTCGATCCCAGGTTTACCATGGCACACACCAATGACTTATCGATGCTTTTCGAAGTTATGTGTGTATTTATCGCAGGTTTATAAGTGCCCGGTTAATGGCTATAGGCTCGCCACCTATTACATTGGGACCTAAACATAAACTGGCGAAATGTGGGTGCTAGCACCTCTGCCTACCCCTTCGGGGAATACAGGCGTGAGTTTATATGAGTTATATGTTAAAATAAATTATCTAACCGAGCTTATTAAATTAAGAATGGTAAAAGAGCGGTAAGAATTGCGTCGGTTCTTATTTTATAGTTTTAATCATCCACCCAATCTGTAATAGTAACTGATTTGACTATTAAATTTTATGACGTCACTAAATCTTTTTTCATACAAGTTACTATGAAACTTATCGTTTTGACGTTTAGTAAAACGTGACTAATTTGACTAGTCAGTAGAATACCCAATTTTGTAGTAATTTGTGGAATACCTACATAATTGCGGTTGATGGTATCCTTCGGGTTGTCTTAACCCGCCCTGTCTCTTGTACTGTTCTGCAATTCATCCTACCCTGGTCCCCTGTCTCATGTGTTCCCTGTACTGCTTTGTGTAACATCCCACCCACCCTCGTACTGCCTAACGTCTCTATCTCTACTACCCTGTGTCTCCCCCCACCCTGCTCCCTATACTACCCTTTATCTCACCCCATCCTGCTCCTGTAATACCCTGCATCTCCCCCCACTCTGTTCCCTATTACCCTTTATATGACCCCATCCTGCTCTTGTACTACCCTGCATCTCCCCCCACCCTGTCCCCTGTATCACCCTGCCTCTCTGTCCCCTGTACCGCTCCCTGCCCGTACCTGCGTCTCCCCCCGGTCCTCGGTGAACCAGCGGCGTAGTGTGGCAGCCGCGGCCCCCTGGTCCATGGAGTCTGCGGGTCGTACGGCGGCCTGTACGCGCCTCTCCTGCTCGTTCTGCCGCAGCAGACGCCTCAGTCTCCAGTACAGCTGGGTTCGAGCCGTACGCCAGGGGATTATGTCCTATATGAGAAACATATGTTTTACCATTGACACTCGAAAAAGGGCCAAACTCATCAAAAACGGTGAATAAAACACTCCTTTTTCAGAGTGACAAAAAACATTTGAATTTGGACAGTTAGAAAAAAAATGCAAAGAGGTTACACTCTCTCTGTATAAAAACGTAACAAAAACCACAAAAAAATTAACAGGCTGTATGGCATATGGCTCAGTTTAAAAATTTTAATTAAAAAAAAGCCGCCTATTTTTCTCGTAGTCAATGATAAAAAGTAGAGTACCTAACACGTGAAAAAGAACTCATCTCGGCTCTTGTATGCCTCGTTCCGTTTAGGTTTCTACCTATAATCCCGAGCGTAGCGAGGGATTCTACCATAGAAACCTTCGTTCCTCTCGGAATATAACTCAATGCCTCGAAAACAATTCACCTATTTTTCACTTTGTTGGGTAATCTACTATTTCATCACACTTGCTCATAAAGTGGCTCTAATTTCACCGCATTTAGGCAAACCCTAATGATACTTGTAATCAAACTATTATATATTTTATGACGGTCAACACGCACGTGTCGACCGAATGGCGTGGGACCCGTGCTAACTAAAAATAGTAGATTGTATTACAAGGGAGCGAAGTAGTATTTTTACAGAGAGGGCGCTACTTTGAATCATGAGCGCAGCGAAGAATTTAAAGTACACCGCCCGATTGAAAAATAATTTGCTCCCGAGTTATACACTCTACTTTTCATCCCCGTTCTATGAGAAAATATTTCTCCCAAGATTTCGGGTGTAAAAAGTTTTGTACGGCGTTGTTAGCTTCTATAATATCTAATTGTTTCAAGAGTTAATGCATTGTCACTTCCTTAACTCGAAGTAGAACTCATATTATTTTGCAAAATAGGTAATGTACTAATTACAAGAACAGAGAGGTAATTGGCGCTCTTTGTTTTTTTTTTAGTTAGCACTGGTCACCCCGCGCTGTGCAGCCAACACGTACCAGCCAGTAATCCGTACAATTTGAGTTCGATTTCTATGAATGATAATGATCCAAATTCAAATCACTTTTACGGCCCGCTGCTTGGCCTTGAACAGAAAAGAGCTATTTTGCGCCCCGCTACAGTGACAGTAAAGTGACATTTTTCGAATAGAAGGGATGAAAAAAAATAAGCTGGTATACTTACAAATATACAGCCTTTTTCTAACATCCTCTCAGCGGTGTCGTGTAGCTCTGCGAACTGTACTGCGATCTACAAAGACAGACATACCGATTAATTTATATGTCGAGATATGTGTTGCATTGCAATATGTTCAGTTAATGTAGACTTAATACCCAGTATTACATACATAAAATCAAGTGTAGGCAGAGGTTCCCCTTCGGGGATTTAGAGGGAAAATTATACCACGTCTCACGCGAGCCTATTGCCATCCGGCGGCGGCGCGCTGAACAGTGCGCCTCCCCATTCCGGGGGCGAATTGGGGACACCGTTGTCCCCCCTCCTGAGGAGGACAACCTCACCTCCGGCCTAGCACCAAGACCCACAGTCGGCGTGCGGTTTTAGTCGGTTTGAGTCCGACATAACCTCCCCTTCCGGCTCCGGCAGGGGGGGTATCCGAGGGGATTTCCGTACGAAAAAAAAAAAAAAACCCTATTGCTATCAAACGGGTACTTTGTATATATTTATTATGGAATGGAGAACTACGCTATACCTTACTTCTACCCACAGAAAGAGATGGGAAGGCCCAATTTAAATTCACCGGGAACCAACATGCCTCTACCTCGTCCCAAATGGATTAGGATTAAAGTTTGTTGACCTCGCGCCCAGTTTGAACCGGTTACTCAGGGGTTGTAAACATTTGTCACACAGTAGCGACACCGACTGCAGCGCCACGTGGCACCCGCTTGAACCTTTATTTCTGTTACACAAAAATCACTACTTTTATCACGATATTTACTACAAATTTTTGTAATTGCTAGTATTGGCAGTTAAATAAGGTTTGTGCAATGCGTGTTTTTGTTCACAATGTTTTACCTACGCAGCAACTATAAGCGAAAACTTGTTACTGGCTTCCTATTGCCTAATCCAACGCCATTCATGTTTTTTAGCTGCAAGTTTTCCATGTAATAAATAAATAAATAAAAAAAAAATCTCAAGCTATCTGGCACGGCATATAGTAATATATTACGTAGTTACCTCATGGTAGATAGGGCTGAGTTCCTTCTCACGACCCTTGGCGGTCTTCTCAGCGGCTAACAGTTCCGTTTCTAGCTCGCGTACCCGAGTCTCGGCTGGAACAAACGAACATGCAGTATTTCACACAGTATAAAAAGAAATCGTTTCCCCTGTCTGTAAGCTCAGTTGTTTTAAACTTCTCAACCGATATGAATGCAGTTTTCAGCAATAGATAGATTCAAGAGGAATTCGATTTTATAGTAAAGCCAACGAGAGAAAAAAGGTAAACAAAGCGACCATTACTGAGTTACGTTGCGATAACTAGCGGTTATTTCCTGTCCTTGTCGCACATGTCACACGTACGCGACAATGGCCGAGCGACAGCTGTCGTTGCGTGTTTTGTAGTACAGGCAAGCTGTCAGCACAGTGGTTCTAACTTTCAGATCCGCCATTCCTGTTTGGAATGCACTTTGGAACCGCTGAAACTTTGTTTACCTTTTTTCTCTCGCTTCGTTGGCCTTACTTTATAAACCACAGTAACCACGCACCATCAGGTGGGTGCAGTGCGTGTCTACCACCTAAGTGGCATAAAAAATAATCTGTGTTTACCTTGCCTGCCGACGTCTGTCCTGACCAAACTATCGTCTATAGAGCCTCTACGATCCAAACTCTTGGATATATCTTTGACTTGTTCCTTCAGTTCTGAAAAAAAAACATATTGTTAGTTACGTTGTAAAACGAAGCCCGAACTCCGAGTTAAATACCTCAGATGCGACCATTGACACTACAAAAAAATTACATTAAATTTTATACCATATTACTATAGAAGTAAAGTCCAAAATGAAATGATTATATATTTTTCCCTAGTGAAAATTTCATTTAATAATGATAAGTTTTTTCTCGAAAACATCAGAAGACATGAAGAAGTGTCGTGGCGGTAGTGTTCGCGACTGCCACGCAGGAGGTGCGGGTTCGATCCCCGCTCAGTGCAAATATTTGTATGCATGAATATGGCTATTTGCATTGTTCTGGGTATTTATATGTATAATATGGAAGTATTTACAAAAAAAAGTATCTAAGTATGTTTATCGGCATTCTAGATTCCATAACACAAGCTAATTAAGTTTACCATGGGTCTAGATAACGTTGTGTAGAATGTTGTGGAATATTTATTTATTTATAATATAGATGTAAAGTCCAAAATGAAATGATTACACATTTTTCTCGAAAACATCAGAAAAAGTGAATCTCTAGCGGCACTCGAAACTGCGATCGTTTCCTTATAGGGGAATGCCTTAACCAACTAGGCCACCGAGACACGCCCGATGTGATTCAAATTTCCCTTCTATATTTATCCGTCTTTAGGGCGACGGTGGAGTGTAACGACCTATCGGAACTAATGAATGATTTTATATTTTGAACATAGATTTGTGATTACTCTGCCTAAATATTGATTGAAACATCAGAATCGCTCAGGCTCAGAATGTCCCTAGGTCTCAAATAGTCCCTTTCCCGAAATTTCCCTTACCCAAAATGTCCATTTCCCAGAATATCCCTTTCCTGAAACGCCCATTTCCCAAAATGCCCCCTTCGTGAAATGTCCCTTTCTTAAAATATCCCTTTATAACGTCACCTACACGCTTAAACTGGGAATATAAAATTAGATATTTGGGTGGTTTTCTTCTGATGGTTATAAAAAATAAGCACGAAGGCTAATGCAGGAGCTACGCTCCGCTCCCGCCTTAGCCTTCTAACCTAATGTCGAATCGCGCGGGGTGGACACTACGAGAACAACGGTACACATAGGTTAGAAGGCTATGATGACAACCTCCGAGCCCCGTACCCGTATCACGCCCGACAGATTCACTTTTTCGATGGTATAGTTAGCGTACTTAATGCTTTAAAAAAATCGTTCAGACAAGTTTTTGTTTAAAGTTAAACTAAACCTAACGTAATAAACTGAATGATTACATTACACTTTTCATTCACTCTTCAAGATACCACATCATTTTAGACTTTAAAAGTATGGCAGTAAAGTCTAAAGTCAAATGGTATTTTGTGCAGTACATGTGGTTGTCAATTAGCAGGTTACTCACCGTTGATCCTGGCGCCGATCCTAAGCAGTTCAGGGTCGAGGCGGTGCATCGTCTTCAGGATATCTCGCTGTTTGAACTTTACCTCCACTGTGCCCTCCGCTTCGAGCACTCCTCCTCTGCACACATGGTTATAATGTTTCATTCATTTTAATAAGATTAGAAAAAAAATGATGAAAATATGGTAGCATTTTTTTAACGAGGGCAGAAACTCATGAATCCAGCGATAAGTCATCGGTCCCGGTTGCCATTCGAACGTCTAAAGTAAAGCCAACGAAGCGAGAGAAAAAAGGTATACAAAGTTTCAGCGGTTCCGAACATTTATCACTTCAAGCGCATTCCAAACAGGAATGAAATTGCTCATAAGATGGCGGATCTGACAGTTTAGAACCGCTCTGTGCTGACAGCTTTCCTGTACTACTAAACAAGCAACGACAGCTGTCGCTCGGCCATTGTCGCGTACGTGTGACATGTGCGACAAGGACAGAGTCAATAATCGCTAGTTATCGCAACGTAACTCAGTAATGGTAGCTTTGTTTACCTTTTTTCTCTCGTCTCGTTGGCTTTACTTTAGTAGTAATTTTTTTAAAAGCGCTGTAACTCCTAGGGAATTTAGCGTTGAGCCGTCGGTCTCGGTTGCCATACGAACATCTATGGCATACGTTACGGGTAGATGAAGCCCTCAAAAGACCAACAACTGATTTAACTACAATGCTTCTATTGCCTTTGGGTTGTGGAGGTCAAATGGTAATAGCTTAACAGTTTTTTTTTTACACCACTTAGGTGGCAGACAAGCACACGGCCCACCTGATGGAAAGTGGTTACCGCGGCCTATGGACGTATGCAACACCAGGGGCGTTACACTCGCGCTGCCTACCGTGAAGAAACCTAATGCCCCTCTTGAAGAACCCCATGTTGTAGTCGCTTGGGAAAACCATGGCAGGGAGTTCATTCCACAGCTTGAGCGTACGTAAAATATCGAAGTTCGGCCAAATCCGTACTCTAATTAGTAAAGCGGACCCCAGACTCTTGAAAGCTTCGGATACAACTGGGATTAACGCTAAGATGAAAAAGATGAAAATGTGGAAACTTATATTATGTGGTGACGGAGAAAAAATACAAGTATCACCACCGCATCTCATCCGAAGGGTGTCGTAAGAGGCGACTGACGGAAACATACGCAGACGATATCACTGTGAGAGAAGGAACACTCGAAATAGAACCCTGTACCAACCCGTCTGGCCAGCGTGGACACAGTAGGCCAACATTGGGAGAGGCCTATGTCCAGCAGCAGGACTGCGATAGGATAATTGATTGTTTTTTTATAGAATATTAGAACCGGAATCCCCTCGGATACCTTCTCTGCCGGAACTAGAAGGGAAGGTTATGACGGACTCGAATCGACTAAAACTGCACGCCAACTGTGTGTCGTGGTGCTAGGCCGGAGAGGACGTTGTCATCGACATATTCCTCGCACCCCGGCTGACTCAGACCATCTCTCACGGTCTGGCCCTCCTCGGGGGTATTCGTACCCGGGACCTCTCGATCGTAAGGCCGACTCCTTAACCACTAAGCTGCCGACTACCAAGGAATACTAACTTGGCCTCCGGGTCGGCGTACATCTCCATGCGCAGGCTGTTGACGCTGGGGTCCACCACGGCCCACGCCCCCCCGCGCAGCTCGGCGCCGGGGGGGATGTACACCAGCACGGGGGCGGACGCTCCGCGGAGGGCGCGGACGATCTCCGCGCCGAACTTCAGGATCTGCTCGTACATGTCTGTGGGACGAGACAGGATATACTGGGTGTTGCTTCGATAGCTGTTCTGGACGTGTTAGTGGTAAATCCAAAAACAGGAGCTGGGCCTCCATTCTACTAAAGCAAAACTATTGTCAAACCACAGAGATTGCAAAAAGCTGCATTAAAGTTTAGACTTTATTTCTATACACTAAGGTCCAAATTTCTCTTCTTCTAAGATTCTATCGCGATATATTTGTTATTATTTACTTTTTTAAACCGACGTAAACACATAGCTGACATAAAACACCAACGCTCAACAAAGTCAGCTGTATGTGAACACGCGCAAAAAGGCACCAACCATTACCTAAGGTTTGATAAACCACAGATACTCGCCAAAGAACATCGATATATTCCTAGAATGATCCGCGAGGCTATTGAAATTAAAAAACACCCAAATTTTAATAGACAGGATGGATGGAACGTACCACCAGCTTGGGACCCAGTCATCCACTTAATCAAACCCAGTAAGCAGCAAAATCCAGCAAGACTTAACAACACAGTGAGCTCATTCTGCGTAAATAGGAACACCAATAATTCACCATGATTCGGGTATTTTGAGATAACTTATACTTCAAACTATATGACAACTACCATCGTGAACCACACCGCGATCATGGCTGCTGCAAAGCAGCCGAAACGTCGGGTTAAAAAGTAAATAATAACAAATATATCGCGATAGAATCCGTACAAATGAAAAGTTATTTCAATGAGTGACATTCGCGTAAACTTTAGAAAATATCATAAATGACAAAAGTTTCATTACACTTTATTCACTCTGCTAACAGTTATTTAATATTGAACTTTAAACGCATCGCTTTAAAGTCTATAATGTATTGCCGCTTTTTGCAATATCTGTGGTTTGTCTATAGTTTTGCTTTAGTAGAATCGAGGCCCTGGTTGTACGTCTTTATAATAATGTTTTAAAAAAGGGTACAATAAGATTTAGAGAAACACGTCCGTACAATTTTATGGTTTAAAGACAAGAGAACGTTTGTGTTGCTGGCACAAAATAAAAAGGTAAAGATTAAAATCGCCCTTAAAGACGGATATAAAGAGAAGGAAAATGAAAATGAATCAGGTGTGGCTCAATAGCTCAGTTGGAAGAGCATTCCCCCTGTAAGGGAAAAGTCGTGAGTTCAAGTCTCACTTGAGCGTTTCATTTTATCCGATGTTTTTCAAAAATATAAGAAATTAAATAAAAAGGTGTTGCTATACGCAACAGTGGGTGATATAAATGCTGACTCAAATTATGTTTAGCACTTGACATGCCTGATATTTTAACATTTTAATTTGACTTGATTATTCTGACATTTGTTTTTTTAATGACTTAATGTTTTAATTTTTTCTTAATGTTAATATATAATTATTAATTTAATATTTTGTATGCCTTTGGCGTAACATAGCTTGAACTATTATTATTATTTATAACATCTATTCTGTAACCTATGCTATATCAAAAAATAATTTTGAATTAAATTTGAATAAAAAGCACTTAAGGGGCCAGATCGTGAAAATCACCGAAAAGAGTGTTACAATTTTTCATATTTAACCTATTTAGATATGATTGATATCAATGATACTTTGTATATATTACAATGAAAGACCAAAAATTATGGTATGCTTATATTAAACTCTTAAAACCTAATAGTTGTTATATATAATAAACGTCAACAAACGCACAAAATTGAGAAAAAATGCAAAAACATGCCTTCGTATTTTTCAGATTTAACCCAATAAATCAACACAAATTGATAAAAAGAAACACTTTTTGAACACTGAAGAAACCAATAAAATATAGTGTGTACGTTTTTTGTACCTTTACAAACAAGGACTTCCTCTATTAAAGCCCTAAAATCTAGATATGTTTTACGTAAATTCTCCATACAGGCTAAGTGAAATAGGCTCCAGTTTTTGAGTAAATTCATATTGAAAATGAGTGATTTTAGCAATGAACCGGTATACATTTGAAAGTCAAAGACTTCTTGATAGGGAAGACAAAACTTATTTGATGATACATTTAGTAATCAATCTAAAAAATCAATTCAAAGTTACTGAAAAACGCGTAAAATAGTCTTTTTTCTGCCATATTTATTCTCATCGCCCGTCAGTCGCCCATGGGCCTTCGAAGCAGGAGCACGTCTCTTTGGCGCGTGATGACAGTTCATGCATACACAAATAGGCCTACCAAGAAATATATGAAATGAAAAATGGCGCCACCGTCTTCATAATCATTTGGACGGCAATAAAATAGTATGCATTTTACAGTGACAACCATAGTTCCGATTTTAGCCATTTCACACTTTCGTTGGTACATTTATAGCATAATGTATCAGATTTTGACATACTTGCTTTAAGGTTTGAACTGTAAAGTTGGGGATATACCTAGTTAAAATATTTTTTGTAGAAACAATATTTTTAGGTTCTATTGTAATAATTTAAATTGAAATTATAATTAGATACTAACTTCATGGTCTATTTTATATGATTGTATAGGTAAGTATATATTATGTATATTGTAAAGTAGCTGTTTCCGTACATATTAGTAATAAAAAAAGTTTCGTTGGCTTATGTTATATTAAAGATACTGATTCATATTTAGCAGCATCACTAGAGTCGCAGGAGTCGCGGGTATCAGTTAGTGCGACCACCAGTAGACCTGGTGCACTGGATTAGAAGCCTTATGTATCGCAATGTCGCAGATACGCAAGAGAGCCGCCTTCGTTGGTACGATCACGTCAATCTGCGTCTGATCGATAAGGAGCGAACGTCCGAGTGCCATCATTGCGACGCGAGCGACGTCACGGGACTGCACACGCTCACCGAGTGGCCGGCAAGGTGGGAGCTCGTGGCGGCCCTGGGAGTGAGAGATCTCATCCTCGCCACCTCGCTCACGGCGATGGTCCGCTGTGCGGACGCGTGGGTGGCCAGCGTCTCCTTCTGCGTCCTCCTTTTTTTTTCTTTCTAATGGTCGTGAAGGAGACGGCGGAACGGGAGTGGCGGCGTGAGAGAGAGAGACTTACAGATCACACCACCCGCGTGCGCAGGCAACTCTGACGGATAGAGCCGCCTGTCACCCCAGCAGAAGCAGGCCACGGCGGCGGCGTGAAGAATAAAGAAAAAAAAAAAAGAATCGCGCCTCCCCACTCTAGGGCGAGTCCTGGTTTTCCTGCTCCCGAAGAGGGCCAGACCGCAAGGGATGGCCCTGATGGTTAGCCGGGGTGCGAGGGATATGCCAAAGACAACCTCACCTCCGGCCTAGCACCACGACCCTCAGTCGGCGTGCGGTTTTAGTCGGTTCAAGTCCGACATAACCTCCCCACCCGGCTCCAGCCGGGGAGGAAATGTAGGAAGAAGAGCTGCAAGACGGACCCTGAAACTGTGCAATTGGGTTGCTAGGTGCCTGCAGGATCGCCGTATTCGTGTCCTCTCTCCCCATCACTCTCTTTCTTCAGCTTTCATTGCTATGCAGATGATAGCACCTTACACGAGAGTTATCACGGAAATCCTGCGGCTACACAGTCTGATATCGATGAAAAAGGGTAGCTTCTTATCACTGAGATTGTCCGGATCGTGGATCACATTGTGCAATGGCGCTCTGAGAACTTGGTGGAGTTCAATGCTAAGAAGACGCAGGCGCAGCAAAGGTAAATGCTGGCGTGCCGCAGGGTTCCGTCTTATCTCCCACTCTCTTTCTTCTGCATATCAATGACATGCTCTGTAACGGAAACATTCACTGCTATGCAGACGACAGCACCTTACACGGGAGTTATTACGCACATCCTGCGGCCAAACAGTCTGATATCGCGGAAAAAAGGCAGCTTCTTGTCACTGAGCTGGACCGGATCCTGGACCACATTTCTCAATGGGGCGCTAGGAACCTGGTCGAGTTCAATGCCAAGATGACCCAGGCATGTGCGTTTACAGCAAAGGTATCTCCTTTCCTTTCCCTTCTCACTCTTCAGAGCACACCACTGCCACTGCAGGATCACCTCACTATCCTCGGTATGGATGTTCGCTGCAAACTGAATAACAAAAACTATATCGAGAGTATCATCAAATCAGCCTCGCGTAAACTCGGAGTCCTGAACAGAGTGAGACGTTTTTTCACGCCGGAGCAGCGGTGTCTTCTATACAAGACCCAAATTCGTTCCTGCGTGGAATACTGCTCACATCTCTGGGACGGCTCCGCAAAGTACTTATTAGATGCTCTCGACAGGTTGCAGCGACGTGCGGTCCGCATTATTGGGAATCCTGAGGTCACGAACACCCTCGAGCCTTTGCAGATGCGTAGAGATGTTGCGTCTTTGGCAGTTTTCTACCGTCTCTACCATGTTCTGACGAGCTCTTCCAATTAGTCCCACCCTCCCCTTTCCTTCACAGGACGACACGTGCAGGGCTAAGATGCCATCCATTTACGGTGCAGAGTATACCTGCTAGAACCAAGCGTTTCAGTGATTCATTCCTCTGCCGCACCACTAAGACCTGGAATTCCCTGCCAGCTCACGTGTTTCCTTCTTCCTACAGTCCCGGGTCCTTTAAGCGGGGCGTGAAAAGGCATCTAATGAGGCCGTCAAGCTGAGTGCCACCACTGTTAACATTGTAAATGTTTACGATGGTGACCCTCTTTCCGAGACTTTGCCTTTAGCTTAACATCAGGCGAGGTGAAGTCAAATTGACGTGCCCTGTATAAAAAAAAAGCTATTTTCTTTTCTTACACCATTCCACTCTTCAGAGCACGCCACTACCACTAAACGACAATCGGATCGGCATCTAGTAAGGTCGTCAAGCTGAGTGCCACCATTGTTAACTAAGTACGTGTTTGTAATGGTGGCCCTTTCTTAACACTTTGCCTTTATCTTACCGTCAGGCGACGAGAAGTCAAATTGTCGTGCTCGGCTCCTATACATTTAGATTAATATGCGCGCTCTATACATAAAATATAAACTAATGTGATCTTCGGTATCTCGTAGTTTGATATTTCGTACAGGTTTGAACTTCGGAATTTTGTAATTCGGGCTTTTAAATATCGTTTCTTTTGTACGTAACTGGCAGGTATGGTCTGTCTACGCGGTGGGCATATTAATTTTATGAGTATTTTCAGTATCCTCAGATATCAACAATTAGGTATAGGTATGTCCCCAGCCTTATTTTGTTCGAAATCTCATAATCTCTGTGAAAAGTTGAACATGCTATGTATGACACTGAAACAAAAGACATGCCAATGACGTCACGTAACATAATATGACAGGGATGAATGTATAAGAAGAAAAGAGATACGAAATGTAATTGGCAGACGTAATACGTCACAATAAATCATATTACTCAAAAATGCACTCTAACCACAAGGCTTAAAATAGTTTTTTCATCATTGGTAAGACAATTTTCACCATTATTTTGACTGGTAAAGAGCGTCTTGCAGCCCACTGTGCATCTCGGTGATGTGTGCGTGCACGGCTGCGTCTGTATTTTGACAGATTTTGAGTCGTGCGCTCCGCGGACCCGGTCCTTAAGGACCACATACCTACACCTAATTGTTGATATCTGAGGATACTGAAAATACTCATAAAATTAAAATGCCCACCGCGTAGACAGACCATACCTGCCAGTTACGTACAAAAGAAACGATATTTTAAAAGCCCGAATTACAAAATTCCGAAGTTCAAACCTGTACGAAATATCAAACTACGAGATACCGAAGATCACATTAGTTTATATTTTATGTATAGAGCGCGCATATTAATCTAAATGTATAGGAGCCGAGCACGACAATTTGACTTCTCGTCGCCTGACGGTAAGATAAAGGCAAAGTGTTAAGAAAGGGCCACCATTACAAACACGTACTTAGTTAACAATGGTGGCACTCAGCTTGACGACCTTACTAGATGCCGATCCGATTGTCGTTTAGTGGTAGTGGCGTGCTCTGAAGAGTGGAATGGTGTAAGAAAAGAAAATAGCTTTTTTTTTATACAGGACACGTCAATTTGTCTTCACCTCGCCTGATGTTAAGCTAAATGCAAAGTCTCGGAAAGAGGGTCACCATCGTAAACATTTACAATGTTAACAGTGGTGGCACTCAGCTTGACAGCCTCATTAGATGCCTTTTCACGCCCGCTTAAATATTATTATTATTATATTAATAATAATAATAATCATGAGGGATGGCACAATTGACATTTGTCGAGCGTGTCACCAACCTGGTGAATCCCTCAGGCATATTACTTCCGGTTGTTCTCGTCTTGCTAACGGCGAGTACTTGCACAGACATAATCAAGTAGCCAGGATAATCCATCAGCGACTTGCTCTGAAATACAACCTTGTGGAAGTTGAGGTGCCGTACTATAAGTATGTTCCTGAGCCAGTTCTACAAAATAGCCATATCACATTGTACTGGGATCGATCTATCATCACTGATAGGACTGTTGTAGCTAACAAGCCTGACATTGTGGTGATAGACCGATCCGAACGCCGAGCATTGATTGTTGATGTCACCATTCCTCATGACGAGAATCTCGTGAAAGCTGAGAAAGATAAACAAGTTAAATACTTGGACTTGGCCCACGAGGTTGTCGACATGTGGAATGTTGACTCAGCAATCATTGTACCGATAGTCGTATCAGTCAACGGACTGATAGCAAAGAGCCTTTTTTTTTTTTTTTTTTTTTTTTACGTGGTGGAATGCTTTTAAGCACTTCGCTCACCCCCCACGGGGGCAGGGAGCGGGCTTCGTGTGGGACTCCTAGCCTCGAAGGAGGCCAGACTACCCACTAAACCACCACGGTGTCCGTCGTCACCACATATCGACGATGGCGGGAACAACATCTTCCGCCATCGTCGTGTGGGTCGCCCGCCGCTGATCCACGGCAGGCCCATCTCTGGTGCGGCAGAAGAGGAGTCCTTCTGCCACCCGCCTAGGCAAGGCACACGCGACACGACGTGCGCCTTCAACCTCGAGGCCTATGTAAGGGCAGCAGACGCCCCCGCGTCTACTGCCCGGCCCGGTTAGGGGGGGAGGAGTTGGTGGTACCGCCTCCTCCGAGCCCCGGTTCTCTTGCGGCGCTGTGGGAGGGAAAGGGGGTCACATTCCCTCTCCCTCTCCGCCGCCTCCTTCTGCGAGATAACCGTCTCGCAGAAGGTCTGAACCGCTGCCCACGCCTCATCGCCGCCGTCGACCATAGACAGAACTACGGCCGGCAGCGAGAGGTCCGTCCCCACTTCGGCGATGAGAGCACGGCGCTCCCCAGCCCACGCGGGGCACTCCTCTAGGGTGTGCTGCGCCGTGTCATCATCGCCGCCACAGTGGTGGCACCCACTGGTCGGCTCTCGTCCCACCCGGCACAGGTAGCTTCCGAAGCATCCATGCCCCGAAAGGACCTGCGCCATGCGGAACGTTACCGACCCCCGCGATCTGTCCATCCAGTCTCTGAGGACAGGACGGATCGCCTCGACGGTCCTTCTGCCAGCCGTGGGATTGGCCAGCCGCCGCTCCCACTCCAGGAGCATGGACCGTCTCACCAGGAGCCTCCGCTCTCCCACCTCCGAAGGTGCCGGGAACTCGCCCCGGCTCCGGGCCTCCTCGCGCCAATGATACACTAGCGCGAGGACTCCGGCCTCCAGCTCCCACGGAGGAGAGCCCGCCATTGCGCAAGCCGCCTCGAATGAGATGGTGCGGTATCCTCTTACCGCCCCGACGGCCATCACCCTCTGCGGACGTCGCAAGAGGGCAATGTTGCGTACCGTCAGGGCGTCGACCCACACAGGGGCCCCGTATAGGGCCATCGACCGCACCACTCCCAAGTAAAGGAGGCGGCTGCTCGTCTGGAGTCCCCCTAGGTTCGGCATCAGCCGCCGAAGGGCAGCAGCCGTGCTGATCAGACGGGGGACCAGGCGGTTAAAATGAGCGCGGAAGCTCCATCGTGGATCGAGGACAAGCCCAAGGTACCTCATTTCAGACTTGACCTCGATCCGGGTGCCACTCACTACAATGTGGGAGTCCGCCGGTGGCGCTCGCCGAGGGCCATGGAAACAAATGGCCTCCGACTTGTTGAGCGCCACCCCGAGTCCCAGCATCGTTATTCGCCGCACGACCATGGCCACCGACGCTGTGGCGAGGCGCGCGGCGTCCCCATAGGTCGCCCCCCGGGCAGTAACCAACGTGTCGTCTGCGTAGCAGGTCACGTTGACGCCCGGGAGGCGAGCTCCTCGGAGTACCCAGTCGTACCCGATGTTCCACAAGAGGGGCCCTAACACTGACCCCTGCGGAACACCGCGGCACATGGCCCACCTGTGAAGGCTGCCATCCTCTCCTGGGTACTCCACGTACCGCTCCGATAGGTAGGCGCCAACGACCCTGTAGAGGTAGGGAGGCACGTCATGGTATTTGAGCGCCTCCCGTATGCACTCCCAGGGCAGGGTATTGAACGCATTGGCGATGTCCAGCGACACCGCCAATAACACCCCGCCCTTACGAACCTCCTCTTGCGCCAGCGCCTTCACCCGAAGGACGGCGTCGACGGTCGAGCGACGTGGCCGAAAACCATACTGGTAGTCGGACAGGCCGCGACCTCCATCCTCGAGGTGCCGGACGATGCGAGCGAACAACACTCTCTCAAAGAGCTTGCCCGCGTCGTCCAGCAGCACTATCGGTCGGTACGCCGAGGGCGATTCCGCGGGTCGTCCCTCCTTCTTGATGAGTACGAGTCTGCCCGTCTTCCACCGGACCGGGTATTGTCCAGTTTGCAGGCACGCACTCATCAGCCCGCAGAACCGCTCCTCGAGCTCCCGGAGTGCGACCACCAAAACGCGTCCGGGAACTCCATCGGGTCCAGGAGCCTTCGCACCTTTTTCCTGGACCCGTCTGACGGCCACGGCCAACTCCGCCGTTGTGACCTGCGGCACCTCCGTCGTGACCTCCTCTCTGCGTGCCGGAGCCATCACTGGGGGAACGAACCCCTCCTCCCTCTGTGGAAATAGACCTAGAAATAACCACCGGTAGCTTGGTCCCTGTACCCGATGCCGGTGGGATACTATTTTTTATATTTTTAAATGGATTTTTTTTTAAATATGTATTTAAAAATATAATTTATAAGATATTTAAATGAATAAAGAGAATAATAATCATTTATTGCAGCTTAATCCGTCTTGCAGCTCTTCTTCCTACATTTCCTCCCCGGCTGGAGCCTATTCAAGTCCGACATAACCTCCCCGGTTATGTCGGACTTGAATAGACTAAAACCGCACGCCGACTGAGGGTCGTGGTGCTAGGCCGGAGGTGAGGTTGTCTTTGGCATATCCCTCGCACCCCGGCTAACCATCAGGGCCATCCTTTGCGGTCTGGCCCTCTTCGGGAGGAGGAAAACCAGGACTCGCCCTAGAGTGGGGAGGCGCGATTCTTAGCACGCCGCCGCCGTGGCCTGCTTCTGCTGGGGTGACAGGCGGCTCTATCCGTCAGAGTTGCCTGCGCACGCGGGTTGTGTGATCTGTAAGTCTCTCTCTCTCACGCCGCCACTCCCGTTCCGCCGTCTCCTTCACGACCATTAGAAAGAAAAAAAAGGAGGACGCAGAAGGAGACGCTGGCCACCCACGCGTCCGCACAGCGGACCATCGCCGTGAGCGAGGTGGCGAGGATGAGATCTCTCACTCCCAGGGCCGCCACGAGCTCCCACCTTGCCGGCCACTCGGTGAGCGTGTGCAGTCCCGTGACGTCGCTCGCGTCGCAATGATGGCACTCGGACGTTCGCTCCTTATCGATCAGACGCAGATTGACGTGATCGTACCAACGAAGGCGGCTCTCTTGCGTATCTGCGACATTGCGATACATAAGGCTTCTAATCCAGTGCACCAGGTCTACTGGTGGTCGCACTAACTGATACCAGCGACTCCTGCGACTCTAGTGATGCTGCTAAATATGAATCAGTATCTTTAATATAACATAAGCCAACGAAACTTTTTTTATTACTAATATGTACGGAAACAGCTACTTTACAATATACATATGTATATACCTACTTACCTATACAATCATATAAAATAGACCATGAAGTTAGTATTTAATTATAATTTCATTACAACAGAACCTGAAAATATTGTCTCTACAAAAAATATTTTAACTAGGTATATCCCCAACTTTACAGTTCAAACCTTAAAGCAAGTATGTCAAAATCTGATACATTATGCTATAAATGTACCAACGAAAGTGTGAAATGGCTAAAATCGGAACTATGGCTGTCACTGTAAAATGCATACTATTTTATTGCCGTCCAAATAATTATGAAGACGGTGGCGCCATTTTTCATTTCATATATTTCTTGGTAGGCCTATTTGTGTATGCATGAACTGTCATCACGCGCCAAAGAGACGTGCTCCTGCTTCGAAGGCCCGTGGGCGACTGACGGGCGATGAGAATAAAATATGGCAGAAAAAAGACACTATTTTACGCGTTTTTCAGTAACTTTGAATTGATTTTTTAGATTGATTACTAAATGTATCATCAAATAAGTTTTGTCTTCCCTATCAAGAAGTCTTTGACTTTCAAATGTATACCGGTTCATTGCTAAAATCACTCATTTTCAATATGAATTTACTCAAAAACTGGAGCCTATTTCACTTAGCCTGTATGGAGAATTTACGTAAAACATATCTAGATTTTAGGGCTTTAAAAGAGGAAGTCCTTGTTTGTAAAGGTACAAAAAACGTACACGCTATATTTTATTGGTTTCTTCAGTGTTCAAAAAGTGTTTCTTTTTATCAATTTGTGTTGATTTATTGGGTTAAATCTGAAAAATACGAAGGCATGTTTTTGCATTTTTTCTCAATTTTGTGCGTTTGTTGACGTTTATTATATAGCAACTATTAGGTTTTAAGAGTTTAATATAAGCATACCATAATTTTTGGTCTTTGATTGTAATATATACAAAGTATCATTGATATTAATCATATCTAAATAGGTTAAATATGAAAAATTGTAACACTCTTTTCGGTGATTTTCACGATCTGGCCCCTTAAGCAGTTTCGATGTAAATATTCATTTGTCGAAAACTAAAATTCTTACAACCAGCGTACATTATTCCTCGAAAAACATCGGAAAAAATGAAATGCTCAAGTGAGACTTGAACTCACGACCTTTCCCTTACAGGGGGAATGCTCTTCCGGCTGAGCTATTGAGCCACGCCTGAATCATTTCCAATTTTCCTTCTCTTTATATCCGTCTTTAAGGGCGACGGTGGAGCCATCTACCAATCATACATCATTCCTTTCACCTGAACAATATTCGCATACATTATTAATTTTTATTTGACATAATATCTATAATCCAAAACGACTAAAGCAGGGTGCATAGGTATACTTCTCAGCAAAATTAAGGAAAAAAAAAGAAATATAATTGGGTATTTCATTAACCAGTCAAATTAAACACTTTTTAGTAAACATCAAAACGGTAAGGAATACTAATAAGACCTTATTTGAAATAATTTATTGTGACCTCACAAAATATAATAGTCATAACATAAACATGAACATAACCTAAACTCACGCCTGTATTCCCCGAAGGGGTAGGCCAGTAGGCCAAGGGGTAGGTAGCACCCACATTTCGCCAGTTTATGTTTAGGTCCCAATGTAATAGGTGGCGAGCCTATTGCCTATAATAATAATATTTAGTTAGGTAAAAGAGGTTTGAGTTAAGTTGGCGTCGTTTAACGATTACCAATGAAAAGCCTAATCCATACTAATATTATAAATGCGAAAGTAACTCTGTCTGTATGTTACGCTTTCACGCCTAAACCGCAGAACCGATTTTGTTGAAATTTGGTATATGGGTAGATTAGACCTTGAGAAAGGACATAGGCTATGTTTGGTTGCGATAACCGACATCCACGCGGGCGGAGTCGCGGGCAAAAGCTATATAATATAAAATGATACTATAAAGTGTTGAAACATTACTATGGAAAAACTTCGCTAAACTATATCGAGACATAGCTATACAGAGTGGAAGATTTCGGCTTACTTGGAGGTAAAGTACCCCAAATACTGAAGATATTGAATTCCACTGAAAGGAACCATTCCTTTATTTTTAACATAACATAAACTCACGCCTGCATTCCCCGAAGGGGTAGGCAGAAGTGCTAGCACCAACATTTCGCCAGTTTATGTTTAGGTCCCAATGTAATAGGTGGCGAGCCTATTGCCATTAACCGGGCAGTTATAAACCTGCGATAAATACACACATAACTTCGAAAAGCATCGAAAAGTCATTGGTGTGTGCCATGGAAAACCTGGGATCGAACCGGAGACCTCGTCTCAGCAGTCCATTACCCATACCACTAGGCTACCGCACTAGGAACGAAATTGTATTCAAAGATATCCGAAAATGTTACATCCGGTAGTCTGTCCCGACCTAACCGCCTCCACCAGCCGGCAGTCGGGTAACCTTCAGACCTAAATAAAATTATGGTCTCAAATGCAATCATACCGAGGCGCCGTTTTGATAATCATGATGAATGTGTAGTAGTAGCATTTACCTTTCTGCCCCCCACTAAATCCGCGCCAGTTAGCGAAGATTATGATGGGCAGGCCCTCTCGCGAGAAGTCGTTGATAGCCTGCGACGTCTTGTAGGCAGAGTCCGGGAACCACACCTGGGGGTAGCAGAGATATAAATATAGTTATATAATTGAAGGATTTTTTTCAGCATTAAGTATGCTAACTATACAAATCGAATACATAGGGAAAAATAATCTTCTCGGGCGGGACTCGAACCCGCAGTCTTTCCCTTACAGGGAGAATGCCTGACCAATTCGGCTACCGAGACACGCCCGATATGATTCAAATTTCCCATCTCATACGTCTTTAGGGCTATATAATGTTTGGATACGAATGAATAATATTGGAGTGTATGTTTATGTTCTGGTAAGATGCGCGGAAATGTGCAGTAGCCTAGTGGTATGGGTAATGGACTGCTGAGACGAGGTCTCGGGTTCTATCCCAGGTTTACCATGGCGCACACCAATGACTTTTCGATGCTTTTCGAAGTTATGTGTGTATTTATCGCAGGTTTATAAGTGCCCGGTTAATGGCAATAGGCTCGCCACCTATTACATTGGGACCTAAACATAAACTGGTGAAATGTGGGTGCTAGCACCTCTGCCTACCCCTTCGGGGAATACAGGCGTGAGTTTATGTTTATGTGAAGATAATAGGTTTTTAACCCCCGACGCAAAGAGAGGGGTGTTATAAGTCTGACGTGTCTGTCTGTGGCATCATAGCTCTTGAACGGATGAAGCGATTTCAATTTAGAATTTTTTTCGTATAAAAGGTGACTTATGTGTGAGTGTTTGTTGGATTTTAGGAAAAAAAAGTAACAATCCCCACTGGTGAGAATTTGTCGGTGGGGATTTCTGGAGTAAACCTGCCTTTAGCTTACCATCAGGCGAGGCGAAGTCAAATTGACGTGTACTTTATAAAAAAAAGAAGAAGGTTACGGCTTGTAAGTAAGACGGTACAAAAACGCTAGTATACCTGTCCAGCTTGCTGCAAAGTCTTGGCTTCTGAGTCAAAGTTGGCGGGGTCAGCCGGCTGTGTCACCTCCACAGTTCTTGTCTCTACTGCAATCACTCCTACAGGGATACCACCGAGACGGGCCCGACCTGGGAATTCACACATATATTAGAAAAACTCAAGACAAAGAGCTCGTGAGACGGCAATAGGCTCGCTTCCTATTACGTCGTGGGATCGAAAATTTTAATTGGTGAAACGGGAGTGCTAAAATACCTCTGATATGAGTATATAATAATAATAATAACAATAAATATGTATATTCCACAACATTCTACACAACGCTATCTAGACCCATAGTAAACATAGCTTAACTAGCTTGTGTTAGGGAATCTAGAATGCGGATAAACATACTTGGTTTTGTGGAGGAACGAGGTGTGATGTTCCTCCAACACAAAGGGAGGATCCTCCGACCAGGCAACGTGATCACGCCTGGCGGGCCGCCAACCAACGATAGTCGTTGGGATGTTGTATATGTATTGTACCAGCGCGAGAACTTCACTTTCGCGATGCAGGATTCGTAGTGACGTCGTAGTTCGGCTTGCTGTCGCTTAATGGCGCTGGGTACATGTGGTAACGCCACAGTTTCTTTTTTGTAAATACATACATATTATACATAGAAACACCCAGACCAATGCAAATAGCCATATTCTTGAATACAAATATTTGCACTGAGCGGGAATCGAACCCGCGCCTCCTGCGTAGCAGTCGCGTTCACTACCGCCACGCCACAGAGGCTGTCGATGTATTCTCTGAGGTGTTGTGGTTTCAAAACCAATTTCTGCCAGTTTCTCAATAGGTCGTATGATGCATGACAAGTTAATATTTTTCTACTGGCTTCTTCTTCAAAAATATTTTACTTTTAACCACGGCTATAACTCCATAATTGGGTATTATCCTATAGTTAAAATTATCTAACCGAGCTTATTACATTAAGAATGGTAGAAGAGCGGTAAAAATTGCGTCGGTTCTTATTTTATAGTTTTTATTTATTTTTAGTCATCCATCCAACCTTAAATAGTATCTGATTTGACTATTAAATTTTATGACGTCACTGAATCTTTCTTCATTTAAATTACATTATAACTTATCGTTTTGATGTTTAGTAAAAAGTAACTAATTTGACTAAAGTAAAGCCAACGAGATGAGAGAAAAAAGGTAAACAAAGCGACCATTACTGAGTTACGTTGCGATAACTAGCGATTATTGTCTCTGTCCTTGTCGCACATGTCACACGTACGCGACAATGGCCGAGCGACAGCTGTCGTTGCGTGTTTCGTAGTACAGGAAAGCTGTCACTGCGGTTCTAACTGTCAGATCCGCCATCTTATGAGCAATTTCATTCCTGTCTGGAACGCGCTTGAAGTAATACGAAATCATTTTCAAATAAAAAAGTTTTTTTTATACCACTTAGGTGGCAGACAAGCACACGGCCCACCTGATGGAAAGTGGTTACCGCGGCCTATGGACGTATGCAACACCAGGGGCGCTACACTCGCGCTGCCTACCCTAAGTTTGGAACCGCTGAAACATTGTTTACCTTTTTTCTCTCGCTTCGTTGGTTTTAGAATACCCAATCAGTTCTCACCAGTGATAACAGTCTGTGCCCACGGCTGCATGATCTCGTCGAAGCTGCCGACGTCGAAGAAGCCTGGCCTCGCGCCGTCGCCCGTCAGCATGAGGCGGGGGTCGTGCGCGGCGCGGGGAGGGTACCACTCCACCTTGCGGTCGACGGGGTCGGCGCACCGCATTATTGGGACGGTGCTTAGTTTGTCCTGGCGAAAAGAGGGGTAAGTTGTAAACCTCAACTAAAAAAATAATAGTACACCCATACTAATATTATAAATGCGAAAGTAACTCTGTCTGTCTATCTGTCTGTCTGTATGTTACGCTTTCACGCCTAAACCACTGGACCGATTTTGATGAAATTTTATATGAGGGTAGATTAAACCTTGAGAAAGGACATAGGCTATGTATGGTCGCGATAACCGACATCCACGCGGGCGGAGCCGCGGGCAAAAGCTAGTCTTCTATAGACCGTACCAGATCGATTAAGAATAAAGTTTGCAGTAAATATCGTAGTGATATTGAGTAAAAAAAAAAAGGTTCACGCGGGTGCCACGTAGCGCTGCAGTCGGTTTCGCTACAGTGTGAAAAATGTTTACAACCCCTGAGTAACCGGAACAAACTGGTCGCAAGCTCAACTCGGTTAACAAACTTTATTCTCTTTCCATTTGACATGAGGTATAGTATATAAAAGCAAAATACCACTCGCTAATTAATCACGAAATCTCAGAAACTACATATAACATCTAAAAACTTAAAATTTGGCAGCTATACTCCATTTGTTTAGGTACTTAAAAAAAGGTAAACAAATCGTAAAAAAGGTTCTTTTGTAGGGGCATTTTTCGTTCCGAAATAAAAAGAGACCAATATAAAATCATTTTAGAACTTAAAATCCATTAAATGGATTTTCAAGAAATTTTCTCCTCTTATATTTTTATATATATATTAAATAAAGTAGTTAAATATACTTTATTTAATATTAAGTTGCAATTATTATTCCCTAAGCTGAAAAACTATAAGAATTATATTATTTAGAATGATTTTTAAAACTATTGCACTGTGCCTACCATAAAGAAACTAAAAAGACAGATATTCAAAACAGTTTTTTCCAGATCGTGCCATACGTGCGTGACTGTCAAAGTCTATTCGCAGTTTGTATATTGTTATTGTTCGGTACCTTATAGAGCCGCGAAGAGCATGTACTGAAAGAAGTGGAGCCCTAGATAAGATTATTGACGAAACCTGTGATCACTTTGTAATTTGTGTTGGTGATAGTTCTTCGGACTCGAGACTAAAATTTTATTCAGTGATTGAATTTGAAATCACTTTGATTGTTATTATAATTTGTGAATGTGTTGAACGTGTCAGTTTAATATTATAAATTTTAAAATTATTTAATAAGGTAAATATAGTATTTATGTTGCCCATAATCATGCACAAAAATACTTTTGTCATTGAAGGTTGACAATCTCTGAAATCCACCATTTTTCTTGTCTACCTTTTTTTAATTACCTAAACAAATGGAGTATAGGTTACTTGTAGGGTGTAGACATCCGCTACACTCCTGTCTGTCTGTCTCCCTGTGTGAGTGTCTGTCTCCCTGTGTGAGTGTCTGTGTCCCTACATACCTTGGGCACAAACGCGAGCCACCTGAGCGCAGTCCTCACGGCCTCCAGGTCGGTGGGCGCGACGGCGTGCGACACTCCTGTCTGTCTGTCTGTCTCCCTGTGTGAGTGTCTGTGTCCCTACATACCTTGGGCACAAACGCGAGCCACCTGAGCGCAGTCCTCACGGCCTCCAGGTCGGTGGGCGCGACGGCGTGCGACACTCCTGTCTGTCTGTCTGTCTCCCTGTGTGAGTGTCTGTGTCCCTACATACCTTGGGCACAAACGCGAGCCACCTGAGCGCAGTCCTCACGGCCTCCAGGTCGGTGGGCGCGACGGCGTGCGACACTCCTGTCTGTCTGTCTGTCTCCCTGTGTGAGTGTCTGTGTCCCTACATACCTTGGGCACAAACGCGAGCCACCTGAGCGCAGTCCTCACGGCCTCCAGGTCGGTGGGCGCGACGGCGTGCGACACTCCTGTCTGTCTGTCTGTCTCCCTGTGTGAGTGTCTGTGTCCCTACATACCTTGGGCACAAACGCGAGCCACCTGAGCGCAGTCCTCACGGCCTCCAGGTCGGTGGGCGCGACGGCGTGCGACACTCCTGTCTGTCTGTCTGTCTCCCTGTGTGAGTGTCTGTGTCCCTACATACCTTGGGCACAAACGCGAGCCACCTGAGCGCAGTCCTCACGGCCTCCAGGTCGGTGGGCGCGACGGCGTGCGACACTCCTGTCTGTCTGTCTGTCTCCCTGTGTGAGTGTCTGTGTCCCTACATACCTTGGGCACAAACGCGAGCCACCTGAGCGCAGTCCTCACGGCCTCCAGGTCGGTGGGCGCGACGGCGTGCGACACTCCTGTCTGTCTGTCTGTCTCCCTGTGTGAGTGTCTGTGTCCCTACATACCTTGGGCACAAACGCGAGCCACCTGAGCGCAGTCCTCACGGCCTCCAGGTCGGTGGGCGCGACGGCGTGCGACACTCCTGTCTGTCTGTCTGTCTCCCTGTGTGAGTGTCTGTGTCCCTACATACCTTGGGCACAAACGCGAGCCACCTGAGCGCAGTCCTCACGGCCTCCAGGTCGGTGGGCGCGACGGCGTGCGACACTCCTGTCTGTCTGTCTGTCTCCCTGTGTGAGTGTCTGTGTCCCTACATACCTTGGGCACAAACGCGAGCCACCTGAGCGCAGTCCTCACGGCCTCCAGGTCGGTGGGCGCGACGGCGTGCGACACTCCTGTCTGTCTGTCTGTCTCCCTGTGTGAGTGTCTGTGTCCCTACATACCTTGGGCACAAACGCGAGCCACCTGAGCGCAGTCCTCACGGCCTCCAGGTCGGTGGGCGCGACGGCGTGCGACACTCCTGTCTGTCTGTCTGTCTCCCTGTGTGAGTGTCTGTGTCCCTACATACCTTGGGCACAAACGCGAGCCACCTGAGCGCAGTCCTCACGGCCTCCAGGTCGGTGGGCGCGACGGCGTGCGACACTCCTGTCTGTCTGTCTGTCTCCCTGTGTGAGTGTCTGTGTCCCTACATACCTTGGGCACAAACGCGAGCCACCTGAGCGCAGTCCTCACGGCCTCCAGGTCGGTGGGCGCGACGGCGTGCGACACTCCTGTCTGTCTGTCTGTCTCCCTGTGTGAGTGTCTGTGTCCCTACATACCTTGGGCACAAACGCGAGCCACCTGAGCGCAGTCCTCACGGCCTCCAGGTCGGTGGGCGCGACGGCGTGCGACACTCCTGTCTGTCTGTCTGTCTCCCTGTGTGAGTGTCTGTGTCCCTACATACCTTGGGCACAAACGCGAGCCACCTGAGCGCAGTCCTCACGGCCTCCAGGTCGGTGGGCGCGACGGCGTGCGACACTCCTGTCTGTCTGTCTGTCTCCCTGTGTGAGTGTCTGTGTCCCTACATACCTTGGGCACAAACGCGAGCCACCTGAGCGCAGTCCTCACGGCCTCCAGGTCGGTGGGCGCGACGGCGTGTGACACTCCGTTATGATGCATGACGTTGACGCCGCCCAGTTGGTTGTTGCTGGCATATACCGCACGGCCCAGGACCTTGTTCAGAGCTGCATGACCCGTCAGGATGATGTACGATGATTCTACTTGGATGACGCGGTGGCCGAGACTGAGGGGGAAGCGAAGGGGAGGGTATGTTAACAGCTTTCTCAATGAAAGAATGCATGACAATGCGAGCATGAGGATATCGAGAATAGCAATTTCTTTTCGTAAAAGTCAGAGGATTCCCGTCAGTCGGTGGGGCGGTTAAGTTGGACTGGGACCGAAAAACCACACGCCGTCTCGAGTCTCAAGTACCGAGGAGTTGCAGCGATAGGAGGTAGCTGTCTACCCTCGGCAGGGAGGTAGACACAGCCTTATATTATGTACTATGACACTTGAATCATAAGGATGTGAATCTTTTCTTGTAACTGACAGCTTTTTTTTTGTTCTTTGAGTGTAAGGCAGAGTTATGTTGACAGTTACTTGTTGTGCTTGTAAAGGAATCTCCAATTGCAAGTAAAGTGGCCCAATAAGGCATTGATCAATAGTAACGTAGTGTAACTATCTCATACTAGACGTTGCATGTAACAAGACTGTACTCGGGTATGGCACATGAGTAAGAAGAGTAAGAAGCCGGCAAAGATCGGCTTGCTTCGGTATTACGGAACGTTCTCTGTCATACATCGGGCTGACAGACATTGATCAACAGATGCTACTAATTGAATCGTACTCAGACACAGTATCCCGCTTTATATTACACCGTGTTACATCGGGTAAAAGACTGAGAAGCCGGAAAATATCGGCTTGCTTCGGTATTGCAGGACGTTCTCTGTTGCACAACGGACTGACGTGTATATCCAGATTGTTAGGCTGATTATAAATTATGGCTTAGCAAATCTTTTTTTTTACTTATTTATAGCTCGTGTAGAGGACGCGACCTAAGTTGTTCCTATTTGTTGCTATGGAAACACTTTAAAGACTTTAACGATGCTTATTGCTAAAACAGTAAAAACTATAAAAAGCTAAGCTAATTGCTACAATGATGTAATGAATGCACCCGGTTTGCTGTCGGAATATGCACTGAGGCCTCAGCGCATTTGACGCGGCCGTGTTAGGTTGTGGGGATGGTGTTCGATGGAAATTATTACATCGAACAGCTCGACTACTTCAACTGGAAATGGTTAGATCATGATCTGATAAAAAAAACTAACACAAAGGAATACTAGAAATGAATAATAACAGTGAGGTTAGCTACGACTCTAATATCTTGAGGCTACTTAAATATTGTGTTGTTACAAATGTAGAGGGGCATACAATCAATCAACCAATCAATCATAGGCCTCTCCCAATGTGCAGTATTTCTGCCAGATGCATACATCTCAGACAGATATACGAAACGTAACTAGCTATGAGACAAAGAGCAAAATAATATCTGCTCGTACCTCTATCTTGCCTCTACAATAATATACGAAACGCAACTCTCTTTCTATCACCCTCTCAACTTCTGTTCGCTTCAACCGATCACACTTTTTGTAACGCCCAAAGAAGATTTAGGTCCAAAACTTACCGCACCACGTAGGACCCAATGCCGATAGCTCTGCAAGTGACAATCGAGATGGTGACGATATCCTCATACGCTTGAGCAGTCTCCCCGGCGATCAGACCCGCGTCTCTTAGACATTCAACTCCGAGACCATCTTCTTTACCTGTGAAGGGGAAATATAATATAAGATAACTCCTCTCCAAGATAACACTTGGTGTATCAGAGGATCTATATACTTGCAACCACGGTTTAGTCTTCCTTCCTACAGTCCCGGGTCCTTTAAGCAGGGCGTGAAAAGGCATCTGATGAGGCCGTCAAGCTGAGTGCCACCACTGTTAACATGGTACATGTTTACGATGGCGACCCTCTTTCCGAGACTTTGCCTTTAACTTACCATCAGGCGAGGTAAAATCAAATTGAAATGTCCTTTTATAAAAAAAACACGGTCTTCACTTAACATCATCAAAGGTGACACACATTACATGTATATCGTTTAGGTCATTCGAGCCAGCAACGCATCGAGGTTTAATTTTGCGTCAAAAGGGTTCAAACATGTACCAAGTTATGGTCCTTCGAGCAGACAGAAATGCATTCAGGTACAATATTGCCTTCCGAAGGACCAAAGCGTGGTAAAACGTATAGGATAGAGGACTATTTTGTCCACCATTAGCCTCTGTTTTGGGCCATTGTACGTGAGGAGTGCTGGTGACCTCACTGTGGCTAGGATTTGGGATCGTTGGGAGGTTACTACCTCGCATTCCAGTATAACGTAAGCGGCTGTTTCCTTGGCGACGAAGCACCTCCTACAAAGGGGACTGTCCGAGAGGAAAACATTTTGATATTCCGAAACATTATTTCGTTTCGAAGGACCAAAACGTGATGACTTGTTTTGGTAATTCGAGAACATTCATGTCGGCTCGAAGAACCAAACCATGGTAAACTGATTTGGAGCCTCGACACATTTCTGTGGCTTCGAAGGCCCAAAACGTGGTAAGTCATTTTGGTATTCCGAAACATTTATTTCGGCTCGAAGGACTGAACTATGGTAAACTGATTTCGTCCTTCAACCATTACTGGCGGCTCGAAGGACCAAAACTTGGTAAGACGTTCTGGTCTTTCAATACAATTCCAATAATTTGCTAGTTAATGGACCAAAACGTGGTAAGACGTTTTGATCCTTCGATACATTCATGTCGGCTCGAAGGACCAAGTATGGTAAGCTGATTTTGGTCCTTCAACACTTTACCGTCGGCTCGAAGGACCAAAACGTGGTAAGACGTTCTGGTCCTTCAATGCAATTCCAATAATTGTATTGCGATTTATATATTCGCCCATTAAACGCAGGGTTTTAATCACTTACCAATAATATCTGTAATCTTGTATCTAGACTCTCCCTCTTCCTCAATCAGCTGTGTCTTCACCGACCCGTTGGGTAGCAACTTGGTGTAGCTCTCGGGCGTGAGGTACAGGTATTTGAATCCCCGTTCAGGCCGCTCGGAGTCCAGCCATGCGACGTTGAACTCCGCCTTTACCTCCTCGGCGACACCGATACGGGCGCCGGAGTTCACGCTTATGTATAGCTGTGAATAAAATTACTCTTTTAGTGTTGAACTAATTATCATCATCTTCTTTCCCGGTAGTACGACTGTTTTTGCCAGTCTACCCTCCACAACTTATCGGCGATATACACAGTTTTGTTGTTAGACCTTAAATAATCAATTTTCAGGACTCCAACTACCCGTAACGACTGCAATAAATGTTTGTATGCAAATAGGCATTTTCATGCATACAAATATTTGCACTGAGCGGGGATCGACCCCGCGCCTCCTGCGTGGCAGTCGCGTTAACTACCAGCACGCCACAAAGGCTGTCAGTTAGTTAGCCTAGTTTATTTGTTCAATATGTGTTTCCATAAAAAGTTTGATACAAGATTGCTTACCTTTAGATAAGTACCTATCCTAATGGATTATAAATCATTTTTGGTTCTCTGACAATACTCACCCTAGGAATTTTCAATTTCCTGGCATACTGGGAGGCCTTATAAAACACCCAATCTTCTTGAGGTCCGAACGACCCCATGTAAAACGTCAGATCGTTAGCTATGAGGATGACGTCACGCCCCTCGGGGCACTCCGGCGTGTACAGGGTTAGACGCCACGCTACCATACCCACCTGTGAACGATAAAGGGTTAATGAGGCTGAAACTGGCAGCCAAAATTGTAGCAGACAAAATTGGGAGCAAAATTGGTTACTAAATTGTATAGCAGTTAAAATCGGGAGGCGAAATTGGCAACTCCCGATTTTGTCTGCTATTTTTTTTATACCACTTAGGTGGCAGACAAGTACAGGGCCACCTGATGGAAAGTGGTTACCGCGGCCTATGGACATGTGCAACACCAGGGGCGCTACACTCGTGCTGCCTACCCTGAATAAACCTTCTAATGCTCTTCTTAAAGTACCCCATATTGTAGTCGCTTGGGCTATACAATTTAGTTACCAATTGGGTACCCGTTTTGGCTGCTATACAATTTAGTTGCCAATTTTGCGCCCGATTTTGGCTGCTACATTTTTGGCTATCAGTTTTTTTACAATTTTGCCTGTTAGTTTAACAGGAAAAATCGAGAACCAAAATTGCCAGATCCCGATTCTTGCTATTACAATGTAGTTACCAATTTCGGCTGCAAATTTTGGCTGCTATAGGTACACATGCCATGTAACAGATAGAGATTTGTAATTATAATATTGGGACAGCAGTCACAGATACTTCAAACTTGACTGTTTATCTTGAGATGCGATCTACAGTTAACTGTAGGTATGTTATTGGGAACGGCGATTAGTAAGTTACCTAGATTGCTCTTAGGAACCTTAGCGAGGCGCACTTCCATTCACTTCGCCGTCAACCGGACGGGTGATCTGCCCTTTTTATGTGGGCCATTTCACCCAAATCCCCTATTCCTCCCCTGGGGAGGCCAAGTGGGTGTCCGGCAATCACGGCGTTCCGTCGAACCTACCTGTATCTTTGCAGAATCATACGATCTGTTCCACCTTCAGATCCTCGAGTCCGTTGTTTCTAGTGTGTCCATCCCCATATTTTCCCATCTTATGCTTGAGTACATGGGACATTTGGCAAGCAGGTGGGGGCTGGTTTCCTCGGCCTCCATACACTCTGGGCATAAGTGTCAGGTGCCTGTTTAATCGACAGTGTCCTGTAATCACTTCTATAACCAGCCTCATGTTCTCCTGGAGAGTTTCAACAGTTGGCTTGATTTCTTCGTGTCCATGCTTTTTATGAAGACCTTCGACTGTCTCATGACAGGCGTGGAGCGAGGCTCTATACATTCAGTCGGACCCTATACCCTATATACTCACAGTGTTCTGCCCCGGCAGCCTGGTGACTTCGACCACTTGTCTCTCGCCGTCTGGTTCGACTACAAGTTCGACCAACGACATCACATTGTCTGGAGGTGGGCCTGTCAATAAAATTATACAACTGTAAACCAAACTTTTAATAGACATATCCTATTGTTCTAATAATGCTTCTAACTTTGAACTTTCCATACAAACGTTTATCACCTATTTTACCCTCTTAGTAGTTAAATTTTGATAAACGTGAATCACGTGTTCATTTATTTCTTATAAGATACTGGTTTATGAAATTTAGTGCATCTAGCTCTGAAAATGACGGACTTTCATACAAACTTCCATCCCGTATTTTACCCCTTTAGTAGCAGAAATTCAAAAAATCTTAGCGGATGCCTACGTCATAACATCTACCTGCATGCCAAATTTCAGCCCGATCCGTCCAGTGGTTTGGGCTGTGCGTTGGATAGATCGTTCACTATGTCAGTCAGTCAGTCACCTTTGAGTTATACCTATATATTTAGAAGATTATATTCTCGTATTTTTTTTATGGATTAGGGAGGCAAACGAGCATACGGATCGCCTGGTGGTAAGCGATCACCGCCGCCCATGGACACCCGCAACACCAGAGGAGTCACAAGTGCGTTGCCTTCCTTTTAAAAGAGAGTACGCTCTTTTCTTGAAGGTTTGAAGGTCGTATTGGTTCGGAATACCGCTAGTGACAGTTCATTCCACAGTTTAGTTGTGCGAGGCAGAGAGTTTCTCGAGAAACGCCAGTTGTGGACCGCCAGCTGTCCAGATGGTGAGTGTGGAACTGCTGTCGTAGTCTCCATTCTAGGACTCGTCTGCTCCAACGGCCACCGGTCCTTCGGTGGATGAGGCCAAAGTTAATAAAACCAAATGCTAGCAAGTCTTACCGTCAACGGTGCCTTCCTCTATACACTCCCTCCATCTCCTCTCCACCATTTGCCTGAACATGTCCGGCATGTCGTACACGTATGTGGTGCCTTGCGACGTCGCCTGTGATGAAATAACAAACAAGAATAATAGACTTGTAGAAATAAATATTTTTGTGAGATCGTATAACATCAATCAGTGACTTCCTTTAACAAATTCCCCAAAAAATAGCTATCAGGAATTTCGAAATACATCGGGAACAATGAAGCGCTCAAGTGGGAGTTGAACCCACGACCTTTCCCTTACAGGGGGAATGCTCTTCCAACTGAGCTATTGAGCCACACCTCAAATTTCCGTTCTCTTTATATCCGTCTTCCTTCTGTCCGATCAAAAATTATCAGTTCAGGCGGGATTCGAACCCGCGATCTTTCTTTTACAGGAAAAATGCTCTAACCTCTGAGCCACTGAACCATCCATCCTTCTTCCATCCACCCATTATAATATATACGTCTTTGGGACGATGGTTGAGTCCTCTACCGACACTCATACGAACTATCGGATCTCCATCGTACATACATAAAATCACGTCTGTTTCCCATAGGAGTTGGCAGAGATCACCAATCAGAGATCATCAATCTCCAGTTGTAGCAACTGGTGATACACTACTCTCGCTTCATTCACTCTCATTACATTCTTCATGTATGCTCGTCTATTTAGGGTACTCCTGACCTACCCCTTTTCCATCGTAGCCCCAAAGAAATAGACAAAAGTATTAAAACCATTAGAACTAGCGGTAATGAGCTTACCAAGAATCGCTTCTGCTGCAGGTAGTCCTTGGTAACGTAAGGCGTGGAGATCGGAAGACCATGCATTGGACCTTGCCTTGCGCCGTACGATTGGAACATTATCTGTAAACCGGATTATTGTTTTAAAGTAATATTAAGAATCTCCCCTCCAGATACGTATCACGTTTTTATCCCCGAAGGAGTAGAAAAATGTGCTTATTAAGCCCATGTTTCGCCAGTCACTTCGTTAACCCCACGTAATTGATAAATTTTTGCCAAATGACAAGAAATGTTTTAAAGTTTCTGAACGCGCCATCTTGATATGTACACACGACAATGCCTATAAGTATGCAGGCCACACTAGTAACACGTATGTGTGTGTAAATCTAACGAGTGTATTATATTACGTTTCTATGTGTGCGTGTTGTTATTAACTTGTTTTGAGACTCTAAAGTAAAATTGTCAGTCAAAACTATTAACATTATTGATATTGATCCTACCCACATTAAATAACAACTACTGTGCTCATCACCCGTGCGCGATTAAGTTAGCTTATTTTACTTCAGTCACATAAGTTCTCGTAGCAAAGTGTCTAAGACGGCGGATATAAATCTGCATCGTATTCGAGTGTCGCGAGATCGAATCCTTGCGCGACGAGCGACGCGGCGTGCAGAACTCTTTTTGCCGTTTTTGTAATATATTTTTTTAGTAATAAGTAAATTTTATATTACATATTATAATAAGTATATAGAAATTGTTTTATTTTCCTTCTTTGTTATTTTATATTAGATAGTAATACTATATAATCTATAATATTATATAATATTAAATCATATATATAATATTTTTTTTAGTAATATTACCATACTTATTACTAAAAAAATATATTACAAAAACGGCAAAAAGAGTTCTGCACGTCGCGTCGCTCGTCGCGCAAGGATTCGATCTCGCGACACTCGAATACGATGCAGATTTATATCCGCCGTCTTAGACACTTTGCTACGAGAACTTATGTGACAGAAGTAAAATAAGCTAACTTAATCGCGCACGGGTGATGAGTTCCATTCGGCTTAGCCGAGCTTAGACGAAAACGCCCGAACAAGACATGATGCCCTATATTGTAAAAGGTAAAAGTATACGATGCTGGTACGAGTGTGTAAGTCACGCACATAGAAACGTAATATTATAATACACTCGTTAGATTTACACACACATGCATGTTACTAGTGTGGCCTGCATACTTTTAGGCATTGCCGAGTGTACATATGGACGATATGATATCAAAATAAAAGATATGACAAGAAAGAAATTACTCACCACACCAGTCCTCGGATCAGAAACTTCTTCATAAGTATAAATATCCAGCGAATACCCAGACCCATTCGACAGACATAATCTCACATTCTTTGTAGGGACACCGGGACCTATAAACACGGATACATTATAGCACGGCCGTAAAATAGTGAGATAGCAATCACACCGTGGCGGATAACTTGCCTTGCTGTGAGGCAGCGAGACTTGTGCGCCGCGCCGCGCCGGTGTGGTGGAGGGGGCCTAATGGACAATGTATCAATATTATGTCAAATTTCATTACAATTTTGTATTTTTGGCGCCAATTCTGATATTGTGAACTATTTTTTTTATCTCACTGTGATATATTTTTCGTTTTTTGGTTTCTTTTTATAACATAACATGACACAAACTCACGCCTGTATTCCCCGAAGGGGTAGGCAGAGGTGCTAGCACCCACATTTCGCCAGTTTATGTTTTTTTTTATCGACATTTTAATTAAGAATTCATTGAAATGGTTAAATATTTAAATGTAAGATTATGCTAATATTACACACAGAAATAAAGTTAATGAAAGTTGGATTTTGGGCACTTTTACAATATCGTCTGGAAGTATTAATTTAGCGTATTTTTATTATGTTTGGGTATAATTTGCATGTGAACGTAAGTGTGGTGTGAGTGTTTTTTTTTTGTAAATTGTGCGATCGCAACGATATTTCGTAGCGTGTGCAAGACAGTTGCCCTATGCAAGTCTTTTTAGGAAATATATATGAAGAAAAAGTACAAAAGTGATAAACTATGTGCGTGTAATAGTGTAATGCGTGCGATGGTTAGATTTCAGGTTCGATTGCCAGGTCGAGTATGTGATTCGAAGTACTTAGTTTGGAGTAGATTGAAGTGAGGTAAGCAAGCTTCATACTTTGTGTTACCACCATATAGGTGTCATTTAACTATGATTACACATACAATTATACCTCCGATTTTTTTTAAACGAGTGTGCTTTTTACTACACGACTGAAGTACAAATTAATAGACGTGCACTGTGTTTTAGATATACGAGGAGGGCCAGATCTTAAGAGGAACCATAAGAGGAGGGTCAGACCGTAAGGGATGGCCCTGGGTCAGCCGGGGTGCGAGGGATATGTCGAAGACAACCTCACCACCGGCCTAGCACCACGACCCTCAGTCGGCGTGAGGTTTTAGCCGGTACGACAGTTCCGAGTTCGAAATAACCTTCCCTTCCGGCTCCGGCGGGGGAGGTATCCGAGGCGATATCCGCACGAATAAAAAAAAAGACGTGCACCGTGTTTTTACCCGACTACGGCGAAGCCAAAAGGAGGGTTATGATTTTGACAAGCTATGTATGTATGTATGTTCATTTGTTCCCTCATAGCTCCTCAACTACTTATTAGAACTGGACAAATGAGGTATCGTTACAAGCGGCTTGGTTGTCCGATGGTTATAGGCTATATGACGTGTCACTCAATCTTGTGTGGCGCCCTCTAGCGCTCATAAGGTATTGCGTCAAAAAATAAATTTGAGATAAATATGCCGTGTTTGGTATCAAATGAAAGGGCTTAATAAGCACATTTCAAATAAGTATAAATTATTAGCTTTACCTTGCACCAAAATAATATAAATTAAAAACAGTTTAAAAACTTTTCACTAGAATATATTGTTTTGTTAGAGTAAGTGGCATACGACCACGGCTATCCTTGATATTTTCTTGTTTGTTACTTATTAGAGTGTGATTTTTCGATAGTCGGGTTTTAGTTTATAGATATAAGAAACGTAACTGCCTATGAGAGAGAGAGAGAGAGAGAGAGAGAAAGAAAATATGTTGTCACAGTGTCACTCATCTCTCTCTCTCTCTCTCGTTCCTACAGTAATATACGAAACGTAACTCTCTCTATCTCCTCTTCAACTTCCGTTCGCCTCATTCGATCACACTTTTCGTAACGCTCTCGTTTATTCAATAGCTTACTCGCCAAGTCAAGCGTGCGTAAAAAAGATTCACTTTAAAAATTCAATTGATGAGCGTACCGCATTCTACTGCTAGATATATATCTGTATACAGTTGATTATCAGCACCCGGTCCTCCGTCTTCAGGAACCAATAGTCCGTTTGTAAGTCAGGAGAAATCATTAGTAATATTCCATTCAAAATGCTCATTGAAATTGCGACTCTCAGAACTATGCAATAAAGTGCATATTAGCTTGATAAGGCACGTGGTATAAATATTTGTCTTCGCGGCATAGGTGCAGTGTGTTTTGTTATGTATTACAAGAGCACGAAAGCTTATTTTACTTTGTGCATTCATTGTATTCCTTATTACTACATACCAGAGCTAATTTTTGACGACATTAAATTGATAAATGGACTTTTTAAGACTTCATTAAAAGTGTATTTTTTTTACTTTTTATCCTGGACTAATTGCCACGGGAACGGAGTCAAAATTCCACGCGCGTGGAGCCGCAGGCAACAGCTATTTGAAGCGATATAGTTAGCAATATTATTGAGTCAACATATTTCTGTTACCAGTGAGAAAAAGTGAGATTAAAAATAGTTCACAATGGCAGAATTGTCGTCTAATAGAAAAAAAATTGAAGCCAAAAGAAAGAAGAACACAGAAGCAAGCGAAGGACAGAGAAGAAAGAGGATGGGTAATATAAAATAGCAGATCTACAGTTTAAAAATGACATTTGGATTAATGCTAATTTTAAAATTCGAATACATCTGGAAAAATGAAATGCTCAAGTGGGACAGGGGGAATGCTCTTCCAACTGAGCTATTGAGCCACATTGAGGGAAAGGTCATGGGTTCAAGTCCCACTTGAGATTTTCATTTTTCGCGATCTATACGAATTAAAAATGAAACTTAAGTATAAAGCAGTAAGGTTCAAATCAGAACTTGTGAAAGCCGATCTAAATGCGAAAATATTCGTAGCAGAAATAATATTAGAAATCGTATTATAAACGTATCGAGAGAACGGAGCATTATAATTGGCTGGCTTCACACACACACAGGTTCACAGTAGGCAGGCAGCCAATCGCAACGCTCCGTTCTCTCGATATGTTTACGTTACAGATTTGAATAATTTTCGAACTCGAGGCACTGAATTTATTTTGCTAGGTACATTCAACATCTAAAGTTAATTAAAGAGATTTTTGTTAATTTAAGAAGAAAACAATTACATATTTAAGTATCTTGTCTTAATTAAAATAAAATACTTCAACACATAAATATACTCCATTCGGTGAGGTATTCAACTAAACATAAACAATCTTGAAGTGACTTTTTATAAAAACACATTTAAAAATAAACTAGGCTAATTAATGTTTTAAATATGACTAACTAGTGATTCAATTTGGGTGCTTAGGGGTCCCACCAAGATCTTCGGGACCCAAGCCAACCTCACCTGCAAGCCGGTGCACCTGCTGAAAAACGGACGAGGCTCTGGCGCTGGCTTTCCCTTCAGGGTTGGGGGGTCAGACGGCAGTCGCCCCCGGAAAGGCCAAAACTTAGCCAAATCATGATAGGCAATGTAAGGGATCGCGCGAGGGATAGGGCGCCGCCGCAAAACGGCGCGCAGGAGTGTCGCCCGCCTCTTGTGACAAGTGGACGAGGGCTACCGTGCCTGAGCCGGGCACGGCTAAAGAAGATAGGCCAAAATCGCGATCCCCGTAAACTCCGCTTCGCAACGTGGAACATCGGCACGTTAACTGGTCGCGCGAGGGAGTTGGCCGCCGTACTCTCCAGGCGGAGGGTGGCCGTGGCGTTCCTGCAGGAGACTCGGTGGGAGGGCAGTAGCTCCAAGCTCATTGGAGACGGCTACCAGCTGATGTACACAGGTGCTCCTGATGGGCAGGCCGGGGTGGGCGTGGTGCTCTCCCGGGAGCTTCGGGATGACGTCTTGGAGGTGAAACGCCATAGCGCCCGACTTATGGTTGTGAGGGTGCTTGTCGATGGGATTGTAACCCACCTGATAAGTGCCTACGCTCCACAGTCTGGGTGTGGCGAAGCCGAAAAGATCTCGTTCTGGAACCAACTCGGGGGAGTCCTCCGTGACATTCCGCTGTCGCAGGAGATTGTTCTGGGTGGTGACCTGAACGGTCATGTGGGTGGTGGGTGTGAGGAGTTTGGGCGTGTCCACGGTGGTTATGGATACGGTAGCCGTAACCCAGAGGGTGAGCATATCCTCAGAACGGGTGCGGCTGCTGATCTTGCCATCGTGAACACGTACTTCAAAAAGAAGCCCGAACATCTTATCACCTACAAGAGTGGGGGGCGCGCTACCCAGATCGATTTCCTGCTCACTAGGAGGCACAGCATCAGTAGGGTAGCAAACTGCAAGGTTATACCCGGGGAGAGTCTCACTACGCAACACCGTCTCCTTGTCATGGACCTCCGCGTAAAACCCAAAGGCAAACGAGTTGAGCGCGGCCAACGCAGAATCAAGTGGTGGCTGCTTGATAAAGCCAAGTCCCAGAGTTTCGTCTCAGCTATCGGTGATAAGTACACTAATGCTGTAGACGAACCAGTGCAAGATAGCTGGGACAAGATTCAGGCAGCTATCCTTGAGGCGGGGAAGGCAGTGCTCGGCACGTCTAAGGGTGGACGCAAGTGTGACAAGGACACCTGGTGGTGGAACGACACAGTCCAGAAGGAGATCAGGGTGAAGAAAGCCATCTTTAAAAAGTGGCAAGCGTCCAAATCTCCCGAAGACCACGACGAGTACAAAGAGGCCAAACGCGCCACTAGGAGAGCCGTAGCCAGGGCCAGACGAGAACACTTGCAACCGCTATACAACAAGTTGGAATCGTCTGAGGGGCAAAAGCTCATCTACAAGTTGGCGCGCTCCAGGGCCAAAGCGGTGCAGGCTATAACCAAGTGCCGCTGCATCAAAGACCCTGGAGGAAACCTGTTGTACGATGAAGTCGCGGTGAAGGAGAGATGGCGCTCATACTTCCACGATCTGCTGAATAAGCAGCATAAAGAGGTGCAGCCACCAGATCTCCCTCCAAATCTAGGACTAGTGCCACCGATAACGTCTGCTGAAGTTCAGACTGCCATTCGTCACATGAAGAACCGGAAAGCTGTCGGACCCGACGAAGTCCCCATCGAGGCTTGGAAGGCAATGGGTGCCCGTGGTGTGAGCATCCTCGCAAATCTTTATAACCGTATCCTCCTCACCGGTAAAATCCCAAACCAGTGGAGGCTGAGTGTTATTACGCCAGTCTTCAAGGGCAAGGGATCGGTGCAGGAGTGTGGTAGTTACCGAGGTATAAAGATAATGTCCCACACCATGAAGCTTTACGAGCGGATAATCGATTCCCGGATCCGACAGGAGAGTACCCTCTCGGAGTGTCAGTATGGGTTCCGCCCCGGACACGGGACTATGGATCCGGCGTTCGCCCTAAGGATCGTCGCGGAGAGATACAGGGCGAGGAACACGCCCCTGTACTGTACTGTCTATTCCTAGACATGCAGAAGGCCTTCGACTGTGTGCCTCGCGCGATGATCTGGTGGGCACTGCGGTCCAAAGTAGTCCCAGAGGCTTACATCGACACCATCCGAGACATGTACCAAGATTCCGGTTCCGTGGTTCGGACCGCTGTTGGCGACACGAAAACCTTCCCCATCACCGTCGGGGTACACCAAGGATCCGTACTCAGTCCCTACCTGTTCAGCTTAGTGTTAGACGTTCTGTCGGACAGTATCAGAGACTCACATGAGCAGCCTCCATGGTTGCTTATGTATGCTGATGACATTGCGCTGATGGACGCAGACAGGAACAGATTGGTGCGACGCGTGAAAGTGTGGAAGGAGGCGCTTGAGAACGGCGGTCTGAAGCTAAATGTGGCGAAGACAGAGTACTTGGCGTTAAACTCAACAGATCCCACACCCGTTCGCATAGGCGATGACTTGGTCGAGCGCACGGATCAGGTCAAGTACCTGGGATCTGTACTTCACGCTTCTGGTGACATCGACTACGACGTCAAGGCACGTATTGCCGCCGCGTGGGCTAAGTGGCGGGAAATGACTGGCGTCACTTGCGACTCTAAAATGCCAGTCAGGCTGAAGGGGCAGGTCTATAAAACGATCATTAGACCTGTCCTCTTACACGGCTGTGAGGCGTGGCCGCTGTTGGAGCGGCACAAGCAGATGCTACGTGTCACGGAGATGAAAATGCTGCGGTGGATGTGTGGAGTCACGCGTAAAGATCGCGTGAGGAACTCACGCATCCGAGGCAGCCTTCATGTCCGTGACATCGCAGATAAAATGCAAGAGAGCCGCCTCCGCTGGTGCGGCCACGTCTTGCGGAAACCGCCCAGCTACGTGGGTAACAAATGCCTGGCAATGGCGCCCCCACCCGGTCCAGGTAGAAGGGGTAGGCCCAAGAAGTGCTGGCTTGGCGTCGTGGAGGGTGACATGCGTGAAAACGGTCTCACTACCTTGGACGCCCAAGATCGTGCGAAGTGGAGGAGGAAGAGCCGGAAGGCGGACCCTGAGCTCCGAGGGCACCGTGGCCTCGGATGCAATCAGGACTAACGTCTTTATGTGGATGATGATGAGTGATTCAATTTAGTTTTTTAGGTTATAAAATGAGTTTCTAAACAGAAAAATACCAATAAACTAAGTTTTTAAAATTAATATAACATAACATAACATAAACTCATACCTGTATTCTCCGAATGGGTAGGCTAGCACCCACATTTCGCCAGCTTATGTTTAGGTCCCAATGTAATAGGTGGCGAGCCTATTGCCATTAACCGGGCACTTATAAACCTGCGCTAAATACACACATAACTTCGAAAAGTCATTGGTGTGTGCCATGGTAAACCTGGGATCGAACCCGAGACCTCGTCTCAGCAGTCCATTAACCATACCACTAGACTACCGCAGATTATAATTAAAATTAAATATATTAAAAAGATACTTGAATGAATTTAGAGTTCATCGGGAAGAATGAAATGCTGATATAAAGAGAAGGGAAATTTGAAGGGATTCAGGTGTGGCTCAGTAGGTTAGTTGGAAGAGCATTCCCTCTGTAAGGGAAAGGTCGTGGGTTCAAGCTCCACTTGAGCATTTAATTTTTCCCGATGTATTTGAATTAAAAAGACACATCAAGATTGTTTAGTGCCTAACGGAATGTAGTATGGTATCATTTACTTTTGACACTCTGGAGTTGATAATCAACTTTTGATGCTGACTGTACGTGATTTAGTCTAAAGTAAAGCCAACGAGACGAGAGAAAAAAGGTAAAAAAAGCAACCACTACTGAGTTACGTTGCGATAACTAGCGATTATTGTCTCTGTCCTTGTCGCACATGTCACACGTACGCGACAATGGCCGAGCGACAGCTGTCGTTGCGTGTTTCGTAGTACAGGAAAGCTGTCAGCACAGCGGTTCTAAACTGTCAGATCCGCCATCTTATGAGCAATTTCATTCCTGTCTGGAATGCGCTTGAAGTGATACGTAATAATTTTCAAATAAAAATGTTTGGAGCCGCAACTTTGTTTACCTTTTTTCTCTCGCTTCGTTGGCTTTACTATAGGTTTCTACAATAATATAGCGATAAGTATACTTAGTGTTGAAAATATACTTGAAACAATAAATAATAGGGTGTATAGGCCTTGCTATGATTCCCACTACCACGCCCATAGCCATAGGGAAAGATATATTGCTGAGTTATATAGACAACAGACATTTTCCTGTCTGGGCGTTTCTATGTATAATACATATTTACTTATATATACTTAAGTTACTAAAATATGGTCACCTGAATATAGTAAGTCGGAGCATTGTTTTGGTGTGGGTAGATACCTACTTGACTTGTTTTAGATGTAGCTTACAATTATTATTAAGTTCCTAGTTGTAAGGTGGTATGTACCGATGTAAAATATTTAAGTGAATAAATTTATCTTATCTTATCTTATTTACAAAAATAGTCTCTAGGTGTGTTTATCCGCATTCTAGATCTTATAACACAAGCTAGTTAAGCTATGCGTACTAAGTATGTTTATCCGCTTTCTAGATCCCATTCACAGCTATTCTTACTTTGAGTTTAGATAGCACTGTGTAGAATATCCTAGAATATTTATATTTATTTCACGCTGGTTTTGTAATATACAGATTGATCGTCATCCTCCCTAACCAATAAGCTACGGACATTTTTCAAAAACTTCAAACATACATCAGTCCTGTAAATCCCTGAAGGGGTAAGCAGAAGTATATTAACACATTTCACCAATTGTAATTTTTTGTCCCACGTAATATGAGACGAGCCTATTGCCGTTAAATGGACATGGGCTGTATGTTTACTGTCGGATGGAGAACAGCCCTATTCCTTAGTCGCCATCCCACCCACGGGCAGAGATGTGGTGTCCCTATTCTACTCCACCGAGAACCAGCACTCCTAACATAAATATTCTAATCAATCAATTAGCCTTACGCAGTCCACAGCTGGACATAGGCCTCTCCCAATGTTGGGAGCCTCTGGCCTACTGTTTCCTAGCCAGACGTGTTGGTACAGGGTTTTATTTCGAGTGTTCCTTCTCTCGCAGTGATATCGTCTGCGTATGTTTCCGTCAGTCGCCTCTTACTACACCCTTCGGATGAGATGAGGCGGTTATACTTGTATTCTTTCTCCACCACGCGGACAGACAGAAATATTACATTATCTATATATAACTCAGCATATACCAGCAACATAGCTTTATTAACAGAAATATAGCACCATCACCAGAACCCATCGACCAGTTATCTGCCGATGGGACTTTGTTAATCACACACAAACAGACAGACAGACAACTTACCCATACGGAGAGTGAATCTGATCTCGGCTTGTAGCACACGCAGCTTCCAGAGACGTGGACCGTATCTCATTACCATGCCTAGGACTGATTCTTCAATCTGAAATAGAAATACAATCATGGCAGATATACGGATAGTGGAGTCTTAATAATAGGGTCACTAAATCGAATACATAGGGAAAAATAAAACTTCTCGGGCGGGACTCCAACCCGCAGTCTTTCCCTTACAGGGGGAATGCCTTGACCAATTCGGCTACCGAGTCACGCCCGATGTGATTAAAATTTCCCTTCTATTTATCTGTCCTTACGGCGACGGTGGAGTCATCTACCGATCTTCTTACGAACCAATGAATGATGTTACAATCATTTTTAATCATCGATTTTTGATAACTCCGCCCAAATACTTGAATGAATTTTACAGCATTACGTATGCTAACTATACAAATCGAAAACATTTACATTTATTTTTCCCTATGTATTCGATTTGTATAGTTAGCATACATAATGTATTCGATTTGTATAGTTAGCATACTTAATGTATTCGATTTGTATAGTTAGCATACTTAATGTATTCTATTTGTATAGTTAGCATACTTAATGTATTCGATTTGTATAGTTAGCATACTTAATGTATTCGGTTTGTATAGTTAGCATACTTAATGTATTCGATTTGTATAGTTAGCATACTTAATGTATTCGATTTGTATAGTTAGCATACTTAATGTATTCGGTTTGTATAGTTAGCATACTTAATGTATTCGATTTGTATAGTTAGCATACTTAATGTATTCGATTTGTATAGTTAGCATACTTAATGTATTCGATTTGTATAGTTAGCATACTTAATGCTGTAAAATTCACTCAAGGGTCACTAAAATCATAAAACTTATAGGTATTTTTTAACAAAAAAATTATCCAATAATATAGATATACCGTCCTGTATGGATCGGGAAGCTGGCCCGTAAAAGTGACGGATGAAAGACAGTTGCATGTGGCCGAGATGCGAATGTTGAGATGGATGTGTGGTGTGACAAGAATGGATAAGATTAGGAATGAATTTATTAGAGGAAGTTTGAAAGTTGCACCAATCAAGTTACGAGGAAATCATTTATCCTGGTTCGGACATGTAATGCGCAGAGATGAAAGTAATGTCGTAAGGAAGGTATTAACTATGGAAGTGGAAGGCTGCAAGGGAAGAGGAAGACTTAAAAGAAGGTGGATGGACTGTGTGAAGGATGAGATGGTTAAGAAGTGAGTGAATGTTGAAATGACTGCAACTAGAGATGAATGGAAGAAATACACATGTTACGCCGACCCCAGATAAACTTGGGATAAGGGCAGGAGGACGGTCATAGAAAAACACGCTTTATTTGAAGATAGCGAAGCTTAGTGGTTAAGGAGTCGGCCTTACGATCGAGAGGTCCCGGGTTCGATCCTGGCCATTACACTACCGACGTGAACCCACTCCTAGCACAAGCAATTTAGCTTAGTTGGAGGGGTTAGAGGGAATATTAGTAACTTTGGTTCTAATATTCTTTTAAAAGAAAATCTCTGACTTATTAAGACTAGCTGTTACCCACGGCTTCACCGGCGGTGTTATACCCTGTTCTTTCTACCTACAGCAACCTATTCCCGGGAACAATCAAACGAAAGATTAGTCAGCGTTTTAGAAATCTTTTTTCCCACACCTCCAACAAATGGGTATTCTATTGACCAGTCAAATTAGTGACTTTTTACTAAACGTCAAAACGATAAGTTATAAGGTAACTTGTATGAAAAAAGATTTAGTGACGTCATAAAATTTAATAATCAAATCAGTTGCAAATATAGGTTGGGTGGATGATTAAAAATAAATAAAAACTATAAAATAAGAACCGAAGTAATTTATTTCACTCTTTTACCATTCTTAATTTAATAAGCTCGGTTAGATAAATTTATTTTATTTAATTATAGGATAATACCCAATTATGATTCTATTTTAACAAAACATAAAAACCTTGACAAATTATACACATTAACCTTCCCTATCTTCTCCCATTTTATCTATAGCTGAAAAAAAACCCATAAAAGTACGTTCAGCAGTTTTCGAGTTCATCGCGCACTAACAGACAAAGATGGTGGAGTACTACTTCAATGAAGATACATACCTTAGACGGGTCCATGATGACAGTGGGTCCGAAGTTCAAGAATATATGGTTACAGTCTGTCCTCTTGGCGAGGGGGTGGGAGAAGGCCACCTCCAGTTCGTCCATGGCTTCGAGCAGTACTCTGTAAAGAAGAAATTATATTTGAATGATTTTTTTACAGCATTTATTAAGCATAACCTAACACATAAACTCACGCCTGTATTCCCCGAAAGGGTAGGCAGAGGGTGCTTGCACCCACATTTCGCCAGTTAATGTTTTAGGTCCCAATGTAATAGGTGGCGAGCCATTAACCGGGCACTTATAAACCTGCGATAAATACACACATAACTTCGAAAAGCATCGAAAAGTCATTGGGTGTGCCATGGTAAACCTGGGATCGAACCATTACCCATACCACTAGGCTACCGTAGATTCAGATTATTATGCAAACTTATAATACGAATACATCAGGAAAAATGACTGAATGGTGTCCAGTTCTTGGATAAGGTTATGAGCAATATAACATCACGCTACAACCCTTAGGAGCCAAACAATAACAAAAAAGTCACTGGTGAAAAGTTATGTGGTATTACGATGGCTGGTTATCGAACTTGCAAACTTATCATCATAATCCATACTCCATACTAAAATTATAAATGCGAAAATAAGTCCTTTCACGCCTAAACCACTGAACCAATTTTAATGAAATTTGGTATAGGGCTAGATTAGACCATGAGAAAGGACATAGGCTATGTTTGGCAGCCGCTGGCAAAAGCTAGTATAACAATATAACAACATACCTTTCGCCTTCGTTCTGTAGGTACTCGAAGCTAGCCTCTTTGGTGATGAGATCTTGATGCCTAATGATGGAACGGATGAAGAACCTATAGTCTGTCACTTCTTGACCCTTCTTTACCTGCAAACAAACATATATACTGAACTAATGGATATTATACGGCTATATATTATTACGTCATATTCGAGGGGTAACAGGATTGGAAGTGTGACACAAGTACCCAGCGCCATCTAGCGACAGCAAGCCGAAATACTATGTCACTACGAATCCTGCATCGCGAAAGTGAAGTTCTCGCGCTGGTACAGTCAACTACAAAGAGATGTACCTAATTTAATCTTACAAAATAAAGTACCCCTGCGAGTGCCACTATGAACTAACCAAAGATTGTGACAAACATGGTAACCACCGAACTTGACAGTAACATGTATGCGCGTAAAGCGCAATAATTATGTATCCCACTACATTTCCTGTGATATACACTTACAATCTTAATTAAAACAAATACTGTGAAAGAAAATTGTATACATTTAATGTTCCAAAGAAATGTAACAATATTAAAAAGGATGTACGAATTTCGAAGTGCTAGCGATAACAAAAAAGTTTCTTTGAGAATGATACATATACAACATCCCAACGACTATCGTTGGTTGGCGGCCCGCCAGGCGTGATCACTTTGCCTGGTTGGAGTGTCCTCCCTTTGTGTTGGAGGAACATCAAACCTCGTTCCTCCACAGAAGTAAACAGCTTCGTATGTGAGACCGCTTTATTTACAGACCCCAACAGCCGAATCTTGAACACAACACTCACAGCGTGACTGTACCGCACGTTGCACTAGGATTTGAAATACATCTTGAAAAAGAACTCAAGTGGGACTTGAACCCACGACCGTTACCTTACAGGGGGAAAGCTCTTCCAACTGAGCTATTGAGTCACACCTGAATCACTTCAAACTTCCCTTCTCTTTATATCCGTGATTAAGAGCGACGGCGACGCCAACTTTCTAACCAACTGTTGGAACCAATGAATGATTTTCAACCATTTTTAAACATTGATTTTTGATGATTCCGCCCAAATAAAAAAAAAAAAAAAAAAGTTGCACTAGGAGTTCACTGCACTTTCAGTCTTGTTACCCGTCTCCCATTACAATATGTATAGTCGACTAATAGTCTTTTACTTCGTAAGAAAGAAAGAAAGAAAATAACACCCTCAAAAATACAAAATAAGACCCAACACTGGATATTTCCTATGTTGTTCCTTCGCAAGATCTTGGGTGTGGTAGTGAGACAATAAAATTGGTCATCACCCTTATGTGAATTGATTCGACTAAAATCGCACGCCGTCTTGGTTCTTCTTCATACCGGATGGGTTGCTTACAGCATATTCCTTGTACTCAACCCAGTGCTATCTCCAGTTTTGATATGGCCCTTTACCATGTGGAATGCATGATATCCCCTCCTTGCGTCCACCTAACTTCGCCTTCCCAAGGTAGATGGAAGGCTACGCTGAGAAGTGCGCCTCCTCATTCCAGTCGGCGAGTCGGGGACACCGTTGTCCCCACTCCCGAGGAGAGCCAGACCGTAAGGGATGGCCCTGGGTCAGCCGGGGTGCGAGGGATATGTCGATGACAGCCTCACCTCCGGCCTAGCACCACGACTCTCAGTAAGCGTGCGGTTTTAGTCGGTTCGAGTCCGATATAACCTCCCTCTCCGGCTCCGGCGGGGGAGGTATCCGAGGGGATTTCCACACGAAATAAAAAACAAAGGTAGATGGAAGGCGGAGGGGGGCGGTAATGCTGCAATGTCCACGTACCTTCGCCTTCCCCAGGTACAGGTGCATCTTCTGGTTGCTGGTGGGCAGCGCCTCCAGCTCGTAGGACCTCATGCGGTACAGCTCCAGCTGGAAGGCGGAGGCGGGCTCCAGGTGGCGGTAGATGGTGTCCTCCTTGAAGTCGTTGCGGGCGCGGTACGTGAAGAACTTGGGGAATTGGCGCCTGTGGAACAGATGGTCTATGAGTTACGGAAAAATATTGCCGAATTGGTTTAGCCCGTCTCGAGTTTTGCGCTTCATCTTTACTTAAAGAAGAAAAAGATGCATATAAATGTTTTATTTGTGACACATAAGTGGAAACTTCTTAAAGCACGTTGGAACAGTTTCAATAGAACAAACTTTGGGTGGACTGAAAGCATGGAACTCGCGTCAGTCGCATTCTGACGTACAAAGATTTTAAAAAATCAGTGCAAGCGATTTTAGTCCATAATGACATCTTTTTATACAACATGTTCTTTCGCATTAATAAATGACAGCGATCATAATATATCACAAAAACTCGTTACTAATGATTTCAATAAGGTCGAAAGTTACATATACTAGTTTTGACGGGACATAACATAACATAACATAAACTCACGCCTGTATTCCCCGAAGGGGTAGGCAGAGGTGCTAGCACCCACATTTCGCCAGTTTATGTTTAGGTCCCAATGTAATAGGTGGCGAGCCTATTGCCATTAACCGGGCACTTATAAACCTGCGATAAATACACACATAACTTCGAAAAGCATCGAAGTCATTGGTGTGTGCCATGGTAAACCTGGACCTCGTCTCAGAAGTCCATTACCCATACCACTAGGGTACCGCAGATTCACGGGACGTCTTTGATTCGAATGATTGAAATCGACGAATGAATTCGATGGAGCCGGCTGCACGCACGAAAAAACATGACGTCATGCGGCGTTACCTCGCTCTGAGGCGTTCAATTAAAGGCTTGAAGTGCAAGCGAGAGCGCGGAACGAGCGACAAATCAAACAAATAAAATTAAAATTTTCTTTTAAAAAATGAAACCATTCCATCAGTATTTTCTTATGACGTTGTCACGTTCAACTATCGTCAGTAAACCGGCTTTATAGACAACCGATTTTTATTTACATAAGGAAAAAGTGAATCGCTCAGGCGGGACTCAAACCCTCAAAATCCTGATGTAATCGATGTGTATAGTTAGCATACCTTAGCATACGTAATGTTTAAAATTTCATTCAAATTAGCAGGTGAAGATCAGGAGCCCCAAAAACTCTTGTTCCTCATGACCACACAGAACACTGTACCATAAGATGTCCTGATGATCCCCATACTCACTTGATGAGCAGCATAAACGTGATCCGGCGAATTCTCTTGAGGTGTAGTTCATGTCGGTGCAGGCGGCAGAAGTTGCCGAACCGACGCGACACCGCCGCGTCGTCACTCTCGCCAGAGTCTCGCACGCCGATCATTAGGATGTGGATGGGCTCCAGTGGCTGCTGGAGACAGGGTGGTGAATCAATATGTACATTATAATCACGCCTGTAAATCCTCGGGGTAGACAGGGGTATATTAATACTTTGGAACGAACTCCGAACTCTCTGCTATGGTTTCACAAAGACATCAATACGGGGTTCTTCAAGAAGGGTATTAAAAAGTTTCTTTAGGGTCGGCAGCGTTTTTTTTTATCGTGCGAAAAATCCCCACGGAGCCGGTGGAGGTGGTTATGTCGGACTCGAACCGACTAAAACGCACGCCGTCTTGGTTATTTGGTTGCTGGAGGTGAATTGCCGAAAGCATATCTCTCGCACCCCGGCAGACCCAGGACCACCTCTTTCGAGATGGCCCCCTTCGGGTTGTGGGGACCTCGGTGTCCCCACCTACCCCCGGGTACGGGGACCGTCGCGGCCTGCTTCTGCTAGGGTGGGCGGCGGCTCCACCGGTCACCCCCAGGCCAGCGCTCATGGAGGACGGAGGTCGTTCTGCGACCTCCGACGTCCGGTTCGGCTTCGCTCTGCGCGGGCTTCCCGTGCCCGGAGTCTAGTCCGGACCCGACCGGCCGCCTCCTTCTCTTCTCATTACTTGCTCGCAGAAGGAGGCGGCCGCACCCCGCACGTTCGCGCATCGTACCATCGCTGTGAGCAACGTGGCGAGTGTGAGGACTCCCACCCCCAGAGCCGCCACTAGGACCCGCCTCGGCGTGTCCCACGCCGGGCACTCGGTCAGCGTGTGCAGCTCCGTGTCCTCGCTCGCATCACAGTGATGGCACTCGGACGTTGGCTCCTTCCGGATCCAACACAGGTAACTCCCGAAAGGGCATCGAAATCGCTCTTACCTTAAATAGCTTGTATCTGAAAGTCTTGGTCCCACACATCCTCCTTACTGTACGGTAATGCTTACAAACATGAAAGTAAAGCCAAAGAAAAAAGGGAAACAAAGTTTCAGCGGTTCCAAACATTTTTACTTGAAAAATTATTACATATCAGTTCAAGCTCATTCCAGACAGGAATGAAATTGCTCATAAGAGGTCGGGTCTGACAGTCTAGAACCGCTGTGCTGACAGCTTTCCTGTACTACGAAACACGCAACGACAGCTGTCGCTCGGCCATTGTTGCGTACGTGTGACATGTGCGACAGGGACAGAGACAATAATCGCTAGTTATCGCAACGTAACTAAGTAATGGTCGCTTTGTTCACCTTTTTTCTCTCGCTTCTTGGGCTATACTTTAGACATTATATTCATGTCTGTGAATTCCTGAAAGCGGTATTCAGGCTTCACTAAATATGATTTTCAAGGGGGCACTTTGTCTAGGGTGTGTTCGTTGTCGGATGGATACCAGCCTTACCCCTTAGTTACCTTAGCGTCAGCTCAAGTATTGCTGTTTCGTGCAAATGCATAGAGCAACGCTGTTAAGCGCGTCACCCGTCACAAAACTTGTTCCTCGTTTAGCCCGTTACAGGCAAAAGATATCCAGATAAAGTGACTAAAATTGTAGCAAATATCTGAATAATAACCACTTCGCTTAATATTGATTGTCTCTAATATCATTAATTGATAGAATTTCAGCGCATACCACATCCTCAGCGTCAACGGGCTTGTAGTCGAATCCCACATTGATGCTGGTGCTGTCCCGACTCTCGCTACCTTCCTGCAGAGCTGCCAGGTCCTATGGCAAAAAATGTCACTGTTATTACCACAGCTAATGAAAATATCGTACGTTCACTTACATTTAATGACGCCAGCAAACCCCCGAAAGGCTAGACACAGGCGTATTAGCACCCACATTTCGCTACCTATGCCTCTTGCTATCAAATGGACACTTTTTTTATGGCTACTGTCGATTGGACAACAGCTCTATTCTTGTACAAACTGGTCATTACTTACTACGTACTTCCTTATAGCTGCGGTGGATAGCTCAGCTGGAATACCGTCCTGGCCTACTGCTGATGAGAGCTCGTGGATCCCTACGCCCTACTGTAGTAACTGTGGCGATACCACATGTGCCCAGCGCCATCTAGCGACAGCAAGCCGAACTACTAAGTCACTACGAATCCTGCATCGCGAAAGTGAAGTTCTCGCGCTGGTACAATACATATACAACATCCCAAGGACTATCGTTGGCTGGCGGCCCGCCAGGCGTGATCACCTTGCCTGGTCGGAGGATCCTCCCTTTGTGTTGGAGGAACATCACACCTCGTTCCTCCACATAACTATACCAAAACCTTCAGGGCATAAATGGACACAACTCAGGGTGTCTAAAAACCTACTAATTGATCAGATATTTCACTAGAACCCTTCAGGGGATCCTTAAGACAGAAGGTACATCAGAGAATTGTGTAGTCTCCATGTGGTGACAGAGAAAGAATATCAGTATCACCACCCTTTCTAAACCAAAGGGTGTCGTAAGAGGCGACTGATGGAAACATACGCAGACGATATCACTGCGAGAGAAGGAACACTCGAAATAAAACCCTGTACCAACCCGTCTGGCTAGGAAACAGAAGGCCAGAGCCTGCCGACATTGGGAGAGGCCTATGTCCAGCAGTGGACTGTGATAGGCCATTGATAAGTTATTAAAAATAAAATAACCCGACTGTCACTGAAAAAATCGAAAAAGTTTGATAGCAGGCGGTACGCATTTGCCAATCATAAACCGAAAGAAAATTAATGGGTACCGCCTGCTATCAAACTTATCAAATCAAATCATTTTATTGCTGAACATACCAATTTCGGCATGCAATATTAGAGCAAGTACACGTTACACAAGTTACAAATATTAGAATTAAACATAAAATACAAAATAGCATTGTCATCAAAAATATCACAATTTATCCTACCTATATAAAAAAAATGTATTTTCGATCTTTTCAGTGGCAGTCCGGATTTTTTTTAATCATTTGTTTTATTTTATACTTTTTAGTTATGATATGACATGTATATATTTTTGTAATCTCCTTCTAATTTCCTTCATTTTGATACACTACTCGATAAGTTTTAGTCAGAAATATTTTTGACACAGAGAATCAGTCCAAGGTATGTATTTCTACTCACTTCTCTCCTCACAGTGGCAGTACTGGCGAAATCGTGCACCAGGTCTAGGAGTTCGTCAGAATACTGCACGAACTGGTCGAAGGACTCAAAGGACGCGAGAGCCCCGGTCCTGTGGTGGCACTTCCTCATGGCGGCAGTGGATAGCTCTGCTGGAATACCATCCTGGTCTTCCGCTGCTGAGAGCTCGATCTCTGATTGGCTGATTGGGATCCTGTCATGAATGAAAGTTTGTTTTTAACTGCCAGCTTTATACACACGTAATATAATATAAAATCACGATGAAGTGCTCAAGGTCGGTCTAAGATGGAATGGAGGAGTCTTAATCGCTTAGGAATAACCTAGGGGCCATTCTTAAGCGATTAAGACCTAGGGGTCTGCCGGGGTGCGAAAGATATGCTTTCCGCAATCTCACCTCCGGCAACCAAAGACACAAGACGGTGTGCGTTTTTATCGGTTCGAGTCCAACATAACCACCTCCACCAGCTCCGTGGGGGTGGTATCCATGGGGATTTTACGCACGATAAAAAAAATGAATGGCCCCTAAGAGATTAAGACTCCTACATGCATCGAAGACTACATTAAACTGTCGGACATACGAACATTTATGGTAGGTAGTCGTTTCGGGTAGTCGGAGCCCTAAAAAGTCCAAAATGTGGAGGTCAGACGACTGTCTCTTCACGGAAAATATCAAAGTTCTCCCGCGTTGCGATTAGACTGGAAGAGGCGGACTCCGCGATAAGCGCCTCGAACGCATTTAATACTGACTGGTCGCAAGCAGGATAAACGCTAGGATGATGAAGGTAAACAGTGAAGATGAAGTGCTCTGCAGCTATAGCTTGGTCTCCATAAATGCTGGGAAGACCATCATTCTCCAAACCTTTTATCAACTCTGTTTGGGTCGGAAACAACGTTATCGAAGTACAGTAAGTTGTCGGACAAAGTTTAGACCAAAGATGCAAAGATTTCGTTTAGCAATTGGGATCGACGGCTTAACGTGCTCTATATGGCATAAAGGGTCTCTCTAATTACTTACCTGTTAGGATGTCCAGTAGGAAGTACAAATTGGAAGTGGACCACGGCCAGCTCGCCAGACAACGCCAGGTGTTGAAGGCATGTGATGTCGTATGACGTGTACGCTCGGCGCACGTATACCTCCAAAGCAGCGTTGCATACCTGTGAAACGAAGAAATTGTATATATTTTTTTTAATAAAGGTCACGTCAATTTGACTTCACCTCGCCTCATGGTAAGCTAAAAGCAAAGTCTCGGAAAGAGGGTTACCATCGTAAACATGTACCATGTTAACAGTGGTGGCACTCAGCTTGACGGCCTCATCAGGTGCCTTTCACGCCCCGCTTAAAGGACCCTTTTTTTGTTTTTTTTTTTTCTGCCGGAGCCGGAAGGGGAGGTTATGTTGGACTCGAACCGACTAAAACCGAACGCCGACTGTGGGTCTTGGTGCTAGGCCGGAGGTGAGGTTGTCATGGACATATCCCTCGCACCCCGGCTGACCCAGGGCCATCCCTTACGGTCTGGCCCTCCTCAGGAGGGGGGACAACCGTGTCCCCAACTCGCCCCCGGACGCTTAAAGGACCCGGGACTGTAGGAAGAAGGAAACACGTGAGCTGGCAGGGAGTTCCAGCATTAGAAAGTATAACAAAGGATTAGAACTAGCGACAGTTCTTTGAAATAAGCAACTTTTAAAGGATTCTATCGTGATTTATTTGATTTACTATTTAAATTTAGCCTTATGTTTCGGCTATTTTTGCAACCATGGTTTCGGGGTGACATCTATAAATTCCGAACGACAGAAATTTCCTAAAATCCAAGTTACAAATCGATTACACATACATAGGGAAAAATGAATCTTATAATCTATAATCTTGGGCGGGACTCGAACCCGCGATCTTTTCCTTACGATGCCTTGACCAACTCGGCTACCGAGACACGCCCGATGTGATTCAAATTTCCCTTTATTTTATCAGTCATCCACCGATGTTCTCACTAACTATCGGTGGATGACTAGAAAGAAAACTTATCTTGTTTTGGCAGCACTGCCCCAAACTTCAATAGTAGGTGTGGTTTTATTAGGGCATTATAAATAGTAAAAAAAACCCCCGTCTCAAAAACACTTCCAAAAAAAGTTTAAAATAAATGGAGTTTGCCTTTTAACTTTAACGGTTGCCATGTCGGGGGACCCTAATTGGATAAACACTCCGTTATATTATCGGAACAATTCAAGGTCCCCCGACATGGCAACCGTTAAAGTTAAAAGGCATTTTTGGAAGTGTTTTTGAGACGGGGGTTTTTTAAATTTTTAATTTAATTTTTATTTTATACTTTTTAAAGTGATCTACTAGTCAAGCTCTCTCATTTGATACCCATATTGAGGGAGTTATGAAGAAATTCGTATTCCGATATGTTGTGGCGGCGGCCATCTTGGACCAATTTTTTCCAAACATAGCTAAGAACACTCCCGACTAATATACCTTTGAAACAAAAAAAACTACATCCAAATCGTTTCATCCGTTTGGGTGCTACGATGCCACAGACACACACACACACACACACACACACACACTCACAGACACGTTAAACTTATAACACCCCGTCGTTTTTGCGTCGGGGGTTAAAAAGTAGTTTTCGTGGAATATATCGAGTATTTATACGGAGGGAGGCGTGAAGATAAATTTTGTTTTTAACTTTTCTATGTGATCTTTCCATGTTAGATAGATCCTATGGACTATATAGGTTGGCTTTGGCCCAGCGCACACCGGTGGAAGCGCGGCAGCGCGCAGTTTAAGACAGCAATTTTATATAAACCTTAAATGCCTTGATATACGGTTTAAATTAAATCGGTGTGCGCTGGCCTTTTATTCGCATCGGCCTTTTAATTCCTTTTAAGAATTTTTTCCCGTGCGAATCCGGGACGTACCTACTAGTGTTATAAAAGTGTCTAATTACGACAATTACAAGAACCTATTACCGTATCAAAGGTGGTCACATCAAAGGGCCCATTACCTATAATCATAATCCATTAGCCTTAATTAATTACTTATATTCAAAGGTTTTAGTTTGAAGCAATTATTTTATAAAAGTGTAATTAATTCTACTTAAAAAAAAATATTTTCGATACCATTATCATTTTGCAGTGTAGCTACAAAACTAAACTAGATAAGGACAAGACAAGAAAAGGTCGTGGGTTCAAGTCCCACTTGAGCGCTTCTTTTTCCTGATATATTTCGTATTTAGACCTACAAAATCAAATCTAGTAACAAAAATTAAAAATCAAGACTATCTCTCTCCATAATGGCCGAACATAAGTTCAAATCATTTCCCGAGACACATACAAAGATTACCTTCGCGCTATGCGTCGGCATGATATATCCCAACCCGAGGACTGACAAGTACCGTATAGCTGCTATACGTAAGTATAAAACCAACCTATTTCTTTTTTGAAGAAGGTAACAGTTTAAAAAAAAAGGAAAGCACGATTGGCAGTAGGATTCACTATTTCGATCCACCAGTGAATTGAATAGCACGCCTAAGTTCACTGAGATCCACCAATCCTCTCGGTGGATCCTGTGATACTTGCATCTCCTAATATGCTCCACCAGTGGATCGAATGTAATTCGGGAGTTTGGTAAGATCCACATCAGTGGATGGAATAGCACGCCGAAGTTCACTGAGATCCACCAATTGTCGCGGTGGATCCTATAATACTCCTGAAAGTAATTGCGCACCATTTGTGTAGACACACGTGTTCACCAATGTCAACATGACATTGGTGCAGTGCCGCGAACGAGTGCGAGTGTGAGCATGTGTGCCCTTAAGCCTTAGTAGCCTACCGCCTTCAGGCTGTTAATGGTCATAATTGTTTCAGCGTTAATGATCGGCAGCGTCGTGCCCGTGGGCATGATGGCAGTTATAGATATGTACCGCTGTTGGAAAGAAAGAGATATTATCAATATCATACGGCACAGTACTGTGCTGGGCCCATTTCTCGGCGGTTTTATGAAGGTAAGTAATACTAGGCCTGCCTGTCACCCATGCAGAGGCAGGCCGCGGGGCAGTTCAAGTGTGCATTTACATATCCGAGAGCTAGATGGGGATACCGTGGTGCCAACACCCCAAGGGAATCAGCTCGGAAGAAATGCCTTGAGCTCAGCCGTGGTGCGAGAGATATTATGTCTCCGCCAACCGAAAACATACAATAATAGTATGCCATATTTGGTTTTTAGCATACTATGTTATTAAGCATAAATATTGTATATCCTAATGTTTTTATTCATAACATTGATATGCATAAAGTTGTAAAGCATATTGTTTAAATGTCTAATAGTTATTTTTACACCCCAACTCAGTGCAATCCGACTCGGATAGGTTAGGCTAGAAGACTAAGGCGTGGTCTTCGTGGTTTTTGTTTTAAAATCACCCAGAAGTAGGAGCCCCGCGGGCTCCGTCGAGTTTAGTTAGTAGACGCCATTGCATGCTTAAAATAGTTATGGTTACTTTTTTATTTTATTTTTTATATAGGACACGTCTATTTGACTTCACCTCGCCTGATGTTAAGCTAAAGGCAAAGTCTCGGAAAGAGGGTCACCATCGTAAACATGTACCACCAACGAAACGTGTGTATTAATATATAATAATACACCTCAGACTACCCCTTCGGGGATTTATATGCGTGACTATGTTTGATGACACAGCGCGTATGCCGGCGTGTTGTGTCCCAAAGATCTACATTTAACCAAGAAACGTGTACTGTACGTAAAGAGTACTTTTGAGCACAAGCTGGGTCCAGGATGTACGGATCGAGCTATTTTTGAATGTAATGCATACGTATATGCACTAGAATGTGTTGCATTTTTCACAAACCTCAGTGTTTTTTTGATGCACGCGCTTAATGCCATGTATTTATATGTATTTTTTTAATAAGTTAAATAAATAAAATAAAAAATAAATAACATACCAATCATAGATGATATCAAACCATACCACTCACGCCAGAGCCTCATGTACTAACTAAAATGCGCTAAAAATCTCTAAAATGGTAAATCTCTATTATACACGTACACCCAGATTGTAGATAGTCATTTCATAAAAAAGAAAAGATTTTGAACACAGTTTAGATAGCAAAATCGTTAGGTGGGCATGTTATGTGGGACTCGAACCGACTACAAGGACTACTAAGAACAGAAAATGATTTTCGATCTTAATAACATTTTCTTAATTACAGTCATTTCACATAAACGGACCTTTTATTTTGTGATGACTATAGGGTTAACTATACTGATATTTTATTCTAAATCACTAATATCTCTCCCCAGATGGTACTAATGTACCTAAAACGCATTCAAGCAAGGAAAATAATGGACGAAATCACCCGCGACTACCTCCTCTTCAACACCTACCAACAGAAATACAAAAATATTGCCAGAGCTAGCATTAAAAACTCCAAAATTTTCACCGAAACTTGTTGGGTAATTACTGTAACATTCGTAGTTACAACCTTCCCTGGTATGGCGATTTTTCAGAACACATATAACTACCTTTTTAAAGATGACCCTGTGAAATATATGGTACATGACTTAAGACTACCAAATACAGATCCTGAATTGAGATTTGAATCTCCGTATTTTGAGTTGATGTTCGTCTACATGTGTTATTGTGCGGTGGTTTATGTGATAAATTATGTAGGGTATGATGGATTTTTTGGGTTGGCAATTAACCATGCTTGTTTGAAGATTAATATGTACTGTGCGGCGTTGGAGGAGGCTATGAAAGGTGATGGGGAGGAGATATATTCGAAGGTAGTGTGTGTGATTAAGGAGCAGCGCAGAATGTTCAAGTAAGTTAATAAACTACATTTTGTAGGAAGTAGCACGAAGGCCGGAGGACATTTTCATTTGTCGAATAAAAATAGGCCTTATCTCTATCAACATAAAATTTAAATTTGAATGACTACTTATGCCATATATAATTTTGGTGGGATCCATACTTCCATACTAATCAAAAGAAAGAAATGGTCCTGGGTCTGCCGGGGTGCGAGAGATATGCTTTCGGCAATCTCACCTCCGGCAACCAAGGACCCAAGACGGCGTGCGTTTTAGTCGGTTCGACATAACTGCCTTCACCGGTTCCGTGGGGCTGGTATCCATGGGGATTTTGCGCACGATAAAAAAAAACTTCCATACTAATACTATAAATGCAAAAGTAACTCTGTCTGTCAGTCTGTCTGTATCACGCCTAAACCACTGAACCGATTTTGATGAATATTTGGTATAGGGGTACATTAGATCATGAGAATGGACATAGGCTATGTTTGGTCGCGATAACGGACATCCACGCGGGTGGAGCCGGCGGGCAAAAGCTAGTATAGTATATAGCCCACCAAAATTAAAAACTGAAGTGGACATACATTTTATTAACATTCCACTTTGGCCCACCAGTGGGGACGCTTAGTGGAGTAATCTGAACGTGCCGCTAACATAACTTAGAAAAATAAATAGTACCTAAAGTAAAGCCAACGAGACGACAGAAAAAAGGTAAACAAAGCGACCATTACTGAGTTACGTTGCGATAACTAGCGATTATTTTCTCTGTCCTTGTCGCACATATCACACGTACGTGACAATGGCCGAGCGACAGCTGTCGTTGCGTGTTTCGACGTACAGGATAGCTGTCAGCACAGCGGTTCTAAAGATCCACTATCTTATGAGCAATTTCATTCCTGTCTAGAATGCGCTTGAAGTGATACGTAATAATGTTCGAATAAAAATATTTGGAACCGCTGAAATTTTATTTACCTTTTTTCTCTCGCTTCGTTGGGTTTACTTTAGTTCAGTGGAGAAGAAGTCAGTCTAATATAATTCAAATACATTTCAGATTCGTGGAGCTGATCCAAGATACGTTCAATATATGGTTGGGTATTATTTTAGTAGCCACCATGATACAAATATGTACCTGTTTGTATCACGTCACTGAGGTACGTATATATTATGACATCTAAGGAACATAAAGACAACCCTTCGGTCGTCTACGAAACCAGAGCTACGTAACTAGTTACTAACTAAACATAATTCGTCCTTGTACGATACCAGTTACGTACACACACGTTTTTTTACGTCAACGAAACTTGGTATCTAGTTCGTAACCAGGTACAGTGTAAGAAATCCTTCGGCCGCCTACAAAACCGGAGCTTACTAGAACTAAACATATTCGTTCTTGTGCCACACGTATTTTTTAGTTAAAGGAAACCCGGGGATTATTAATAAAACCAATATAATATGAAATAATAAAACTTTACTTTACTTTGTATTTTAATCCTATACCCAATGACAAATTATTATAAACCCTCGCAATAAACAAAGTTTGCCGGGTCTACCAGTTTATGAAAAAATGCACAATGCCAAGAAAAAAAAAACAGAAGAATCAAAAAGTCCCCTTTCATTAATAATAATAATAATATTCTTTATTACCAAGTTTACAAATTTAGCATTACAGTTACAGCTTACACATAGGTATAATAAGTAGCTTACAGTATACAAATGTATTACTCACTTCAAGTTTCCTGCTACGAAACCAAGTTTCGTTGAAGTAAAAGAAAGTGTGTGTACGTAACTGGTATCGTACAAAAGTAGCGAGGTGAAGTCAAATTGACGTGTCCTGTATAAAAAAAAAAAACAAGGACAAATTATGTTTAGTTAGTAACTAGTTACGTAGCTCTGGTTTCGTAGACGGCCGAAGGGAAAGACAAGTATATTAGCGTATTAAATCTTTATCACGTATAAAAAATATACAAAAGTCAGACCAGAAATGAAAGAGGCTATATAAATCAGTAATATCAGTAGATGTGTAATGAGTGCTCTCAAAACTTATTTGTGTTAAGTGGTTCAGGATGCAAATTTATCTCCGATTTTGCGATCACGCGGTTCTCTAATTGTGTGAGTTCACTTTGCGATAAGTAAAAGTGTTTTCCTATGAATATCGCCAAAGATAAGAACGAATTAATTTCCGAAAATTTTACAATAACAAACAACTGCTATTGTACTACGCAAACGCGTAAGCGCCGCAGAAACTCGGGCGCTTGCGACCTTCTTCTCGCCAAGTCGCTCAAAGCTACAAGCAATAATACGGCGAACTCGTCGTGCGCGCCGACAACTTGGTACCGAGGTTCTTTACGTCTACCCACATTGCAAAATAAATATTGTAAACATTGATACATTTTGTTTGAAATACAATTTACTAAAGTAAATACACTACTATGGCTCCCAATCATGCTTGCGCAGGATGCAATAATGCTATAAAAACAAAAGACTTCCTTGTATGCTCTCTCTGTGTAAAGAAATTCGACCTACTATGTTCTAACGTGTCGGAGAAACGCTTCAATAGTATGAATAAAGAACATTAGAGTACATGGAAATGTCCGGAGTGTGTAAGCAAGCAGCCTAAAAAGGGAAACACCAATACCCCTGTTCGCCAAGTTGTTAATATTACCACCTCACCCGATCCAGTTCCAGACCCCTCGGACACGATGCTAGCGACCAGCGATCCGTCACCTTATTCTAATGTAACCTTCAGACCAAGCCAGCAACCGAGGCTTACCCTCGACAACATTAGGGATGTAATTAAGCAAGAAATGACGGCTATAGTTCAAAAGAAAGTCTCAGAAGAATAGAATATAATTAAACAACAGTTAACATCATACCACGAATCTATCTCCTTCATGAATGCAAGGTTCGAGGAACTTAGAGTCTGTGTTGAGGAAAAATCTTCTACCATATGCAAACTACAGTCCGATAATGAAATTCTCCATTCGACTGTTAAGGATCTTTCGTCTAGATTGACTATTGCCGAACAACATTTGCGCGAGAGCAATCTCGAGATCAACGGCCTGCCAGAACATCGCACAGAGAATCTTATATCTACTGTCTCGCAACTGACAAAAACAATTGGCTGTGTCATTCCCGAACAGGACATCTATAAGGCAACAAGAGTTGCCAAATTAAACAATGACAATGAAAGACCTCGTTTGGTAATAGTCAAGCTGCGTAGCGCCCATCAACGCGACACTGTGCTTGCAGCTGTAATAAATTTTAACAAAAAACACCCTAACGACAAGCTTAACTCTCACCAACTTGGGCTGGGGGGCCCACGCGTGCCTGTATACGTGGCCGAGCACCTCACTCCGAGTAACAAAGCCCTGCATGCAGCCGCTCGAAGAAAGGCAAAGGAAATGAACTACAAGTTTAATTGGGTTCGCAACGGTCGTGTCTATGTACGCAAGGACGAATCGAGCCAGGCACTGCTCATCCGAAGTACTGATAGCCTGAAACTTGTGGTTTAAATCATCGCGTCGTCGCGAGTTTGGTATTCTATACTATGGTGTATTGTCACAATATTCAACAATCCAAAATTTGAAATATATTACCAGAATGTACGCGGGCTTCGCACTAAAACTGTAACTGTCTTATAAATATCCTCAAATCTAATTACAGCGTCATTGCGCTCACGGAAACGTGCCTTAAATCAAATATTTATGACAGAGAGATTATTGATTCTAGATACATAATATATCGAAGAGATCGTTCAACTGCCGAGAGTTCTAAGAAGGATGGTGGGGGTGTGGTCATAGCTGTCTCCCGCGATATCCCTTCGGTCCGCATGGTTAACTGGGAGTGTAATTGCGAAAATATATGGATCACTATAGATATTAAAATAAATGGCATCTTAAAAAAGGTAGCTATCTGCGTTGCCTATTTACCGCCGCCCAGCAACTTAGTAGCTCTCAATAGGTTGCTCGATAATGTGGATAGCGTTATGAACACAGTTGATGATGTAATCCTTCTTGGAGACTTTAACTTACCCTCTATCAAATGGGCCAAGAGTAACGACTACTCCTATGCAGATCCGATAATATACAATGATTCGCTAGGCCATTCACTTATTGATTTTATGTCTATTAATAACCTTCGCCAATATAATCACTTCCACAATGTCGAGGAGAGAATCCTTGACCAACTAATCTACCCCACCGTTGAGTCTTGTGAGCAAGTTGGATAGAAGGCATCCCGGACTGGTGATTGTCGAATCATGCCAGGTCCACCTGAATCAGCAGTTTCTGAGGCCGATGAAAACTAACCAATTTAACTATTTCAAAGCTAAATATGATGTTCTATCTGCGGAGTTGAACTGTATCGACTGGCACAAATCATTTGAAAAATATGATGATGCAAATGCCATGGTTTCGGTCTTTTACGAAATACTTATGAGGTTAGTCGATAAATACGTTCCCAAACGAAACTCTGCCAAAACAAAATACCCCTCGTGGTTCAGCTATGCACTAATTAGGAGGTTAAAAGAAAAAGAAAAGGCTAGGCTTAGATACCGTCGGTATGAGAATCCCTTGGACTTTCCACACATTGCGAGAACACTGTAACAAGCTATATCGTACCTGTCACTCACAATACTTATACAACACCGAAAAAAATATATCAAATAATCCAAAAGCTTTTTGGCGATTCATAAAAGAAAAGAAAGGCACCTCGTCGTCAATTCCATCTCGTATGCATAAGGAGGGTAGCACGGCTGACACTGGACCGGCAATTGCTGAATTACTTTCATCCCAATTCTCATCTGTTTATAGTCTCGAAGATAACAACCCACTCGTCGCGTCTAATATTACACTAAATTCAGTTCCTTATAACAGTTGTATAGCCATGATTGACGTGACCGAAAAAGAAGTTATTAATAAAATAAAAAAAATGAATATTTTCAAGGGTGCGGGTCCTGATGGTGTACCTCCCATTTTCATCAAACGCTGCAGCAGGGCACTGGGTCCACCACTCACTCTATTGTTTAACCGTTCACTAAGAGAAGGATGCTTTCCAGACGAATGGAAAAAGGCTAGAATAATACCACTATATAAAAAGGGTGATCCCAGCGATGTCAAGAACTATCGGCCCATAGCGATCTTATCATGTTTCTCCAAACTCTTTGAGTCCATCGTCTGTCCTGTCTTGACCGCTCATGCAGATGCGTTACTGTCACCTCACCAACATGGCTTTCGTGCTGGTCGTTCCACTGTGACGAACTTGTGTTCCTTCTTGTCCGATTTAACTGAGCTGTTGGATAGAGGATTGGAAGTCAACGCTATATACACAGACCTTGCCAGCGCATTTGACAGGGTTAATCACAAAATTCTCATCAAAAAACTTAATAATTTCGGTATAACAGGGTCCCTTTTACATTGGTTTCAGTCATACTTAGCAAAAAGACTCCAAATAGTCACTGTCAATGGGCATGATTCACAACCTTACTACGCGGCGTCTGGAGTGCCTCAAGGCTCCCATCTAGCCCCACTTTTGTTCTCAATCTTCATAAACGACGTAACATCTGTCATAAAAAATTGTAACTATCTTCTTTTCGCCGATGATTTGAAACTTTACAAGGTTGTCAACGCACAGGACGATATCGATCTTATTCAAAGCGACTTAAATAGAATACAGGATTGGTGCAACCTTAACCTAATGCAACTTAGTGTTGCCAAATGTTGCCACGTTAGATTTTCTCGGAAAAAACATAAAATTGTTTCCAAATATAGTATCGGTGCAGTTGAACTTCAACAGGCAAGTGAAATCAGAGATCTTGGAGTAATAATCGACGGGCAGCTTCACTTTACATCACACATTAATGCAATTGCCGGAAAAACTGCCCAAATGCTGGGGTTCGTGAAGCGGAATACAAGAGGTTTTAGAAATGCTAAAACCAGAATTACAATCTATAATACATTAGTTCGCAGTCAATTAGAATATGGTTCCGTGATTTGGAATCCCTTTTATGCCACACACGCGCAGCGAATAGAGTCCATACAGCGCGCCTTTACTCGACACTTGGCGTTTATCTCGCAGGGTATTTCACACAGAACTAGCTATGATCAGCGGCTAAAACATTTTAAAATGACATCCCTATCAAATCGCCGTAAGCTGCATGATATGACCTTTCTGTATAAAATAGTAAATAGTAAGGTGGACCTTTCAAACCTGTCAAACCGCCTTATGTACACGGTAACTCGGAATCCACCGCGTCAGCCTTTGGTTAGAACCTTCTGCCAACCACTAGTGAGAACCAATATAGGACTTAATTCACCTCTGACACGTGCGTGTCGTGAGTACAATGCGCTAAACAGTAAACTCGACCAGCTGGATATTTTCCACGACTCGTTTGGTGTTTTCGGGAGAAAGATATCGAGATCGCTTTCATAGTTTTTTTTTTCTCTGTCTACTTACTCATTATAAATCTCAATTTGTTAACTAGCACTTAATCGTACGCTATCCTATGGTGTGAACTGTACATGCCTCTAATTGGTGTACATATCAGAACAATACCTTGTATTTCACGATGACAATGATTTATATGTATACTGTTGGTGTGTCTATCTATAATAAATAAATAAATAAATAAATAAGAAAAGGATACAAAATGTGTTTAAATGACAATGTCAACATATTATTATTTATCCCACTCAGTGCAAATATTTGTTTGCATGAATATGGCTATTTGCATTGGTCTGGGTGTTTCTATGTAAGTGTCTAAGGATTTACAAAAAAAAAAGTATCCAAGTATGTTTATCCGCATTCCAGATTCCATAACACAAGCTAGTTAAGCTTAACATGGGTCTTATCTAGACCCATGGCAAGCTTAACTAGCTTGTGTTATGTAGAATTGTGTAGAATGTTGTGAAAAATTTATTTATTTATTTTTGTTTTTTTTGTTACCTTATACTTCGTTTGATACCATCGACCGGCGTGTTTGCACATATGAGTATAAACATTCTACTAACTTACATTTTGTGTTTTTGTTTGTTAAGATGGTTTCACCACTCTGGATCCTTAAAACTATTTATAATTTTAGTTTTCAGATTTTTTTGAGTACGGTACTTTTTTAGATAATATAAATCTGATGATGAATGAATGAATGGCTGAATTAATGAATGAATGAACGAATGAATGATTGAACGAATGAGAGAATGAATGAATAACTGTACCTCATCTTAAATATATACCCTGACAACATCCTTCCGAGGGCTTACCCAGGGATCCCAACCATAGGCTGCTGGGCACTACCGTGGGGGTTTTTAGTCGGTAGGAGTCCGGCATAACATTTTCCCCCAAGGTTAAAAAAAATACCCCGATAACTTGTACTCCTATTTTAAGTGCATTTAAATATTTTGCGAAAATGTCTACACGAAATGGCTCGAGTAAACAATAGTGCCCAAAATACAGCAACAGGCTCACCCTCTATTAAGTTGGACCGAATAAAATTATTGGTGAAATGTGGGTGTTAAGTCACCTCTGCCTAACCCTCCGAGGAAAAAGACGTGATTGTATGTATGTATGTATTTTAAATGAGTGTCATATAATAAACTATATTTCAGGGTTACAGCTTCGATCTGAGATACATGATATTCATGGCAGGAGCGGTGGTACACATATACTTGCCATGCAGATACGCAGCAAAATTGAAGGAAATGGTAGGTACAGAAGGTACACTTGCCACCATATATCTTGGTCCAAATTTCCGAGGGAAATGAGGCCCTAGAGCTGGATTAGTTTGATAATAATCTATGATTGTTGGATATGAGCTTAGCCACAACCGTAGCACCCCGTGCTATCATTAAAAAACATTTAAAAAGCTTTGTACTGCGCATAGAGTACATTTTGAGCATTTTGGGTCCGTGTTTATGTTTATGTATGTATGTTTTTTATATGGCGGGAGGTATAAGAAAGTTAGATACGTAGAGGAAAAATGGTAATCCTTAGAACAAAATAATGAATGCCTGAATTACTTGTGAATTTCAAATTTAAAACGGGACGCAGACACTTGATAAATGAGTTCATAAATTTTGTTGTTTATCTGTACAGGCATAGTGCGTCTTTTTGTAAGTCATATGGATGATAATTATAATTGTGGTCTTATATCGATACCATTTTCAGCTGAAGTATAAATAGAAGTAATTTATTTAATACTAAAAAGTTGTTCCTTCGAGCCGGACCACGTTTATCAAACGCAGCTTCGCAAGTGATGGTAAATATGGACCGGCACGAAGGACCATGTTCAACTTCACTATTGTGTAATATAATGTAATAACTGAATCCATACTAATATTATAAATGCGAAAGTAACTCTGTCTGTCTGTCTGTCTGTCTGTCTTTCTGTCTGTCTGTCTGTATGTTACGCTTTCACGCCTAAAGCACTGAGCCGATTTTGATGAAATTTGGTATAGGGATAGACTACACCTTGAGAAAGGACAAAGGCTATGTTTGGTCGCGATACCCGACCTCCACGCGGGCGGAGCCGCGGGCAAAAGCTAGTTATATATATATTTTTCTAGTCTCTAGACACAGCAGACAGGATCTACTGTTGCGGTTGGGAGAATGTACACAACCAGTCGATGAGGAAGCTGCTTGTGCTTATGATTGCACGCGCGCAGGTATTTTATTTATTTGTCTTTTTTATGTATAATGCGTCTATGTGACTGAACCCTAAAGGGTAAGCTGAGTTGATGAGAGTTGAAGCTACTATTCCAGATGTACTGCTTAGAATAGTGATTTTATATATTGACGGGTTCAACAGATCGTTTCACGACCAAGCTTGACATATATAAGCAATCTAGCTAGCAGTTGGTAGAATAATAATAATAATTTAGCGATTTTAATGCTTCGTTTTTATTTCTGCCAGGTACCCTCTCAAATAACTGCCATGAACATGATCAACTTCGACATGGAGCTCTTTGTATCGGTAAATATTAGTACAAACTTTTATTACGTAATTAACTAAAATAAAACCAAAAATATATTAATGATATCAGATTCTAAAATTCTACTGGAATCAATATATTAGAATGATTTTTTAAAGCATTTATTATGCTAACTTTTAAGTTCGAAAAACATCGGAAAAAATTAAATGCTCAAGTGACACTCGAGCTCACGACCTTTCCCTTACAGGGGGAATGCTCTTCCAACTGAGCTATAGAGCCACACCTGAACAACTTCAAATTTTCCTTCTCTTTATATCCGTCTTTAAGGGCGACGGTGGATTCATCTACCTTTTTTTTTTTTTTTTTTCGTGCGGAAATCCCCTCGGATACCCCCCCTGCCGGAGCCGGAAGGGGAGGTTATGTCGGACTCGAACCGACCAAAACCGCACGCCGACTGTGGGTCTTGGTGCTAGGCCGGAGGTGAGGTTGTTATAGACATATCCCTCGCACCCCGGCTGACCCAGGGCCATCCCTTACGGTCTGGCCCTCCTCAGGAGGGGGGACAACGGTGTCCCCAACTCGCCCCCGGAATGGGGAGGCGCGCTGTTCAGCGCGCCGCCGCCGTGGCCTGCTTCTGCTGGGGTGACAGGCGGCTCCACCCGTCACCCCCAGGCCCGCGCTCATGGGGGACGGAGGTCAGTCAGTGCCCTCCGACGCCCGAGTTGCCTGCGCGCGCGGGCAGCGCGATCCGCGAGTCTTTCTCGCTCGCGCCGCCTCTCCCGCTCCGCCGTCTCCTTCACGACCATTACCTGCTCGCTGAAGGAGATGGATTCATCTACCAACATTCTTACGAACTGTTGGAAACAATGAATGATTTTTCAACCATTTTTAAACATCTTAAAGAAAAACATCTTATAACCGTCTTAAAGACGGATATAAAGAGAAGGAAAATTGGAAGTGGTTCAGGTGTGGCTCAATAGCTCAGTTGGAGTTGGAAGAGCGGTCCCCCTGTAAGGGAAAGGTCGTGAGTTCGAGTCTCACTTGAGCATGTCATCAATATATTAGTTTTACACAATTTTAATAGCAGCGCACGAACCTACAGAACATACATACGTATGATGAAACGCACAGAAATATTTTAAGAATAGAACGGCAATATGAGCGGGAAACGCGTGCCAACTTTATCGCTCGTGATTATTACTTACAAAGTCTCCACCCGTGACACGCATGTGAACACTGCTTATGGCCTGAATAAATCGGGACAAATGAAATGTAAGTGGGACTAGAACCCACGACTTTTCCCTTATAGGGGGAATGCTCTTCCAACTGAGCTACTGAGCCCTCCCTTCCCTTCTCTTTATATCCGTCTTTAAGAGCGACTTTAAGTGCCACTTGAGCATTTAATTTTTCCCGATGTATTCGAATTTTAAAGTTAGCAAAATTAATGCTATAAAAAATTAATTCAAAGTGCTTATGGCCGTTCTATCCTAATAATTATATTTCTGTGATGAAACGTGATCCACGTGATCTAAACGTGACCGGGTTACTCATTCACTCTTCGCTTCATTGATCTATTTCGTGGTCTAAGGTTGTTATATTTTTGTTTCAGATTCTGCGAACGTCGTACTCTATGTTCACACTGTTAAGATCTTAAGCCTAGCTCAAAGAGCTTATTTTATTTTACAGCCTAGCCTCCACATACCAGCAGCGCGCGCAACGCATTGTTATGTTTTGTATAGAAAGCGCGATCCGTACGATGCGGGTAGGTGGACGCACTTGTTCGACTTTCTATACAAAGCATAATATTACGTTGCTTGCGGTGCGTACGGTGCAGGTACGTGGACGCTAGGCTTAATATTACCTTTTCATTCATTCATTCACTCTTTTCATTCTTTATCAATCTTTTAACATTCAATTCATTCTGAACTGTTCGAAAACTTTGGAAATAAGTACTGTTTGCTTAATTGAATAATGTACTATTAAATAGTTATTTCTACAAAATTTAGAATAATGTCACAAACATTTTTTAGACGTTTATATTGTAATTTTGACTCAATTTTAATGCACTCTCTATTGGTTTTCCACACTTTTCTATAGCTGTTAAAGATGACTCATCGTTCAAAAGTATAAATATATGATTGTATTAGTCTACATTTATCAATAAATACCTGCAAGATAACGTTAACTGTAACATTCATTTTTGTGAATATTGTTGCGGATAGCAATACTAATTCTTTTAAATTACTTTTTAATCTTCAACTTTTTTTATTGTGTAATAGCAACACAAACGCTCTCTTCCTTCAAAACTTCAAATCTAACGGACGTATTTCTAAATCGTTTATACGCTTCCTAATAAGATTATACCTTCCAGTAAAGATTGTAAACCAGCTCCCATGTTTTGTATTTAACACCACCAGAACAGAGCTATCGAAGCAACAAATATAAATAAATAACTCCCACAATCACGATTTTAATTTTACTTAAGTCCATAAATCCGAAATAAACAAAAAAATACCCTTCCTCCATTGAAAAGATCGAAATAAGTTTGATAGCAGGCGGTACCCATTTGCCAATCATAAACCGAAAGAAAATTACTGGGTACCGCCTGCTATCAAACTTATTTCGACCTTTTCAGTGGCAATCGGGTTTTTTTATTTTATAATCATTTGTTTTATTTTATACTTTTTAGTTATGATATGACATGTGTATCTTTTTGTAATCTCCTTCTAATTTCCTCCATTTTGATACCCTACCCGATAAGTTTGAGTCAAAAATATTTTTGCCAACATACGTTTTGGAGCCAAAAATCCGCCTTTTGATTTTTTAGAAATTTTAATATACCTGGTGTCACTCACACAATCACGACGAATCAAATGACACCTCACATGTCCAAATCCGTCAAGCCGTTCAGGCTGTAGGCCGTGCCAAATAAATGGCCATACATACATACAGTCTCGAAAAACATTACCCTCCTTCCTTCGGCAGTCGGGTAAAAATACATAAATCCGAAATTCCTTCCAAAATAAACAAAAAAAAAAGATTCGAAAAACATTGAAAAAAAAATGAAATGCTTAAGTGAGACTCGAACTCACCTTTCCCTTACAGGGGGACTGCTCTTCCAACTGAGCTATTGAGCCACACTTGAATCATTCCCTGTAAGGGAAAGGTCGTGAGTTCGAGTCTCACTTGAGCATTTCATTTTTTCCAATGTTTTTCGAACTTAAAAGTTTGCATAATAAATACTATAAAAATTCATTAAAAAAAAAAGGGTACTTACCGCAGCGTTAGTATGGTAGAAGAAGTCATGTAGTATGTCGAAGATACTCGTCTCAGACAGAATCAGCTTCTGAAGATTCTCCGGATGGAAGTCATGTCCATACATGTCTACCGCAGAGAGAAAGATAGACTCCATTTGGTTGTGGCGTAGTTCGTAGGCTGGCTGGTGGGCAGCTATCAGAACCTGTAATGGATTATGAGTTTTATTGACTTAATTTTAAGGTTTATAATTGACTGTAAAGTAAATCCAACGAGACGAGAGAAAAAAGGTAAACAATGCGACCATTACTGAGTTACGTTGCGATAACTAGCGATTATTTTCTCTGTCCTTGTCGTACATGTCACACGTACGTGACAATGGCCGAGCGACAGCTGTTAGTAGTACAGGAAAGCTGTCAGCACAGCGGTTCTAAACTGTCAGATCCGCCAGTGTATTAGCAATTTCATTCCTGTCTGGAATACGCTTGAAGTGATACGTAATAATTTTCTAATAAATATGTTTGGAACCGCTGATACTTTGTTTACCTTTTTTCTCTCGCTTCGTTGGCTTTATTTAGTAAAATTATACTTAGAACTGTGGTAGAAAGATTTTTGTTACTGGTTGGTGGTTAATATTAAGTGCCAAAGTGCCCTTTTGGGGCGGTACTATTTGTGAATTATGTAGGATATAAAAAAATAATCAGGACCTTCAAAAAATGAATGGAATAAATGAGTGAATGGATAAACGAACGAATGAATTTGTTGATTTCTGAGAAACAGTGAATTCGATACAACTATTAATGCTTAAAAATAATAATATATTAGTTATAGATATAAATCGGCGGAACGTAATGATTTAAATTTGAAATATTTATTATTGCCTGTTCATTTCAAGTTACTTATATCATTATTATGTCATTTTAATTATGCAATGGTCTAGTTAGAATTAAGTAATATGATTTTGGCAGTATTTTTGAGTCATAAATCCCACGCCTGTACGTAAAACACTAAAATAAAAGGTAGGTGTAAGAACATTGACATTTCATCAACAATTTTTTTCCACCCTATCGCTGTACAAAGGGGAAAGTTTTCATACTCTTTGACAAACACCCTTCGGAGTTTTTTACTTTTCTTATAAAAGATACGTCAATTTTACTTCACCTCGCCTGTTGTTAAGCTAAAGGCAAAGTCTCGGAAAGAGGGTCACCATCGTAAACATGTACCATGTTAACAATGGTGGCACTCAGCTTGACGGCCTCATCAGATGCATTTTCACGCCCCGCTTAAAGGACCCGGGACTGTAGGAAGAAGGAAACACGTGAGCTGGCAGGGAGTTCCAGGATCGTAGTAAAAGTTACATAATATATTGTTTGGTGTAGCAATAATAATATATTGTGTAGTTTCAATCACGACGGCGCCTCCATTTACCGGGGGCGAGTCGGGAACCCCGGTGTCCCCCCTCCCGAGGAGGGCCAGACCGTAAGGGATGGCCCTGGGTCAGCCGGGGTGCGAGGGATATGCCGATGACAACCTCACCTCCGGCCTAGCACCATGACCCTGTCGGCGTGTGGTTTTCTCCTCTTCCGGCTCTAGCGGGGGAGGTATCTTAGGGGATTTCCGTACGAAAAAAAAGATGTATGAATTTTGTTTGTTTGTTTGTCTCTCACCTGTCTCGCCCTCAGGGCCACCCGGCTGTGCTCGGCGCGGTGCAGCGCCGTGAGCTCGTTGTTTGTTTGTCTCTCACCTGTCTCGCCCTCAGGGCCACCCGGCTGTGCTCGGCGCGGTGCAGCGCCGTGAGCTCGTTGTTTGTTTGTCTCTCACCTGTCTCGCCCTCAGGGCCACCCGGCTGTGCTCGGCGCGGTGCAGCGCCGTGAGCTCGTTGTTTGTTTGTCTCTCACCTGTCTCGCCCTCAGGGCCACCCGGCTGTGCTCGGCGCGGTGCAGCGCCGTGAGCTCGTTGTTTGTTTGTCTCTCACCTGTCTCGCCCTCAGGGCCACCCGGCTGTGCTCGGCGCGGTGCAGCGCCGTGAGCTCGTTGTTTGTTTGTCTCTCACCTGTCTCGCCCTCAGGGCCACCCGGCTGTGCTCGGCGCGGTGCAGCGCCGTGAGCTCGTTGTTTGTTTGTCTCTCACCTGTCTCGCCCTCAGGGCCACCCGGCTGTGCTCGGCGCGGTGCAGCGCCGTGAGCTCGTTGTTTGTTTGTCTCTCACCTGTCTCGCCCTCAGGGCCACCCGGCTGTGCTCGGCGCGGTGCAGCGCCGTGAGCTCGTTGTTTGTTTGTCTCTCACCTGTCTCGCCCTCAGGGCCACCCGGCTGTGCTCGGCGCGGTGCAGCGCCGTGAGCTCGTTGTTTGTTTGTCTCTCACCTGTCTCGCCCTCAGGGCCACCCGGCTGTGCTCGGCGCGGTGCAGCGCCGTGAGCTCGTTGTTTGTTTGTCTCTCACCTGTCTCGCCCTCAGGGCCACCCGGCTGTGCTCGGCGCGGTGCAGCGCCGTGAGCTCGTTGTTTGTTTGTCTCTCACCTGTCTCGCCCTCAGGGCCACCCGGCTGTGCTCGGCGCGGTGCAGCGCCGTGAGCTCGTTGTTTGTTTGTCTCTCACCTGTCTCGCCCTCAGGGCCACCCGGCTGTGCTCGGCGCGGTGCAGCGCCGTGAGCTCGTTGTTTGTTTGTCTCTCACCTGTCTCGCCCTCAGGGCCACCCGGCTGTGCTCGGCGCGGTGCAGCGCCGTGAGCTCGTTGTTTGTTTGTCTCTCACCTGTCTCGCCCTCAGGGCCACCCGGCTGTGCTCGGCGCGGTGCAGCGCCGTGAGCTCGTTGTTTGTTTGTCTCTCACCTGTCTCGCCCTCAGGGCCACCCGGCTGTGCTCGGCGCGGTGCAGCGCCGTGAGCTCGTTGTTTGTTTGTCTCTCACCTGTCTCGCCCTCAGGGCCACCCGGCTGTGCTCGGCGCGGTGCAGCGCCGTGAGCTCGTTGTTTGTTTGTCTCTCACCTGTCTCGCCCTCAGGGCCACCCGGCTGTGCTCGGCGCGGTGCAGCGCCGTGAGCTCGTTGTTTGTTTGTCTCTCACCTGTCTCGCCCTCAGGGCCACCCGGCTGTGCTCGGCGCGGTGCAGCGCCGTGAGCTCGTTGTTTGTTTGTCTCTCACCTGTCTCGCCCTCAGGGCCACCCGGCTGTGCTCGGCGCGGTGCAGCGCCGTGAGCTCGTTGTTTGTTTGTCTCTCACCTGTCTCGCCCTCAGGGCCACCCGGCTGTGCTCGGCGCGGTGCAGCGCCGTGAGCTCGTTGTTTGTTTGTCTCTCACCTGTCTCGCCCTCAGGGCCACCCGGCTGTGCTCGGCGCGGTGCAGCGCCGTGAGCTCGTTGTTTGTTTGTCTCTCACCTGTCTCGCCCTCAGGGCCACCCGGCTGTGCTCGGCGCGGTGCAGCGCCGTGAGCTCGTTGTTTGTTTGTCTCTCACCTGTCTCGCCCTCAGGGCCACCCGGCTGTGCTCGGCGCGGTGCAGCGCCGTGAGCTCGTTGTTTGTTTGTCTCTCACCTGTCTCGCCCTCAGGGCCACCCGGCTGTGCTCGGCGCGGTGCAGCGCCGTGAGCTCGTTGTTTGTTTGTCTCTCACCTGTCTCGCCCTCAGGGCCACCCGGCTGTGCTCGGCGCGGTGCAGCGCCGTGAGCTCGTTGTTTGTTTGTCTCTCACCTGTCTCGCCCTCAGGGCCACCCGGCTGTGCTCGGCGCGGTGCAGCGCCGTGAGCTCGTTGTTTGTTTGTCTCTCACCTGTCTCGCCCTCAGGGCCACCCGGCTGTGCTCGGCGCGGTGCAGCGCCGTGAGCTCGTTGTTTGTTTGTCTCTCACCTGTCTCGCCCTCAGGGCCACCCGGCTGTGCTCGGCGCGGTGCAGCGCCGTGAGCTCGTTGTTTGTTTGTCTCTCACCTGTCTCGCCCTCAGGGCCACCCGGCTGTGCTCGGCGCGGTGCAGCGCCGTGAGCTCGTTGTTTGTTTGTCTCTCACCTGTCTCGCCCTCAGGGCCACCCGGCTGTGCTCGGCGCGGTGCAGCGCCGTGAGCTCGTTGAGCGTGCTGGCCAGCTCGTCCGTCAGCCCCGGCTCGTTCGACCACAGGTGGTCGATTAGCAGGGTTACCTGTTCACAAAATAGATTAAAAAATACACCAGCTTTTTGATCACGTTGCCGAAATCCTTAGGAACGTACACACAGCCTTAATGTCTTAGTTTTAAGATCATTTTGGATTTGATTTGATTTGATTACCTGAATTTGAATGAATTTTATAGAACTAAGTGTGCTAACTATACAAATCGAATACATGTAAATAAATAATAAATAAATAAATATTCCACACAACGCTATCTAGACCCATGGTAAAACTAGCTTATATCTAGAATGCGGATAAACATACTTATATAGGTTTTTTTTTGTAAATACATACATACTATATATAGAAACACCTAGACCAATGCAAATAGCCATATTCATACATACAAATATTTCTACTAAGGGCGGATTGAACCCGCACCTCCTGCATAGCAGTCGCATTCACTACCACCACGCCACAGAGGCTTTCAAACACAAAAACATGTTCGTAAGAACATTGGTAGATGACTCCACCGTCGCCTTAAAAACGGATAAAAATAGGAGGGAAATTTGAATCACATCGGGCGTGTCTCGGTAGCCGAGTTGCTCAAGGCATTCCGTCCTGTAAAGGAAAGATCACGGGTTCGAGTCTCGCCCGAGAAGATTCATTTTTCGCTATGTATTCGATTTGTACCTAAAAAGTATCTATATATATATATATTTGGTATAGGGGTTGATTAGAAAGGACATAGGCTATGTTTGGCCGCGATAACCTACATCCACGCGAGCGGAGCCGCGGGCAAAAGCTAGTACGATAATATCTTACCAGTAAGTTCTTCTTCGCCACTTGGTTGTGTGAGAAGATGATATTGGCTACAGCTTGCATGTCATCTTTGTACCGTTCGCGAAGACTCACCACACACTTATCGTACGATCCTAGATAACATAACAATAATAGTACGTTAGTAGTTTGACTGCTATATCACCAGCCACGCAGGAGGCGCGGGTTCGATCCCCGCTCAGTGCAAATATTTGTATGCATGAATATGGCTATTTGCATTGGTCTGGATGTTTCTATGTATAATATGTATGTATTTACAAAAAAAAAGTATTTAAGTATGTTTATCCGCATTCTAGATTCCATAACACAAGCTAGTCAAGCTTACCATGGGTCTAGATAGCGTTGTGTAGAATGTTGTGGAATATTTATTTATTTATTTTATATTGGAGGTCACGGGTGCTCAGTGAAAATATGTGTATGCCAAAAAAATCGCATTAATCTGAGTGTTAGTAAAATAAAAATACAAAAAATATTTCACAACATTCTACACAACGCTATCTAGACCCATGGTAAGCTTAACCAGCTTGTGTTATGGAATCTATAATGCGGTTTATTTTTTTGTAAATACATACATATTAGATATACAAACACTCAGACCAATGCAAATAGCCATATTCATAAATAAATAAAAAAATAAATATTCCACAACATTCTACACAACGCTATCTAGACCTATGGTAAGCTTTTATAGCTTGTGTTATGGAATCTAGAATGCGGATAAACATACTTAAATACTTTTTTTTTCGTAAATACATACATATTATACATAGAAACACCCAGACTAATGCAAATAGCCATATTCATGCATACAAATATTTGCACTGAGCGGGGATTGAACCCGCGCCTCCTGCGTAGCAGTCGCGTTCACTACCGCCACGCCACGGAGACACAGGTATCGCGAAAAGAGAATACGAGGTGGCTATGCTGTAGTTGAATTAGAATTTGACCTAGCAAAGAACATTTCACTCCTTCCTACCAAGTTTTTATACTATATTGTCAATCAATCAATTAGCCTCTAGGATATCGCAGTCCACTGTTGGACATAGCTGGATAATATGGGCAGTCTTTGGCTTTCTGTGGCCACGCTGACCAGATGGGTTGTTACAGGGTTTTATTTCGAGTGTTCCTTCTTCTCAGTGATATCGTCTGCGTATTTTTCCGTCAGCTTTTTTAATTTTTTATATAATACTAGCTGTCCCGGCGAACTTCGTACCGCCAATTTTTCCCTGCACCCGTGGCGTCAGATCCCGTTCCCGCTGCACCATTTAGGGGGATGAAAAATAGATGTTGGCCGATTCTCAGACCTACTCAATAAGCTCACAAAATTTCATCAAAATCGGTCAAGCCGTTTCGGAGGAGTATGGCAACGAAAACTGTGACACAAGAATTTTATATATTAGATTAGAACCGAAGTTACTAATAGTCCCTCTAACCCCTTTAGCTAAGCTGAATTGCTTGTGCTAGGAGTGGGTTCACATCGGTAGTGTAATGGCCAGGTTTCGAACCCGGGACCTCTTGATCGTGAGGCCGACTCCTTAACCGCTAAGCTGCCGAATCTTACAATACTCCTCGGATGAGATTAGGTGGTGATACGTTGCTACTAGGAATTCTTGCTGCATAACATAACATAACATAAACTCACGCCTGTATTCCCCGAAGGGGTAGGCAGAGGTGCTAGCACCAACATTTCGCCAGTTTATGTTTAGGTCCCAATGTAATAGGTGGCGAGCCTATTGCCATTAACCGGGCACTTATAAACCTGCGATAAATACACACATAACTTCGAAAAGTCATTGGTGTGTGCCATGGTAAACCTGGGATCGAACCCGAGACCTCGTCTCAGCAGTCCATTACCCATACCATTAGGCTACCGCATACAAGCAAAAATTAAAAGTAATATTATAATACATATGTTTCATACATGTTATATACATATTATAATACATGAAATTCTTAGCAAAAATTCTTAGTAGCAACGTAGCATCTTTTTGTGGTGTGAAATAAGTGAAAGGAACACTACTGTCGCTATGTACACTCACCCAGCTGGAAGTGGCTCTCGACCTGGTAGTACTGCTTCAGTAGATCGTGTACAGCTGCCTTCATTCTGCCGCGGATACCGTTTCTGTGGAACACATTAGTTTGCATGAAATATTAAGGCATTTAGAGCCGGTTCGACCAAACGCGAGTAAAGTTTATTCCTAGAATAAACGGCCACATATAAGAGAGTAAGCCACCCACATAACAGATAAGAGCTGTGACGGGGGATCCACGAGTACTTCAAAATAATTTCTAAACCCAGTACTGGTGTATCCCCTAGTAAGGGGAGACACTAGGACTTAAAAATAATTTCTAAACCCAGTACTGGTGTCTCCCTTACTAGGGGAGACACTAGGGCTTAAAAATCCTTATGTCTCCCCCAGGGGGTTGATCAGGGAAGACACGAGACCGACACCATTCTACCACCTAAGAATAATGAACTTATTCGGGAATAGATAATATACCACCGTTAATCATGGGATAAAGAACATTCTAAGAATAATGAAATGGCGTCTCATACTGTCATATTTTAACTCTACGTTTGACAAGAGCTGTCACCCGCTATAATACGACAAAAGCGAGTTGACACGACTTACGCTTAACACCGTGCCTTTTTAAAACAACGCATAATTGCCGGATACTTTTCACATTCATTCCTCTTTCACTTTAGATTAACTATACGGTAGATTGTCTGGAAAAACGTTTATTTGATTTATTAGAGAATTCCGTAATAGTTACTCGTCTATAAATGTATTTTTGGACGAATCCACTCTTGGTTTGCTAACAGTACTATACAAATGGATAAAAAGATGCGTGGCGTCCGCGCTACCTAGTGGCCCCATCTGAAAACCAGCGCTGTGCATACTCAACGCAAGGGTTCGCATAGTGTCTAAATCCATACTAATATTATAAATGCTGTCTGTCTGTCTGTCTGTCTGTCTGTCTGTCTGTCTGTATGATACGCTTTCACGCCTCAACCACTGAACCGATTTTGATGAAATTTCGTATAGTGGTAGATTAGACCATGAGAAAGGACATACGCTATGTTTGGCCGCGATAACCGACATCCACGCGGGCGGAGCCGCGGGCAAAAGCTAGTATATTATAGTAATAATTATTTGTACATTATACATATGTAATTGTAATAATATTATTTGTACTTTAGTGAGATGCACACTGTGAGGACTGAAAATAAAATATTTGTCTTTCTTTCTTTCAATTAGTCAGGAAACCTTACCCTTACAGAGGAAATGCTGTAACCCTTGAGCTACCGAGCTATGCCTTTATATTTAGGGGGATTTATAGTCGTTTCAGATAAAAGGAATTTGGGCACAGTTTTGATAGCAAAATCAATCAAATATATATTATTATATCATTCAAATATTTGGGCGGAGTCATCAAAATTCAATGTTTAAAAATGGTTGAGAAATCATTGATTGTTTGAATGATTTTTTTTTTATGGCATTTATTATGCTAACTTTTAAGTTTGAAAAACATTGGAAAAAATGAAATGCTCAAGTGAGACTCGAACTCACGACCTTTCCTTACAGGGGGACTGCTCTGCCAACTGATTGATTGTTTCCAACAGTTCGTAAGAAAGTTGGTAGATGGCTCCACCGTCGCCCTTAAAGACGGATATAAAGAGAAGGAACATTTGAAATGATTCAGGTGGCTCAATAGCTCAGTTGGAAGAGCATTCCCCCTGTAAGTGAAAGGTCGTGAGTTCAAGTCTCACTTGAGCATTTCTCTTCAATTTCAACTTAATACAATAACATATGTAAATGTATCTTACCTATATCGTTGCACTAACACCACCAACGCCTGAGTACTCATGAAGAATACATCTCTGTCCGCCCTCTTGGCTAAGGACGCTGCGTGACTGTAAAAAAACAAAATAAATAAATAAATATTCCACAACATTCTACACAACGCTATCTAGACCCATGGTAAGTTTAACTAGCTTGTGTTATGGAATATAGGATGCGGATAAACATCTTATATATAAAATTCTCGTGTCACAATGTTCGTTCCCGTACTCCTCATAAACGGCTTGACCGATTCTCATGAAATTTTGTGAGCATATTGAGTAGGTCTGAGAATCGGCCAACATCTATTTTTCATCCCCCAAATGGTGCAGCGGGAGCGGGATCTAACGCCACGAGGCAGGAAAAAATTGGCAGTACGAAGTTCACCGGGACAGCTAGTTCTTATATATTTTCTTGTAAATACATACATAGTATATATAGAAACAATGCAAATGCAAATGTTAATATAGTTGCCGGCATATACCAAATATAACTGTGTGGTGACGGAGAAATAATACAAGTATTACCACCCCATCTCATCCGAAGGGTGTCGTAAGAGGCGACTGGCGGAAAGTCCTTCTTCCTACATCCTACAGTCCCGGGTCCTTTAAGCGGGGCGTGAAAAGGCATCTGATGAGGCCGTCAAGCTGAGTGCCACCACTGTTAACATGGTACATGTTTACGATGGTGACCCCCTTTCCGAGACTTTGCCTTTAACTTACCATCAGGCGAGATGAAGTCAAATTGACGTGTGCTTTATATTTATAAAAAAAATACGCAGACGATATCACTGCGAGAGAAGGAACACTCGAAATAACATCCTGTACCAACCCGTCTGGCTAGCGTGGACACAGCGTCTAGCCAGAGTCTAGCTCCCGACGTATTGAAGGTATCAGGAGAGTCGTCCTAGGGTCAGTAGGTATTTAATAGCAGCCCGTATTAAACATAATAAATCACGCCTGGCGGGTCATAACACTCTAAACGGTTGACGTGGTATAACTACTATATAGGTACATACATTTCTATAACGCGATGTAGGAACGGTAGTTTTGTAGTTGTTCAGCATCTATGTGCTAGATGGCGTTAAGGCGATTGGCACACTGCAACGCTCGACGCGGCGTCGTTCGTCGACGCGCGTGGACGCGAGAGAGCTAGTATAGTCCGAGAGATATTAGAATTTTTTTGGTAGGTAGGTGTGTGGAGTAATCTAAAATTTTGAGAAAAGTAAAGTAAAGCCATCCGACCATTAGCTCGATAGCCCAGACTATATTAAGAACGCTAGATATGAAAAGAAAATGATTAGAAGTGCAAGCTATTTTCGACTTATTGACATGACATAGTAACTAATTTTTTTTCTTATATTCGTGATCAGCGTCATCTATTAACGCGAAAAGAGACGTTACTAAGAAAATGCCATTTAAGTTGAAAGTCGCTTGCAGTCTCTGCGTGTTCCGATAACGAGCCAAAACAGTGGTGTCGGCTCCAATACCCGATATTGGGCATCGATATTTGACTTCCTCCGATCTCGGATGTCGGATATTGGATATCGGACGTCAGTTGATGTGAAAGTGCTCTAAATTTGACGTATATAGTCATGTTGCATTGCAAAAATATTAATTTAAAATTCGTCTCAAATACCTACACAAAAATTTCTAACAGCTCTCGGACTAAAACTCCCTCGAAAATCACGCGCGTGATTGCAGATTTCAGTGTGCCATACCTCGCGTTTTCTGCTTGTACGCGCGTATTCTGCAGCAACGCGCGTGATTGCGTTGTCAGTGTGTGGGACCCCGCGTCTTTCTATACAAAATGAGCTCCGTAGAGGCGACGAGCGCGACGCCGCGTCGACGCAACAACGCTCGACGCCGCGTCGCGCGTCGCAGTGTGCCAATCGCCTAAGGCGATTGGCACACTGCGACGCGCGACGCGGCGTCGGGCGTCGACGCGCGTTGGCGCGATAGTCCGAGAGATATTAGAATTTTTTTGGTAGGTAGGTGTGTGAAGTAATCTAAAATTTTGAGAAAAGTAAAGTTAAGCCATCCGACCATTAGCTCGATAGCCCAGACTATATTAAGAACGCTAGAGATGAAAAGAAAATGATTAGAAGTGCAAGCTATTTTCGACTTATTGACATGACATAGTAACTAATTTTTTTTCTTATATTCGTGATCAGCGGCATCTATTAACGCGAAAAGAGACGTAACTAAGAAAATGCCATTTAGGTTGAAAATCGCTTGCAGTCTCTGCGTGTTCCGATAACGAGCCAAAACAGTGGTGTCGGCTCCAATACCCGATATTGGGCATCGATATTTGACTTCCTCCGATCTCGGATGTCGGATATTGGGTATCGGACGTCAGTTGATGTGAAAGCGCTCTAAATTTGCCGTTAAATAGTCATGTTGCATTGCAATAATATTAATTTAAAATCCGTTAAAATACCTACACAGAAATTTCTAACAGCTCTCGGACTAAATATCCCTCGAAAAACACGCGCGTGATGGCAGATTTCAGTGTGCCATACCTCGCGTTTTCTGCTTGTACGCGCGTAATCTGCAGCAACGCGCGTGACTGCGTTGTGAGTGTGTGGGACCCCGCGTTTTTCTATATAAAATGAGCTCCGTAGAGGCGTCGTTCATCGACGCGCGTGGACGCGGGAGAGCTAGTATAGTCCGAGAGATATTAATTTTTTTTTGGTAGGTAGGTGTGTGAAGTAATCTAAAATTTTGAGAAAAGTAAAGTAAAGCCATCCGACCATTAGCTCGATAGCCCAGACTATATTAAGAACGCTAGAGATGAAAACAAAATGATTAGAAGTGCAAGCTATTTTCGACTTATTGACATGACATAGTAACTAATTTTTTTTCTTATAGTCGTGATCAGCGTCATCTATTCACGCGAAAAGAGACGTAACTAAGAAAATGCCATTTAGGTTGAAAGTCGCTTGCAGTCTCTGCGTGTTCCGATAAGCCAAAACAGTGGTGTCGGCTCCAATACCCGATATTGGGCATCGATATTTGACTTCCTCCGATCTCGGATATCGGATATTTGATATCGGACGTCAGTTGATGTGAAAGCGCTCTAAATTTGCCGTTAAATAGTCATGTTGCATTGCAATAATATTAATTTAAAATTCGTCTCAATTCCTACACAGAAATTTCTAACAGCTCTCGGACTAAAAATCCCTCGAAAAACCCGCGCGTGAATGCAGATTTCAGTGTGCCATACCTCGCGTTTTCTGCTTGTACGAGCGTATTCTGCGGCAACGCGCGTGATTGCGTTGTCAGTGTGTGGGACCCCGCGTTGTTCTACACAAAATGAGCTCCGTACAGGCGACGAGCGCGACGCCGCGTCGACGCAACAACGCTCGACGCCGCGTCGCGCGTCGCAGTGTGCCAATCGCCTAAGGCCATTGGCACACTGCAACGCTCGACGCGGCGTCGTTCGTCGACGCGGGTCGACGCGAGAGAGCTAGTATAGTCCGAGAGATATTAGAATTTTTTTGGTAGGTAAGTGTGTGAAGTAATCTAAAATTTGAGAAAAGTAAAGTAAAGCCATCCAACCATTAGCTCGATAGCCCAGACTATATTAAGAACGCTAGAGATGAAAAGAAAATGATTAGAAGTGCAAGCTATTTTCGACTTATTGACATGACATAGTAACTAATTTTTTTTCTTATATTCGTGATCAGCGTCATCTATTAACGCGAAAAGAGACGTAACTAAGATAATGCCATTTAGGTTGAAAGTCGCTTGCAGTCTCTGCGTGTTCCGATAACGAGCCAAAACAGTGGTGTGGGCTCCAATACCCGATATTGGGCATCGATATTTGACTTCCTCCGATTTCGGATATCGGATATTGGATATCGGACGTCAGTTGATGTGAAAGCGCTCTAAATTTGTCATGTTGCATTGCAATAATATTAATTTAAAATTCGTCTCAATTACCTACACAGAAATTTCTAACAGCTCTCGGACTAAAAATCCCTCGAAAAACACGCGCGTGAATGCAGATGTCAGTGTGCCATACCTCGCGTTTTCTGCTTGTACGCGCGTATTCTGCGGCAACGCGCGTGACTGCGTTGTCAGTGTGTGGGACCCCGCGTTTTTCTATACAAAATGAGCTCCGTAGAGGGGACGAGCGCGACGCCGCGTCGACGCAACAACGCTCGACGCCGCGTCGCGCGTCGCAGTGTGCCAATCGCCTACGTGTCGCAGTTCAGCTTCTTGTACAAGATGGCGTTAGGTGTACTAGTACAGCTTCTTTATACTAGATGGCACTGGGTGTAGTAGTTTAGCTTCTTCGTACTAGATGGCTATACGTAGATTATTTCAGCTTTTTTGTACTAGATGGCACAGTGTGTAGTAGTTCAGCTTCTTGTACAAGATGGCGTTAGGTGTACTAGTACAGCTTCTTTATACTAGATGGCACTGGGTGTAGTAGTTTAGCTTCTTCGTACTAGATGGCTATACGTAGATTATTTCAGCTTTTTTGTACTAGATGGCACAGTGTGTAGTAGTTCAGCTTCTTTGTACTAGGTGGCACTGGGTATAGTAGTTCCGTGGGCGGCCGGCGTCTCCTTCAGCGAGCAGGTAATGTTCGTGAAGGAGACGGCGGAGCGGGAGAGGCGGCGCGAGCGAGCGAGACTCACGAACCACGGTGCCCGCGCGCGCAGGCAACTCGGGCGACGGAGGGCACTGTCTGACCTCCGTCCCCCATGAGCGCGGGCCTGGGGGTGACGGGTGGAGCCGCCTGTCACCCCAGCAGAAGCAGGCCACGGCGACGGCTCGCTGAGAAGCGTGCCTCCTCATTCCGGAGGCGAGTCGGGGACACCGTTGTCCCCCCTCCCGAGGAGGGCTAGACCGTAAGGGATGGCCCTGGGTCAGCCGGGGTGCGAGGGATATGTCGATGACAACCGCACCTCCGGCCTAGCACCACGACCCACAGTCGGCGTGCGGTTTTGGTCGGTTCGAGTCCGACATAACCTCCTCTTCCGGCTCCGGCAGGGGGGTATCCGAGGGGATTTCCGCACGGAAAAAAAAAAGGATATAGTAGTTCAACTTCTTTTAACTAGATGGCGTTGGGTGTTATAGTTCAACTTCTTTGTACTAGATGGCACTGGGTGTAGTAGTTCAGCTTCTTTGTAATAGATGGCACTGGGTGTAGTAGTTCAGCTTCTTTGTTCTAGATGGCACTGGGTGTAGTAGTCCAGCTACTGAATACTAGATGGCGATAGGTAGATTAGTTCAGCTTTTATTGTACTAGATGGCGCTGGGTGTAATAGTCCAGCATCTTTGTACTAGATGGCGCTGATACAAACTTTAGCTACAAAACCCTGGCACATTTACAACTAAAGGCACTCACTGGTCGATGACACTGGCGATCTGCTGGCTCGGGAACTGCGCCAGTACACTGGTGATGTTCCGCTCGTAGAGCGCCATCAGCTTACGCACTTTCTTTTCCACGGCGATGGGGATGCGGCCCGATGTAGATGACAGCACCTGATGGTACAGATATATTATTCCACACCATAAGTATAGGAATGGGGGGGGAGGAGGGTTGGTGCATAGTGCCGCTGCCACGGTCTGCTTTAGCTGCTATGAAAGCTGAATAGGGCGCACTGAAATAAGAAAGCTGACTCCATTCCACAAGAGTTGATATTAACTCTAACCCGAGCGACTGCAATCATATAAGGCCGTCAAGCTGAGTGCCACCACTGTTAACATGGTACATGTTTACGATGGTGACCCTCTCCTCCGAGACTTTGCCTTTAGCTTTATAAACTCACCTCTTGCAACTCGAGCAGCGGCAACGATGGGTCCCGCAGACTCTGCATGAACTTCTCCACCACCTCCCGCAGTCGGGGGGTGTTGTACGGCTCCGGCAGGCAGTAGCCTTGACAAAATACAAAATGCATTTATACTGGGTGATTTTATGGTCGTTTCGGATAAAAACAATTTGGGCACAGTTTTCATAGCAAAATCATCTGGGAGTATTTATGTGGCGGAAGAAATATTTTTTTTTTGAATATGTATGGGAATAATGTTCAGGTGAAACGAAAAATGTATGGCAATGTATTGAAAATGACATTTAGACATAACGCGAGCTAGGTGGACTGCGTATTAGACATACATAGCGCAAAGGATATTTATTACAATATATTTTATGATTTTTTAAATATATTTGTCTCTCATCTTCCCTACACACTTTTCACTAAGTTCTCTACTTCTGACTCTCTCCTCTAGCAGGTCTGCTGGAAGAGATTTCTATTAGACATAAGCAGAGCCTCTGTACAACTGTTTCCACCTATATATCTGTGTGTTTATTCTTGTGTGTACGAAATAACATAACATAAACTCACGCCTATATTCCCCGAAGGTGTAGACAGAGGTGCTAGCACCTACATTTCGCCAGTTTATGTTTAGGTCCCAATGTAATAGGTGGCGAGCCTATTGCCATTAACCGGGCACTTATAAACCTGCGATAAATACACACTTAACTTCGAAAAGTCATTGGTGTGTGCCATGGTAAACCTGGGATCGAACCCGAGACCTCGTCTCAGCAGTCCATTACCCATACCACTAGGCTACCTTTAAATAAAAATAAATAACAGAAACATACCTGCAAGTGTATTTTCGAGTATAGTCCTATACTTGTTGTGAACATGGTTGAGTTTCTCCGAGAACGTCGTGTTCTCTTCGAGAGGGAACTGTCCTTTGTATGGCTGGGCCGTGGTCACCAATGATGGGTCATCCAGTTCTGAAAATTATGTATATGTTAGAGTTGTATAGGATAGTCCCTTTTTTTTAAAGGACACATCGATTTGACTTCATCTCGCCTGATGTTAAGCTAAAGTCAAAGTCTCGGAAAGAGGGTCACCATCGTAAACATGTACCATGTTAACAGTGGTGGCACTCAGCTTGACGGCCTCATCAGATGCCTTTTCACGCCCCGCTTAAATGACCCGGGACTGTAGGAAGAAGGAAACACGTGAGCTGGCAGGGAGTTCCAGGTCTTAATGGTGCGGCATAAGAATGAGGCACTGAGACGTTTAATGTTTAGTGTTTCAGTGTTTTTATACTGGCAAAAAGGATTACTGGAAAAAAATCCAAATAAAAACGTTTGGAGTGGACGGATGGAGTTATGGTCCGCCCGTCTAACGATTTTTAATTTAAGAATAATATTATGTTATCTCATGTAAAATATTTTTTCTAATAAATAACGACCGCCACGAACGGACTGCGAACAAGCGCTCTGATTGGCCGACGCGGGACGCCCTCACCCCCGCTGACCTCTGCGCCCGCCATTTTTGCAAAAACTAATTTACGTACGAAGCGCCGCCGAGATAGGTGCAATAAAACTCTCGCGCCCGCGCATTCCGTTCTGGTGGTCTCAAAATCATTTCCAATCTTTCATTACTATACCAACGAACCCCTATCAGCTACAAGGTAGGCAAAGGCGTATTAGCGCCCACGTTTCGCCAATGATGTTTTTTTCCCCACGACTTTATAGAAGGCGCGCCTATTGCGGTCCATGAGCTGTATGTTTACTGTCGAATGGAGAACAGCCCTATCCCTTAGTCGCCTGTTTCCGCTGCACACTCTATTATATTAAGCATGTGTTATGTTATACATATAAACCGTCCTCTTGAATCACTATCTATTAAAAAAACCGGTTCAAAATCCGTTGCTTAATTTTAAAAAAAACCGCTTCAAAATCCGTTGCTTAATTTAAAAAAAAAACCGCTTCAAAATCCGTTGTTTCATTTTAAAGATATAAGCATACATAGGGACGGACAGACAACCACAGCGACTTTGTTTTATACTATGTAGTGATAGTGATGATGTCAGTATCATCCATACTAATATTATAAATGCGAAAGTAACTCTGTCTGCCTGTCTGTATGTTACGCACGGCTAAACCACTGAACCGATTTTGATTAATTTGGTATAAAGGTAGATTAGACCTTGAGAAAGGACATAGGCCATGTTTGGTAGCGATAACCGACATCCACGCGGGCGGAGCCGCGGGTAAAAGCTAGTTAGTTTATAATTCCAATAAAAATATCGACACCTCTGGGTTCAATTGGCGTATAAACCAAAACACGACTTTTCAGGAGAGCCAAAAAACGATTTTATTTTCAGAAAAAAAATCATAACTTTTTTATTTTAGAAGTTACATAAAAAATTCCAAGGTGAAAGATTCTTAGAATTTGGGGATGAAGAAGGCTAAATCATTCAATCATAGCCATCTCCTTTGGTTTGGAAGTTAGCGTGGATATACGTCCTAGAAAATACCAATTTATGGTGTATACACCCCATGAAAATTGAATAAAAATTGACAGCTTACAGCTTATATCCATGTTTGGTAAAATAAAGTTTACATTTACTGATGTAAAAGCATGTAGCTGTAGATTTTGTGCTGTAGAAACTATTTACTTTGCACATCAACAATAATGTTAGAATGTGTCAGAATTCCATTAATATTAGTCTAAGTACTGAATTATGGTCAATATATACGAAATTAAAGTACAGGAAGCCAAATCAACTTTGTTTTATTAAATAAAACAGATATTAAACTATTGTAATAAAATATATTTTTTTCTTGCTGCCTCAATGTATGATGACCATTGTATTGGACTCCAGGCAGTGATTTTTTTAACTTCACGTTCGATAGTGGCATGAACAGAGTCCACGGGCATATAAGTGTGCCCAGGCAATAAGTAATTTATCTGAATTACTTCTAGATGCTTAGACTTCATTAAGAAGTAGTTGAAAACGGATAGGATAGTTTTATTTTTATTTTGACCTGGGCACGAGTCACAATAAAATAAAATATTTTTTATTCCTCTATCGTCTACAGACTCTAAATAGGAATAGAGACACGTGGACATTTCATTGGCTTCTCGCTTTGCATCGCACTCCCCCCACAAATAACAAAATACATCTTGTGTGATGCTTTCGTATATGGTAAAATTAAAGACTGGATACTTTCTCGAGTAATACAATATTACACTCTCTCCGTAAGGAGTATTTAACACTTTTTGTAAGTCAAAAGTGCATACTATAGTATAATTTTTTATAGCAGGCAACCTTTGGTGCTGTTCGAACCTTTTATAAGTAGCCTGTTTTTCTTTTAAATGTTCTTGAAGAGAATCTTTGTCACTTTCACTAACATCTTTATCATTTTCGGCTTTGACACATACAATACACTTATCTTTTTTGGGAATGTGGAAGGATATATTATTAAAATCATTTTGAAATATAGTTCTGAAAGATTCACTTACGAATTCAGTATTTGAGCTTTGACATTCTTTTAAATACAGTCTATAAAGATTGGATATATTTTTTAACTCTTGAGGAAGATAAACTTTGTTTGTATTCTTTCTATTATAATGAGACGGTACGACTGGTAATTTTTCAATAAATTGTTTAACTTCCGCCTTCACAAACTCCGAAAACTTGTTTGAAAACGTTGCGTTCACGCTGATCTTTTTGAGACACGTCCTCTTTAGATTTACTGAGAGTATATAACAAGAATTTTTGAGATATATCTAACGTGTTGAGTACAAACTTTTGACATACTTTTTGGTGGTCCCCACCGTTGTTAAAATAATATTCATAAGTAATATTTCTTCGACTTATAGGTGTATCAGTCCTTTTTCTTGCACAAGTCACAATACGAGAACTCCGAATCAACCAATCTTTTCGACGTTGCAAATCTAAATTCCAAAAGAACTGAAATAGAGAAGCTCTTCTTTCTTCTGTGATATTATAACATCCCGTTTTACAGTGATCGGGATAACAAGGATTACTTTTCATTGTTCTATCGGGCACAACTTTTCTTTTGTTAGTTTTATATTCTTTACCCTCTTCCCTATTCTTTTTTCCTGTTTTTCTTTTATTGACTTTCTTAATTTTCTTTTTAAGTAACTCCTCATCTTGTTTCCTTTTCTTTTTTAATCTTTTGTTCATTTTTGCAACCTTAATATTTTCATTTTCACTAGATTCACTTTCATTTCTTTGTTTCCAGTTATCTGAACTTCCTGCCGAATAGTCTTCAGTGTTTTCATCGGATAAAAAGTCTAAAAAGTTTTTTTGCTAAGCGTTTTATAGGTTTTCTTTTAAGTTCCACATCAGCTCGCGTAGCCAAACTGGAACTGGTAGCATCAGCATTATTTATTAACGTATTAGTGTCCACCTTACTATGTCAACCATTACTAGTAGATAACGCTGAATCGGTAGCAATGATGTTGTTCATTGATGGAATTTTAACCACACCAGTCACCAGTAACTCCTCCTGAATCCGATATACCCGTGGTTTGCGTGCTAGAATGGCGAAGTATCCATACTGCCTCGCCTTGCAGTATTGTTTAATGAAGGGATCGTAGTTATAAAACCAGTATCTAAATCAGTACAATAGGTACATTTGCTCAACCGCAACCCGCTGACTTTTGCACCGTAAATTATTTAACGTGTGTGCGTGATAAACACACGTAAAATACTTATTGCAATGGATATGGTTTATACGTCCATATGTTATTTAAATATCTGGATATACGACTTCAATTTTAAGTTACGTTTAAGAAATACATTTACTCGTCATGGCGTAAAATCCATTTACAATCAACGCAGGTCTTACGCCCCGGGTTAGTAAAAATCTTGGTCATAACGTCTTACCAAAAATTTAAAAAAGAAAAATTTGGCTGTTACATTAATATGTCATCTTTTTTGTGGCAGGATGAGCTAAATTTTTTGGGTCGTAAAAGCATTTTTTTTGCGAATTTGAACATTTTAAATATACAGATCGATAGAGAAAAAAAATCTGAATCGAACGGTGTATATAACTCATTTTGGCCAAAATGGTTTATACGCCAATTGAACCCAGAGGTGTCGATATGTACACTTACCCAAGTTGCCAATAAGTGATCCCATGTCCAGTACGGCACCAGGTCGCAGTAACCAGGTGATTTTGCCGGACTCCGGGGATGATAGGGTCATCACCATTTTCATTACCTGCAGACAATTTTTTATACATATTTTAGTTATCATCTGAGCACTTCTGTGTAGCACAGAAATGCACGTTAAAAGTTGGTGTCCCGTAAATCCCCGAAGGGGGTAGGTAGAAGTGTTTTAGCACCCAAATTTCGCCAACTATGAATTTCGGTCGCACTTAATAGAGTGCGAGCCTATTTATGTCAAGCTGGTACAGTAGTACCACGTTTATAAGTTACGCCGATGTACCTGCGCAGAAGTCTCATATTTGAAACGCGCCAAAAAATCTTAACCAATCACAACGCTCCGCCATACATGGCCCTTTATTATTGGTTGCCTCCTGCGCGCCATGTTCGAAACAATGAACAATGAGCGAGAAAGCACTACTCTCTGGATTTATTGCATTTTCAATCTTAACGCAACGCAATAAAGTTGGTGTTTCAATAGCGTTGTCAATCGTAATTAATCGGCGTTAGCTTACTCTTCTGAGCAGGCGAACTTTGCCGATGCGACTTATAAATGTGGTTCACCTGTACTTAGTTATGTGTTGTATGTTCTCAGCCCTATCCCTTAGTCGCCTTCTCACACCCACAGGAAGAGATGGGGCAGTCCTATTCTACTCCGGGAATCAACATGGCATGCTTTACATAGAGAAAAATAATACTTCTTGAGGGGGACTCGAACCCGCGATCTTTCCCTTACAGAGAGAATGCCTTGACCAACTCGGCTACCGAGACACGCCCGTTATGATTCAAATTTCCCTTCTACTTTTATCGGTCTTTAAGGCGACGTTGGAGTCATCCACCGATGTTCTTACGATCGCGGGTTCGAGTCCCGCCCGAGAAGTTTCATTTTTCCCTATGTATTCGATTTGTATAGTTAGCATATTTAATGCTGTAAAATTTATTCGCGTTTGGTCGAATGTACCATTAGTGACATAAAAATACCATGATACGGCACTTACAAAACGTCACACTAACCTCAATCTCCGCATACGGCTGTCCCCTATCCACATGTCCACCATCCTCCACTAGCGTGTTGATCAGTTTGCCGGCAGATGGCGCCCGCAGCTTAGACGGGTCCTTCTCTTTGTCGAAGACCACGGTTTGATTCCCGATCACGATACGGTACTTGTCCACTTCGTCCTTTAAGTAGGTGGTATAGGATGCCCCGTCGACGGAGAGTAGACTACCTTTGAGAAAAGAAGAGAAGAGAGGAAGATTTTAAAGGCATGAGTTTTGAAGCGGTAGCCTAGTGGTATGGGTAATGGACTGATGAGACGAGGTCTCGAGTTCGATCCCAGGTTTACCATGACACACACCAATGACTTATCGATGCTTTTCGAAGTTATGTGTGTATTTATCGCAGGTTTATAAGTGCCCGGTTAATGGCAATAGGCTCGCCACCTATTACATTGGGACCTAAACATAAACTGGCGAAATGTGGGTGCTAGCACCTCTGCCTACCCCTTCGGGGAATACAGGCGTGAGTTTATGTTATGTATGTTATGTTATATTTTGAAGCGAGAGGTTCAATATCCAATTCCCGGACTATAGCGAGCGATGCACCAGTAGTGTCAGCACTGCGAATGAAACCCTTGACCTCTCGATAGCAACCCCGACTAATTAACCACATCTCTACCGGCACTTCATCAGCTAAAGTAAAGCCAACGAGACGAGAGAAAAAAGGTAAACAAAGCGACCATTACTGAGTTACGTTGCGATAACTACCGAATATTTTCTCTGTCCTTGTCGCACGTGTCACACGTACGCGACAATGGCCGAGCGACAGCTGTCGTTGCGTGTTTCGTAGTACAGGAAAGCTGTCAGCACAGCGGTTCTAAACTGTCAGATCCGCCATCTTATGAGCAATTTCATTCCTGTCTGGAACGCACTTGAAGTGATACGTAATAATTTTCAAATAAAAATGTTTGGAACCGCTGAAACATTGTTTACCTTTTTTCTCTCGTTTCGTTGGCTTTACTTTAAATCAATCTACAAACCTCCATCAGTAAGATGGTGCACCTCCAACTCCTTGAAGCTGGTATTCATGGCGAGGAAGTATGAAGTGGGACCCGACTTCGTGGCGGAAACTTTGTACTTGGAACCCGAGTGGATCAGTTCCACCTCCACGCAGTTGGACAGCTGACCGGAACCTTGGATCTGACCCCTGTGGGTAAAAGTATTTTTTTTTATTATTTATTTATTACACACTAGCTTTTGCTTGACCATGGTTATCCTTGATATTTTCTTGTTTGTTACTTTTTAGAAAGTGATTTTTCGGTAGTCGGGTTTTAGTTTTAAATTTATTTTTTTAACATTGATATGGTCTATATAGTTAGCATACATAATGCTGTAAAAAATAATATTTTATACTCCATCCGGTAAAGTACTTAACGGTAGAGCGAGAGTGGGTTAGCAAGAGAGATAGAGAGGGAAAGGGAGAGAGAAACGGAGCACTTACTTCTCCAGGCCACTCTTGAACTCCTGGAAGTTGGTCGTGATGATGCTGTCAGCTATCAGAATGGAGCCGCAGATGACGCCGAGCATGATGTCAGGCTTCTCTGATTGTACCTGACAGGACAAAACATTGAATATAGTGTGTGATATTGTTGTTAGGGAAGCTGCAATAACGCTCACCTTATATATACTCAACGAAGTAGCGGACGGGATAGACCTTTTTATTTCTTCTCTGAGTGAGTTCACAAGAAGGACACTTTATGTATTATGTTATCTATTTATTTTTAATATATCAATGTTTTAAATACATACATATATTTAGTCCGCACTATTGTATTAGGTTAGCCTGTAAGAATAGTGATGTGGAGAAATAAATAAAATAAAATAAAAAAATATAAAATAAATGTTACTGGTAATGTGTATAATGCAGGCATTGTACACATGTGTGAAATAAATAGGTTATGGTCTATATTGGCAGATGGTTTTCGGGAAATTATAATTCTGTGTTGTTAAAAAAATAACCACTTCTAACCTAATCTATCCAAGTCAAATTGCATGATGTGGACACTGCGCCCCAACCTGGATATATATAGGGTAGAAGACTGAGGCGGAAGCGGAGCTCCAGCATTAGCCTACGTGGTTATTTTTTTTATAACCACCCTGAATGCTCATTGATACCATTTCATACATTGCCTGCTACACTGCACATACTGGAATTCTATACATTGCCTAGGCATAGAATAACATTGCTGGTAACATAATTATACATACATTTATGTGTACATAGATATTTAGCTTTTACGCTGTGTGCTGTGTAGCATCGAAGTAGTTCTCTTGATAGCTAGGTACACGTGGCATCGCTACTCCGGTACTCCGCAACTCGGATCAAGCAGGAATACATACCCTCAGGCTTGGCCTAACAAAAGTAGATGGAAATGGTGGCCCTTTCCCGAGGGGACCATCTCGGCCCTGGGTCAGCCGGGTGCGAGGGATATGTCAGACCCATTGTCCTACGTAAGCCACAAAAGCGACGCGTGAAATTACGTCCCATACTTCAAGTGTCGTTTTCACGCGACATCATGTAGGACGCAATAAAGAACACCGACCATTTGATATTCACGTGACGTCGAAACGCGTCGTAGCACATTTGAAGCTTACGTAGAACAATGCGTAGTAGCTTAGTGGTTAAGGAGTCGGCCTTACGATCGAAAGGTCCCGGGTTCGAATCCTGGCCATTACAATACCGATGTGAACCCACTCCTATCACAAGCAATTTAGCTTAGCTGGAGGGGTTAGAGGGAATAATAGTATCTAGCTTTTACTCGCGGCTCCACTCGCGTGGATGTCGGCTATCACGACCAAACATAGCCTATGTCCTTTCTCATGGTCTAATCTACCCCTATACCAAATTTCATCAAAATCGGTACCGTGATTTAGGCGTGAAAGCGTAACATACAGACAGACAGACCGACAGATAGAGTTACTTTCGCATTTATAATATTAATATGGATATCGGTTCTAAAATTCTTAAAAAAAATCTCACGCCTGAAGGTGTAAGCAGGGATACTCACCCTCTCCGCAATGAGGGCGTCAAGCCAGCTGGTGTCGATATTGTTCTCCTGGAAGGCCGGTGTTTCCAGCAGAGTGATGAGGTACTCCACAGTCGTTCGGAAGTCGCCGCGGATGCTCAACTCTTTCAGAGCTATCACCAGGTTCCTAGCAATGAGATATGGTTTGTTAGAAACAAGTCTTACAGGGATACTTCATGAAAGACAAGTCTTCGTGTGTTTTTTAGTTTGTTAATACATGTATGAGTGAGTTAGTAAATGGTTGAGTGAGTTTGTTAGTGTGTAAGTGATTTTGTAAGTTGTATAAGTGTGTGAGTAAATTTGTAAGTGGTTTCGTGATTATGCGGATTTTGTAAACTGTGTGTGAGCGAGTGGGTGTGACACACACGCACATGCGCATTAGTACCCGATTGTTAGCATTTTTATTGACGTTTTGTTTATAACTATTAATCTCTTTTTTAATACTATTTCTATGAACTGTTGAAATGAAACTTTTCTTGGATCATAATCTACATGTTGACATTATTACGTACCTATGGATTAAGGGAAAACATTGACTCCCGTAATACAGTTTTTTACAAAACTATTTTTAGTTTTTTTTCTGGATTTTTTCACTCATGTAAATGTATTTTTATTTGTCAATTGTAAATAAACATTTTCAATTAATATGTATAAAGTATAAGTAAAGTATTTATAACCGTGTGAGTGAGTATTTAAGTAACTGTGTGAGTGATATTGTGTGTGCGTATGAGTTTATGAGCATGTAAGTGAATTTGTAAGTGGTTGAGTGAGTTAATAAGCGTATAAGTGATCTTGTAAGCTGTGTGTGTATTTGTAACGGTGTGAGTAAATGTATGAGTTAGTTTGCATGTGTGTGTGAGTTTATGAGCGTGTGAGTGAATTTCTAAGTGGTTGAGTGAGTTTGTGAGTGTGTGTGTGTGTGTGTTTGTGTGTGAGTTTATGAGTATGTAAGTGAATTTGTAAGTGTTTGAGTGAGTTTAAGAGTGTATAAGTGATCTTGTAAGCTGTGTGTGTATTTGTAAGCCTGTAAGTAAATATGTTTGTCAGTTTATGTGTGTGTGAGTGCGTGTACTGACTCGCGCGCCTGCTCGCGGGTTTCGCCCCAGGAGAAGCAGTGTCCGAACTGCGAGTCGGCGAACTCGTGCAGGCCGCCCGACGTGTGTGTGTGTGTGTGTGTGTGTGTGTGTGTGTGTGTGTATACTGACTCGCGCGCCTGCTCGCGCGTCTCGCCCCACGAGAAGCAGTGTCCGAACTGCGAGTCGGCGAACTCGTGCAGGCCGCCCGACGTGTGTGTGTGTGTGTGTGTGTGTGTGTGTGTGTGTGTGTGTGTGTGTGTGTGTGTGTGTGTGTGTGTGTGTGTGTATACTGACTCGCGCGCCTGCTCGCGCGTCTCGCCCCACGAGAAGCAGTGTCCGAACTGCGAGTCGGCGAACTCGTGCAGGCCGCCCGACGCCGCCACGCTGAAGTAGCCCCACACGTTCTTGGACGAGCGGAAGTTCAGCTCCTGCACCGTGCCCGACGAAGGCTTGAAGCCTGAGAGGGGGAGAGACCTTCAGTTATTAGAGGCACCACAGCGCAAATACAGAGAGATTTCACTTTACTGTCACGGTAGCGGGGAGCAAAATAGCTCTTTTCTGTTCAGAGCCAAGCAGCGGGCCGGCAAAGTGATTTGAATTTGGAACATTAACATTCATAGAAATCGAACTCAAATTGTACGGATTACTGGCTGGTACGTGTTGGCTGCATAGCTCGGGGTGACCTGTGCTAACTAAAAAAAAAACAAAGAGCGCCAATTACCTCTCTGTTCTTGTAATTAGTACTACCGATTTAAGTTGTATATTGCAAAATAATATGAGTTCTACTTCCAGTTAAGGAAGTGACAATGCGTTAACTCTTGAAACAATTAGATATATATAGAAGCTAACAACGCCGTACAAAACTTGTTACGCCCGAAATCTCGGGACAAATAAATTTTCTCATAGAAAGGGGATGAAAAGTAGAGTGTATAACTCGGGAGCAAATTATTTTTCTCTCGGGCGGTGTACTTTGAATCCCTCGCTGCGCTCAGGATTCTACGTTGGAATCCCTCGCTACGCTCGGGATTCTATTCTAGAATCCTTCGCTTTGCTCTTGATTCTAAGTAGCGCCCTCGCCGTAAAAATACTACTTTGCTCCCTTGTAATACAATCTACTATTATTTATTTATTTAATTATTTCGTACATGTTTATTTTTTATCTAGGACAAGTCAAATTGACTTCATCTCGCCCGATGTTAAGCTAAAGGCAAAGTCTCGGAGAGGGGGTCACCATCGCAAACATGTACCATGTTAACAATGGTGGCATTCAGCTTGACGGCCTCGTTAGATGCCTTTTCACGCCCCGCTTAAAGGACCCGGGACTGTAGGTAGAAGGAAACACGTGAGCTGGCAGGGAGTTCCAAGTATTTATTTATTTAGGCACGTCAACAGATTATGTAAAGCCCGACCAATAAAATAAAAACCTTGTACCGGGGGCGCTATAATTGCTATGAATATGACAACACCAAGTATAGTGATACACATGTGAAATGGCTAGTGTACAAATATCTTAGTTTATGAAACTGTTGTAGACATAAAGGAGACATACACAAGAGCATGGCATTTATATAATACTAGCTGTTGCGCGCGGCTCCGCCCGCGTGGATGTCAATTATCGATAAAAATAACGTACTTCCATACAAACTGTCATCCCCATTTCTCTCCCTTTAACAAATCTTTTACTCCGGTAAAAGGTACCGCCTATTTCTGTTCCCAAACTCCCAAAATCTCTATATTAAATTTCATCAAGATCGGTTCAGTGGTTTAGGCGTGAAAGCTTAACATACAGACAGATGAGAGTTGCTTTCGCATTAAGAATATAAGTATGGATATACCGGGTGTAAGGGGAACGCTCCCGAAGCCGAAAACCCCTAGTAGTACTCCAGGTACATAGCACATTGGCATAAAAATAAAATCGATTGGGACAAAAAAAAAATCCATTTTTTTTGTTTTTTTTTTTTTTTGCAATATTTACTCTTTAACGTGTTAGTAAAACTAAATGAAACGGTGATTTCATAAAAAAAAACACCATTACAAAGAAGCACGCGCTTGGCGCTATTTGTATTTTTTTGTAGTGATGTTCTTTTTATGAAATTACGTTTCATTTAGCTTTACTAACGCGATGGAGAGTTAGTAATGCAAAATAAAAAATATAAAATTAAAAAACAAAAAAAGAATTGAAAAAAAAAATTGTCCAAATCGATTTTATTTTTATGCCAATGTGCTTATGTACAGTCAACTACAAAGAGATGTATCCAATTTTATCTTCCAAAATTATGTACCCTTGCGAGTGCCACTATGAACTAACCAAAGATTGTGACTAACATGGTATCCACTGAACTTGACAATAACATGTATGCGTGTAAAGCGCAATAATTATGTATCCCACTACATTTCCTGTGATATGTACACTTACATTCTTAATTAAAAATCTACCCAAATACTGTGAAAGAAAATTGTATACATTTAATGTTCCAAAGAAATGTAACCATAATAAAAAGGATGTATGAATTTCGAAGTGCTAGCGAAAACAAAAAAGTATCTTTGAGAATGCCATTTAAAAATAAATTCATAACATTACCTACACATTTAGAATAGAAGGCAAGTAATAAATACGACGCAAGTATGGCAAAACATTATTCATACATAACATATTATGTATTGGATGACTGATTAAAGAAAAAAAAGACTTATCATTTATTTTTATTAGTAAAGAACTTACACTTAAGATGACAAAAAACTGCAATAACTGTTTAATAATAATTATACTGCCCTTATTTTAATAATAAGTATCGCGAATATATATATATATATATATATATATATATATATATATATCGTCGAATATATAAGTCGTGTTAGTTACACTATTTATAACTCAAGAACTTTTGGCTTTGGCTGAAAATTAGCGGAGATGTAGCTCAGAACCAGGAGACGAAGTCGCAGGCAAAAGCTAGTTTTAGATAATATATGAAGTTTCAAACAGATAAGTCAAACTCTGTAAATGTGCAATATAATGAATTTATTTTTAAATGGCATTCTCAATGAAACTTTTTTCACATCCTTTTTATTATGGTTACATTTCTTTGGAACATTAAATGTATACAATTTTCTTTCACAGTATTTGGATAGATTTACACGCTTTATTGTCGGAGGGAGTGCGCCGCACTCAAGTTTATAACAGAAGAGACGAAACTATGGACTTGAAGACCTTTAATCATAATTTAATCTAATATGATTTCTTAAAATGTATCTAGTCCAAATGCAAGGTTCTTAATTATCATCATAAAATAGCAATTGGTTTGTATAACTAAACGAATCTATCCACTCGCAGTCATAAAAGTACTTTGTTTATGAAATTATCTAAGAACTAAGCTAAATTAACAATGAAAAGGTATTGTAAAATCATTATTCACTTTAAATTCATTTATCACATTTGAACATCACATCAAAATTGTTTATCATAATTAAAACGTAATTATATTGAGCCGAGAGAATAACTCCGGAGTGAGCTCGTGGACGCCATGTTAGAATTGCGCGCTGGGAAAGCAGGACAGAGAAAAATGGGAGATCGAGGAAGGTTCGATCAATGTGAGGAAAGTCCTTTTTCTAAGGAGAAACGATAACGAATAAGTTGGAGTATGATGAGGTGATGGTAATCTTTGTGGAGTGCGCGAACTCACTACTCAAGATACGTTATGTTTAGTTTCATCATCTTTGTTCTATTAAGTTGAAGACTCGAGTGTTTGCTAAAATTGTGAAACAAAAAGTAAATGTTTGAAGCAACAATCAATGGTTTTGTGTTGGCATTTCACCCTAATCGCCCACGATACGTAGGATCATCTCGAAGAAGGCTGATGATCTACTCCCTTCTCCGACATCAGAAGCTGGGAACGGTGCTGGCGCAAAACCAAGATAGGTACCTGATTAATAGCGGGAAAACTTCGCTTCGGCATCATCCTTATACTGAAAAGTGCACAGTACCTACCTATCATGCCTGTCGTCGCAAACAAGAATTGGGCCGCTCTTACTTGCCCAGCGGCTGGTGGAATGTAGATAGCTGGATAAAGAATATACAATACAGGGAAGACTGGAAGCCATTGTCATATATCAGTAGTAACAATGTTATTTTGCTTTAAAAAGAAACAGGTTCAACAGTAAAACGAAACATTCATGTGGCACGTTTGCCAACATACCTACAGGGAAGTATATTAGTATCCCATTTTTTTTTTTTACTTGTTATTGGTTATCCAAATTCAATCTAATGCCTATACACACAACTACTTAAAATTCTGTTATTGTTCTTACTCAGTGGCTGAGAACTGTAATGCATTAGCAAGAACAATTCCATATAATAGCCTGTGTCTGTTTAGAAGATATTAAACATATTCAGTCTGAGCTGTGTCTGTTTTACAATTAATGCACAGTTGAAGTAAAAATACACACTACTTTTTCAGGAGTGTATTCATGGAATCTATTGTCTTACAAAGCTTTGACATGATTACCTATATTGAATTAATAATATTGATTTGTATTGAGATTAATATTGATCTTCGAAGGTAAATAAGGAAACTTAATGATTGTTTTTGTTGAACATAAGCACCTGAAAGAAAAAAAAGTGGAAAAGCAAAGGTAGCTCATAATCATTAATTTCATTTTAAGCACAAGTACTTCCACAAATACATAGTCATACAGGAACAGTTTCAGTAATGCTGGCTCATATAAAAACTATCTGAACTATGACTAACAAAAAAAAAAAAATACTATAAGTACCCGCAGTGAAGTTACATAGTGCTTAGAGACTACAATTTATTTTGAATGTTTCAGCAATAGAGAAGTTGCTTGGCTACATGGCAGAGGCTGTCATGAGGTGCTAGTGTGATGTATGCCTCTCAGTGCAGGGCAGCAGCCAAAGTGGACAAGAGATACAATGTGGTGACTGTTCACTGGAATCCATTTGCCTACATGGCAGAGGCTGTCAGGAGGTGCCAATGTGCTGTATGCCTCTCAGTGCAGCGGAGCAGCGTGACCGATCATTGGAATCCATTTGGTGAGCAGCTTTCATTTTGTTTGGTGATCGTTGTAGATCAGTTAAAGTAAGGTCACTGCCCCTTCTTGATCAGACAGGAAAACTGCTGTATGATATCAAATTTTACCTAAAGTAGAACATCAAATTATTAACTAGGGTTCGATCTTAAGAATAGGACTTAAGGAGACAACACACATTTTGTACACCTCTGGCTTGCTTGGAATGATGCATGTTAATATCATGAACTATTCATGTGGTGCATTTGTGACCAAACCACTTGTTGATATTTTAAACTATTCATATAGTAGGAAGTGATTGGAAATGTAAAGAACTGTTGGTTCTATGTATGTCTCGCCTAATAATTCAACAATCAAACTGAAACATACTTTTAGATTTTACCTGTCAGCTTAGACAACATAAATTCATCAACAAATATCCACTTAACATAATTTCACTATATCATGTTAATGGTGATTAGTGCTAAGACCAACTAAAGTGCTAAGAAAAGAAGAAAATAAAACCGTATAAATCACCTAATAATACAATAATAATGTGTACATAATATCACATAGTTAGAGATGGCTTCCTGAATTATTTCTTTGTAGTCAATAGATGAAGATTGTTGCCGGGAGTTGCAGAAGATAAACATATTTTTGAAACATATTTCCTTGCAACATAAGTAGTCTCATGACAAGAAGTCTAAGTCTGATAAGTCTTTTAGACATGATACCTGAGATTTTGAAATTGTGACATGTACAGCATATTATGTTCAATAGTTAAAGTTTGTTGACAATACAAAAATGTCATCTTGAAACTGGATCTCAAAAAAAAAAAAAAAAATGTGATTCATGTACTCTATCTACTGCATAAATAAATTAAGCATAATAATAATTACTATACCTTATAATGAATGCTATGGAAATCTGGCATATGTACTGCATTTGAAATCTAATGCTACCTATTATCATATTGAATGTTAAAAAAAACTGATAATTAAGCATTCATATATAGTTGACAGATGCACTAATTGTGTGTTTCTGATACTTATTTAATATTCCTAAGAATATATGAGTTATGAGTTTCATAATATACCTGCAGTGATTCAATAATATTGGATATAGGATTTAAATACAGTAAAATTAAAATATAGTGAAAAACAAGTTCAAATTCTTGTATTATCATGTCTTTATGGTATAATATAACTGATGGTCATTGTTATAATCAAATAACAGATGAGGGTATGAATTTCCTATTGTAATCAATAATCATAGGCCATAATTCTATTTACATAAGGTTGGCAGGACGCAACATTGTTACATGCATAGGTGGGAAGTACTTCCAAATGTTTATAAAATTACATTTAGAAGTATGAATACACAGATTTGCACGTGGCTCCGCCCGCCCGGATGTCGGTGGTCGCGGCCAAACATGGCCTATGTCTTTTCTCCAAATCTAATTTGCCCCTACGCCAGATTTAGTCGGGGTCGGTCTAGTGGTCTGGGCTTGAAGGTGTAACATACAGACAGACAGACAGCGTTCCGTTCGCGTTTATAACATTAGTATGGATCTCTAATACAAACAGTCAGATTGATTCGAGTCCAAAACTTCTTGAGACGACATGTCAGACTTTAGGTCGTAGTAGCTAAAACAATTGGTATTATAATCTCAATACAAGATTCTCAGACGTCAAAGATGGTAAGACTGGTCTGTAAAGTAAGTAATTTTTGTCTTTGAGTGACCGAGTGTGTGTTCAAGAGATGCAATGAACATAAGGGTAATCAGTCTGAATGTAACGGTGTCAGTGGTCTGGACTATTTTTATTTATTTTATTTATGTACATACATTCTGGACTGGACTGTGTGACTTGCCCAATAAGTATGGTGGCTCGGTGGAGCAAGATTATGGTGGCTCGGTGGAGCGAGATCATGGTGGCTCGGTGGAGCAAGATTATGGTGGCTCGGTGGAGCAAGATTATGGTGGCTCGGTGGAGCAAGATTATGGTGGCTCGGTGGAGCGAGATCATGGTGGCTCAGTGGAGCAAGATTATGGTGGCTCGGTGGAGCAAGATTATGGTGGCTCGGTGGAGCAAGATTATGGTGGCTCGGTGGAGCGAGATTATGGTGGCTCGGTGGAGCGAGATTATGGTGGCTCAGTGGAGCAAGATTATGGTGGCTCGGTGGAGCGAGATCATGGTGGCTCGGTGGAGCAAGATTATGGTGGCTCGGTGGAGCAAGATTATGGTGGCTCGGTGGAGCAAGATTATGGTGGCTCGGTGGAGCGAGATTATGGTGGCTCAGTGGAGCAAGATTATGGTGGCTCGGTGGAGCGAGATTATGGTGGCTCAGTGGAGCAAGATTATGGTGGCTCGGTGGAGCAAGATTATGGTAGCTCGGTGGAGCGAGATCATGGTGGCCGTCGTGGACGGCGTTGACATTAGGTGTTCAATAGGCAGGTGGCCTCTGGACCTCGTCAACTGGAAACTAACCGATAGACAGGGTAGTCTACGTTAGATCATATTATTGGGACAAGTTGTACTTGACTTGTGACTTACTTTTATTAATGAAAGAATGAATGATAATGATAATGTTTCCGCACGAAATACGGTACATTATAGTTATAATGGTATTCAGTTCACAATAGGTAGCATATCGTATTTCACTAAAATTTACTGGGCTTTTTAGAGGAGTGTGCGTATCCTGTATCGTGAGTTGGCCGTTGCAGACGGCGTTGACACTCAGATTGGCGGGTGGCCTCTGAGCAGATCATGTCGCTGGGACAAGCTGTCCTTGAGTTATGAGAAATGTGCGAGTTGAACGCAGACAGTTGTAATGAGTTGCCATGAGCTGTTGATGGCGTGCTTTGAAGGATGTGACGACCAATTTGACAGTACGGTTAATGGTGATATCGCTTAAAAGAGTTAATGATGATGAATATAGAGGTAGCTACTTAATAATACTGAACAAATTAAAGGTGCATGATGATTGTTTGTAAGGAAACAACGATGTCCCTATTTATCGGTTATGGTCAGGAATGACCGAACGGTGTCATCCAAGATCTTTTTCTTTTTACAGATCACACGAGGACGTGTGAATGTCAGGAGGGCCGTGTCGGAGGGAGTGCGCCGCACTCAAGTTTATAACAGAAGAGACGAAACTATGGACTTGAAGACCTTTAATCATAATTTAATCTAATATGATTTCTTAAAATGTATCTAGTCCAAATGCAAGGTTCTTAATTATCATCATAAAATAGCAATTGGTTTGTATAACTAAACGAATCTATCCACTCGCAGTCATAAAAGTACTTTGTTTATGAAATTATCTAAGAACTAAGCTAAATTAACAATGAAAAGGTATTGTAAAATCATTATTCACTTTAAATTCATTTATCACATTTGAACATCACATCAAAATTGTTTATCATAATTAAAACGTAATTATATTGAGCCGAGAGAATAACTCCGGAGTGAGCTCGTGGACGCCATGTTAGAATTGCGCGCTGGGAAAGCAGGACAGAGAAAAATGGGAGATCGAGGAAGGTTCGATCAATGTGAGGAAAGTCCTTTTTCTAAGGAGAAACGATAACGAATAAGTTGGAGTATGATGAGGTGATGGTAATCTTTGTGGAGTGCGCGAACTCACTACTCAAGATACGTTATGTTTAGTTTCATCATCTTTGTTCTATTAAGTTGAAGACTCGAGTGTTTGCTAAAATTGTGAAACAAAAAGTAAATGTTTGAAGCAACAATCAATGGTTTTGTGTTGGCATTTCACCCTAATCGCCCACGATACGTAGGATCATCTCGAAGAAGGCTGATGATCTACTCCCTTCTCCGACATATATATATATATATATATATATATCGTCGAATATATAAGTCGTGTTAGTTACACTATTTATAACTCAAGAACTTTTGGCTTTGGCTGAAAATTAGCGGAGATGTAGCTCAGAACCAGGAGACGAAGTCGCAGGCAAAAGCTAGTTTTAGATAATATATGAAGTTTCAAACAGATAAGTCAAACTCTGTAAATGTGCAATATAATGAATTTATTTTTAAATGGCATTCTCAATGAAACTTTTTTCACATCCTTTTTATTATGGTTACATTTCTTTGGAACATTAAATGTATACAATTTTCTTTCACAGTATTTGGATAGATTTACACGCATACACATGTTATTGTCAAGTTCAGTGGATACCATGTTTGTCACAATCTTTGGTTAGTTAATAGTGGCACTCGCAGGGGTACATAATTTTGGAAGATTAAATTGCATACATCTCTTTGTAGTTGACTGTACCTGTAGTATTACTAGGGGTTTTCGGCTTCGGGAGCGTTCCCCTTACACCCAGTATGTTTTAAAGTATTCCGGTTAAAATAGAAAACAAACAATTTATTTTCATCTCATCACATTTATTAATCATCAAACTCAAAATCGAAATACCTAATTAGTTACAATTGGTAAAATTAGAAAATTGGCCAATTCCCACTGCGCGTACTCTATGATGTACCTACCCGTCATGTTGACAACTATGTTCGTGATGTTATTTAGATCCTTCCGAATTTTTATCCGACAAATACTTACCTAGTTATACTGTAAATATTTTTTAATAGTTTTCGGCATTTATATAGCGCAATCAAATTCACAATAATTAATACGCACAATTGACACCACGTTGACAGATAATCATAATGACATCTCATAGATTGTTGCCATATGAAGAAATTAGTTCCAATAGTTTTCCGCAATATGGCGAGGTATTTTATTTTATTAGTCGGGCTTTATATTACATTTCACAGGTTTTGTGGACTTATATCTAGTACTTAACCTAATTATAGATTATGATTTGAGATTGACATGGTCATTCACATCGATAGTAAAACACTCTCAGGGATATTTACCATGATCATGTCCATCTGTGATCATGGCGCTTATAACAGGGCCGAAATATCGAATCCTCTAAAACTTTAAAAAACATGGTAAATATCCCGGAAAGTGTTTTACTATCGATGAAGGAATCAGTTTTAAGTTCAACTGAAAAGTCGCATGTGGAAAAAGCCGTGTAGCCGAAATATGGATGTTAACATACATTCTGCCTACCCCTTCGGGGAATTATTGACGTAAATACATGTATGTATAAAGGAACGCGTAACAATTTCGTAGGGCTAAGTCAAAGTCAAAAATCATTTATTCTGCATAGACCTTTAAATCGGAACTTACAAAACGTTAATATGTAATAAATATTAATACTAGTTTAGTAAATGGACCACCACCGGTTCGAAGAGCGGCCCAGGCACATTTCATTGTAGAAGACACATTTCTTCACAATATGGCATTGTCACGGAATTTACACATACATTATACAATTTTCAGCTCAAATTTATTTTGCAAGATTTGATGACATACATAGGTACAGGTGAAAGTAAATTAAAGTTTTTAAAAATGTTAATCTTTTTTTTTATACCACTTAGGTGGCAGACAAGCACACGGCCCACCTGATGGAAAGTGGTTACGCGGCCTATGGACGTATGCAACACCAGGGGCCTTACACTCGTGCTGCCTACCCTGAAGAAACCTTCTAATGCCCTTATGAAGAACCCCATATTGTAGTCGCTTGGGAAAACCACGGCAGGGAGTTCATTCCACAGTTTGAGCGTGGGATGAAGTTCCTTTAATACCGCACGGTGCGCAACGTTTTCGGATGCAATGTGTGGGGATAAATTCCCTGCCTATGGCGAGCGTTGTGTAAAAAGTCACATCAATATTGTTTACTTTTAGTTCAGTACCTAAGCAAACGTAGTATAGATAGTAAACACTCGGTCAAGGGTTCAAATCCCACAACATACATTCACATTAAGTAATTTAAAAAAGCTAAATCTATTAATGCAGGAATCATGACGTAAAGTAAAGCCAACGAAGCGAGAGAAAAAAGGTAAATAAAGTTTCTGCGATCACAAACATTTTTATTTAAAAATTACTACGTATCACTTCAAGCACATTCCAGACAGGAATGAAATTGCTCATAAGATGGCGGATCTGACAGTTTAGAACCGCTGTGCTGTCAGCTTTCCTGTACTACGAAACATGCAACGACAGCTGTCGCTCGGCCATTGTCGCCTACGTGTGCCATGTGCGACAAGGACAGAAAATAATCGCTAGTTATCGCAACGTAACTCAGTAATGGTCGCTTTGTTTACCTTTTTTCTCTCGTCCCGTTGGCTTTACTTTAGCTGTGGGCATCATGTCAAATAATTCAACCTTACCTTCATCAGGGTTTTCAGAAGTAATCCTAGCGGCAATCACATGTCCCCAGGGCGAGGGTCTCTGCTTAGGCTCATCTAGTTCTATCTGCGTCATGCCCCAAGGGGACTCCCCGTAAAGTAGACGGATGTCTTTGATGTGGTATAGGGGAAGACCCATGGCTACCTGTGAGGGGACAATATGGTAGATTGTGTGACACAGGTCCATTTTGAATGTCGGCAATATTTTTTTTTCTGGTCTACTTATGAATTTAAGCTCTGGTCTACTTGTAAATTTAACAGTTAGTGTACCCGTAAATTCGTCTTCTACACCTAAATTCATCTTCTTTCTCATAGATTTGTCTTCTAGTCTACTAATTAATTTAATCACTGGTCTATTTGTAAATTCAAACTCTAGTCTACCAGTAAATTAGTTTTTCTGTCTAATAGATTCGTCTTTAGTTCTACTCATCAATTCGTCTTCTGGTCTACTCATAAATTCATCTTCTGGTCTATTCATGTTTTCATATTTTGATCAAGGATTTTCTACCCGTAAATTCATCTTCTCTCTCATAGATTGGTCTTTTGGTCTACTCGTAAATTGGTCTTCTGGTCTACTCATCAACTCATCTACTAGTTAAGATAAGATAACTTTATTGACAAATATCTTATACACAGGTCAAATTTATATGTAGGCTGTATGTTTTGAGGTCTACTTATAAATTCTATTTGTTGTCTACTTGTAAATTCAAACGCTCGTCTACCGGTAAATTCGTCTTCTGGTCTACTCATAAATTGGTCTTCTGGTCTACTCATACATTGGTCCTCTTGTCTACTCGTAAATTCGTCTTCTGTCCTACTCGTAAATTACTCAACTATCCTACTCATTAATTTATCTTTTGATCTACTTATTAATACGTCTTTTAGTCTACTCATAATTTTTCTTCTGGTCTACTAAACAACTTACCTGTAACTGTGCGGCGGGTAGGTTCACATCAGCCACCATCTCAGTGCAAGGATGTTCCACTTGCAGTCTAGGGTTCAACTCCAGGAAGTAATACGCACCCGTTGCTGGGTCGTATAGATATTCTACTGTACCCGCACTGACGTAACCAACCATTTTGGCTAAACGGACTGCGGCCTGAAACGATAGAAAATTAATGTAAATTTTTAGTTAATTTACCAAAGACGCCATCAGGAGTTCAGTTGTGTCGCACTCAATGTGACTAAAACCAAACGCCGTCTTAGGTCTGCAGATGATAAGGTTTACGATTGCCTAAGGCCAGATTGATGAATTCGTCTTTCGGTCTACTCATAAATTCGTCCCTGTCATACTCATAAATTCATCTACTGATCTACTATAAATTCGTCGTTCGGTCTACTCATAAATTCGTCCGTCTTACTCATAAATTCATCTACTTATCTACTATAAATTCGTCGTTCGGTCTACTCATAAATTCGTCCCTGTCATACTCATAAATTCATCTACTGATCTACTATAAATTCGTCGTTCGGTCTACTCATAAATTCGTCCCTGTCTTACTCATAAATTCATCTACTGATCTACTATAAATTCGTCTTTCGGTCTACTCATAAATTCGTCCCTGTCATACTCATAAATTCATCTACTGATCTACTATAAATTCGTCGTTCGGTCTACTCATAAATGCGTCCCTGTCTTACTCATAAATTCATATACTGATCTACTATAAATTTGTCTTTCGGTCTAATCGTAAATCCCTCTACTAGTCTACTCATAAATATTGTCTTCTGGTCTAATCATAGAGTACTAACCCTTTGCTGCTTTCCAAACGAGTCACACGCCTGGTGTTTGCAAACGTTCATAGACCACGGCAACCACTTTCCATCGGTTGGGGCGTGTGCTTGTCTGCCACCTAAGTGGTATGAAAAAACTACATTTGTAGAGGTCTCACCTTCTCCATTTCAATAAAGACGTCAGGCTTAGAGATGGCGGCGGGCGCTTCCTCTATGATCTTCTGATGGCGGCGCTGGATCGAGCAGTCGCGCCCAAATAGGGATATGGCATTACCTGGGGATAAATATATTGAATCCTACGTTATTAACGCGAAAATTCGTAAGTATAGATGGTTTAGGATAATTTGAGGGCCTAGGGGTCATCACCACGATAGAAGAAGAATATACCTTTGAAATATTTCGCAAAATGTGTGCTTACCCCTCCTAGTTAAAATTACCTATTTTCTCTGTCTATCCCTCCCGAGACATAGAGGCTTAAATAATGCTTACCGTATTGGTCAGCTAATAATTGTACTTCCAAATGGCGAGCTGATTTAGCGAGTTTCATCACAAATATCGGAGAGCCAGGCACTTCAGCTTGTACCTGAAAAGAGAAAAATAAAAATTTAAAAAGTAATTGTATATCCTTCTTTTTCATCCCAGCGTTAATCCCAGTCACATCCGAAGCATCACCTCAAGCCCAGGGTCTGTTTTTTCCAGTATAACTGCGAATCGGGCTTTATTTCCGTAAAGCGATTGCCAGCTGATCTCCATAACGATATCGATATCAAAGTATTGCAGCCAGACCAGTTGTTGGACTTTTGAGGGCTCCAACTACCCGTAACGACTGCCATAGATGTTCGTATGGCAACCGGGACCGACGGCTTAACGTGCTCTCAGAGGTACGATCAGACCAATGCAAATATGTACCCATATTAAAGTAACAAAGTGCAGTGAGTGCTATATTTAAAGAATACAAGATCAAAGTGTTTATCAATAACAATAGAGACAATAAGAAAAGTGCCAATGGACACATTCTTATCTTGTAAGTGCTAGCAAATTAAGTTAAATTATCGACAATTACCCGACAGCCTCTGTGGCGTGGATCGACCGAACCACGCCACAGAGGCTGTCTTGACACGAGCCCATACCTAGATTTTCGAGGCCCAAGAAGCCACGACCGGGCTCGGTCGGCGAGAGATGTCGTGCGGTGTTCCGCAGGGATCGGTCCTGGGACCGCTACTGTGGAACATCGGTTACGACTGGGTGCTTCGCGGTGAGCTCGCGGACGGTGCCGCCGTCACGTGTTATGCGGACGACACGCTGGTGACGGCGTGCGGGGCTACATACCGCGAAGCGACCCTGAAGGCCACGACCGCGGTTGCCCAAGTCGTGGAACGGATTCGGCGGCTGGGTCTCGAGGTGGCTCTGCATAAAACCGAGGCCATGTTCTTTCATGGGCCTCGGCGCGTGCCACCGGAGGATTCCAGCCTCATAGTGGGAGACATTTCCATCGGCATCAAGGCTGAGATGAAATATCTGGGGCTCGTACTCGATGGCCGGTGGAACTTCGGGGAGCATCTCCGAAGACTGGCCCCCAAATTGAAGGACACAGCTGCCGCTTTGGGGCGGCTGCTGCCCAACATGAGGGGGCCGGATGACTCCTGCAGGAGACTCTACGCGGGAGTCGTGCGGTCCATGGCCCTATATGGGTGCCCAATATGGGCGGACACCCTGACGGTCCACAATGCGCGTCTGCTGCGTGGACCGCAGCGTGCAATGGCCAGCAGGGCCATTAGGGGGTACCGCACGATATCCTTCGAGGCGGCGAGTCTCCTTGCCGGATCCCTACCGTGGAACCTGGATGCGAGAGCCCTTTCGATGCTATATCGGTATCGTAAGGAGGCGCGGGAGCAGGGACGGGAACCCGAGCCCGAAGAAATTCGGGCCGTGAGGTCTCAGCTCCACAGGGACATGGTAGCGGAATGGGAGCTACGACTTGGGCGACCAAGCGCAGGGCACGCCGTAATAGCGGCGGTAAGACCCATCATGGAGGAGTGGCTAGAGAGGCCACACGGCAGCCTCTCGTACCGGCTGACGCAGGTGATTACCGGACACGGGTGTTTCGGGAGTTACCTGTGTCGGATCCGGAAGGAGCCAACGTCCGAGTGCCATCACTGTGATGCGAGCGAGGACACAGAGCTGCACACGCTGACCGAGTGCCCTAGCGAGGCGGGGCCTAGTGGCGGCTCTGGGGGTGGGAGTCCTCACACTCGCCACATTGCTCACAGCGATGGTAAGATGCGCAAACGCTTGGGGTGCGGCCGCCTCCTTCTGCGAGCAAGTAATGCTCGAGAAGGAGGCGGCCGGTCGGGTCCGGACCAGACTCCGGGCCCGGGAAGCCCGTGCAGAGCGAAGGCGAACCGGACGTCGGAGGTCGCAGAACGACCTCCGTCCTCCATGAGCGCTGGCCTGGGGGTGACCGGTGGAGCCGCCTGTCACCCTAGCAGAAGCAGGCCGCGGCGGCGGCGCAAAGTGCGCCTCCCCGTAACCGGGGCTAGATGGGGACATTTTGGTCCCCACAACCCGAAGGGGGCCATCTCGAAAGAGATGGTCCTGGGTCTGCCGGGGTGCGAGAGATATGCTTTTGGCAATCTCACCTCCGGCAGCCAAGGACCCAAGACGGCGTGCGTTTTAGTCGGTTCGAGTCCGACATAACCGCCTCCACCGGCTCCGTGGGGGTGGTATCCGTGGGGATTTTTCGCACGATAAAAAAAAAAAAAAAAAAAAAAAAAAAGGCCCAAGAAGCCAAGCTCACTATAGCTTAAATAATCACATCACATATATACATTTAATACTTTGCTTCGGGTGACCAAAGGGCTGACTTGGACACGTTACCAGTCGACATCGATGGGGAGGAATTTTTCGTCTCTGACTCATTTTCAGCCTCTTTTATATTCTTGTAAATGTTAGTTTAGTAAGTTACTTTTATTTTAAGATTTTAAGAAATCCTTGTATTCAATCTCTGAATAAATATTGAAATCTCCTCGTATGCTAATAAAATCACATAAAAAGATGAACAAAAATCCACCCACCTGTCTAAACATGTTATTAAAATCATCCGGATTCTCGACTTTCCTGATCCCTTTGCCACCTCCACCTTCCGAGGCTTTAATCATCACGGGGAAGCCAATTTTGTGAGCGGCTTGCAGGCCTTGCTCGGGAGAAGTCACGCATCCTTTGGCGAACAGTTCGGAGGAGATTTTGATCTTCTTACTGTTGTATTCAGCTTTAAGTTCTGTTGAAGAAATCAGGAATGTGAGTATAAAGGTCATAATAACCTCGTGTTGTGTTCCCGGCGGTGAGTAGAGTAGCCAGAGCTCACTGGAGAGTGTTTGTGCTGTCAGTGGGAAGACCAAAGGCTTGTCCTGCTTTGTCTTCTGCACTGACGGCACAAACTCTCTGTGCTTACAGGGTCGGCAGCGCGAGTGTGACTCCCCTGGTGTTGCACACGTCCATAGGTCACGGTAACCACTTTTCATCAGGGCCCTGTACTTATCTGCCACCTAGTGTGTAAAAAAGTAGCTTCATTATCAGACCCTGGATACCATTGAAAGAAAATACTCGTCACGACGATTCAAATGAGCCCAAACTCGATGAGGTTGTGTCGTTTCATTACTAAGTTCATTTGGCCACCTTCCAGCTCCATCATCAGACCCTGGTTACCATTGAAAGAAATTACTCGTCAAGACGATTCAAATGAGCCCAAACTCGATGAGATTGTGTCGTTCCATTACTAAGTTCCTTTAGCTACCTTCCAGCTCCATTATCAGACCCTTTTTTTTATCGTTCGCAAAATCCCCACGGAGCCGGTGGAGGCGGTTATGTCGGACTCGAACCGACTAAAACGCACGCCGTCTTGGGTCCTTGGTTGCCGGAGGTGAGATTGCCGGAAGCATATCTCTCGCACCCCGGCAGACCCAGGACCATCTCTTTTGAGATGGTCCCCTTCGGGTTGTGGGTACCTCGGTGTCCTCATCTAGCCCCGGGAACGGGGAGGCGGACTTTGCGCCGATCATCATCAGATCCTGACGATTCAATTAAAACGATTCGATTAAAACACGATCCCCCGACAGTTCGGGGAGCTTGGGGTTACTTACCACTTCCACTCCAAGGTAAAGTGGGTATATCAGCGGTCTGCGCCACTATAGACGACGCGATCTTGTCCCCGAGGGCCCACATAGCCTTTTCCGGGGGCCCGATAAACACGACCCCCGCTCGGTGTAACAGTTCGGGGAGTTTGGGGTTACTTACCACTTCCACTCCAAGGTAAAGTGGGTATATCAGCGGTCTGCGCCACTATAGACGACGCGATCTTGTCCCCGAAGGCCCACATGGCCTTGTCCGGAGGCCCGATGAACACGACCGGTCTGCGCCACTATAGACGACGCTATCTTGTCCCGGAGGGCCCACATGGCCTTCTCTAGGGGGGCCGATGAACACGACACCCCCTTCAGTGTAACACTTCGGGGAGCTTGGGGTTACTTACCACTTCCACTCCAAGGTAAAGTGGGTATATCAGCGGTCTGCGCCACTATAGACGACGCGATCTTGTCCCCGAGGGCCCACATGGCCTTCTCCGGGGGCCCGATGAACACGACCCCCGCTCGGTGTAACAGTTCGGGGAGTTTGGGGTTCTCGGAAGCGTGACCCCAGCCTGCCCATACAGCCTGGAGAACAGAAACAGCTTATGTGAATGGCTTTTTAAAGCGTTTGCAGTATTTTTTTTGCAGAAACCGCACGCTATTTCGCGTCTCAAATGCCGAGATGTAAGGGGCCCGATAAATCATTTGCCTCACACAATTTTTTAAATTCAATATTCAATTTTATAATTATTTGCAAGATTAAGGTATATACAAAGGTGTTACAATATAATAAAGTTCATTCGTCGTGCGGAAATCTGGATAACCGGGGACCCAGCAGCAGTATCTAGTTATGTCGGGCTCAAACTGACTAAAACCGCATGGCCTTCTCGGCCCATCAGTTGCCGAGGTAGGCTCTGACATTTCCCTTGAACACCCCATTTAACTCATGACCATCGAAGGCCCCCTGGATCTGACCCTGACTGACATTGCGCCATATCCGGTTCCGATATGGCCCGCTCGGATATGATAACTTCTGTGTCCCCATCTTTCCCCGGAAAGTGGGGGACTGTCATCAATAGCAAACTGACATCACGCCTATTATGAGGATGTCAAGCCTGAGTGTTACATCGCAGTTACTTAGGCCACCTCCTCTCTGTGTATGCTGTGAACTAAATACCGATCGTAAAAAAGGAGGAGACTGACGACGGTAACACACTGACATCACACCTATTTTGTTGACGTCAGTGCAGTTGCTGAAGCCGCATCCTCTCTGCATTCGCTCGGTGAACTATATACGAACCTGCACTTGTGTCCTCACTGCTATGTCCACGATCAGCTCCACATTGGCGTAGTTGTTGTTGTTGGAGCCCCCCGGCACGGGTACGTAGTGGTCCGCCATCTTTATGTACTCGGCGTTCGCTTTTAGGTCTTCGGGGGTCACCTGGGGAAAGAGAGTTATGTAACTATGTTATCATGTCTCAGCGAACTTCGTACCACCAATTTTATTCCGCCCGCGTGGCGTCCGATCCCGTTCCCGCTGCACCCTCTAATATATTAAGAATGTATTATAAAAGACGGATATAAAGAGAAGGAAAATTTGAAATGATTCAGGTGTGGCTCAATAGCTCAGTTGGAAGAGCATTCCCCCTGTAAGGGAAAGGTCGTGAGTTCAAGTCTCACTTGAGCATTTCATTTTTTCCGATGTTTATCGAACTTAAAAGTTAGCATAATAAATGCTATAAAAAATTCATTCAAATGTATTATACATATAAACCTTCTTGAATTACTCTATCTATTAAAAGAAACCGAATCAAAATATGTAGGGTAGTTTTGAAGATATAAGCATACATAGGGACAGATAGACGCGGAAAGCAACTTTACTTTATCTATACTATTATATAATTGTAAAGTGGTCGTGTCTGTACATTGGAGATATTTAAAAAAAAATACTTGCATTATGTTATATGAACGATACTGAACACGAAAATATTTTTTTTTCATTTCCTGTCTGTTTGTCTGTTTGTCTGTTTGTTCGCGATGGACGCAAAAACCACTGAACGGATTTTGATGCGGTTTTCTTTGTTAGAAAGGGCTTGCTCATACTTAAAATCTTACATTTGTTTGATTGCAATCGGTTCAGTAGAACCAGAGATGTGAGCAATAATATATAATAATCTTAATTTTGCTAAGATTATAGATGTCGCTTTTTGCTTGAGATTATTCTTATGGATGAATTTTACTTCCAAACAACTATGTAAATAAATATACTTAATTTTTACATGCACAATCATGTAAAAAAATACGTATTTAATAATGTAATTAAAATTTTAAATTCTATAATTTAGTTACAAAATAACAACTAGATGGCGATAACGCGGTTTTGAACAAAGTATGGTTTCGTTCACAGCTGACGTATAATAGTCCTACGGTAAAGGCGGTTTTTGTCTGGCAAATTATGAAATTACCTAAGTTGATGTCGGTGCAGTACTGTATCTGTATATTTCGATTCGTAAAAAAGCTTTCGACTTACATACTTTCATCGAACATCCTGGATAATTAGTAACAATGTTAGCCTGTAATTTTGTTGCTCACTGCAACACACATGCACATACACACTCATGCTGCCGACCCTGAGGAAATCTTCTAATCTAATGCCCTTCTTCAAAAACTCCATATTGTTGTAGCTTGGGAAAACCAGAGCAGGGAATTTATTCCACAGCTTGAGCGTGTGTTGGAGTTCCTTTCTAACCGCTTACCGCACAATGTTCACCGTTTCCAGTCGAACTGTGTGAGGATGAATTTCGTGCCTATGGCGAGCGGTGTGATGATCTGAGCAAAAACGGTTGCAGAGTAGAAAATTCGTTAGACTGTGCTAATATTATGAATACGAAAAGAACCCTGTCTGTCTGTTGCCTTTCACGCCTAAACAAATGAACTGAACAGATCTTGATGAAATTTGTTACAGAGTTGCATAAGAGCTTGGGAACGTACATGGGCTACCTTTAATATAGATTGCCATTTTTGAAGAACTCTTGATGAAAGGGTATTATAAGAAAGGATTTTCAAAGGAAAGGAAAGGAAAATCTCCCAAGGTTTTCGATCAAATGCTGCCTAAGCATTTGATCGAAATCCTTGGGAGATTTTCTAGATCAATTCTCTTCTTCATCCTAACGTTTTTAACTTGGAGCCTGGGGTCCACTTTCACCAGTTTAACTGCAGATTTGGCTAATCTTTGATATTTACTGTGAAGCAACTGCCATCTGACCTACACAACCCAAAGGCAATATCGAAGCATTCCAGCTAGACCAGTTGTTAGACTTTTTAGGGCCCAACTACCCGTAACGACTGCCATAGATGTTTGTATGCCAACCGGGACTGACGGCTTATCGTGCTCTCCGGACATACTAAAGAATTTTATTATTCTTGCGTATGACAGAGCGGTCCTATATCCCCAGAAGTCCGGATCTGATGCTGAGAACCTGGAGAAATCAAGGGAAAACTTAAAAATAACAGGAAAACGTGCCTGGCTACGCGCCTACTTAGTTATGTTAGCAATCATTTGTATAATGTCGTTTCGTTTCCAAAAAAAAAAAACAAATGCCCAGGCGCTATCTATTAAACATATCAGTATAGTAAAATTTTATAAAATACAGCTCAGTAATTATATTTTACAGCACAAACATATGAATCAATATAATATGTTGTGTTGTTATGAAAGCCGTTGCTTCGTACAACGGCTTTCATAAGAACACTTTGACTTTTATTAGTCTTACTCAACTACGTGTTTTAAGTGGCTCTGATAGGGAGTATATTCCCCAGTAGAGCCATACTAACTGTGGAATATATTTCCACCTACCACCTACCAGCTACTTCTAACACATCAGTAAATCTGTAAGTTCCGTTATTATTTTTCTTTTCAGGGTCTCTCTTTATTCTTGAAGTAGGTTTTTTTTAAATTCTATTTTTTTATTCCTTTTAGTATAAGTTTATAATAGATTCATCGTTCATCATTTGACTAGGTTTTTATCATCAGTTTAATAATATGATTTTCAGAATCAAAAATTCCCATTAAATTATGAAACATTTTAAGGATGTCCATAGAATCCCGTCAATTGAATTTGATTTTGACTCTTGATTGATGATTTTGACCTTTCCAACAAAATAAAATCATAAAAATCGGCTTTGCAAATTGCGACAGTAAATACATTGGTTAGTCACCTATTTTGCCCCCTCAGTAGTGAAATTTAGAATACCATATTTTCTGTCTGACTGAGGGGTAGGATCGCCTTACCTCTCCCGCCCCGGTGACGTTGAATTTCTTCTTCGTTGTCGTCATGGCTGCGGACTTAACCTCCGCGTCGGGTAGCGCGACCTATATAAATCCACCGTTCCTATCCGTTCAGGATTATGGCTGGGACGGACGGGGTCAACACTAGATTGTGTTTGTCCACCCCTGGGTATTTTTTATAGAGGTTTTCTTCCTTAGGAGCCACCGTTCCTGTCCTGGGTTAGGCTTGCCGCTTGGCCGAATGTTGGTCTATATCAGATCGTAGTTCCTACTTCTGGACGAAGCCAAAGGCGAAGAACTCATACACCCAGTATGCCCCACCACTACACCCTCTGCAATAAGAGGGGCATGTGAAGGATCTACGAGTGATTAATACCAATTTAATTTAAATTGGCTTCAATACGTGCGCCTGCCACCAATAACTTATAAGACGTCTTGCATTTTTCCTTGAATGTTAAGTAGAAAGGCGAGTAGACTGTAAAGTAGAGCGTCCAGCACAGAATTGAGTAAAATGTCGAGAAGAGAGTGGAACACAGAGATGATTAGAGGATCAAGTATAGAGTGGAATACGGAGCCAAGTAGAGAGTTGAATAGAGAGACGTGTAGAGATACGAATAGAAAGGTGAGTAGACAGACGAATAGAGAGGCGAGTAGAGTGTCTACTCAGCGCTCAACACTCGACTCTCAGAGCTAAAATTTACAGCACTACGCAATAAGCTACATCCACGCGGGCGGAGCCGCGGGCAACAGCTAGTACATAATATAGTGATTATCGCAGCATTGCAAAGTACAGGGTTTGGATGCAACAGGGATTAAAGCCTATAGCTTTTAGACATATCATCATGATAGGCTACAAATTACAAACAGTAATTCTTGGCCTGGGGGTGACCGGTGGAGCCGCCTGTCACCCTAGCAGAAGCAGGCCGCGGCGGCGGCGCAAAATGCACCTCCCCGTAACCGGGGCTAGATGGGGACACTGTGGTCCCCACAACCCGAAGGGGGCCATCTCGACAGAGATGGTCCTGGGTCTGCCGGGGTGCGAGAGATATGCTTTTGGCAATCTCACCTCCGGCAACCAAGGACCCAAGACGGCGTGCGTTTTAGTCGGTTCGAGTCCGACATAACCGCCTCCACCGGCTCCGTGGGGGTTGTATCAGTGGGGATTTTTCGCACGATAAAAAAAAAAAAAAAAAAACAGTAATTCTTATCATCATATCCGTGTGGTGACGGAGAAAGAATACAAGTATCACCACCCCATCTCAACCGAAGGGTGTCGTAAGAGGCGACTGACGGAAACATACGCAGACGATATCACTGCGAGAGAAGGAACACTGGAAATACAACCCTGTACCAACCCGTCTGGCCAGCGTGGACACAGTAGGCCAGAGCCTGCCGACATTGGGAGAGGCCTACATTAAATAAATAAATATATTCCACAACATTCTACAGAACGCTATCGATAAACTTAATTAGCTTGTGTTATGGAATCTAAAATGCGGATAAACATACTTAGATTCTTGAATGAATTTTTTTACAGCATTAAGTATGCTAACTATACAAATCGAATACATAGGGAAACATTTCCCATCTTATACGTGTTTAAGGCGACGGTGCAGTCATCTACCGATTTTCTTACGAACTATCGACTGCGGACCTGAGATGATTCTTCTTTTTCCCTACGTATTCGATACTTAGATTGTTTTTTTTTGTAAATATATACATATATACATAGAAACACCCAGACCAATGGAAATAGCCATATTCATGCATACAAATATTTGTATTGAGCGGGGATCGAACCCACGCCTCCTGCGTGGCAGTCGCGTTCACTACCGCCACGCCACAGAGGCTGTTTGGGAGAGGCCTATGTCCAGCAGTGGACTGCTAGGTTAATTGATTGAATACTCACCATGACCACGAAGCGCACAGCGCGTTCGTTCTTGAACATTTCGTACGACCATCGTCTGATTGAACGCATGCATTTTACTGCACCGATACCGTTGTTAGCGATTAGCACCTGAAATATAAAATTTATTTTAATTTATCTGCGGTAGCCTAGTGGTATGGGTAACGGACTGCTGAGCTTTTCAAAGTTATTTGTGTATTTATCGCAGGTTTATAAGTGCCCGGTTAATGGCAATAGGCTCGCCACCTATTACATTGGGACCTAAACATAAACTGGCGAAATGTGGGTGCTAGCACCTCTGCCTACCCCCTCGGGGAATACAGGCGTGAGTTTATGTTATGTTACTTTAATTTATACTAGCTGTTTCTCGTGGCTCCGCCCGCGTGGATGTCGGTTATCGCTTAGTGTTGAGTCAACGCTATTGAGCATAAAGCCTGCATCTCAAAATCCTTTCTTAGGGGATGCCTACGTCATAGTAGCTTCATGCATGCGAGGTCTCAGCCCGATCGGTTTAAAATTGACAAAGTTTCATACAAATTTTCATCCCCTATTTTATCGGGGGTAGAATTAATGTAAATCTTTTCTTAGCGGATGTCATAACTTCTACCTGCATGCCAAATTTCAACCCGATCCGTCCAGTGGTTTGGGCTGCGCGTTGATAGATCACTATGTCAGTCAGTCAGCTTTGAATTATATATATTTAGATTTACGTTGTCTTGAAGACATGGCATACACAGAGAGGAGGCAGTCTACGTAAGATGACCCTTACGTAGACCATCTCCTCTCTGTGTTTGTCTGTATCAAGCGGCTACATCAGAGCACTAGCTTGCGTGCACACATACACACATACATTTAGTGTACTACCGGCGTTTCTCCCGTGCACAGCGATCTTAGCCAGTGTTGAAGCATGATTGTAATTGCATGGTTTGGATAAGCACGCCTAGCATATCTGAGAAAAGTATGACTTGGAATACCATGTCTTTGTGTAAAAGCTTACCTTATTGATAGGCTTGGTACCCTGGAACCTTCTAACAAACTCCTCAGGAGTAGCGACAGTGAAGTCTTTTTCTTGGAACCGCTGGCTGTGGATCACTGTACCTTGGGACATAGAAGGCCTGGAAGAAAGGGAAAATGGTGTTTAACAACTTTGTTTTAGATATATGGTTACATTAGCGCCCTTTCCAAGAATAGTCTTTCTCGACACTCTAAAGACGTCGTGCGTTCTATTAGAGTTCAAGATTGCGCGGCAGAATTGTATAGGCATGTATATCCACGCGAAAGAGTGATCGTATAAAGCGGGCTGTTGAAGGGCATATTTATTGCAAGAACATAAAATGATATTGAATAACACACTCGTAACTTTCCACTGAGTTTATTTTGAGAATGAGAATATATGTATATGTTTATTCTGAGAATGCCGAAGGCGAAACCGGTCAGGTTCAGAATTAAATATAATAATAAACTCAGTGGAAAAGTACAAGTGTGTTATTCCATATGTGTAGCAGATTCTACCAAGTGCCATCAATCTCCAGTATAAATAACATAAAATGACATAAAGTTTTGCAAAGAAAAATGCACACCTTGAGCTCAGACTAAAATAATAACATATATCAAATGCATAGTACATGCGTGTGAAGCTGCCTAAAGTGATACTAAAGTGTACTACTTTTAATTTGTGTCTCAAAGAGCTCTGACTCTTTAAGACGCAAATTAATGTGAACCTTTACATAACTGAGCTAGTTAAATTAAGAATGGTTAAAGAGTGGTAAGATTTGTGTCTGTTCTTATTTTATTGTTTTTACATAACATAACATAAACTCACGCCTGTATTCCCCGAAGGGGTAGGCAGAGGTGCTAGCATCCATATTTCGCCAGTTTATGTTTAGGTCCCAACGTAATAGGTGGCGAGCCTATTGCCATTAACCGGGCACTTATAAACCTGCGATAAATACACACATAACTTCGAAAAGCATCGAAAAGTCATTGGTGTGTGCCATGGTAAACCTGGGATCGAACCCGAGACCTCGTCTCAGCAGTCCATTACCCATACCACTAGGCTACCGCAGATTGTTTTTAATCACCAACTAACCTAAATTTACTACTACTAATGCCAGAAGGTACGCTGTTTGACCGGACGGGTGATCAGTCCTTCTATGTGGGCCATTTCACCCAATTCCCATGTAAAAACTGCCAATCATATTCGTATGGCAACCGTGAACAACAGCTTAAGTGATCTCAGAGGCACGACCAATGCAAATACTCATACATAAGCAAACAAATATTCACACTGAGCGGGGATCGAACACGCGCCTCCTGAGTAGCGGCCACGTTCACCACCGCCTCGCCACGGAGGCTGTCAACCTAAATGTATGACATCATATTATTTTTTATTTTTTTCTTTATTTAAGGACTTTATACAATAAGTATATGTCGCCCTGATAGTACATATTGTATTATCTTTACGAAACAAGTATTAAAAACTGACATCATATTATTATTATTTAATTTCATACAAGTTTCCTTATTACTCTACTAGATCAATGTTTAGTAAAGAGTTACTTATTTGACTACACAGTTAAGTACTTAATAACAATTTTGACAGCCTCTGTGGCGTGGTGGTAGTGCACGCGACTGCCACGCAGGAGGCGCGGGTTCGATTCTCGCTCAGTGCAAATATTTGTATGCATGAATATGGCTATTTGCATTGGTCTGGGTGTTTCTATGTATAATATGTATGTATTTACAAAAAAAAAAATTTAAGTATGTTTATCCGCATTCTAGATTCCATAACACAAGCTATAAAAGCTTATCATGGGTGTAAATAGCGTTGTGTAGAATGTTGTGGAATATTTATTTATTTATTTACAATTAAATGTATCTTCCCAACATTGAAATAAACGCGTCCGTAGCTTAGTGGTTAAGGCCTCAGCCTTACAATCGAAAGGTCCCAGGTTCGAATCCTGGTGATTACACTACCGATGTGAACCCACACTAATATCGGTTCTAATATTATTATTATAAAAAAATCAATTATTGCACAGTCAGCATCAGAAAGACATTGACGAACAAAGTACCCAAAATTATCTTAATTTAGTTTTTTAACCCCTTCCAGTTGACCGATTGTTCTGATATTTGGTACACGGCTTTAGTTCGGACAATGATACCATATAAATCAATAATGGAAGACGTGTACCATATTTTAGTTGAATGTGTACGGAATGAGGCTGAGAGAGTTATAATTAAATATCAACATGATATAGATGTCCATATTGTAGGATCATGTAATAGTATCCTTGCGTTCCCGGCCAGTCGGGAGGCAAGAATACTATACAGATTAGTTAATATAGGTATTAAGCGTAGATTGTAAGATATGTTTGTTTTGGGTATAAGCATAGCCCCTATGAGGGTGACATATTCACTTTGTGAACAAACCCTTTTTATTAAATAAAGATAAAAAAAAAACAATAACACAGTTTGATTTGCTCTTAATACTAGAGTTTTAAGATCATTTTGAGACTTTGTCGTCAAGATATTTATGACACTGACTGTACCCTTCAAAGGAAATACTGGAAATTCTCCAATACATGTGTCTTAGGGAGACACTGGAGCTATCCGTTAATAGTTTTACGAACTACCCAAAACAATGGCTACTCTGCAAATTTATTAAAGGAAGTTACAGTAATTAGTTTGATTGCTTTTAGCTTTTTTTAGTTACATTAACTTAGGTTATTCAGCTGTTTTAAGCCTTATTATATTAAATTACTTAGACTAGATTTATTTACAAGGTTAGATTGTATTTCCTACAAGTAACAGTTCAATTAAATTAGATAGAAAAAAAGATCAAAGCTGTGTTGTTTTATTATTTACAATGTTCTAGATCTAAATGCTATGGCAGCACAGCCTGTCCGGTACATATTCTATAACGATACTGAACGGTTCTGAATCTGTTGTCTCTACTTGGAGGGAAATAGGCGTGGGCATATAGATGGATAGTTCTGAATCTGTTAATCTGTCCTTAGATAGCTCGTGATTCAGTGTTGAATGTTGTTTTAGAGTATTGGCCTTATAGAAGTAACAACTTTACACGTTGACACAGTAAACTAATATTGTCATAATATCTCAGCATATTATTTTTGTATAGTATTCTATCTTTGGTATGCATTAAAAAGTATATATTTAAATAACCTTTGATATATTGATAAGGGGCAAGTTTTTCTAATTTGTGCCTTTAGGAAGTACGTCAATTTGAAATAGTATAAAACTATTAAATACATGCATGTCTACTATATCTAGACCATACGTTTTTAAATCACTAATTTTGTACTTTAGACTCAAACTAATAAAACTAAAATAAACATGTATTTATTAGATAAGTGCAAAAAAAATATTAAATTATACTAATTTTTAAGCACACAATACTTATGGAAATTAGCTAAATAAATCGAAAGTATATTCCTAAAAATATTAGAACTAATCATAAACAAGAATTTAATATTTTTAATTATATTGTAAGGTAAAATTCCAGTAAGAGAAACTTAGTGAAATCAGGATTCGTGGCATACTTATCGACCTGTACATAAATCTATCGTATTCAACGACTTAATACAAAAATCGGCTTCTATATCACTCATACACAAAGTCCATGCGGCTCATCACGCAGTATTTACAATAAATATAGAAAAAAACAAAACGAATTCATAGAACGACTTTTTCTAACCTGTATGGCGCGTCGGAATACAGTCCATTCATCCTTTGGTACATTTTATAATTACAATACAACACTGAAAAAACTATTGTCAATATAAAAACAGTTAGCAGTGCTTAAAATCGTTTAAACGATAGCAAAATATCATTTCTTCGAACTGAACAGTGGGACAGTTTTGTTTTCTTATTTTGACGTAAAGAATTCGCAAATGAAAACTCGCATGACGGATCATACGATCATTTGGTCTCGTTCACACTCATTACTTTGTGCAAGTGCAAGCGAGAAAGCTGTTTATTAGTATATAGTTGCCATTACAAGAAAATGCAAGGAGGTTGCATAAGAAAATGTTATTGCAAATGGTAGGGTTGGAAAGGGTCAATTAAAATCGATAAGAGAAATCGGACATTTAATTATATTAAAACAATTACAAAAATAAATTCAACAAGAATTAAATTCACATGACTTGTTGTAGGTAATAAATATAGGAATATAATTACACAATAAAACAGCAGGTTCAGCTGATATTAATTACTTCGTAGTTATAAAACAATATCTCAAAATTGCCTTGAACAGCAGACCAAACAAAACCAATGACGTGTCATGCTAATTAAAATTGCTAGATTTTTACGCTTAATTCGTTTGCATTTTTATAATTGGCATCAAAGATAGATAGTTCATAAAAACTTCGAATTTCGGTAGATGGCTCCAGTTTCAAGTCATTATACCTACGGTAACTCTGTTGGTCAGAGTACCTCTATTCCCTCTGACAGGAATCGGATTGGTTAAAACTCCGCCAAAACAATTATCTCCTTCTAGCAATTGGGTGTTTATTACAGGTACATTCCGGGCTTGGAGGTGACGGATGGATCCACCACCTGTCATCCTTGCAGAAGCAGTTAGCAGACCGAGGCGACGACGCGCGACGGTGCAATACGCGCCATACCCGGTTGCTAAATGAGGACACCGTAGTTCTTCAGCTCGAAAGACCACCTCCAGCGAACTTCGACCCTTCAACGTCGTGTGTTTTAGGTAATCGAGTCCGACATAACCACATCCGCTGGTTTTGGTGGAAAGGGGGACCATGCGTGGGGATTTTGCACACATTAAAAAAGCTCTGTATTGTCTTCTGATTAATTTCGGGGCTTTTTGCAAGACAGTTTAGGTTTGTAGGTTGATCCGGCACAGAAGTTATGGAACCCAGAGGGAATTTGGGTGAGGTGAGTCCCGTTTATGACTGAAATATCTCTTAAAATAATATATAAGTAGCTCGTTCTATTATTTACTGAACAAAGCGAGTATTAGAACGTAATTTATCAAAGGTCGATCTAAATTAATGAGAAGTGCGTCGTTAATGTTAGTAATACGAGTTGTTTACTAATGACTGAGTTCGTGAGACGCCATTTATGAGCTGTTACTTAACATCATTCTTGGATGGGTGAAGTTGAAATTTGTAGTTTTCAAAATACAAAAAAAAAATAGAGTTTTATAGTTTTTGGCACGGACGTCATAAAGTACCTAATGGTGTCTTAATTTGTTTATTTACATACACTGACGGACTCATAAACTGCATCAAAGTTCAGGTTTACTCTAAATGGATTTTTTATAATAAGTATGCAAACTTTTTAGATTAAATTATATAAATATGGAAAGACTGGCTCTTAATCTTAAAAAAAAATTAAATTTAAAAATAGAACTGCAGTAAAACAAATGAATATAGCCGGGAAAAGAAAATTTATTTGTAGTATCAGATTTGCGTGTTATTTATAGCAAAGTTTTAAATTGATTCTCATTGATTTTTTTTGTTTTGTCAATTGAATTATTGTTACCAGCATAATTGTTGGGTTGGTTTTTTAACACATCGAGAGTTTTTGAACCATAATATGGATACTTCGTCCGAACAAGCGGCACAAATTGTAGCATTGGTGCGGGAGGGCTTGGATCAACGAACGATTGGTAGAAATTTAAATTTAAACCAGTCTACGGTTTCTAGAATATACAGAAGGTTTGTAGAGACAGGTTCTTACAGGAGGAGACGTGGTACAGGCAGAACTCGAGCAACCACAGGTCGTGATGACCGATTTATTGTTATAACTTCCCTGCGAAATCGTTTCCTCACGTCAGTTAACATCAAAACCGAGCTTAATGAAGTGCGTGGAGTAAACGTGTGTGCACGAACAATAAGAAGAAGGTTAAAGGAAGCGGATATCACCCCTTTTAGACCAGCAAATGGTCCAAAGTTGTCTACAGCTCACAGACAAGCTCGCTTAAGATTTGCGCGTCATCACCTGAATTGGACAGAAGAGCAGTGGGCCTCTGTATTGTTCACGGACGAGTGTAGGACATGTTTATATGGTGCAGATGGTCGCAGAAGAGTCTATCGTCGACGTGGGGAGCGATATGCTCAAAGTTGCATTGAGGAGCGTGTTCCTTTTGGAGGCGGTTCATGTATGGTCTGGGGTGGCATATCGATGACCGGGCGAACAGAACTTGTGTTCATAGACATGGTCCGTCAAAACGGTAATAGAGGGGGTTTGACAGCACATCGCTACATAACAGAGATATTAGAAGATCACGTGGTGCCTTACATGGGATTCATAGGCGAAAATTTTACTTTAATGCAGGATAATGCCCGGCCGCATGCAGCTGCACAAGTTCAACATTATTGCGAAGAGGTTGGGATACGTACAATGAATTGGCCAGCACGCAGACCGGATCTTAATCCCATCGAGCATGTTTGGGACAATTTAAAAAGAGCTGTATATGCGAGAAACCCTTCGCCCACGACAGTGGCAGCACTAAGAACAGCACTTTCAGAAGAATGGGACAATATTCCGCAAGATCTTTTAAAAACCCTTATAAAATCTATGCGGAACCGATTAGAAACCGTAATAAGGGCACGTGGGGGTAATACACCTTATTAAAACACAAATAAACCCTTGCATAAAGTTTGTGTCTATTGTTAAAACCAATTTTTTAATTAAACCAATTTTTCTTAAATTTCTGTTTTTTCTTCAAAAAAAGTCTTAAGGTCCTTTCCAGTACATAAACTTAAACTTAAAGATATGACCCTACGCTGTTTTAAAGTTCACGAACCAATCTAGAGGTTTCAATTTAAATCTGTATAGAAAGTATGCATACTTGGTTAAAATATTTATTTCAAAGTCGTCTATTACTTTGATGCAGTTTATGAGTCCGTCAGTGTATTTTTATTCCACTTAGGCTGACATATACGGCCCAAGGGCCTCGATTCTACTAAAGCAAAACTATTGTCAAACCACAGAGATTGCAAAGTTTAGACTTTATTTCTATCCTTTAAGGTCCAAAATTAAATGAAAAAAATTTCATTACACTCTTTTGTTCACTCTGCTAACAGTTATTTAATATTGAACTTTAAGGACCATCTTTTTAAAGTCTATAATGTATTGCCGCTTTTTGCAATCTCTGTGGTTTGACAATAGTTTTGCTTTAGTAGAATCGAGGCCCTGATAATAAGTGGTTACCGTGGCCTATGGACGTGTGCAACGCCAGGGGAGTCACACTCATGCTGCCGAGAGTTTCTGTGCCGTCAGTGCAGAAGACAAAAATATTTCTAAAAAATGTGCCTTTTGATATGAACGTACAAATCAAGACAGTTATTCTATTCTCTTTATTGAAAAGTTTCATGGCAAGGCACTGGCGATTTAGTAAATCTAGTATTTAAGCTAAGCTGCAAATATGTGTGGTCTAACAAAATACTGGGTTGCCTGCATCGCCCTCTGCCCTGGAGTCCAGGTAGTAGACCCAAGAAGAGCGATGATAACTGGATGATAACTGGAAAAAATCGTATCGATCGATAGTGACAATACTTTTTTCTTTTTTTTTCTTCTTATTGGCTTCTACAGCGAATCGCTGCAATTTACCAATGTCAAGTACAATGTTTCTTTTTTTATATCTACAACATGGTTGACAGACAAGCATACGAAACAATGGATGGGAAGGAACTTGTGTTGCCGACTCCGTAAGAACCTTCTGATGCTCTTCTTGAAGAACCAGCTTCGGAAAACCACAGCAAGGTGATGATAATGGTTTTTGATCCTCAAACAGAATTTCAAAATCATTTTGTTGACTCAGCCTCAGATCAGACAGGCTCGAGTCAACAATAGTGCCCGGAATATTATGGCAATAGGCTCACCCCCTATTACATGGGACCGGCTACAATTTCATTATTGGTCAAATGTGAGTGTTAATTCACTTCTGCCTAACCCTCCGGGGATAATAGCGCGATTCTACTTCTTCTTCTTTGCCTCTTCCCATTATCTGGGGTCGGCTCTCCTCGTTACTCGGTGCCAGGTTGTTTGGTTGTCAATATCGAGGGTCTTTAAGTCACGGGTCACAGTTTTTCGGGCCGGGCTCTTGTTCTGGTATGGCTAATGCTCGATTCACATCAATGGTCGGATTCTCTTCGCTTTGTGTGTCCATCGTTTCATACCATCTTAGAAAGACGACTTTATCGGAGCTTATCTGTAATTGCGTCTTTGGCAGTATGTATTCTACCGTCTCTACCATGGTGAATGTTCTGATGAGCTCTTCCCATTAGTCCCACCTTCTCCTTTCCTTCACAGGACGACGCGTGCACGGACTAAGATGCCATCCATATACGTTGCAGGATATACCTGCTAGAACCAAGAGTTTCAGTGACTCATTCCTATGCCGCACCACTAAGACCTGGAACTCCCTATCAGATCACGTATTTCCTTCTTCCTACTGACCCGGGTCCTTTAAGCGGGGCGTGAAAAGGCATCTGATGAGGCCGTCAAGCTGAGTGCCACCACTTTTAACATGGTACATGTTTACGATGGTGACCCTCTTTCCGAGACTTTGGCTTTAGCTTAACATCAGGCGAGGTGCAGTCAAATTGACGTGTCATTTATAAAAAAAATGGGGCTACTTTGAAACTTCCTCTGATGTACTCGGATAAACGCGTGTTATATGTATGTATGTATACAGAATTTCAAAATGAACCACTGTTGCTAGTAGAGTACTACGTACCTTTATTTAAACAAATGAACTCGTAATCTCACCTATACATATCATTAAACACCCCACGCCTATAATTATCAAACGCACGTGTAGGTACAACATGTGGGTATTGTTTACGACAGGTCGATAAGCCACACAATTATCAACACGACAATAACATGTGGTGGCGCAATTGCTATTCATCTGAGCGTCCATTTCAGTTGCATGGACACCTTATAGCCTGGGGTTTTCTACTATTTGGTTAATTTTGACTGTTACAGGAGCGACTTTCTATGTCTGTTTCGTCGCATAATGTCTAATTCACGAAGTGGCACCCGAGTCCGGAAAGGACTAATTCGTGAATGGAGTAATTCTTGAATAGACTATTTGAATGAAATTTTTATAGCATGAATTTTGCTAATTTTTAAGTTCGAAATACATGGGGAAAAAGAAGCGCTCAAGTGGGACTTGAAGCCACGACCTTTCCCTTACGGGGGGAATGCTCTTCCAAGTGAGCTATTTGAGATGGATTTTTTTGATTTTATTTTATTTTGCTGTCGACATCTCGCGGGGATATTAAAGTACAGTCAGATGAGTGAGATAAATATGTAATATCCATCCATTCCACTCCTATACTCAAGTCTACGTAACGTACTACGTCTACGTCTACGTTTTCGCAATTATGATTTCCGGTCCTCTGACGTAATAAGGGAAATGAATGAAATGAAAATGAAATGAAATGGCTTATTTCATTCAACGGCTAGGCAAATGGCTTGGGTCTATGACGTTTAATAACTGGCCTACCCATTAATTATAATATATAACTTCCTCTATACACAATAACTTAGTCTAAAATATCTTAACATTTAAGGTACCTAACTATATTAAAGTTACAAAGTTTTTCTGTCACAAATACACAATACACACGTCTGAATGTGCACAAATACGTCAATTTTGACAATCGTGCGAGTTGAGGACAAGAAATAATCAAAAATTGAAAGATGCCAATTCGCGGCCGCCCGCGAGTTTGATGGCCGTGAGTTGATGAATGACCCTAAAAATTCATTCAAATAAATTATTTTCTTTCTTATGTATCGGTGCTTAAATCTAAATTAGACATAAATTCTAATCAATCTTTGAAACAACTAACACACCAATTAAATAAGTATATAAGCCATAGGTACCACGTAAGCCAAACATAACGACATAATAGTTACCAAGTTCCTTCATTTGTATCAGACCTGTAGTGGAAAATATAATAAGTAGATATTAATATATATAGACTAGGTATGTGTGGTGACGAAGAAAGAATACAAGTATCACCACCCCATTTCATCCGAAGGGTGTCGTAGGAGGCGACTGACGAAAACATACGCACACGATATCACTGCGAGAGAAGGAACACTCGAAATAAAAACCCTGTACCAACCCGCCTGCCCAGCGAGGAAACAGTAGGTCAAAGCTTACCAACATTGGGAGAGGCCTTGTCTTATGCCTTGCCTTGGGATATAGATTGATTGAAATACATTCGGAAGAAGGTAGGTCTTATTACAAAAATAATGTACCTACTAGCTTTTGCCCGTAGTAGTTCCGCCCGAGTTGATGTCGGTATTGTCGGTTATTGCGACCAAACATAGTCTATGTGTTAATCCAGAGTGTCAGCTAACTCCATAGGTACTAATTTTTATTAAAATCACTCCAGCCACGAAAGCGGTTAAAGAGTAACAAACTTCCATCCAACCATAATTACAAACTTTCGCGTTTGGACGTAATATCGTCCATTTCCCTTGACAGTACTGCGTGACACTACTAGTAGTGTCATGGGAGTTTTCTATTTCCCGTAAAACTGCATTTCCCGTGACATTCTTTCGCAAGTTATTACATTTACTTACTATCTAACTATTTCCTAAACAATAGGGTCGAAGGTAAACCAGTATCAGAGGTACTTTTACAGTGACATTTAGCAAGGTTGATATCTTGTTGTTGTATACCAATTATAGGCATCTCGACATTACTTGAGGTGAGGTTGAAACCAGACAAGTTCGGTAAACAACGACGTAATCTATAGCTCGATTTACATATCTTGAACCTAAAAGGGAGGTGGCGGACCTGCGATGTGAATGTGGAGTTACTCCATAAACAATGGCCCATCTGTTGACATGTGCTAAATGCCCATACACATGTTCAAATTCAAATTCAAATTCAAAAATACTTTATTTTGCATAGACCATTAAATCGGCACTTACAAAACGTCAACATATAGTAAATATTAAATACTAACTAATACTAGTAAATGGACCACGGGTTCGAAACGCGGCCCAGACCTGAGAAGTCTCCGGCAAGAAACTCAGCGGGCATTTTTTTTTGGTCTATTTACAAAACATTTACTTACTTAGCCTAAAACTTATGGTCTAGATACAATGTTTTGCTTGAGTAACATAGCTAAGCGAACAGCTCATTTCCAAGCTTGTTTATCGTTTAAATATTCTTGGACAGTTTGCTCTTTACTGTACTTTACTGTACTTTTTAAATTTATTAACAGGTAAATCTCTGATTTCATTAGGAAGCTTGTTAAAAAAGCGTATACAGTTGCCCTGTACACCGCAGAACCTTATGTGCGCCTCAGAGAACGCCATACAGGTGGCAGCACACTAGGAGAAGATAATTTGAGGGCTGAGGCGCCATCGCCACGATAGAAGAAGAAGAAGAAGACCTAAAATGTGCTCTATAAGCGCAGTACCGTTTCTTGGATGTATTTTGAAGATAGCACGGGATGCTACTGTGGTGGAAAAGCTCAAATTCACCAAGTATGGATTACAAACTTTTACCCGCGGCTCCACTCGCGTGGATGTCGGTTATCGCGACCAAACATAGCCTAAGTCCTTGCCCGAGGTCAAATCTACGCCTATTCCAAATTTCATCAAAATCGGTTCAGTGGTTTAGGCGTGAAAGCGTAACATACAGACAGAGTTACTTTCCCGGGGGCGAGTCGGGGACACCGTTGTCCCCCCTCCCGAGGAGGGCTAGGCCGTAAGGGATGGCCCTGGGTCAGCCAGAGTGCGAGGGATATATCGTAACCTCACCTCCGGCCTAGCACCACGACCCACAGTCAGCGTGCGGTTTTAGTCGGTTCGAGTCCGACATAACCTCCCCTTCCGGCTCCTGCAGGGGAGGTATCCGAGGGGATTTTCACATGTAAAAAAAAAGAGTTACTTTCGTATTTATAATATTAATCCGCGCCAGGGCATTTTATATTTCGTGATTTAGGTTCAAGATAAATTAATCGCGCTATACACTCTGTAATTACGGAGCAGTTTACTTAAGTTGCAGGATTTTGAAGGTTGTTATTCATTATACACTACGCGTCAATCAACATATATCCTACTCATAATATTAATGAGAAAGTTTGTGAAGACTTTCATTACTCAATTCTGATAAATGGCAGATTTTTTCAAGGTGGCAGACTGGCACACGGACCAACACACAACAATAACATACTATATTAATGGCGACGGAAGTATACTAAATGTCTATTGCGAGCACTTGTTACCAGGGCCTCGATTCTACTAAAGCAAAACTATTGTCAAACCACAGAGATTGCAAAAAGCGGCATTAAAGTTTAGACTTTATTTCTATACACTAAGGTCCAAAATTAAGTGACAAAAGTTTCATTACACTCTTTTATTCACTCTGCTAACAGTTATTTAATATTGAACTTTAAAGGCCCTTTAGAGGCCCTGAGCCTCGATTCTACTAAAGAAAGCCAAACTATTGTCAAACCACAGAGACTGCAAAAAGTGGCAATACATTATAGACTTTATAGCGATTCATTTAAAGTTCAATATTAAATAACTGTTAGCAGAGTAAATAAAAGAGTGTAATGAAACTTTTGTCATTTAATTTTGGACCTTAGTGTATAGAAATAAAGTCTAAACTTTAATGCCGCTTTTTGCAATCTCTGTGGTTAGACAATTGTTGGAGGCTTGCATGAAAGGTGACAGAAGAGGAGGCTCGTGAATTATTTAAGAAAAGGACGAAAACAGATTAGAAAATAAATCCAAACACTATTTCGTATTAACATTATGATTACCTACTCTATTTATAGCAACAATGGCTAATATTGTATATTGTATGACTGCACATACGACGTGTAATAAATGTAAACATAAACATCAGAAAACCATATCTGTCTAACTTTAAAGCAGCGTATTGTAGAATAATGTATTAATTCCAATACATAGGGAAAAAGAAGAATCATCACGGGCGGGACTCAAACCCGCAGTCTTTCCCTTACAGGGGAATGCCTTGACCAATTCGGCTATAAGGGAAAGACTGTGGGTTCGAGTCCCGCCCGAGATGATTCTTCTTTTTCCCTATGTATTCGATTTGTATAGTTAGCATACTTAATGCTGTAAAAATTCATTCAAATGTATTATTTGATTAATTATTAATAATTATAACTAATCATATTTTTACGCAAGTATTCATATCATATAAGTAACTATGCATAATATTTAAAAGCGCTTTATTATATTTATTACAAAGAATCGATTAACAGTATTGAAAATCGATAAAAAAAATAGCTACGCGCATCCCTTAACGCAACGCGCCAAAATGTGCGTGGTAATGGGCAGGTTTAACATCTAGCACATAACCCACTCTTATTGAATAATATATTATGTTGGTATGTAGGTCTAATTATATTCAGTTTAATGAATTCATTATCATAACATAAAAAATATTCGGATTACTTATGTAATATAATGCAAATAAATTGTAATAACATTTGTGTGTAACGACATCATTCATTACATTACAGAGCTTCGCGTACTGGCAACATCGTAATATTTTTTTTAAATATTTTGTACAGACCTACTTGCCTGCCTGTAGTGAGTATAAAATAAAAGTATTTTAATATTTATTTACGCTCCTTGCCTTGAAATGTGTAGTATGGTGTTTTTTTTTTCGTCCGGAAATCCCCTCGAAAACCCCCCTTCCGGAGCCGGAAGGGGAGGTTATGTCGGACTCGAACCGACTAAAACCGCACGCCGACTGTGGGTCGTGGTGCTAGGCCGGAGGTGAGGTTGTCATCGACATATCCCTCGCACCCCGGCTGACCCAGGGCCATCCCTTACGGTTTGGCCCTCCTCGGGAGGGGGGACAACGGTGTCCCCGACTGGCCCCCGGAATGGGGAGGCGCGCATTTCAGCATTAAATAATAGACTTTAAACCGATGAGGATGAAGTTCAAGAGTAATTGAAAAAGTGGAATGAAACTGTTTTCATTTAATTTTGAACTTTAATCATCTATATAAAAACTAGCTGTGCCCGCGACTTCGTCCGCGTGGAATGTACTTAATAAAAAAAACAGTTTTCTAAAATAAAAGTAGCCTAAGTTACTCCTTATTACATAAGCTATCTGCCAGTGAAAGTCCCGTCCAAATCGGTCCAGCCGTTCCAGAGATTAGCCAAAACAAACAGACAGACAGACAGACAGACAAAAAATTTAAAAATATATATTTTGGTATGTGTACCGTATATACATTCATATGCATGTAGTAGAAAGCGGTTATTTTAATATTACAAACAGACACTCCAATTTTATTTATTTGTATGTATGTATAGATATATAGATGAACGACATCACGCGTGAACGGCTGATCAGATTTCGCTAATTCTTTTTTTGTTGTGTTCGTTATTGTTAGGAGAAGGTTCTTATGAAAGAAAAAATGAAGAAAATTGCGCGGAAAAGTAGAAAATTTAAGAATACATTAACCACCATATAAAATAGATGAAAAAAATGTGTTTATTATTCTAATAGTGCTGTATGATATTCTTCTATGTTATCTGACGTTTGATATAGAATTGACATAATGCGCGCAAATATCGTCAGAGGGTGATTAGTAGACATTCTTCTGAATTAACAAAATGCCCGTTGCTTGGGCCGCGAAAATATTTATGGTGGCTATTTTTTTATTTAGGTCGAAAAATTGATGGTTCATGGTAGTATGAACGCCCTTGAGCGTAGAGGTATATGGTTGTATGGGTCCCATAGGTATATAGGCTCCGTAGGTGTAAGTATGGGCCCCGGTGACCTATTAGTGTCGGGAGCTCCGTGGGCGTATGAGGCCCGAATCGAAATGCTTTCCGTTGTCAATATAATTAGGAGAATTTGATACAGCTAATTGATTCTAATTTCTAAGGCGAAACGAAGTTTGCCGGGACAGCTAGTATAGAAATAAAGTCTAACATTTTATGTAATTTTTTGCAGTGAATGCGTCATCACAATGTTTTAGCTTTAGTAGAATCGAAGGCCATGAAAGGTACAATTAAATCAACGGACCAAATATAAAAAATAACACCAATTATATCGTGAAGGAATTTGTCGAAAGTTTTATTTCTAATTCTACATAACATAAACTCACGCCTATATTCCCCGAAGGGGTAGGCAGAGGTGTTAGCAGCCACATTTCACCAGTTTATGTTTTAGGTCCCAAATTGGGATTCCCAATATAATAGGTAGCGAGTCTATTGCCATTAACCGGGCACTTATAAACCTGCGATAAATACACACATAACTTCGAAAAGCATCGAAAAGTCATTGGTGTGTGCCATGGTAAACCTGGGATCGAACCCGAGACCTCGTCTCAGCAGTCCATTACCTATACCACTAGGCTACCGCAGATTTCTAATTCTAACAGTAGGTATAACAAAATTTGCATAAATCTTAGCATATTCTTGAAGACAAAACCGTATTATTATTATTTAACAATTGGACAACAATAGATCTATCACACTGGTCACGCACGATGTGTATAAAATTATAGAAAATAGTATAATAACAGCTACGAGGAAAACAATAGTTTATATTGCTAACATAGATACGGATACAGATAGCGGCAAACATTCATACTTCCATACTAATGTTATAAATGCGATAGGAACTCTGTCTGTCTGTCTGTCTATATGTTACGCTTTCACGCCTAAACCACTGAACCGATTTTGATGAAATTTGGTATTGGGGTAGATTAGACCATGGGAAAGGACATAGGCTATGTTTAGTCGCGATAACCGACATCCACGTGGGCGGAGCCTCGGGCATAAGCTAGTATATCGTTCTGTACTACTACTAAAAAATTACAACTACTATTAAAAAATCGGATACTCACATCAACGTCCTCGCAACTCTCAATAACCTAGAGTCCACTTGCGCTTTCTCTTCAACCGGCTGGTTTTCATCTTCAGGGTCCGCTTGCAACGTCATTTGGAACTGCTGTGTCAAGTTGGGTATAACTTCTGTGGGGTCATCATCATCGAAAGACTGCTGTGTCGCATTCTCTTCACCAAGGACAAAACGTTTTGAAGTTCTCCGTTTCAACATTGTACAAAATACTCTTCCAACGAATTCTAGTCCGAACGAATGCGGAAAGCTCATAAAGTCATTTGTATTTTAAATTTTCGTGTATTATCATAACATGTGTTTATAATTCTGAGATTTAAAGGTGATAAATAGGTATTTACTATTGTTTCGTTTCGTTGGCGTATAAATTAACTAAACATTATGTACCTATTCGTGACCTTTATTTTTAAGTTACAAGAGAGATTTTTATTATTGATTAACCGTTGCCATGTCGGGGCCATGTATCGTTACGCTAATAAGACGGAGTGCTTTAACAGTTAGCGTCCCCTGATATGGTAACGGTCAATCAAGCAACGCACGGTTGAATCAAAATATTAATAGGTATACCTATTAAAGTTTTAATAGGTATACCTATTAAAGTTAAAGGGCAAACACAATTTATTTTCAACATTTTGGATATGCTTTTTGTGACGGGGGTTTTTTAGATTTTTAATTTAATTTTTATATCTTCCACTGGCTGGTAGACCTCCTAAACCAACCATGTAATCAATAAAATATCCAATCACTTGAATATGGAGTCCTCCAGGAAGAGCCGACTGTCAACTCCCCCTGCCTTTTGACATCGACTTTGCTCAAGTTACGCTCAACATTTGTTCAAATATTAATGTTAAGTCTATCGCCGGCATTATAATTCATTTACAGTGTTCATTGTCAAATATAATAGTCTTCGAGAGGCCGGTGTCAAAGGGCAAAGTACGTGCGCGTTAACATCCGAATAATAAAATAACCACAGAAATTAGCTATTAAGTATTTTTCGTATTTATTTATGGTAAATAATATTTTAAAGGACGGTAATTTAGAGGGCAGCGCCATTCTCACATAGGGAGGTCACTGCACACCTGAGGCCAATTCCGGCTGAGGTGGGAGCGCCCCATAATTACTCTCACCGCTCACGTATCCAGGTATCCTTCTGAAGCTCTGAAGCTCTCTATTGTGCCTTTTGCTTGGGAAATGCAAAAGGCACAGTAGAGAGCAGGCAAGGGGCGGGCTGGATCTCCGGGCGCAGGTCCTGGTAGCTAGTCACCTCAAAGAAGCATGGCGTGATGCATTTTAATTAATGGGTGTTGTAGTGTTTGTGTATCTGGCAACACTGTCTCGGGCCACATCGTGGTGGGATGAAACGTCAGATGACATATCACGAGAGCCAGGAGGCGGGAGTGACGAACGTTATCATCTGCTCACGTTGGAGGTTGACGAGCCAGTGACTATAAAATATAAGAGTACTACAAATTGGCGACGAGGAGAAAAGTAGCTAATACTGTGTATCTTTTGTGTGGAAAAATCGGTGAGAATTTTTTTTTTTCACAAGATGGTAGGTATGTTATAGTAGCAATTGTGTCGTAGCACATAATTCATAAATGCAATTATCACATGCTACAATTATGTGACAATAACATCACTATCACGCTGCTTACAGCCTTATTTCTATGTATTACTTATTACCTAGCCCCGTCGAGTTATAAATCTCTGTAATGAGTAATGAGATGTAAGAATACATTTTGTTTTCAATCGAACATAAATGTAATGTGGAATGTATTACATGTTGTCGGTTGCGCTGTGCTGCGCTTGAGAATACCTCAGAGTAGTAAGAATGCCTAAATTAATCATAATGCGTTATAAAAATAACAAATAACGAAAATAATTATATGATACATAACCATAGACAATGAATGTGTAGAAGCGCGGCATCCGCGCCATACCTATTTTTTTTATTTGTTTCTTTTATTCCCTCAGGAACGGGCTAAGGTGCTATGACCATTCTGCCTTGTCATCACTTTATTAGGTATTGGGCTAAGGTGCTATGACCATTCTGCCTTATGATCGGTTTATTATTATTTTATTTTAGTTGGAATGATAGTTGATGATGTTGATAATCATAGTGGTTCTCAAATACCTCCATTAAATTGGGAAATTTGTGTACTGGTTCTCAAATACCTCCATTAAATTGGGAAATTTGTGTTGTGGTTCTCAAATACCTCCATTAAATTGGGAAATTTGTGTTGTGGTTCTCAAATACCTCCATTAAATTGGGAAATTTGTGTGGTGGTTCTCAAATACCTCCATTAAATTGGGAAATTTGTGTTGTGGTTCTCAAATACCTCCATTAAATTGGGAAATTTGTGTTGTGGTTCTCAAATACCTCCATTAAATTGGGAAATTTGTGTACTGGTTCTCAAATACCTCCATTAAATTGGGAAATTTGTGTACTGGTTCTTAATAAACCTCCATTAATTTGGAAATTTGTGTGATGGTTCTCAAATACCTCCATTAAATTGGGAAATTTGTGTTGTGGTTCTCAAATACCTCCATTAAATTGGGAAATTTGTGTTGTGGTTCTCAAATACCTCCATTAAATTGGGAAATTTGTGTAGTGGTTCTCAAATACCTCCATTAAATTGGGAAATTTGTGTAGTGGTTCTCAAATACCTCCATTAAATTGGGAAATTTGTGAAGCGATTTTCAAATACCTCTATTAAATTACGAAATATCGTAAAGTTGGGTTTTCAATACTTCCATAAAATTGGCAAGGTTACAATACAAAAGTGTATTTTTAGGTTACTTCGTTGGAAGATCGGATGACAATGACAAGTACTCTACCGTCTGTGGGAGCACTAGACCTTGATGGAGATAGTGCCTCATTAGGCCAACGGTGGGAACGATGGAAGAGAGCCCTAACAATTTACCTTGAGGCGACAGATATTGTGACCCCGCTGAAGAAAAGAGCTACTTTGTTACTGCTAGGAGGATCAGGGTTACAGGAAATCTTTTATAATCTACCTGGAGCTAATGTAGAAGTGAAAGAAGGAGTAGATGTTTTCGAGGTAGCTTTGCTTAAACTCGATGAGTACTTTACGCCAAAGCAGAGCAAAGTTTATGAAAGACATGTTTTTCGCTTGATTAAACAAGAAGATGGGGAAAAATTCGAAAAATTCCTATTAAGATTGCGGAACCAAGCGGAGAAATGTAAATTCCATCAGCCAGAAGATCATCTGATAGACCAAATAACAGAAAAATGTACTTCGGTGGACTTACGGAAAAAGATTTTAACAATAGGGGATAGCATCACATTGGATAGAATCATTACTGAAGCTAATACATTAGAAGTTGTTAATAAACAATTAGAAGAATATGAACCTAAAAGTAAAAACCTAGAAATAAGCTCTGTGACCACTCAATATGCTCGCAAGAAAAATTACAGTTTGAAAAAAGGAGTCATTAAAAATACATACAAAGGGGACAAAGCTTGTGGTAGATGTGGAAGTTTCAAACACTCGTCAGACGCTGATAATTGTCCAGGCAACAGGATTAAATGTTACTCTTGTGGAAAAATTGGCCATTTTCGGCAATATTGCAAAGTTTCTTGGGATTAGTAAACTATATAAATAAGTGGATTCCAAACTTAGCCACCCTGACTGAACCATTAAAGATATTACTACGGAAGAAGTTTGGCAAGAACGCTAATATCGAAGAGTTCTGGACAAAGGATCAAGACCAAGCATTTAACCAGTTAAAGAAGAGCTTAACAGGAATCCACAACCTCGGGTACTATGATGTCAATGATAAGACGCAAGTCATTGCTGACGCAAGCCCAGTTGGATTAGGTGCTGTTCTTGTACAAATAGATGACAAAGGGCCTAGGATAATTGCTTTCGGGAATCGTACTCTGACTGATTGCGAACGTAGATATAGCCAAACTGAAAAAGAGGCTCTGGCATTAGTTTGGGCTGTAGAGCATTTTGATGTGTTTCTATTTGGGAAACAATTTGAATTAATCACAGACCACAAACCTTTAGAGATATTGTTTGGACTCAAATCAAAGCCCTGTGCCCGGATAGAGAGATGGGTGCTGAGATTACAAACGTATCGTTTTGATGTAAAATACAAACCAGGAAAGATTAATATCGCCGACCCTTTGTCACGGTTGTGCAAGAAGTCATCAGTCAATGTGCCACTCGAAGTGCCTGATATGCATGTGCATCATATTGTACAATATGCAAGACCCCGTGCAGTTTCAATGCATGATATCATAGCACACTCTAAAAACGATCCAGAAATATGCAGTGTCAAAAAAGGCATTTACGATAATGACTGGGACGACATTGCAAAAGGGTACAAGGTTTTTAGCAACGAGTTATGTTTTCATGAGGATATCCTATTAAGAGGCACAAAGTTGGTTATACCTCAAAAGTTAAGGAAAGATGTTCTGGACGCAGCTCACGAAGGTCATCCTGGAATTGTGGGTATGAAAGGGCGCCTGCGTTCCAAAGTTTGGTGGCCACGCATCGATAGAGATGCAGAGTCAATTGTGAAGTGTTGTAAAGGATGTACATTGGTTGCAATGCCAAACCCACCCGTTCCCATGAAGCGTCGAGACCTTCCTGAGGCGCCTTGGTTGGATGTTGCCATGGACCTATTGGGGCCATTGCCGAATAATGATTACCTATTAGTGATAATAGACTACTATAGTAGGTATAAAGAAGTTAAAGCGACAAAAATTATTACTAGTGGACAAATTATAAAACTACTAAAAGAAATTTTCAGTAGATTAGGATACCCATCGTCCATTACAGCAGATAATGGACGACAATTCATCAGCGATGAATTCAAAAATTATTGTAAGGAATGCAATATTTCACTTTTTAGCACAGTTCCATATTGGCCACAAATGAACGGAGAAGTGGAAAGGCAAAATCGTGACATACTGAAAAGACTAAAAATTAGCTGTATCGAGAAAAAGGACATCAAGGAAAGCTTGTGGGAATACCTTATGATGTATAACTCAACACCACACTCTGTAACTGGCAGAACACCGTCGGAGTTGTTTTTTAAAAGAGTGAATAAAGATAAAATTCCAGCGTTACGGGACATAGGAAACAAAGTTGATGATTCTGAAGTCAGGGACAAGGACAAAGTACTAAAGGAAAAAGGAAAGGAATATGGGGATAAGAAAAGAGGAGCTCAAGACTCTGAAATAAAGGAAGGAGATAAAGTATATATAAAAGAAATGGACAAAATAAATAAGTTGACTCCAAATTATAAACCAACCCCACATATAGTAGAGAAGGCCCAAGATGGGGATGTAACGGTAAGGAATGAGGAGACTGGTCAGAAATTAAGAAGGAACGTGATACACTTGAAGAAGGTAGAAGGTGAATGGAAGTCGGTGCCAGAAGGAAATAACGAAGATCAGGAACATGACAAAGAGTGAGAAACGGAAGTAGAACTAGTTAATTCGTGGTGTAATACGAGTGTCCAATTGGAAGTAGAACTTGCTAATTCAATGGTACATAGTATGGTTGAGAAATTTTAAGTTGTAAGTATTTGAAAATGATTTATGTTATGTAAGCTATGAAAATTCTAAGTTCAATAAAGTTTTTAATAAGGAAGGGATGTAGTGTTTGTGTATCTGGCAACACTGTCTCGGGCCACATCGTGGTGGGATGAAACGTCAGATGACATATCACGAGAGCCAGGAGGCGGGAGTGACGAACGTTATCATCTGCTCACGTTGGAGGTTGACGAGCCAGTGACTATAAAATATAAGAGTACTACAGGTGTAATTATGGGTTCTCATAATTATAGTAAACCCAAGAAAAGGATTAGCACTCGCATTTGAAATAATAATTTAATGAATTAATATTTACAGGGTGGAAGATTTTCATGGACAAATGGAAGTACTCAAAATACTGGAGATAGAGAATTCCACTGAAAGGAAACATTCCTTTATTTTTAATAAACGATATGCAAATTACAAAACAAAATGATTAAAAAATAAAAAACCCGACTGCCACTGAAAAGACCGAAATAAGTTTAATAGCAGGCGGTACCCATTTGCCAATCATAAACCAAAAGAAAATTAATGGGTACCGCCTGCTATTAAACTTATTTCGGTCTTTTCAGTGGCAGTCGGGTTTTTTATTTTTTAATCATTTTGTTTTGTAATTTGCATATCGTTTATACTTGAAATAAAAACTTAAATCAATAAGTAAGAACATTAGCGAGAATGATTGTTTTGTTAAACAACTTTAAATCGTTATATATCCGAAAATATTATTTAAAATGAAAAGTGATAAAAGGAACCTAAAAATGATTTAAAAATACCTATTCAACGACACCCCACTTGACATAGTTCATCGACTTTTATTTTTTTCATTTTGACAATATGGCGTCTGGTTGTCGCTGTGGTGGATTTTGATTACTTTCATGTCTTTAGTGACACTCGCAAGGTTAAGACGAATCGATTGACGTATGAATTATCAAAATCGGCCCATGCATTTGGTCTCTACAACATACAACAACACACATACACAACAACATACATACATACATACATACATATATAGACTGATAAACACATTACCCTCCTTTGCGTCGCGCAGTTGGGTAAAAAGAACCAAAACTGCAACGATTTTCTTAAACACCCAGTAATCGAACCGACTAAAACCCGAAAAAATCACATTCTGTATCTATTTTAATGACTTCAATTGACAGTGTGGCAATTAGGATCAAATCTGTCTAATAAACATGGTAAAATTGATCTAAGCAGGGATCGAACCCGCGCTCCTGCGTAGCGGCCGCCTTCACTACCGCTACGCCACGGAGGCTGTCATATTAAACGGACCAATCAGAAGTCAGAGACTCACGCATGCGCTCTACACGGACCAATATTTTTGCATTTGCCGAGTGGACATCAAATAAGTGAACCGTCTGAGCTTCGATTCTAATAAAGCCAAATCACAGTGGTGCCACCGTCACTGCAAAAAAACGGCAAGATAAAAAAAACCATTGTAACATCGTAGGTTTCTGTAAAAGTGACCCTCTAAGTATTCTAAGACTTTGCTTTCAGCTAACCATCAGGCGAGGTGACTCATACATAAGTATTGACGTGTCTCATAATAAAAAAACGTGATAATTGTATTGTAATTTGTAATACAACAGCTGTCATAAACCATTTTGATTATTCTAACATATATCGCGTAAATCTTAGAACAATAAATTAACTGTAAAGCACCAAATAATTTACACGACAACTAATTCTTAAACTGTGAACTATACATACCAATAATTATGTAGGCATGTTTCTCGAAAACAATGCAAACAAAAAAAAATTTTTACAAACGTGACTTAAGGCCATTACCGGTTGAGATGAACCTGTGGACTACACAGCAAGGACACAGACTGGTGAACGATGAAAGGAGATGGAACTATCACCATCTCAGAATTGGAATGAAAATGAAATGAAAACAATTTCATTACACTTTTACAATTACTCTGCAAAAAGTCATTTAATTCTGAACTTTAAAAACATCGATTTAAAGTCTATTATTTAATGCTGTTTTTTGCAGTGGCGGTGGCGCCACTGTGGTTTGGCTTTAGCAGAATCGAGGCCCCGATTCGTTGCCTAAAGAGATAGTTAAGTGGGTACCACTTTTTGATCATTTTAGCGTCAACAAATAGGTACAAACAAGGTCAATATAATAAAACCCGCCCAAACAAAGAATATCTTAGTCTTAGGTATCGAATGATGAAATCCAAGATGGTGGAAAATAATTATAATAAGGTAGGTACACTCGCACTCAGAAGTAACTGAATATTCACTAAAGTAACTCAATAAGAAAATCAATGTGTGTATTTTTGAGATTGGGAGAGCCCTATCCTATCCTGATTCAGCAGTAATTATCGTGTTGGTTCACGGTGGAGTAGAACAGGGCGGAATAACACCCGAAAACCCCCCCCATAGACGCGGGATAGCACCTGAACCACCCCCTAGGCGAGGCCGCAATTGTAGCCGTAGGTCTGATGGGAGTCCTGGGACATCCTTCCGAGGGCTTACCCGGGGCTCCCAACCATAGGCTTCTGGGCGTTACCGTGGGGGTTTTTAGTCGGTAGGAGTCCGGCATAACATCCATGAAGAATTTTCCCCCACGGTTAAAAAAAAAACGTGGCGAATGTTCTGATGAGCTCTCCCAATTAGTTCCAACCTCTACACAGGACTACACGTGCGGGGCTTAGTTGTCACCCGCATACAGACCAGCAAATTCCATCAATAACTAAGCGGTTCGATGACTCATTCCTATGCCGCACCATTAAGACCTAGAACTCCCTGCCAGCTCACGTTTTTCCTTCTTCCTACAGTCCCGGGTCCGGGGCGTGAAAAATCATCTGATGAGGCCGTCAAGCTGAGTGCCACCATTGTTAGCATGGTACGTGTTTCTTTCTGAGAACGCCTCTACATTAGGCGAGGTTAAGTCAAATTGATGTGATCTTTTATGAAAAAGTATGGTTTTTTTTTAAGTTTTAAAGTTTAACCGTAAACTTTTGTTAAGAATAGTGCTACTGGTGGCGACTGTACACTACCAAAATGGCGATCGAATCAGTTTGAATTTATCATAACGACTTTTTAAAACGTATTTGATTGCACAAATCTTTATAGTAATGGTAGACTTGATCCCGATATAATACGAAAAATTTCAAAATTCTGCCGTGTTGCAGTAAGACTGGAAATAGCGAAGCCGGACTCTGACGTGAAGTCCGTAAAGTCCTCAAATGGGACCGGGATGATGTTGATCCTTTTTTACCCGACTACGGCGAAGCCAAAAGGAGGGTTATGATTTTGACAGGCTATGTATGTATGTATGTATGTATGTATGTATGTATGTATGTTCATTTGTTCCCTCATAGCACCTCAACTACTGATTAGAACTGGACATATGAGGTATCTTTACAAGCGGCTTGATCGTCCGATGGTTATAGGCTATATGACGTTTCACTCAATCTTGTGTGGCGCCCTCTAGCGCTCATAAGGTACTATGTTAAAAAATAAATTTGAGATAAATATGCCGTGTTTGGTATCAAATGAAAGGGCTTAATAAGCACATTTCAAATATGTATAAATTATTAGCTTTACCCTGCCCCAAAATAATATAAATAAAAAATAAAGTTTAAAACTAAAACCCGACTACTGAAAAATCACGCTCTAAAAGTAACAAACAAGAAAATAGCCGTGGTCGTATGCCACTTACTCTGACAAAACAATATATTCTAGGGAAAAGTGGCATACGACCACGGCTATTTTCTTGTTTGTTACTTTTAGAGCGTGATTTTTCAGTAGTCGGGTTTTAGTTTTAAACTTTATTTTTTATAAGCATAGCGCAATGAACATACTAATCCATACAATATTATAAATGCGAAAGTATCTCTGTCTGTCTGTCTGTCTGTCTGTATGTTACGCTTTCACGCCTAAACGACATCCACGCGGACGGGGCCGCGGGCAAAAACTAGTAATCCATACTTAATATTATAAATGCGAAAGTATCTCTGTCTGTCTGTCTGTATGTTACGCTTTCACGCCTAAACCACTGAACCGATTTTAATGCAATTTGATATATGGGTAGATTAGACCATGAGAAAGGACATAGGCTATGTTTGGTCGCGATAACCGACATCCACGCGCGCGGAGCCGCGGGCAAAAACTCGTTTTAAATATTGTTTAAAAGTTTAATTTAAAAAGTTTACAGTAAGTATCGTGTCGTGAAACTATTTGACAAGTCTTCACAAACACTTATAAACCAAGAATCAATAAATAGTTGCGTCATACGAATCAACACAGGGTTGTCACTTCACATTGAAATGAGTAGCACGGGGGATTGCTATCAAACCGACAGAGAAGTTTTATAAAAATGAAAATGTTACTTTTAAGCTATCGCGGTATAAACTCATTGTTATTTATGCCTGTTCGGGACTTCATGCTATAAAAATGTTCACTTACTTTTTGCCGGCGGTGCGATGCTGCACCCGTGGTCACGACCCGAAGCTGACAGCATCGCACCGAAACGTCGGCAAAAAGTAAGTGAAATTTTTTTATCGCGTGAAGTCCCGAACAGGCATAAATAACAATGAAAATGTTTATTTTATTAGGCCCGTATTCTAGAATGACATTCAGCCTGAATCGCGATTTATCTGATATCATATTGTATAGACAGATAGATAGTTCGAAATATTACCTAAACAATCTGTCGTCAGACAAATTGAGATTCAGGCTGAGTGTCATTGAAGAATACGGGTCTTAGAGAAATACACTTTGCATATGAGTGAAAAATTCCCTGCTTCCCGAGCTAGTTTTGTAAAAAACTGTACTTATTACAAGTGGATACAATAAAAAATACCTGCAGAAAAGACTCATTTCAACAGTTCTTTTATAACAACCGCGCTAAAGAACCTAGATAAAAAAATATCAATCTATCTAAAGCCCACGCGAACGAAGTGGCAGAGAAAGATTATAAAATTACGTATATACATACATATACTCACGCTTATAAATGCCCGTAGAGGTTTATTAACACCCACGTTTTACTAATAGGGGGTGAGCCTATTGCCGTCTAGCGGGCACTTTGTCTTTACTCCACGGTTAACCAACAATTATATAAGTACTTCGTACAATATATTAACTTTATAGTTACTTTTATGATGCGAGTGTGAATGGGCAACCCGGTCACAGGTCTAGACATACGTATGTCAATCAGATCGCAGACATTTTAGAGAAAGGACATGTCAAGAGTACCCAAAACTGACGAACGTGTATGAAAACTATTATGAAAGTGGAAGAATCGAAAGAGCTCTGCCAGGATCAGAGCAAGTGGAAAACTGTATTCTCTGCCTACCCCACTGGGAAAAAGGCGTGACTGTATGTATGTACTAGATTTTGCTTTTGATTTTTGATCACGGTAGTGAACGCGACTGCTACGCAGGAGGCACGGGTTTGATCCCCGCTCAGTGCGAATATTTATATGCATGAATAAGGCTATCTGCATTGGTCTGGGTGTTTCTATTTAAAATATGTAGGTATGTGTTTACAAAAAAAGCAGCAGCAATCAGTATGTTTATCCGCATTCTATATTCCTTAGCACAAGCTAGTTAAGCTTACCATGGATCTAGATAGGGTTGTGTAGAATGTTGTGAAATATTAATTAGACCAGATCATGGTACTCCAAAATATAAACTTTGGATCCAACTGGAAGTCTGAGGATATCTCGCTGCCTTCCACCCGTTCTACTGTGCTTTCTGATAATTAGATAAGTTATTCTTTTTTGAGTGACAACCCTGATATAAACATGAAGAGTCGAAACAAACAGTGCACGCGACCTTCGCAATAGGAACTTTACACTTTACTTAATCTATTAACTAAGCATATGACGTACGTGTAAGTAGATATAATGATCAGGCGAGGTAAAAAGCGTCATACACTACTAGATATACAATACAAGGTGATTCTATAGTAATTTCGGAAAAAAAGAATTTAGGCTCAGTATCGGTAGCAAAATCATCTGGAAATGAAAGTGTGTTTTATTAGAGTAAGTGGCATACTACCACGGCTATCCTTAATATTTTCTTGTTTGTTACTTTTTAGAGCATGATTTTTCGGTAGGCGGGTTTTAGTTTTAAACTTATTTTTTGAAGGCGGTAAATAAATTAACAACGGCATTCTTTGATAAACACCGTGGTTACAAATGACAGATTAACCTGATAAAAGAACTAGTTACCTACATATAATCATTAGATTATAAACTCAAATAATGTTTAGATATGGAACCCTTCATATAAGAGCCCGACTCGCATTTGGCTAAATCATTAAAATTAATTTGCTTTAAGTATGTATACTTATTCATAAGTCCTTCACGCTTTTTTCTCATTAGGGTAGGCATATAATATACACCTTTCGCTTCTACTTTCAAAATCAACTGCTACTTAAATTCTTGAATAATATTAGTTTAATCTATGGTTTATCAACATTCAAAGTTAAAATACCTACTTATTTCAGTTAAATTGGAACGCCTTGGTTGGATAGAGTATTGGAAAAAATATAAGTATAGAATAAACAAAATATTGTAGATATTCGTAATAACAACATATTCAACAAGTAGTGGATACTTCACGGAGGACAGAATATGATTAAGTAACGGAGATGCCCCATCGATATTTCTCCTAATAAAAACGCGTCGCCGAATGCGGGTGGGAAGAGAGACGCGCGGGATGCCGTAGTCGAAGGACTTCATAGGTATAACGTTCCTACCGAATGAGTTCATTTGACGTTTGGATGGCACGCGACTAGATTGCCTTGCAACAACTCCGCTATCTTTGCCTTCTCCATGGGATACTTATAACTTAAACGATTTTCAGGATTCCGTACTCTACAAACGGAACCTTATTATTACTAAGATCCCATCTCATCCTAGAGGCGACTGACGGAAACATACGCTGACGATATCACTGCGAGAGAAGGAACACTCGGAATAAAACCCTGTACCATACCAACCCGTCAGGCCAGCGTGGACACAGTAGACCGCCTAAGCCTCCCAACATTGGGAGAGGCCTATGAGGCTAACTGATTGGTTGATTACTAAATCTGCTATCCGTGTCCGTCTGTCTGTCTGTTACCATGCTGTATCTCGTGAACTCTGATAGCTTTCCTCTCTATATCCATCTTTGAGGAGACGGTGGAGTAATCAGTTTAAACACCTACTTGTATTAGTACGGAACCCTTTATGCTTTCAATCAAACAACCGGTTTTATTGACTTTGACATTTAAAAAAATAAATTATAATTTTAAAAAACCCCCGTCACATCCAAATGGAGTTTGCCTTTTAACTTTTAATTGTTAGATAGAAATTAAACTACTGTCACATGACATAATTATATTCAAAATAATAGGGAGCAAATCGGGTTAATCCACTTTGTTCAACTGTTTGTTCAACGAATTGAACAAATTCAACAAATTAAGTGTCATTTGTTCAACTATTTATTTTTAATTGAACAAAAGCCACTATTATAGTGTACTTTGTTCAACTACCTACTTGCCTTCTAATAAGGCTATGTGCTATATGTCACACTCCTATGCTGTCCCGAATAGTTGTGTCCTTATCGATCACTTCACTCAATCGATAGCCCTGCGCATAGTGTTGGGAAAGTCATCGAAATATTGTTTACATAATATAGGTACCTACCTAGTAATATTTTAATGCAACGGCTGCTATGTCGGGGGATCTTGTGTTCCGATATAACGGAGTACTTAACCAGTAAAATGTTAAACAATCGAGGTTACCGATTGGACCTCCCGATCGAACTCCTTAACCACTAGCTACCGACGACGCTGCAAATTTATGACTCCGTATAAAAACGCAATCCAACAAGAAATAAGTAGTTAGAGTAGTTATATTGCACAATTAGCAATTAAACTGCCAGAACTGACGGCGGTAATCTAAGTATTTTAAACCGACTTCAAAAAACGAGGTGGTTCTTAAATGGACCGGTATTTTTTTTATTTTTTGTACAATATGTTTATTACGCGATTACAACGCCAATTATATAAACGGATTTTTATGATCTAAATAGGGGATACTTCCAAAGTGGTGCCTTTTCCAGGAAGTTTGGATATAGGTTGCGGCTGTTGCGGGAATGGGTTTAGAATTCAATGCGGCCGGAGCGTCGAGTTCTGTTACTTTAACGCTTAGATCAAAGGTACTTTTAAGCAGGTACTGTGCCCTGACGTGGAACCTGTGACTCCCTACGTCAAAGTCAAGCATTCTACCACCACACCTAGTGCGTAGTGATTTTTATGTAACATTATTAAAGGTGGTTGCTACAGTGTGAAAAATGTTTGCAACCCCTAAGTAACCGGTCCGAACTGGTCACAAGGTCAACTGGGTCAATGAACTTTATTCTCAATCCATTTGGCACGAAGTGTATAGCAGGTATTAAGTTCATCAGGCTCATAATCTTCGCTAACACAGCTAATCTCTCGCCTACTTTAAATTAAACTATTTATGGATTTACCACTCTGCTATTAATGCACCTTGCTGCGATAAGAAGTAAACAGGTAAGTAATTCGATTCAATTGACACCGAATCCCATTACTCGTAGAGTTGATTATCACTTAAATAAGCATTTCACACCACCATAATGTGCCAAGGTTAGTAGTAGGGTTGCCACTATATAAGCCAGAGCAATATATACATATAAAATTACTAATCCCGACTGACTGACTGATTCATCAACGCAGAGCCTAAACCGCTTGACCTACAAACTTGAATTTTTGACAGTAGATGCATTTTATGATGTAAGCATCCACTAAGGAAGGATTTTTGGCAATTCTGCTACTAAAGGGGAAAATTAAGAGACGGAAGTTTGTATAAAAGTCCATCATTTTCAGAGCTGGACGCACTAAATTTCATAAACCTGTGTCTTTTATGAAATAAATGAACACGTTTATCAGCTTTTTACAAAATTTAACTACTTAGAGGGTAAAATAGGCGATAAACGTTTGTATGGAAATTTCGTCATTTAGGTCACTATCAAATATGGAATGCGAAACTTTCCCGGGCGAAGCCGGAACGGATCAGCTAGTATTCAATAATTAAACAAAAAAAAAAGTTTAGTTCCGACATAATTTATGTCAGTAAATGGTATTTATTTATAGAAACTGCATAGTTTTTTTATACAACTTAGGTGGCAGTCAAGCACACGGCCCACCTGATGGAAAGTGGTTACCTTGGCCTTTGGACGTGTGCAACACCAACGGCGTTACACTCGCGCTGCCGGCCCAGAAGAAAAAATTTTAATGCCCTTCCTGAAGAACCCCATATTGTAGTCATTTTGAAAACTCCTGTCACAATAAACACCTCCAAAAAGTTGAAAATAAATGGAGTTTGCCTTTTAACTTTTGATATACCTTGAATGATGTAACAATAATTTTTAAACATTGATTTTTGATAAATCCGCCTAAAAACTTGAATGAATTTTACAGCATTGATTCCGATAAATAGAAGGGAAATTTGAATCATATCGGGCGTGTCTCGGTAGCCGAATTGGTCAGGCATTCCCCCTATAAGGGAAAGACTGCGGGTTCGAGTCCCGCCCGAGAAGATTCTTTTTCCCTATGTATTTGATTTGTATAGTTAGCATACTAAATGCTGTAAAAAAAAAAAATCCTTAAGCTATATTGTTGTAAAGTTTCATGAAAATCCATTCAGTAGTTTTTACGTGAAAGAGTAACTAACATCCATCCATACTCACAAACTTTCGCGTTAATATTAGTAGGATATTTTAGTACGGTTGACAACCCTAGCTATAAGTAACACCAAGTCGCTATGTTTATTCATACCCAAATTATCATTATAGGCTATTCTAGTAACTAGACATATTGGCATTGACTGATTGTGTACCTACATAGTGTAGGTACCTATTTTTCACTAGAAACCCCGTTTCCCCGTTTCCCTTACAGGGGGAATGCTCTTCCTACTGATCAATTGAGCCACACCTGAATCATTTCAAATTTTCCTTCTCTGGCGCCGTCGCCAGAGAAGAAAAATTTGAAATGGAAGGAAGGATGATTTGAACGGATTATCCGTATCCGTCGTATTTTTTTCGAAATTACTCCCCATACATTATCAAGCAAAAATTTATTTTCTTTCACCAAAGTATAATATTACTTCCAGATGGTTTTGCCATCGCCCGAGGAGGGCTAGACCGTAAGGGATGGCCCTGGGTCAGCCGAGGTGCGAGGGATATGTCGATGATAACCTCACCTCCGGCCTAGCACCACGACCCACAGTCGGCGTGCGGTTTTAGTCGGTTCGAGTCCGACATAACCTCCCCTTCCGGCTTCGGCAGGGGGGTATCCGAGGGGATTTCCGCACGAAAAAAAAAAAAAAAAAAGCCAACACTACTGTGCCCAAATTCTTTTTTTGCCGAAACGACTATAAAAACACCTTGTAGTACTGTTCAGTTGGATGGAGAACAACCCTATACCTAAGTCGCCTTGTAAGACAGCTACGAGTACAGATGGGATGGTATCTAGGTACTTGTTTTTCAATGGAAACTTGGAAACCCAGCCTCTCTCGAAAAATACTCAGTAAAATGGGTCTATTCTACTCCACCGGGAAGCAACACGGCATATGTTTTTTTTATTAACCCCCGACGCAAAAACGACGGGGTGTTATAAGTTTGACGTGTCTGTGTGTGTGTGTGTGTTTGTGTGTGTGTGTGTGTGTGTGTGTGTGTGTGTGTGTGTGTCTGTCTGTGGCATCGTAGCACCCAAACGGATCAACCGATTTGGATTTAGTTTTTTTTGTTTGAAAGGTATATTAGTCGGGAGTGTTCCTAGCTATGTTTGAAAAAAATTGGTCCAAGATGGCCGCCGCCACAACATGTTGGAATACATATTTCTTTATAATTCCCTCAATATGGGTATCAAATGAAAGAGCTTGACTAGTAGATCAATTTAAAAAGTATAAAATAAAAATTAAATTAAAAATTTAAAAAACCCCCGTCACAAAAAACCACCAAAACGTTGAAAATAAATGTATAAATTTTAATTCAACGGTTGCCATGTCGGGGGACCGTAACTGATTAAGTACTCCTTTATATCGTAAGGTCCCCCGACATGGCAACCGTTGAATTAAAATTTATACATTTATTTTCAACGTTTTGGTGTTTTTTGTGACGGGGGTTTTATACCACTTAGGTGGCAGACAAGCACACGGCCCACCTGATGGAAAGTGGTTACCGCGGCCTATGGACGTATGCAACACCAGGGGCGTTACACTCGCGCTGCCTACCCTGAAGAAACCTTCTAATGCCCCTCTTGAAGAACCCCATATGTTGATTTTATCTAGTTTTAAAGGTAACCTAACCTTGTACTATGTATTATAAGATAATGTGTAATTTGAAACATGTACTTTTTGTTCAAATACAATTTAAAAAAAACTAGGAAACAAGGTTGAGATAATGATAGCAATCTTAAGAAGCTGAATAATTTGTATGTTTGAATGAGCTGATCTTAGAACTTTAAATATTCAATTAAAACTGAATTAGTACATACCTACATACATACATAAAATCCCGCCTGTTTCCCATAGGGGTAGGCAGAGATCACGGATCTCCATTTGCTACGATCGTGACATACTACTCTCGCTTCATTCAGTCTCATTACATTCTTCATGTATGCGCGTCGGTTTAGGGTACTCCTGGTACTAAATTAGTAAACTAAAATATTTACAAGAATATAAAAGAAGTCGAAAAATGGGGGGAGGGGGGAGTTCAAGTGTCGACCAACTCCTCCCTATCGATGTCGACTGGTAACGTGCCCAAAAGGCTGGCGGCATTGCCCCGTTGGATTGCAATGCCAATCCGTTGTGCAAAAAACATAACATAAAAATATAACATAAACTCACGCCTGTATTCCCCGAAGGGGTAGGCAGAGGTGCTAGCACCCACATTTCGCCAGTTTATGTTTAGGTCCCAATGTAATAGGTGGCGAGCCTATTGCCATTAACCAGGCACTTATAAACCTGCGATAAATACACACATAACTTCGAAAAGCATCGACAAGTCATTGGTGTGTGCCATGGTAAACCTGGGATCGAACCCGAGACCTCGTCTCAGCAGTCCATTACCCATACCACTAGGCTACCGCAAATTGATAAAGTGCAAAAAAGGCCAAATTAATTGGAAACTAATTAATCTATCATTATTACAAAGTTAAACATATAAGGCCCAACGCAAACAGAAGACGACGAGGTGAAGGTAAGACATGGATACGGCGCAGACGCGATAACTGCGCAAACAGCGTGGAGACGATACGGCTCAGATTATTATTATACAAGATGATATTTAGTGAAAATAATACTTATTGACCATCCTTTTGTTTTTTTTTTGTTTCGAATATGTACCTACTTCTTCCTTTTGTATCATTATTATTAGTGAGTGAAATTGTGTAAGTGAGACAGAACCAGGATGGACAAGGTTCTCCCTTGCTCGATCTTTCGTTAGTTAGCTGACAATACCGCTGTACTAGTACTTAATAATATTTCATGTTTGTCCTTTAAAATACAAAAAAACTAGTTAAATTACATCGTATTTTCATCATAATCATGAATGAAATACACAAATGGATGAAAATTTTACAGTTTAAAATATAACGCCACGTATCTCAGCCTCCGTGGCGTGGCGGTAGTGCACGCGACTGCCACGCAGGAGGTGCGGGTTCGATTCCCGCTCAGTGCAAATATTTGTATGCATGAATATGGCTATTTGCATTGGTCTGGGTGTTTCTATATATAATATGTATGTATTTACAACAAAAAAAAGTATATAAGTATGTTTATCCGCATTCTAGATTCCATAACACAAGCTATAAAAGCTTACCATGGGTCTAGATAGCGTTGTGTATAATGTTGTGGAATATTTATTTATATTTATTATCTCAATTCATACTGTATACAATGCGAGACGCCGCTTGCGCCTTACCGGTGTTGCATCTCCTGGCGACGTGGCGGGGGGCGAGGAGCGGCGTGCCTGCGCCGTCCGCTTGCCGCCTTCAGTCACGAACAGATCAGACGCAAAGACGCACGCTCCGTATACAGACTATGTAGAGGATACATGTCTTATCCCATCAATATCACGCTCTATCCTGACAATAACTAGCCGTATCGTCTCCACGCTGTTTGCGCAGTTATCGCGTCTGCGCCGTATCTGTGCCGTATCCATGTCTTACCTTCACCTCGTCGTCTTCTGTTTGCGTTGGGCCTAATGCGTTAACTATAAGTACACAAGGAAGTTATTAAAAATCTATACTTACTAATATTATAAAGCTGAAGACTTTGTTTTTTTGGTTGTACGTGCTAATCTCAGGAACTACTGTTTATAATTGAAAGATTATAACGATTATAACGACAGCCTCCGTGGCGTGGTGGTAGTGAACGCGACTGCCACGCAGGAGGCGCGGGTTCGATTCCCGCTCAGTGCAAATATTTGTATGCATGAATATGGCTATTTGCATTGGTCTGGGTGTTTCTATGTATAATATGTATGTATTTACAAAAAAAAAATGTATTTAGATATGTTTATTCGCATTCTAGATTCCATAACACAAGCTAGTTAAGCTATGCTTACCATGGGTCTAGATAGCGTTGTGTAGAATGTTAGGAAATATTTATTATTTATTATTATTATTTATTATTATTTTTGTTCAATAGTCAATTAAGAAAAGGAAGAACTCATGACGGTTTGCGATTTTAGTCCTAATTGGACATTTTGGGAATTGGATATTCTGAGATATGGACGTTTTGCACCCTGTGGACATTTCGGGAACTGGACATTTAGAACCTAAACGCTTACGAGTCCGAACAAACACCCCGCTTGGGGTGGGTGGGAGCTATCCCCGGGGATTTCCGCACAAAAAGGACGAGCATAACCTTTCTGGAGACGTATCTTCCTGTTTGCATCCGAGGTGAAGTGCCCTTGAATATCAGAGACCACCTTCCGGCTCTTCCTCCTCCAATTTACGCCCCAAGGCCAGCGCTCGGAGGACCAGCCTACCTCTTGCCTCTGCTTCTCCGAACGCAAGCCTGGGCTGACAGGTCCAGTTGCCTGTAACCCCATCGTCCTCGCCGGATTGGTTAAGTTTGGGCTGTCACCCCTTCATCCATGCCGGTGAGGCAAGTCTTGTCCAATCAAAGTCTCTGTGGCTTGGCGGTAGTGAACGCGTCTGCCACGCAGGAGACGCGGGTTCGATCCCTTATCAGTGCAAATATTCGTATGCATTACGTTTCTATGTATAATATGTATGTATTTACAAAAAAAAAGTATCTAAGTATGTTTATCCGCATTCTAAATTTCATAACACAAGCTAGTCAATCTTACCATGAGTAGGTAATCTGTGACCATGGGTCTTTGTGGTTACATTTTATAAGGAAACGTCAATTTGTGTTCACCTCGCCTGATAGTAAACTAAAGGCAAAGTCTCGGAAAGAGGGTCACCATCGTAACGTGTACCATGTTAACAGTGGTGGCACTTAGCTTGACCGCCTCATTAGATGGACCCAGGACTGTAGGAAGCCCGTCCAATCGAAGTATGTATTTATCATTTAAGTACATTGGATTTATATTCATTACTTATCTTAGCCAATTGTTATCATAGATAATAGAAACTATACGAGTGATTAGATAACCTGGACATGTTTTATCTTGACATTCTGTTATTGTTTTTGTAACATAATTACTATTCAGCGATTATTGTTCCAAACAGCCTGGGGATATCTAGCAATGACGCGCCCACCGAAACCCACTAGCAGGGTACGTCCAAGAACTCCTGGCTTGACGTTGTCCTCACTCCTACTACCATGGACACCCAAGATTGTGGAAGTTAAGGAGGAAGAGCCGGAGAAACTTCTAATCCCCTTGCACCCCGACTGACCCTGGCCAAAACTGGTTATGAGTGGCTCCTTCGGGTGTGGGTACTCTTTATTTTTTTTCTTGCGGAAATACCCTCGGATACCTCCCCCGCTGGAGCCGGAAGGGGAGGTTATGCCGGACTCGATCCGACTAAACCGCACGCCGACTGTGGGTCGTGGTGTTAGGCCGGAGGTGAGGTTGTCTTCGACATATCCCTCGCGCCCCGGCTGACCCAGGGCCATCCCTTACGGTCTGGCCCTCCTCGGGACGGGGGCCACGCTATCCGCGACTCGCCCCCGGAATGGGGCGGGTGTGGGTACCACGGTGTCCCAATCTTACTCCGCATCACCCCGGCCTCAGGCCTACACTCATGGATGACGGAGGTTGTTGGTCACCCATCCTAAAACTGACTATATTATTACTTAACTTTGCAAAAATTTGATGAATTTTTTTACTTATAGCATTTATTATGCTAACTTTTAAGTTCGAAAAACATCGGAAAAAATGAAATGCTCAAGTGAGACTTGAACTCACGACCTTTTCCTTACAGGGGGAATGCTCTTCCAACTGAGCTATTGAGCCACACCTGAATCATTTCAAATTTTCCTTCTCTTTATATCCGTCTTTAAGGGCGACGGTGGAGCCATCTACCAACATTCTTACGAACTGTTGGAGCATTCCCCCTGTAAGGGAAAGGTCGTGAGTTCAAGTCTCACTTGAGCATTTCATTTTTTCCAATGTTTTTCGAACTTTGCAAAAATGTTAGCCGTTAAGACGTGAATACCTATGTGATTCTTATCGCACACTTATCTTCTGATAACCTAGCTTAACAATCACTATGATAGCCTTAATACATAATACGCTGTCATTCTTACTATCTATAATCCACAAAACATATGTTTTACATGTGCTAATCTAATACCATATGTATAATAAAAACTAATACTTTATTTCAATACTTATAATACTGGGTGTAAGGGAAATGCTCCCGAGGCCGAAAATCTCTAGTATTTATTACTCCAGGTACATAACACATTGGCATAAAAATAAAATCGATTTGGACAAAAAAAGTTTTTTTTTTCGTATTTTTTTTGTGTAAGGGGAACGCGAAGCCGTAAACCTCTAGTAGCACTCCAGGTACGCGGTAAACGGTCATTTCATAAAAAGAACATCACTACAAAAAAACAGCCTCCGTGGCGTGGTGGTAGTGAACGCGACTGCTACGCAGGAGGCGCGGGTTCGATTCCCGCTCAGTGCAAATATTTGTATGCATGAATATGGCTATTTGCATTGGTCTGGGTGTTTCCATGTATAATATGTATGTATTTACAAAAAAAAAAGTATATAAGTATGTTTATCCGCATTCGAGATTCCATAACACAAGCTATAAAAGCTTACCATGGGTCTAAATAGCGTTGTGTAGAATGTTGTGGAATATTTATTATTATTAAAAACAAAACGCGTGCTTTTTGTAATGGTGTTTTTTTTTTATGAAATTACCGCTTCATTTAGCTTTACCAACACGATGGAAAAATTCAAAAAATATCTATTTTTTTTTCTATAAATCGATTTCATTTTTATGCCAATGTGTTATGTACCTGGAGTACTACTAGGGGTTTTCGGCTTCGGGGGCGTTCCCCTTACACCCGGTATATTTCTATCTTTCTACCGTCCCGGTAAAATACACAGACGATATCACTGCGAGAGAAGGAACACTCGAAATAAAACCCTGTACCAACCCGTCTGGCCAGCGTGGACACAGTAGGCCAACATTGGGAGAGGGCTAAGTCCATTTCTCGCAATTTAATGATACTTCCAACTATTAGGTAATCTGTGGTCATGGACTGTATGTTTACTGTCGGGACATTTTGAGAATTGGACATTCTGGGAATTGGGCATTATGAGAATTGGATATTTTAGGATTTGGGCATTTTGACACCGTTGGACATTTTGAGAATTGGACATTTTGCCCCTGAACGGGATGGACGTTAACTCAGCCCTATCCCTTAGTCGCCTTCTACGAGACCCACGGGAAGAGATGGGGTGGTCATATTCTACTCCACCGGGGACGAACAGACGTGATAATATTCATGTATTAACCTTATACAATCAACTACTTAGCGTATTATTTTTGTTTATATTTATAAAGTAGGTCAGCAAAGATATTAACTGCGCATGCATCGAATTTGTACTTATCATACCTACTGCAGTAGGCACGAGTACGATACGATTATATTACTTGATTAATATATCTTGGAACTAAAATGTGCTCTATAAGCGCAGTACACGTTTCTTGGATGTATTTTGAAGATAGCGCGGGGTGCTACGGCCGGCGGTGGATGAGCTCAAATTCACTAAGTAAAGATTATAACTCACATATTATTTTATTATTCCTCATATAGAAAATGTATGTAAAAAAGCATATAGGAGCTTAGGCTTCGTACTTAGAAGAGCCGGGGGGTTCAAAAGCATCGCGGCTATATCCACTTTGTATAATGCATTGGTGAGAAGCCAGCTCGAAAGTAACGCAATTATCTGGGCTCCACATGAAGCTAAATATAGTCTCATGTTGGAGCGTATTCAAAATAAATTTACTAGGTTCTTATACCTAAGGCTGTATGGGGTATACCCATTTTACCCATTGATGTATCCCACCTTGTTTGTTATAGGCATGGTTGGATACATCAAATTGGAGCCTTTTTACCCGACTACGGCGAAGCCAAAAGGAGGGTTATGATTTTTGACAGGCTCTGTATGTATGTATGTTCATTTGTTCCCTCTTAAAGGTATAGCTCCTCAACTACTTATTAGAACTGGACAAATGAGGTATCTTTACAAGCGTCTTGATTGTTCGATGGTTATAGGCTATATGACGTGTCACTCAATTTTGTGTGGCGCCCTCTAGCACTCATAAGGTACTGTGTTATAAAATAAATTTGAGATAAATATACCGTGTTTGATATCAAATGAAAGGGCTTAATAAGCGCATTTCAAATATGTATAAATTGTTAGCTTTACTTTGCCCCAAAATAATATAAATAAAAAATAAAGTTTAAAACTGAAACCCGACTACCGAAAAATCGCGCTCTAAAAAGTAATAAACTAGGAAATATCAAGGATAGCTGTGGTCGTATGCCACTTACTCTAACAAAACAATATGTTCTAGGGAAAAGTGATGTTTCGGTAGTCGGGTTTTAGTTTTAAACTTTATTTTTTATTATATCTCGCGATTTAAGTCCAAGATATATGGCTCGCGGCTCGAGCCACTCGAGCAAAACATACAGGGCATTAGGCTCATAATACTTTGAACGAATTTCACAATAATTAGGAACTGAGATCAATTGAAACAAATAGTTTAGTTAGGTACAATTTTACAAGTTTAGATCGGAATAAGTAAATGTCCAAGATCGGACTTGAACCCGCGACGCGATCACAGAAAGAAGAAAGAAAGAAAGAAAGAAGAGGAAGAACACAAGAGGAATGGTCTAAACAACTGAGCTTCTCCTGTCAATCCCGTCTTACCTACAAGACGGGAGTAACAGGAGTTAAGTTTTTCCAACTAACCAACTGTTTTTATGTACTAACTGAAATTTGAATCACTTCGGGCGTGGGTCGGTGGCCTAGTGGTTAAAGCTTTCCTCCTGTAAGGGAAAGATCTCGGGTCCGAGTCTCACCCGAGCAATTTACTTTTTCCTGATATGTTCGATTGGTAGGTACGACTAATTTTACACGTTTAACTTAATAAATATTTAAAGACATAAGAAACGTGAAAAACCAGTTTGTATCATTTTCACAGGTGAAATCCAGCTTCAAACTCGAAGAGTAGATACAATGTATTAGGTACCTCAGTTTGATAATTAATCTCGGTTCCATCATTGAGAAAATCTATTCACAATTAAGTTAGGATACCGTTTAGCGAGCGCCTATGGGCGCTAGACGTCAAAATATTTTGAAGAATTTCTTAGGTTGGTAAATTTTATATAACCAGCTATGAATACTGTTTTTTGAAAAGTAGGAAGGAGTATTATTATAAGATTATTTATTATTAGAATGTACAGACAGTCACACCCAAGATAAACCCATAAGGGTTTAATGGGTGCTTTTATATCCATTATCATATCGTTTTGTTATGTAAAAATAAAAAAAAATAAAAAAAATGGCGCACATTGGGAGAGGCCTATGTCTAGCAGTGGACTCCGGTGGGCTAGTAATTATTAATTGGTTAATAGATTGATACATTTTTGAAAAAAATGTTATAATAGTTATGTAGGTACTTATTCTCCAAATAGTTTTAAATCGATTCTATTCGATATTGATTTATAACAATTATATTATATTTTTGCTTAAAAATACAAAGGACACTATATTCATTATGTAGTTTTGAGTAAAAACAAAGTTTTAGTTTTAAAACTTATAAAAAAAATACAACGTTACCCAAAATCCCAGAAAAACAAATCCAACGAAACGAAACGTCAAGTATTTAAAAATAATGACTTGGCGCGTAAAACACTTCACACAAGCACAGACAAATCTTCGTTTTTTTTTATCACACAACAAAAAAATTCACGATTTAATTTTCGAATGCACAGAATAGTGATGTGCGCAACGTCAACCGGCGACACAGTCGAGAAACTCACTGAAGGCTTGTTTGGGCGCGAAAATTCTTACGTCATAGCAATGGCTGTCCGTGACCGATTACTTACATAAGAAAACGCTTAATGCATCTTAATGTCTCATGTTTGTTCAAATATTTTAATAGTTCAACATTTTTATTAATTTTCCATTAATTTAAATAAATTTTCGTTGATCTATATATTACCTACATAGGTATGAAAATATTCAGATACACATTGGCACAGATAACATAATACTAAAGTAGCAATAGTCAATCACTAACTCACTGTCCACCGCTATTAAATTAAGCATTTGTCAGCAATAAAATTAATTTTCCAAATATTACCACCGAACGTATAGGTGCAAATTTTCCTTAATTGTTGCTTGCGGCCTTTTGGCTTTCAATCATGAATTTCGACGGCTGCCATCTTGAGGTTACCAGAGGTTTGAGTTCGGGTTACTTATTCAAATTATATAGGCACAAAATTTCTGAAAAATTGCTGAACGAAATGCTACGTGTCATCTTCAGGCCTAATTGTGGGAATGGAAATGCGTTCCATGGTACTAAACCATATCAACTAACGCGGAACTACTGCGGTCCGCAACGACCGTAAATTGTTCTGTCCGTAACTTTATATGCAACGTTTCATGGTATACCTCGGGTGGGACATACAATCTTGGGTGTATTTTGAGGTTAGCACGGGGTGTTACTACGGCTACAGTGGACGAGTTCAAATTCACCAAACATAGATTTATTTTAAAGAATCCGTGCACGCTAGGCGCTTGTTTATCTCGCGACTTAGACCCAAATGTGTCTGCCCAAATCCCTGGAGGCTGAATTAACACCCTCATTTCACCAATAACTGTAGTTTTTCGGTCCCACGTAATAGAGAGTGAGCGTATTGCCGTATTCCGGGAATTATTATTGACTCGAGTCATGCATCTGAGGCTGAGTCTGGGCTGTATATATGTCTAATGACTTTGATATTAGACATTGTTAAGCCTTGGTATACGTCTAGGCGCCTAGTATGTACCTACAGACTTTACGAAAATAATAAAGGTCCTACAGTCCCGGTTTATTTAAGCGAGACGTGAAAAGGCATCTGACGAGGCCGTCAAGCTGAGTGCCACCATTGTTAACATGGTATATGTTTGCGATGGTGGCCCTCTTTCCGAGAAAAGTCTCGGCAAATGCAAAGACCTTTAGCTTACCATCAGGCGAGGTGAAGTAAAATTAACGTGTCCTATATAAAAAAAAATATACTGGCATGTCTGTTGACTTCAAAGTTGGAACCAGCCACGAAACATTCAACGTTATGGGAACCTAATTTATTGTTGATTATTCAATACCTCCATAAACGTGTATTCCTTGACTCATATGGTAGAAACAACTTTCTCACCTTCTGTCACCGTCACATTTCGAAACTCTCTGCGCATTTGACCAAATATTTTTCAACTTATTTTTCCTGGTTACGATTCTAAGCAATACCAAAGCATATTATGGGCATTAAATAATAATCTTCTATCCTTGCATATCTCTGCTACAAACTTGCGGTCGCAAAAACCGGACTCCAAAGTCGTGCACGTCAAATTAAAAAAAAAACAATAAAAAGGCATTATCTGAAGGAATTTCTGTATGAAACAAGTGGCCCAAAATGTCAGGCTGCACTGCTGCTGCCCAGCCCCAGCCCTGCTGTTAACAGTGCGCTATGTAGCGACATCTACATAAATTATTACTGCGTTCGAGCAACGTTGCAGTTAGTCAAATTCAGTTACCATTCAGGTTCCATACATTTATAGCGAACCCTAGGCAGAATAATATTTAAGTATACGATTTTTCTGTTTGTACCTATATATTTGATATGTTGTACGTTTATATATTAGTATATCTATATATATATCTTAGTATGTTTATTATAAGTAATTGTATACAATATGAAGTATTTGTGTATGTATGTATTTGTGTATATATATATATGTAAGTATATTATTTTTGTTTGCTATGAACTCCGTACTAGTTCAATATTTCGAGCACCTATCTGGACTAATCTCTGCATCACCCTAAGGTTGACTGGTAGAAAATGCCCACGGCATTAAGTCCGCCTTTGTACTCTTATTTTTATATTTGTGCATAAAGAATAAATAAATAAATATCAATCAAGCAATTCATTTATAGGCATCGTAACTGTAAATCTGCGGTATGGGTAATGGACTGCTGAGACGAGGTCTCGAGTTCGATCCCAGGTTTACCATGGCACACACTAATGACTTTTCGATGCTTTTCGAAGTTATGTGTGTATTTATCGCAGTTTATAAGTGCCCGGTTAATGACAATAGGCTCGCCACCTATTACATTGGGACCTACACATAAATTGGCGAAATGTGAGTGCTAGCACCTCTGCCTATCCCTTCAGGGATTACAGGCGTGATTTTATGATATGTTATGTAACGGTACAATATTCATAAAGTGAAATATTAAGAATCACAAAGAAAAGACGGGGTGATTCTTTATTCAACTTGCGAAGACATCCTAGGTTCTACCACTCGGTGGGTATGTCAATTCGACAAAAATTGGTATTTCTATGAAGAATGAACATTAGGGAGGAAATTCCTCCCGAGAGGGGGCCATTCCGATAGCCCTGGGTCACTTGGGGCGCGAGGGATATAGGTACCAGAGGCAATTTCACCCTCGGACGGCATCTGTTTTTCTTTGCTTTGAGCTTAGTCGGTTTGAGTCCGACATAACCACCCCATTGGCTCCAATGGAGGGAATCTTGGAATCGGAATAAACACTAACATCTAAATTTTAAAATTGTAGGTACCTATTGTATGTGTTGATATTTAATGATAAATTAATGAAATGAATCAATGTATAATTTGTACGCCAGAACCGGCAGAATATGAGATCTGAACATTATGTACCTATCCACCATTTCGTACCATATTCAACGAATAAAGACTTTGACTTTGAATCCGAGGGGATTTACGAACCATTAAAACCGAAGCAAATTCGTGAACCCTGAAGGGTTACTTGGAAATAAATTTTCCCCCACACCGTGGTCTATGGACGAATACAACACCAGGGGCATCACACTCGCGCTACTGACCCTGTAGGAATCTTTTATTAAATTCTTCAAGAATCCCTTACTGTAGTCGCTTGGTAACATCATAGCCTGGAGTTCAGTTCAGTTCACATGTTGTCAGTGTGTACCCGGCGTGATGCTGCATGGAATGAAATTAATTTCATATCTGACTGTGGTATTGGCATTCCAGGCATTCTCTGACTAGGGCCAGCACCAGGGTCTGCAAAAGGCTTACCGAACACTGATACGATGTCACGCCCACATGCAGGACTAGGCCGGGTTGCCGTTATACAGTCAGTTGTCATAAATATCTTGACGACGAAGTCTTAAAATGATCTTAAAACTCTCGTATTAAGAGCAAATCATACTTTTTTATTGATTTAAATGGTATTATTGTGCAAATTACAGGTGTGAACCAAATATCAGAACAATCAGTCAACTGGAAGAAGAAGAAAGAAAGAAAGAAAATTCGTTTATTATACACTTACACAAGGGGGTAAAACACGAAATTAAGATCTGTTTGAGTAGGTACTTTGTTAGTCAACATCTTTACTGTAGCCAAGATCCATAAAAAATCTAGTATTACCTCAGAATACAAAACATTTTGTAGTCTGACTTTATGACTAAGTAAGTAGGTACTAGACATTTATCGTTGTTTAATGACTAATAAATACACTGACGTTTGACATTGATTATTAAAATTGAAATCCATGCATATGTTACCGGAAATGTATGAAATCAAGGAATTGTATACAAATTCTAGGAAATGTGTGTTAATACATAGAATTCCTGCAGTTCCACCGGAAATGTGTGAAATAAATGGGTTATTGTCTATATTTGCGGATGATTTTGTGGAAAATTTATATTTTTGAATGAATAAAAAAAATAACCATGAAGATTCTAACCTAATCTATCCAAGTTAAATTGCGTGGTGTGGACACTGCGCCCCGACCTGGATATATTATAGGTTAGAAGACTGAAGCGAAAGCGAGGCTCCAGCATTAGCCTAAGTGGTTGCATTTTTTATAACCACCATCAATATTCTTTGATACCATTTCATACATTACCTGCTGCGCACTCGGCATTGTATAGAATGCCTAGGCATTGTATAGAATTCCGGATTATACACATTTCCGGTAACACATACATAATTGGCTTGCAACTATCGATTCCATTTTCTTTGTAATTAAAATCGATTAATGTAAATGTAATTAACGATTACACTACCCCATCACTACTGTGTGTTTGACCTCCCAACAAGCAAATTAGTCTTATAAGGTTGAGTTTATTCAGCTTTTCGGTGATATAAAAGTCGAGTAAGTGTGAATTATTCAGCACGTGTCGTATAAAAGCATCTTATATAGCATTTTAGTTATTCAGCATTTCGGTCACATAATGATGCTGAGTAAACGTTTACTCTGCATGCTTATATGACTAAAGTGTCGTATAAGATTTGCTGTATAAGTCGCTAGTATACGACGCTTATGTTACTATTTCTTCGAGTAAAAGCAAATTATATAGCTTTCTTGTGACACAGTCGAGTAAAAGCTACATCGTTGCTTTTATACTGCTATTATGTTGTATAAGTTGCATTCATACGACTATTACAAGCCTAGTGCCAAGTGTCGTATAATTGCTTGCACTGCTAACTTATCACTTGTCTTAGTTTTCTTGTGTAGTGGTTGATTGAATAAATAAATAAACAAAAGATCTTTTTTAGAAAACTTTTTAGGAAGGTCTAAGGAACCCTAAAATATAATCAGCGTGGTATCATGGCGCTTATACTGCTAATTTGCTGTATAAGAAGCTATTATACCACCTGTTAGCAGTAAAAATGGTGTAATGTTGATATAAAAAATATTTGTTATTATATTCATATTACTAATAATTGAAGGGGGGCGTTAAATATTTATGATAAAACCTAGTATATTTCATCAGAAAACTTACCGTCGCAATACTTTGCAAACGTATGCGTGAGTTTACGAACCTACATTTGGTGCAACCTGCAAATTAACATGTCTGCTAAATAAATTGTACTTATAATTTTTTATAATTTTTAAAACACAACACGACGCACTTGCTTAATTTAACAAACAAACGTAACATAAAAGTCATATAAGTTACAGTTATAGCGCAACTTAAGCTTGTAACAGTCACTCCGGCGACAATTACGTGACGATGTAACTGAATAAGTTACCTTTATACGATGTCTATGTGACTGAATTGCTGAATAAAATGGGCCCAAATCGCGTTGTATAAACGTTTTCATTACGTTTATACGACTTCTATTAGGAGCCAAAATGCTGAATAATTTGCGTTGCCGCGACTACTACACGACATATTTTTGCTAGTTGGGCTGTTAAGTCTTCAAAGGGGGTTTTTTGGCGGAAAAGCGTAGAGGACGCATCGCGGTATTAGTATAATTTCCGAAATTGGTGTGAAAAATGGTGGATTTTTAACCATTTTCTTGGACAACGCACACGCGTGTAGGAAAGTGGCATATTACCTACAGAGAATTGTGACTCTACGTATTCAATCCAAATCTCCCCGGGGAGCTTTTATTAAAGTCCCCAAAACTTTACTGAGGCAGAAATCATCTCATTCATCGTCATCAACATCATTAACTCATTATCGTTTTCATCAACAATCATTTTATCTCTTTAAAGTACCTTTAAAATAAGACTTGACATTTAGGTCCTAGTTACGACGCGACGTCAGAAAATCTATCAAGAAAAAGACATGAAAATAGTCATGTTAACCCATTGTTAACCAAAGAGGATTTATTAATAATATAATGTTAACCATTGAATGCATAAAGATGTTTATGTTTCCAAAATCATAAGTAATTATTGTTTATACTGTACTTAAGTAAACACTTAGCACTATACTATTTTTAAATAGACGAAGACTATTGTTTTATCCCTTGCAAATCCACCTCCACCTTAAAAGTCGGTAAAACTGGTAAAACAGCACGGAGTTTCATCAAGTCGGCTCGGCTATGTCTGTGTTGCCAGACTTACCAGGGAAGTAAGTGCTCCTAGGCTAGGCCCTTGGACGAACCGATGCAAAATAAATTAAAAAGAAAAAATAACAACAGACGTAACTTTTACCCTCTTTTACCATTCTTAAATTAATAAGGTCAGATACATAACATGCCCAATTAATTAACTTGATCGTCAATAATTCAATATTTATAACAACGCCATCTACCGCCTCTAATAGTAAAGAACTCACCTAAGTTTACTCCTCTTCTCCGCTAGAGCGAGCTGCTGTGCTATCGTGAGCACTCTTCTAATATTTGGCGGTGGAGCATTTGGGAAGAAATCCCTTCCTTCATTACCTGGACCCTCATCGGGAGGCTCCTGTTCAGATTCCTCTCCAACGGTGAAGTTTGCATTGGACCCTTGGTCCTGAAATAAAAAAAATAGAACAATAATATTTTTTTGTTAATGTTCTCTTGGAATTTGTAAAGGAAACTGGAATTTTTGTAATCACCATGGGAGGTCAAACGACAATCGCTCCCAATATGACCGAAAAAAAATCAAACCACATTATATTTTAAACGAATCCGGAACACCGCGATGGTGGCCCACGGATGCGACCGGGTTTGCCCAAGAATGGAGGGGACACCGAGGTCCCTACAATCCAAAGGGGACCATCTCGAAACAGATGGTCCTGGGTCTGTAATCTCACCTCCGGCATCCAAGGACCCAAGACGGCGTGCGTTTTAGTCGGTTCAAGTCCGACATAACCGCCTCCACCGGCTCCGTGGGGATTTTGCGCACGATAAAAAAAATGCAAAGCCCAAGAATGGAGTTTTTCGCGCTGTTTCTTCTCCGCCAGTGCTTTGGAAGCGGTGGTAAACTTAGTTCGCGAGTAATAACCCCGGTCTAATAGCGTCCTACAACCGACCAGTAGGAATTGAACATCCCTTTTTTTTTTGTAAATATATACAATTTTTTTTTTGCACAACATTCTACACAACGCTATCTAGACTCATGGTAAGCTTTTATAGCTTGTGTTATGGAATCTAGAATGCGGATAAACATACTTATATACTTTTTTTTTGTAAATACATACATATTATACATAGAAACACCCAGACCAATGCAAATAGCCATATTCATGCATACAAATATTTGCACTGAGCGGGAATCGAACCCGCGCCTCCTGCGTGGCAGTCCCGTGCACTATCGCCACGCCACAGAGGCTGTCGAACACCCACCCAACAAGCAAATTAGTCTTATAAGGTTGAGTTTATTCAGCTATTCGGTGATATAAAAGTCGAGTAAGTGTGAATTATTCAGCACGTGTCGTATAAAAGCATCTTATATAGCATTTTAGTTATTCAGCATTTCGGTCACATAATGATGCTGAGTAAACGTTTACTCTGCATACTTATATGACTAAAGTGTCGTATAAGATTTGCTGTATAAGTCGCTAGTATACGACGCTTATGTCACTATTTCGTCGAGTAAAAGCACATTATATAGCTTTCTTGTGACACAGTCGAATAAAAGCTACATCGTTGCTTTTATACTGCTATTATGTTGTATAAGTTGCATTCATACGACTATTACAAGCCTAGTGCCAAGTGTCGTATAATTGCTTGTACTGCTCAATTATCACTTGTCTTAGTTTTCTTGTGTACAGTAAGTGGTTGATTGAATAAATAAATAAACAAAAGATCTTTTTTAGAAAACTTTTTAGGAAGGTCTAAGGAACCCTAAAATATAATCAGCGTGGTATCATGGCGCTTATACTGCTAATTTGCTGTATAAGAAGCTATTATACCACCTGTTAGCAGTAAAAATGGTGTACAAATGAATGTTGATATAAAAAATATTTGTTATTATATTCATATTACTAAGAATTGAAGGGGGGCGTTAAATATTTATGATAAAACCTAGTATATTTCATCAGAAAACTTACCTTCGCAATACTTTGCAAACTTATGCGTGAGTTTACGAACCTACATTTGGTGCAACCTACAAATTAACATGTCTGCTAAATAAATTGTACTTATAATTTTTTATAATTTTTAAAACACAACACGACGCACTTGCTTAATTTAACAAACAAACGTAACATAAAAGTCATATAAGTTACAGTTATAGCGCAACTTAAGCTTGTAACAGTCACTCCGTTACCTTTATACGATGTCTATGTGACTGAATTGCTGAATAAAATGGGCCCAAATCGCGTTGTATAAACGTTTTCATTACGTTTATACGACTTCTATTAGGAGCCAAAATGCTGAATAATTTACGTTGCCGCGACTACTACACGACATATTTTTGCTAGTTGGGCCAGAAACACCCAGACCAATGCAAGTAGCCATATTCATGCATACAAATATTTGCACTGAGCGGGGATCGAACCCGCGTCTCCTGCGTAGCAGTCGCGTTCACTACCGCCACGCCACAGACATCCACAGAGGCTGTCACCATTACAAACACGTTCAAATTTTATTAACGGGTGTCACTCAGCTCGACGGCCTCATCAGATGCTTTTTCACACCCCGCTTATAGGACCCGGGACTGTAGGAAGAAGCCTGTAGGATGCAAAGACGCAGGAGTACATAAAATTACTTACGTCACTTGCTTCTTCATCCCGTGCAGGTTCTTCTGTCTCTATCTTTTCAAAGTTGTCACTCTCGCTCGAGGAACAGCGAACCTCCTCTTTTTGTTCCGACATCTTGGTATCTGGAAACAAAAACCATTGAATTAATAAAGTGACATCGCTTTGCGGTTTTACCTGCTTAAGTTCTGATTCCGTAGGGTTCATCATAGCGTTAATCCTAGTTGCATCAGAGGCTTCCAACTTGGAGTCTTGGATGCGCTTCACCAATTTGATAAATACTTAAGTCAAAATGTCAAATGATAATTATTTATTTATTTCATTATCAGAACACATACAAATTAAAATTAACTTAACATTAATGAAAATGAAGAGTAAGGAGATTCGCTCCGGGGCGAAAAAAAAGTGAAAATTTTAATATATTGACGCCTGTTAAAATATTAAGAGCAAGATTTCATCTTCATGTGTAAAACTTTTATATTTAGAACAGGCGTTTTTTTAAAATCAATGCAGGTTGCAAAGTTTAATTATATTTAGGTACAGATACGATTGAGAGGTCCCGGGTTCAGTGGCATTACACTAAGAAGAAAAGAAAAGAAGAAGAAAGAAAAGAAAAAACATTTATTCAGGATACGCACAATGTACAAAAATAAAAGTACTGACATGGACCCACTCTTACTGTTAATAATTTAGCTTTTTTTTTATTCTGTTTGATGGCACTTCGTGGAATTCATTGTTATACATATTGAGAACACTTGTGCTTTCCACAGTGTTTATTACCTTTTCTACAATATTTATTATTTAAATACTGTAGGAAAAGTACAAGTGTTCTCAATATGTGTAGCTTAGAGAGAGAGTAACGTTAGGGGAACAAAAGTAAGTTACGTAGGTATAAAGATTCCTTCGGATCTTTCATAAAAAAAATTGATTAATTTATTTCCTAACAAACTGTTGCCCACGGCTTCGCCCGGAATTCTAATCCCGTTCTCGCTACATACAAACTTATAGACGTAGGACAGGACGCTATTCCCGTCCCAACTGAGCAGTCCGACTGGGGAAGTATCTGCGCCCTACAGAATACCGCGGCCATAATAACCTCGTGTTGTGTTCCCGATAGTGAGTAGGGTAGCCAGAGCTCACTGGAGAGTTTGGTGCTGTCAGTGGGAAGACCAAAGGCTTGTCCTGCTTTGTCTTCTGCACTGACGGCACAGACACTCTCTGTGCTTACAGGGTCGGCAGCACGAGTGTGAATCCCTGCTGTTACATACATCCATAGGTCACGGTAGCCACCTTCCATCAGGTGGGCCGTGTGCTTGTCTGCCAGCTAAGTGGTATAAAAGAATGTGCAACTTATCATATGCATAGGTTGAAATAGTTACAATTGTGCACTTTAAGTACTATAGTCATCCATTACTCATTACATTATTTTTTTTATAAAGGACACGTTAATATGACTTCACCTTGCCTGATGGTTAGCTAAAGGCAAAGTCTCGGAAAGAGGGTCACCATCGTAAACATGTACCATGTTAACAGTGGTGGCACTCAGCTTGACGGCCTCATCAGATACCTTTTTCGCCCCGCTTAAAGGACCCTCTGATGACCCTTTTCCTAAACTCAGGTAAGTTCAGTCTAACTAAGGCGCGGCTAGCCTTCGTTATTTTCCGTGAAGCGACTGCCATCTAACCTCCACTCCACATGTATAAATCTACAATACTATATTGATATTCCCTATACCAACCTAGATATCACTACGATATTACCGACGCGACGCGGGTTTCACGTTCAGGAATTTCATAATGAAAATCGATGACATTCCATTCCGAAGGTCTTATTGAACCGTTGAATATCTACTAAGCGCATAGCTAGGTGTGAAATATTTTTTTATAGAAATCAACTGGAAGTCTTTCATTGAAAGTTATTTAGGTATTCATGTTGTAGACGCGTGGTTCCCGGCAAAGTAGAATTTAGGCCAACATAATATCTCTTCTCTCAGCATACGGTGTCGTACAAGGCAATTATGGGATGGGGCTGTTTTACATTAGACTGATATATATTCAGCCCAGAGCCCAGAATGCGGCAATATTACGTGAGGAATAATACTATACCTACATATAATTGGTGAAATGAGGGTGTAAATTCACCTCTGCTTAACCCTCCGAGGATATAGGCGTGATTATATTATGTTTATGTCAATCTGTAGCCCAGATTCAGGTAGTGTTTTTTTTTTTCGCAGATTTAGGCAGATACATCTACGGTAACAAAAACACACGGTCAATGATGGCGAACCATTCGTGGTGGTGACGGAGAAAGAATACAAGTATCACCACCCTATCTCATCCGAAGGGTGTCGTAAGAGGTGACTGACAGAAATATACGCAGACGATATCACTGCGAGAGAAGGAACACTCGACATAAAACCCTGTACCAACCCGTCTGGCTAGGAAACAGTAGGCCAGAGCCTGCCAACATTGGGAGAGGATTATGTGCAGCAGTGGACTGAGATAGGTTAATATAATTGACTGACATTATGTATTTGTTGCTGTTTCTTTAAATAAAAAAGTAACAAAAATAAATCTCTTATATTTAGGTAAGCGGTTACAGTGTGGTTAATTTACATAACCAAAATGGCATATTCTTTTTCTATTAAAAAAATGGAGCGATAATTTATTTTTAAACTGGAAAGATTTTACAAAATTAGGTATTTATATAACAATACTTCTTTCATATTTTTTTATAAAGAAACATCACATTATCACGCATGGCAACATCAAAAAAATTACCGCCAATTTTGCGTGCAGCTAGTGATGCGCCTTTAGGAAGAGTCGTTGCAGTAATCGGTTATCGCGGTAACGGTTATCGCAGTTCAAATGTCGAGGTAGTGTCAGTGTGACATTATAAGTTTCACGCTACTTTGTGAAGGTGAAAGAGGACGTTTGATAACTTAATGAGAGAATAATAGGACAAATTGATGTTACTGGTTGATTTTAAGACATTTATCGTCCAATACAATTTTATTTAATGAGCCATTTTTGGATAAATTTTAAACTATAACTCCATTCGGTTAGGTAGGTACTTAATTAAAGGTGAACAATCTTGTAGATGTAGCGACATTTTATAAAAACATGTATCAATGAATTAAACTAGGCTCACTAATTGACTAAAATTTCGATTATTATTAGTCTTTAAACACATATATACATACCATACAGTCATGCTTTTTTCCCAGTGGGGTAAGCAGAGACTACAGTTTTCAACTAGCAGTCTTAGGCCCATATTCTAGAATGACACTCAACCTTATCCAGGAATCTCGATATAACTATGGAAAAATTGTAATGGCAATATGTCAAACTATCAAACTGTCCTCAAATAAGTCGCCATTCAGGCCAAGTGTCATTATAGAATACGGGCCTTAGTCTTTAAAATGAGTTTCTAAACAGAAAAATATAATTAAGTGAGTTCTTAAATAAAATATAAATTTTAAAAAGACATTTAGATTGTTTGTTTACGTTTCGTTAGGTACGTAGGAAGTGCCTACACCGAAGGGAGTATATTTTTTATGGTTTCGTGCCCAAAGGGTACTTATAGAAACCTATTACTTAAACTCTACAGTCTGTGTCTGAATATTAGCAGAAGGAGAATTCTATGCGCCACAGCTATTAGGTACATCCATACTAATATTATAAATGCGAAAGTAACTCTGTCTGTCTGTCTGTCTGTCTGTCTTTCTGTCTGTCTGTCTGTATGTTACGCTTTCACGCCTCAACCACTGAACCGATTTTAATGAAATTTGGTATAGGGATAGGTTAGACCTTGAGAAAGGACATAGGCTATGTTTGGCCGCGATAACCGACATCCACGCGGGCGGAGCCGCGGGCAAAAGCTAGTTTTCCATAATTGTGAAAAGTAAAAGCTCAGTTGATTACTGAATCGGTTCACACGTGCACTTAGTACTGTTAAGTATTCAGTGACAAGTGAATTCTAATTAATTTATTCGTTTAGGTCAGACACTATATTCATGATATATGAACGGTTTTTTCACCGTCCCGTCCCGACTCCGCACGGAAAGGTTACGGGAAAATGTATCCTATAAACCGACCACGGCTCCACCAGATCCACTTCACGTTGAATTCTGATTCCCTTCCTGTTACCCATAGTAACCCATTTCAAGGGCTAAAAAAATGTGTTATTCAAGACTAATGCGGCCGCTAGTAAAATTGTGTTATTTAAGACTATAATTGACGAACGCAGGTGGCACGGGTTCGATTCCCGCTCAATAAAAATATTTGTATTGTATACATGAAATTGCCTTCAGCTTACCATCAGGTGAGGTGAAGCTAAATTGACGTGCCCTATACAAAAAAAGTCAATTAAAATTATATAATGGAGTCCTATAGGTTATGATTAGCTCGTACGATGTGATCTACATTCGCATGAGATTAGATATTATATCTAATCGAAGCATTGTGTCGAATATATTCAAGGATTATTTACCAATTGGCGTACAATGGGAGTACTACCGGAGTAATAGAGATAGCAGTATGCCAACAAAGGCGGTTTTGGAAAACTAGCGGTGTAAATTTTGTTTGTGAATTTTAAATTTACCAGCTATTGACCACAGCTTCGTCCTCGTGGATTTTGGTTATCGGGACCAAACATTACGTTTCATCTACCCATGTACGAAATTTTATCAAAATCATTATTTAGACAGGAAAGCATAACAGCCAGACAGACATAGCAACTATGTATTGTATTTATCATATTAGTATATTCATACATACATATACCCACGTCTGTAAATCCCCGAAGAGGTAGGCATTAGTGTATTGACACGAAAATCATCACGAATCATGAAAATCTTATTTGCCGGATCGTGTCGGGCAATTATGGTTTTCGGTCCTAAGACGTAATAGGGGGCGAGCCTATTATCTATTGGGCTCTTTGTCTTGGGCTGTATGTTTAATGTCGGATAGAGAACCGCCCTATCCTTAGTCGCCTTCTACAACACCCACAGGAAGAGCTGGGGTGGTCCTATTCTACTACACCGGGAACCAATTCGTAGATAAAAACTCCAGCGCACATATAACACGATCTGGAATACGATAAAAGCTATTATTCATCATCATAGCAATTGCCCCAGTTGCGTCTAAAGTTTCCAGTTTAGAGCTCGAGGTCCGTTTATTGGTTTTAATTGATATGTTTGTATGCAAACTCAAGGAAGTCAGGATCCAGAGCCAAGATCGACAAATAAGTGAGTTTGGCTTGGGTTTCAAAGATGATGGTAATGTCGTTGGTGAAGTGAAATTAATATTTTTTAAGGAATATCGAGGCAAGCGAGCAGACGGATCGCCTGATAGTAAGCGTGATCGCTTACTATCCGCCGCCCATGGAGACCCGCAACACCAGAGGAGTCACAAGTGCGTTGCCTTCCTATTAATCTTTTAAAAGTCTTTTAAGAGTACGCTCTTTTCTTGAAGGTTTGAACGTCGGATACGCAACTCCTGCATCACGTTAAAGAGGTCAAATTACACATTTTACCATGTAGATCACAGGATCACACTTTTGAACTTCAATATTATTGCATATTTATTGTACATTTACTGCCAGATTTGCAAGGGAATAGATAGGACATGTAATAAAATATATCGAGCAATAAAACTCACGGCCAGTCTTCTTTAATCGCCAACAATTGATAGTGACAATTATTTTATTTGCCTAATGATTTTGTTTACAATCTGCATGAACTGCATCGACTATTGCCACTTAGGCGACAGCTGATAAAGACAGGGCTCACATGATGGAGAGTGGTTACCGTGGTCTATGGACGTGTACAATACCAGGGGCATCCCACTTGTGCTGCTGACTCCGTAGAAACCTAATGCTTTTCTTTAAGAAGCTTATATTGTAGTCGATTGGAAAAACCACATCAGGAAAAACCAGATGTTACTGCATACATATACATGCATACATGTAATCACGCCTTTATCTCTGGAGGGTTAGAATTAACACCCACATTTCCCCAATCAAGGTATACGGCCCCACGTAATAGGGGGTGAGCTTATTGCCCCATTCCTGGCACTATCCGGCGCACTATCTGGCGTCCTTAAAACTAGTAGACCTTGTCCTATCAGGAATATTGAAATCATTTACGAGGATACTCCCTTTTATAGAAATATCAATCCTCGATAAAATCTCGCCATTATTTTTATACAATTATAACTATAACCAGACAAATTGGCATAATAATTTAAAACCATTCATATAGTATTATGTCATTGCCACTCATTAATAAACCTTCAACGATCTAGTTTATGACAAAACCGGTTTTCTAATAAACACGTGTTACATCTCTAGTATTGTAAAACCGGTAAACATTGTAAAAACAACTGGACCAAATATTTAACGATATAACCGCGAATGTGTTCGAAATAAAATATATATATTTTTTTAATTTAATATATTCATGTAAATATTTTATAGACAAAAAATATTCTAAAAGATTTATATCATAATATTATCTATGTATGATTATTTTTTTCATGCTTTAGGTACTATTGGTCTGCCACGAAAAGCTGATGGTCCACCTGATTGTAAGCGGTTACCGTGGCCTATGTGCGTGGTGGCGTACCCATAATTTATTGTAGTCGCTTGGAAATCAAGAAAGAAAAGACGACAGCAGGAATTTCGATCCTCGGATTGAGTTTGCGCGAGATAAGCTCCTCTCCTTCTATACCCGATGGTGCGCAATCGTTTCCGTGTAAGGATGAATTCTCTGCCTGTGGCAACCGGTGCCATGTTAGAATAGAATATGAAAGAGAAAAGTTTAATTAATTCATAGGTCCATTTGTGTTTTTTCTTTTTATTTATTTAAACTTCATGCACACGTGTACACAGGCGGGCTTAACGCCGTAGGCATTCTCTACCAGACATCCTCATAGGTTGTGCAGAGAAAAACAGAGTAGGTGCATTACGAACGGTGACTAGATTATCAATTTTTTGAGTGTTTACCTCATCTGTTTTCATCATTTGATAAGATCATAGAGCTTTAGACCGGTCAATGATTAGATAATAGCGACACAATTTAATTCACTAATTACTGGCTAAATGTGCTCCAGCCAGCGCCGAATACATCACTTATCAACAGGTGAGATAGTAGACAACGTTGAGAAAAAATAGAGGTTGATACCTGTCTACATAACAATATGCTCATCCCTTCCTATTACATCAGGAAAAATGAATTACTCAGGTGGGGCTTGAACCCACGACCTTTCCCTTACTTCGTCGTGTCGTCTTCCTGGGTTTAAGCTAAACTAAACCTGAGTAATTCATTTTTCCTGATGTAATCGAATTGTATAGTTAACATAACATAACATAACATAACATAAACTCACGCCTATATTCACCGAAGGGGTAGGCAGAGGTGCTAGCACCCACATTTCGCCAGTTTATGTTTAGGCCCCAATGTAATAGGTGGCGAGCCTATTATGCCATTAACCGGGCACTTATAAACCTGCGCTAGATACACACAAACTTCGAAAAGCATCGGAAAGTCATTGATGTGTGCCATGGTAAACCTGGGATCGAACCCGAGATTTCGTCTCAGCAGTCCATTACCCATACCACTAGGCTACCGCAGATCCCTAAGTAGTTAGCATAATAAATACTATAAAATTTTATTCAAATATCCTAATTATCATCTTAGAGTCGTTACCATTCACACCCTATCAAGTACCACGTCTCCTTATTTTAGTTTTACTTGTGCGGCTTTTATACTGCCATCCGACCTAGCAAACCCGAAAGGAAATCCTACACCAGGGTGTATGTATCTGTGGTAGGTATTCAATATAGTTCCTTAGTATTCAAGATTATCATCATCAGGGAGGCGTATTTTCGTGATTGCCGAGATCAAAATGAACTCGTAGCTCATGGTCTAGCTTCCAACTCTTCATACTCCACTTTGCATAGCCTTTTTTTTTTTTTTTTCGTGCGGAAATCCCCTCGGATACCCCCCTGCCGGAGTCGGAAGGGGAGGTTATGTCGGACTCGAACCGACTAAAACCGCACGCTGACTGTGGGTCGTGGTGCTAGGCCGGAGGTGAGGTTGTCATCGACATATCCTTCGCACCCCGGCTGACCCAGGGCCATCCCTTACGGTCTAGCCCTCCTCGGGAGGGGGGACAACGGTGTCTCCGACTCGCCCCCGGAATGGGGAGGCACGCTTCTCAGCGCGCCGTCGCCGTGGCCTGCTTCTGCTGGGGTGACAGGCGGCTTCACTCGTCACCCCCAGGCCCGCGCTCATGGGAAACGGAGGTCAGTCAGTGACCTCCGACGCCCGAGTTGCCTGCGCGCGCCACTTTGCATAGCCTTGGGCGTCCGTGATAATGAGACCATTAGTACGCATGTCACCCTTCTCTTCTTCATCCTGGCGTTAGTCCCAGCCGCATCCGAAGCTTCCACATTGGAGTCCTGAGTCCACTTTTTCCAGTCTAACTGCGGGTTTCAGTCAAAGTGACTGCCACATGACCTTCACATCCTATTGACGATATCGAAGTATTGCAATTAAACAAGTTGTTGGACTTTTTGGGATTCCATTCCAACTACCCGTAAGGAGTGCCATAGATGTTCGTATGGCAACCGGGACCTTTATATCTGCGATATTCATGCATTTGCACTAAGCTGGGAATGAACCCGTGCCCTCTGCGCAGCAGGTGCGTTCTCTACCGCCTTGCCACAGAGGCTGTAATGCGTGTTAGTCTCTACGAAACTAAGCCAGCATTTTTTGGGTGTAATATTATGACTTGCACTTTGGAGTCCAGAGTTCGCTCTCCCTATTTCCGTAATCTGGTTTATTTTAGCTTTTACGGAAACGACTATCATCTGAACCCCTAAACCTCGAGAGGAGAAGCATCGTCCGGCCAGTTTACTGGCTTAAATATGGTGATGTCTTTGGTGCCGAATATCCATACACTCAAATAAACATCACGGTATAATACATACATACATACATAAACTCACGCCTGTATTCCCCGAAGGGGTAGGCAGAGGTGCTAGCACCCACATTTCGCCAGTTTATGTTTAGGTCCCAATGTAATAGGTGGCGAGCCTATTGCCATTAACCGGGCACTTATAAACCTGCGATCACGGTATAAATAATTATGTATAACTACATCTAATTAAAAAATGTTTACGTGATGTAACTCACGACACATAAAAGCCCCTTAAGTGCCTTTAATAAATTATAATTATTTGTACCTATATACTATTCGCTCCGCAAGTTGAACAGTAGTAACAATAATGTATGAACTATTATATGTAAATGTTATATTGTCGTAGACCTCGGGAAGTCAAAGTAACAATGATTAATATTCATTCGAATGACAACTTTGTGATCGCCTTATTTTTAATTCACACAAAAATAATGATAACGCAAAATAACCTCTAAATAACTGCGCCAATGTTTCATCGTGCCAAAACATGGATACAAAATATTCTAGATTTTATCTTAGGGTTAAAAGTTAATGTTATGATACCTAAACAATGGTGTACGTATAATTTAAAAAAATGTTCATAAACAGATAATATAAAAAAATAATACTCACTTATATCCTCTGTTCCTTCAGCAAACTTATTAAAAACATAAATGAAAACGAAAACTATAAAACAAATAACCGGAAACATAAAATAAATAAAAAGTACAATATCACATCACTACACTATCACAGCATGTCTTCGACTGTTCGAAATTCGAAATTCAAAATTCCCGCCAAGAATGACAACCGCTCGCGTCAAACGTCCGACAAGCACTTCGAAAACACGCAATTTAAATATTTAACAGATTATAATTACAATACGATATCAACATAATCATTATTCTGATTTAGCGAACGCGTAATGGTTATATTATTTACTTGTTCACGCAGTTTATTACGTACGCACGTAGTATATCACAGTCAAGAGATGTCACTTTATAAAATACAGCTGCTTATAACCTTGTGATAACATTGTTACGTCTAGCCTGTGTTGCGTGTCAAGCGACATAAAGCGATTTTTGGCTACAATTTATAATGCGGTGATCCCTGAACTTAGATGAATATCGGTGTGCTACTTTTAGTTTTAGGGATGGGAAGAATTGTTAAGAATATCGATTTAGGTTTTAGTGCTGGCACTATTATTGCTGTTATTGTTTACCAACTGAGTAAATAAAACATTCAATAGACCGAAATTGAGTCAGAACTACCTACTATCTACCCACATGTAACTTATATCCATATAGGTAATTAACACTTTGTAGGTAAGTATGTTTAATATTGCATTTATGTGGGTGTTAAGTACCTACTATGTTTAATAATTATGTATAGTATGTGGGTGCTTACATTAAATATAAGCATGTTTATCCTCATTCTATATCCCATGACACAGGATTTCTTCGAGTCTAGATAGCGTTATGTAGAATGTGGATTCTAGGACAATCAATAATAAATGAATAGACATTCTAGAACCTAGAATGTCAATTCATCTTTTAAAAACATAAAATTCTTATAAAATTTAACAATCATGTCTCAAAATCGAACACGCAAATGTATGACTCTATAAGGAGCCACATTATGGTTGTATGTAAATAGGAGGTAAATGAGAGTTATTCTAGATTCGTCGTTAGAAGAAGGAAGACGCTAGAAGCTTCGGTAGCTTAGTGGTTAAGAAGTCCGCCTCTTTTTTATCGTCCGAAAAATCCGCACGGACGGATACCACCCCCCCGGAGCCAGTGGAGGTGGTTTTGTCGGACTCGAACCGACTAAAACGCAAGCCGTCTTGGATCTTTGGTTGCCGGAGGTGAGATTGCCGAAAGCATATCTCTCGCACCCCGGCAGACCCAGAACCATCTCTTTCGAGATGGCCCCCTTTGGGTTGTGGGGACCACAGCGTCCACATCTAGCGGTACGGGGAGACGCACTTTGCGCCGCCGCCGCGGCCTGCTTCTGCTAGGGTGACAGGTGGCTCCACCGATCACCCCCAGGCCAGCACTCATGGAGACGGAGGTCGTTCTGCGACCTCCGACGTCCGGTTCGCCTTCGCTCTTCGCGGGCTCCCAGACCCTGGTGTCTAGTCCGGACCCGACCGGCCGCCTCCTTCTCGAGCATTACTTGCTCGCAGAAGGAGGCGGCCGCACCCCAAGCGTTTTCGCATCGTGCCATCGCTGTGAGCAAAGTGGCGAGTGTGGGGACTCCCACCCCCAGAGCCGCCACTAGGACCCGCCTTGGCGTGTCGCACGCCGGGAACTCGCTCGCATCACAGTGGTGGCACTCGGACGTTGGCTCCTTCTGGATCTGACGCAGGTACTTCTCGAAACACCCGTGTCCGGTAATCACCTGCGTCAGCCGGTACGAGAGGCTGCCGTGTGGCCTCTCTAGCCAGTCCCCCATGATGGAAGAAGTCGGCCCCACGATCGAGAGGTCCTGGGTTCGAATCCTGGCTATTACACTACCGATGTGAAGTTGTGAACCCACTCCTAACAGTACATAGTAATTTTGTTGGAAGAGAAGAACCGAACGGGACTATCGAGTATTGTATATTGTATCCCATCACTATGAAATCTATTATCAGCACATGTGATATTCATCACTGGCTATACGTCCTTTCTTTCAATGGAAAGAAACATTGTAGGTAGGTAGGTATATTATCGAGTCGGGGGCGAGTCGGGGACCCCGTTGTCCCCCCTGAGGGGGGCCAGACCGCAAGGGATGGCCCTGGGTCAGCCGGGGTGCGAGGGATATGTCGATGACAACCTCACTTCAGGCCTAGCACCACGACCCACAGTCGGCGTGCGATTTTAGTCGGTTCGAGTCCGACATAGCTGGCTCCGGAAGGGGGGGTATCCGGGTGGATTTCCGCAAGGAAAAAAAAAGAAGGGTAGGTATATTATCGTGAAAACTTAACGCCTTGATAGATATTAGCGCCATACATGGCTCAAAAGGCTCCAAATAGTAATATCAAAAACGTTGTATACGCTTTTTACCCGACTACGGCGAAGCCAAAAGGAGGGTTATGTTTTTTTACCCGACTACGGCGAAGCCAAAAGAAGGGTTATGATTTTGACAGGCTATGTGTGTATGTATGTATGTATGTATGTATGTATGTATGTTCATTTGTTCCCTCATAGCTCCTCAACTACTTATTAGAACTGGACAAATGAGGTATCGTTACAAGCGGCTTTATCGTCCGATTGTTATAAGCTATATGACGTGTCACTCAATCTTGTGTGGCGCCCTCTAGCGCTCATAAGGTACTGTGTAAAAAAATTAATTTGAGATAAATATACCGTGTTTGGTATCAAATGAAAGGACTTAAGAAGCACATTTCAAATATGTATAAATTATTAGCTTTACCTTGCCCCAAAATAATATAAATAAAAAATAAAGTTTAAAACTAAAACCCGACTACCGAAAAATCGCGCTTTAAAAAGTAACAAACAAGAAAATATCAAGAATGGCCGTGGTCGTATGCCACTTACTCTGACAAAACAATATATTCTAGGCAAAAGTGGCATACGACTACGGCTATCCTTGATATTTTCTTGTTTGTTACTTTTTAAAGCGTGATTTTTCGGTAGTCGGGTATTAGTTTTAAACTTTATTTTTTTTATTATGGGTGTATTATTTCAAAAAACATACGTAATAGGTATAAATTCTCTAAATCGCTGCTTTCAAGTTTATTTATTTATCTATATCTTTCCCTCTCGCGGAGTTTATATCTCTCTCTAACTTAAGAGCTACGCTCACGGAGAAGGAAATTACTTCTCTCCTCCGTGGCTACGCTCTAGTCGGTGGAGTAATCGCCACTCTTCTCTCTGCTCCGCCAATCCTTTCACCTCCTGATACGATGTGACTTGTATCTTTTCCTTTATCTGTGCCATAAATGTTCCTCTTGGCTTACCTCTTCCTCTCTTTCCTTCTACCTACATATGGAGTATGAAAATGGAAACAGAACAAAATATGGAATTTATGTAGCCAGTGCGAATAGTACAGACCTTAAAGGAAGAATTAGGTACTAATTTTCTCCGTCTAGATACAGTACAGACGGACGTCGCTGCAACTCGACGTTAAAAGTTAAAACCCGATCAAATGGAAGTTCGACACGCACACGAAGGGTTCCGTACGGTTTTTTCTTCTTTTTTTATAACTGAAACAGAAATAGATCATCTGTGACAGTTTTCAACTGTCTAGCTAGAGTCTAGCACAGGCTAACCGCTAGGTATTCTTCTGTGGTCTACCCAGTCCGTTCATGAAATATGGCCTGAAGACAGACGGTGTAGGCTTAGTGGAGTAATAGTATTCCGTTTTTATCCTTTGCGTACGGAACCCCAAAAATACCGATATGGATGGATAGGTGACTATCACGAAGCGAACACGGTTCATCCACTCTCGAATAAAAAAACAAACAAAATTATGTACATACCTACTTGCTATTGCCCGCCCGGCCCGCGTGGATGTCATGTCAGGCTTTAGTAGGCGCTGCTTTGCGTTTTACAAGAAATCTCAGGAATTCTGAATTCTGATTTCAAAAATTCTTCTATTATTCTTCATTTTCACATAATTAGCCTATACCCTTCCTCGATAAACGGTCTTTATGTACAAAGTAAAAAGATTTTTTTAAAGTAATAAAGGTACTTACTATTATTTTTCAAAATTAGTGTGAAATCAAGTTTTACTTTTTATATATAAAAAACCCCCTTCACAAAAACACCTCCAAAAAGTTGAAAATAAATTTAAATTCAACGGTTGCCATGTCGGGGGACCTTAACTGGTTAGGTACTCCTTTATATCGTAAGGTCCCCCGACATGGCAACCGTTGAATTAAAATTTATTTTCAACTTTTTGGAGGTGTTTTTGTGCAGGGGGTTTTTTAAATTTTTAATTTAATTTTTATTTTATACTTTTTAAAATTGATCTACTAGTCAAGCCCTTTCATTTGATACCCATATTGAGGGAGTTATAAAGAAATATGGATTCTAACATGTTGTGGCGGCGGCCATCTTGGACCGATTTTTTTCAAACATAGCTAAGAACACTCCCGACTAATATACCTTTCAAACAAAAAAAACTAAATCCAAATCGGTTTATCCGTTTGGGTGCTACGATGCCACAGACAGACACACACACACACACACACACACACACACACACACACACACACACACACACACACACAGACACGTCAAACTTATAACACCCCGTCGTTTTTGCGTCGGGGGTTAAAAATGGTAGATTTTTTGACTAGGCGAAGATATGCAAATCGAATTCATCAGGAAATAATTAATCACTCGGGCGGGACTTGAACACGCGATTTCTCTCTTACAGGGGGAATGCCTTAACCACCAGGCCATCGAACTACGCCCGAAGTGATTCAAATTTCCCTTGTATATTTATCCGTCTTTATGGGAACTGTAAGGAAAAGATCGCGAGCTTAAGTCCCGCCTGAGCGATTCTCTTTTTCCTGAAGTACCGGAAAACCATGGTGGTGCCCTCTGCCCTATACTCATTACTGCTAACCAAATCTATTAATGTCTATAAAAAAAATTGTCGGATTGGAGTTTTTGATTACAAATTACAATGATAATCCGATACGATTAATATTAATATGTTATGTTTGTGTTTCTATGGTGACCGAAACGCAGATATAGACTGGGACATTTTGTGTTACATGATGTAATGCAAGGAACTTATAACTTCCTTGGTGTAATGTAATAATAAACTCTGGCCAACGAAATGTGGCGCCAAAAGTTGGCGGCAAATTTGAAAAACCGACAGGTTTCATCAGTGACCAGTGACTAGACTTCAGCCATGTACCTTATCAGGCTAGTGTCATGCATGCCTAATAGAAAAAGATTCTAGTATCGACTCCGTTTTTTCGCTGTATATTCAGTGTTGCAACGTGTTGATTTTTTAAGTTTGGCGGTAACTTTTATATTATTCGTAAATTCGCAGTGAGCATCTGTGTAATTGTGTGCTTAGCTTTAATTTAATCTAATCCATACTAATACTATAAATGCGAAAGTAACTCTGTCTGTCTGTCTGTCTGTATGTTACGCTTTCACGACTAAACCACTGAACCGATTTTGATGAAATTTGGTATAGGGGTAGATTAGACCATGAGAAAGGACATAGGCTATGTTTGGTCGCGTTAACCGACATCCACGCGGGCGGAGCCGCGGGCAAAAGCTAGTAATATTATAAATGCGAAAGTAACTCTGCCTGTATGTTACGCTTTCACGCCTAAACCACTGAACCTATTTTGATGATATTTGGTATAGAGGTAGATTAGACTATAAGAAAGGACATAGGCTATGTTTGGTTGCGATAACCCACATCGAAGCAGGCGGAGCCGCGGGCAAAAGCTAGTAGTAATAATATTAATAAATCTAAAAAGACCCTAATATTCAGCAACAGGTTGTAACAGCCTCTGTGGCGTGGCGGTAGTAAACGCGACTACTGCGCAGGGAGCGCGGGTTCGATTCCCACTCAGTGCAAATATTTTATTATCCATGAAAACCTTTGCCTCGAAAGGCGCGTTAAACCGTCAGTCGATCCCGGTTACCATACGAAGATATGTCTATGGCAATCGTTACGGGTAGCTGGAGCCCTCAAAAGTCCGACTAGCCAACTAGACTTTGATACCGCCAAATGGTTATGGAGGTCAGATGGCAGTCGCTTCATATAGAAGTTAAGCCGCATCTTAGACTAGAAGAAGGAGCTTATATTCATTTAGGCTCCGGCCTCTGTGTTCACTTAATTTCTGGTGATGAACTGATACGTGCTCGCTTCGTAACATGTTACATTGCGCTTTGTAACATGTAACGCCGCTGCTCCGGTCAGCAGTCAGCACCACGACCCACAGTCGGTGTGCGAACCTTCCCTTCCCTTCCGGCTCCGGCAGGGGAGGTATCCGAGGGAAATTCCGCACGAAAAAAAAAGTACCTACCCTTCTTCAAATAAGTACCTACTTACTAATATAAATAATCCAAATAACTAAACGAAGCCGCAATACCTCTAATACAATACAACGTAATCCTAAGTTCATGTTGCTATCACGTACATTATATATATATATTACAGCTACATACATAAAATAATTATAATTATTTAAATTATAAGTTCACATTTTTGAACCTGAGTGAATTAAAATTAAAATTTATCGAATAAAATAAATATACAAAAGGACATGTCAAAAAAATGTATCATAAATGGTAGTTTTTAGAACAACATTTTTATTCTTTATTTATGGCATTTTAATGTAATTTCTCACCGTTTTAAGGTTTTCTAAATTAAGTTTGAAGTATTTTCAAGCGTTGTTTCTAATCCAGGTCAAGTTTCGACCTTATATTAATTTTTGTTATTTTACCGTTTTACTGTAATGAATTACGTGATTGAATAAAATGCTACTGGATTTTTATAGCGTAGACCAGTGTTTCCCAAATCCTGTCATTAATTTGAGAAAGGCTTGAGGTCTAAGAGCGAAGCTTCTCTTGTGCGTTGCGCCACGTCGCTCGTCGCATCGGAACAACGCATTACCGTCCCATAAATGGTCACGCAAAATATTTCGCGCGGTATAGATTACGCGAAACAAAAAACACCATTGCGCGCGCACGACATCTCAGAGAGAAGCGCTGAGTGCATGTTCTTTCCCTCTCTATCTCCTACATTCGCGTGGTTTGCGTGCGCCACGCAATCCTGGACGCTGTTTTCCCTCGAGAAAGACTGTGCTTATAAAGGGCGCTATTGTGTACCACACCTTTGTTGCGTTGACGCTGTGACAAAGCAACGCAAGAGGGGGTGCCTGCCGTCGCAGCTGAGTCTCAGTTCAGCCTTGGCAATGGATACGTACTTACTGCCAGCAGGGGACGCCGCGGCCGGACGTGTGATCTAATTTCTTGTGTAGGGCCATTTCACCCATTTCCCCTATATTGCAACATATCATTGTCCCAAGTTTATTTGGGGTCGGTACAACATGTGTGTTTCTTCCATCCATCTCTAGTTGCAGTCATTTGAACATTCACTCCCTTCTTTACCATATAATCCTTCACACAGTCCATCTACCTTCTTTCAGGTCTTCCTCTCCCCTTGTAGCCTTCCACTTTCATAGTTAATACCTTCCTTACGACATTACTTTCATCCTTGCGCATTACATGTCTGAACCGGGACAAACGATTTCCTCGTAGCTTTCCGTGATTGGTGCAACGTTCAAAATTCCTCTCATGAATTCGTTTTCATCATTTCATCTCATCATGAACTCTTTCAAGTGATACACTTCATGTACCCTGGAGTCTGGATGCGAGTTCACTAATAAGAATTGATTTAAGGTTGTGTGCTTCCGCCAGGTTAGCCATCGATTCAGATGAATCCCAAGATATTTTGCATCTTCAGCTTGTGGAATGTCCATTTCATAGCTTTATGGTAGGTCAAGTCATTTTCCTAAGAGTGAAGGTCACATGGACAGATTTGCCTTGGTTTGCCTTAATGCGCCATTTGTGGAGCCATTCCTCTATTTAGCTGAAGCCACTAGTGGATTCTCATGGATCAACGGTATCGCTGTGTCGTCTGCATTTAAAGTACCGTTCTGTGTCGTTAGATCAGCAGTATACAAGAGGGGCCCAAAATGCTACCTTAGGGAGCCCCTGAACGAATCCTTTATAAGCGTGCCGTTTCATTATTGAATTTCACATCAAAGCTTCTTTTTTCAGAGGTACGATTTCTGAAGTACCGATTGCCATACTCTGTCGAAGGCTTGGCTGATATCCAGAAATACGGTAGAACCTGTTTGCATTTCAGAGTAAGGCTTATGGTATCCGTAACGGTGAACCTGTTGAATTGTTCCATGCTTCTTCCGAAATATTTACGCATCCTGTTCAGCAAAACCTTTTCTAGTGGTTTACCCAGGACACAGAGAAGACTTATCGGTCTGTACGAAGTGGCTTCATGCAGTGGTTTGCCAGAATTCAGTATCATTATAACCTACACCATTTTCCATTGGGCAGGTTACAGGTATATGGTATGGAGTTCAAGCAGGCATTAAAAATTGCTGTTATATGGATAATTCTCTTTCTTGAGTTCAAGCAAGTTCGAGGTGAAAAGGAATTTTTAGAATAGAATGAGTTTTGTTGCAAAATATCTCCTTCATGCAAGCGGGAAAACAATCCAAACTGGGTAAACTAGGATAAGCACTTGGGTCCAAAGGGTGGCACATACCGTCACACACAGCCACACACGCACGCACGCACTGATGCGCGCATTATTATTATGGCAACATTGAAATTAAAAAAATTATAAAAAAGTTATGTAAAACTTTTAAAGTAACAAATGTTATAATTTATAACTTTAATGATAAGAATTTTGTGCGTAAATACTAAATTACTTAACAGATTTTTCATTATCAGTATCATAAGTAGTAGAAATTAAATTTTGAAAAATGGCAACACCGAATAGTCCAAAAACTGGACTGGACCCCCTTGAGCTGTAGACATTTTTGCATTCATCAAAAAATAATTACATAAAAAGTGAAGTGAAGTGAAACGTGAAGGACGACAATTTTTGTGATTTACTAACTTTGTATTCGTTGAAGTCCTATTTTAACTATTCTTCTAAGTGGATAGTGGATGGATTGTCACTTGTGGACGATATAATTATTGTTACGAGATGCTTATTGAAAATCCTGACGCTTTCAAGTCGTGGTTGACCTCCATATTGGAACCGCTGTGAGTACATTCGTTCGTTGCCATATTTTCGTGTATACATTTCTAGAAGTTCGATAATAAATGCCCTGAAAATAACTAATACATTTCATTTGGCGAATTATTTCTGAAGAAAATATTTACTGCCATTACTGTGAAGTATCAAATTTCAACAATTTTCTGACAATTTGACACATTTCACATGTTCCTTTTTGTAGTGTTTATCAGTTTTATCTGTAATTTACCAATAAACTTTTATTTACACGGAAAATCTTCATTCCGTGGAAATTACACGACATGATTTACCCGTACAACGTTAAAAAGTTATTTTTTTACATGTTTTGGTTCACGAATAATACTAATAGTATTCAGTTACTACAACATGTTTTTATAACATACCATCGTGCTAACTTGATTCGTAATGTAATTTTCGATATAGCACGCTCATTTTAGCTCTAAAATGACACTTTCATACATAACCTTGCCTAGTTCATAGAGTTTAGTTCTGTTTTGACTAGCTATTTAACCAAAAACACTTTGTACAATAATTACAGCTCCAATAAGCCTTACTACTTGTTATTTCTACTTTAGATGTATATGCGAGACAACAACATTAATTAAATGTATATAACTTGTACACTGAATGCCTGGTACACATTATTCCAAGCCAGTCCAGTGCTGGACTGGATTGTAGTGTTTACATTAATCCAGTGTTAGAATGCGCTGAACTGATGGACAATCCAATGACTGGACTGGATTGCTCACCTGGATGGACACATTTCAGTGATGGTTCACATTATTCCACTAGCAGTCAAGCACTAGATGCACTCACTGGACTGAAATAATCCATACTAATATTATAAATGCGAAAGTAACTCTATCTGTCTGTCTGTCTGTATGTTACGCTTTCACGCATAAACCACTAAACCAATTTTGATGAAATTTGGTATAGGGGTAGATTAGATCTTGAGAAAGGGCATAGGCTATGTTTTGTCGCGATAACCGACATCCACGCGGGCGTAGCCGTGGGCAAAAGCTAGTAATAAATAAATATTCAACAACATTCTACACAATGCTATCTAGACCCATGGTAAGCTTAATTGGCTTGTGTTACGGAATGTAGAATGCGGGTAAAGATATTTTTTTTATTATATACTTTGTTTTTGTAAATACATACATATTATACATAGAAACACCCAGACCAATGCAAATAGCCATATTCATGCATATAAATATTTGCACTGAGCATGGATTGAACCCGTGCTTCTTGCATGGCAGTTTCATACACTACTGGCACACCACAGAGGCTACTTCAATAATGTTAATGGAGCATAATACTCATATAACATTCAGATATAGTTTCCATTGACTTAGGTAAGTCTGAAAAGGTCTACTGTACCCCTGAAGGGAACCATGGAGTTTCTTGCCGGAGTCTTCTCAGGTCTGGGCCGCATTTCGAACCGGTGGTCCATTTACTAGTATTAGTTAGTATTTAATATTTACTTTATGTTGACGTTTTGTAAGTGCCGATTTAATGGTCTATGCAAAATAAAATATTTTTGAATTTGAATTTGAATACCAATTTTACCTGTTTTACCACCAGTGGTATAAACCAGGGGTATAGTGGAGCAAAACCCTTCTATCCATTCTATTATCTATTTCTATTCTTTCTATGGTATAATATGAAGCTGGAACTGGCAGCCAAAATTAATACAAGTAGCAAAAATAAAAATGATCTTGGTGAAACTTCTAGACATGGTCGGAGACCTTCTTGTAATGGGAATATAATAATTGTGGTGAACCATTAAACTCTGAAGATAACAATCAAATTATCCATGTGAATTATTGCTACTATGATTGAACGCTTCCCGAAGCATTATATTAATATAAGATTACTTGTCCCGACTGACTGACTGATTCATCAACACAGAGCTTAAACCGCTGGACCTACAAACAATGTTTTCCTGATATAATACTGAATGCCAGAGGGGTTGGTCAGATCCCCTGATTGACTTCCTGAGTATACATGGACACCTATACCTACCTACTCCAATCCATGAACTAGCTGTTTATGTGTTTTGATGTATACCATTGCGTAAACGGTCTGTGCGCACTGTGAGGTATGAAAGAAACTGCAGGGAATTTTCCAAGCAACCACAATATGGGGTACTTCAAGAAGGGCATGAGAAGGTTTCTTCAGGGTAGGCAGTACGTGTAACGCACCTGATGCTGCATACGTCCATTGGCCACGGTAACCACTTAGATTGGTTGTTCCGGGGTGCGAGAGATTTGTTCCTCCATTCTCACCTCTGGCAACTAAAGACCCAAAGACGGCGTGCGTTTTAGTCGGTTCGAGTCCGACACAACAACCTCCACCGGCTCCAGTTGGGGGTGGTATCCGTGGGGATTTTACGCATGATAAAAAAAAAATCACGTTAGCCGTGTGTTTTCTGCCACCTAAGTGGTATATAAAAAAATTAAAACACAATGGAGTATAGTTCGACTTGATTGCAGTTATGATTATTTGCGAAATCTGCTCTTAGTCACCACTCCTGTCAGATCATTAAAATTGTTATGACATACATAGTTATTTTATGTACAGTATGAGGACATTGATTGAAATAATATTTCTTGTACAAATATAATATCCTTGTAAATATTCATATGATTTGAACGTAGTGTACAACAAATGTGTTTGTACATGATTTTATTAAGCTGAAACTGGCAGCCAGAATTATAGCACCCAAAATCGGGAGCCAGATTGTCAACCAAATTGAATAGTAACTAAACCGGGAGGCGGAATTGTCTTTTTTTTTTTTTATAATAGGACACGTCAATTTGACTTCACCTCGCCTGATGTTAAGCAAAGGCAAAGTCTCGGCAAGAGGGACTATCGGAAACATCTACCATGTTAACAGTGGTAAGATGCTTTTTCACGCCCCGCTTAAAAGTCCCGGGACTGTAGGAAGAAGGAAACACGTGTGCTAGCAGATAGTCCCGATTTCATCTGCTTACCACTTGGTTGCTAATTTTGCTCCTGATTTTAACTGCTACAATTTTGGCTCCCAGTTTCATCCTCAATAATATTTTAAGACAATTTTTAGCACATAAAATTGCATTTAAACATACAGCCCATTACAAAGTGCCCACTTGACGACAAAACACCTTAACAGTGTTGCAAATAGACATAATATTCATGCATACAAATATTTGCATTGAGTAGGAATCGAACCCTCCTACGTAACAGTTAGCCAAACCCGCAGTTAGTCTAGTTAAAACGGATCTCAGACTCCAAGGTGAAGGCTTTGGAATAGACCGGGATTAACGCTAAAATGAAGAAGAGGAACATTCATGTGGTGACGGAGAAAGAATATAAGAATTGGTCGAACCGACACCCCATCTCATCCGAAGAGCCTGTCAACATTGGGAGAGGCCTATGTCCAGCTGTGAACTGCTCTACGTTAATTGATAGAATTGATGTAGAAAAAGATACAAATAAGGTTCCGATAGTTCGTAAGAACATCGGTGGATGACTCCACCGTCGCCTTAAAGACAGATAAAAATAAAAGGGAAATTTATATCACATCGGGCGTGTCTCGGTAGCCGAGTTGGGAAAGATCGCGGGTTGAGTCCCGCCCGAGAAGATTAAACTTTTCCCTATGTATTCGATTTATATAGTTAGTATACTTAATGCTGTAAAATTCATTCAAAAAAAGAAGTTGATTCAACTCAGTGGTAAAACTATAGATCTAATCTTAAACTAAGTTTATAACTGACCGAAGACCAACTGTTAGTATAATAATTAACGCATACCGGACTATTTTTAGTCTGTGCAACCTTTCTACGAGAGTTTCTGCGCCAACGCACCGCCACCACACGGATCTTGTAAAATTAGATCGTGGGTTGTTGCTAACGTGATATAGTTATCGATTTATGTTTCACTAGCTTTTGCCCGCGGCTCCGCCCGCGTAGATGTCGGTTATCGCGACCAAACATAGCCTATGTCCTTTCTCAAGGTCTAATCTACCCTTATACCAAATTTCATCAAAATCGGTTCAGTGGTTTAGGCGTGAAAGCGTAACATACAGACAGACAGAAAGACAGACAGACAGAGTTACTTTCGCATTTATAATATTAGTATGGATAAACCACTTCGCGTAGTTCCCGGCAGAGTAGAATTTGGGCCACCCCATCTCTTCCCTTGCGGTGTCGTACAAGGCGACTAAGGGATAGGGCTGTTTGACATCAGACAGATATATACAGCCCAGACTCAGCCTCGGATGCACGACTTAGTTCACAATAGTGCCCGGAATGCGGCAATAAGCTCACCCCCTATTACGAGGGACCGACTAATTATCGGTGAAATGTGGGTGTTGATTCCCCTCTGCCTTCCCCTTCGGGGATAAAGGCGTGATATTTATGTATGTATACCACTTCTTAGGTAGCAAACAAGCACACGACCCACTTTTACGAAGTTGGTTACCGTAGCGGGGTAACCACTTCGAAATATTAATTTTAATAGCTACATTTCAATTTAAAAAAAATTTACAAATAAATTGTCCAATTATTTTTGAATTAAGAAATTATTTGTGTAATATAACTGTTTTTTAACATACGTCATGGCTTTTTCGCGTTTGTGTGTCCGCCTTTTGGCTTGTAGCCTTGCTTTTAATGATAATAAGGATAATGACCCTTTGTCTTTTTTTTTTAAATATTACTGTTAAGATATCGATCAAGTTCAGGGTTTACCTGATGATAAACGAATATTATGAAACTTCATTATTAAAATCTGCGGTAGCCTAGTGGTATGGTAATGGACTGCTGAGACGAGGTCTCGGGTTCGATCCCAGGTTTACCATGGCACACACCAATAACTTTTCGATGCTTTTCGAAGTTATGTGTGTATTTATCGCAGGTTTATAAGTGCCCGGTTAATGGCAATAGGCTCGCCACCTATTACATTGGGACCTAAACATAAACTGGCGAAATGTGGGAATTCGGGGAATACAGGCGTGAGTTTATGTTATGTTTATTATTGCTGTGTTGGTTCCCGGTGGAGTAGAATAGGACCACCCCAGCTCTTCCTGTGGGTGTGGTAGAAGGCGACTAAGGGATAGGGCTGTTCGCCATCCGACAGTAAACATACAGCATATAACTAAGTGCCTGCTTGACGGCAATAACCTGGCGGTTTCATTCGTAGATTAACAGATGTGAATAATGTTTTTTTGAGAATTTCTCGCTATTCTTATTAGTTTCTAATTTGAACATCCACGCCGATTTGATAAATTCAAATAAAAAAAATAAAACCCTCATCCTCGCAACTCAGTGGCTGCTTTCTGTGATTGCTGCAACTGTGATGCGGCTGAACTTCGATATTTTCCGTGAAGAGACTGCCATATGACCTCCACAACCAATAGCGATATCGAAGTTCTGTAGTTAGACTAGTCCGATTTTTTAGATCCCCTCTCCAACTACCCGTAACCATCAACGACTGTCATAGATGTTCATATGGCAAACGAGACCGACGGCTTACCATGTTCTCCGAGGTAGATGCTAATTCTGTGTGGTCAAAACGAACTAAAAGACGCTTAAAATCCCTAAAATGGTATTTTACACCCAGACTGTGTATCGTAAAAAAACATGTTGGACACAGTTAAGATAGCAAAATCGTTAGATGGCATGCTGTATGGGACTCGAACCGACTACAAGTATTACTAACAACAGAAAAACGATTTTCGACCTTAATAACATTTTCTTATTTACAAGTCATTTCTCATTAATAGATGCCGCTGATACACGAATATACGAAAGAAATTCTGTTTCATGTGATGTCAAAATGGTCGAAAATTGTTTGCACTAGTCGGCCGGCCCGCTGCCTGCTAATTGTGTGTTCATTTGCCTCACGGCCATAGACTGTCCGGCCAAAATCTGTCGGCGCTGACCGGAATCGGCCACACACTATAATAATCTTTTTCTACGAAACGATTAGGTATACAATCTGGGTGTATAATACATTTAAGATACTTTTAGTGTATTTAAGTTAGTTTTAACACAACAGAATTAGCATCATTCTCACCATTTTTTTTCTTTTTTTTTTTCGTGCGGTAATCCCCTCGGATACCGCCCCCTTCCGGAGCCGGAAGGAGAGGTTATGTCGGACTCGAACCGACTAAAACCGCACGCCGACTGTGGGTCGAGGTGCTAGGCCAGAGGTGAGGTTGTCATCGACATATTCCTCGCACCCCGGCTGACCCAGGGCCATCCCTTACGGTTTGGCCCTCCTCAGCGTCATTCTCACCCTGTATAATAATTTATTATTAAACGTCATTGCTTATGTGACCGCACAAGCGAACGACTTTACTTTTTCTGTTAACATCTGTGACATATAAAACCACCATATGGCTGCTCCTTATTCTCTCTGCCTACTCCGTTGTGATATAACCGTGAACATTTTATGTAGTTATCTTATGAATATGTAAGTTTTTTTCTATTTCGTAAATCCTCATTATTCCTTATCATTTGTTATCACCTGGCAATATTGAGATAAAGGTCACGTGTCGTGTATATTACATAAGACCTTTCGTAGCAGTTTTTAATGTTATCGGTTCTTGTTATTGCTATCGTTGTAATGCCTTTTTTAATGTAATTTTTTTGAGGATTTTTATTATAGTTCGTGGCATATATGCAAGTAGCGAGCAACGAGGCCCTGGCGCACAGGAATTGGTTTATTCCATACTTCGATACGATACTAATATTATAACATAACATAAACTCACGCCTGTATTCCCCGAAGGGGTAAGCAGAGGTGCTAGCACCCACATTTCGCCAGTTTATGTTTAGGTCCCAATGTAATAGGTGGCGAGCCTATTGCCATTAACCGGCCACTTATAAACCTGCGATAAATACTATTATATATATATATATATATATATATATATATATATATATATATATAACATATAATATCTAATATTATAAATGCGATAGTAACTCTGTCTGTCTGTATGTTACGCTTTCAAGCCTAAACCACTGAACCGATTTTTATGAAATTTGGTATAGGGGTAGATTAGACCATGAAAAAGGATATAGGCTGTGTTTGGTCGCGATAACCGACATGCACGCGACTGCCACGCAGGAGGCGCGGGTTCGATTCCCGCTCAGTGCAAATATTTGTATGCATGAATATGGCTATTTGCATTGGTCTGGGTGTTTCTATGTATAATATGTACGTATTTACAAAAAAAAAAAAAAAAGTATATAAGTATGTTTATCCGCATTCTAGATTCCATAACACAAGCTATAAAAGCTTACCATGGGTCTAGATAGCGTTGTGTAGAATGTTGTGAAATATTTATTTATTTATTATTAATCTACTTGCTGACCCGGCGAACTCGTTCCCGCTGCACCCTCTCTCTACTATATTAGGGAAGGTTCATATCTGACGGAACATGCGTCGCGTATTATCGGTCGCGTTACGCCAGAACAGACAAATGTATAGAAAAACACTTGACCGTTCACACTCAACCGATGTTACGTTAGTGCGTCGAGCGTACAGCGTCTATAATACGCGACGCATGTTCCGTCAGATATGAACCTTCCCTAAAGCATGTATTATACATATAAACCTTCCTCTTGAATTACTCTATCTATTAAAAACTAAAACCCGACTACCGAAAAATCACACTATAAAATGTAACAAACAAGAAAATATCAAGGATAGCCGTGGTCGTATGCCACTTTACCCTAGAATATATTGTTTTGTTAGAGTAAGTGGCATACGACCACGGCTATCCTTGATATTTTCTTGTTTGTTACATTTTATAGTGTGATTTTTCGGTAGTCGGGTTTTAGTTTTAAACTTTATTTTTTATTTACATTATTTTGGGGCAAGGTAAAGCTAATAATTTATACATATTTGAAAAGTGCTTCTTAAGCCCTTTCATTTGATACCAAACACGGCATATTTATCTCAAATTTATTTTTTAACCCAATACCTTCTGAGCGCTAGAGGGCGCCACACAAGATTGAGTGACACGTCATATAGCCTATAACCATCGGACGATAAAGCCGCTTGTAACGATACCTCAATGTCTAGTTCTAATAAGTAGTTGAGGAGCTATGAGGGAACAAATGAACATACATACATACATACATACATACATACATACATACATACATACATACATAGCCTGTCAAAATCATAACCCTCCTTTTGGCTTCGCCGTAGTCGGGTAAAAAGAAACCGCACCAAAATCCGTACCGTAGTTTTAGAGATATAAGTATACATAGGGACGGGCAGATAAAAGCGACTTTCTTTTATACTATGTATTTATAGCAGGAGGTGCTTTACGGAAAATATCGATGGTCAGCCAAATTCGCAAGTTCGGTAAATCGGATCCCAGACGTTATGTTGAAAGCTTCGGATGTGACTGGGATTAAAGCTATGATGAACAAGAATATCTATGCGGTATCCTAGTGGTATGGGTAATGGACTGCTGAGACGAGGTCTCGGGTTCGATCCCAGGTTTACCATGGCACACACCAATGACTTTTCGATGCTTTTCGAAGTTATGTGTGTATTTATCGCAGGTTTATAAGTGCCCGGTTAATGGCAATAGGCTCGCCACCTATTACATTGGGACCTAAACATAAACTGGTGAAATGTGGGTGCTAGCACCTCTGCCTACCCCTTCGGGGAATACAGGCGTGAGTTTATCTTATGTTATGTTATGAACAAGAAGAATCTGTGATTGTGTATTTGAGCTCCTCCGTAGCATCCCGCGCTTCTCTAAAAACACGTACTGCGTACATAACACTTCCCGAGTTACCAAGTACCTTTGACTCCAGTGGTTGTCCGAATTAATATAAATTATAGGTAGTTTGTAACCAGAGCACCTTTGTGAACTGATCCACTTGAGCGTCCGGTAACGCCATTCATTGGTAATGCTCGCGATATATAACTTGGACTTGAAATGTAATCAACATGTACTATATTCACGCAGTAAAGCGTTTTTTGGCTGTCTTTTAGAGGATTTCATTCTTCCTACAGTCCCGGGTCCTTTAAATGAGGCGTGAAAAGGCATCTAATGAGGCCGTTAAGCCAAGTGCCACCACTGTTAACATGGTACATGTTTACGATGGTGACCCTCTTTCCGAGACTTTACCTTTAGCTTAACATCAGGCGAGGTGAAGTCGAATTGACGTGCCGGGTATAAAAAAAAAGATGCATCAGAAATGATAATATCCGTAGGAGAACAAAAGTAACCGACGTAGCCCATCGGATTAGCTCGTTGAAGTGGCAGTGGGCGGGACACAGCGCGCAGATGGCCGATGGAGCAGAAAAGTTCTGGAATGTCGACCGCGTACACTGGCAAGCGTAGTGTAGGACGCTCAACGGCCAGGTGGAAGGACGACCTCATCAAAGTCGCCGGGAAGCGCTGGATGCGGGCTGCTTCAGATCGGTCATTCTGGAAGTCTATGGGAGAGGCCTATGTTCAGCAGTGGACTATGTGGCTGATATGATGAAGATGATGATGAGATGCTATAGGATAGAACGGGGTGCTATGGCGGTGGACGATCTCATATTTAGCATTCATAGATTGATACTAAACAATTCGCGAGCACCGGGGCCGGGTTTGTCTCGCATACGTCCAAGATGGCCGTAGCAATACTACGAGTACTAGTAACCAAAATTACTCGTATTAAACACCTCTAGCTGAGATAAATTGCTTGTGTTTGAAGCAGTCATAGAATTCAGCACTTATCTCAAGCAAATGAGCCTGAAACTAGCAGCCAAAATCGGCAGCCATGGTTGGCAACGAAATTATAACAGCCAAACAAATATTCCCATTACAAGAAGGTCTCAGACAATATACATATCACCATCATCATTTTCATAATACTTTTTGACTTAAGGTCCTTTGGCCCCTAGCTGGGGCAGAGGGCGTCCACAGTGAGTTTCCATTCCGTACGGTCTTGAGCTTCGCGTTTGACTTCCCTCCAGGTTTTTCCAATGGCTTCCGCTTCGCCAATGATAGTCCGCCGCCAGGTCTGTTTTGGACGACCACGTTTGCGCTTTCTTCGAGGATTCCAGTCTAGGGCTTGCCTCGGTATCTGGTTTGGATCCAATCGGAGAGTGTAGCCTATCCAACTCCATAATACCGCTACTTGTATTGATTCTGCCTCATCTCAAACAAAATCTAGAACAGCCCTTACCACAGATTACCTAATACCCTCACTAATAATAATTTTCTCCTCTTCCAGTTGTGATGCAGACCCAGCCGCCCTCGCCAAATATGTGTACGCTCTCGTCAAAAAGGACAAGCCGGTCTCTGAGCTACGAGAAGTCATGGTTGATCAGCTGGATGTCTTTCTACAGCATGGTGAGTTACATTACATTAAGATACCTACCCAACTACTTGGCCATACGAGCTTACAGCGCCGGGTTGTTTTGTGTTGCTTAATAACCTCCGCACTCCTTGAGCACGGGTCTAGGCTAAGCGCGTTCCCCTATCCGGGGCAAAACTGCGGAGGTGAATCGGGTGTCGGAGGTCGCTCAATAACTTCCGCACTCCTTGAGCGCGAGCCTAGGGGTGAGACGTGGAACCGCCTCTCAATAGAAGCAGGCCGAGGCGGCAGTGCGATGCCTGCGCTTTCCCTTACCCGGGGCAAAATAGGGACACCGCGGTTCCACATCCAACGGGGTAGTCTCGATGGCCCTGAGCCAGCCGTGAGGGATATGCCGGAGGCAAGCTCACTCTCAGCAACTAATGACCCAAGTCACAAAATCCAAGGTTTAATCAAGAACCAAGCCCTTCGGCACCTCTTCTGTTTGCCGCACCGTAGTCTTAGAATTCCTTACCAGAAGACCAATATGTAACATTTTTGTAAAAAAAAAATTGTCTTGGCATAATCTCAATCTCCGATCGATCTAATCTTACAAGAAATGACCATTTGACTATGGTCTAACTACTGAACTTTGATATCGAGGTTATCAAGGTCAGATTGCAGTCGCTCCACGTAAAGTATGTGTAGTGGTTAAAATAACTTTTAATCTATCGCGTTCCATGATATAAAGTAAAGCCAACGAACTGAGAGATAAAAGGTAAACAATGTTTCAGCGGTTACAAATTTTTTTGATTGAAAATGATTACGTATCACTTAAAGCGCGTTCCCGACAGGAATGTAATTGCTCATAAGATGGCGGATCTGACAGTTTAGAACCGCTGTGATGACAGCTTTCCTCTACTACGAAACACGTAACGACAGCTGTCGCTCGGCCATTGTCGCGTACGTGCAATATGTGCGACAAGGACAGAGAAAATAATCGCTAGTTATCGCCACGTAACTCAGTAATGGACGTAATAGTCGCTTTGTTTACCTTTTGTCTCGTCTCGTTGGCTAAACGAAACGTCAGGCAAAACAAAGTTATTTATGTAGCTATACCATGATCGCGTTAATTCCCGTTATACTATTGTATATAGTGGTTATAATTAGTCGTGTTTACCACAAACAAGTCTCCTTGGAAGATCTTCTTTTAAACTCCAGTGTGGCAACGCGAGGTTATTTCTTACTGTGACTAATGCATTTCTTTTCACACCCACGTTGTTTATTTTCAATAAACATACTTATATCCACCATATTCAACAACATGTGTTATTTTATATGAAAATAGAACGGTGTATAATGTTGTTGTAAGCCACTAACTATATAATAACCCTTAGTAGGTAAAACTACTGTGGTCCATCTGATGATTACTAGTTTTTGCCCCCGGCTCCGCCCGCGTGGATGTCGGTTATCGCGACCGAACGTAACCTATGTCCTTTCTCATGGTTTAATCTACCCCTATACCAAATTTCATCAAAATCGGTTCAGTGGTTTAAGCGTGAAAGTGTAACATACAGAGTTACTTTCGCATTTATAATATTAGTATGGATAGGTATTCAACATCATTTTAGCGTTGTTACCTGTTGCATCCGAAGTTTTTTAATTGGAGCCTAGAATTCGCTTACTCCTTTGCCCGTTTTTTTTTGACGCGACTTCCGTCTGATTTCTCAACCCCGAGAGGAAAACCAACACCAAACCTCAAACTGACGGTAGTAAATTGTCAGTTGAAGCGTGAAATCATATTTACGTGTTCTAGAAGGAAAAAAAAAACTACATTATTATGAAATTATTCGACTACAAAAAGCCGAAGGGTCTTCTTTAATATTCAAATCGCCCAACCATTCATCATCCACATAAAGACGTCAATCCTGATTGCATTCGCGGCTATGATGCCCTCGGAGCTCAGGGTCCGCCTTCCGGCTCTTCCTCCTCCACTTCGCACGATCTTGGGCGTCCAAGGTAGTGAGACCGTTTGCACGCATTTCACCCTCGACGACGCCAAGCAAGCACTTAGTTCTTAGGCCTACCCCTTCTACCTGGACCCGGTGGGTGCACTTGTTACCCATATAGCTGGGCGGTTGCCTCAAGATGTGGCCGCACGAGCCCAATAGAATCATTTTTCAAAAATGTTTATTTGTTCCAGAAACGAAACCATTCGTGGAGATGTTGTTCAAATCTTTAGAAACGAATGAGTATTTGAAGCACGAAGTAGAGAATCAGCTACCGTCTGCGGCTCCTGAAGAACCCGCTAAGGAGGCGCAGCCGCTGGTTGAGAACCACTGTAAGTGATTGACTTTTATATTGACAGCCTCAGTGGCGTGGCGGTAGTACACGCGAATGCGACGCAGGAAGCGCGGGTTCGACCCCCGCTCAGTGCAAATATTTGTATATATTGCCGGAATATGGCTATTTGCATTGGTCTGGGTGTTTCTATGTATATTATGTATGTATTGACAAAAAAGAAGTATTTAAGTATGTTTATACGCATTCTGGATTCCGTAACACAAGCTAATTAAGCTTACCATGGGTCTAGATAGCGTTGTGTAGAATGTTGTGGAATATTCACATAGCTATTACTAGGGCTCTGTTTACGTGGTTGTCGATTATCGTGCCCTCTACCTTATTTCAACAGCCTCTGTGATGTTGCGCAAACATTTGTGGATCGAACTCACGCCACAGAGGCTGTCAATCAATTAACGTTCCCAATAACATACTTACAGTCAAAGATAGATCGCAACAGTCAAATTTGACGTATCGGCTGTTTAAATTCAAAACTTTGTAACTAATTTTTTTGCGGGAAAACGCATCGCGGTATAATTTTATTTGCCGAAATTGGTGTGAAATAGGAGTTACTATGTTTTGAATATAAACAGCCGAGCACTTTAACCGTAGATGCGATCTATCTTTAACTGTCAGTATGGTATTGGGAACGGTGGTAATTCAGTCGTCCCAGAAAAAGTCGAAACATCAAAAACCACGGACTTCGGACTCTAAACTACAAAGCATTTCTTTATCCTAATCTGTGTTTCCTCTTATAGTGGGCATGATGAATCCCCCCGCCACGACGTCTGTAGCGGGTCCCTCAGGGGCGGGCCCTAGGGCCGGCGGCGAGTCGCGCGGCCGCTCGCCGCCAGCCGGCACCATCGCCGGCGCGGCGGCCCCTCCCCGCCTTGTCGTCAACAGGGCCGCGCGCCTCGCTGCTCCCGCGCCCCCTAACAGGCACCCACATAACGAACATACGCTGGTTAAGGTGAGAGATTACAAATATTAATGTATTTCGTGCGAAAAGTCCCCAGGGATACCACCCCCCGGAGCCGGTGGAGGTGGTTATGTCGGACTCGAACCGACTAAAATGCACGCCGTCTTGGGTCTTTGGTTGCCGGAGGTGAGATTGCCGAAAGCATATCTCTCGCACCCCGGCAGACCCAGGACCATCTCTTTCGAGATGCCCCCCCTTCGGGTTGTGGGGACCTCGGTGTCCCGATCTAGCCCCGGGTACGGGGACCGCCGCTACTTCTGCTAGGGTGGGCGGCGGCTCCCAGGCCAGCGCTCATGGAGGACGGAGGACGTTCTGCGACCTCTGACGTCCGGTTCGCCTTCGCTCTTCGCGGGCTTCCCGGGCCTCCTTCTCGAGAAATATTGGTGTATAGCAACTGTACTCCGTTTAGGTACTTAACTGAAGGCAAACAATCTTGATCTGTTTTTTTACAACCGCATTGTACGAGCCTTTGGTAGTCGTACAGGAGATAAAAAAATAGGTTAAGCACTATTATGGTTTATTGGCTTAACTTAATCAAGAAGCTCACGTGCATCCTTCTTCCTACAGTCCCGGGTCCGTTAAGCGGGGCGTGAAAAGGCATCTAATGAGGCCGTCAAGCTGAGTGCCATCATTGTTAACATGGTACATGTTTACAATGGTGACCCTCTTTCCGAGACTATGCCTTTATTAAGATCTGGTAGGTATAGGTTTGCCTGACGTTTCGTCCAGGTTACACCGGCCGTGATCACATTCCCGTTATAATTATTGTATATCATGGAACGCGAGAGCTTAAAAGATTTTAAATTTCTAGATTTCTTTAGAAATCATCTATAAGAGCCCTCCGTCCACTACTACATAATAATATACGGTATTTTAGTTGAGCGTATTTTTACAGGTGATCCCTTTGACCGAGCTGCTAGAAGAACCGGTAGACCAACCCCCCAGAAGACGAGATAGACGAGGAGACTCGGTCAGTATATTCAATACTTATTTATTTATTTCATACTATGTCATTACAGGCAAACCCAAAGCGACATAGTAGCAACATACTTAATTATAATAATACTAGCTTTTACCCGCGGCACCGCCCGCGTGGATGTCGGTTATCGCGACCAAACATAGCCTATGTCCTTTCTCATGGTCTAATCCCTTTATTCCCAGTAGTTCCTTTGGCAGTTCCTCTGAAGGGACTGCTGAGACTTTTTTGTCCCAGTAGTTCCTTCAAAGAAATTAAAGGAACTACTGAGACTATAAAGTCCCTTTAGTTCCTTTGGCAGTTCCTTTGAAGGGACTTCTGAGACTTTTTTGTCCCTGTAGTTCCTTCAAATAAACTAAAGGAACTACTGAGACTATAATGTTTCTTCAGTTCCTTTGTAAGTTCCTTTAATGGGACTACTGAGACTTTTTTGTCCCTGTAGTTCCTTCAAGTAAACTACAGGAACTACTGACACTGTAAAGTTTCTTCAGTCCCTTTGGCAGTTCTTTTGAGACTTTTTTGTCCATATAAGTCCTTCAATAAAATTTTGGAACTTCTGGAACTACAAAGTTCCTTTATTTCTATGTGTACCTATGTTTGTGTCCCTCATATACACACATCAAAAAAGTTTGCGATCAATGGCATAAGCTCCTTCTTTAAATTTAACTTTATTAAGAAAAAATCTATGTTGTATGCTTTCTTTAAATAGGAATACCTACCCTGTTTGAAATTAAAATATAAAACTATTTTTTATTATTTATTTTAAAAAATTGAGCCATTAATCATAATGCAATTGTGATAAAAAAAATCTGCGGTAGCCTAGTGGTATGGGTAATGGACTGCTGAGACGAGGTCTCGGGTTCGATCCCAGGTTTACCATGGCACACACCAATGACTTTTCGATGCTTTTCGAAGTTATGTGTGTATTTATCGCAGGTTTATAAGTGCCCGGTTAATGGCAATAGGCTCGCCACCTATTACATTGGGACCTAAACATAAACTGGCGAAATGTGGGTGCTAGCACCTCTGCCTACCCCTTCGGGGAATACAGGCGTGAGTTTATGTTATGTTATGTTCAATTGTGATAGAAATTTCATAGAAAGAAAAAGACTTTTTTTTTTAATGAATTTTTTTTATAGCATTTATTATGCTAACTTTTAAGTTTGAAAAACATTGGAAAAAATGAAATGCTCAAGTGAGACTCGAACTCACGACCTTTCCCTTACAGGGGGACTGCTCTGCCAACTGAGCTTCCAACAGTTCGTAAGAATGTTGGTAGATGGCTGCACCGTCGCATGGGTCTCACCAACCCTACGTCCTTACACATACACATATAGAAGTAAAGGCGTTTATTCCCAATAGTTCCTTTAGTTTCATTGGAGGAACTATAACTATATGAACAAAAATGTCAAAGCCCCTTCAATGGAACTGCCAAAGGAACTAAAGAAACTTTACAGTCTCAGTAGTTCCTTTAGTTTACTTGAAGGTACAAAAAAGTCTCAGTAGTCCCTTCAAAGGAACTTCCAAAGGAACTGAAGAAACTTTATAGTCTCAGTAGTTCCTTTAGATTATTTGAAGGAACTACAGGGACAAAAAAGTCTCAGAAGTCCCTTCAAAGGAACTGCCAAAGGAACTGAAGAAACTTTATAGTCTCAGTAGTTCCTTTAGATTATTTGAAGGAACTACAGGGACAAAAAAGTCTCAGAAGTCCCTTCAAAGGAACTGCCAAAGGAACTAAAGGGACTTTATAGTCTCAGTAGTTCCTTTAATTTATTTGAAGGAACTACTGGGACAAAAAAGTCTCAGTAGTCCCTTCAGAGGAACTGCCAAAGGAACTACTGGGAATAAACGTTCATATACCCCTATACCAAATTTCATCAAAATCGGTTCAGTGGTTTAGGCGTGAAAGCGTAACATACAGACAGACAGAGTTACTTTCGCATTTATAATATTAGTATGGATCATTTACAATTCATCAGGCTTCAAATAACTGTATCATAATTCTCACACAACATAATAATTAAAAATTAAAGTAGATATAATTGTCATTCTAAATTAATTCATGAACATGTCATAAGATAAGAAATAATAATTATTCAATTAATGATGTCACAATAATAATTCAATTTATCATGTCAAATAATAGTTCAATTCAATTAAATTGACAACATTACAATATTTAATGTCTAATTCACAATAATTTAATGTCAAAAAAATATTAGCTTTTGCCCGCGGCACCGCCCGCGTGGATGTCGGTAATATCGCGACCAAACATAGCCTATGTGTTAATCCAGGGTGTCAGCTAACTTCATGCCAAATTTCATTAAAATCCATTCAAGTTTTGTTGTTAAACCAGTTTTCAGACTTTTTAGTACTCAAATTAATCAATGAATTAGCCTATCCCAGTCCACTGCTGGACATAGGGCTCTCCCAATGTTGGCAGGCTCTGTCCTACTGTTTCCTAGCCAGACGGGTTGGTACAGGGTTTTATGTCGAGTGTTCATTCTCTCGCAGTGATATCGTCTGCGTATGTTTCCGTCAGTCGCCTCTTACGACACCCTTCGGATGAGGTGGGGTGGTGATACTTGTATTCTTTCTCTTCCAACCGAGCTATTGAGTCACACCTGAATCAATGAATGAATCAAAATTCAATGTTTGAAAATGGTTGAAAAATCATTCATCGTTTCCAACAGTTTGTAAGAATGTTGGTAGGATGGCTCCACCATCGTCCTTAAAGACGGATATAAAGAGAAGGAAAATTTTAAATGATTCAGCTGTGGCTCAACAGCTCAGTCGGAAGAGCATTCCCCCTGTAAGGGAAAGGTCGTGAGTTCAAGTCTCACTTGAGCTTTTCATTTTTTCCGATGTTTTTCGAGTATGATATATTTTAGTATTGTTTTTTTACTTCACAGACTCGCGACAAGGACGACCGCCGGCGGAGACGGTCTCGCTCGTGGGAGAGGCGCGCGAGAGCGAGACGGCACGGCAGAGATAACGAACACAACAATGACGTCAGGAGGTATGTTATTATGGACATAGGTGACAGTAAAATTAATCAAAAGGTGCTGTAAACTCGGTTCACACTACGGAGGACAGAAATTAAGTAACGGAGATGCCCCATTGATATTTCTCCTAATAAAAACGCGCTTCGAATGCGGGTGGGAAGAGAGACGCGCGGGGTGTCAAAGTCGAAGGACGTCATAGGTATAACGTTCCTACCGAATGAGTCCATTTGACGTTTGGATGGCACGCGACTCGATTGCCTTGCAACTACTCCGCTATCATTTCCTTCTCCATGGTCCACACAGAAAATGGCCTGTCACCACATTTACTTTATTATACCTGCCATATTACTCATTTATACTTGAGTCGAGAACAGTGAAAATTGGGTATTCTACTGACTAGTCAAATTAGTTCCATTTTACTAAACGTCAAAACGATAAGTTATAATGTAACTTGTATGAAAAAAGATTAAGTGACGTCATAAAATTTAATAGTCAAATCAGTTACTATTATAGGTTGGGTGAATGATTAAAAATAAATAAAAACTATTAAATAAGAACCGACGTAATTTTTACCGCTCTTTTACCATTCTTATTTTAATAAGCTCGGTTAGATAATTTATTTTAACTATAGGGTAATACCCAATTCAAGCGACGACGTTTAGGGAAACATGTGTCAGTAGTGGTAGTAGACATTGTGGTAGTGGTTTCACGTCGTTAGTGTATTTTTTTTATTTTTTAGAATAATATTAGAACCGAAGTTACTAATATTCCCTTTAACCCCTCCAACTAAGCTAAAATGCTTGTGCTAGGAGTGGGTCCTCTCGATCGTAAGGCCGACTCCTTATCCACTAAGCTACCGACGCTTCTAGAGCTAGACCAGTGACAATTCGTTAGCCGGCGTTTTGTAGAATAGAATAACGAATGTATGGGATTTGACGAATGCGCGTTAACGACTGTCATACATAGTATAAAACAAAGTCGCTGTCTGTCTGTATCTTTAAAACTACGAAACGGATTTTGAAGCGGTTTTTGGAATAGATAGAGTGATTTAAAAGGAAGGTTTATATGTATAATACATGCTTAATATAGTAGAGGGTGCAACGGGAACGGGATCAGACGCCACACGTTCGGAAAGAAAATGGCGGCACGAAGTTCGCCGGGTCAGCTAGTCATGTTATAAACGTCATATCTTACAATTCAACGAATTTCCACTGGTCTAGAGGGGCTGGATTCGAACCCGGGAATTCTCGATCGTAAGGCCGACTCCGTAAGCACTAAGCTACTGCTCTTCAAATGTATGTTGCCGGGAGATTCTTAGCATCCTGTCGTTACGCGAACCGCAACCATGGCTGAGATTTTCTGAGGACAGATAATGAAAAATAAAATGTATAGACATATTGATAGTTTGACATATTGCCTATACAATCTGTCCTCAGATAAATCGCGATTAAGGCTGAGTGTCATTCTAGAATACGCACCTAAGAGGTTTTTAGCCTATTATTGCCACGCTGTTATCTTTTTGTTTGTTGACGTGTCAATAAATAATTTTCATTATTTGACAGGCGACCCCCGTCCCGATCGCCGTCACCCCGCGGCCGCTACCGCAACAGGAGCCCCCCTCCCCCCGTGATCGACAGACAGACTAGCCGGTCTAGGTATGTATGTCATGCACTATAATCTTCTGTGAACAGACCGCAGGCGCTACCCAAAGGAGCGGTATAGCGCGGTATACTATAATATACTCCATACGGTCAGTTCGGTTACGCAGGAGGTGCGGGTTCGATCACCGCTCAAAGAAAGAAAGAAAAAAAACAAGGATTTTATTGCGGATAAAAACAAATGTACATATATATAACAAAGAAATAATAATAAAAAAATTACAAAGAAACAAACGCTCAAACGAGTGAGTGGACCCGTAGTTCAAGCAACCCAGAGGTGGTGAATGCATATTTAACAATGTCCGAACCGAACTCTGAGAACGGTTCGTTCTGATGCGGAATAGATATTTTTTCTTATTTATGGTCGCTGCCTGAGACAAGAGAGAAAAGGGGGAGCAGGTTGTACAAGACTGTACTGACAACTTAGGGGCCTAAGCAAATCCCACCTGCATGTTGCTCTGTAAAATTTTCATTCTTATTTTGGTCAAAACACGCAATCGGTTTGAGTTTAAACCATAAGCAGTTGTTTTGAGAGATGCTTGACGTGTTAGGCATGCCCTCCCACTGTTAGGCTGCCTTCTTTTTAAACTCTCTCAGAGGTTATACCAGGTGTGCAGTCTTCTTAACCGTCTTGTTCCCAGTTGATTGCGAGACTTAGTCTATTCTGTTGGTGAGTGATCCCGTCTTTGTATGACTGGGTAGTTTTGACTATTTCCTCCTTAATTGTAGGAATATTCAAGTATTCGTGCAATACATCCATTCTAGTGAACCATGGAGCATTTGCAATAGATTTGAGCACTGAATTTTGAAATCTTTGCAGGATTTCGATGTTTGACATTTTAGCCGTACCCCAAAGTTGGATGCCATACGTCCAGATTGGTTTTAATATGGCTTTGTAGATTAATAATTTATTTTCTACAGATAGCCGCGATCCTCTGCCTAGTAACCATTCCAATGACCTAAACCTAAGATTTAGTTCATCCCGTTTGTTTGGATGTGTGTCTTCCAGGTCTGTTTCCTGTCAAGGTGAAATCCGAGGTACTTAACATTTGTGCTATGAGGGAGCACTTCTTGACCTATTTTTACTGTTAAAAAAATAAATGAGTCGCTAACGTTGTCCTTTCGGGATAAGGGGGTCAGATGACAGTCCCAGGACTTACAGTTAATTTGTAACTTCAATAATTGATTATGTAATTTCACTTTTTTAGGTCACGATCTCCAGTGCCTCGCGAACGCGATCACGACAGAGACAGACTGCGCATACCGCGCGAGTTGGAGCGGGACAGAATGTCGCGGGACAGGGACCACAGGGAGAGAGTCACGAACTCCAGGGATAGAGACCGGTGAGTCTATTTTATTATTACATAATCTATATATATATAAAAGATGTTTGCTCTTTGTGTTTAGTTAGATAAAAGTACTCATATTCACAGTGAACCTCGTTATATTAATAAATTCAATTTCAATTTATTCAATACTAGCTATTGCCCATTGCTCTGCTCGCGTAGATGTCGGTTATCGCGACCAAACATGGCTTATGTTCTTTCTCATGGTGTAATCTACCCCTATACCAAATTTCATTAAAATCGGGTCAGAATTTTACATACATACAGACAGACTTACTTTCGCATTAATAATATTAGTATGGATTTACAATAATTTGCTCACATTATGTGTTTGATTTAGTTGTTATGAAACAAGATAGAGTAAACGATGGTGTCTGTGCTAGTGTCAACTGTGTATCATTGTATTGCTGCAGGTCTCGCGACAGGTCGCGCGACCGCTCGGCCTCCCCTCACGAAGAAAGGAGAATAGAGCTCAACGACGCTTATAAACGGCGCTGTAGAGATTTTGACGGTAAGACCATAACATCACAATCATCACGGAATCTCTTCACAACTCGGTTGCGGTCGGCTTTTAGACGTACTGACCTCCGTCCCCCATGAGCACGGGCTTGGGGGTGATGGGTAGAGCCGCCGCACACCCCAGCAGAAGCAGGCCACGCCTCCCCATCCGGGGGCGAGTCGGGGACACCGTTGTCCGTCCCGAGGAGGGCCACACCGTAACTGATGGTCCTGGGTCAGCCGGGGTGCGAGGGATATCGAAGACAATATCACCTCCGGCCTAGCACCACGACCCACAGTCGGTGTGCGGTTTTAGCCGGTTCGAGTCCGATATAACCTCCCCTTCCGGCTCCGGCAGGGGAGGTATCCGAGAGGATTTCCGCACGAAAAAAAAGTCTTAAGACACGTATTCCAGAATGATATTCAGTTCTGTACCGCCCTAAGAAATGGCTGAACTTGTGCTGAATGTTCATGTTCTGTGAAGCGATTGATCTTTTCAGCAGATATTGTATAAAAATGATATCGTGAGAGGCGACTGACGGAAACATACGCAGACGATATCACTGCGAGAGAAGGAACACTCGAAATAAAACCCTGTACCAACCCGTCTGGCTAGCGTGGACACATATTGAGAATACACCTTGTACATCTTCCACAATATTTATTATATTGAAATTCTGGTATACCTGGAGGTGTACCAGAATTTTAAAACTACCCACTTATGAAAAATGTTAAATATCTTAGTGTTAGGAAATGGTACATTCAAAACATGTAAATGTTGAGAATGCCGTAAGGCGAAACCGGTCAAGTTTAATACAATAATTACGGTGAAAAAAGTTGGTGTGTTCTCAAAATGTGTAACAATTATAGCCTCTGTGGCGTGGCGGTAGTGCAAGCGATTGCCACGCAGGAGGCGCGGGTTCGATCCCCGCTCAGTGCAAATATATGTATGCATGAATATGGCTATTTGCATTGGTCTGGGTGTTTCTATGTATAATATGTATGTAGTAACGGAAAAAAAAGTATCTAAATATGTTTATCCGCATTCTAGATTCCATAACACAAGCTAGTTAAGCTTACCATGGGTCTAGATAGCGTTGTGTAGAATGTTGTGGAATATTTATTTATTAATGGATTCCACCAAGTGCCATCAATTAACAGTATAAATAATGTGGCAACAGTAACCCAACATACATACATACATAAACTCACGCCTGTATTCCCCGAAGGGGTAGGCAGAGGTGCTAGCACCCACATTTCGCCAGTTTATGTTTAGGTCCCAATGTAATAGTTGGCGAGCCTATTGCCATTAACCGGGCACTTATAAACCTGCGATAAATACACACATAACTTTGAAAAGTATCGAAAAGTCATTGGTGTGTGTCATGGTAAACCTGGGACCTCGTCTCAGCAGTCCATTACCCATACCACTAGGCTAGTAACCCAACATTGGCAGATATTGCGATATACTAACATGTGTTGTAATGTTCTAGAGAAAGGCTACTGCATGCGAGGCGACCTATGCCAGTGGGACCACGGCAGCGACCCCGTGGTTCTAGAGGATGCTACAACCGCGCTCTCCACCGTACTGGCACTGCCGGCCGTACCCGGTGAGTGCCACAGTCAATATCAGAAAGATATTGACGAACAAACTACTCAAAATTATCTTAATTTAACACACACGTTTCTTGGATGTTTTTGACGAGCTATGGTGGACGGAATGGAAATTCACCAAGTATAGATTATTACAAAACTATCTGCGCGCGCCAGGGCTATTTATATCTCGCGATTTAGGTTCAAGATATGTTTTTCACCATTTTTTATTTTATTTTTATTATAAAGAAAATATGAGAACCGAAGTTACTAATATTCCCTCTAACCCCTTCAACTACGCTAAATCGCTTGTGCTAGGAGTCGGTTCACGTCGGTAATGTAATGGCCGGGATTCGAACCCGGGACTTCTCGATCGTAAGGCCGACTCCTTAACCACTGAGCTACCGACACTTGTATGACCTTACATGAGGTTGGGGACGGGTATATCTTAGGTTACATTAACTGCTATGTTGGTTCCCGGTGGAGTAGAATAGGACCATTATTTTTTTCTGTGGGTGTCGGGGTTAGGGCTGTTCCATCCGATAGTAAACATACAATCCATGACTAACGGCCGTTCCCAATAACATACACAGTTGAAGATAGATCGCAGCAGTCAAATTTGACGTATCGGCTGTTTAAATTGAAAACATGGTAACTGATTTTTCTGCGGCAAAGCGCATCGCGGTATAATTTTATTTTCCGAAATTGGTTTGAAACAGGAGTTACTCACACAACAGCCGAGCACTTTATTCGTAGATGCGATCTATCTTTAACTGTCAGTATGGTATTGGGAACGGCGGTAAGTGCCTACGTGACGACAATTAGCTCGCCCTCTATTATGTGGGACTGAAAATCATAGTTCATCAAATGTGGGTGTGTTGACCTTTGCATACCCCTTTGGGAATTTATAGGCTTGAGTATACTGGGTGATTTTATAGTGGTTTCGGATAAAAAGTATTTGGGCACAGTTTCGATAGGAAAATCAACTGGAAGTATTAATTTGGTGAAAGAAAAAAAAACATTTTCATCCCACCATCTCGGAAAGAGTATTTTTAATCTTCAATATCTGAGTGGAAAAGCCGTTTTTATTCTCTAGAGGATATAGTAAATTGAATTTAGAACATCGTGTGCACTAAGTTTGTGAATTAAAAAAAACATTAAACCTATTTACTGCTACCTCTATGGTGCCGAATATATCATACAACTTTTTTTTAATTTGTTAAAAACTTAGACGCGGAATCTTCTTGGTGTTCTTTTTTTCTTTTTTCTTTTGAAATAAAAGTGTACCTATCTTGTGATTGTAAACGTTTTTTTTTGCATTTAGTCATTTCCTCGCTGAGGTGGAATGAAGTTACGTGTTGCACTCGAGTGCAAAGATTTTTCACCTCGTGCTCTTTTGATTCCCTTGCTAACGCTCAGGATTCTAATTTTGAATCACGAGCGCAGAATAGAGAATAGAATCCTTCGCTTGCTCGGTCATCAAAATTGAACACGCGGTTAAAAAGCAACTTTGCACTCTTGTATAACAAATAACTATTTTACAACCCCCATACATTATTCCTTTTACCTGAACACTCACACCTTGTAAAAAAAAACTTTTGCCAAATTTATATTTCCAGATGGTTTTGTTATCGAAACTGTGCCCAAATTCTTTTTATCCGAAACCACTGTAAAATCACCCAGTATGTATGTATGTACATATTGCGGAGGTGTAGAGAGCTACCTCAGTTGTAGTATATTTATTAGGACGCAATGATGTAATAAAGCAATGGCTTACAATTAAATAACTGGCTTATATACTGATTTATCCACTATTGGTGAAGTGGGAGCGATGCTTGTGGTCACGTTCTATCTTCTCGCTGACTTGCATATTTTGTGTTATGGCAGGGGACGTGATTTTTTCACCATTATTATTTGTGCATTCTAATTTCCTTATGGAAATCGCGTTCCGGTTTGCCATAAGCATACATAGGGATGGACTGCCGGGGTGCGAGAGATATGCTTTTGGCAATCTCACCTCCGGCAACCAAGGACCCAAGACGGCGTGCGTTTTAGTCGGTTCGAGTCCGACATAACCGCCTCCACCGGCTCCGTGGGGGTGGTATCCGTGGGGATTTATTGCACGACAATAGTTATTTGTTATACAAGAGTGCAAAGTTGCTTTTTAACCGCGTGTTCAATTTTGATGACCGAGCAAGCGAAGGATTCTATTCTCTATTCTGCGCTCGTGATTCAAAATTAGAATCCTGAGCGTTAGCAAGGGAATCAAAAGAGCACGAGGTGAAAAATCTTTGCACTCGAGTGCAACACGTAACTTTTCATTCCACCTCAGCGAGGAAATGACTAAGCTTCTCGCGTGATTGTTGAGGGAGAAAGCTCATTTGCGCATTATTAACAGTTTCAGTCAATTCTGTTGGCGTCAAACAAACTTCCTCGTCGCTAGAATCACTCATTTTAGTTTTTTCACTTGTTTTCAAGTTTCTTGTTTTTAATATAAGGTTTACCAATGACGTGAAAAAATGCCGCGTAAAGAACCGCGTACAAAGCAAATTGAAAAAAGAACACCAAGAAGGTTCCGAGTCTGAGTTTTTAACAAATTAAAAAAAAGTTGTATGATATATTCGGCACCATAGAGGTAGCAGTAAATAGGTTTAATGTTTTTTTTAATTCACAAACTTAGTGCACACGATGTTCTAAATTCAATTTACTATATCCTCTAGAGAATAAAAACGGCTTTTCCACTCAGATATTGAAGATTAAAAATACTCTTTCCGAGATGGTGGGATGAAAAAAAATATACATAGGGATGGACAGACGCGGAAAGCGACTTTGCTTTATACTATGTATTGTTTCCCTTAGAGTACAACCCTCTGACGCCGGACATCTGGTGCGGCGGCGCAGGAACCTTCCCGCCCTACGCGCACCACGCGCACGCGCACCACGCGCATGCGCCGCACGCGCCGCCCCGGGAACTCATTCCCATCCCCAGGTAACTACTGTAGCCTGCCCTACCAGCTCACGTGTTCCCTTCTCCCTACTGTCCCGGGTCCTTTAAGCGGGGCGTGAAAAGGCATCTGATGAGGCCGTCAAGCTGAGTGCCACCACTGTTAACATGGTGCATGTTTATAATAGTGACCCTCTTTCCGAGACTTTGCCTTTAGCTTAACATCAGGCGAGGTGAAGTCAAATTGACGTTACCTATAAAAAAAAAACCCTACTGACCTATGTGTGTGACACTTTGTGAAGGACGACTGTCTGTTACTCTGCGCTAAAACGGAGCTGGATGAATAACATTAACAATGTTTATCGGCCGTTCCCAATAACATACTTACAGTTGAAGATATATCGCAACAGTCAAATTTGACGTATCGGCTGTTTAAATTGAATACATGATAACTGATTTTTTTGCGAAAAATCGCATCGCGGTATAATTTAATAGGAGTTTTTTTTTAAAGAATATTAGTACCGAAGTTACTAATATTCCCTCTAACCCCTCCAAGTGCTAGGAGTTGGTTCACGTCGGTAGTGTAATGGCCAGGATCGAACCCGGGACCTCTCGAACGTAAGGCCGACTCCTTAACCATTAAGCTTATGTTTTCAATTTAAATAGCCGAGCACTTTATCCGTAGATGCGATCTATCTTTAACTGTCAGTATGGCATTGGGAACGGCGGTAAGAGATGTTAAAATAGCTGCAAGTGAATGATTGATTAATTGAATTCAAATTTTGATTTTGTCATTGGGTATTTTATTGACATTTGATCTTATTTACTTTTTTTTTTTTTTTTTTTTTTTCTCTTTATTTATTATTAGGGACTTTTATACAGGCGTACATGTCAGTCCCATCGTATCTTTTACTCGTACTTAATTACTAGAAAATCTTAATAAAGCAAACTTAACTAGGCTATAGGTAGCTTCAGACTTTGGTGTAGACAATATTTGTTGAAATATACCAACATCGTATAAATTTAGGTTTAGCTCCATGAATAACTCCTCTCTAGCATCCTGATATCTGGCACATTCCGTCAATAAGTGAAGGATATCTTCCACGGTACCACAAACCTCACAGTTTGGTGAATTTAATTTTTTCATAAGAAATCCGAACTTATTGAGCGGCATGTGGCCAGATCTCAATCTGTGGACAGTTACAACTAGTTTTCTGCTCAACATTGTATTTAAAAACCAAGGTATATGAGGAGGTTCTGACACGATAGCTTTGTACCATATCCCTTTATTCTTCGATCTTTCATTGAAGTATTCTTTCCATAATCCAACTCTAGCTTGTTTTCTAGACATTAAAAACGCATATAATAACATATTAATAGAAAAGCTGTTGTGCATTCTTGACAATTTAGGTATAGGTAGAACTATATGTCAATATTTATGGAACTTTCTTAGTGAGCGTCATCTTAGAGCTACTATTAACGAGTCTGCAAGGTGTAGTGAGATAATCCGATATACCGGAAAAGGCTTAGCCCAAGGTGACCCTATTTCACCACTACTTTTTAATATAGCAACCTTCAGACTCTGCAGGGAAATCATGGATGTGTATATATGTCAATACGCAGATGACTTTGTACTATACACAACATATAAAAACATTCTGGATGGCCAATATAAAATTCAGGATGCATTGCAAATATTTATTACTATTTTGGATGAATTAGGGCTGGAGCTGTCTAATAGCAAATCAAAATACTGCGTGTTTAGTCGAGGAAATCGACAACAACAGGTGCAGCTCTCTATTAACAATTGTGAATTGGAAATTGTACAGTCTTACAAATATCTAGGTATTTGGTTAGACAAAGCACTGCGATGGGGTAAGCACATCAATGCAATAGTTGAAAAGGGTCAGCAGCTTGTCAATCTACTTAAAATTCTAACTGGTTCTTCCTGGGGTGTTCACCAAGTCCATCTACGTAGGTTATATATTGCACTGATTAGAAGTAGGTTAGACTATGGAAGCTTTTTATTCGACAACAGTGCGAACACACACATACACAAGCTGGTTAAAGTGCAAAACCAGGCTTTGAGGGTTGTGGGGGGCTTTATAAGAAGTACCCCAATTCACGTGATGGAATGCGAGCTTTGTGTAATTCCGCTGCACTTAAGAAGACGATGGTTAGCCATTAAATATTGTTTAAAAACTCAATCCTTATCTGACAATGTAACAACCAAGCTACTATCAGAACTTAGCGCTCTTACACACACCAGGTACTGGACTAACAAGAAGCTACCCTTACTTGTTAGTGTTTTCGAAGAAACTAGAGAAGAAAATATTAAATCAACCCCAATCGTCGAAATGTTTACGTTAGAAATTTGGTTAACTAAGATTCCTATTCAAAGCATAATAAAAGATAATTTAGAAGCAATTAAAGAACCAAAAAAAACTTACAACCACAACTTATTAAAAATAGAAAGATTGAATGAAATATGGGAGAAATATGAGGGTTACTATACTATTTTTACTGATGGGTCTAGGAGTGCTAATGGCTGTGGTGCTGCCTACTATGATCCTTTAAAACCAGAAAATGCTATAAATAGTTGTTTTAAAGTTACTAATTCTGTTTCAATCATGACTTTGGAGCTCCTTGCAATTTCAGAGGCACTGGTGTATACCCAACGTATTGGCAAAAGAAAGACTGTAATCTGTGTAGACAGTAAAAGCGCTCTGCAACATATAGCTCGATGTGCCTCTGGCTGCAGAGGCACATCGATAGCTTATGTTGTACTGGCACAAATACACAGTCTGACGGAACGCGGGTTTGACCTGAAATTGCAGTGGGTTCCCTCTCATGTAGGCATCTTATTTACTTTTAATTTTGTTTTTTTTTTTATATTAGATATTTACATTATTTATTATTGATTGATTGGTTTAATTTAATGTTTAATGGAATTCCTTGAAATTGATTATTCGACAATTAACTGTTTTATGTCATTTATTTGAATTTAATTTTATTTGACGTTTCACTAATTCATCCTTTCTATTATTATTATGTAGTCCTAATGAAATTAGTGTAATTACGTAGTTTTGATTGTGCTGTATCCCGCAATATTATTATTATTTCAACGCCATACGGCAGAATGTGCTGTACTTACTTATAAATATTATAAAACCAAATATTGTAACCATCCATACTAATATTATAAATGCGAAAGTAACTCTGTCTGTCTGTCTGTCTGTCTGTATGTTACGCTTTCACGCCTGAACCACAGAACCGATTTGGATGAAATTTGGTATAGGGGTAGATTAGCCCATGAGAAAGGACATAGGCTATGTTTGGTCGCGATAACCGACAACTACGCGGGCCGAGCCGCGGGCAAAAGCTAGTAAATATTATAAAACCTAATATTGTGACCATATTCTATGAAATAAAGTTTGATTTGATTTGAATGTATTAACGTGTAACTGTTTTACGAGTATGTCCCCATGAATAAATAAATAGCGTTGTGTGGAATGTTGTGGAAAAAATATATTGCTGAGTGTTTATACTGTGTTTGATTGATGGCATTGGTGGAATCTGCTACATATATTGAGTAATACACTTTGTACTTTTCCTCTTGAAAGTATGAACCTTTGAGAATGCCGTGAGGCGAAACCGATCAGGTGAAAAATAAAAGTTGAAAGTATAAAGTGTCTTACTCAATATACAAGGCTCCTTCAGCGAGCAGGTAATGGTCGTGAAGGAGACGGCGGGACGGGAGAGGCGGCGCGAGCGAGCGAGACTCGCGAACCGCGCTGCCCGCGCGCACAGGCAACTCGGGCGTCGGAGGGCACTGACTGACCTCCGTCTCCCATGAGCGCGGGACTGGGGGTGACGGGTGGAGCCGCCTGTCACCCCAGCAGAAGCAGGCCACGGCGACGGCGCGCTGAGAAGCGCGCCTCCCCATTCGAAACAGTCACCAAATTCCTTTTATCCGAAACTTTATAAAATAACGTTGTATATTGCTGAGCTCCCTACATTCGTGTAGTGTTTCCCAGTGCTAACTTCACTATATTCCAGCGTACCGCACCGGGTCCGGCCGGCGCCGCCTCCCCCCGGCCCCAGGCCTCCAGCGCCTATGGCTCCAAGACACAACGCACCACATAAGAAGAACTTCGACTATACGAGATTTGGTGAGTATACTGAAGCTTGTTCACATATCTTGGACCTAAAATGTTTATTTTTGAATGAATTTTTTTTTACAGTATTAAGTATGCTAACTATACAAATCGAATACATAGGGAAAAAGAAGAATCATCTCGGGCGGGACTCGAACCCGCAGTCTTTCCCTTACAGGGGGAATGCCTTGACCAATTCGCCCGAGATGATTCTTCTTTTTCCCTATGTATTCGATGTTTATTTTTTATAAAAGGACACGTCAATATGACTTCACTAAGCCGAAGGTAAAGTCTCGGAAAGAGGGCCACCATCGTAAACATGTACCATGTTTACAGTGGTGGCACTCAGCTTGAAGGCCTCATCATATGCCTTTTCATGCGCCACGTAAAGGATCCGGGACTGTAGGAAGAAGGAAACACGTGGGCTAGCAGGGATTTAGCTTTATCATCCTAAATTAGACAGAGTATAGGTTACCACTTAGTAACCAGTACACAATGTACAGCTCGATTCATATATCTTGGACCTAAATCGCAAAATATAAAAGGCTCTGGCACATGCAGATTGTTTTGTAATAACCTATGCTAGGTGGAGTTGAGATCGTCCACTGCAGTAACACCCTGTGCTATTTTCAAAATACATCCCCTTTTGCCTTTAGCTTATTATCAGGCGAGGTGAATTCAAATTGAGGTGTCCTTTTATAAAATAAAAAAAATAGAATGTTTAACTTTTTTTTCATCTGAATAGGGCTAATAATACTTATTGTTCCAGGCTCCCGTCCCCCTCTACCAGGCAGTGCTGCAAACTGCTCCCTAGACGTGAAGAAAGTTCCCCGGGGACTCAATGATATCACCCACCTGAATAACCATTTCTCCAAGTTTGGCAAGATTGTTAATATACAGGTAAGTTACTAAGGGTACCATCAAATGTACAGTCAATGTAGAAGAATAGGCTATTTAACTATTTTTTTTTACTGTCGGAAAATAACCACTTTCTCATAATATAATGAACTGTAAAAGTAAAATTTTCATACGATACATAGTTTTCAAGATATTTGATTTTGAAAAATTCAATTTCTCGCGCTGCCCGAAAACGCTCCATACAAAATAGTGACGTCACACTTCGGTAGCGCGTAGTGCAAATGTATGGAGTGCAAGAGAATATTGCATTTATCTCGGTCTACCTTGCGTTTACACGAATATAGTTCGTAATAAAAGTTATTTTAAATTTAATGAGGAATCTAAAAAGTTATATATTTGAGTTGAATTTGATTGTTTATATTTTGACTTTTTTTGGAAATTTCAACTAATGAAAAGTCATAGTTTCAGTTTAGTTATGCAATATTTTATTTTGCAAGGAATATTTTTTCAGAACAAGCTATCATATTAAGCAGTATTGGGAAGAGTCGATGACTTAGTCAAATAACCTATTGTTCGACATGATGCCCACAAGCTACATTTAACACCGCTTGCCATAGGCAGGGAATTGATCCTCACACACTGTGATCGGTATGAAAGGAACTTCATCCCACGTACGCTCAAGCTGTGGAATGAACTCCCTGCCATGGTTTCCCAAGCGACTACAATATGGGGTTCTTCAAGAGGGGCATTAGAAGGTTTCTTCAGGGTAGGCAGCGCGAGTGTAACGCCCCTGGTGTTGCATACGTCCATAGGCCGCGGTAACCACGTTCCATCAGGTGGGCCGTGTACTTCTCTGCCACCTAAGTGGTATAAAAAAAAATTGAAGATCATTTTCAGATTTTGAAAAGAGTTTTTGATCAACTACTTCATTGTTCATTGGTTCATTGGTTTTTGACAGCCTCCGTCGATGCAGGAGGCGCGGGTCGTTCCCCGCTCAGTGCAAATATTTGTATGCATGAATATGGCTATTTGCATTGGTCTAGGTGTTTCTATGTATAGTATGTATGTATTTACAAAAAAAAGAGTATCTAAGTATATTTATCCGCATTCCATAACACAAGCTAGTTAAGCTTACCATGGGTCTAGATAACGTTGTGTAGAAAGTTGTGGAATATTGTGGAATAATATTATTTTATCCCAGGTGTGTTACGAGGGAGACCCAGAAGCGGCCCTTATAACGTTCTCGAACCCAACGGAAGCCAACGTCGCGTACAAGAGCACGGAGGCGGTACTCAACAACAGATTCATCAAGGTCTTCTGGCATAACACGCATAATAATACTGATGTGAGTATCATATAGAGGCCTTCTTACTTGAGACTTTGTCTTCAGTTTACCACCAGGTGATGTGGAGTAATATTGACGTGTATATAAAAACAATTCAACTACCATCGCGAAACAAGTGTCACACCCGAGGGGGACTTTCGATGGCCTTGAGTCAGCTGGGCTGCAAGGAATATACCAGAGGTTTTTTTTTCTTCTGTGCGGAAATCGCACCAGGGGTCGCGGGGGAGATGACTATCCGAGGGTAGGAGGGAACCGATTAAATTCGCACGCCGTCTGTGGGTCGTCGTCCTAGGCCGAAAGGGGGATTATTATAAATTAGACGAATACTTAAAAGATAAAGATGCATGGTCATCCTAATCTCATCTCTTGCTCGCACTGTAAAAATTTGCTATAAATAAAACCATATTTCAAAAAAAAAATAAGGATAATCGAGTTCACTGAGTTTCTTGCTGGTCTCTTCTCAGTAGAACCAACCCACCGAACCAGCGAAAGAATCATTTTCCAATGATTTTTTTTTATTTTTTTATTTAAGATTTATGCACACACAAAACAAACATAATATATATTGGATGAAAAAGTTAGTACATTGGTACTGCTTATTTCTAAAAGAAATTTCTTCCAGCAGACCGGCGAGAGGAGATCGTGAAGAAAAGAAAGAGTTGTGAATGTGTGTATATGGTAAGGAGAGAGAAAAATAGTACACACACAAACTTAACATTACAAAATATATACATATTATGTAGTAATAATTAATAAATAAACATATGTTATACTATATAATATATAAGTGCATCATCCAATGATATTACATACAAAAAAGAGGCAGATATGTTATTAGACTGCGCCTGGTGAAGACGCGAAAACGTCCCAATTGGGACGTATCGCATTTAGTATATGTCTGGCAAACGCCGAGTTGTCACGTATGTAAGCGCATAATAAAATTGCAATAAAAATGCCATCGTGTGTTTTAAAAAATGTACAAATTACAACACTAAAGTCAATAAAACACGAGGGATCTTCTATCACATGTAAGTACATACAATATTACCGATTTCTTAGTGTTTTTCATTAAAATTAGTTAAATAATATTTTTAAAATAATGGCGGCAAAGAAAAAAGACAGAAATGCTTTTTGATATGAGCACGACAAGGACACAACAACACTGCTTGCATAGATTATCAGTACAGATGCGACATAGGGTAATTTTCAGTTTACTGCCTACTAATGTTATAATTGACCTGCTGTTCAGTTTTATTTGTTGTTTAAAATTGAGTAACAAAATTTTTGTTTTATTTATTTGTTGTCCTTTAAATAATTGTAATAACCTAAAGCTTTTTTCAAGGTTTCCGACTAATGAAGTTCGACTTCAGAGTGGATTGCAATTGTTAGGGAACAACGAAATGAGTTTGACTGGACACCTTCAAAAAGCAGCAGAATTTGTAGCAATCACTTTGAAGCCACTGAGAGATATACTTCGAAATACAAATATACTAAATAATAAAATTGACAAATATACTACTGTTCGGCTTCATTCTGCTCATAAAAATAATCCCGATATAAAAAACTTTCTAAGAGGCAGAAAAGAAATAAATTAAATTCATTTGAAGGCGTTTAATTTTTTATTATAACGTCATTGCGTCACTATGGTTTTATTTTCGAGAAATTTCTTTATTATCTTTTTTAATTGTTATCATTTTCCGAAGTAAATAATGACGTTTTATTTTTTCATCGAATTTCATTTCTTGCCTACCAAAGAAATACCCCTTCTGTTCAACAAAATCATAATCTATGCTAAAAAGCCATACTAGAACGAACGAGACGATTGCAGTCCGAATCATTCCGAATTATAACTATCTTTTTTACTCACGTGCTTATCTCATCTTTCATACTACTTTAACGCTAATTGTCAACTATTGTGCACTGACACATTGCTGGATCAGATTTGAGGAGTTAGTTACTATGAACGTAACATATCTTGTGTAAAATATCATTGGCATCATCTAATAATAAGTAACAATATATACATTATCCTACATAAACCTACATAATTATATCAAAATATACATAAACATACATAATACAATAAATAAGCAGATATTTATGCATATAGGAGAATCACCATCCCTCTTCCACTCCGCGACTTAGAGTCACAGAGTGGAAGATAGATAATGACTTCGAACTTTATTTCTAAACACAGACAATGTGTTGCTAGCTCTGATATCAGATGGTAACGAGTTCCAAAGTCTAACCGCTTGCAGAGTGAAGGAACAGGAGTAGAAGTCAGTTTTATGGGAGGGGAATTTAAGGAGAAAGCGAAGGCTGGATCTGCACGGGTCATCAGGAGCACGCATAAATGAGAACCGCTCCCTCAGGTAAGACGGCGCAGCAGGGTTGTACAGAATGTTGAAAAGACAACAGAGAATACGAGTGTTCCTACGCTGGCGAATAGGGAGCCACTTGAGTTCTCTGCGAAACTGCGAGACATGGTCGTACTTTCTCAGGTTGAATATGAACCGAATGCACAAGTTTTGCAATCTCTCCAACTTGTTTAAGAGTTCCTCAGTGATGTCTAGAAAACAGGCATCTGCGTAGTCTATAATGGGTTGGATAAGAGTTTGGGCAAGGGAAATTTTGGTTCTGAAAGGCAGAAAGCTCTGGAGACACTTTAGGGAGTGGAAGCTATAGTGTACTTTTCTGCTAACCTCATTGATATGAGGACTCCAGGACAAGTTAGCATCAAATAGGACTCCCATGTACTTAGCTGTATCCGAATAGGGTATCCGAGTTCCATCCAGCATGACAGGAGCAAGTGTGGAGAAATCGAGCTGCTTGCGCATGTGAGTGCTACCAATATTCATTGCTTTGGATTTGGTTGGATTGATACGTAGTCCGAATGATTTGGCCCAGGCACTAATGCAATCCAGCTCGTGGTTCATGGCAGATACTGCAGAGGAGGCATCAGTCACCGCAAAATGATTGTATATCTGCAAGTCGTCGGCATAAAGATGGTAGCCAGATGAGATCAGTCCGGTGACAGAGTTGATGAAGATGGAGAACAGGAGAGGAGAGAGGACACCACCCTGTGGTACACCCGCAACAAGTCCACACCAGTCGGAAGACTCCTGGCCCAACTGAACGCGCCCAATTTATTTTTTCTGTGACATTACCTACTTGTAAAATTCTGACGTTCATATGTGCTCAAACTGAATAAATGAAATAGATTCTTTGATTCTTTGACTGGTTCTGTCACAAAATGACCACTTCTCAAAATGACTACAGGTAGCAAAAAGGTGAGGTTGTCTTCGACACTTGGCTGACCTAGGGCCATCCCTTACGGTCTGGCCCTTCTCGGGACTCGCCCCCGGAATGGAGAGGCGACGCTGTGGCCTGCTTCTACTGGGATGACAGGCGACTCTACCCATTACAACCAGGCCTCTCCCAACTTTGTGATAGGTCTATATCCAGCTGTGAACTGCGATAAGCTAATTGATTAAAGCGTCGGTAGCTTAATGGTTTAGGAGTCGGCCTTACGATCGAGAGGTCCCGGGTTCGAATCCTGGCCATTAAACTACCGATGTCGATGACTCTTAGAACAAGCAATTTTGCTTAGTTGGAGGGGTTAGAGGGAATATTAGTAACTTCAGTTCTAATATTCTTTAAAAAAAAATATATTTTATTGTTCATTATTCGGGTAGCAATTTTTTTTTTGTACTTATCCCAAAAATATATGTCCTTCTAGAACAAGCAAGAGAACACAGCGCCAACCGGTCAGCCGGCCACCAAACCTGCAGACAGACAGAACAACCAACATCCGATGTCGCACAACAAGGTGCTTATCAACAGAGACAACATTAAGGCCACCGCCGATAACAAACAGCAACAAGAGAAGGTAAGAGAATCACCTTTATGAGATACAGGATTACAGGTGAACCACATTTATAAGTCGCATCGGCAAAGTTCGCCTGCTCAGAAGAGTAAGCTAATGCCGATTAATTACGATGCTCCCCACGCATAATGACCAATAACTTTTATTTAAAATACGCGTATTGACTAATACGCATAACGACTAATACGTGGAATAACAAATATTATATTCGCGAAATCACCAATACGCATAATGACATAATCTTTACGCGAAATGACCAATATCTATATAGTGCGTCAAGAAAGTCGTGAAATTAATGTTGAAGGAACTAATATTTTTCATTGTATTTGCAACACTCAATAACTGTCAAACTGAGTTTTCAGCTGTCATTCCTTGTTTTGTTGTGGATATGTTTCGTATATCTTTTGCGTTCATTTAATTTATTTACGCCTAGTAACAATATAAAGTGTAAAAATGAATAGCAATGTGTGTATTAGTTGTGAGAGACATGTCGTATTCAAAGTATTTCAGTGATATAGTATGATATACGGCGGGTTTTCTAACCGGCAAGCTGGTTTCTGATTTGGAGGATATTTATGGCCAAACAGCTAAATAAGCCGGTACGTACATATATTTTAATGTTAAACACGGTATGGGAAGTGTAATCTATTAAAAATTAAGTGTATTAAGTGAATATTTTATTTTTCAAAGCGTTGTTTACATTTGTCGGGGTTGAGTTATTACGACACTTTGACGTTTTTGAACATTCTTGATCCATTGAAATAAAACCACTTTTTACGGATTCTATCGCGATATATTTGTTATTATTACTTTATATATATATAAGTAATAATAACAAATATATCGCGATAGAATCCGTAAAAAGTGGTTTTATTTCAATGAGTGACATTCGCGTAAACTTCAGAAAATATCATTCTTGATCCATTTTGTGTTAACCACTGAGGCCCTTTGGACTACTAAAAAATTACACGGTATATACAGCTGTATTTATCCAGTACCGTACGTTTTTATTTGTTTCAGATTTTCAAAAGCACATTTCAAGACATACCTATCATTTCAGTATGTGATGATATATCCAGTGAGTCAGAAACTATCGCGGATAAATTACGCAAGAGTTTCAAGCAGCATTTTGGGTGTTCAATACTCACTCCAATAAGTTAATGTTCTAAAAGATTATAATTATATTATATTATAATACGTACTGTACCTACATCTTTTGTTTTCATTGTTTAATACTTTACAACGTCTGTAAAAAAATCGACTGTCCAGCTATCACGGTTCATGAGACAGACAGATAGGCTTTGGGTAAGGTATTGCTCGGGACATGTTTCTTGGACTTTAAATATGCTGAGAACACATTTCACACCCACGGTACCCATGGCCATACTCCTGGTGGTACCGTGGGTCTAATAAAGTTAAAGTGTACCACTGAGTAAGCGATTCTGTGACCAGAGCGGTGGTGGACGAGCTCAAAGTCACCAAACAAGGATTATTACAAAACAATCTGCGCGCTCCAGGCCAAACAATTCGTTTATCTTGCAGCTTGGATTTTAAATAGTGTCCCGAGGCATATTCTAATAACGTCCGACACGGCGTGTCCTTGTATATGAGGCCTTATACTCGTTTATCGGGGTGTAAGGTTAACGGCATTTCCCTCAAACCCCAGTTAACTTTGAGCTATATACGGGTTTAAGATGGCCCTCTTGGGTGTCCTCATCTAACCTCTATATCCGCTGCTAGTCACACAGGGACCCGTGGCGAGTCTCCGCGCAGGTCTCTAAAGGGCTGCTCCCGCAGCGGCCGTTAATTGCAATAAGTGGTAGCGTCTCCCATGTGCTGAGTAAGAGAGTGAAGCATTGCCGTTAGCGTTGTACAGGTTGCATCGAATGGAGGCTTCGGATCACGCGCACCAAATTTAACATAATATCTGTGCTTCTAAATCCCGTGTGCTTGTCTGCCACCTGAGTGATTTTACAACCATGACTTCCAAACTCAATCACTCTGCACTCGTTGATTTCGATTAGTTGATAAAGTTTTATTTCAAAAAATAATATCTAAATGTTGCTGCAAGCCCTACAACCATTTAAAAAGAATATAACGACTATTCTGTAATTAAGTATATATAATTTTCTAGCTTGAAGTTTGATTTAACTCTAAAGCTTGCGCCATTAGTGCCTAAATAAAGTGAATGAAATAATTGCCGTTTTTTTTTTCACTTTTATTCACCTACTATCCTACTATCGTAATGAAATCATACCATAAAAAGCAACCGATCAAGTCTGTTTAATTATAGTATGGCAGGGATACCAGATTAAGCGCAGCAGCGCCACCCTCAATTTTCACGACTTTCTTGACGGGCTATACATCAGCGACTCTGTTATCTGCCGAAGAGTTTTTACTTCCTCTTTAAGTAAAGTAGGTACTGTCCACTTCAAATGACATCTACTTACTTCTAATTAATTTTATAAAAAAAATACAAGAAACATCATTTCTTTATTAAAAAAAAGTAGTGATTTCCTTTTTTTATGTCGTTTTGCGAGTAGACATTTCACGTATTATTTTGTTTCCACAAATGTGTCGTTGTACGAATATGTCTTTACGCATCGGGAGCATTACGATTGCCAACGCTATTGAAACACCAACTTTATTGCGTTGCGTTAAGATTGAAAATGCAATAAATCCAGAGAGTAGTGCTTTCTCGCTCATTGTTCATTGTTTCGAACATGGCGCGCAGGCGGCAACCAATAATAAAGGGCCATGTTTGGCGGAGCGTTGTGATTGGTTAAGATTTGTTGGCGCGTTTCAAATATGTGACTTCTGCGCAGGTACATCGGCGTAACTTATAAACGTGGTACTACTGTACCTAGTTTGGGAGACAGGGCCTATCCAACCATTGTACTCCTTTTTTTTTATCGTGCGAAAAGTCCCCACGGATACCACCCCCACGGAGCCGGTGGAGGTGGTTATGTCGGACTCGAACTGACTAAAACGCACGCCGTCTTGGGTCTTTGGTTTGCGGAGGTGAGATTGCCGAAAGCATATCTCTCGCACCCCGGCAGACCCAGGACCATCTCCTTCGAGACGGTCCCTTTCGGGTTGTGTCCCCATCTAGCCCCGGGTACGGGGACCGCCGCGGCCTGCTTCTGCTAGGATGACAGGCGGCTCCTTCGGTCACCCCAATGGAGGACGGAGGTCGTTCTGCGAGTGTGGGCATTTGTGACAACTTTCCTGTTTTGTCGACTTTACAGAAAAATCACACATCGATTACCTTTATGCCGAATATTCAAACTTCAAGCTGAGTGCCACCACTGTTAACATGGTACATGTTTACGATGGTGACCCTCTTTCCGAGACTTTGCCTTTAGCTTAACATCAGGCGAGGTGAAGTCAAATTGACGTGTCCTGTATAAAAAAAACCCCTAGTAGATAAAAAAAAAACGTTTATTTTTTAATTTTTTATTTTATTTTGCATTATTTACTCTTCATCGCGTTAGTAAAGATAAATGAAACGAATGCTCCTAAAAAGAACATCACTACAAAAAAAGCAACTAGCGCCAAGCGCGTGCTTTTTTGTAATTGTGTTAGCCTAGTTTAATTGTTTAATATAAATTCTTCACAGGAAAAAGAAGTAGAGAACGGAATCGAACCCAAGAAAGACGCAGTGAAACCCGTGGCCAAGAGCAAACAGATCATGGACCAACACAAGCGTGCTCAGGCGCTGCTCGAGACGCAACTGCAACAGCAGATGCTGCTGATACAGAAGTTGGAGTCAGGTAACTGTCTCATCATCATCATAACCATCACCACCACAATCACCACCACCATCACGACCACCACCACCATCACCACCACCATAATCAGCATTATTATTATCTTCATCAGGTTTTAGATGTATGGTAATGTTAACACTGCTGGTTGTCCAAATAAATGAAAATGAAATTACCACCACCACCACACCGCCACTACCACCACTATCACCACTAATACCACCACTACTACCACCACTACAACCACCACTACTACCACCATCACCACCACCACCATCACCACCACCATGACCACCACCACCACCTCCACCACCACCCCCATCATAATCATCATTAACATTACATAGCATTAACATAAACTCACGCGTGTATTCTCCGAAGGAGTAGGCAGAGGTGCTAGCACCCACATTTCGCCAGTTTATGTTTAGGTCCCAATGTAATAGGTAGCGAGCCTATTGCCATTAACCGGGATTATTATTTCTCCTACACCTGAGAGCCAACCCGGTCGCATTTAGTATAACGCGGGGATACTCCGTACGTAAAAAAAAAGTCAACATTATTATCACAATCCATCTCACGCCAATGCTTCTTACCATCCGCAGGCAACGTGACAGAAGCGCAGAGACCCGCTTTACTCCAAGCGATTAACTCCGCTCAGGAGGGCATTGAAAAGCTCCGGAAGCACCTGATGGCATACAACGATACCGTCAAACAGATGCAGGTATGTGTACTATGGAACTTAAAGCTTTATGTTTAAGTCTTTGTGTAGAGAAGAATGTGTGGTCTTTTTTGTAGATGAGAATGGATTACAATAAATTATATACCTTTGATTTGCCTGACCTTTCGACCAGGGCCTCGATTCTACTAAAGCAAAACTATTGTGAAACCACAGAGATTGCAAAAAGCGACAATACATTATAGACTTTAAAGCGATGCGTTTAAAGTTCAATATTAAATAACTGTTAGCAGAGTGAATAAAAGAGAGTAATGAAACTTTTGTCATTTAATTTTGGACCTTAGTGTATATAAATAAAGTGTAAACTTTAATGCCGCTTTTTGCAATCTCTGTGGTTTGACAATAGTTTTGCGTTAGTAGAATCGAGGCCCAGGTTACACAGGCCGTGGTCACAGGCTGACTGGCTCAGTAGTGCACGCCCCCGTCTAAGAGTCCGTGAGGTAGTAGGTTCTTCATCTCAACTCGAAGACGGCGGGCGTGCGCTACTAGCCAAGTGGATGTTCTGGACCAAACTAAGGCCCGTCTTCTAGAATAACACTCAGCCTGATTCACGATTTATCTGATGACAGATTGATAGTTTGACATATGTCTTCAGACAAATCGAGATTCAAGCTGAGTGTCATACTAGAATACGGGCCTTAGTCTATCCTAATCTAAACCTAAAGTAAAGCTAACGAGACGAGAGAAAAAAGGTAAACAACGCGACCATTACTGAGTTACGTTGCGATAACTAGCCATTATTTTCTCTGTCCTTGTATGGCCGAGCGATAGCTGTCGTTGCGTGTTTCGTAGTACAAGAAAGCTGTCAGCACAGCGGTTCTAAACTGTCAGATCCGCCATCTTATGATCAATTTCATTCTTGTCCGGAATGCGCTTGAAGTGATACGTAATAATTTTCAAATAAAAATGTTTGGAACCGCTGAAACTTTGTTTACTTTTTCTCTCTCTTTTCGTTGGCTAATAATAATCATTAAGTACTAAGTACAGGATATGTTCAATATCTTAAAGCAGTCATGGGTTCAATTCTCGTCTGTTACCAGATTTTTTTAAATCGATACGTCATATCTGAGATGTGTTGCCTGATAAAAAAAATTGGCAGTCCAAAGCGGACGTTGTTTTAGTAAAAATCTGGGAACATCAATTCTTAATATATCTGTTATTGTGTCTGTAGCTAGTTTCATCCAATTAATATTACTATTCAACCATTAAAATGACCTAAATTTTATAATATTCTCGCGTGTAACTTCCGAAGGGGATTCCTGTGTCTAAAAACGTCTATCTGCTTGTTCGCGATAGACGCAAAAATTACTGAACGGATTTCAATGCCGTTTTTTCTAGAAAGGTCTTCCATTTATTTGATGGCAATTAGTTGAGGTATGATCGTAAGTAGTAATAAACGAAATCCACGGCTCCAGCCCCGGGAATAGGCTATTTTTTTTATTGTTAGTGTCATTTTGATGGTTGGATATATGTTCCATATCGCACTCCAGGGAAATAACGGCGTAACAACTTACGCAAATTTACAAGGGCCTAGATTCTAAAGCAAAATTACAGTCAACCAACAGAGACAGCAAAAAAAGCTGTTCTGACTGACCAAGCGTGTTGGTAAAGCGTTTTAACGCGTGTTCCTTCTCTCGCAATGATATCTTCTGCGTATGTTTCCGTCAGTCGCCTCTTACGACACCCTTCGGATGAGATGGGGTGGTGATACTTGTATTATTCCTTCGTCATCACGCGATTAGTATTTACGCCTTTATTTCTCATAGAGTGCGATATTATGTTTCTTACTTTAATGTGTAATAAGTTTAAGGCTTCAAATCTACAAAAACTAACCCTGAAGTCAAAGAAATAGAGTTCAAATTACTATAATATGATTGATAACATACCACTATCGTGGCAGGACGAGTCGGTAGCGCGCACGATGTCGCGGCTGCACCTGGCCCAGGTACTTGAGTGCACACGATGGATGACGTATGTTACTGTGTATATATGCTGTGGGAAACAATGATGTAGTCTCACTATCGTCCGTCTGTCCTTGATTGGGTTATCGCCATTTATCCGACTGCTAAGGAAGGGTTATGATCATCAGATAACAGTGTAGTGTCCACCCACCGGTTTTAAAAATAAATGTTCGGTGCAGTTTTGGGGTGGATCCTGACTACTTGTCCCGATGACATTGTTGAGTACACATTTATACCGTATCGTATTTTGGTTCAGTGCTGATCCGTTCTGTACTCATTCATCCGGTTATCATTTGTTTGTATTCATTCATTCGATACGCATTCATTCGGTTCTCATTCATTCGGTGCTCATTCATTCGGTATTCATTCATTCTGTATACAGTCACTCGTTCTGTATACATTCATTCATCGTGTACACATTCGGTACTCATTCATTCAGTACTCTTTCATTCGGTTCTCATTTGTTCTGTACTCATTCACTCAGTACTAATTTGTTCTGTGCTCATTAATTCGGTACTCATTTGTTCTGTACTCATTCATTCGGTACTCATTTGTTTCTGTACATATTCATTTGGTAATCGTTCGTTGTGTACTCATTCGTTCGAAACTCATTATATTCTGTCATTATGTCTTCTATATTTTCAATAATATATTTTTTAAATTTTTAGAACTAGTCACCTACGCGAATATTTAAAGACTTTATTCAACTTCACCAGGTCCTAACCCAGTATTCTCTCCCTAAACCCCAGTGAGACTACATCACCCCCGCCCAAACGCATCGTCCAACATCTGCGCTACATATTGCGTTACGCATGCGGTGTGCACATGAAGTACTGTTATATGCATATTTTGAATGGAAAGCATCTTGTGTTCAATATAACCATACATGTTATGAATGATTTGTTTTTTGTTACGTTCATGTTCTAAATTGGAAATTGTCAACATTTGATCTCACAAAAGTTATTTTTAATGGGGAATGCTGTAAAGTTACACTTAAAGTCCGTATTCTAGAATTGTACTCAGTTCTTGATTTATCTGAGGACAAAAATTGTCTAGACCAGTGGTGAGTAAACTTTGTTTTAGGGGGAGAGGAGGGGGGGGGGGGGGGGGGGGGGCAGAAATTTGAAAAAAATCCAGAGGAAGTTGAAGAAATTTCAGAGCGCCATTATTTTAATTAATTAATTACTGAGTTATTATATATTCTGATTTATCGTTCGGTCCGTACTTTTCCCATCCCTGGTAAATATAGACAGTCTGTCAAATCAAATCTGCCAATATTAGCGCACACTTTCGACAGTAAATACATGTTATGAAACACAAGGTTGCCGAAACTTTACATGAATATTACTAAGAAAACTAATTTGAAACGCGTGTTTTTCTTTATATTTTTTTTTATTTTGTTGTTTTTTTTTTATTATTAACCAATGACCAGCAAAGTTGATAGATTATGGGCATTATCGTTTTAGCATTGTTCTCGAAGTAATTTAAAAATTTCAATAATTCGAACGCAGGTCTTTCTTCCGTCTTATGAACGTCAGAATTTTAATTAGACTATACACGTGCTGATAGATGAACACTACTTTTGGGATTGGGAGGTTAAATGGCAGTCTTAAAAGCCAAGTAAGTCAAATCGGGAGGAGTAAGCCGAGCCCTGGGGCTTCAACAATGCTAGGATGATTTTTTTTTCTTTTTTTTATATCAATAACTGTATACCGTAGTTTATACTTATTCAATAAATATTAATTCCATTTGAACATATTAGGTAGTTGAATCGACTTATTTCATTATAGGGTAGAAATATTAATAGCATTCGTATTTTACATATATTCACGTCTTGAAATCACCGAAGGGGTAGGCAGAGGTGTAGGTAACCAGTAAAAAAGTAGATATTTAATAGTTCTACTAAATAGATTATCTGCGCATTTTTTTCTCGAGAACGTGGTATTTTGGCCTACGCAAATAAATCTTTGGCCTTTCGTGATGTCCGGTTGAAGGGGGAGTACTGATCAGCATCAATATTATTAAAATAGTATCATTTTCATGGCACTAAGCATGCGAAACGCAACATAATATTTATCTAATTCATATGTAAATATGTTTGACGCAAAAAATTCTATGTATACTACTTAGACAAGTTGTAAGAATAAAAATTGTGCCGTGTTTCCTGTTTTGGCGGGAATTGTGATAGTAGGGGAGGCGTAGAAGAAAATTCGGTAGTTACTCAAACGTTCGTAACGAATTTTGAATTTGTAATGGGTTGTAGAAATTAGGTTTCAAAATTCGTTAAATCATATATCTATTTGAATGATTTTTTTATATAATTTATTATGCTAACTTTATAATTAGAATACTTCGGGAAAATTGAAATGCTCAAGTGGGAATTGTAAGGGAAAGATCGTGGGTTCAAGTCCCACTTGAGCATTTCATTTTTCCCGATGTATTCGAATCATAAAAAAACATCGGAAAAAATTAAATGCTCAAGTGAGACTTGAACTTTCCCTTACAGGGGGAATGCTCTTCCAACTGAGCTATTGAGCCACACCTGAATCATTTCAAATTTTCCTTCTCTTTATATCCGTCTTTACTTTACTTTCGAACTTTAAAGTTAGCATAATAAATGCAATAACAATTCATTCATATATCTATCTTTGATTTTTTAAAGAACATTTAAATTTGTAACTGAGTTTAATAGAATTCCCTCTAACCCTTTTAGCTAAGCTTAATTCTGATAACGGTTTGGATTTGAACCCGGGAGCGAATTTGACACTTGGGTATTATCCTATAAGTAGTTAAAATGAATTATCTAACCGAGCCTATTAAATTAAGAATGGTAAAAGAGCGATAAAAATTGCGTCGGTTCTTATTTTATAGTTTTTATTTATTTTTAATCATCCACCCAACCACTAATAGTAACTGATTTGACTGTAAAATTTTATGACGTCACTAAATCTTTTTTCATACAGGTTACCTTATAACTTATCGTTTTGACGTTATTAAAAAGTAACTTATTTGACTAGTCAGTAGAATACCCAATTAGAAAAAGTTTGTGATCTTTCGCGATACCATTTTTCTGTTCCATACACCGAGTCTAGTATTATACATAGAATTTATCGATTAGAAGGTAGGACAATTAGCCCATTGTAATATAATCCTTTGCGCTATGTATGTCTAATACGCAGTTCACCTAGCTCGCGTTATGTCTAAATGTCATTTTCAATAGCTTTAAGCCTAAGTGGACGTATACCTATAGAGCTGTTTGCCATTTTCGCATAAGGACTTTTTCGACAAATACCTAAATCTCAGTTCACCTAGCTCGCGTTATGACTAAATATCATTTTCAATAGCTTAAAGATCTTATTAATATTCACAGTCATTAATTAGCATGTCCTAGTGTAAGTATACTACTACTGGGACTTCAATTAAGTTCAGTTTTCAATATAAACATAATTTTTAAAGGACTAGTGTTCTAATCTCTTATCGCTTTCCTTTCCTCGCTGATGAACTGTAATGCAGTAGGTCTATGACTCTTTTTGTCTTCCTCTGTTCTAACCTATATCGCAGTAGGTCCAACTAGCGTTATCTCACATATCCTTTTGACTAGTCATAACGCGAGCTAGGTGAACTGCGTATTAGACATACACAGCGCAAAGGAATATAATAACCATACATTATCATTGAAGCTTGTGTAAGTAATACTTGTGATATTGTTGTGTTTTGCTGTATAAATGTACTGATTGTGTATATAAGTAGTAGTTGTGTGTATTTTGACTAATAGCTTTGTTGTTCACGAAAGTTTACGGCGTATAATATGTATAGTACATTCGACCAAACGTGATTAAAGTTTATCCCTAGAATAAACAGCCAATATCAGCCTCATATTAGCTATTTTTTTCTACGAATAAGCTTTGTTCGAACCGGCCTTTAATGAAACTAGTTTAAACCAGGAATAATGAATGTCTCGGGCGAGACTGGAACCCGCGATCTTTCCCTTATAGGGGAAATGATTAACCAATGACACTCGAACCCGCGATTTTTCCCTTACAGGGGAAATGCTTTAACCAACTAAGCTTAGTTGGTTAAGGCATTCCCCCTGTAAGCCCCACCCACCACACATGACTGTAAGCGCTCGTTCCCGACACTGCGCCAATTGTCATATTGATACCATATTATACTACATAGGTTTTAAATACTGCGACTTGCACGAATAAAGTGACCGACACAAGTTATTTAAAAAAAGACTTTATTTCAAGTGACAGAGTAACAGCTTATTATTAATATTATCACATCTAATGAGGCCGTCAAGCTTAGTGCCACCACTGTTAACATGGTAAATGTTTACGATGGTGACCCTCTTTCCGAGACTTTGCCTTTAGCTTAACATCGAGATGAAGTCAAATTGACGTGTCCTGTATAAAAAAAAAACAGTGATTACTCGATTGACAAAATATGTATCTTATATACTAGTTTCAATGATTATTCGGCATTTAACAAAATGACGCCTCGACCAAGATAGAACTGTCGATGTGCATCCAATGTTCTAGAACCTTATTTGCTGACAAAGCTAACGTGTGTGGTTTGGGGATCCTTAACTTGTGCGAGTGGCAGGTTTTAAAACCTATAGAACAGTACCGAACTCCGCATTTGCTCTCACGTGTCGACGCACGTATATGACGTTTATGATGGTGTCGTGTCAATGTGACAATTGCCGGAGTGTTGTGAACGAGTTTGTTCGTTTACTACACTTCGCCAATGGTCATGTTGATATCATACCATAGGTTTTAAATACTGCGACTCGCACGCGGACGGCCAAAGCGAGTGTGGGCATGTGAGATGTGGCTTACAGAAAAATGGCGAGTTCGAGTCCCGCCCGCGAGATAAATTTTTCCTGATGTATTCGATTTGTATAGTTAGCATACTTAATGCTTACAAATCATTCAAATTAGTAAAATAGTTGCCATACTCCATTTGGTTAGGTGCATGGGTAAACAATTTTATGTGACTTTTAATAAATAAATAATAAATATTCCACAACATTCTACATGACGCTATCTAGACCCATGATAAGCTTTTATAGCTTGTGTTATGGAATCTAGAATGCGGATAAACATACTTATATACTTTTTTTTTGTAAGTACATAATTATAATACATAGAATATAATATTTGTTTAGTTCTTTTTTCAGTCAGTTTATTAATCTTTTATTAGTAAAAAAAAATGCGACTAAAACTGAAATCGACCCACTAGTTCAAGCATTAGTTTATTCGTTTAATATGTTCGAATACATCGGGAAAAATGAAATGCTCAAGTGGGACTTAACCCACGATCTTTCCCTTACATTAATATGTATTTGTGTAAACCGACATAAATACATCAAGATTGTTTATCTGTAGTTAAGTAAGTACCTAACTTAACCTAACCAAATGGAGTATAGGTATTTTATTAGAATACCTTTAGTTATTTCAAATTGTGTAATGTTGAAGTATTTATAGACATTATTAATATTAATTAGTTTCGGTTATATAGTAGTAGTATTTAGTTATTCGACAAACGTCGGTCACTTAGTGGTTAAGGGGTCGGCCTTACGATCGAGAGGTCCCGGGTTCGAATCCTGGCCATTACACTACCTACGTGAACCCACTCCTAGCACAAGCAATTTAGCTTAGTTGGAGGGGTTAGAAGGAATATTAGAAATATTCTTAAAAGAAAAATATATATAAACGATACAGGTAAACGTTTTTTTCTCTAAGCTTGCACCAGAGTCACGTTTAGATGTCATTCGTTCCCGTAATAGTCAAAATAAACCAAACAAAATGGAAAGCTGACCTCGGTTTGCCCCGGATGCTACAGAGATTGTCACTAAGTTATTTTTAGTACAATTACGGCAACATGGCCTATAGACGTGTGCAACACCAGGGGAGTCACTCTCGCGCTGCTGACCCTGTAAGCACAGAGTTTCTGTGCCGTCAGTGCAGAAGACAAAGCAGGACAAGCCTTTGGTCTTCCCACTGACAGCACAAACACTCTCCAGTGAGTCTCGCTACCCTGCTCACCGCCGGGAACACAACACGAGGTTATGGTGACACTGAATAGGATAATACTAGCCCTATTTATATGCACCTGTACTAATATTTTTTGTACAGCTTGAAAAAGTCTCATCACCGACTGAAAATAGTCTTTATTTTAACAGAAATAAAGTCTAAATTGAAGACTTCACTGCCTCGCTTTGTGGTGATCCGTTCACCGCCGCGCTTTGAACTAAACTGTCACACGGCTTTTTATTGTCCTAAAGGATTGTTCTCTATTCAAGACAACTAAAGTAAACCCAATGAAGCGAGAGAAAAAAGGTAACCAAAGTTTTAGCGGTTCCAAACATTTATCACTTCAAGCGCATTCCAGACAGGAATGAAATTGCTCATATGATGGCGGATCTGACAGTTTAGAACCGCTGTGCTGACAGCTTTACTGCGCAACACACAACGACAGCTGTCGCTCGGCCATTGTCGAGTACGCGTGACCTGTGCGACAAGGACAGAGAAAATAATCGCTAGTTATCGCAACGTAACTCAGTAGCTTTGTTTACCTTTTTTCTCTCGTCTCGGTGGCTTTACTTTAGACAATATGTGTTTCTCAACACATTCGGTAACGTTGTGAGACACGAGCGAACTCTACCGAGCCGATTTTACACGCTGATTTTATACTAGTTTCGGAGCGAAAGATTTTGGGCACAGTTCGATAGCAAAATCGTCTGCAAGTATTAAATTCAGAACCAGAATACTACAAAAAATATTTTTTTTAATATGTTTTTGCTAAGCTGACGAAAACGCTGTCAGCCATGTTGATCTGTATATTATCCGTGCTGTGACGTCATAAAATTTGTAAACTGAGTAAATGTCATCCGCATGTTTACAAATTGTATGACGTCACATAATGGTTGACAGTGTTTTTGGAGCATTTCAAATAAAAAAAAACATAAGTTTTAAATGGAATTTATACAACCATCTGATAGTATTATTAGTTGTATTCGATATATATTGGTTTTGTACGACAAATAATGTAAGAAATACGAGGACTACTCTTAAAATTTAATATGAGTCAACCCAAAATCTTTCGCTCAGTGACAATAAAATCGCCTGATATATCAACCGCTACTCTTGTAAGAAGGCTTGAAGGCTTTGTACATATAGCTATAACGGCGTCGTCTACCTTTGTTAGCAGGCCAAGAAGCCGAAGACCATGGAGGAGGCGCAGAAAGAGATCCTCGATGCTGAACTGGATCTGTTTAATAAGCAACAGGTTAGTTGAATTGTCATTAAATTAGATTGACGTTTTTTTAATAAAAGGACGGTTCACTATCAATTTGCATAAAAAAAATAACCGTAAAATATTTTCGCATATGGTAATTTAGACTAATGATATTTTGAATATTTTTTTTTGTATCTAACAAAATTAGCATAATCATATTTAATGCTTCAAATGTATAAGCATAAATGAGGTGGTAAAATGAAATAAAAAATACCAAGTCGGGTTGTGTAGTGACTGTCCTAAAACAGCCTTTTAAATTTATGCAACTCCTTATGGCGAAACATATTATACTAAATAATAGTTATGCTAACATTTGCATTATGCCAAAGGATTATTATGCAGTAGTATTATTATGGCAAAAAAAGTATGCCAAATTAAAAGTTTATGCCAAAAGTTGATCTCTAAAAGGACACCTCAATTTGACTTCACCTCGCCTCGATGGTAAGCTAAAGGCAAAGTCTCGGAAAGAAGTTCACCATCGCAAACATGTACCATATTAACAGTGCTGGCACTCAGCTTGACGGCCTCATCAGATGCCTTTTCACGCCCCGCTTAAAGGACCCGGGACTGTAGGAAGAAGGAAACACGTGAGCTGACAGGGAGTTCCAGGTCTTAATGGTGCGGCATAGGAATGATTCACCGAACCGCTTGGTTTTAATCGATCCAGCCGCGATCTTTCTCTTACAGGGAGAATGCTTTGACTGCTAAGCTACCGGACCTCGTCCAAACTATTCCATATTTTTTTTAGCGTACTAAATGCTTTAAGATTACATTTTGAAATTATTTTTATATATATAGATAGATAGATGATAGAAAAATAATTTCAAAGTGCCACCTAAATGGTGACAAGCACACAGTCCTCCTGATGGAAAGTGGTTACTGTAGCCTATGAGCGTGCATAACACCATGGGTGTTAAATTCGCGCTGGCGACCCTGAAGAAACCTATTGCCACACCGCCACACCACAGCCTATATGGCGTGGCGGTAGAGTACGCGACTGCTACGCAGGAGGCGCGGGTTCGATCCCCGCTCAGTGCAAATAGTTGTATGCACGAAAATAGGCTATTTGTATGGGTCTGGGTGTTTCTATGTATAACATGTATGTATTTACAGTATAAGTATGTTTATCCGCATTCTAGATTCCATAACACAAGCTAGTTAAGTTTACCTTGGGTCTAGATAGCGTTGTGTAGAATGTTGTGGAATATTTTTTCATATTTATTATTATTAACTTTATTGAAGAACCCCCTATTGTATTCGCTTGGGAAAACCACAGCAGAGAATTCATTCCACAGCTTCAACGTGCGTAAGATAACTTCTAACTTATTATTCTCCATTAACAGGAAGGCCAAGACGTGACGGAGCTACAGAACAAGGTTACAGAACTGCGTCGGCAAATGGCCATTCAGTTCCCCGCTCACATCATGAGACGGCCGGTCGCCAGGTACTCTATTATTTTATACAAATTTCGTTTAGGACCTGGCATAGTTATTCGGTCATTAGCCGCGTTCAGACCGTACACGGCTCACTTCTTCAAGACTAGATTGAATAAGTTACTTCTAGGCAAATTCTTCACCGTTGACATCGTCATTTACCAACAGGTGATATAGTGGTGAAATGCTAGCCTATCAACGTTAAAAAAACATGGGTCAGGCTACCTCGAGGGCTCGGTGGCCCATCCGAGCGCCGTTCGAGCCCGAACCCAACGTGTTTTTTTTCTTTCGAGATGGCCCCCTTCTGGTTGTGGGGACCTCGGTGTCCTCATCTAGCCCTGGGTACGGGGACCGCCGCGGCCTGCTTCTGCTAGGGTGGGCGGTGGCTCCACCAGTCACCCCTAGGCCAGCGCTCATGGAGGACGGAGGTCGTTCTGCGACCTCCGACGTCCGGTTCGCCTTCGCTCTTCGAGGGCTTCCCGGGCGCGGAGTCTAGTCCGGTCTCGGCCGGCCGCCTCCTTCTCGAGCATTACTTGCTCGCAGAAGGAGGCGGCCGCAGAATCCAACGTGCTTGGTTTTTGCCGATACTTTAGGCGGCTCAGACCGAGCCCCTTGCGCGGAGTGGATGGATGCAACTGTGCTGCATTATAGAGCATGGTTTGGACCCGAGTTATGGCTACACGAGTCCCCCAGTTCCGCATATCCCTACTGGTAGGGATGAAAGGATTTTTTTCAACATTTAGGTACTAGGGAGGATGCATAGATATTTCACTTCCACATATTTCTAATAAGATAAAGTACAGGTACATTGAAAAATGTTTTATTATTGGAATGTTTTACATAAAAAAAATTGTCAATATTGCAAAAGTCAAAAATCAAAGAAATGTCTTAAATAATTAATAATTAAATTACAGAAATTAATAATTAAACTCTTTGATATCAGCCTTACAACTTAATTACCTCAACATATATCTAAAAAATGTCCAGTCTTTATATCCCCTGTAACAAATTGCATTTGTGCATCACGTGATCACGGATCACATATCTTATTAGAAGCACTCAGACATTTCGAACATTATGATACCAATTTCCAGTAGAGATAAGTGGAAAAGTATTCCCCCCCAGTAGCTAAATGTGGAAAAAAAATCCTATCTTCCTTACGAGTAGGGATCAGAAACAGGCGCACGAGTCTAAGCTCGGAGGACCAGCATGTCCTTTGATTACTTTCCACTGGCCCTCTGCTGCTGTCTACCCTAACGGGAGTTATTCTGACTGTCTCTACTGCCCTCTACACGCTAGTAAGGCGTAAATCTTCCAAGATCCGACCAGTTATTACCAATATGGTTGGTCGGCAACTAACCGAGCCTCAGTAGCAAAACCACCGTCACACACTGCAAAAATGCCATTTCATTTTAGGCTTCACAAAGAATCAAAGAATTAATTTAATTTATTTAGTTTAGGCACATAAAGAGCACATGAATGTTAGAATTTTACATTCATGTCAGGAATCACAGTAACAATAAATAAAATAAATCATTGGAAAATGATTCTTTCGCTGGTTCAGTAGGTTGGTTCTACTGAGAAGATACTCAGTGAGAAACTCAGTGAACTTGATTATCCTTCTTTTTTTGAATATGTTTTTTTAAAACACTTTATACAGTGCGAGCAAGAGATGAGATTAGGATGACCATGCATCTTTATCATTTCATAAACATATATCATAAACTCTAAAAGCAAATGGTATCTATAGGGTGTCTCAATAAGAGTGCACTTTTTAATTTTAAAATAAAACCAAGTATTTTATGACAGAGCTGTGATATTTTTTTTGTATTTTAAAGAAGACATGTTCCGATTAAATATGGAATAAAATATCCGGCATTTTCATGAAATTTTCCATGACTTTTGCACAGAGATGTGGCTGAATCTCACCGATGACGCGTTGGATTTTCGATTTGAGCGCAGGATTTTTTTCACAAAATCCCCAAAGGAAAAAATGCACGGCGTTAAATCGCACCATCTTGGTGGCCAGTTGACATCAGAATTTCGTGAGATAATGTGTTCTGGAAATCGTTACTGCAATAAATCGATTGTTTTTTAATGAGTTTTGTAATGAGTTTTTACAATTGTAACGCGTTGCTCTTTCTAAAAGCGCTCCATTTTTAATAATCGGAATAAACTGAGATGACAACTGTAAAATTTCAGAGTTGCCACTGGCATGGAAAAAAATATATTCCAATTTTAAAAAGTGCACTCTTACTGAGACACCCTTTAGTAGTAAATGAAAATATGAAATGGACCATTCTAATGGGTTAATAGAGTCTAAAATTTAATGGCATTTTTGTAGTGTTAGTGGTATGACTAGATTTGGACAGGGTTTGCTATGACATAAAGTTAGCAGAAAGGCTCTGGTAAGAAGGATGTGGGAACGTCGGATATGCTCTCTGCTAATCATAGGGGCTCGTGGGAACCCTCCGAACAGGCCTTAACAGGGTCGCGGGTCGCTCTCGCCTCGGTCTCCCTTTCAGGGAAGAGGCGCTGCCGTCTCTGTGGCCAGGGGTATACCGCGTGAAGGTTCCAATACGTGTCTAAACCTAAGCATCTATGTCTTGATGACTACATCTTCTACCAGCATAATGACCATTAACGGCCGTTCCCAATAACATACAGTTAAAGATAGATCGCAACAGTCAGATTTGACGTATCGGCTGTTTCAATTCAAAACATGGTAACTGATTTTTTGCGGGAAAGCGCATCGCGGTATAATTTTATTTTCCGAAATTGGTGTAAAATAGGAGTTACTATGTTTTGAATTTAAATAGCCGAGCACTGTATCCGTAGATTCGATCTATCTTTAACTGTCAGTATGTTATTGGGAACGGCGGTAAATAAAACCGTAACATATTATCTTTTTAATTCTAGGTTAAGTTACTGGTGGGTTTTGAATTGAGAAGAACAATTGAGTCTAATAAGCATTGAGAGAGATCCATATTCAATTTCTCAATTCAGTCACCAGCTATTGAACTATATCAGGGTTTCCCAATCTTTCTCTAATATGAACCCTTACATTTACTATAAGGGTCAATCCCCGCTGACAGAGCCGCGACCGGCAGCGGATTTGACACAAAATATTACAAGCCATTTTGAATCTTATCTGGAGAAGAAAAATATCATAGTCATTTTAAGGGGAAGGGGACGCAGCCGCGCTAGCCTTCTCGCAATCATTTCTAGTACAGTAAGCGTCAGAAATATCTTGACTACAAAGTCTCAAAATTGTCTTAAAACTAAGGTATTAGAGAGAGATAACGCACAACGGCCCAAGAGAGAGGCTAATTGCGGAAAGAGTCCCCTATCCTAAGGTATTAAGAGAAAATCAAACTGTTTTATTAATTCTATTATATCAGGAAAACGAGACATCCTTTAGGCAATCTCACCTCCGGCAACCAAGGACCCAAGACAGCATGCGTTTTAGTCGGTTCGAGCCCGACATAACCACCTCCACCGGCTCCGTGGGGATTTATCGCACGATAAAAAAAAATTGCATCAGGAAAAATAAATTACTCAGGTGGGGTTTGAATGCTCTTCCAACTGAGCTACTGAACTCCCTTCTCTTTATATCCATATTATAAATTTAAATTGTATTATTGTCTGAACAAAAGGTGTGTACCAAATATCACAACAATCCGTCAGTAGGTTAGGGAGAAAAGTAAGGAAAGAAGATCATTATGAGCTGTAGAAAATCCTGGCCGCTGCTTTTTCAGTAGGCATTGACCTCAACCACACAGGGATCTGCGGAACCCAGGTTGGGAAACCCTGCCCTAAGTATAATAAATTAATAACAGTTGTTAAAATATTAATAATTGTTTTTCTTTGCTTTAAAGCTACCGTATTATCAAACGAAAACTTAGGTGAGAACAGATCTTATGGTTATACGTAGGTAGTTCTATGTTCTTTGAATTGACGTTAGACGCCATGAGAAGAATATATTTTTGGGTAATTTAGAATGTCATCTTCAATTTGTGTTCACTTATTTTTGACGCACTGTCGGTTAACATACTTTTGACACTCTGGATATGATCATCAACTTTTGAAACTGACTATACTCACTCAGTTGGGCTGAGTTTCGATTTGGTAATTGTTCCAGTGCTGAGTACCAACCCTAGCGAGACATAACTGATAAAATATTGACTTTGGATGGATTCAGACATGGTTCGGTGGCTCACTGGTCAGAGCATTCTCCCTGTAAGAGAAAGATCGCGGGTTCGAATCCTGCCTGAATCTGTTAAATTTTTTCTATCGATTTAATAAAACAGTCATACTTATTTTCGTACTTTTAATGGCGTTTAATGTGTCAATTAAATTGTAAGGGGTTTTATTTCTAACTATTTGATTACGACGCCTAGTTTAGTTTAACCGACCGTGTATTCTTAACACAGTGCACATATGACACCTCTTTTAAGAATACCAATAAAATAATTCTATTAGTTTACATTTCTTCCGTTGGGTTATAATACTATACCTCATGCCAAATGGATTGAGAATAAAGTTCGTTGACCTCGTTGACCTTGCGATCAGTTTGGGCTGGTTACTTAGGGGTTGTAAATATTTGTCATACTGTAGCGACACCGATAGCAGCGCCACGTGGCGCCCGCGTGAACCTCTATTTTTGTTATACAAAAATCACTGCTTATAATATGATATTATGTATAATATGATATATTTGGAAGCGTCGTCGGTAGCTTAGTGGTTAAGGAGTCGGCCTTACGATCGAGAGGTCCCGGGTTCGATCCTAGCCATTACGCTACCGACGTGAACCCACTCCTAGCACAAGCATTTTAGCTTAGTTGGAGGGGTTAGAGGGAATATTAGTGACTTCGGTTCTAATATTCTTTAAAAAAAATACTGCAAATTTTATTCTTAATCGATCTGGCACGGTCTATAACCAATTTTATAAGTCAAAAAGTAATGACTAATGCCCGGTTCACAATATTTCAGTGGCATTCCAGTTCAGCGAGCGAATCCAGTGCTGGAATGCTATTGAAACAATGTGAACCATCACATTCCAGTGAGCAATCCTTTCCAGTCACTGCATTGTCAGTCAGTTCAAGCGCGTTTAAAAAACTGGAATATTGTGAACACTACAATCCAATACAGCACTGGATTGGATTGATTTACTGGATTATTGGATTGGAATAGTGCATAATGTTTTCTACTAGACAAGCATTTGGAATAAATTTAGTGTTTCATAGCAATCTTTTTAATTTTTGCTTTGTTCCGTTGGTATGTACCCAGCAATTAGGTTAAGGGGATAATGCTGCTAATTCTATTGTTACATCTCTAAACTTAAAATTCTCTAAAATTTTCTAATTGCATCTGTTTCTTTCATTATCAGATAGAAAAGGACAGATGATTTATTTTAGTTAACACCTGTCAAATGAAGTCGGCGCCGTCATACCCTTCAATTTTAGTCGACATCTACACTTAACTTACTACGCACCAACAAGGCGCTGTCTTAATTTGACAGGTCTTAACTTAAATAAAATCATCTGTCCTTTTTTATCAGATCATGAAAGAAAGAGATGCAATTAGACTTTTTTTAGAGAAATTTAAGTTTAGAGATGTAACAACAGAATTGGGAGCAATAGGAAGTTCTTGAGATAAAACTTATTAACGCACGCTTGACTTTGAGAATAAACTGGTGAATGCGTGACGAGAGCGTTACAAAAAGTGTGATCGGTTGAAGCGAACGGAGTTGAGAAGGAGATATCAGTTAAAGTAAAGCCAACGAAGCCAGAGAAAAAAGGTAAATAAAGTTTCAGCGGTTCCAAACATTTTTATTTGAAAATTGTTTATTACGTATCACTTCAAGCGCATTCCAGACAGGAATGAAATTGCTCATAAGATAGCGGATCTGACAGTTTAGAACCGCTGTGCTGACAGCTTTCCTGTACTACTAAACACGCAACGACAGCTTTCGCTCGGCCATTGTCGCGTAGCGTGCGACAAGGACAGAGAAAATAATCGCTAGTTATCGCAACGTAACTCAGTAATGGTCGCTTTGTTTACCTTTTTTCTTTCGTTTCATTGGCTTTAGTGAAGTGTACGTTCCGTATATTACTGTAGGGGTAAGAGAGAGAGGTGCGAACACACATTTTCTTATTCTCTTTCTCTCAGCCATTTACGTTTCATATAATTATCACATAGTGCAAGCCTATTATGTTACTTCAGTCGTGGCACTATAAAGCACACATGTATTTTTAAAGAACTGCTTTCAACTTTTATATGTATTGCATACACTAAATATACCGGGTGTTAGAGGAACGCTCCTGAAGCCGATAACCCCTAGTAGGACTCCAGGTACATGAGAGTACCTCCAGGTACATGAGGGTTTGTTCAAATCGATTTTATTTTATGCACCTGGAGTACTATTAGGGGTTTTCGGCTTGGGAGCGTTCCCCTTACACCCGGTATGTTTAGTGTATGCAATCTAACATAGACGGGATTGGCGTGTGAAGCCGCGTAATGTAATATAAGGTAGTACCGTCTCGCTCTAAATGGTACTACTTTGGTATAATTCAGGACACTTATCTTGGACTCAAATTGCGAGATAAACGAGGCCCTGGCGCGCTCGGATTTTTTTTGTAATAATAATCTTTACCCGGTGAATTTGAGCTCGTCCATAACCATAGCCCTCCGTGTTATCTTCAAAAGACACTCAAGAAACGTGTACTGCGCATATAAAGAGCATATTTTAGGTCCAAGATATACATGGTGGATGATTGTCATGCCCCCTGGAGGGGAACTATTCGCAATACTGAAGATAGAGAACTATACTCAAATGAAGCTTCCTTTATTCGAAATACATTGCGAAAAAGAAGCACCCAAGTGGGACTTGAACCCCCGACCTTTCCCTTACAGGGGGAATGCTCTTCCAACTGAGCTATTGAGTGACACCTGAATCAGTACAAATTTCCCTCTCTTAAGGGCGATGCTATAAAAAATTCATTCAGACTTCCTTTATTTTTAAAAAGAAACAAAGATTTCTGGGATTACTTTAGGCGGCTTCTAATACGAGTTCTATGCGTTCCGCCTATGTTATTCTTTTAATCTGAAATATAAATAGTTGGTTAAATTTGGTTATATATTCAATAATGTTAATGGGAATTAACGCGATAATTTGCCTGAATTTGCCTTGAATTCGCCTTAACATTATTGCATGTCATGGAACGCGATAGTTTATAAGTTATTATTGTTTCGATATTTCCCAGAGGAGGCAGGTTCAACACAGCGACCCGTTTCACCCGCGGCGGTCTCAGACCAGCTCGGGCCCACAACCTGACCGTGAACAAAGTGTTCAACCACAGTATGAACCAGTCGGTGGACCACAGACCACGTGCGTTGCTGATATCCGGGTTCGAAGTTGATGAATTGGATGCTCTGGTTGCGCATTTTTCTGTGAGTATCAATAGATATTATATAGTTTTGATTGTATACATGTGTGTGAGGGTGAATGTGTGTCGGTGGGTGAATATTTGTGAGGGTTAATGTGTTTGCGTGGGTTAATATGTATGAGGGTTAATGTGTGTGTGGGTTAATGTGTGTGAGTGTCAATGTGTGAGTATTTAGTATCGATAAACAGCTGTTGTTTAGATATTGTACTTAATTTTATTTGTATGCATGTGTGTGAGGGTGAATGTGTGTGTGTCAGTCTGTATGTGTCATAGGGTGATTGCATCGGAGGGTGTATGTGTGTTTGGGTTAATATGCATGAGGGAGAATTTATGTTAAAGAATGTGTCTGTGAGGTTGAATGTGTGTGTGTGGATTAATGTGTGTGAAGATGAATGTTTGTGAAGGTGAATTTACGTGAAACAGTATGTGGGAGGGTGAATGTGTGTGATTGAACATGTGTTCTGACTCGTACGGTGTGTTGCAGCAATACGGCGAGATAATGAGCAAAGAGGAGGAACTGTCAGTGCCGCAGCTAGTGCTGCAGTACAAGGCGCGTGCGCACGCGGAACTGGCTGCCGCCAATGGGAAGCACTACAACGACCGCACGCTCTCGGTGAGTTACACACAAACATACACATACATAGCCGACCCGCCCCGGCTTCACCTGTGGCATATACCCTTTCGGCCACTTTCATAACTGTTTTTTTCTTAACTGGTTAAGAAAAAATACCCCCTTGTATGATTTCATAACCGGTTAAGAAGAAAAATTATATGCGCTTTTTTAAAACCAAGTATCAATAAAGTGCTCTGTGCACGAAATATTGCTGCAGCTATGAAAATTTTCAAACGGTTCTTGTATAGGCCCAGTGACTTTTCCTAGGGCGTGTGCGTGCCTTTATGAAATTATTTTTGATACTTGGTTTTGAAAAAGCGTATATATTTTTTCCGGTTATGAATCAAACAAGGGGGTATTTTATCCTAACCAGTTAAGAAAACATACAAAAAGGTATTTTTTCTTAACCAGTTATGAAAGTGGCCGATAGGTATGAAACATGGTATCACCCCTTTTACCAGCCTCTGTGGCGCAGCGGTAGTGAATGCGACTGTCACCAGCGGTATTTCCGAACCATTACGACCTTCAAACCTTCAAGAAAAGAGCGTACTCTCTTTTAAAAGGAAGGCAACGCACTTGTGTCTCCTCTGGTGTTGCGGTATTCCATGGGCGGCAGTGATCGCTTACCATCAGGCGATCCGTCTGCTCGTTTGCCTTCCTAATCCATAAAAAAAAGGCGCGGCTTCGATCCCCGCTCAGTGCAAATATTTGTATGCATGTATATGGGTAATTGCATTGGTCTGGACGTGCCTCGGAGAGCACGTTAACCCGTCGGTCCCGGTGTCATACGAACATTTATGGCAGTGGTTACAATACAAGGTCCAACTGCAATGCTTCGATATCGCTTTTGAGTTGTGGAGGTCAGATGCAGTTGCTTCACAGAAAATATCGAAGTTCAGCCAAATCCGCAGTTGGCTAGGCCATTGAGGCTGTCACAATAAGTAATGAGTGGTATATTGTTGCAGATCACGTGGGTGGGTAACCCCACTAACAGCCGCACTAGTCCCGCGGCGGGAGAGCCCAGGCCTACCCCGCCCAGGAACGGAGACACGCCGCAAGATAATAAGGAAGAGGTAAGAATATACTCCAACATCCAAATATCTTTTGAATGAATTTTACAGCATTAAGTATGCTAACTATACAAATCGAATACATAGGGAAAAATAATCTTCTCGGGCTGGACTCGAACCCGCAGTCTTTCCCTTACAGGGGGAATGTCTTGACCAATTCGGCTACCGAGACACGCCCGATGTGATTCAAATTTCCCATCTTATACGTCTTTAAGGCGACGGTGGAGGCATCTACCGATTTTCTTACGAACTATCGGAATCAATGAATGATGTTACTATCATTTTTAAACATTGGTTTTTGATAACTCCACCCAAACAATTGAATGAATTTTTACAGCATTAAGTATGCTAACTATACAAATCGAATACATAGGGTTCGAGTCCCGCCCGAGAAGATTATTTTTCCCTATGTATTCGATCGAAATACCTGTTTAAGATTTGGGAAAGTGTATTGCTCAGGTGGGATTTGAACCTTTAACCAATCCGTTACAGGGTAAATGCTCTGTACCCTAGCATGAAAAACTATCGTTATCATATCGTAAACGTATCGAGAGAACGGAGCATTGTGATTTGGCGGCTTTACACACACAGGTTCACAGTAGGCAGGCCGCCAATCGCAATGTTCCGCTCTCTCAATACGTTCACGTTACAATTACGACAATTTTTCGTGCTAGGGGTACTGATTACTGAGTTACTGAGCCACGTTTGAAGCATTTCCAATACAGGAGAAAGAATAGTGCTATGTTAGTTCCCGGTGGAGTAGAATAGGGCCACCCCATCCCTTCCCGTGGTTGCCGTAGAAGGCGACTAAAGGATAGGGCTGTTCTCCATCCGACAGTAAACATACAGCCCAAGATTAAGTGCCCGCTTGACGGCAATAGGTTCACATGGGGCTGAAAATTATAGTTGGCGAAATTTGGGTGTTAATACACTACCCCTTCGCGTATATACTGGCGTGCGTATATATGTGTGAGAAAGAAATATAATCTATAGTTTAATTACCTAAGTAGAGTGATAACAAACATAAAACTTGCGTGGCGGTAGTGAACGCGACTGCCACGCAGGAGGCGCGGGTTTGATCCCCGCTCAGTGCAAATATTCGTATGCATGAATATGGCTATTTGCATTGATCTGGGTGTTTCTATGTATAATATATACATATTTACAAAAAAATAAGTATCTAAGTATGTCCGCATTCTAGATTCCGTAACACAAGCTAGTTAATCAAATACATAGGGAAAAGAATCTTCTCGGGCGGGACTCGAACCCGCAGTCTTTCCCTTACAGGGGGAATGCCTGACCAATTCGGCTACCGAGACACGCCCGATATGATTCAAATTTCCCATCTTATACGTCTTTAAGGCGACGTGGCGTCATCTACCGATTTTCTTACGAACTATCGCAATCAATGAATGATGTTACAATCATTTTTAAACATTGATTTTTGTTAACTGCGCCCAAACACTTAAAGGAATTTTAACAGGAAATTTTACAGTAACATCATTCATTGATTGCGATAGTTCGTAAGAAAATCGGTAGATGACGCCACGTCGCCTTACAGGCGTATAAGATAGGAAATTTGAATCATATCGGGCGTGTCTCGGTAGCCGAATTGGTCAGGCATTCCCCCTGTAAGGGAAAGACTGCGGGTTCGAGTCCCGCCCGAGAAGATTCTTTTTCCCTATGTATTTGATTTGTATAGTTAGCATACTTAATGCTGTAAAAATTCCTTCAACAAGCTAGTTAAGCTTACCATGGGTCTAGATAGCGTTGTGCAGAATGTTGTGGAATATTTATATTCATTTATATCTTATTCTCCACCCACAGGCATCAAGTAACTTCTCTACAGAGACCCTTCTCCGTTTCGACGAGGAAGAGGAGGAAGAAGCAGACGAAGAACGCTCCTGGAGACGTTGACGTCACGCTGACCCCCCGCGCCCCCGCGGACTCTTGTAGCGGCGACTGCTGTATTGTTTGCAGCACGTCCACTACGCGTTGTGTACACTTCGCGAGGTTATCGAATTGTCTATCATATAATAATTTACCCCAAACTTGTTATGGGAGGGTTGCATAAATTGTACCGCTTTTTAAATCGTACCACATCAAAAGTAAAGCCAAAGAGACGAGAGAAAAAAGGTAAATGTCACACGTACGCGACAATGGCCGAGCGACAGCTGTCGTTGCGTGTTTCGTAGTACAGGAAAGCTGTCAGCACAGCGGTTCTTAACTGTCAGGTCCACCATCTTATGAGCAATTTCATTCCTGTCTGGAATGCGCTTGAAGTGATGCGTAATAATTTTCAAATAAAAATGTTTAGAGCCACTGAAACTTTGTTTACCTTTTTTCTCTCGTTTCGTTGGCTTTACTTTAGATTCCCAAATAAATGTCACTTTTTTACACTGGCAATACTCAAACTATGTTTAGTACTTTAGTGTTGCTATTTACCCACCATTTTAAGTTAACAAAGTAGAAAATTAGTGTTATTTAATGAGAAATCCATAGGTGGTCCGATTTAAAAGATAGTATAATATACTAGACTGTCCCCTACTATGCAATCGTATTCGTAATCGATATATCGGTACGACTATTCGATACTATAGTATGACCGCAAGCTGTACAGTCAACATGAAATTGATCTTGACAAATAAAGTACTCAAAATGATCTTAATGTCTTGGTATCCCCCCTTCCAGAGGGCCAGACCGTAAGGGATGGCCCTGGGTCAGCTGGGGTGCGAGGGATATGTCGAAGACAATCTCACCTCCGGCCTAGCACCACGACCCACAGTCGGCGTGCAGTTTTAGTCGGTTTGAGTCCGACGTAACCTCCCCTTCCGGCTCCGGTAGGGGAGGTATGCGAGGGGATTTCCGCACGAAAAAAAAAGGTATCCCCCTTCTTGTTGAGTTAATGTTCTGATATTTGGTACACGCCTTATTTCTGACAATAATGCAATTGAAATTTGCTCTTAATACCTTGATTTTAAGATCATTTTGAGGTTTTGTAGCCAAGATCATTCTTACACTGGCTGTAAACTGTACGTTTATACTAAGTATAATTTCTCAATACCGATTCGATTATTCGATACCGGTGTTGAGTAATCGTACCGATATTCAGATACCAGTATGAATTTCTCTCCGGTACCAAATTTAGTGATGTCGGATTAAAGTTGGTTGAATCCTCGTCTTTGAAAAGTCAAAAGACAAAGACTTCAACGGTCTTCTCAAATAAAAAGAATGTCGATAATTTTGCGAAGTGAACATATAGGAAAAGGAAATTATTTATGTCCTGTAATGGTTATTATGAGTTTTTAAAACAGAATTGAAAACGTATTTAATGAAGGGCTGACCGTCATGCATTTTCTGTGTAATTCAAGTCTAAAGTGACATACCGAAATACTTCCATGGTCTCTACCGTGTGTATGGTGTATTACAAAAACCAAAGGGCACTCCAAGAAATTCAAAACGACCTTTTGCGTTTCGAATGTGAGTGCCATTTGGTTTTAGTGATGCACCATACTCACACTATAAAGACCCATGGAGTCGTTTAGTATGTTTATTTTAGATATTAAAAAGCATTTAATGCTTGTTTATAGTTTCCAAAAATTGTATTTCAGTTCAGTTTATAAAAAAAAACTCGTAATAACACATACATTTATACAAATTACAAGTATTTCTAATTCTAACTAAAAGCTTGTCAACGCTTTTAAGCAATAAGCCTTCCTGCTTACCTCGTTACGATATAAGCTTGAAGATATTGTATTTATAGTAAAGAAATTTTACAGTTTCGTTGTTGGGTACCCTCATTGTAAAATCAGTAAGGTTAACAAAAAAGTCAAGGTCAAATGCCAGTCATTCATGACTTAAAAGATAAAGCGGATCCAGGGGCACCAAAATGCAAGCTTTGGATGCAATTGCAACTGATAGGATGTTGATTGTTAAATGAGGGTAGGCAGACAACGAAATATTCAAAGGAAAGTTTTTAGACAAAGACGAAAGTTAGATGCACTAGTACCGTGGAGCGGTTGATCTTATTCAAATACTCTTTTACTACAAAACTTAGATTTATAGAACAAGGTTTAAATAAACCTAGTTTAACTTCGTTTTGTAGTATGGAGGTGCAAGTCTTTTAATACCTGGAATTATTTAGTCCTTTTTTGACGGGCTTGTTTTTAGTATTTTCTTATATTTGACAGTTTCTCTTGACTCCCGAATCTAGCTAGATCTAGATATGTTCTAGAATGTTATTATTATAATAATAATAATAATCACACTATTTACTAAGGCTGTTACGCCTGTAAATCCCCAAAGGGGTAGGCAGAGGGGTATTAACACTGATTTTTTTCTCACGTTATAGGGGGCAAACCTAATGCCGAATGGCACTTAGTCATAGGCTGTATGTTTACTATCGGATGAAAAATAGCACTATTTCTTAGTTGCCTTCGACGACACCCACAAGAAGAGTAGTCCACTACTTGGACATGGGTCTCTCCCAAAGATGGCAGGCTGTTTCCACGCTGGCCAGACGGGTTGTTACAGGGTTTTATTTCGAGTGTTCCTTCTCTCGCAGTGATATCGTCTGCGTATGTTTCCGTCAATCGCCTCTTACGACACCCTTCGGATGAGATGTGGTGGTGATACTTCTATTGTTTCTCCGTCACTTAACGGATAGCTAGAGATGAAGTGGCCTTATCCTACTCCACCGGGAACTGTCATAAAATACTAAAAACGAGCCGTAATTATCACTTGTTGTTTTTATTTACTTATTAACAAGCTTGTGACTTTTGCTTTCGTTATAGAAAAATTTTGAGAACGGTACACGTTGTATATGTTGATATCGTATTAGCATTGACCTTTGTAGTCGAATAATCTTCTTACAAGATAGAGAGAGAAAACAGTTCTATATCTACTTTTGTCCTTTACACTTCACAAGTTTTTTTCTAAAGTTCGTCAGGGTATTTCGCGATATGACTACTACGGTACTCGGTCCGAATGTACCTTAAGGGGGCTAAAGTTATGCTAAATATTTAAAAAATTCCCGACACAAAAGACACCTCCAAAAAGTTGAAAATAAATTGGGTTGGTTATCCTTTTAACTTTGATATACCCAGTGATATTTAGATTCAAGCGTTGTCATGGCGAGGACCCTAACTGGTAAAGTACTCCGTCATATTATCGGAACGATCCAAGATCCCCCCGACATGGCAACTAATGACCCTCTTTGCGTCGGGGGTTAAAATGTGTATTTCTGATCTGCTTTTTTCGTGTATTGAGTATGCCAAGAGCTGGCCTACTTACTGTGAAGCGAGGCTCTGGTGCAAACATTCCTCAGATGTGGGGGTTAGACGGCCGTCCCTACCATAAAAGTCAATATAAACCAGTTATAAAGAATAGCTTGAAACTTCTCTTGCTATAGAATTTTCGCCCGCTGTAGTTTCTCCAAACATCTACAATATGGGATTCTTCATGGACATTAGAAGGTTTTTATAGGGTCGTTGGCGCCAGTGTGACGTCACTAGTGTTGCACACGTGCATAGCCCACGGTAACCACTCACCATTAGGTCGACTGTGTCTGCCACCTAAGTGATACAAAAAAAAGCATTATACCGTTGAAATGGCAAGTCTCAAAAGGCTTAGTTACAGTAGAGAAAGCTTGTAAAGTATGTAAGGATAGAAGCAGATGTAGCGGACTGTTGTGTCTACCTACCCCACAAGGAGAAAGTCGTGAGTATATGTATGTATGTTATATAAAAATATTAAGTTTTATTTCTATATATACAGTGTGTATCACTCTCAACAATTCCGCGTGTAACGGAACACCAATAATGTTACATAATATTTTATATTCTTTATTAATAAATTATGTAGTTATTAATTTATATGTAAGAAGCATCAGGGAATATAAAATCTAGAAGAAATACCGTTAAATTTGAGCCATTAAACTCTTACATACTATGACGCACGCCAAACTGTCTTGTGATTGGTTATAATAAAAACCGAGAAATGTTATTAGCCAATAGTGTTGCTTCAACATTGTAGCACACAGATGGTTTACTTTTGATTTTATATTTCGTGACAAGTATCATGTTTGGGGAAACATAGTTATAAAAAAATGTAGCCGGTTCGTATCCCGGTGTAAAGTAAAGCCAACGAGACTAGAGAAAAAAGGTAAACAAAGCGACCATTACTGAGTTACGTTGCGATAACTAGCGTTTATTGTCTCTGTCCTTGTCGCACTTGTCACACGTACGCGACAATGGCGGAGCGACAGCTGTTGTTGCGTGTTTCGTAGTACAGGAAAGCTGTCGGCACAGCGGTTCTAAACTGTCAGATCCACCATCTTATGAGCAATTTCATTCGTTTTCATTAGTTTGGAACCGCTGAAACTTTGTTTACCTTTTTTCTCTCGCTTCGTTGGCTTTACTATAGGCTATGTTTCTAGAAACACATGTGTTATTATTTTTTAATAGTCTTAACGAATTGTTTTGTTTAGTGGGTGTGCTCTGCGGTTAAGAAGGTTGTTAATATGAACCGTGGATTCGAATCTTGGTTTATGCAAAAATATGTTATGGTTAGTGGATATTGATTGAAATTGATATGGATATGGATTTATAATTATTAAAAAAAAAAAATACATTGATTCGTAAACGCAGATTGTATAAAATAAATAAATATTTCCCAACATTCTACACAACGCTATCTAGACCCATGGTAAGCATAGCTTAATTAGCTTGTGTTATGGAATCTAGAATGCGGATAAACATATTTAAATACATTTTTTTTTGTAAACACATACACAATATACGTAGAAATACCCAGACCAGTGCAAATAGCCATATTCATGCATACAAATGTACTGAGCGGGAATCGAACCCGCGCCTCCTGCGTGGCAGTCGCGTTCACTACTACCACGCCACGGAGGTTGTATAGACGTTTCATAGAAAAATGACAATATATTCAATATACTGGGTGATTTTATAGTTGTTTCGGTAATTTGGGGACAGTTATGATAGCAAAATTATCTGGAAGTATTAATTTGGCTAAAGCGGAATAGGATTCTGCTCCACCATCAACACAGCAAAAACAAGCAAATCACTGCATAAGAATAAGAATAAGAATCTTTATTTCCTAGAATGTGGTTTACAGTGGTGTTGGGGTGATTTAGGATATACAGCATATTCTGCCAATTGTGGCGTGCAAATATTAAATTTACTATCATTACAGATTTCTACATGCATTTAATTACCTCCACACAATTGGAATTAATAATTGTTTCATAGGCTAAGTTCTAATTCGTCTAAACCAAAGTTCAATGTTAATTTAATGTCAGAATTTACTTATAACATATACTTATAATAAATATGTCAAAAAATAATAATTAGGATAATATAATTTATACATTTAAAAATTTGTCATCAAAATAGTATAAAGCAAAGTCACTTTCCGCGTCTGTCCGTCCCTATGTTTGCCTATACTTCAAAACTACGCTACCGATTTTGATGCTGTTTCTTTTAATAGAGTAATTCAAGAAGAAGGTTTATATGTATAATACATGCTTAATATAGTAGAGAGTGCAGCGAAAACGGGATCGGACGAAAAAAATTGTCAGTACGAAGTTTGTCAGGTCAGCTAGTATTTAATGTATTTGGAGGTTCTAATCCACGGTTCATTGGAATTTACTTCATAAGTTAACCTGTATAGAATTAGAAATTCTACCGCTAGATGTTTTGTTTAGATTCCTTTGATTTTGTATATACGTTGATTGTTCTTAGATGTAGGATGCGGCGGGCGTGTGCTTTAGTGACCACGGTACTAAACGGTTTGACAGTAAGTTAGAGTATTGGAATTTAAAAAAAATATCGTAATTTTTTATTACTACCCTCGGTTTTTTAAAGTAATTTATTGAAATTTTTAGTACTACCCTCGATTTTTAAAAATAATTTATTGAAATTTTTATTAATACCCTCGTTTTGTTTTTTAAATAATTTTCGCAATTTTATAGTACTACCCTCATTTTTTTTGTACGTTTGTCAAAAGTGTCGTTTTTGAAATAAATACAGAACGCCCATTGGCTGGTTGTCAAGCGATTCAACAATAAGCGTACAGTATTTAGTATTCAGCATTGTTACTATGACGCGCTAGTAAGCGATCTTATTTGAGAAGGAAAGGGAAGGACGTATATAGTGTTGTATAGCTCCCTCTCTCTCCCTCTCTATTGACTTATTGATAATAAACTGAGGGTAGAATTATACAATTTCTGTTTGAGAATGTTTTGTGTGTAGAATGATTATACTGAATTGTATTCAATTATGACAATATAATAAATATCGTTTCATGTTCCCGAGGTTACAATCGGATTGAACTGACTGTGGACCGACGAGAATTTATCAATTTCGTTATATGCGAATTTCGACAAATACTTCTCTCGGTTTAAATTCATAATGTTGGTCTTTCTACACGCTAACATTGTTGAACAGATTGAGAAAATAATACAGTAATTTTTACGTTCTATTTTTAAACTTTATTGAATTAATTTTGTAATTAATTAGAAATTAATTGAAATTTTTTGAATAAAATTCCAAGTGAAGCTATCGTATTGTAGTACTTGATAAGCAATAAATTAACTGAACCACACGCCCGCCTAATGTACATATTAGTTATAAAACATAGACATAACACTGACTATGTAATATTGTAAAAAAGAAACATTAAAAAATTACTTTTCAAGCCGTTAAAAAAATAACAAGGCGGTTAAAAAATATTTTTTCTAAGTCAGTTTAAGGCGGCTTATATGATGAACGTGTAACACAAGAAAAAAATAACTTGTGAGTTTTTTTTTCGTTTTGTAAAAAAAAGATATAGCCGCCAAAATAAAAAAAAATATGGTTCTCAGTTTCTGATACACAGATAAAAGTCATAATTCTTCTCCTGAACGAGAGGACTTTTTTTTCTTAGGAAAGAAGATAGTCAAGAAATTTAAAGAAGATCGCTTGAAGAGTTCTAGAAGACTACTAAACAAGTTACTAAGGTCTACCAGAAGGAAACCGTGGTTTTTGTATGCGACTACAATATGGGGTTCTTCAAGAAGGGTATTGGAAAGTTCCTACAGGGTCAGTAGCGTGAGTGTGACGCCCATGGTGTTGCATACGTCCATAGGCCACGGTAACCACTTTCCATCAGGTGGGCCGTGTGACAAGAGATGTAAAAAAATCGGTTGTCTGTAAAGTCGGTTTACTGACGATAGTTGAACGTGACAACGTCATAAGAAAATACTGATGGAATGGTTTCATTTTCCAAGAAAGTTTTAATTTTATTTGTTTGATGGATATTTTGTATGGATGTGAGAAAAGGGTAAATGGAAATCACAATTGAATTGATCAAGTTACATTTATTTGTACGCATAAATACAATTATGTCATTATTTTTTACAATGATGGAACACCTCAGCGCGAGGTAACGCCGCATGACGTCATGCTTTTTCGTGCGTGCAGCCGGCTCTATCGAATTATAAGACGTTGACACCTCAAAAAGGCAAGAGATGTAAGAAGAATTATAAAGAAGATAGCTTGAAGATGTCTAGAATATATACAAATCAAGAAGGGTATGTAAAAATGACGTCATGACATGTTATAACTTCTCTCTGCCTACTGCTATATTCTATCATCGCACCGCTCGCCATAGACAGGGAATTCATCCCCACACACTGCATCCGAATACGGTGCGTACCGTGCGGTATGAAAGGAACTTTATCCCACGTACGCTCAAGCTGTGGAATGAACTCCCTGCCATGGTTTTCCCAAGCGACTACAATATGGGGTTCTTCAAGAGGGGCATTAGGAGGTTTTTTCAGGGTAGGCAACGCGAGTGTAACGCCCCTGGTGTTGCATACGTCCATAGGCCGCGATAACCACTTTCCATCAGGTGGGCCGTGTGCTTGTCTGCCACCTAAGTGGTATAAAAAAAAACATCGCACGATAAGGGACTGGAATGATCTATTTGATAAGTTCATCCAATTAGTCCCACACTCCCCTTTCCTATACAGAGCAACACGCGTAGGCCTTAAGCCGCGTACAGACAACGCGAGGCAAGCATCGCGAATGGTTCGTCTCGTATGCCTCAAGCTGAGGCATACGAGACGAACTTACTAGCTGTTGACTAACTTATAACTTGACTAGCTGTTGCCCGCGGCTCCGTCCGGGTGTATGTCGGTTATCCCGACCAAACATAGCCTATGTCCTTTCTCAAGGTCTAATCTACCCCTACACCAAATTTCATCAAAATCGGTTCAGTGGTTTAGGCGTGAAAGCGTAACAGACAGTTACTTTTGCATTTATAATATTACTAGCGTTTGCCCGCGACTCCGCCCGCGTGGATGTCGGTTATCGCGACCAAACATAGCCTATGTCCTTTCGCATGGTCTAATCTACCCCTATACCAAATTTTATCAAAATCGGTTCAGTGGTTGAGGCGTGAAAGCGTAACATACAGACAGACAGACAGAGTTACTTTCGCATTTATAATATTAAGTATGGATATGGACTAGCTTCTGGCCGTGGCTCCGCCCGCGTGGATGTCGGTTATCCCGACCAAACATAGCCTATGTCCTTTCTCATGGTCTGATCTACCCCTATACCAAATTTCATCAAAATCGGTTCAGTGATTTAGGCGTGAAAGCGTAACAGACAGTTACATTCGCATTTATTAATATTAGTATGGATTCATATAGTATATCTTGGACAAAAATTGTTATAGTAGGACACGAGTAGAAGGAAATTTGGTAGTAATTCGAGCGCGTCAGATTTAGCTAGGGGAGACTATTTACATATTGACAAATTCTTCCAGCCAGTAGGCAGCTTTCAATAAGGGTAGGTGCGTATTTTGCTGAGTGGCCTTCCTACCTATAATAATCTATGCTTGGTGAATTTGACCTCGTCCACCGCGGTAGCACCATCGGTATCTTCAAAATACATTCAAGAAAAATGAACTGCGCGTATAGAGTTCAATATATTATATGAAACAAGCGTGTCCGTCAGAATGTCTGGTTGCCTGCCTCTTTTAGCATCGAGACAGTGATTAAATATTGCTACCTAATTGTTACTATTTGCTACTTACAATTAATTAATTGCTACCTACTTAAAAGCAAGTTAGTCATAACGATAATCAGTCATATCGTTATGACTAACTTGCTTTTAAGTAGGTAATAAAGTTATGTAATAATTTAATAGAGTAAGTTCGGGTAATATGGCACGCCATAAGCCTTTTTGGGAATAAAACAAACATTTTTTGAGATCAATCAGTCTTCATTTTACAATTCAGTCTTAGAACTTATAAAGAATTAATAATTAGAATTTCAAAACAATCAACATTAAGAAAAAATTTCAAAAAAACAAAATCTGAACCTTAAACAATTGTTAAATTTTAAAGATGGACGGACAATATGGCCTGGGCCATATTAGCCACAAATCAGGTGAGCCATATTGCCCTCTAGAAACATAACAAGTAAGTAAAAATTTTGTATTACTTTGCAGAGCAAAATTCACAGAAATATATATCTGTGTCTACCCCTGAGCATTCCTCATGAGCCCATAATTTGCAACTTAAGCACTGGATCCAAGACTCTCCTCTCGTGTCCATGGAATAGAGAGCTTCACAGTATAAACACTTGGCATCAGAGACGTTACTTCTGTCTGGACTTTCATCAGAACTATCATTGTACATAGGCTCATTTTCTTCCTCTGAGCTTGATATTTGTAACTCCTTCGTCTTTAACTTCTTACACCTCCCTTTTTGTTTTTTACCTTTATTGACAGATGCTTTGTTGATTTTATCATCTTTCTTCTTTAATGAGTCTTGTAAGTCTTTTTTATATGGAGATGAAGTTAGTAATGTTGATTTAGCAGCTTTCCTGCCTCAGTTAGAAGTTTTTCTAGTCTGAATTTTTGGTATCGGAGATATTTGAAATGGGGTTACAAAGTCCTGATCTTTTGAAGTAGATGGTTGTGGAAATATTGCAGTGGGAACTCTAACTTGCACAGAACAAATAGGTGGTGTTTTGTTCTGCTCTCTTAACACAGGATCTCTTGAAGTAGATGGCTGTGGAGATATTGCGGTGTGAACTCCAACTTGAACAGAACATATAGGTGGTGTTTTGTTCGGTTCTCTTGATGTAGATGGCTGAGGAGATATTGCGGCGAGAACTTGCACAGAACTTAAAGTTGGAGTTTTGTTCTGTTCTCTTAACACAGGGATTTCTTCACTAGATATCACATCGGACTCATTTGTTGTTATAGCAGTAACAGATGAAGTAGTAAGTTCTGGTGTGATATTTTCCTGGTTGGTGATATTTAATTCTTGGTCATCCAAATCAATATAGTCATGATCCTTAAAAACATTTCTGTCAAGAGGGTACAGTCCGGTTGCGCGAAAACCATTAACGGCTATCTCACCACTTTGTGCTCGTAGATACGCACGTCCAAAAACTTCCATGATATCATATTGAGTTAGTGGTCGTGGATTGTGCCTGACAGCAAATCTTATTTCATCAGCAAGATACTTTTTTAGTGGTCCCATGAAAGACTTATCTAGAGGTTGTATTTTGTGGCCGGAATGTGGACGGATTGATACTAAGTGGACATGATTTTGTCTTGCAAGATCTATCAATTCCAAGTTTCTAGTATGGCTTGTATGATCATCTAGGAATAGCAGTACCGGAGATTCTTCAGTGGGTTTCACGTGTTCTAGAAAATGCTGAAACCACTTTGTGAATATGTTGGCTTGAATCCAACCTGTAGGGTGACATTCATGTATGGCTCCTGGAGGCGCACCCTTCATCAAAAGTGGGTGACTCCTTTTTCGGGGGAATATGATCATAGGTGGAACAAATGATCCCCCAGCGCTCATACAAATTACACAAGTTATAAGGGAACCCCGTTCGGCTGATGTTAAAGCACCTATTTGACGCTTTCCCTTTTGACTCAGGACTTGCAGTATTTGGGATGGTACGACGCTAATTCCTGTCTCATCCACGTTAAAAATTCTATTAGGAGAGAATTTATACTCGTCCATCAGTGTTTCATAAAGATTGAAAAAATGTTCAACACTTTCTTTATTAAATCCTTTGGCTCGTTCATACGATGTTACTGTTGGGCGACGAAATGAATGTTCTGGGTGCCTGCCCAAAAAAGATTTTAACCAATCCTTCCCAGCGCTTGCATTTTTTGCTGAAAAAGTGTGTGTGATGTTATTTCTAACCGCTAGCTGATAAGCTAAACTCATTATGTCTTTACGCACTAAACCAAATAATTTTGCTTCCATAACCAACACGTATTGAACAAGCTGATCCTCTAATTGATCAGGCAAGGTGGGCTTTCTTCCTAATTTGGCGCAAATCGCTACCTCAGCTGGTTGTTCTGTAGCTGCCAAACGTCTCAAAGTAGTACGTGGTACTTGGTATAACTTAGATGCTTTTATGGAACCCATTTTCTTGGTTCTCACATCTTCTATAGCTTTTTTCATAGACTCCTTGGACCATGTTTGTCGTTTTCTTTGTGAATGTGGTTTCCGCGGAGCCATTATCTAAAAAAGAAAAACATAATGTAACAATATAAAATTATGTGGCCAATATGGCCTAGTGTGCCATATTAGCCATCCATCTGGTGAGCCATATTGGCCGCGGGAACGTTTTTAATAAGTAAAAGTCTAGCCTAAAAATGATCAAGAAATATGTGTAAAAACTATCACAATACTACACTTGAATAGCTAATCTACAAACCTGTGTAGTACCACTGTAAAAAGAACTACAATTTAAAGAAATAAAACGAGTAAAACTTACCAAAAAATAAGATCACTTTACGTAATATTCGATCGAGCGCCCGCACGGACAGACCTGCACACGTCGCCTCGCACGGGTTGACTGAGGAAGTGAGGGGACGGGGTGCGTTGCTATGCCGAGTCAAGCGGTCGCAAGTGTTCATTCATTTCAGAGAAATCGCAGTAGACCATATTGGCCGACCAGACCATATTACCCGAAATTACGAGTAAGTTCGGGTAATATGGCACGCCATAAGCCTTTTTGGGAATAAAACAAACATTTTTTGAGATCAATCAGTCTTCATTTTACAATTCAGTCTTAGAACTTATAAAGAATTAATAATTAGAATTTCAAAACAATCAACATTAAGAAAAAATTTCAAAAAAACAAAATCTGAACCTTAAACAATTGTTAAATTTTAAAGATGGACGGACAATATGGCCTGGGCCATATTAGCCACAAATCAGGTGAGCCATATTGCCCTCTAGAAACATAACAAGTAAGTAATAATTTTGTATTACTTTGCAGAGCAAAATTCACAGAAATATATATCTGTGTCTACCCCTGAGCATTCCTCATGAGCCCATAATTTGCAACTTAAGCACTGGATCCAAGACTCTCCTCTCGTGTCCATGGAATAGAGAGCTTCACAGTATAAACACTTGGCATCAGAGACGTTACTTCTGTCTGGACTTTCATCAGAACTATCATTGTACATAGGCTCATTTTCTTCCTCTGAGCTTGATATTTGTAACTCCTTCGTCTTTAACTTCTTACACCTCCCTTTTTGTTTTTTACCTTTATTGACAGATGCTTTGTTGATTTTATCATCTTTCTTCTTTAATGAGTCTTGTAAGTCTTTTTTATATGGAGATGAAGTTAGTAATGTTGATTTAGCAGCTTTCCTGCCTCAGTTAGAAGTTTTTCTAGTCTGAATTTTTGGTATCGGAGATATTTGAAATGGGGTTACAAAGTCCTGATCTTTTGAAGTAGATGGTTGTGGAAATATTGCAGTGGGAACTCTAACTTGCACAGAACAAATAGGTGGTGTTTTGTTCTGCTCTCTTAACACAGGATCTCTTGAAGTAGATGGCTGTGGAGATATTGCGGTGTGAACTCCAACTTGAACAGAACATATAGGTGGTGTTTTGTTCGGTTCTCTTGATGTAGATGGCTGAGGAGATATTGCGGCGAGAACTTGCACAGAACTTAAAGTTGGAGTTTTGTTCTGTTCTCTTAACACAGGGATTTCTTCACTAGATATCACATCGGACTCATTTGTTGTTATAGCAGTAACAGATGAAGTAGTAAGTTCTGGTGTGATATTTTCCTGGTTGGTGATATTTAATTCTTGGTCATCCAAATCAATATAGTCATGATCCTTAAAAACATTTCTGTCAAGAGGGTACAGTCCGGTTGCGCGAAAACCATTAACGGCTATCTCACCACTTTGTGCTCGTAGATACGCACGTCCAAAAACTTCCATGATATCATATTGAGTTAGTGGTCGTGGATTGTGCCTGACAGCAAATCTTATTTCATCAGCAAGATACTTTTTTAGTGGTCCCATGAAAGACTTATCTAGAGGTTGTATTTTGTGGCCGGAATGTGGACGGATTGATACTAAGTGGACATGATTTTGTCTTGCAAGATCTATCAATTCCAAGTTTCTAGTATGGCTTGTATGATCATCTAGGAATAGCAGTACCGGAGATTCTTCAGTGGGTTTCACGTGTTCTAGAAAATGCTGAAACCACTTTGTGAATATGTTGGCTTGAATCCAACCTGTAGGGTGACATTCATGTATGGCTCCTGGAGGCGCACCCTTCATCAAAAGTGGGTGACTCCTTTTTCGGGGGAATATGATCATAGGTGGAACAAATGATCCCCCAGCGCTCATACAAATTACACAAGTTATAAGGGAACCCCGTTCGGCTGATGTTAAAGCACCTATTTGACGCTTTCCCTTTTGACTCAGGACTTGCAGTATTTGGGATGGTACGACGCTAATTCCTGTCTCATCCACGTTAAAAATTCTATTAGGAGAGAATTTATACTCGTCCATCAGTGTTTCATAAAGATTGAAAAAATGTTCAACACTTTCTTTATTAAATCCTTTGGCTCGTTCATACGATGTTACTGTTGGGCGACGAAATGAATGTTCTGGGTGCCTGCCCAAAAAAGATTTTAACCAATCCTTCCCAGCGCTTGCATTTTTTGCTGAAAAAGTGTGTGTGATGTTATTTCTAACCGCTAGCTGATAAGCTAAACTCATTATGTCTTTACGCACTAAACCAAATAATTTTGCTTCCATAACCAACACGTATTGAACAAGCTGATCCTCTAATTGATCAGGCAAGGTGGGCTTTCTTTCTAATTTGGCGCAAATCGCTACCTCAGCTGGTTGTTCTGTAGCTGCCAAACGTCTCAAAGTAGTACGTGGTACTTGGTATAACTTAGATGCTTTTATGGAACCCATTTTCTTGGTTCTCACATCTTCTATAGCTTTTTTCATAGACTCCTTGGACCATGTTTGTCGTTTTCTTTGTGAATGTGGTTTCCGCGGAGCCATTATCTAAAAAAGAAAAACATAATGTAACAATATAAAATTATGTGGCCAATATGGCCTAGTGTGCCATATTAGCCATCCATCTGGTGAGCCATATTGGCCGCGGGAACGTTTTTAATAAGTAAAAGTCTAGCCTAAAAATGATCAAGAAATATGTGTAAAAACTATCACAATACTACACTTGAATAGCTAATCTACAAACCTGTGTAGTACCACTGTAAAAAGAACTACAATTTAAAGAAATAAAACGAGTAAAACTTACCAAAAAATAAGATCACTTTACGTAATATTCGATCGAGCGCCCGCACGGACAGACCTGCACACGTCGCCTCGCACGGGTTGACTGAGGAAGTGAGGGGACGGGGTGCGTTGCTATGCCGAGTCAAGCGGTCGCAAGTGTTCATTCATTTCAGAGAAATCGCAGTAGACCATATTGGCCGACCAGACCATATTACCCGAAATTACTCTAAGTGTTTGTATTTTTTTGCCAACCGTAGCAAACCACACGTAAGTTGCAAATAAATAATCATAACTTTTCAACTGATATAGTTATAAGGCTGAAATTGATAGATCAATAAGTAGCAATTAGTTAGCAATTATTAAAGCAAAAACAAAAACTCAACTCTGTTTAGTTTACTCAAACTAAGCGCTGACCAGCCATTCTGACGTCAGAATGGCTGGTGACATTGTTAATCCTTATATTTTCAAAATTAAGGAGGTAGCAATTATTTAATTGTAGGTAGCAAATAGTAGCAATTAGGTAGCAATATTTAATCACTGTCTCGATGCTAAAAGAGGCAGGCAACCAGCCATTCTGACGGACACGAAACAAGCTGATGCTCTAATGAACTGAATGCATGCTAAATGGGTGAAAAATGGTGGTCCTATCCTAGGTGCTAAATAAAATAAAACGATCACACAATCGGTGTAAGAATATAATATTTACAATAAAAAAAAATACATTTCTAACATAATAACAACGTGGTAACAATTGATTGTTTCTTAATAATATTGCTGTAATTATAGCTAAATAGCCGAAGACTGCTAACAAACAATGTTATGGCAAATCAAATTCCTTCAAATGTTATGGCAAGTTTAAAAAACTTAAAAGCCCGTATTCTAGAACATAGAACGTGAAAAGGCATCTAATGAGGCCGTCAAGCTGAGTGCCACCACTGTTAACATGGTAAATGTTTACGATGGTGACCCTCTTTCCGAGACTTTGCCTTTAGCTTAACATCAGGCGAGGTGAAGTCAAATTGACGTGTCCAGTATAAAAAAAAAAAAAAAAAAAAAAAAATTATTTTAGTACCTACAGATTGACAGATTTGACTAGGGAATACAATCTCGGGCGAGATTAGCGATCTCGTCGAGTCGAGATCTCGAGTGATCAGAAATTTCGTCTCGGCGAGATCTCGAATGGATTTCGAAAATATTTTTTTTAATTAGATAACTGAGATAGGATTGAAACTGAGTAGTTGTGATAACTATGCGAGTAAGACACAAAATTAATTTATTGAAAAAAAAACCCTTACGTTTTTTTACTTAATACAGGTACTGCAGAAAACTTTGCAAACGAGGATGACTTGCCTCTTTCAATTATTGCAGAGAGATGAATTTACGTACTGCTGTACGATTAAATATAACTACTGGCTGACCGGTCCCGGCTTCGCCCGTGAAAGTTTCCTAGTCCATATTGATAGTGATTTAAATAACGAGCTTTCCATACACGTTTGTGTCATATAGCGTGTAATTCAAACGTTTATCGCTTATCTTACCCTCTTAGTAGTTATAGAATAAACATAGTTATAAATAATATAATAAATTTAGAAAAACGCTGATACGATATCGATATCTTAAAAGACAGGTTTATGAAATTTAGTCCATCTAGCTCTAAAAATGGCGGACTTTCATTTCATACAAACTTCCATCCCTTATTTTACCCCTTTAGTAGCAGAATTTTCAAAAACCCTTTCTTAGTGGATGCTTACATCATAAAATGCATCTACTGTCAAAATTTCAAATACGCAGGTCCAGCGGTTTAGGCTCTGCGTTGATGAATCAGTCAGTCAGTCGGGCCAAGTCATTTTATATAGGTACATGTATAGATTATCCTATTATTCTCTACTATTCCGCTCGGCCAACATCGTGAATAGTCGGGATAGTTTACGTGTACGAACGTTTCTTGTCAATCTCGGCCGAGATCTTGTCATTTTATGCTTCGAGATTGATCTCGAAAAAATGAGGCGAGATCTCGGATTACCAGGATCTCGCGAGATCGAGATTGTATTCCCTAGATTTGACAGATTGTCTTTAAAATCGGTCCTCCGAAATATTGAAATTCAGAACTGAGTATGTCTTGAATACGAGCCTTAAACAACTAAATAGTTGATTTATCACACAAATTGGCCTTACGTGGGTCTGAAAATTGTAGTTGGCGATATGTAGGCGTTAATACACCTCTGCCTACCCCTTCAGACATTTACAGGCGTGAATATATGACTGACAGAAAAAATTATCTATCTTCTTGATACATAGCCTATCAAAAACTCTTATGTTTCTCTATCCGGGGCCAAATTTTCTGGTGCTCTCGAACCAAATCACGAAGGTTCGTATCTGGGTGGGTCTTAAAGTGATCACAAATTCAGGGTCTTCAACCGGCTCCGAGTTTGCATCGTCCCGTACTTGCTCGTCGTCTTTAGCCAGGGTTCTGAAAAATAATATCTTGTTAGACGATAACTTCATTGAAAAAATTTAAAAAACCCACGATGTATAAAAAATAATTAAAGAAATGCTTACTGCAGCGCCCCCTAGTGGCTTATCACTGTAATACCTATCTAGAACATGCACCAATCAAACCCAAACCAATAATTGAAAACTGCATAAAAATCGGACTAGTATTTTTGGAGAAAATTGGCAACATTGATTTGCATTAAAAATGCTTGCTGTAGCGCCCCCTGTTGAGTTGTCATTGTAACACCTATCTAAGATTATGCTCCAATTAAAGCCGAACCCATAACTGAAAACTTGATTGGTAGTTTCGGAGAAAATGGCAACATGGATTTGCACAAACAAACAAACACACAAACATCCTTTCACCCCAAACGCATATACCGTCTACGTTCCGTCGTGGGTAAAAATTAAGTGTTCCCCTTTTTTGTTGTGCGGACATTACCACGGATACTGTACTGCGACTAGGGAAAGATATTTTAATATCAAATTCCATTGATAACGTCCAATAGGATATGAGATTAGACCCTATAACTATGAAGGGGGCGGATGAAATATAATTATGTGCCATTGACCACAGGGGTGGTAAACGACACCTAATTAGTGCCAACCACCACCCCGGTGGCCAGCCTAGGGGTGGCAGATAGGAATAAAGGACTAAAACCTGCTTAAGGTGGCACAATTAGGTGTTTCCCTTGCACCTTGTTCGACCCTGAGCCATCTCCGGTTTCGATATGGACTCTTTAGGTGCGGTAACCACGGTGTCCCTATGATTCCCCGGAAATAATCCATTCGCGAAAATCATTCATTGGTTCCAACAGTTCGTAAGAGTGTTCCTCGGTAGATGAGGCTTCCGGCGACTGGACCCTTAAATACGGATACATAGAGAAGGGAAATTTGAATTGATTCAGGTGTGGCTTATTAGCTCAGTTGGAAGAGCATTCCCCCTGTAAGGGAAAGGTCGTGGGTTCAAGCCGCACCTGAGTAATTTTCCTGATGTAATCGAATTGTATATTTGGCATAAAAATTTATAAAAAATAATTAATAAAAAAACTATCCAAAGCTTACAATTCGCGGCGAAAGTTTTCTTCTACTCATTTTGATTAGGTATATAAATAAAAAATAGTTTAAAAAACACGCTTTTTCGTATCGTATTCCTGACAGCAAACCCTTTCATTTGATACCCATATCATGGGGGTGAATTTCAAACAGCCAGTCCGCCATCTTGGGGAGGCCGCCATATTGGATTTGTAATGACGTTTCTTAGCTAGTCATGTATTGTCATCAGAACTCAGAGCATGTGCAAAATTTCATCCTAATCGAAGACCGAGAAGTGGGTCAAATTAAGATTCCAAGATTTTCTTACATGCATAGTTACAAGTGAAGCTAATAAAAGCGTGTTAAAAACTACCGATCACCCCACTAGGGCTAGATGGCTATGGTCCCCACAACCCGAAGGGGGCCATCTCGAAAGAGATGGTCCTGGATCTGCCCGGGTGCGAGAGATATGTTCGCATTCTCGCCTCCGGCAACCAAAGACCCAAAAACGGCATGCGTTTTAGTCGGTTCGAGTCCGACATAACCACCTCCACCGGGTCCGGTTGGGGGTGGTATCCCTGGGGATATTTCGCACAATAAAAAAAAAAACAACCTATGGATCGTCGCTCTCGTAAAAGCCGAGTCAAATGAAAAAGGAGAAAGAGTAAACGGATATCTGAGTTGACTTTTGTTTTTTTTTTCGTGCGGAAATCCTCTCGGATACCTCCCCTGCCGGAGCCGGAAGAGGAGGTTATGTCGGACTCGAACCGACTAAAACCGCACGCCGACTGCAGGTCGTGGTGCTAGGCCAGAGGTGAGGTTGTCTTCGACATATCTCTCGCACCCTGGCTGACCCAGGGCCATCTCTTACGGTCTGGCTCTCTCCCGGAGGGGGGACAACGGTGTCCCCGACTCGCCCCCAGAATGGGGAGGAGTATCTCCAGCAGCTCCCTATAGGAAGCTGCCTTGGACCGCTTGATCTCCGCTCGGAGGGCATTCCTGGCTTCCCTGTACCCCTTTTGTAACTCCGCCACTAGGGGATCTGTGTCTGTGGGGCGGCTACGTCTCCTACGGAGCCTGATCTGAGTTGACAGCATCTGATGCACTTAACCGGGTGCAACGCTACCAAAAATAATATGTTTAAATTCACCTCTTTCTCCTGTTGTTCTCTGCTCTGCCGTCTACAATTTCCCTCCCAATGTTATCTGATTCTTCTTCTTCAGAGTAATAGTCCAGGTTCTCCACTCCGCTGCTGTCTTTACGTATTCTGCTCGCTCTCGGTGTCCAAGATTTTGCATTGTCTGTAAATTTTCTCGTAGATGAATATCTATATATATAAAATTGCTTGTCCTGACTGACTGATTCATTAACGCAGAGCCTGAACCGCTGGACCTACAAACTTGAAATTTTGACAGTAGTGCGATGCATTTTATGATGTAAGCATCAACTGGAAAGGATTTTTGGAAATTCTACAACTAAAGGGGTAAAATAAGGGTTGGAAGTTTGAATGAAAGTCCATCATTTTCAGAGCTAGATGCATTAAATTTAGGCTTTGTTTGGTAGCTATAACCGACATCCACGCGGGTGGAGCCGCCGGTCGAATGTGTTTAAATGTCCTCAGCTCTTAAACGTCTAAACTTTGTGTTTTGTTCTTGAATAAATTCCTGGATCTGCATTATTCTTTATTCTTTTGTTCTTTAGGTATTCTTTAGGTAGCGTTGTAAGTAACTAGTTCTGAAGTAAAGCCAACGAGATGAGAGAAAAATAGTTAACAAAGCGACCATTACGGAGTTACGTTGCAATAACTAGCGATTATTTTCTCTGTCTTTGTCGCACATGTCACACGTACGCGACAATGGCCGAGAGACAGCTGTCGTTGCGTGTTTCGTAATACAGGAAAGCACAGCGGTTCTAAACTGTCATATCCGCCATCTTAAAAACAATTTCATTTTCAAGAACGAGCTTGAAGTGATGCTTTTTTTTTTTTTTATATAGGACACGTCAATTTGACTTTAATCATTTTCAAATAAAAACGTTTCGAACCGCTGAAACGTTGTTTACCTTTTTTCTCTCGCTGCGTTGGCTTTACTTTAGAATATGGACAAGACTACATTTATCATGTCTCTTTTTAACAATAAATTCTCACCCAGTAGGAAATTACCAGAAATTAGATTTTCAAAACTTATGGACAGTCTTAAGGTAAAGTTTCAAAAAATGTAACTGAAAAAAATTGTGTGCAGTCTCACCTCTTGCTGTATCTTCCAGCATCATCTTCTGTCTCCTCCTGTCATCAAGTGGCCTATCAAGAGTCCTGCCAGGCTCGTGCAAGAAGAACGGCATGTCTGCAGCCAAACCTTTTCGTTTCCTATTCTGTTTCCTGACCGCTTTTTTAGTTGTCCTTTCTATCGGTTCATCGTAGAATTCAGTGGGGGGTTTGTACCTAAAAAAGTAGAATTCAATCAACATACACACATCATCAACATGGTCTAGGGATATTTGAATTAAACCTAAATAACTAAAATTCTATTAACTTTTTGTTAAGACACTTACACATTAAAATAAACCTTTTTTAATAGCCTATCTAATCTGATAATGAACTTTTAGATAAAGTTAAATTTAAAAAAAAACTTAGAAGAAGAGGAAAAACTCAGACAAAATTTAAATCTTAACTTTATATTTGAAACATCAAAAGCTAAATACCATACATAACTAACTTTTTATAAAAATTGTTGAAAACTTAAAATTAATAATCCGTGGATCCACCTAAGACTCTCCTGACATATCTGCAGCGATTCTGCATACTCAAAACAAGGGTGTCCATATCCTGTTGTGGAATTATATATTCACACCTGTAAAAATGTAGGTAGGCAGGGGTGTAATAACACCCAGGTTTCGATAACTATGATTCTCGGTTCAACACTCTTTGTGATGAGCTGTATGTTTACTGTCGGATGGAGAACAGCCCTATCCCTTAGTCGCCCACGGGAAAAGATGGAGTGGTCCTATTCTACTCTACCAGGGAACCAACACGTCAAATTCAATTGGCAAAATACCTACGCTTCCGTCCGATTCGTACTTGGCTGGCTTTTAGATATCACTCTCGTCTTACTATCAGACATTGTGAAGTTATATTGACGTGCTATCACGGATTTTGAAGCGGTTTTTTTATTAGATAGAGTGATTCAAGAGGAAGGTTTATTTGTAAAATACATGCTTAATATAGTAGAGGGTGCAGCGGGAACAGGATCAGACGCCACGCGGGTGGAAAAATATTGGCGGTACGAAGTCCGTCGGGTCAGCTAGTAGGTAATATATGAAAAAACTACCTTTCAATTTCCGCTTCAAGCTCCGCCCGCGTGGATGTCGGTTATCGCGACCAAACATAGCCTATGTCCTTCCTCATGGTCTAATCTACTCCTATACCGAATTTCATCAAAATCGGTTCAGTGGTTTAGGCGTGAAAACGTAACATACAGACAGACAGACAGTTACTTTCGCATTTATAATATTAGTATGGAAGTATGGATAACCAAGCGCAACCCAAATAGTGAAAAACATCCAAGTCAATATGGGGTTCTTCAAGAAGGCATTAGAAGGTTCGAGGGTGCTTCCTATGGTATTGCACACGTTCATAGGCCACGGTAACCAATTTCCACCAGGTGGGCCGTGTGCCTGCCTGTCGCCCAATTGGTATAGAAACTTACCTTCTGGATTTTTTCTTTCTTCTGATATTTTTTTCTTCTGAGCTCCTCTCAGATTTCTTACGATGTGGCTGTGAGGGTCTTGGACGCCTGTAGTACATGTCGTACATAGACTTCGTGATACCATCATCAGTATCAACTACCACTTCATCTGAAAAGAATCAAATTTTACTACTGTAAATAACCATAGATAACTCAAAGGATGTTATATTCAATGCTAAAATAGCCCTTTTGGTTGATAATATGGTTGATGGATGTAAATTGCGTGTGGTGTTTTATGGCGGACGTCTTTAGACGATGGTTGAGAAATCTTAGAAGATGTGGCGGGTATCAATCCAATAGTTTGGCTGGGCAAACTTGGTTAACTTGAGGGTACCTGCATAGTGACATGGTATGTAGGTAGATCGATCACAAACTGGCCATCCCACGCGCGTCCTGGAACAGTTGGTAGCCACCAGCAAGAAAGCAGAAAGCAGTTTTCCGTAAGTGATCTTGTTTTACCTGTATAGTAAAGCCAACGAGACGAGAGAAAAAAGGTAAACAAATCCGAAATCTTATGAGCAATTTCATTCCTGTGTGGAACGCGCTACGTAATGATTTTCAAATAAAAAAGTTTGGAACCGCTGAAACATTGTTTTACCTTTTTTCTCCCGCTTCGTTGGCTTTACTTTACCTGTTGTTGTATGACCCCTATTGTTCTATGGTTGTCCATCATAAAACTTATTGGATTGATACGCACTCCACGTATTCATAGTAATAGTTCTCTACTCGGGAGAGCACGGCTATTTAAAAGCCTGCGTTTCCAGATGGCTAAGTATGGGTAAACGAATCTGAAGACAAGTGGCCACTCGCTGGCCAGTGTAATTTTTTTTAAGCTGACGTGCAGTCCAGAAGGTACAGACCACCATTCTCGGTGCCATTGGACGTAAAATGGTGGTCCCTAACTTGACGGCCTTGATAGATGCCTTTTCACGCCCCGCTTAAAGGACCCGGGACTGTAGGACTATACAGTTCGGAGTATATATTGCGGATAAATTACAATAATGCGGTATTTGGAACTCGAATCGTACTCCATTTCAGGTCCCAAATGCCTGGGTCTAAGGTAGCCCAATAAGGCATTTTCCTCGCACCCCAGGTAACCCTAGGCAGTATTTGGTTTTGAGATGGCTCCGTCGGGTGTGGAAGCTATGTTGTATCTTGCCCAGGGCACAGCCTCTCGGCCTGCTTCTGCTGGGTGACAGGCGGCTTCACTTAATCACCCTCAGCCCTGCGCTTATAGAGGTCGGAGATCGACGAGTGACCTACGATACTATCCGATTCGACTTTTCGTTTGATATTTTTAGCAAAATATTACCGTCTTTCTTCATCTTCTTCTGAACCTTGATGCCGCTCCTCCTTCTCGGCGATCTCTTCTTGGGGTTAGAAGAGATGTCTTCCTCAAGAGACGCTGACTCCTCGACTCTGAACTCTTGACCTAAGTTGCTTGGCTTCATTCGGTTCGAGAAATTTATTTTTGGTGTTTTTTGAGTGACCTGTGGATGACGATTTTGTAGGGTTTTTTATTTAATCTATTCTACAACCACAACATTCTACACAATCTATCTAGACCCATGGTAAGCTTAACTGGCTTGTGTTATGGAACCTAGAATGCGGATAAACATACTTATATACTTTTTTTTGTGAATACATACATATATTATACAAAATTAAAAATTTAAAATAACTCCCGTCACAAAAAACTCCTCCAAAAAATATTTCTTTTTAATTTAATTTTAGTTTTATACTTTTTAAATTGATCTACTAGTCAGGCTCTTTCATTTGATACCCATATCGAGGGAGTTATGAAGAAATATGTATTCCGAGTATTCCGACATGTTACGGCGGCGGCCATCTTGGATCGATTTTTTTCACACATAGCTAAGAACACTCCCGACTAATATACCTTTCAAACAAAAAACTACATCGAAATCGGTCCATCCGTTTGGGTGCTACGATGCCACAGACAGACACACACACACACACACACACACACACACACACACACATAGACACGTCAAACTTATAACACCCCGTCGTTTTTGCGTCGGGGGTTAATAAAAACACATCGACCAATGCAAATAGCCATTGGTTGTGACTGCGACGTGTATATAACAGCTTTTTAATATTAATGCATTGATTGACGTGAAAAGCATTTTTTTTTATTTTGTCTGTGTGTTTGTCCTTCAGATGGCTGGGCGGATTTTGATGGGATTTTATTGTAGATAGCTTACGTTATAGGACGTAACATATATTTATTTTTGAAAAAGTACAAGGGTTTCGTATATTGAGAACACTTGTACTTTTTCCACAGTATTTATAATAACCTGACCGGTTTCGCCTTACGGCACTCTGAGAATGCCGTAAGGCGAAACCGGTCAGGTGTGTACACCCTGTTCTCAATATGTGTAACAATGAATTCCACCAAGTTCCATCAATCAACAGTATAAATAGCATTAGGATTTCGCACCGAAAATTATCCAAAGAAACCCAAGTTCGAAGACCACACTCACAAACCACGGCACAGAAGTATTTCAATGTCTTAAAAACGATTACCCATTCAAAGACCGACATGGCTAGTGTTGCTTAACGTTCCCCCATAACCTACAAAGCAAATAAACCAAGAAAACCTCACCTGAATCCCATAATACTCATCTAACTTCCTGGAAACATTTCGTTTAATCGTGGTAGCTTCTACAGACGTTTCTTTAGCACAGACCGTGGTAGTTTCATTTATATCGTCATCATCAGCTGCAGTATCATTGATGACGTTATCCATCACGTTGTCCGTCATGTTGATAGAACGTTTCCTCCGTTCGTACTCCCGTTCACGGTCTATGTAGGGTAGTTTTGTCTTGACGCGGTTTTTGGTGTTGAGCCGTTGGCGATTCATGTTTTTTCTTCGAGTTAGGTCTTGGTCTTCGTCTGAATAGTGTCCTAGGGATAGAATTTGGTCTTTTAAATTATTATTTTTTAAGGAATAGGGAGGCAAACGAGCAGACGGATCGCCTGATGGTAAGCGATTACTGCCGCCCATGGACACCCGAAAACCAGAGGAGTGACAAGTGCGTTGCCTTCCTTTTAAAAGGGAGTACGCTCTTTTCTTGAAGGTTTGAAAGTCGTATTAGTTCAGAAATACCGCTGGTGACAGTTCATTCCACAGTTTAGTTTCTTTTTCCGAAAGTTTCTCGATATACGCACAGTTGTGGACCGCCAGCTGTCCAGAGGAACTGCTGTCGCGGATAGAGGCGGCGGGGATCAATCCGAACAATTCCTCGGAGCACTCACCATGGTATAGGCGATAGAAGATGCAGAGCGAAGCCACATCTCTACGCAGTGCCAAAGAGTCTAGCCGATTTGAAAAATCCTGGCAGTTGACGTGAAAATACAAGTAGAAATTGAAGCTCAATAGGAAATACCAACGGATACCCTCCCCCCTCCGCAAGGTGATTATGTCAGACTCGAACCGACTAAAACTTCTCGGTTTAATATTCAGATGCCATGGTGTAAGGCATTTCTCACACATTCAGGCTGACTTATCCAGGGCGATCTTTGGTTACGAGGCGGTTCCCATGGGATCATCATATGGGAAATGGGAATAACAGTTTCCTTTTCTGCGCGGGGAATTTTTCATTTTACTTAGTTAGTGAAGGATACCTGAGTCCTGCTCCTCCATCTGTCTAGATGGCTTATCTTTTGTCTCTTCCACGTCTTCGGGAAGAACGCCGTCATCAGCACCAGTGTATACGTATCTGGGGTAAAGAAAATGATGTTCTTACCAAATTGACGAAGTTGCCTGTTGCCTCTTCCTTCCTTTACCTTTATTATTAGAAGTACTAAGTCCGAGGATCCTACCCCATCAATGCCTTCGTGGCTTAAGTCAACCCCACCTACTAGTCAATACCTGAGTACAATTAACTGATTAATAAACGAGACTCTGGTACGGGTTTTGCTCTCCGATCAGACTGCAGTCACTCGTGTCGAAGCCACGATCAATCAACCGAAAAGAAATAAAAGGAGCGACCGAATCTTGGGCTATAAAGTACAAGTTTAGGATGCAACCGGACCTAATGATCTGATAACGATCACGACCTTTCCCTCTCAGGGGCAATATAACTTCTGATTCTGGGTGCTCCAGGTTTGAACGCAACCTAGATTATTATCTGGATTACCAGCCACCTACCTGGTACTCCAGTCCATCTGTCTAGCATCATCCAGCCACTGGTTGGCAGCCAGTGTGGTCTCTCTGACCATCTTGATCTGCATCTGAAGAAAGATTTTCCGCAGTTCCACTGTGATGTGAGACGCTTTCGTGGTGTAGTCATCTGGACCTTCAGACTTCTCGTTCTTGAAGCGATCTGGGAATAAATAAATAATTTGTTACAGTCCACCGCTGGACATAGGCCTCTCCTAATGTTATGCAACTGAAGAGTTGCAGTAGTCCGATTAACCGAACTCTGTTCCCACCCTGGCCGGATGGGATGGTACAGGGTTTTATTTCGAGTGTTCGTTTCTCGCAATGATATCGTCGGCGTATTTTTCCGATAGTCGTTTCTTACGACACCCTTCAGATGTGGGTGGTGTAACTGGTAATATATATTTATTTGGCAAGCAGGGCTTTTTGGAGTTGAACCGTCCTTACTCTTATGCCCTCCACTCCGAAATGCCCATGGAAAAACCCAATAAAACCACCAAGGTTACCTGGGGACATAAAGAAATGGTTATTATTATTACCTCTGACAGGGTTCTCCAGGGTATTTTCAAGTCTTAGAAGTACTGATCCGGCTTTCCAGGGCTCCAAGGTCAGGATATGAATGTGCCGTGGTAGACCATGCAGCTTCAACGCTGTGAACTAAAAATTGTCTTGTTATCTATCTAAGTATTCATAAAAATGTCCGATCAATTCGGGTATTTTTTTCGTATGTGCCTTAAGTTTATAAAATAAATAAATGGAAAACGGGGCAAGAATAAAATATAAGTTATTTTAACAATTCTAAAACAAAAAAATTGGACATCGTGGTTCCCACACCTTCGCCGTTCCTACCTTCACGAGTTACCTTCCCGGTTCGAGTCCTACTTAACAACCTTTGCTGGAAGGGGTAGGTATCCGTGAAGATTTTTGCACGAACAAAGGGTGGTGGTACATACCTAAAACCGTGAACAAAAGTGAAGACTTTTTAATAAAGCATATGATCTTGTGCTGGTGAAGGATTCCAAGACTTAATGGTGCGGCAAAGAAATACAAAGTTTTACCCTCTTATTCCTGACGTTCTGCCATTTTCTCCTGTTCAGCTTGTCTCCTGGAGTCAGGAATAGCCAAGGCTCGTACAGCCACTTCCTCGCGGTGTGTGACATGCGCTCCGAGAAGTTCAGATCATCAACTGCAATGGATTAATTACCTATTGATACAGCAATCATCGTGGTATCGGAAAATATTGAGGATCAGCAAAACCCGACTGGAAAAAACGGACCACAGGTGGGAGCCTGGGATGGTGAAAGCTTCAGATGAGACTGGGATTAACGCCAGGATGTAGAAGAAGTCAGCAATCATGACCGTGATTCCCACACCCGAGGAGGCCATTTCGAAAACGGACATGGCTTGGATAAACCAGTGTTCAAGGCATATGTTTTAGGGCTAAAATATATGGGCCATCTCGAAAGAGATGGGCCTGGGTCTGCCGGGGTGCGAGAGATATGCTTTTGGCAATCTCACCTCCGGCAACCAAGGACCCAAGACGGAGTGCGTTTTAGTCGGTTCGAGTCCGACATAACTGCCTCCACCGGCTCCGTGGGGGTGGTATCCGTGGGGATTTTTCGCACGATAAAAAAAAAAAAAGGCATATGTTTTAGGCAATCTTACACTCTGGCACCCCAAGATGGCGTGCGGTTTTATTCAGTTCAAGTTCCACCAGGAGGGAATATCTGCACAAAAAAAGAAAGGTATGTTGCGCTTACGGTCCTGTCTGAAGTTCCCGAACAATACCCTGTGCTTTCCCTTCACGACCAGACCCACACCATAGGCCTCTTCGTTGAGAGTTTCCTCCAGCCCGAAGCCATCATCGGTGAGGAGTCTTCTATGGACCTGAAACAATTAATGTACCTCATTTATCTAGCGACGGCCATATGACCTCCCATTCTCTAGAGGAAAGCCTGAGTCAGAGCCTCATTCATCCATTGGCAGGTGTATCGGCTGTCAGATGAAGGTGAGGTTAACTTGGACCCTGAAGATGTCAGTGGGGAATTTCCATTGGTCTGGCTGTTTCCGTGCCTAAGAGAGCACGTTAAGTCGTCAGTCCCGGTTGCCATAAGAACATCTCGCCCGCGTGTGCAGGCAACTCGGACGTCGGAGGGCACTGACCTCCATCCCCCATTAGCGCGGGCCTGGGTAGGCCCGCCTGTCACCTCAGCAAAAGCAGGTCACGGCACATTCCGGGGGCGAGTCGGGGACACCGTTGTCCCCCCTCCCGTGGAGGGCCAGACCGTAAGGGAACCTCACCTCCGGCCTAGCACCAAGGCCCTCAGTTGGCATGCAGTTTAAGTCGAGTCGTTCCAGTCCGACATAACCTCCCCTTCCGGCGGGGGAGGTTCGCGGGGGGGATTTCCGTACGAGAAAAAAAAAGCCATAAGAACATCTATGGCAGTCGTTACGGGTAGTTGGAGCCTAAATACCCGTATTCATGCATATAAATATTTGCACCGAGCGAGGATTGAACCCGCGCCTCCTTCGTAGCGGCCGCGTTCACTACTGCCACGCCATAAAAGCTGTCATTGATATTAGACTTAAGACTGATACTTAGTTATTATACTTACCATGAGTTCAATTTCCCCATCGTTATAGGAGGTCCCGCCCTGAGTCCTGTCCGTCAGCACGCACATTCCGGTTGTCGAGTTCAGGGAGTGCAGGCAGATGCGTGACGTCACCGGATAGTAACACGCCGCGATGGACTTCTTTTGTTGTTGGACTGAAATTGTTTAAAAAGAAAGCATTTTAGAAAGATCTGGTTCTTTTGCTTAACCGACTTACAAAAAGGAGTCGAATACATAGGGAAAAAGAATCTTCTCGGGCGGGACTCGAACCCGCAGTCTTTCCCTTACAGGGGGAATGCCTGACCAATTCGTCTACCGAGACACGCCCGATATGATTCAAATTTCCCATCTTATACGTCTTTAAGGCGACGTGGCGTCATCTACCGATTTTCTTACGAACTATCGGAATCAATGAATGATGTTACAATCATTTTTAAACATTGTTTTTTGATAATTGCGCCCAAACAATTAAAGGAATTTTTACAGCATTAAGTATGCTAACTATACAAATCGAATACGAGAAGATTCTTTTTCCCTATGTATTCGATTTGTATAGTCAGCATACTTAATGCTATAAAAATCCTTCAAATAACAAAAAGGAGGTATTCACTAAACTCAATAGTTTAGTGTTTTTAGACTTACAAAAAGAAGGTGTTCTCAATTCAATTAAGTTATATTACGAAAAAAATGCAAACTAACTAACACTAAGGCTTAGTTACACCATACTACCTGCTAAAGTAAGAGGTTTACGTCAAATTTAACATTAACAGTAACAATTTCCAAAATCTCTCAAATTGTCGATTATTAAACCGCTTCATAAACGAGGTGATAAGGACGACATAAATAACTACCGACCGATAGCATTGCTTTCCATTTTTTCCAAGATTTTTGAAAAAGTTATTTATAATAATCTGTACACCTTTTTTGAAAGTAAGGAACTCTTTGCTAATGAACAAATGGGATTTAGAAAAAACAAATCAATAAATATGGCATTATACAAATTTTGTGATAAAGTCTTAACGAATATGGATAATAGGTGTCCTACTGTTGCTCTATTTATGGATTTAACTAAAGCATTTGACCACGTAAAATTTGACATACTGCTAGACAAATTAAGTAGATATGGTGTTAGAGGTAACATTCTTCAATTAATTGAATCATATTTAACGGACAGACAACAAAGGACTGATATAAGTAGGATATGTTATAAAACAAACACTTTGACGAACTACTCATCGGACTTAAGACATATTCGATGGGGCGTGCCCCAAGGAAGTGTTTTGGGGCCTTTATTGTTTTTAATATATATTAAATTAATGACTTTCCAACAGTTACAACTAATTCTATGACTCTTTTTGCCGATGACAGTACTATTCTTTTTGACAAATGTAAAACTAATGACATTCATGACAATATTAATCTGACATTAGAAAATACAATTAATTGGTTAAACAGTAATAACCTAAAATTAAATATTGGCAAGACCAAAGCTATTCAATTTCAGCAGAGACAATCGCCCCTACACTTAAATATAAACTATAAAGAGGAAGTAATACAAGAAGTGCAATGTACAAAATTTTTAGGTATTTACATTGATAATAAAATGTCATGGAAGCAACACACGGGTCATGTATGTAAAAAATTTAACAGTTATTCATTTGCCCTTAGAAATCTTATTAGAGTTTCCAATATTTCGACAGCATTAACATCGTACCACGGATACGTATCGTCGACTCTTCGCTACGGCATTATATTCTGGGGCAACTCCACTAATATAGACTGTGTGTTTAGAGCACAAAAACGATGCGTTAGAGCTATTTCCTGCTTAAAGCAAATAGATTCGTGCAAACCATATTTTAAAAAATTCAATCTTCTAACTCTACCATGTTTATATATTTACGAAACAGCTCTTTTTGTAAAATGTAATCTACATTTATTTGAGCATTGCAAAAGACAGCGTCACATAGGGAAATTGTGCATTAAACCCTCTAAAACTGCTTTACTTCATAAAAGTGTCTTCTGCATGGGTCCTAAAATATATAATAAGCTTCCACTAGCCTTACGAAATGAAAGTCACCTAAATAAATTCAAAAAAGATTTACATGCTATCCTGGTAGAAAAGACATACTATTCAGTAAAAGAATACCTGGAAGAATCTGAAGGCAGGCGATATAATATTTGATTGAATATTGTAATGATTATTGTCGCTTATAATTGTTATTTTCTATTTTACCTATGTTTGCTTTTCCTATGTTATCTGTAATATTGATTGCATGTAACACTAATCTTACTTGTGAAAGTTGTAAACCATAAATAATAATTTGCACGCCGTATGTGGCAGGATATGTAGTAACATAACAATAATGTAACATCTTAACTTGTACCATATTCATGCAAATAAATAAATTGAATTGAATTGAATTGAATGACTCTAACGGTTTCTGCTAAATGTGTTGCACCAGCGTATTTAGTAGCTCGGTTAAAGTTATCAGGGTTACAAGTCAAATGAGACATCATTTACATCAAATTCTTTAACATAATGTCGATCAGTTGAGATATCAAATCAAACTCCTTCGTTTTATACTTATAATATAGGCATCTTCTTTTTGACAGATTTTAACCAATAACGTTAACAATGACATCCGACCGACCGTGGCCGGTTACGGTTAGCGTCAAGTATTGACGTCATATTAACTGTTGTCAAATGGTAGGTTTTGTACCTGACCGGTAATTTAACAGCAGTTAATGTTAAAGTAAGATGGTGCAACCCAGCCTGAACTCAGGCGCAGGAGCCCACCCAAGGCAACCTCACCTCCAGATTCTTAGACGAGACTCTGTCTGCAGCCTTTCCTCTTGGACTTTGAGAACAAGTCACAGTCGCTCCCATAAAAATCTAAGGTACCATTCACATTAAAGAAAAGGTTCCTCGTAGTATTCCTGGTACCCTCCGGTAGGGCTAATTTGCTTGTGTTAGGAGTGGGTTCACATCAGTAGTGTAATGGCCAAGATTCGAAACCGGGACTGGTCAATCAACCGTAGGTAGCTTAGTGGTTAAGGCGTCGGCCTTACGATCGAGAGGTCGCGGGTTTGAATCCTGGCTATTACACTACCGACGTGAACCCACTCCTAGCACAAGCAATTTAGCTTAGCTGGAGGAGATTAAGTAACTTCGGTTCTAATATTCTTTGACTAAAAAAAAGTAAAAAAGAAAACCGCCGACCATTGTTCAGTCCTATTCACCCTAAAATAGATAATATATAGTCGTGTCACTCACAAGCTGTCTCGTTCCAGCAGCTCCTCCTAATCATCTGTCGCGCGTTGGAGTCTGTGAAGAACTCGCCTCCGCTGGTCACGTTAGTGGTGAACAGACTCACCACCTCCTTGCCAAGGTCCGAGCTAAAAGTATACATAATCATCTTTATATTCATACACTAGCTTTTTCCCGCGACTTCTTCCGCGTTAAGTTCGAAATAGAAAGGTTTAGGACATACTGCTCCTGTTTCCGCGTCCCAGATAAAGTTCCTTAAAATTTCTATGAGCCTGGTACTTCATGCCAATGTACCAGGGTCACAGAAATACTGATCCCGTGACCGCGACCCACAGCAACCTACATCTTATACTTAACTTATATTTTAAGCCTGATTAAGACCTTTCTAATAAAGAAAACCGCATCAAGATCCGTTCAGTAGTTTTTGCGTCCATCGCGAACAAACATTTCCAATTGAAGAAAGAAAGAAAGAGAAGGATTTTTTTTTACAGCATTAAGTATGCTAACTTTACAAATCGAATACATAGGGTAAAAGAATCTTCTCGGGCGGGATTCGAACCCGCAGTCTTCGGTAGATGACGCCACGTCGCCTTAAAGACGTATAAGATGGGAAATTTGGATCATATCGGGCGTCTCTCGGTAGCCGAATTGGTCAGGCATTCCCCCTGTAAGGGAAAGACTGCGGGTTCGAGTCCCGCCCGAGAAGATTCTTTTTCCCTATGTATTCGAAACATTTCCAATTTACAATTATATAATAATAATAGTTAATAGATATACATACATATGCTCACGCCTGTAACTCCCCGAAGAAGCAGGCAGAGGTGTATGAACACCCCGCACAAACTATGATTTTCAGTCCCACATAATAGGCAGCGAGCCTATAGCCATCAAGCGGGCACTTTGTCATGGCATGGGCAAAAGACACAAAAAAAGCATATCTAATGTGCATATAGAACACATTCGGAGCATATTTTGGGTGCAAGATATGTGGCACTGATGCCAATAGGCTATTTGACTAATTTTTTTTTACTTTTGAAAAATTGCCACTTTCTTATAATAAAATGAACTGTAAAAGTAAAATTTTCGTACTACAAATAGTTTTCAAGATATTTGATTTTGAAAAATTCAATTTGTCGCGCCGCCCGAAAACGCTCCATACAAAATCGTACGAAATTGTGACGTCACGCTTCTCGCGCGTAGGGCAAATGTATGGAGTGCAAGAGAATATCGCATTTATCTCGGTCTACGTTGCGTTTACACGTATAAAGTTCATAATAAAAGTTATTGAAAATTTAATGAGGAATCTAAAAAGTTATATATTTGAATTGGATTTGATTGTTTATATTTTGACTTTTGGAATGGGAATGGGAATTTCAAGTATTAATGAAAAGTCATAGTTTCAGTTTAGATATGCAGTATTTTATTTTACAAGGCATATTTTTTCAGAACAAGCTATCATATTAAGCAGTATTGGGAAGAATCGACGACTTAGTCAAATACCCTATTGTGTTGTCAAAATTAACTAAAATACCTACGCTAAAAATATCTAAAAAAGTATTATACACCCAGATTGTATAGTCGTTTCGTAAAAAGTATTATACACCCAGATTGTACAGTCGTTTCGTAAAAAAAGATTTTAGACACAGTTTCTATAGCAAAATCGTTAGGTGGGCATGTTATGTGGGACTCGAACTGACTACAAGGAATACTAAGAACAGAAAAGCGATCTTTTCGACCTTAATAACATTTGCTTAATTACATGCCATTTCACATAAATAGATACCGCAGATCACGAATATACGAAAAAATACTCTGTTTTATGTGATGTCAATAAGGTTGAGAATTGCTTGCACTAGTCGGCCGGCCGACTAATTGAGTATTCGTTTGCCTCACGGCCATGTACTGTCCAGCCAAAATCTGTCTGCGCTGACCAGAATCGGCCACACACTATAATAATCTTTCTACGTACGTTCGCAACTGTACTGTTGCTGAGATGGGCCAACCCGAGAGCGCTCGGTACCAGAAGTGGCTCACTGATAATAGACCCCCTCCAGATAACATCCAGCCCGCTGAGAGCCTACCACCTGGATATCCTTAAATAGGTTGGGGTCTCAGGTCGGCTGCTGTAGGGCGAACCGGGTAAAGTGGGGTTACCTGGACGCGGGGGGTGGTGGCTGCGACTGTGGTGCACCTCTACAGTCGATGGACCTCTTGTCGTGCCCACTGTGCCCCTACACCTGCACGATTGCCGACATAAATGAAGCTATGGAAGATGCGGTCAAAGTCGCCGAGTTTTGGGCTGGGCGTATCTAAGTATTTAAATTGTTGCCACTGGCACGAAGAAGAAGAAGAAGTTAGTTTATAAACAACACAACAGAATTTCAATTACTTATAATATAACTTACCCAATAGGTACAGGCCCAATGATCCACTCCATCTCCACGTACTCCTCGCCGCGGTACAGCCGGATGACCTGCGTGATCCAGTCAGTGAACCTCTGGCGAATCTCCTTAATCAGATTCCCTCGAACAGTGTTGTAAGATACCTTCTCTGACACCTGGAAGAGAGCACCTTGATATTGTTTCACATGATCGAATGGAGGGAGGAGGGCTTACCCGTGGAACTCCAGTCAGGGTACACGGGGACCTATTCGTAGCTGTGGTTCACCTACACCAAATTTCATCAAAATTGGGTCTGTGGTTTAGGCGTTAAAGCGTAACATACAGTCAGAGTTACTTTCGCATTTATAATATTAGTATGGATGACGAGAGAAGAGCCCTATTCCAATGACTTCTGCTGTGACGTGAGATTTTTCTTTTCTTTTCTTATGTACATTTTCATGTTGTTGTCACACTACATGGTACCGAATAAAAATATTTCCTTTCTTTCTTTCTTTCAAATGCGAAAGTAACTTAAACTATCTGTCACGCTTTCACGCTTAAAGTAGTGTCTTTTTATCCACGATGAACGAAATTATTGAATAGATTTGTTTGAAGTATTCAGACTTAATCTTACGTTTGTTTGATTGCAATCGGTCTAGTAGAACCGGAGATATGATCCAAATTCGCGGTAACTAACGAAAATCGAAGCTCAATATACTTACAGGTGTTGGTCTTTGTTTATCAGGTCTGAAGCTGTAGGCTCCTGACTGCAAGGGCTGCTGCACCTGGGCGTAGTAGTAGAAGTTCTGCGAGACATCAATCCTGAGCCCGTCTACGTGTGATATCGACTCCAGAAGACCAGTGGTCTTGTCCACTGTTACTTTTATATACTGGAAAGTAAAGATATTATGATAAGTTCATCCGTGTGGTCATGGAGAAAGAATACAAGTATCACCACCCAATATCATCCGAAGGGTATCGTAAGAGACGACTATCGTAAAAATACACAGACGATATCACTGCAAGAAAATGGAAACTCTAAATAAAATCTTGTACCAAATCCGTCTGTCCAGCGTGCCAGCTCCCAAAATTGCGAGAGGCATATTTGTATATATATATATAAGCTGGTTTCGCCACTGTGTTTAAACCTATACTTCTTGAATGTTGTGATGACTAAGTTATGCTCACCTCGTTAGAAATGGTGGGAATTATCTCTTGTTCAGCTTCTATCTTTCCTTGCGCAGATTTCTTGTGGTATTCGTTCTCTTCCTTCGAAAAAACATTAAAGAAACGAATTAAGAATAATAAATAAAAAGAGACGTAGTTATGTAAAACGTTCACTTTTTCGGACATTTGATGCGATGGATAAAAATAATTTCGTGAAGAGGAAAAAGTAATGATGAAATAAGTATGCAAATGGATGGTTAAAAAGGGAGAAGATTATATAAGGGAAAGTTGATATGAGAAATATCTTATGATTGGGAAGAGTTACTGCAAGCAGGGATGAATGAGAAAAGTAAAAGATCCCAAATGAAGGCATGCAGATGATAATGATAAATAATATTAAAATACCAAAAGACCTGCAGAAAAAGCTAAAGATGAAAAGGGAATGAAAGGAAAGTGATTGCTCTGGTACTTTCTAAAAGCCATCTGATTTATATCACGATTTATTCCAATAGAGGCTTACCAACTGATCTCTCACTGGCGATATATAATATGCAGTGAATCCTAAAGGTGGTATGTTCTCTGCTTCGAAGCACAACTCCTGGATAGCTGTAGAAGATCTACCAGGGAGGTTGATGACGGATGCTGGAAGAGGTACTAGCTGGTATTCTACTTCTTCATCTGAAAATGGAAAAATAAGGTGTGTTAACTAAAATTGATTAAACATCTAGCTACGGTTAGTGGCGGTGGTAGATGAGTGATCTTATGAATAATAGTAAAGAACTGTTATGTATTTTGGTTTTCGGTACTAACAGTGCAGTCATTTTATTCGATTATTCCCATTTGTCCTGTTGAGTCCATATGATATTATATTTTTAATTGAAAGACACGAGAATAACAGGCATTTGATTCAAGAATTGACACAAGTTCCGCAAATGAGTGAAATACCGTGTTTGGTAGGGTTAAGTATTCACTTCACCAACCTTATTTGTCTTAGTCTAATTGATGAATAAGTGATTATCATAGGCTCTTACTTAAGCTAACAGCTAAGCGTACATGGCAAGTTCAAGAAAAGATAAGGACCGAAAATTGATCCCTGTGGCACACCCATAGGTATACTAATAATTTCATATGAACGACAGAACTTTACGCTTTATAAGTCAACGTAATTTAACTTTATCACTGTGATATTTCACAAGTCGCAACGAGATCAAGTAAGTGCTGTATCTTTAATTTCATATTACCTAAATTACGCAAACTTTTATTATGTCACATGCAATCGAAAGCTTTTTAAAAGTCGCCAATGACTTCAGTGAATATTGGTATGCACTAAATCACTATCAAAATCTTTTAAAATAAATATCCATATCACCATTTACCATTGTAGTCCCTGATGGAGTAATGTAGAGCAATAGCGGGCAGTCGGACGTGATGGTATGTTTTTATGCTTAACGGATTGTAGACGACAAGCAGCAGAGAGTCTTGTGTTTCTGAGAACTGTGAAACATTTAAGAATAAATAAGAAAATAATTTAAAAATAATTTGTTCCACGACAGGGGAAATGCCAATCTCAATATAAGTTACGTAGGTATAGGATAGCTGGAGACTCCTTACCTCTCCTCAAAATTCATTAACGTGTTATCTAGTTTCTTCGTCTTTTTTGCGGGCTGTTCGGAAATGGAGAACATCCCTATCCTTGTTGCTACTCAGGGTAAAGATTAGGTTAGATAAATCTTGTATTTTACTCCACCGGGAATATTTGCAGACATCAAGGTGCAGTTAGTTAAGGCGGTTGCAAGTTCAAGCTCTATACAATTGAAACATACAGTTACCCCTCTTTCCCGGTGGGGCAGGCAGAGACCACATGTTTCCGCTTGCCACGATCCTGGCATAGATCTTTCGTTTCTTCTACTTTCATAATGGTTTTCATAAGTGCTCGCCGGTTTCTGGTATTCTTGGAATGTCTTTCCTCTAAAATGTCTTCGATGTGATTGACATACGTATGTTTATGTCGATCCCTACCAAGTGCTAATAAATTCAACTTACCCTACACTGGCTCATGTTCAGTTGGTGACAGATTACGAATTGTTGGTTATTCTTTGATCGCCTACTTCCTCCCCACGTTGGGGTCAAGAAACTGAAAAGAAATTAATATTAGAATGAATTTTAAAGCACTTAGTATAATTATTCAAATCGATTTAGAAAGGAAAAAAAAAATAAAAAATCATTTATTGGTTCCGACAACATAGCTTGTAAGAGCGTCGGTAGCTTGCTCCACCGTCGCCTCAAAGACCGATATTTAAAGAGAGGAAAGATTCGGAGTGGTTAGGGAGAGAGAGAAGTAAGAGAAGGATCGCGGGTTCAAATTCCGCCTGGACCGGACCAATCACAAAATGTTTCCTTTCTAAATCGATTAGAGAAATTTATATTAGTGAAAAAAAGTGAGAAGGGAATCCACCATGCCCTATCGGTTTAACAACCTTTACCATATCAATAGCTAAGGGTAAATCTTAAAAAAACGCAGACGATATCACTGCGAGAGAAGAAAAACTCGAAAAAAAAACCCTGTACCTGTCAGCGTGGGAACAGCAGGTCAAAGCCTCCCAATATTGGGACAGGCAGTGGACTGAATTGATGAATTGAAAGAAATTATAACATAACATAACATAAACTCACGCCTGCATTCCCCGAATGGGTAGGCAGAGGTGCTAGCACCCACATTTCGCCAGTTTATGTTTAGGTCCCAATGTTATAGGTGGCGAGCCTATTGCCATTAACCTGACACTTATAAACCTGCGATAAATACACACATAACTTCGAAAAGCATCGAAAAGTCATTGGTGTGTGCCATGGTAAACCTGAGATCGAACCCGAGACCTCGTCTCAGCAGTCCATTACCCATACCACTAGGCTACCGCAGAAATTATTTCTAAAATTAATCCTTTGAGAAATGGATCCGCCTAATGGTGTTCACATGAACATTATGAGAATAGAGACTCGTACCCGAGTAGATTGGAGACTTTCTTGGTGCATGCTTCAATGGCTTCTGTCAATATTCGGATGAAATCGTTTGTGACGTGCTGTTGGCTCGTTCCTGTAGATATAAAATAGAACTTAATCAATATATGTATCATTCATTACACAATACAATACACAATATTAATCCTGGCGATACAGACAGACCTGTCCGAAGAAATAAAATGATTGAAAAAACCTAGGTTCCTATTATTGTAGAGCCGGGCCAATTGCAAGTATGGATTTATTAGACAAGAACCCAATAAAAATGAAGTATCTATCCTCTTAACTACGCTTTAAAACCCTAACAGCAGGTTGAGTCTAAATTGCTTGTTAATCATGACAACAACTCAGTACACAGCTTCTTATGCAAAATAGAAGAAGACTATTTATGTGTTATACTTAATTGTATAGGTATGTTATAATACTTTAAGTTATGACAAATATTTATTTTATTTTATCTTTTTTCGCTTTGTAACACACCTTGTTTATGACTTATTTGCTAACTACACCGTATTGCCCCTGTTTTAGCACATTACTGTCCATCCCAAGGTTGCCTGGAAGAAATCTCTTCCAGCGATAAGGCCGCCCATTGTACATTAAACTGTATCATGCTACCTACTTGTTCTAATGTAAATCTATTGGTGTACCATAAATAATTATATATCTATCTATCTAACTAGAGATTAAGATAACATGAGAAGGAAAAAAAGGGACGTCAGACCTGTGATAGCGTCGTGATGCAGTACCAGGCTGACAGCGTGCCTCAAAAGGTGCAGCTCGTACGAGTCTCCCAGCTTCGCTAACACTGTTAGCTGTTTTACCACCTGGAACAGATTATTTAAAACTTCAATAAAAGGAGGTTTCTTCTACATACATAAAGTCATAAACTCACGCCTATATTCCCCAAAGGGGTAGGCAGAGGTGCTAGCACTCACATTTCGCCAGTTTATGTTTAGGTCCCAATGTAATAGGTGCCATTAACCGGGCATTTATAAACCTGCGATAAATACACACATAACTTCGAAAATCATCGAAAAGTCATTGGTGTGTGCCATGGTAAACCTGGGATCGAACCCGAGACCTCGTCTCAGCAGCCCATTACCCATACCACTAGGCTATTCTTCTAGTTCTTCAAAAAGGAGGGGAGAGGGGAAGTATCGGGGAGGTGGTAAGGACGGTCGCATCTTGATTATAAGAGAAAGGAAAATATCCAACTTACTTGCAGAAATACGTGCGCCCTGCGAACCAGGTACTTCATACTTGGCCTGGAGCTGTAGTAACCCGTCCAGTAAGTAACCAGATCGCTTCCGTAAGGGAGGTGATCACCCTAGAAATGAGATATAAGGATATTTAGATTTATATCAGGGTAAATAAAGTAACGGGCCATTATGGCTTCACACAGTACGTTTTTTTATCGTGCGATAAGTCCCCACGGATACCACCCCCACGGAGCCGGTGGAGGTGGATATGTCGCGCACGCCATTTTGGGTCCTTGGTTGCCGGAGGTGAGATTGCCAAAAGCATATCTCTCGCGACAGACCCAGGACCATCTCTTTCGAGATGGCCCCCTTCGGGTTGTGGGGACCACAATGTCCCCATCGGCACAGGACGTTATAGAGGCGTTCCCAAAAAATATCCACGTAACTTCATCAAACAGTACTCCTGCTTTTATTTTAAACTCTTACAAAAAGTAAGCTGGGTAATTTCAGCTAACTTCGGTTCTTTAGAGCGTTCTGTCTATAACTTAACGGATTGACAGTTTGACATGTTTGCAGTGTAATGAAGTTAAAACTATCATGGTCACTGATATTAGGTATTATTAGAGATGGAAGTCTTTAAACAGACTCCGGACTCGGGTTGGCCGAAGCAAGGAATGCCGGGCCAGATGGGGTTTTCGAAGGGGGCGGACCTGCGATGTGAATGTGGAGTTACTCCACAGACAGTGGCCCATCTGTTGACATGTGCTAAATGCCCATACACATGTACACCGCAGGACCTTATGTGCGCCTCCGAGAACGCCATACAGGTGGCAGCACACTGGGAGAAGTTAATTCGAGGGCCGAGCCATCGCCACGATAGAAGAAGAAGAAGAAGAGATATCGGGATATCTAGTATGTATCTATGTTTCCTCCGTGATCATGGTGCTTGCAATAGCACCGAAATTGAGAGAGAGCGTCTGTTACTCGAAACAATATTATGATAAATATGCCGATGTCACTAATAGTAATACCTAGTTAAAACAGTTTTTTATTTAAATGTTCTTCTTTTTTGTTTAATATGATAACTTCTGTTTTAACTACTCTTAGCAAGCCGATCTTAGCCGGACTACCACGTTTCCTCTCGAAAATCATACCAAGGGCGGGGTATCTACGGCAATTCCAACTTAATAGATATTATGATGTAGAAAGAAGAAAGTTACCTTTTCCGTGAATACGGCCTTGTCCCTTCTCCCGTACAAATAGATGGCCTTCAGGTAACAGGATGGTGTGGAGTAGAATATGTTTATGTCCGATATGTTCGCTGGGTGGGTGTTCACGTGACTGTATAAAAATAGAGCATCTTTAAATGAATTAATTGAAAAGAACAAATAGAAAAATCCTGAAATTAATTAGAAGGAAAAACAAAATTTGAAGAAGAATATCCTGAGATCAGGAACACCCTCGAGCCTTTGCAGATGCGTAGAGATGTTGCGTCTATGGCAGTATTCCACCGTCTCTACCATGGTGAATGTTCTGACGAGCTCTTCCAATTAGTCCCACCCTCTCCCTTCCTACACAGGACGACACGTGCAGGGCTAAGATGCCATCCATATGCGGTGCACAGTATACCAGCTAGAAGCCAAGCGTTTCAGTGATTCATTCCCATGCCGCACCATTAAGACCTGGAACTCCCTGCCAGCTCACGTGTTTCCTTCTTCCTACAGTCCCGGGTCCTTTAAGCGGGGCGTGAAAAGGCATCTAATGAGGCCGTCAAACTGAGTGCCACCACTGTTAACATGGTACATGTTGTTTACGATGGTGACCCTCTAACATGGTACATGTTTGCGATGGTGACCCTCTTTCCGAGACTTTGCCTTTAGCTTAACATCAAGCGAGGTGAAGTCAAATTGACGTGGCCTATATACAGGGTGTAATCGTTAAGTGTGTCCAGGCCATTATTTCGTAACTATTACAGATATCAAAAAACTTTAAACTGATATCAAAAGTACTTTACCTAATGAGTAAAATGACATCAATAACTTTTTTAAAATCAAACGAGAGATATCTAAAATTTTGACATTAAACACTACCATACATTTAGTATGAGATTACTAGAAAAGTTTTAGTGTCCCTATTTTAAAAGAATATTTTAGTTTTTTGTTTTGCCATCTAGCGGGGTGCAATTGACTGCACCCCGCTAGATGGCAACAAAGCTGAAGTGCAGTCCAGAAGATACAGACCACCATTCCCGGTGCCATTGGACGTAAAATGGTGGTCCCTAACTTGACGGTCTTGATAGATGCCTTTTCACGCCTCGCTTGAAGAACCCTTTAGAGTTTAGTACTAATATTAAAGGAAACTGTTTATTAACCTAGCAGAGTAATTAAACTATCTTTTAATTGAATAATATTTATTATTTTTTTTCAATGATTTTTTTTTGCATTTATTATGCTAACTTTTAAGTTCGAAAAACATCGGAAAAAATGAAATGCTCAAGTGCCAATTTGGCTCAATAGCTCAGTTGGAAGAGCATTCCACCTGTAAGGGAACGGTCGTGAGTTCGAGTCTCACTTGAGCATTTAATATTTATTTCTTAGTAAGTAACATATTGTATTCAAAGCAGATGTTCGAAAGAACGTCCTTGTTGTGCGAAACAATGACGAGCTCTACTTACAGTTTCTAAATGAACTTTCCCTAACATTTGCGGAGTAATTAAAGCAATTTTATTGTACGACGTACACGAATCTGTAACTCTTCTAGGCTGTGCATTCTCTCAGCGTACAGTTTGTGTTTGATAAATCCCCATAGGAAGAAATCACAGGGCGTGAGATCCTGGGATCTGGCAGGCCAAGGGGTTGCACTATTATTGACTATTAAACCATCAAAATTGACCTCACGTTGAACATCTGCTTTGAATACAAAATTTGGAACTTACTAAGAAATAAACATTATTCAATTATAAGATAGTTTTATTACTCTGTTAGGTTAATAAAAAGTTTCCTTTAATATCAGCACTAAACTAAAATATTCTTTTAAAATAAGGACACTAAAACCTTTCTACTAATCTCATACTAAATGTATGGGAGTGTTTAATGTCAAAATTTTAGATAGCTCTCGTTTGATTTAAAAAAAGTTATTGATGTCATTTTACTCATTAAGTAACGTACTTTCGATATCAGTTTAAAGTTTTTTGATATCTGGAATAGTTACGAAATAATGGCCTGGACACACTTAACGATTACACCCTGTATAAAAAAAAGACAAAACAGAGAAAGAACTTGAGCGAAAAGAACTTTATAATCAGCACAAACCTTCTTCTTTATAAACACTTAGAAGTAGGGCTTTTTATAATAATATAAAAGTATAATATGTTAGACGGGACTTCATGTGTCGCAGTCCGATAAAAAATATCACAGTCATGTGGGTAAAACTACCGCAACACAGTTAATAGTATAAAAATCCGACAAAAATTAACACACTTTGGTAAAAAGCATTGGTATCATTTCGGTAGAAAGTATCACAATCCGGCAAAAAGTAACATAATTCGGTAAAAAGTAACGCAGTTCTGTAAAACGTAACACAGTCGGGTAAAAATGAATAAAAAATAAAAATCTTTTATTTAAGACAACAGAGGCCCATATCTTGTTAATCTATTCTTAACATCCATGCTATATACAGGCTGTCTTCAAGCGCATCAATGCGCGAAAGTCGTCTGTATGCGCATCTGCGAACATCCCCGACGCACTGCAGTACGGTGGGAGCAATCTAATTTTTTAGTCTTTGTTACGTACTTGATTAGTTTATCCATATTCATGAACCAGTTGGCGGCGCTCTGGTACGTGAAGTCGCCCCCCATTGTCACCATGATGTTGTCATGATCGTAGTACTTAGCTTGCCTCTCTATTTGCGTGATGAAGTCGTTTACCTGTGAAATGAGGCCAATAATGCAAAGATTATAGTTTGCATTCAACACTGAATAACCCTGGGCATGCTTATTATTTTGATTATATCTGGGTTTTTCTTGGTGCAACTGCTGTCTGACTTTCCAAATTTGAGAGGCTAGTTTGCTCCAGAATTTCGTTTAAAGATTAAGCAGGTGTATCGACAGAATGTGAAATTTTTTTGTGCTTCAAAGATGTCGATGGGTGTTGTATACTCGGTACAAAATTTATGCTATGCGAATATACCTAAACCACTGAACTGATTTAGATGAGAGTAACTCATTACCGGTGTTACTACTAGTAGTAAGATTGGTAGTAACACGGGTAATAAACGGAATTTAGGTTTTTTTATCTTTTTTTTATTTATTTAACTTATTAAAAAAATACATGGCATTAAGCGCGTGCATCAAAAAAAACCACTGAGGTTTGTGAAAAATGCAACACATTCTAGTGCATATACGTATGCATTACATTCAAAAATAGCTCGGTCCGTACATCCTGGACCCAGCTTGTGCTAAAAAGTACTCTTTACGTGCAGTACACGTTTCTTGGTTATACCTACTTTGAAGAAGATAACACGGGGTGCCACACTGTGGTGGACGAGATCAAATTCACGAAACATAGGTTCGCGATTTAGGTCCAAGATACACGGCCCGACCCATACTTACATTCAATTATACATTTTAATAGAAATTATCATTGTGTAGGTAGTTGAACACAGTAATCTAGGTGTACGGGCGCAGAGCGGCGAAAAGAACAAGCACAGGCGGTGGGGAGGGATTACATAGTGGTAAGTAGAGATAGATTACATCTTAGAAAAGTATATAGACTATGTTTGGTCTGGATTCTTCGTTGCATTCACAGCTTTTAGTTCGGAGTCTGGGGACCGCTTTACCAGTCTAACTGAGGATTTGGCTGAACTTCAATATTTTGCGATTACTTGATATCCACGCGGGTGGAGTCACGGGCAACAGCTAGTAATAAATATTAGGATGAATTCTTACCCTCTTGTCAGCATTATAGACTTTGTTGTCTGGATCGTCGATAATGGGCTCGTCATTGCACAAGAAGTCGAAACAGAACCCCTCAGGAGCGTTGTACAGGTTGAACAGTGTGTGGGTCATAATGTCTGTCATCTTTCCTGGAAACGATCAAAAAAACTTATTCTAGGACTTTTAAATGAATTTTACAGCATAGAGTATGCTAACTATACAAAAAATACAACATAGGGAAAAAGACCCGCGATCTTTCCCTTACATTCAATTATTTGGACGGAGTTATCAAAAATCAATATACAAAAATGATTGTAACATCATTCATTGGTACTGATAGTTCGTAAAACTATCGGTAGATGACTCCACCGTCGCCTTAAAGACGGATAAGAAGGGAAATTTGAATCACATCGGGCGTGTCTCGGTAGCCGAGTTGGTCAAGGCTTTCCCCCTGAAAGGGAAAGATCGCGGGTTCGAGTCCCGTCCGAGATTTTTTTCCCTATGTATTCGATTTATTCTAGGAGTCCTTCAGAATCATGAATGTTCGTAGCGATGTTTAGATCTTTCATTGATCAGTTCGATCAATTAAAAAACTGTGGTTGTTCGATGTTCTGTCTCAAGAGAATGCTAATATCCCACCTTATATCATCTAAAGCCTACCTTTCCTTTGCTACACAATTTTTTTTTATCGTGCGAAAAATCCCCACGGATACCACCAAGGAGCCAGTGGAGGGTGTCCAGACGGCGTGCGTTTTTCCCGCCATTGTAATAATGGCGGGAAAAACGCACGCCGTCTTTGGGTCTTTGGTTGCCGGAGGTGAGAATGCAGGAAACATATCTTTCGCACTCTAGCAGACCCAGGACCATCTCTTTCGAGATGGCCCCCTTCGGGTTGTGGGGACCATCGTGTTCCCATCTAACCCCGGGGATGGATAGGCGCACTTTGCGCCGCCACCGCGGCCTGCTTCTGCTAGGGTGACAGGCGGCTCCACCGATCACCCCCTCCTTTGCTACACCATGAAGATTGGAATTACCAGTGCACGTGGACTGTTCCATTGAATTTCTGCGATGAACGATAGTTCGAAAGTCCGAAAATGCATCTCACGTTAGTGCGAAATAAAAAAACATTTTTTTTATAAAGGATACGTCAATTTGACTTCACCTCGCCTGATGTTAAGCTAAAGGCAAAGTCTCGGAGAGAGGGTCACCATCGTAAACATGTACCATGTTAACAGTGGTGGCACTCAGCTTGACGGCCTCATCAGATGCCTTTTCACGCCCCGCTTAAAGGACACGGGACTGTAGGAAGAAGGAAACACGTGAGCTGGCAGGGAGTTCCAGGTCTTATTGGTGCGGCTTTGGAATGAGTCACTGAAACGCTTGGTTCTAGCAGGTATACTCTGCACCGTATACGGTAACGTGTATTGCAGTGACAAACATTCGACATTACGTGTATCGCGGTGACATACTTTCGCACTAACGCGACAATTCCAAAATTTCGAACTATCTTTCATACTTCGAAATTCAGTGGGACAGTCGTGACAAATTTTCTTCTTCTTACAGTCAGCACAGAAAAATCCTCTGATAAGGCCGTCAGTGAAAGATGTCATAAGAATGCTCGTAGACAGCTCTTACGTCGTCCTAGGATAAGGTGTGTATAGGTTACGTGGCGGATGTCGATCTTACCACTTTTTGTAAATGAGATCACTTACCTAAAATATCGCTGCCTCTCCACATGAACTCCATCCTGTCTTCTTCGATCATTGCCTCTCTTTCCTTATGATCTACTCGGCCTAGAATTATATTAAATTTTTATAGTTTTGTAACTTATCGAAGGACCGATGGCCGTTGGAGCAGACTTGTCCTGGAGTGGAGACTGCGAGAAGGCAAACGGAAGGTAGGACACCCCCTAGCCAGATGGACTGACGTCCTAAAAAAGGTTACTGGGTCTATCTGACAAACCAAATACGTAAGGTAATACGTCATCGTCATCCAAGTATTTGGAGGTGAGCGCTGATACATCACAAAGTGGCCACCCTAAACCTACATCTGGGTCGCAACTCGCAGGCGCCGTCACAGTGTTCCTCTCTGTACCACGCCATGTACCCGGCGACCGCACGGTGAATACATGGAATGCTGAGAACCGGATCTCTTCTCTTCCATCTATATTAGTTGCTAAATTGGCTTGGTGCTACCTGGGCTGAATTGACTTTTCTTTTTTTTATGGAATAGGGAGGCAAACGAGCAGACAGAACGCCTGATGGTAAGCGATCACCGCTGCCTATGGATACCCGCAACACCAGAGGAGTTATAAGTGCGTTGCCTTCCTTTTAATTGACTTCCGAAAGTCTTCTTGAAAGTCTGAAGTCTTTGGCTGAATTCAGAAAGTCTAAACACCCTTCCGAAAGTTAACACGCGATTCAAATTCTATAAAGTATAGCCAACGAGACGAGAGAAAAAAGGTAAACAAAGCGACCATTACTGAGTTACGTTGCGATAACTGGCGATTATTCTCTGTCGTTGTCGTACATACATATCACACGGACGTGATAATGTCCAAGCGACAGAGGTGTCGTTACGTGTTTCGTAGTACAGGAAAGCTGTCAGCACAGCGGTTCTAAACTGTCAAATCCACCATCTTATGAGCAATTTCATTCCTGTCTGGAATGCGCTTGAAGTGATCCGTAATCATTTTCAAATAAAAATATTTGGAACCGCTGAAACTTTGTTCACCTTTTTTCTCTCGCTTCTATGGCTTTACGTTACTATAATATAAACTTACCTATGAATAGTCCATCATACCCCATTTGAGCAAGTAAGGAGACCTGTTCCCGGGTGTGCCCGTATGTGTCTATCTGCCATGCTGCTTTAGGCTTGCCGCACGGTCCAAGGGTGTCGTTGATTTTTCTGCGAAGAAAAGCGATTCATGAGGCAGTTGAGTACTGGGTTGATGCAGAAGGCAGTTCTTCAGGTCATTGCACGTATAGTAAGTAGCTTGGTCTTTGGCAGGAAATGTTTGGGGTTTGGAAGGAAACATTCGAGAATGAGGGTCCTTGGGAGAGGGCGCGTTCCCTCTCCCAAGTCACTTTCTCCTCCTGCCACGCAGGAGGCGTGGGTTCGAACCCCACTCAGTGCAAATATTTGTATGCATGTATATGGTTATTTGCATTGGTCTGGGTGTTTCTATGTGTAATTTATTTATTTATTAATCTAATACAGTACAAGCTAACAGTGAAAAACATCAAAGCGCTTAGGTATACCTAATGTTATGCTAATTATAATAATAATAATAATAAACTACAGTGAGTCAACACCAATTTTAACAGTGAGTCAACACCAATTTTAAGTCGTGTAAGTGTGGTAGTGGATGATAGGGTTATAACTGTAGACACCGAGTGCAATGAGGAGGTAAAAGTAGCTTTGGAATGTGCGATGAATGAATGAATATCGGTCCATGCCCATTAATATTAGACCGCGTCTCCCTCGGTTACCCATGCATAGGAAAAATGTAATGCTGATGAGTGCTCTTGACTCACTATTACCTGTTTATATGGATAGTAGTGAGTCTCTCAGTGATACTCATTCAATCCTGTACTGTGCTGCGGTAGCGGCATGTAGGTTGGCTAGAGTTAAATTTCCAACTCAAATGACGACTCACCGACAAAAGCCCGCCGTGCCAGCATGGCAGCGCAGGATTGACGGACGTATCGCTGAAGCAAGAGTACTCATCGGCAAGTTAACCTGTTTCAGGTCAGGTAATACACGACCAAGGGTGATGCGCTTTGTGAACCGAGCATTTTCGGATACAGGAATCAGCCCTCCAGAATATATGGCTCGGGTCACGGAGCGCATTGACCTCCTGAAACAGAAAATCTATGCATGGGCAAACCGAGTTCGTAGATACAAAAAACGTGTGGATCGGTTTAGCGTAAACCGTGCGTTCCAAAGGGACCAGAGGTGGGTCTATAGAAGTTGGGATCGACCTGACAATGATGTGAGAGACGGGTGCTTGCCGAATGCTGACGAAACGAACATGTTTTGGCGCGGCATCTGGTCGGCACCCGTTGCTCATGTCGAAGGCGACTGGACCCTTGATGTCGAGCGAGCATGTGAAGGAATCCCAGACATGGAATGCGTCACTATAGATGACTCCGACGTGGCCAGTGCAGTCCGTCCACTCTCTAATTGGAAATCTCCAGGACAGGACGGACTGCACAATTTCTGGATTAAGTGGCTACGTAGTTCACATGTTCGTTTGGCATCTCAGTTTCAGGCTGCTATCGAGGCAGGGTCGTTGCCAATTTTTATGACCACTGGTATTACCCACCTGCTCCATAAGACAGGAAGTACCTCGAACCCCAGTAACTATAGACCGATTACGTGTTTACCATCGATCTATAAACTTCTTACATCTATTCTGAGGGATAAAATAACAAAGCACATCTCAACAAACACTGTTATGAGTGCCTCTCAGAATGGATGTAGGAGTGGGGCCCGTGGTACTAAGGAGCTCCTCCTCATTGATATGACCATTAGTCAACAAGTTCGCCGTTGCCGTAAGAATTTATCGGTATGCTGGATAGACTATAAGAAAGCGTTCGACTCTGTGCCCCATACATGGCTCCTGAGAGTGCTAGAGTTGTATAAAGTAAATACAACTCTCTGCACCTTCTTGGCGTCATGTATGCGGCAATGGAGAACAGTTCTTAGCTATCCGGGATGTCGAGGAATGTGCAGTAACGGCGAACCAATAAATATTGAGCGAGGCATTTTCCAAGGTGACAGTTTGAGTCCCCTATGGATCTGCTTAGCACTGAATCCTCTCAGTACTTTACTGGGGAATTCAGGGCTAGGCTACAGATTACGAGGAGGAGGTCAGATAATATCACATTTGCTTTACATGGATGACTTAAAATTGTTTGCCACATCAAGCTCACAATTGGTGGATTTACTAAAGATAACTAAAAGCTTTAGTGATTCCATCAAAATGGAGTTTGGTGTGGACAAATGTGCAGTCATGCATGTAAAGCGAGGGCGGACAGTGGAATCAGAAGGTATCCAACTCTCTGATTCCATTCATCTGAAATCACTCCTCGTAACCGACACCTATAAGTACTTGGGTATGTCGCAGGCGTTGGGAATCATTGAGGCTGACATGAAACAGTCATTGCGGGAACGTTTCTTTGGTCGCCTGAAAAAGGTAATGAACAGCCTTTTATCGGGCGGCAACAAGGTGCGCGCCTACAATGGCTGGGTCATGCCGCTTCTGATGTACTCCTTCGGCATACTCAAGTGGACTCAGACTGAATTGGACGCTATAGACAGAAGAGTTCGTACACTGTTAACGGCATATCGAATGCACCATCCTCGTTCATCGGTGATGAGGTTGTACATCCCGCGGAAATGTGGAGGCCGAGGCTTTTTAAATGCTAAAAACCTCCACAACCTTACAACCTTAGAGAATATTTTCTCCGAGTGAATGAGGATATGCATCGCGATGTTATTGCAGTGGACGTCTCTCTCACACCGCTCAAGTTGGCTAAAGAGAACTGGTGCAAACCTGTGGTGCTAAGCATCAGTGATCGGCAGGAGGTGTGGCAGAGTAAGGAGCTTCACGGTAGGTTTTATCGCGCTCTTCATGGGCCCGATGTGGACCTATTAGCCTCCGTGGCCTGGCTACGTTTCGGTGATCTCTTCGGAGAAACTGAGGGTTTTGCTTGTGCAATTGCAGATGAGGTTATCATGACGAAGAACTACCGTAAATATATCCTGAGGGACGGCACGGTCGATATATGTCGCGCGTGCCACCAACCCGGTGAGTCCCTCAGGCATATTGTTTCCGGTTGTTCTCGTCTTGCTAACAGCGAGTACTTGCACAGGCACAACCAAGTAGCCAGGATCATCCACCAGCAGCTTGCTCTGTTATACCAACTTGTGGACACTGAGGTGCCGTACTACAGGTATGTTGCTGAACCAGTTCTCGAAAATGGTCATATCACATTGTACTGGGACCGATCTATCATCACGGACAGGACTGTTGTTGCCAACAAACCTGATATCGTGGTGATAGATCGGTCTGAGCGGCGCGCAATTATTGTCGATGTCACAATCCCTCATGACGAGAATCTCGTGAAAGCTGAAAAAGATAAACAAATTAAGTATCTTGATTTAGCTCACGAGATTGTCGACATGTGGGAAGTGGACTCGGCAATCATTGTTCCAATAGTTATAACCGTAAATGGACTTATAGCCAAGAGCCTCGACCAACACCTAAAGAGGCTCGCGCTGGGCAGCTGGATCAAGGGCCTGATACAGAAGGCAGTACTCCTCGACACGGCGCGCATAGTGAGGAAGTTCCTCTCTCTGGAGCCCTGACCACCGGTAGCTTGGTCCCTGTACTCGATGCCGGTGTGACACTGTTTTTTATATTTTTAAATATATTTTGTATTTTTTTAGGATATATTTAAAAATGTAATTTATATGTTATTTACTAAAATAAAAGAAATAATAATAATAATTTATTTCATTAATTCAATTAATTCAATTATACTAAATACAGCTAACTTAATCTACTAGGTACATACATACATACATACAATCACCCCTTTATTCCTGCAGGGATAGGCAGAGGTGGAATCATTGGATTCGGTCCCACGTAATAGGGGGTGGGCCTATTGCCGCTTTCCGGGCATTTTTGTTGACTCAAGCCGTGCATCCGAGGCTGAGTCTGGGCTGTATATATCTGTCTGATGTTAAACAGCCCTGTCCCTTAGTCGCCTTGTACGACACCACATGGGAAGAGATGAGGTGGACCAAATTCTACTTTGCCGGGAACCACGCGGCATTCTATGTGTAATATGTAGGTATTTACAAAAAATATCTAAGTATGTTTATCCGCTTTCTAGATTCCATAACACAAGCTAGTTAAGCTTACCATGTGTCTTTTTTTTGCTTTTTTTTTTTTATTACAAATACAAATACAAATACAAATTCATTAAAACTTAAGCTACTATACAATAAAGTAATCTTCATGCACTGAGGTTTTTGTCTCTTACAATATGCCCCTGTCTCCCATACTAGGTATTCCTGTATTATGGGAGCCAGTGATCCTCCGTGAATGTGTTGTTAAGTGCGATGGTTTTACTACTATATATGAGTCATTCATCAACTCGCGGGCAATAAACTTGCGGGAAACCGCGAGTTGGTAACTTTCAATTTTTGATTATTTTCCTGTCGTCAACTCGCGCGATTGTCAAAATTGACGTATTTGTGTACAGTCAGTTACGAAAACTTTGTAATAAATTTAATATAGTTTGGTACCTATTTAAAATGTAGGTGCTTTATAAGATATTTTAGGCTATGTATAGTATAGAATATAGTATAATAGAAGAAGTTTGTAAGTGGTATCAAGGAATGAAAAAAGAAAAGCGAGTGACTGTCGTGGTATGGACAATGGACATACTACGAAAAAGGATCAAAGTAATATCACAGAATAGGTAATAGTACTAGCGTACAGAATGGAAGCTCACACCCCCGCGCAGATTTCATTTCCTCACCCCGCACGTTCGAATCAGAAAAATCCATCTTTAATTATTATGTAATCGATTAGGATAATTAATAGATCAGTAACAAAGTTTAGCAGAGTAGCTACCATTTTTTGATCGATTTGCACATTTTCAAATGTTAGTTCAATATAATAACAATACAGTCAACGTTAGATCTTGAAAAGTGTAACGAGAATACCATTGTAGACATTTGGGAGATTAGATCGGGATTAGATTTTGAATAGATGTTTGTTACAAGAATTACCTTTCAAATAATAACAATAAGAGCAAACAAATAGAATATCAGACCGACAGATTGACAAAATTTCCAAAAAAGTTATTTTTTATAGTATCTTGTATCCGTAATGATTTATAAGTATTATAAATCCGAAAGTAACTCTGTCTATCCGTCTGTCGGCTTTACACTTCCAGTTAAAAAGCTATTATTTTAACGTTATAAACAGACACTCCAATTTTATTTATTTGTATAGGTATTATAACTAAGCAAAATGTAAAATAAACATGTTATGTAAGTAAACATGTTCTATCAGGTAGGCCCTGCGCTTCGGCCGGGCTCGGTCGGCGAGAGATGTCGTGCAGTGTTCCGCAGGGATCGATCCTGGGACCGCTACTGTGGAACATCGGTTACGCCTGGGTGCTTTGCGGTGAGCTCGCGGACGGTGCCGGAGGCACGTGTTATGCGGACAACACGCTGATGACGACGTGCAGGGCTATATACCGCGAAGTGACCCTGAAGGTCACGACCGCGGTTGCCCAAGTTGTGGAGCGGATCCGGCGGCTGGGTCTCGAGGTGGCTCTGCATAAAACCGAGGCCATGTTCTTTCATGGGCATGCCACCGGAGGATTCCAGCCTCATAGTGGGAGACATTTCCATCGGCATCAAGCCCTGGATGAAATACCTGGGGCTCGTGGCCGGTGGAACTTCGGGGAGCATTTCCGGCGACTGGCCCCCAAATTGAAGAACACAGCTATCGCTTTGGGCCGGCTGCTGCCCAACATGAGGAGGCCGGATGACTCCTGCAGGAGACTCTACGCTGGAGTCGTGCGGTCCATGGCCCTATATGGGTGCCCGATATGGGCGGAGACCCTGCCAGTTTACAATGTGCGTCTGCTAGGTGGGCCACAGCGTGCAATGGCCAGAAGGGCATTAGGGGGTACCGCACGATATATACTTGGAGGCGGCGAGTCTCCTTGTCGGATCCCTACCGTGGAACCTGGATGCGAGAGCCCTTTCGATGCTATATCGGTATCGAAAAGAGGCGCGGGAGCAGGGACGGGAACCCGAGCCTGAAGAAATTCGGGCCGTGAGGTCCCGGCTCCACCTGGACATGGTAGCTGAGTGGGAGCTACGACTTGGGCGACCAAGCGCAGGGCACGCCGTAATATCTCCGATAAGACCCATCATAGAGGAATGGCTAGAGAGGCCACATGGCAGCTTCTCGTACCGGCTGACGCAGGTGATTAACGGGGCTACCTGTGTCGGATCCGGAAGGAGCCAACGTCCGAGTGCCATTACTGTGATGCGAGCGAGGACACAGAGCTGCACACGCTGACCGTGGGACACGCCGAGGCGGGTCCTAGTGGCAGCTCTGGGGGTGGGAGTCCATACACTCGCCACAAAAAAAAAAACACTCGCCACATTACTCACAGCGACTGCTGACGTGTAAATCCATAACACTGTATCTCAGAAATACCTATTTCGTGAAAAGGGCTTTTAAAACTTTTTTTAGTTTTTGGTACGTTTTGGTAACATATTTCTAACATAGTATATAGTGTTAGGTACCAAATGATAGGCATTTTTACGTATTATTGAGCCATGTAAATTTTGCAACCATACAATGCATACAATTAGAATTAACTAAGTAAACGTGTATTGTCCCTATAAAACTTATAGAAATCTATCCAATTGTTTGAGCAAAACACTGTATGTTTAGTTACAGTGTATTGGATTTATGAGAATAGAGCTTATGGATCATACAATAACACTGTATTTTCAAATACAGTTTTTTACCTAAACAATTCATATTAATATTATAATCGCTCCTTGCTTAGTGACCGGCAATACGGTTTCAGACCGAAACCGTCAATGGGTGATCTTCAGGCGTACGTGACCCACCTTTGCAGTGAAGCTATTGTAAAGCACGGCGAGTCACTGGCAATTTTATTAGTCTTGACATCGCCAAAGCTTTCGATAGGGTATGGCACAAATCGCTTCTTTCCAAGCTACCAGCCTTTGGCCTGCCTCCCAAACTCTGCAACTGGGTTGCAAGCTTCCTGCAGGGGCGCCTTATTCGCGTCCTTTGTGATGGACGAGCTTCGGAGTTCTTGCAAGTAAATACTGGCGTGCCGCAGGGTTCCGTCTTATCTCCCACTCTCTTTCTTCTGCATATCAATTACATGCTCTCTAACGGAAGCATTCACTGCTATGCAGACGACAGCACTTTACACGGGAGTTATTACGCACATCCTGCGGCCAAGCAGTCTGATATCGCGGAAAAAAGGCAGCTTCTTGTCACTGAGCTGGACCGGACCAAATTCGTTCCTGCGTGGAATACTGCTCACATCTCTGGGACGGCTCCGCAAAGCACTTACTAAATGCTATCGGCAGGTTGCTGCGACGTGCGGTCCGCATTATTGGGAATCCTGAGGTCACGAACACCCTCAAGCCTTTGCAGATGCGTAGAGATCTTGCGTCTTTGGCAGTATTCTACCGTCTCTACCATGGTGAATGTTCTGACGAGCTCTTCCAATTAGTCCCACCCTTTCCTTTCCTTCACAGGACGACACGTGCAGGGCTAAGATGTCATCCATATACGGTGCAGAGTATACCTGCTAGAAACAACTGCCAGCTCACGTGTTTCCTTCTTCCTACAGTCCCGGGTCCTTTAAGCGGGGCGTGAAAAGGTATCTAATGAGGCCGTCAAGCTGAGTGCCACCACAGTTAACATGGTACATGTTTACGATGATGACCCTCTTTCCGAGACGTTGCCTTTAGCTAAACATCAGGCGAGGTTAAGTCAAATTTACGTGCCCTGTATAAAAAAAAAATGCGAATGTAACTCTGTCTGTCGGTATGTTACGCTTTCACGCCTAAACCACTGAACCGATCTTGATGAAATTGGGTACAAAGATGGATTAGAGCTTGAGAACGGACATAGGCTACCTTTTATCACCAGGAAAGGGGTTAAAGGGGGGAAATAGAGGATAAAAGTTTGTATGAAAGTCCGTCATTTTTAAAGATATCCTGATGAAATTTGGTACAAAGATGGATTAGAACTTAGGAACGGACATAGGATACTTATTAAATTAAGAGTCCATGTTAAGGTATTGTGTCTCCTTGAATTAGGATCAGCAGTTTTGGTTGCCGTGGACATTTTGTGAACCTGCCTTGACAAGAAATCTCTTCGTCTCTGTCTGTCCATACTCCAAAACTGAATGTGAATGATCTCTCTATCCGCTTCGGAGATGTGAACGGAACAGTTTTTTTCGCAGTTCTGGCAGGGAGGTCTCATGGGATGCGTTTTGGCTTGATTCGCCAAAATAACTTTAGGATGTCGACTTCTTTTGACTGGTGGAGAGTAAGATTCTTCTGGCGTATCAGACGGGAATACAGCTCTTGATGTATCAGGACACTCAGCTTTAGAAGTAGAAGGAAACACCGTCTTCACTATTTATCGGTCCAGTATCGGAATTTTGATTAATGATGGACTCTCTGGGCATGTTTTAAAACTTAAACCATTAGATAATTCTTGAATGGTATTAGAAGCAGGTACTGGTAATAAATCAGCGTAGTTGATGTCCCCATGCTGACAATCTTGGTGGGGACTCCCCACCAAGATTGTCAGCAATACATTCATTTATTTGAGATAAGGGGTATCAAGGGGCTGATATTACGTGAATCGAATGCATATGTGTAACAATCAAAATGCAATGCTATCACAATCGTATGATGTATTAATACCAGGACGCTCCTTATCACTGCCGGTGATATTCTCTTTTTCATTTAACACACTGTTTAATTTTGAAGCCATTGTAGTACATGATGAGTTGTCTTGTTGTGATGTTGTGTATTGCTTTGCTTTGTGACAATCTCACTAATAGTCTATTTCGGTATCCACTCATTGTTCTTAAACATCAAATCAAAAATAACAAACATAAACAGATTGGACAACGTTCGCGCTGGCTGCTGTAGACCGAGCAAGAGCAATGATTCTCGACCACTAACCGTTGAGCTCTCGCCCTCCTGCCCCCCTCGCGTCTTGCACGTATTACGCATAGAGACGTGGCTCCGCGCGCGGTGTCCAGATAGTTTGGTTATCGAAAACACTATATCTCAGAATTTGAACTAATCCCGCGCAAACTATTTAGCCAATAAACTGTAACTTGAATCACAGTGTTATGCCATGACAAACCATAAATGTAACATAAATACAGTGTTTCTTAAATTCCTATATCTCCTTCTGCATACTATAAAATAAAAAAGTAATAATATAGGGATATGTATCGTCCTTGAAAAATTCAAATGAGCGCTATTAAGGCAAAACACTGTAACTCGAGTTACAGTGTATTGGATATACACGTCAGCAGCGATGGTACGATGTGCGAACGCTTGGGGTGCGCTTGCGGGTCGGTCTGGTCCGGACTAGACTCCGGGCTCGGGAAGCCCGTAAAGAGCGAAGGCGTACCGGACGCCGGAGGTCGCATAACGATTTCCGTCCTCCATAAGCGCTGGCCTGGGGGTGACCGGTGGAGCCGCCTGTCACCCTAGCAGAAGCAGGCCGCAGCAGCGGCGCAAAGTGCGCCTCCCCGTACCCGGGGCTAGATGGGGACACTAAGGTCCCCACAACCCGAAGGGGGCCATTTCGAATGAGATGGTCTTGGGTCTGCCAGGGTGCGAGAGATATGCTTTCGGCAATCTCATCTCCGGCAACCAAGGCCCCAAGACGGCGTGCGTTTTGGTCGGTTCGAGTCCGACGTAACCGCCTTCATCGGCTCCGTGGGGATTTTTCGCACAATAAAGAAAAGGCCCTGCGCTTGTCTGCCCCTGTGATATAAAAAATATAAACTTATCTCCACAGTACATAAAAACACAAAAAAACTTCCACATTTTTACTAGACGAAATCTTAAATGTATAAAAAATTAACTGCACTATTACTTTTTACCCCTAGTTTTATGCTATTTTGGTCTTATCAATATTTAAGCTTATTTTTCATTAGCTTAAAATGTACTTTGTCTTATCCTACAATAAAATTTAATCACACAAGACGATATCACAAAAGACGATATTCCTACGACGTTTCATTCATATGACATTCTGAACACCGTAGCAGACCGGTGGGACAGCCCTATGTGGGGACACTGGATGCAACTACATAGACCTGTGGCGCAGTGGTCGTCCTAGGTTTTTATAATAAAATAAAAAAAAAATTGTCAATAGGTTAATTGTACTAACATTACTTTATAAGATTATGTATACTAACAGAATGGACCATGGTCTGAATAAATAAATATATTATTATAACAAATAGCATGTTTCATGCATCATTGGCCGTCTCCCCCTCCTCACCTCATTTTGCACGTCTATATCGAAATCTAAGATAAATTAATATAAAAAAAGTAAACAGTTACTTTAACCAATGCGGGTGTATAAATGCGCGAGTATAAAAGTTGGTTTTATAATAAATTTTTGGTTTCGATCCATTTTTCTGACTGTACTTTAATATTCACGCGAGTTGAAGACAGCAAAATAAAATAAAATTCAAAAATGCCAACCCGCGGTTTCCCGCAAGTTTATTGCCCGCGAGTTGATGAATAACCCCTATATATGTATGATTATTTGTACCAAAAATTTGTGTGACTTAAGTAGAATTTTTTTTAATTATGTTAGGTATGGGTATGGTTAGGGTAGGTATGTTAGTTTTTCTACTGGGGAGTTGTATGTGTGTGGGGGAGAGGAATATGTATGTGTATTTGTATTAAAGTGTGGGTGTGTGGGCGTGTGAGTGTGAGTGTGTGTATGTTTAGATTAGGGGATTGAGCAGTGATTCTGTGTCAGTATAGTTTAGTGTATGAAGCCATTCCATGACTCTGCGCTTCACCCTGCTTATAGGGAGGGGTACGATGTTAAGTGTTTTGTTAATTTTATTATAGATACGTGAACTTAATACATGGTATTGGTGGCTTGAGTTTGTGGTTCTGTGGGGTACGGGACTGCACACTGGATGGTTTTTACGCTTTTTAGCGTGGAGTTGGGGCGTGTAAGCTATCTTTTTATGTTTCTTTATGATAGATGATAAGAGTTGTCTTACGGTAAGGCATTGACAGTCTTCATATAGTTTGTAGGTAGGGTATCTAAATGGTTTAGAGGTCATCACTTTTAAAACTGCCCTCTGAGCTCTTTCCAAGTCAAGAAATGCTGTTTTATTGGCTCCTCCCCACACCACAATACAATATGTGAGCAGGCACTGACAAAGGCTCCGGTATACAAGTTTCACAGTGTCATCATCAGCGGAACCGCGCAATAGTTTGAAAACGTAAATTAGTTTTCTAACTCTATTTGTTAGCACGCTCAAATGAGGCTGCCAGCTTAAACGTTGGTCAATCTCTATCCCAAGGTATCTGACTACCTTCACCTGTGACAGGGGGGTACAGTTGCAGTTCTCGCCAGAGGTGTTATTATTGCAATTACGGGCCGTAATTGTGAAGTTTTGTGGCAGTAGGTTTACTCTGTTTGAAAACATTATGTAACTTGTTTTTAATAGGTTGACAGTGAGTAAATTCGAAGAAAGCCAACCCATTACAACCTTCAGCGCGCAATCCGCGTTTAATTTTGCCTCTAGCCAGTTTGCACCAGATATTACTAAGGCGGTATCATCAGCGTATACGAATATTTCGCAGTGGGGGATTTTGAGCAGACAAAGTTGATTGACGTAGATTTGGAAGAGTGTTGCGGATAAAACGCTACCTTGAGGGATACCATATGTTACAGGTTTTTCCTCACTTATATATTGTCCAACCTTGACGCACTGCATACGATTTGTCAGATAGTCCTTAAATAGTTTGTAGGGCAGACCCCTTACCCCAGCACTCTCCAACTTTGATAGGAGAAAGGGTACAGAGACAGTGTCGAATGCTTTAGAAAGGTCCAGGAAAATTCCAATAGCTTTGCGTCCTTTATCCATTTTCTTTGTAATTGAGTCAGTAAGGCTGTGCACCGCATCTTCTGTAGATACGCCTGAGCGAAAGCCGTATTGATTTCCGGCAATAATATTGTGTTTATTTAAGAATAGTGTTAAATAATTGTTTAGTACCTTTTCCAGTATTTTAGACAGCGTCGGGAGTACTGATATTGGTCTATAGTTAGTGACACTGCCTCTGTCCCCACTTTTGTAGACAGGAGTAACCAAAGCCCTCTTAAGAGCAGAAGGGAAAACGCCAGATTTTATACACAGGTTGCATATGTGAGTGATTATAGGTACTAAAGTCAGATGTGAGGTTTTCAGTATCTTTGCCGAGATTCCATCCCATCCCGCTGCACAATCACTACGCATATTCATTAGGATGCTTTTAATTTCCGACTCCTCTACCTCAAGCAACACCAGCGAGTCACACGGGGAACGTACGCTGCTTTGTTTGGGTGAATCTGACGTGTTTTGAGTATTTTGTGGCGTTATTCTATCTGCTAGGTTCTTTCCGATACTCGCGAAATAGGAGTTAATACAATTAACTGATTCGGTCGGGGTTGTTTTTAATTTAAGGAGCTCAATACTCTAGAATGCTCTAGATAGCGTTGTGTAGAATATTTATTTATTTAATTATATCAAGATCGCGGCCTTCTGGAATGGTGATCTATATCTTCTGGGCTTCACTCTAGCTTTTCCAGCACGCGTTTCCTACTTCCTACAGTCCCGGGTCCTTTAAGTGGATCGTGAAAAATCATCTGATGAGGCCGTCAAGCTGAGTGCCACTATTGTAACAGTGTTGGTGTCTTTAAAGGTGATCCTCTTTCCTGAAACTTTGCCTTCAGCTTCCCATCAGGTGACGTGAAGACATATCGACGATTCCTTTATAAAAAGGGGACAGAAAATTGTCAGACTGAATGTAAAAACCCTCACCTTAATCCCCAAGTAAACTGATCAATAATATGAAGGTAATCTGGAGTAGCTTCATCATTATTGACCCAACCACCTCCAGCGAACTCCACTCTGCCTTCCTGCACGAGAGTCCTGAAGGTAGCCCGGGTAGTGGGACGCTGTTCTTTCCACCAGCGCCAGAAGTATGCAGTTTCGGAGAAGGTGAACCTGTTCAAAGAAAAAATTAGTAATTCAATTAATCAATTAGCCCTCCGCAGTCCACTCAAAGAATCAAAGAATCAATTTTCGTTTATTCAGTTTAGGCACATATATATGAACGTTAAATTTTACATAAGTGTCAGGAATCTCAAGAATCCTACTAATATTAGGTCCTTACATATGAAATTGGCGTTTTTCGTACTGACCACTTTGATCACGATTTTCTCCTCTTTGGTAAGGAATTCCAAATTCAAATTTGTACAGCTATTTACTCATGTATTTGTGCTTCGATGACCGTGTGATTCATTTGTTTTTCTTCTTCTGTTTTTTTCTGTTTGCGTCACTCATTTTACAAAATGGAAAACTTAAAATATCGCGTTATTTACGAATACGAGTTCCGCCGTGGCACTTGTGCTGCAGAAACGACTCGAAGGGTGAATGATGTTTATGGCAGTCATGTTGCAAAAGAAAACACAGTTTGTTTTTGGTTTCAACGTTTTCGTTCTGGAAATTTCGACCTGCAGAACAAGCCCCGTGGACGGCCTGAGAACCAAGTTGATAATGAAGTATTGATGGCTATTGTGGAAGCGGATCCATTGCAAACCACGTCCGAGTTAGCTGCAGGCTGCGATGTTAGTGATAAAACTGTTTTAATTGACTTGAAGCAAATTGGGAAGATTAAAAAGCTTGAAAGGTGGGTACCTCACGAATTGACTGAAGCAAACCGGCAAACGCGCGTCGACTGCTGCGTTACATTACTGAACCGGCATATAATGAAGGTATTTTAAACCGAATCATTACCTGTGATGAAAAATGGATTCTTTACGATAATCGGAATGGTTGGATCCTGGCCAGCCAGCCAAATCCTGCCCCAAGCGAAAATTAACCCCAAAAAAGTTACTTGTGAGCGTTTGGTGGACCTGTGCCGGTATTGTTCATTACAGTTTTCTCAAATCTGGCCAGACTATTACGGCTGATGTCTATTGTCAGCAATTTCAAACAATGATGGAAGAGCTAGCGGCTAAACAACCTAGGCTGGTCAATCGCTCCACGCCACTGCTGCTTCACGACAACGCTAGACCACACACCGCACAACAGACGGCTACTAAATTAGAAGTGCCTCAATTGGAATGTCTAAGACATCCTCCGTACTCCCCGGACCTTGCTCCAACAGATTACCATTTTTTTCGAAATTTGGACAACTTCTTGCAAGGGAAAAAATTCAACTCTGATGGGGCAGTCCAAATCGCCTTCACAGATTTTATTGATTCCCGTCCGACTGGTTTTTTTAGTAAAGGGATCAATGAACTACATATGAGATGGCAAAAGTGCATAGAAAACAATGGTTCATACTTTGATTAATTAAATATATTATTTTTAAAAATATTCGACTTTTTGTTCCTCCCATACAAAACGCCAATTTCATATGTAAGGACCTAATATTATAAACGCGAAAGTTTGTGAGTATGGATGGATGTTTGTTACTCTTTCACGTAAAAACTACTGAATGGATTTACATGAAACTTTACAATAATATAGTTTATACATCAGAATAACACATAGGTTATATATCATCACGCTATTACTGAAGGGAACGGAGCAGTGATCATTAATGTCAAAAAATTCGGCTGGCATCGGCATATACGCAGAAGAGACAGTGTGGTTATTTCTGTCGCTGTTTAGATAACTATGAAATTGATTCATGATATAAGTGCCCGGTTAATGGCAATAGGCTCACCACCTATTACATTGGGACCTAAACATAAACTGGCGAAATGTGGGTGCTAGCACCTCTACCTACCCCTTCGGGGAATACAAGCGTGAGTTTATGTTTTATGTTAAATTGATTCTTTCGCTGGTGCGGTAGGTTGGTTCTACTGAGAAGATACCAGCAAGAAACTCCAAAACACTGCTGGACACAGACCTCTCTGAGTAATTTAATTCATCATTCATCATTTATCATTCTCTGAATCTTTTCCTATGTCAGTTGGGGTCATGTCTCCAGTCTAATTGTGATGCTGCTGAACTTCAACGCATTTCGTTAAGGTACGCTGAAGTGGGCAAAAGATAATCATTCATCATCATCCACATAAAGACGTTAGTCCTGATTGCATCCGGAGCCAAGGTGTCCTCGGAGCTCAGGGTCCGCCTTCCGGCTCTTCCTCCTTCACTTCGCACGATCTTCAAGATAGTGAGACCGTTTGCACGCATGTCACCAGCCACGACACCAAGCCAGCTTTTCTTGGCCCTACCCCTTCTAGGCATTTGTTACCCAGGCATTTGTTACCCACGTAGCTGGGCGGTTGCCGCAAGACGTGGCCGCACCAGCGGAGACAGCTCTCTTGCATTTTATCTGCGATGTCACGGACATGAAGGCTGCCGCGGATGCGAGAGTTCCTCACGCGAAAGAGATAATCAGTCATATCCTGCTAATATTATAAACGTCCCCGATCCCCTTAGGTTAGCACAAGGTCTACCTGGTGGGAAGGGTGTCACTCCGGTGCTGTCCATCCTGTCAGTGCCTCTCCATACCGGGGGTGAGTTGGGGATACCGTCGTTCTCCCCTTCTTAAGGAGAGCCAGACCGTTAGGGATGGCCCTGGGTCAGCCGAGGTGCGAGGGATATGTCGATAACCCCTCACCTTAGGGCACGCCGTAATAGCGGCGGTAATACCCATCATGGAGGAGTGGCTAGAGAGGCCACACGGCAGCCTCTCGTACCGGCTGACGCAGGTGATCACCGGACACGGGTGTTTCGGGAGTTACCTGTGTCGGATCCGGAAGGAGCCAACGTCCGAGTGCCATCACTGTGATGCGAGCGAGGACACGGAGCTGCACACGCTGACCGAGTGCCCGGCGTGGGACACGCCGAGGCGGGTCCTAGTGGCGGCTCTGGGGGTGGGAGTCCTCACACTCGCCACGTTGCTCACAGCGATGGTACGATGCGCGAACGCTTGGGGTGCGGCTGTCTCCTTCTGCGAGCAAGTAATGCTCGAGAAGGAGGCGGCCGGTCGGGTCCGGACCAGACTCCGGGCCCGGGAAGCCCGCGCAGAGCGAAGACGAACCGGACGTCGGAGGTCGCAGAACGACCTCCGTCCTCCATGAGCGCTGGCCTGGGGGTGACCGGTGGAGCCGCCTGTCACCCTAGCAGAAGCAGGCCGCGGCGGCGGCGCAAAATGCGCCTCCCCGTAACCGGGGCTAGATGGGGACACTGTGGTCCCCACAACCCGAAGGGGGCCATCTCGATAGAGATGGTCCTGGGTCTGCCGGGGTGCGAGAGATATGCTTTTGGCAATCTCACCTCCGGCAACCAAGGACCCAAGACGGCGTGCGTTTTAGTCGGTTCGAGTCCGACATAACCGCCTCCACCGGCTCCGTGGGGGTGGTATCCGTGGGGATTTTTCGCACGATAAAAAAAAAAAAAAAAAAAAAAACCCCTCACCTTCGGCCAAGAACTGCGACCCACAGACGACGTGCGGTTTTAGTTGGTTCGAGTCTGACATAACCTCCCCCTCCAGTTACGGAGCGGGAGGTATCCGTAGGGATTTCAGGAAAAAAAGCTGTCCGAGAAACTACTTCCCTTCTTGAAGAACCCCATATTGTAGTCGCTTGGAAAACCTCAGCAGGGAGGGAGTATTGACGACGATACATCATTGCTCTTTCTGTCATCATCATCATCTTTGAGTTAGCCCTGGTCGCACCGAGGCTTTCACCTTCTGGCCTGGGGGTGACCGGTGGAGCCGCCTGTCACCCTAGCAGAAGTAGGCCGCGGCGGCGGCGCAAAATGCGCCTCCCCGTACCCGGGGCTAGATGGGGACATCAGGGTCCTCACAACCCGAAGGGAGCCATCTCGAAAGAGATGGTCCTGGGTCTACCGGGGTGCGAGAGATATGCTTTTGGCAATCTCACCTCCGGCAACCAAGGACCCAAGACGGCGTGCGTTTTGGTCGGTTCGAGTTCGACATAACCGCCTCCACCGGCTCCGTCGGGGTGGTATCCGAGGGGATTTTTCACACGATGAAAAAAAGGCTTTCACCTTGTTCGTGCTTGCTTGCTTGCCCTTCCTGTGAAGATGAGTTATAAAGCTAAAACATGTATACATAACTCACTTCCTCCTCTTGTCATGCAGCAGTTCAGATAACACCGAGTGGTATATAAGCTGGACATTTGCTGTGCTCACTGTGGTCTTGGCTGGAACAAACAGAATTTAAATGTGAATCATTATCCTGTAAGCCTTTACAAAACTAAGTTGTGATCGGTCTTCAGTCTAAAGCGTTATTTAGACGGGCGAGTTTGTCGCTTCGAATATACGATTATTCTATGCTAATTTGAGCTCGTCCACCGCAGTAGCACCCTGTGCTATGCTCAAATTATACATACAATCACGCCTTTATTCCCGGAGTCTCGGGAGGGTCGGGTTTAGGATGGGTGATCGTTCATAACATTATGGTATCCGGCCAGTCCGGCTTTTGTTAGGCTTTTTACATTTCGCAAACGATAACACAACGCATTTGTATTAAAACTTTAAAAAAAAAAATGTAGATAAATTTTTATGTAGATTCGAAAAACATTAGAAAAAATGAAATGCTCAAGTGAGACTCGAACTCACGACCTTTCGCTTACAGGGCGACTGCTCTGCCTACTGAGCTATTGAGCACCGAGATCAGTTAGCATAATAAATGCTATAAAAAAAAAAAAACATTTTATGCAGATTTGAAGAATTTTATAGCATTAAGTATGCTAACTATACAAATTGAATACAAAATAGGGAAAAATGAAACTTCTCGGGCGGGACTCGAACCCGCGATTTTTCCTTTACAGGGGAATGCCTTGACCAACTCGGCTACCGAGACACGCCCGATGTGATTCAAATTTCCCTGCTATTTTTATCAGTCTCTAAGGCGACGGGTGGAGTCATCTACCGATATTCTTACGAACTATCGGAATCAATGGATGATTTTTCGACCATTTTTAAACATTGAATTTTGATGACTCCGCCCGCCCAGTCAAATGCTGATAGATGTTAATGTAGGATTTAAAAATATGTAGTGTGTCCGGCTTTTTTACCTGAATGTCCGGCTAAAGTGGCTGGTGTGTCCGGATACCTTACAGTCATACTAAAGGTAGGTAGGTACAATCTAAGCAAACTTACTTCCATAATAGTACTGGTCGAAGGTCTTCACCCACCCCGCGTCCATGTGGGAGTGTGGTATCAGATGCACGTTCAAAGCGCCATCCCTTGTTTGAGGACATTGCTGCAATTTTTTTATTATACATATAGGTACTTTCTTGCACACCAAGCCCTCGATTGTACTAAAACTAAACCAATGTGGCGCCATAGTCATCGCAAAAACTGACATTAAATTTTAGACTTTATTTCTATACTTCTAAAGTCCAAAATGAAATGAAACCAATTTCATTACACTTTTTCATTCGCTTTGCAAAAAGTCATTTAATTTTGAACTATAAACACATCGCTTTAAAGTCTATTATTTAATGCAGTTTTTCGCAATCGCAGGCCCAGGAAAAAATACAAAAGTAAAGTCTATACCTAAACTACGGACAGAGTGCAATGGGCGGCCTTATTTCTGAAAGCGATATCTGAAATCGCTGGTTATTAGTTTAATTAATAAATTAGTCTGTCATAGGTAATTTCGTTTTTCTATGGGGAGACCGTGGTTTCCACACCTGAGGGGGCTGCCGAGGTGCGAGCGGTATGTTTTCTGCAATCTCACCTCCGGCAATCAAAGACCCAAGACGGCGCGCGTTTTAGTTGGTTCGATTCCGACATAACCACCTCCACCGGCTCCTTGGGGGTGGTATCCGTGGGGATTTCTCGCACGATAAAAAAAAACAACTGATGGGGGTAAGAATCCGTTGTATGTTCGTATGTCATGCTGCATCTCATAAACTGTAGTTATTAGACACTTGAATTGTTTGTTGAACTGCTTTGCATAAATTTCGGATAATTTTCATAAAATAAATAAAATATGTCGGTTTTGAAGATGATAGTTAAATTTAAATGAAGTATTAAGAATTAACCTTCACTAAAATGATAAAATTTCAGTTCCGTAATACTAGGTATAGTTGATTTATACACAAAAACTAAGTCACTTACCTTATAACCACATTCAATTTTAAGTTTTTCAGCCAAACTACACTTTGTTTCTAAATATACTATTAATAACACATGAAATATATTATTCATTTTGTAACAATAATAATCTAATCGCTAACTTAAACACGCATTCTATATTTAAAAATTGATTAACATATTTCGAAAATTCAAATTAGTTCTAATAATAAATTTAAATTTAAAAAATACGTTCGATTTAGTTATTCATTTGTTAACTTTTGTGTGGTTCAATAATTAATAATACATTATTTTCGGCGTTTTCGTCTCAAGAAGGTTGAAATCAGACTGCTTAGTGCGGTAATACGTGTATGTATTGAAAGCGCCAATTGTTTACAGTAGGGCATTGTTCACAGTTGACAGAATCAAATCCTATTTTTATTGCCGAATTTGGTTTTGGTTGCCGAAATAAATATTTATTTCTACACTTGCATTCATACCCGTTTTAGGTTCGAAAAACGAAATTAATAGGTAGACGATAGAATATTAGTTTTGGGTGATCCTGGAGTTCCACTAAGATTTCCCCATACCCGGGGCTAGATGGGGACACTATGGTCGCCACAACCCGAAGCGGGGCATCGAAAGAGATGGTCCTGAGTCTGCCGGGGTGCGAGAGATATGTTACCTGCATTCTCGCCTCCAGCAACAAAAGACCCAAAGATGGCGTGCGTTTTAGTCGGTTCGAGTCCGACATAATCACCTCCACCGGCTCCGGTTAGGGGTGGTATAAAAAAGGCCCAAGCTCACCTTGCCTGCTATTTGATACAGTTGGTGATTAGCGGACGAGGCTCTGATCCTGAATTTCACTTCGGGGTTGGGGGTCGAACGGTGGTCGAAGCTTCCTGCTGTGGTTTTCCCAAGCGACTACAATATGGGATTCTTCAAGAAGGACATTATAAGGTTCCTGCAAGGCCGGCAGTGCGCTGTGTGAGTGACATGTGAAATTAACTCTGTCTGTTTGTTTGACTGTCTATATGTCTGTATGTAACAAACTCATGCAAACTCGCGCAAACTCGGGATCTTGAACAGGGCGAAGCGGTTTTTCACGCCGGAGCAGCGGTGTCTTCTGTACAAGACACAGATTCGCTCTTGTGTGGAATACTGTTCTCATCTCTGGGATGGTTCCGCGCAATACCTGTTAGACGAGCAGTTCGTATCATAGGTGATCCTGAGGTTACCAACACCTTGGAACCTCTGCAGTTGCGTAGAGACGTTGCCTCTCTGGCCGTTTTCTACCGCCTCTACCACGGCGAGTGTTCTGGGGAGTTATTTCAACTGATCCCACCCTCTCTCTTCCTATCCAGAACAACACGTGCTGGTCTGCGGTGCCATCCACACACGGTGGAATCCATACCATCTCGCACTAAACGGTTTGGGGGCTCTTTCCTCTGCCGCACGATAAAGAGCTGGAATGCTCTGCCCGCATACGTGTTTCCCTCCTCTTACAGTCCCGGGTTCTTCAAGCGGGGCGTGAAAAGGCATCTATCAAGGCCGTCAAGTTAGGGACCACCATTTTACGTCCAATGGCACCGGGAATGGTGGTCTGTATCTTCTGGACTGCACTTCAGCTTTGTTGCCATCTAGCGGGGTGCAGTCAATTGACGGATCAATTATAAAAAAAAATAAAAAAAACATCCACGCCAGGCGGCTCCACCCGTCACCCCCAGGCCCGCACTCATGGGGGACGGAGGTCAGTACATCTAAACCACTGAACCGATTTTGATAAAATTAGGTACAGGGGTAGATTAGACCATAAGAAAGGACCAAACATAGCCTATGTCCTTTCTCAAGGTCTAATCCACCCCTATACTTAATTTCATCAAAATCGGTTCAGTGGTTTAGGCGTGAAAGCGTAACATACAGACAGACAGATAGACAGAGATACTTTCACATTTATAATATTAGTATGGATTATATATATATATATCCTATCATTTTCCTTACGCCTTATGAGAAAACCACGGCCATGTTGGATAACTTTTCAGCCACACAAGATGGCCGCTTCCTAACATCCAAGCCACTAGTTTCCAATGAACATAACATCTCAAGTTCTCCATGTAATCGCAATACCAAACATTGGAGGTTCACACGCAAACGTTTAAACATGTAAGCACGTTATTACATAATATAATCATCATTTTATAGCCAGACTGCTTTATTTTCGAGATATACTGGTTCATGGGCAATATTCTGGGCAATTTCGTGCGGAAATCCCCTCGGATAACTCCCCCGCCGGAACCGGAAGGTGAGGTTATGTCAATCTCGAACCGGTTAAAACTGCACGCCGACTGTGGGTCGTGGTGCTAGGCCGGAGGTGAGGTTGTCATCGACATATCCCTCGCACCCCGGCTGACCCAGGGCCATCCCTTACGGTCTTGCCCTCCTCGGGGGCGTAGGCATATACCAATCTATACTATAAGGGCAATTTCCATTGGCAGAGCAGTGGCTGCCAACGGCTGATACACAGCGGTCAGAACTTGTTACGAGAAATGCCTTCAAATAAATAAATAAATATTCCACAATATTCTACACAACGCTATCTAGACCTATGGTAAGCTTAACTAGCTTGTGTTATGAAATCTAGACATGTATATACATACATTATTATACATAGAAACACTCAGACCAATGCAAATAGCCATATTCATGCATACAAATATTTGTACTGAGCGAGGATCGAACTCGCGCCTCCTGCGTAACAGTCACGTTCACTAACACCACACCATATAGGCTGAATAAGATTAAAAATCCTTTATAATATTTTGCCATAAAAGGCGGCTTTTTTACCTCTGGCCATACCAGTACGACCTACAAGGGGGTTTGCCCCCGTATTCCTAGTATTCCTACCACTAAATAAAACTATTTTAACCCCCGACGCAAAGAGATAGTAGATTATAAGTTTGACGTGTCTGTGGCATCATAGCTCCAGAACGGATGAAGCAATTTCAATTTAGTTCTTTTTGTATTGAAGGTGACTTATGTGCGAGTGTTATTAGACATGTTTAATGGAAATCGGTTGAGCTGTTTAAAAGTTATGGGGGTTGAAGTGGAGATGGGTAATCTCGGGGGTTTTTTTTTTTAATTTACTAGCTTTTGCCCGTGACTTTGTTTATGTTCGGAATAGAAAGGTTTAGGTCAAACTGCTCCTGCGACCCAGATGAAGTTCCTTAAAATTTCTGTGAGCCTGGTATTTGCAAATATACCAGGGTCACAGAAATACTGATCCCGTGACCGCGACCCACAGCAAGCTATACGGTTTACGGTTCTACTCAACTGATTGCAATCAAATAAACGTAAGATTTTAAGTCTGATCAAGACTATTCTAATAAAAAAAAAGTATCAAAATCTGTTCTGTAGTTTTTGCGCCCATCGCGAACAAACATATCCAAATTACCATTATATAATAGTACCTATAGATGTTACCACCACTCTTTGAGTGGAATCCATATCCATACTAATATTATAATTGCGAAAGTAACTCTATCTGTCTGTCTGTCTGTCTATCTGTCTGTCTGTCTGTCTGTCTGTCTGTCTGTCTGTCTATCTGTCTGTCTGTATGTTACGCTTTCACGCCTAAACCATTGAACCGATTTTCATGAAATTAGACCTTGAGAAAGCACATATGCTATGTTTTGTCGCGATAACCGACATCCACGCGGGTGCAGCCGCGGGCAAAAGCTAGTTGACTATAATCGGGTTAATTTCCTATCAACAAAATGGACCTACATCGAACCATGTTTTGTAAATCTTTCTTCACGGAATGAATTGTGCCGTTCTTAAGAATTTGTGCATATGAGTCTTATTCTTCGAATGAGGAAGAATAACCTATAATAAGGATAAACGAATTCATCGAAATCGCGGACACTACATTTTTTAAATAGAATAGGGAGTCAAACGAGCAGACGGATCGCCTGATGGTAAGCTATCACCGCCGCCCATGGACACCCGCAACACCAGAGGAGTCACAAGTGCGTTGCCTTCCTTTTAAAAGAGAGTATACTCTTTTCTTGAAGGTTTGAAGGTCGTATTGGTTCGGAAATACCGCTGGCGACAGTTCATTCCACAGTTTAGTTGTGCGAGGCAGAAAGTTTTTCGAGAAACGCACTGTTGTGAACCGCCAAAATTAAAACATCTTTCCTATCTCCTTCTCATGGTCCTACCGAGAAACTTGTTAGCTATAACCGAATATTGGGAAATCTTTCAACATTGTATCTAGACCATAAGTTTTAGGCTAAGTAAGTAAATGTTTTGTAAATAGACCAAAAAAAAAATGCCCGCTGAGTTTCTTGCCGGAGTCTTCTCAGGTCTGGCCGTGTTTCGTTTATTAGTTAGTATTTAATATTTACTTTATGTTGACGTTTTGTAAGTTCCGATGTAATGGTCTATGCAAAACAAACTATTTTTGAATTTAGAATTTCTTAAATCCCAAAATGTTACTTACATCTTAAAATGTTGAATTCGTTGAAAGTTTAATTTTCTGGAACCATAATGTTGAATTTCCAATGTTGGTTCCCAGTGGAGTAGAATAGGACCACCCCATCTCTTCCCGTGGGTGTCGTAAAAGGTGACTAAGGGATAGGGCTGTTTTCCATCCGACAGTAAAATACAGCCTAAGATAAAGGGCCTGCTAAACGACAATAGGCTTGCCTCCTATTATGTGGGTTGAAATTCATAGATGGCGAAATGTGGGTGTTAAGACACCTCTGCCTACCCCTCCGGGGATATACAGACGTGAGTACCTATATGGATGAATGGATTATAAAGTTTAATTTTCTAAAACCACAATGTTGAATTTCCAATAAATAAATAAATATTCCACAACATTCTACACAACGCTATCTAGACCCATGGTAAGCTTAACTAGTTTGTATTAAGGAATCTAGAATGCGGATAAACATAGTTACTTAGATACTTTTTTTTGGAAATACATACATATTATACATAGAAACACCCACACCTATGCAAATAGCCATATTCATGCATACAAATATTTGCACTGAGCGGGGATCGAACCCGCGCCTCCTGCGTGGCAGTCGCGTTCACTACCGCCACGCTACAGAGGCTGTCCACAGAGGTTCGCAACATCACTCGCCGTGTAGAGCCGCCATTAAAACAACAGATTTAGTCATTAACATAACTCCGACCTCATACTTCACAACATAATTTCGGAAATGTTTTAATTTTAATGTTTTTGAGTTATAACGCGAAGTATTTCCGGCTCCATTTTTAGGTAAAACAAGACTTTGGCTGGTTCAATGTCAGTGACCTTCGAGTCAAAACGAAGGTGCTTGATGAAGTTGGGACTGTGCCGAATAAAATTGTCTAATCAATAAGGCTATCTCCTACTGTAGAAGTACGGCTATCCGCGCGGTGACGGAGAAAGAATACAAGTATCACCACCCCATCTCATCCGAAAAGTGTCGTAAAAGGCGACTGACGGAAACATACGCAGACGATATCACTGCGAGAGAAGGAACACTCGAAATAAAACCCTGTACCAACCCGTCTGGCTAGGAAACAGTAGGCCAGAGCCTGCCAACATTGAGAGAGGCCTATGTCCAAGCTGTGTTAGATTTATTTATTGAATTGATTAAGTTTGGGTCTACAACATTCTAGATTGTATAGAGTGAAATGTGCTAAAAACTTTATGACATTTATTTATTAGAATAAGCCTTGCTAATTGCATATCAAATTAATTTATCAAGTATATTTAATAAAACATTATTTTAAAAAATGAAATTTACATTTAAATTGTCATCATGACCTAAATGATTATATTTACGAATATAAAATCGACTTTATCAAATAAATGAGCCATTTTAAGACATCTTATTACAGTTGTATCAGATTATACGCAATGCCTTGTAAGCGTGTATAGTGATCGGTATATTTCTTGAGCCGAATCACATCACAAAATCACTATTTATTTTATTTTATTTATTTTGTCATTTTAGGAAAACTTACAGCTAAAAGATAACAATAGGTAAATTCATATAACAAAGTGAGGGCCATTTACAAGTTTTCACCGATATAAATTTAGTATAAAGTTTTTAAAAGATTTTACGGCAACATAATTCTACGGATGGTTTACATTAATTTGTTACATTCAGAATGATGTTCACCTTTAGAATTGCTAACCACTGCCATCTAGCAATAGTAAGCAACACCAAAAGTAAATTCCTAATCCATAAAGTAGTGATCGCATAATAATTTCTTTACTTTAGAGATACCAGTAAAAAATAAGTCTATATCAACATCCCGACATGCCACATTGTATGCACGGCAGGCTCGCAGTAGATAGGAATTTTGCCTATAGGTGGTTCTTGCCATAGGAATGTGCAGCAAGTTTGGCTTGCGTAAAAACAATGGAGGCGCGTAAAAGCCTACCTTGTTTACCAGCTCCGGTAGATCTACTGATCCATTACAAATGGACATTAGGAAGGTTAAATCCGCTATCCTACGACGCTCAAACAGGGGTAAAATGTGAAACTTTTTACAGCGAGTATGATAATCGGGCAGAAAACAGTTAGATCGGAATTGAATGTACCTTAAAAATTTCCGTTGTATACTTTCAAGACGCTCATTATAAGTGTTATAAATCGGGTTCCACACTTGTGAAGCATACTCAAGGATACTACGAACAAAAGAGCAATACAAAATTTTTATAGTTTTAATACTATTGAAATCGGCCGAGATTCTTAGAATAAAACCCAGTGCTTTCGTGGCTTTGCTAATGGTGTTATTAATATGTAAGTCAAAGAGAAGTTTACAGTCAAAAGTAACACCTAGATCTTTGACAGAGTTAACCCTAGCTAAAGGAGTATCGCGAAGAGTGTAAATACAATCAATAGGCTGTGGTTTACGCGTAAAAGTGCAAGTATAGCACTTGGACACATTTAAGTCGAGCTTGTTCACTACGCAATAATTCTGAAATCGGTCCAGATCCTCCTGCAGCGCAAGAGCATCTGCGAGAGTGCTAATCTGCTTCATGATTTTCATGTCGTCAGCGTACAGCAATATTTTGGACGACTGAAAACAACACGCTACGTCGTTGATAAAAATATTGAACAAGAGTGGTCCCAGAAGCGATCCCTGGGGCACACCCGAAGGGATGCGCATTGCTCTCGATGAATATCCATTTAGCACTACAGTCTGGCACCTATTCTCCACGTAAGACGTAAACCATCTGAAGAGGTTGCCCCGAATACCCATAGCCGACATTTTATCCATAAGTATGGAGTGATCTATTTTATCAAAACATTTGCAGTAGTCCGTGTATATAACATCTACCTGGGATCTTCGTGACATGGCATCGGATAGAAAATCACTACATAGTATAAGGTTTGTAGCAGTCGACCGACCTTTTAAGAAACCATGCTGGTGTTCGCTGAAGTTAAGTTTTAGAGCCGAGTACACCTGTTTGTATATAATTTTTTCCAGGACTTTGGCGAACACACACAGCTTAGAGATTGGCCTGTAATTTTCTACAGCAGCTCTTGATCCTTTTTTTAAAATAGGTGTTATATATGCGGACTTCCAGATAGCGGGAACTACTCCAGCGGTGAGAGAGTACTGGAATAGAATTGAGAGTGGCACAGTGAGACTTACTGCGCAGCTAACAATGAAAGCAGGAGGTATGTTGTCTGGACCTGAGGATTTTTTCAGGTCTACCTGCTTCAATAGTCTACCGACCTCCTCCCTGTCCACCTCAATGGACCCAATATCCGCGCTCCCACAGCCAGCGCTCCCGCAGCCCGGAAGTGTTGAGCCGTTACTGTTAGTGCTTGGTTCCAAAAAGTTAGAGTAAAAATACATACATAAACTCACGCCTGTATTCCCCGAAGGGGTAGGCAGAGGTGCTAGCACCCACATTTCGCCAGTTTATGTTTAGGTCCCAATGTAATAGGTGGCGAGCCTATTGCCATTAACCGGGCACTTATAAACCTGCGATAAATACACACATAACTTCGAAAAACATCGAAAAGTCATTGGTGTGTGCCATGGTAAACCTGGGATCGAACCCGAGACCTCGTCTCAGCAGTCCATTACCCATACCACTAGGCTACCGCAGAGTAAAAATAGTCACTAAACATGTTGCATATGACATCGCCGTCACCAGAAGAATGCTGTCCATACTGTAGAACAGATGGATAGTAGTTGGAGTGCTTTTTTGATTTTACATAAGCCCAAAAAGCGCGAGGGTTACGATTTATGTTGGATTCAATCTTAGAGATGTAAGTTTTGAAGGACTCCTTTTCAAAGTCTTTTACTCGTTGTCTCAGGATAACGAAAGAGTTGTAATCCGAAAGGTTCCCATATTTTTTGAATTTTGAATGATATTTTCCCTTTTCCTTTATCATCTTAATCAATGAAGAATTATACCAGACCGGATATTTTGAATTTATGGTAACAGTTTTAGATGGTATATGAGTATTACGTAAGTCATTTAGAACACCATAAAAATATGCCACAGCATCCTCCAAGGTCCTACTGTTCAGTTCGTACTCCCAGTTCTTAGAATTCAGCTCGTGCTTTATGGCATCATAATCACCCTTATTATACATGTACTGTATATAAGGACGAATTGGTAAGCTGTGTAAGTGAACAAACTCGACTGAAATGCAGAGTGATCTGTGATGGCAATCTTCGCGTACAAGGGGAAGATCACAATGAGTAACGGAAACTTCATTGTTCGATAGAACAAGATCCAGCAACCTGTCGTTATCATTATGGTAGCTATTGTATTGCAATAAGTTACAAACGTTCAAGCTATCGATAAAATTAATTTGAACGTCACCCTGCAGGTTACTTGGACTGAGGGAGACGTTGTCACTCGATGCACACCACTTTATGTTCGGCTGGTTAAAGTCACCTAATATTAAAAATGTGTCAGCAGGTTGGTTAAGGACAATATCAACCAGGTTATTAGTAAAATTACTCAACTGCGCCGCTAATGTATGCCCTAAGTTTTCGTTACATATATATACAACACAGATATGTAATTTGTAAGAAACTTTCGGCTTCTTGTGACTTACGGTAAGGGTGATCCACAGGTCCTCGGCAGACGAGCACCATTCACTTCTAACATTAGCCACTAGTTCCCTTTTAACGGCTATTAAAACACCTCCCCCCAGTTCCTGATTAGTTAAAGCATAGTTACGATCGCGTCTCCACACAAGATATCGATCGTCAAAAAGTTCCGAATCGGATATCCCGTCGATCAACCACGTTTCCGCGATGCAAATCACATCATAGCCACTAATGCACACATTTCTGTAGAAAGCACTGGTTTTAGTTCGTAGACCCCGAACATTCTGATAGAAAATGCTAAGAGGCGCCATCACGAGAGTTATAGAAGAAATAAGGACAACAAAAATAACAAATATATGTAAGGTAGGTACATTCAAATCGAAGTGGGAGAATATATTCCAATAAAAATGATACGCTAATATATACTCTAATACTGTAGAAGTTAGGTTCACAAATATGTAAGCAAATGTGCTGAGCAAAATATAAGTTTAAAAGCCTACTGGTACGAAAAGCGATTCTATCATTAGATACATACTGTCTAATATAAAAATGGCAAGATAATTCTTTGTCATGAGCGCCGAGAGATAAGCGAACAAAGGACCGGTAACATCGGGGTTTATCCACTTAGTTATACTATTAGTTATACGATATAACAAAATGGACAGAAAAAGTCCAAATAGTTATACTGCGTAGTATAACTACGTGGATTCGATTAATTTGGGTTGTTTTAGTCCAAATAGTTATACTGCTTAGTATAACTACATGGATTCGAGTAATTTGGGTTGTTTTAGTCCAAATAGTTATACTGCTTAGTATAACTACATGGATTCGAGTAATTTGGGTTGTATTAGTCCAAATAGTTATACTGCTTAGTATAACTACATGGATTCGACTAATTTGGGTTGTATTAGTCCTAATAGTTATACTGCTTAGTATAACAACATGGATCCCATTAATTTGGGTTGTATTAGTCCAAATAGTTATACTGCTTAGTATAACTACATGGATCCGATTAATTTTGATCGGATTCTTTCATTTAGTTATATTCGTAAGTAAACAATCGCTTTATAATATTTATGGGCATTTTGTGTTCCAACACATTTGTATTTGAATTGAAAATAATTAGATACCAAAATATGAGTATGTAAAAAAATTATTATATAAAAAAAGGAATGAAGCAGCAGGAGTGCACAAATTGCATTGCGAAAGACTAGAAGAAGTAACTGTACCCCGACAATATTTATCACTACTAGTACTCTTAGGTGATTACATTTCTGATGGGAGACGAATTTTAGTATTTTGTTCGTCATATATTTTACCTATGGTGTATGCTTTGATATCGGACATATATATCGTATTGTTCAGAATAATTTTAGTCAGAAATTTCATATTGGAAACCAAACAAGTTTATGTTCGACTTTGAGAAAGCGTCATGTAGATAAAACCGCGTAGATAGTACTCCCAAATGTTCAGATAAAAGGAGTTATATTTAGGAGTTATATATACGCATTATATTCCGATAGTATTTGGAGAAAAGCTAAACAAAGAAAAAAGGGATAAATGGTAAAAAAAAATATGTAGGGCTTTATACTGTGCTACCACTTTTCCCAAATATCCATATTCGCGTAGGATGGGAATTTATTAAAGATAATACTGCAAAAACACAAAAATATTTTAAAAAAATACCCATATGAATTACTTTGAAAATTACTGGCTCAAGAGTGATGAATTCATAAAATCATGGTGTGTGTTTAGAGAGAGGCATCGTAGTGCTAACCAAGTTGAGGCATGGCATATGAACTTAAACCAAGCATGCTAAACCAGGAAACATGTAAGCATTATGCAATTTTTGAAAGTGACCCTGGAAGGTGCCGAAGATGTTATAATCGATATTGGGAAAAGTAAAGAGAACCGAAAGGAAGGCAGTTTAGTCAATGACATGATGATAACGCACGCACAAATGCATATAGTTAAAGATAATATCACAATAGACACTTTTGAAGAAACAGTGCGATAGCATTTTACTCACTAGATATTTACTTGCTCTGTAATGCTTGTGCCTGGATGAAAGTAATTATTTTCAATTCGAATACAAATGTGTTGGAACATAAAATGCCCTTAAATATTATAAAGTGATTGTTTATTTACGAATATAATTAAATTGATGAATCCGATCAAAATTAATCGGATCCATGTAGTTATACTAAGCAGTATAACTATTTGGACTAAAACAACCCAAATTACTCGAATCCATGTAGTTATACTAAGCAGTATAACTATTTGGACTAAAACAACCCAAATTACTCGAATCCATGTAGTTATACTAAGCAGTATAACTATTTGGACTAAAACAACCCAAATTACTCGAATCCATGTAGTTATACTAAGCAGTATAACTATTTGGACTAAAACAACCCAAATTACTCGAATCCATGTAGTTATACTAAGCAGTATAACTATTTGGACTAAAACAACCCAAATTACTCGAATCCATGTAGTTATACTAAGCAGTATAACTATTTGGACTAAAACAACCCAAATTAATCGAATCCACGTAGTTATACTACGCAGTATAACTATTTGGACTTTTTCAGTCCATTTTGTTATATCGTATAACTAATAGTATAACTAAGTGGATAAACCCTACTCGGAGTGAATAGCAACTAAATATACCTGTGTTTCTCAAACTTATCGAGCCGATGCAGTAATGCGACACGCCGAAATGGTGCTTCGACAGATCTATGAAAAAAACTTTTTTAAATCGCGATCTGTATTTATATGATGCTTCGGGGAAGAATTGTTTTTGCGCATAAAAATTTTGCACCCTTTAACCCAAACGTGTTCGAACCCTCGTTCTATTGCTCGGGCTTTGGTCTTGTTTAGTAGCATCTTGTTCTCCATAGTCAAGTGGTCGTTCACGTATATCCTGTTATCACCAACAAGTCCTAGATCAGTTGCTTTAAGGGATTTGTGTTTCTTTGCCGCCGCTACAAAATCGTTCTTCAGATAGCTACTATGGACAGAGCATATTATGTTCTTCTTGTGCTTATCATTACGCGTGGGCACTCTGGCTATATAGTTGACCTGTTCTCTTTGGATTTTACAGTTAATGCTGTCCCCAATCTTGTCCAGTATATTGAACAGATTTTCAGAATTAGACATAGGAACGCCCTTAATTTCGATATTGTTCCTACGCGATCTTTGTTCAATGTCGTTTTGCATTTCCTCAAACCTACTAACACGCTCCTGAAGGTTGAAGACATCTTCTTTAGTCTTCTTCATGGTCTCGATGTCCTGTTCTAAAATTGATACCCTTGTAGTTAAAGCCTCAACCGCATCGTGAACAAATTCAATTGATGTCTTCACGTCCGAGAACTCATCTCTCATAGCCTTTAGGTCCGCTAACTCCGTTTGGATCGCTTTCACAGCTTCGACTAACGCTGGCATGGCCTCCATTTGCGACGATAAGCGCTTCAACTCGGCAAGGATGGAATCCGTAGCTGTTGCCGGGGTGGTTCTTGGGCTGGCAACACCCACTGTCTTACAGGCAGGGCATTTCCAGGTTGATTTCCGGTCTCCTAGTTTCCTCCATCCGCCTTCCGTTATTCCCGAACATGGGAAGTTAAATTGGCCCGTACATGCAGAGCATACAGCGCCATCCCTAGCTTCAATCCCACAACGTTTGCAATCGAACATCCTGATTGAAAACTTTGAGAATCACTTGCAGATAATCACTTGTCGGGTAGCGAGAAGTTGTTTGTTTATATTATGCAGTCGGAAATCAACGAGTCCGCCGACGTACATATAAGTGAGACCCCTGGTGCCAAGTCGCTGAACTTAATTAGTTCAACTTTATGCCACTACAATAGTCTAAGTGGAGCTAGTTGCTTAGTACGAAGTTCGTTATTTAAATATTTTTCAAAACGTAAGTATATCCAAATATTTATTTTCACTTTGATTTTATGCAACACACGAGAAAAATAGCGCAACAATGCGTCACTACGTTGCTCGGTACAGATATTGGCCAATTTGTCACTGCAGGCACTAGTTTAATGTCTGTGATTGAAAGTTTGTTCTTCAGCAAGTAATTGACTCAATTATGAGTATGGCTATTAAGAGTTCTCACAAACAATATCACTGTAATATAACTGTTATTGCAATCGAACGCACCACTTTTACTAATACTATTTAACTATTTTGATTATTTATTTGAATTTAAAATACGGAGACGATGTAAACTGTGCCAGTGTTGCCACTCGACACTACATAGTACAAAGTCGCTTTCGGGACACGGAAAGCGACTTTGTAAGTCGAGTTTGTGGAAAGTCGCTTTCCGTGTCCCTATGTCCCTATGTATGCTTATATCTTCAAAACTACACTACATATTTAGATGCGGTTTCTTTTAATAGATAGAGTAGTTCAAGAGTAAGGTTTATATGTATAATACATGCTTAATATAGTAGAGGGTACAGCGGGAACGGGTTCGGACGACAGGCGGGCGGAAAAAAATTGGCGGTACGAAGTTCACCGGGTTAGCTAGTGTACTATTTACGCGTAGAACGCGTATATTTCGAGGATAGCACGGGATGCTACAGCGGCGGAGGAGCTCAAATCCTCCCACCATAGATTACATCAATCCAAACCATCGGTGTCACGGACAGTCCCCTCTGCAGGGGGTGTTAATACTGGACTGTGAGGCAGTGGCCAATCAACGATCCCAAATCCTCGGCACAGTGAGGTCGCTCCGCGAAGCCTGCGAAGCCCTCAGTAAGCTTCTGCGCTTCTGGGTGGAGCTAGGCTGGCTGATCTAGCCAGTGTTCTACACGTACAATGGCCCAAGAAAAGAGGCTAAGTGCGAGAAAAAGAGTCCCCTATCCTACATCAATCCAAGGCCGTTTCTTTCGCGACTTGGGGTCATGTTGTATGCCGGGAGCTATACTTAATTAATTAATTATAGTTACAAATGAAGTGATCATATTATTACAAACGTGTAAATTATATTATGTGTAATTTTGATTTCTGTTATTTTGTACACAAACAAGTTGGATCCGCAAATTCGTTCTCTGTCTTTAATTGTTTTATCTTCTCTGTTCTTCTATTTTTCTCTCTTCTAATTTTTAGCTCGAATCTAGCATCCTTTCAAAAGTAAAAAAAAAAGTAAAAAATAAACCCTCTAACCCCTCCAACCAGGCTAAAATGCTTGTGCTAGGAGGGGGCCAAGATTTGATCCTGGGACCTCTCAATCGTAAGGCCGACAACCATTAAGCTACCAACGCTTCAATTACGACCGGAAACGGTGCGGACTATGCGGTATGAAAGGAACTTCATCCCACGCACAATCAAGCTGCGGAATAAACTCCCTGCTGTAGTTTTCCCAAGCGACTACAATATGGGGTTCTTCAAGAAGGACATTAGAAGGTTTCTTCATGGTCGGGAGTGTGACTACTCTGGTGTTGCACCTGTTGATAGGCCACGGTAACAACTTTAAACGTAGACTGATCCTGAGCGCGGGCCTGGGGGTGACGTGTGGAGCCGCCTGTCAACCCAACAGAAGCAGGCCATGGTGCACCTCCCCATTCCGGGGGCGAGTCGGGGATATTGTTGTCCCCCTCCCGAGGAGGGCCAGACCGTAAGGGATGGCCCTGGGTCAGCCGGCGTGCGAGGGATATGTCGAAGACAACCTCACCTCCGGCCTAGCACCACGAGCCACAGTCGGCGTGAGGCTTTAGTCGGTTCGAGTCCGACATAACCTCCCCTTCCGGCTCCAGCGGGGGATGGCATCCGAGGGGATTTCCGCAATAAAAAAAAAGGTAACCACTTTACATGTTTGACGTGCTTGTCTGCCACCTTAGTTTACAATTTTACTTATTTATAAGTAAAACTAGCTTTTGCCCGCGGCTCCGCCCGCGTGGATCTCGGTTATCGCGACCAAATATAGCCTATGTCCTTCCTCAAGGTCTACTCTACCCCTATACCAAATTTCATCAAAATCGGTTCAGTAGTTCATGCGTGAAAGCGTTACATACAGACAGACAGACAGACAGAGTTACTTTCGCATTTATAATATTACTAGGTTTTGCCCGCGGCTCCGCCCGCGTGGATGTCGGTTATCGCTACCAAACATAGCCTATGTCCTTTCTCAAGGTCTAATCTACCCCTATACCAAATTTCATCTAAATCGGTTCAGTGGTTTAGGCGTGAAAGCGTAACATACAGACAGACAGACAGAGTTACTTTCGCATTTATAATATTAGTATGGAAGTATGGATTGTAAACTACATTATAAAGATGTAATAAGCGTATTACTTACTCAAATCGAGTTACGATCAAAATTATCGATTCATGAACGATTTTTCGGGTTCAGATATTGTTTATGGTACAGTAATAACCAAAAGTTTATTTTTATAGGTATAAATAACATTCAATTTCTCGTTTTGTAATTTTTAAATTACTGATTTTCAGTAAAGGCATAAGGGAAATAATAATAAATATTTCACAACATTCTATACAACGCTATCTAGACTCATGGTAAGCATAGCCTAACTAGCTTGTGTTATGGAATATAGAAAGTGGATAAACATACTTAGGTACTTTTTTTTTTGTAAATACGTACATATTATACATAGAAACACCCAGCCCAATGCAAATAGCCATATTCATGCATACAAATATTTGCACTGAGCGGGGATCGAACCCGCGCCTCCTGCGTGGCAGTCGCGTGCACTACCGCCACGCCACAGAGGCTGTCAAATATAAATATATACGATAGGTAACAGTTAAAAAAAAATTGTCTATATTATTAGAATCAATCAATTAGCCTATCGCAATCCAATGGTGGACACAGACCTCTCCTAATGTTAGGAGGATCACCACTCCATCTCATCCAAAGGATGTCGTAAGAGGCGACTGACGGAAACATACGCAGACGATATCACTGCGAGAGAAGGAACACTCGAAATAAAACCCTGTACCAGCCTGTCTGACCTAGAAACTTTTTTTTTTTATACCACTTAGGTGGCAGACAAGCACACGGCCCACCTGATGGAAAGTGGTTACCGCGGCCTATGGACGTATGCAACACCAGGGGCGTTACACTCGCGCTGCCTACCCTGAAGAAACCTTCTAATGCCCCTCTTGAAGAACCCATATTGTAGTCGCTTGGGAAAACCATGGCAGGGAGTTCATTCCACAGCTTGAGCGTACGTGGGATGAAGTTCCTTTCATACCGCACGGTGCGCACCGTATTCGGATGCAATGTGTGGGCAAAAAACTGTTGACCAACGCCTCTCAGTGTTTCATGACTCATTCCTAAGACCGGAACTCTCTGCCAGGCCCTCGATTCTACTAAAGCTAAACTATTGTCAAACCACAGAGATTGCAAAAAGCGGTATTAAAGTTTAGACTTTATTTCTATACACTAAGGTCCAAAATTAAATGACAAAAGTTTCATTACACTCTTTTATTCACTCTGCTAACAGTTATTCAATATTGAACTTTAAATGCATCGCTTTAAAGTCTATAATGTATTGCCGCTTTTTCCAATCTCAGTGGCTTGACAATAGTTTTGCTTTAGTAGAATCGAGGCCCAGCTCACGTGTTTCCTTCTTCCTACAGTCCCGGGACCTTTAAGCGGGGCGTGAAAAGGCATCTGATGAGGCATCAAGCTGAGTGCCACCACTGTTAACATGGTACATGTTTATAATAGTGACCCTCTTTCCGAGACTTTGCCTTTAGCTTAACATCAGGCGAGGTGAAGTCAAATTGACGTGTCCCTAAAAGCACAGAATAGATAATAGTACTCTAAAAGTATGTCCAGCAGTTTTCGCGATACTGATTAAAAAATTGTTGCAAAAACATTTTGAGTCCTCTGGGCGTGTCCTTGGCTATGACTGGGAATCCAAAATGATGACGGTTCCAACATACATCATGAATTGAACCCCGAGGGTTTTTTTTAATTGATCCGCAAAAGTTTTAGAGGTCGTTGACTTTCGATCTGAGCTCGTATATCGTTGTGAAAGAGTCGCTCACCTCGGGACCAGTCGCCAGTGGCTGATATTTTGTTTAATAGTACCTAATTGTTAACAAGAAATCAATACGAGAAATGTCTTGTATTGATTTCTTAGGAGCAAACTAGAGGCCCGCCCTCGGTGTACTTCGGCTTATTTATTTATTTTATCATTTTAGGAAAACTTACAGCTAAAAGATAACAATAGGTAAATTCATATAACAAAGTGAGAGTCATTTACAAGTTTCGGTTATCGCGACCAAACATAGCCTATGTCCTTTCTCAAGGTCTAATCTACCCTTATACCAAATTTCATCAAAATCGGTTCAGTGGTTTAGCCGTGAAAGCGTAACATACAGACAGACAGACAGAAAGACAGACAGACAGAGTTACTTTCGCATTTATAATAGTACTAGCTTTTGCCCGCGGCTCCGCCCGCGTGGATGTCGGTTATCGCGACCAAACATAGCCTATGTCCTTTCTCAAGGTCTAATCTACCCTTATACCAAATTTCATCAAAATCGGTTCAGTGGTTTAGCCGTGAAAGCGTAACATACAGACAGACAGACAGAAAGACAGACAGACAGAGTTACTTTCGCATTTATAATATTAGTATGGATATAGCTGGCCCGCCGCGACTTCGTTTGCGTGATGTTTGAAAAATAAATTATAATTGAAGGAAATTATAAAATAATAGGGGTCGATCGTAAAGGGTTGAAAATTCTAATGCTGTCATAAAAAAAATAGACATAGTCTATGTTTGGTCGCGATAACCGACATCCACGCGGGCGAAGCCGCTGGCAAAGGGTAGTTATGTATATGGTTTAAAAGGAGTGACGGTGACGCGGATTTTCGAAGTAGTATTGCCACGGGCGAAACAGGGGCAGGTGGCGTATCCCTAAGATAAAAGTAACCTATATTATAGGCTATATTGTGTTAGGTTTATATATAGGATACGTTTATCATAGCAATACATCCAGTATCACTCTCCCTGTGTATAAAATTTCACCTAAATCCATTTTTCTAAGTAAAATTTTACCCATGCCGTTTTCATGCGATTGAGTACCTACCTACCTAAAAACAAACCGATTTTCATATTTATAATACTAGCTTTTGCCCGCGGCTCCGCCCGCGTGGATGTCAGTTTTCGCGACCAAACATAGCCTATGTCCTTTCTCAAGGTCTAACCTATCCCTATACCAAATTTCATCAAAATCGGTTCAATGGTTTAGGCGTGAAAGCGTAACACACAGACAGACACAGACAGAGTTACTTTCGCATTTATAATATTAGTATGGATATGGATTACAATATATTACTTATGATTCACATATTAATATGGATAATATACGCCAAGAAACAAAATACAGTCATTTTTAGAACGAAAACCAAAATAAACGTTCACTGAAGAAATAAAAAACGTGTTATAAACACCGAAAATGGCATACCGTCTTTTAGCATTTACCGCGGGATCATAAAAAACTTTATAAAGAGCTCATTTAATATTTAATAAATAATATAGGAAGCCGAGCGTTAAACAATATGTTATTAAAAAAAACTGGACGCTCTCATAGCCTTGGCTAGTGACAGTCTGTGACGTAGATTTAAAAAAAATTATCCAGTTTTTTTTTATTGTTAAGTTTAAGGACTTTTGGCGCGATAGTATTTTTTTACGTCACTTGAGCTAAACTTGAAATTTTGAAAGTGACATTTTGTTTATATTTTTTTTAAAGAAAACTTTATAAGCGTTTTAGGGTTTCGTAGCCAAATGGCAAAAAACGGAACCCTTATGGGTATTTCTTCGAAATTTCATTCTTCAACTGATTCATCTGGCCGAAATTAAATTTCACTATCAGCTTTGTAACACATGTTCATATGAAAATATGGATTCTAAAGAACATATATTTGAATGAGGGACTCATTTTTATACAGCAGTTTTCAAGATATCGACATTCAAATATTTTGTGCCCAGATGAATCAGAATTGGTGACAATCCGAAACAAAAATTTAAATTAAACAACTTTAATACTTAATCAAATAGACAAACCTTTTACAATTAAAAAATCACAGTACTATACTACGTATGTCAAACATTCCATATAATTAAGTACTTTAATTATATTGAATGTTTGACACCAATCGTATTTCCAACAATCAAAACAAACGTACACAAGTAAGTCAAGTATAAGTTAATAAAATTACTAAAAGAAATATTTTCTTGAGTTTTTGCAAGGGAGCGATCTGCTTTCAATTTCCTCAAAGAGTTTTTCCTGAATTTTTGGATTTTTCTTATGTTTTCCATCTGTATGCGCTCAGCCAGTGTCTTTTTCTTCTTCTTTTTATCTTCAGGTTGTGGCATTGTTGTAAACTACAATATTTAAAAAAATAGAGATATTTAAAGATAAATAACTTTTCATGAATAAATGAAATGAAAATGAAAAATATATACCTATTAGTGAAAATTAATCTTAAAATTGCCATTTTATCAATTGCGTGATAGTATACGTTACAGTACAATGTAAAAAAAATGCAATTAAATATTTAAACTAAATACATATTATGATAGTATGTATAGCAGCTATATACTTGTAGCAGCCATACTTTAATATGTATGTTACAAATAAAAGCAAATTTGCGCTATAAAACCGCTCTTTTCTAATCCATATGGTGTTTTGACCATATGAAGCAGGCACAGATGAATCAGGATTTTGCCTATAATTATGCATAACTCCATATTCATACAGGCTTCAGTATTCAAAGTTTTCCACATTAAAATATTACCTAAAAGCATCACAGCAAACGCAAATTGAGGCTTTTAAACAATAAAATAAATAATATAAAGTAGGCTTTGTAATCAGAATGCTACCTGAACCAAGCACAGATGAATCATATATTTACCTTCGTAACACCAGGTTCTCTGGCTATAAGCCGCATGTCCACCTCCTAGCTTGTTCGTTGCACGACTCATTCCCTCTGCGCGCAAAATCAGTATCCTAACTGTATTACCCGGTCAACTATGGTCAAGCGCAGCTTACACCATATTAATCAGTATTATACGCCGGACACATAAGTTTTACTAATTTATAAAAAAAGTATTAGTAGTTATAACTACCACGCATTATTTTGTAAAAGTATAAGTCATTTCCTTTCAATAAAATTATTATTTATATGCATTTATCAAAAGAAAAACGCCACATCAAACATTTTCTTTCGGAAAATGGCAAACGGACGCGTCATATGAATCAGAAGAACATACTTCAAATATTTTTATTTTGTACCTAGACAGCAATTATTTCAAAAATATCATTTGACCAAGTTAGGGACAAAGCTAAAGTATCCAAAACAAAAAATTACAGGCAATTATGTTAGTTGGTTACAGAAATATACCCTCAGAAATAGAAAATTTTGTCTTCGAAGAACTACCCTTATAGATTCGTCATGTCTGTCTGTCCGTCCGTATGTCACAGCCACTTTTCGGCAAGGCCTATTCTGTTGAAACTTGGTAAGTAGGTATCAACAGATTCTGTAAACCGTATTAAGAATTTTATACAAAAATAGAAAAAAAGCAAAAAATTTATGACTTAGAACTGAAAGTCATAATTTTTTTTTTCATCAAACCCATAATAGGTACGTGTGGGGTATCTAAAGCTAGGTCTTCAAAAATGCTATTGAGTGTTCTAACATATTTTTTTTCTAAACTGAACAATGTGCGCGAGAGACACTTCCAAAGTGGAAAAATGTGTATCCTCTCCTCTCTAACTTCTAAATAAAATAAGAGACTGATAAATCTAAAAAAAATATATGATGTACATTGCCATGTAAACTTCCAGCGAAAATTGGTTTGAACGAGATCTAGTAAGTAGTTTTTTTTTAATATGCCGCAATTTTCGCCTTTCTTTCAATTAACTCAAAAATAATAAAAACTTTTGTTTTATGTATGTTATTTGATGCTACGGAATCCTTTATGGGTGAGTCCGACTCGCACTTGGCCGGTTTTTTTGCTTGGGTATATTTTTTTAAAAACCATTTTTTAAGGTGGGGGAACGAACTGTTAAATTCGCGAGACTGGTACTGAACCGAAACTTAACTCTCTGTCTGTCTATCTGTATGTTACGTTTTCACGCCTATACCACTGAACCGATATTGATGAAATTTGATATAGAAGTAGATTAGACCATGAGAAAGGACATAGGCTATGTTTGGTCGCGATAACCGACATCCACGTGGGCGGAGCCGCGGGCAAAAGCTAGTATATTATTTATAATTGCGAAAAATCCATACTTAAATTATAAATGCGAAAGTAACTCTGTCTGTCTGTCTGTCGGTCTGTCTGTCTGTCTGTATGTTACGCTTTCACGCCTAAACTACTGAGCCGATTTTGATGAAATTTGGTATAGGGGTAGGTTAGAACATGAGAAATGACATAGGCTATGTTTCGTCGCGATAACCGACATCCATGAGGGCGGAGCCGCTGGCAAAAGTTAGTGTTTATATAAGTTTATGTCCGAAAGTAACTTGTCTGTCCATCTGTTTAGTTTTCACGCCTAAATCGTTGAATCTTATACCTCTAAATGAGCAATTCTTGTATATATATAATTGGAATCTCTGAATATGCTCCAACGATGTGCATGAAAAAAGTGGCACTCAGCTTGACGGCCTCATCTCATCAGATGCCTTTTCACGCTCCGCTTAAAGGACCCGGGACTGTAGGAAGAAGGAAACACGTGAGCTGGCAGGGAGTTCCAGGTCTTAACGGTGCGGCATAGGAATGATTCACTTACTTGTATTATATTATATATATATATTATAGTTAAAGATAGTTTCAAAATCAGGGAAGTTGAATTAGGGAAATATTGTGTTCCAAATGTTTTTGAAAACTGTGCCATTGAATTAACTGACCATAATATAGTAGTAATATGCATGTATAGAAATCCACAGAATAAAGACGTAAGCAAAAAATTTGACATATTTTTTAATAATTTTATTGACATCCTAGAAAAATTCTGCTACAACTCAAAAAAGAAAATTGTAATCTGTGGTGATTTCAATATCAATCTTCTAAAAAAAACCAATGAATCTGAACGATTTAAACAAATCTTACAAAGCTTTAATCTGAGATATGAAATAGAAAAACCTACGCGCTTGTGTAGTGGTACTTGCATAGACAATCTAATTCACAACGTTCATGGGAGTAAAGGCACAATATTGGAGCTTGCATTATCGGACCATACAGCACAAATGCTAACGTGTCCTGTAAAAAAAACCTGTCGCTATGATCACTGGTTCTCTATCAAAAGACATTATTCTCATGATAATATGACCCGATTCAAAAAAACTCTTCAGGATATTAATTTCAATGAGGTGTACTTGGAAAAAGATGCATCTAGAAGCTTTACTTTATTTTATGACTTATTCAAAAAAAAAAATTACGATACATGTTTTCCAAAAATTAAAATAAAGAATCGTACAAAATTAAAACCAAGGTGGTTAAGTCGAGGTATTCGAATGTGCAGCAAAAGGAAACGACAATTACTTTGGAAGTTTAGGTCAAAACCAACTGAAAAGAATAGAGAAAATTTTAAAATCATTTCAAAACGTCTAAAATCGGTAATCCAACTAACCAAAAAATCACAAAATGAATACTTTATAAACAACTCTAAAAACAAAGCAAGAGCAACGTGGAAAGTGATACGTAAATCTAAAGTAAATTATCCAAATGAAGGCATAAATAGCATAAAAATTGAAGAAAAAATAATATCCCATCCCCAAGATATAGCAGAAGCCTTCAATAATCATTACATTGACCAAATACAACCTTTAACGAACTCTGAACAGTGGAATATAAATATATTAAACAAAAAATCATCTTCTATGTTCATGCCTCCGACTATTCCACAGGATATAAACCAAATTATAATGTCACTTAATAATACTAATAGCACTGGATATGACGATATCAACGCGACAGTGGTTAAATTAGTGTCAAATATTATTTCCCCCGTACTCAGTCACATTATAAATAATTGCATTATTGAAGGTGTTTTTCCTGAGCAACTGAAGATGACTGTGATCAAACCACTTTTTAAGAAACAAGATAGGCAAAACTTATCCTGCTACAGACCCATTGCACTAATTCCGATTTTCTCGAAGATTATTGAGAAAGTAATATCTAACAACTTGAATACGTACTTTGAAACCAACAACTTGTTTCACGATGGTCAAAAAGGGTTTAGACGGAATAAGTCGATTAACATGGCAATATATGACTTCTTGAGCCTCGTTATCAATAAAGTAGACCAAAAATCGCCAGTGTTGGGCCTATTTATGGACATGTCAAAAGCCTTTGACTATGTCGACCATAAAACCCTAATAAACAAACTTAATTGCTATGGCGTCAGAGGAAATATATCTAGACTGATCGAATCCTATCTCCACAACCGTCAACAAATAACTGTCATAAGCAGAATAGTCCAAGGATCTGAAGTAACATTTAGATCTTCACAAAGAACAGTTACCTACGGTGTTCCACAGGGCAGTGTCCTGGGTCCCCTGCTTTTCATTATATATATAAATGATTTTCCGCAATCTGCTTCCTATCCAATGATAATGTTTGCTGATGACAGTACTCTGGTTTTTAATAATAATGATAAAAATAAATTAGAAAATGACATTAATGAGAATATTGTTACTGTAATTGACTGGCTTGCCACAAATAATCTGAAAATTAATTTAGACAAAACGACATTAATGCAATTTGGACAAAGAAAAAATAAATCACTTGACATGAATATACATTATAATGGTAAATCACTTAATAAAACAGAGATCACCAAGTTTCTTGGCCTCTATATAGATAATTCGTTGAATTGGAATGAACAGATTCAAAACGTCTGCACTAAATTACACCAATACTCGTACAATTTATATATGCTTAGGAAAACTGTAAATGAAAGTACATTAATTACAGCCTATCATGGTATTGTCTCTTCAATTTTAAGGTATGGAATTATATTTTGGGGTAATGCCACTGGTAGGGAGAAGGTTTTCATAGCGCAAAAACGATGCATACGAGCAATGTGCCATCTACGTAGAACTGAAAGTTGTGTGCCATATTTTAAGAAACATAAAATATTAACTATGCCGTGCCTTTACATCTATGAGACTGCTATGTTTGTTAGGCAAAATATAGAAAAGTTTGAAGTAGTTACTAGTGCACGTCGAGCAGATAAATTGCATCTGGTTACCTGTAAAACGGCACTATATCATAACAGCATCTTTGCTATGGCGCCCAAAATATTTAATAAGCTACCAAAATCAATAAGACTAGAGACAAATATAAATCTATTTAAAAAAGAATTATCAGTATTCTTGGTGAATAAAACTTACTACTCTATTGGAAATTTTCTGAATGATAATACAATTATTTGACACTATACTTGATTGACTATATTTGATTGACATGTATAATTGATTGACATTTTTAATATTAATTGACATTTATTTGAATTATATATCTTGTGTAGAATAAATTTACTGACGTTTAATATTAATTCACGTTTTATATCTGGATTCACAATATTTAATTATCTAATATTATATACCGACATAATATGTAGTGCTTAATGGGTTTTTTATAATACTTGCATGTCATATACTATTAAAATTACAATTGTGTGTCAGTTATTACATTAATCTGTAAACCACATGTGGTAGGACATAGCGTACATAACATAGCTTATAAGACCTTTATACCTAACCTATGATCCACAGAATAAATATGATTATGATTATGATTATGACTTCTGACCTGCCCATTTTCAAGATTTTAATTTATATTTAATAATTAAACTATAAAATTAGCTAATGTCGTGTGTTTGTGTGTCTGATAAGCTTTACCGCATGAAATGATGCAAGAATAGAAGTTTATTAAAGCTAAAATAATTACACTTCCTCGCACGAATTATTTGATCATAAAATTCAATTTATATACCTACTGTTATAGACCGGGCGCTACAGGTAAAGTGAGTATGGATAATGTGAGTACCGAATTTCGCCAACGGATTTAAGTGTAGAAAAGGTCAAAGAATAATAAAGTGGATCTTGCCGGTAAATTTTTTGGTCTATATTTTACCCCCTCTTCTCTTATTCGTAAAGGGAATAACATGTACTCAATGACATAAAATCATCGGATTTGGATTTTGCATACTTAACTACCTGTAGCGCCTGCACTAGTAGATTATGAGTGAAGTATTAAATTACGAAGGTCACGTCAACTAAAGTAAAGCCAACGAGACGAAAGAAAAATGGTAAACTAAGCGACCATTACTGAGTTACGTTGCGATAACTAGCGATTATCGCACATGTGACACCGCCGAGCGACAGCTTGCGTTGCGTGTTTCGTAGTACAGGAGCTTTCCTGTACTACGCCACATAACGGCATCCGCCTACTAAACGGATTTTGATGCGGTTTTTTTTATTAGAAAGGTCTTTATCATACTTAATATCATAAGTTTATTTGATTGCAATCAAACAAACGTAGCGGGCCTTACTCCGAAAAACGAACGAACGAACAACGACCCGAACACGAACCATTAAAGTTACTCCGAAAACCTTTCGTTGACGACTGACGGATTCCGCCGTTTTCGTAATCATAGACAAACGTTCGAATCTAGATAAATAGTTTGGACCAATATACTTTAAAAAACTAAAAACTGTTAAGAGTCCGTACCACTCCAGCTCGAATTCAAATTTTACCCCCGCGCGCCTCAACAACGCACTCGCGCCGGTACTACTCGCGCGCAGATGCATCTATCTCACTCCCGCGATGACCCCGGGCCGGCCGACGCGAGGCTCGGCCGCCAAGTTCACGCGTTATCAATCGATAGGGTAAAGTAGCTAGTAATTTAGATATCAAGAAAGTTATGGCAATAAACAAACTTTTGAGAAAAGTGTGCATATTGTAATGATAATTTACATAAAACTTATAATATATTTATACTTATCCTATTAATATTATAAATGCGAAAGTTTGTGAGTATGTATCGCTGTATGTATGGATGTTTGTTACTCTTTCACGCAAAAACTACTAAATGGATCTGGCTGAAATTTTATACAGGGGTAAATTAGAACCTGGAATAACACATAAGTTGCTTTTTATTCCGGGTTAAGGTTCCCATGGGTTGCAGGAACGGGAACAAAAGTTCACGCGGGCGAAGCTACGGGCAGCAGCTTTTTTTTTTTTTTTTGACCGTGGGGGAAATCCTTCATGGATGTTATGCCGGACTCCTACCGACTAAAACCCCCACGGTATCGCCCAGCAGCCTATAGTTGGGAGCCCCGGGTAAGCCCTCGGAAGGATGTCCCAGGGCTCCCAACAACCAACTCGTCTAGGGGGTGGTTCAGGTGCTATCCCGCGTCTATGGGGGGTTTTCGGGTATCATCCCGCTTCATAGGAGGGGGGAGGCGTGCGTGAGTCCGTCACGTCATGCTGCCGTCATGGGCCTGCTTCTGTAAGGACGATGAGCAGCCAACTCACCGTCCTCAGGCCCCCGGTCATGGAGGCCGATGGTCTTCGGCGAAGACACGTCGGCGGCGTCCAAGCCGCCGACTGCGGAACTCGGGTGGGAGAGTTCTCTCCCGCTCCCGCCCCGCCACCTCCTTCACGAGCATGACCTGCTCGCAGAAAGAGGCGGCGCAGTCCCACTTACTCCCGCTGGAGACCATGGCTCCCACCATGGTCTCGAGCGAGAGAGTGTCCACGCCCAAACCCACCACGAGGACCTGGCGCTGTTGCGCCCACGCCGTGCACTCCACCAGCGTTGCGTCATCGCTGCGGTCCCCGCAGTGCTGACAACCGGCCGTGGTTTCCCGGTGTCTTCGCCACAGATACCTACCGAAGCTACCTTGCCCGGTAAGCATCTGTGACAACCGGTAGGAGAGAGCACCATGTCTCCTCTCCAGCCACTCGTCCATGACCGGTCTGACGGCCGCGATTGTGGCGAATCCCCCTTTGGTTGCTCAAGTCGCACCTTCCATGTCTCCACGGCTTCCTGGTGGAGCTGGGACCGCTGGGCCTCGATTTCTCGAGACGCAGGCCATTGGCCCCGCTCCAGCGCCTCCTTGCGCCATTTAAATAGAGACGCAAGGGCTCTCGCTTCCAGGTCCCATGGAGGGGTCCCGGCTAAGAGACATGCCGCCTCACCTGAGATCGTCCCCTTATCACCCTGACGGCCATCGCCCTCTGTGGGCTCAGCAATCTAGCCACATTACTGGCCGTCAGGGTCTCCGCCCATACGGGGGCCCCGTATAGGGCCATACTTCGCACGATCCCCAGGTACAGTCTCCTGCAGGGAGCGTTGGGTCCCCTGATGTTGGGCATCAGCCGTGCGAGTGCAGCTGACACCCCCCTCAGTTTTGGGACCAAACTTCGGAAGTGATGTCCGAAGTTCCACCGGCCATCCATCCATCCATCCATCCATTCACACGTTCACATTTTCATATTCACATGTTTTCACTCTTTCACACTCGGCTTCGACGGTTCGGCGTCCGTGTGTCACTGCCCAACAGGGTTCTAGTTGAAAACCAGCGCCAGGTCTCCACCTGGCACATGCTGAACTGGACACCCATTTGGTGCATCTGTGTGTCGCATGTCACTTACTGCATGTCTGTTGCGTTTGGAGTTTGGAAGTATGTTCACTATTAATGAGCATGCTTCCAATACTTGATATTTATAATAATGTCATTACTATTGTTATTAATTTGTTATATTGTGTGACCGCTTTGCACCAAATAAACGTTTCTTTCTTTCTTTCTTTCTTTCCATCGAGTACGAGCCCCAGATACTTCATCGAGGGCTCGATGCCGATGCTGACGCCCCCTACCTGTAGGCTGGATCCCGCAGGTGGCCCCATCCGAGGTCCGTGGAAGCACAGAGCCTCGGACTTGTGAAGGGTGACCTCGAGACCCAGCCGCCGTATCCGACCCACGACTTGAGCAACCCCTGCCGTGGCCTTTAGTGCTGCGTCTCGGTGCGTTGCTCCCCGCGCCGTAACGAGGGTGTCGTCGGCGTAACACGTTACGTTCACCCCCCTGAGCAACGGACCACGCAGCACCCAATCGTAACCGATGTTCCACAGGAGTGGCCCTAATACCGATCCCTGCGGAACACCGCACGACACATCCCGCCGACCCGGCCCTAGCCAACTCGGGTAAGTAATGGCCCTCTCGGAGAGATAGGCCCCGACAATTCGACGGAGGTAGGGAGGCACTCCATGGTAGATAAGTGCCTCCCTAACGCAGCTCCAGGGCAAGGTGTTGAAGGCGTTGGCGATGTCAAGAGACACCGCCACTATCACCTCACCCTGTGAGACTGCTTCCTCCGTCAGGCCTCTAATGCGCATGATCGCATCCACCGTGGAGCGCCCCTGACGGAAGCCAAACTGGCTATCCGCCAGATCAGGCCCCACGCGTGTGAGATGCCTGACGAGGCGTTGTGCAATAATGCGCTCAAAGAGCTTGCACACCTCGTCAAGCAACACGATCGGCCGGTACCCTGATGGAGAATTTGCCGGCCGCCCCGCCTTTCGGATCAAGACCAGTTTTCCTGTCTTCCAGACCTTGGGAAACTGGCCTTTTTCGAGGCATGCGCTAAAGAGCCCTAGAAGTCGAGGCCCAAGCTCCTCAAGAGCCAGGACCCACGCTCAGCCTGGAATGCCGTCGGGTCCAGGGGCGGTGTTTCTGCGGGATTTAAGCCGAAGTACAGCCGCCCCTAGCTCACCCTCCGTGACTACGGGCACGTTGTTCTCACTGCCTTCCGCGCTGGGCGCCTGAGACGGAGCCATGCGCGGAGGAATGTGTTCCTCCGCTCTTGATGGAAACAAGGAGTCCAGGACCACCTCCAGCTGCTCCGGCTGGAGACTCTGGGTCAGTGGGGGCGCCTTAGCGCGTAATTTGCCCCTTACCATAAGGTACGGGCGCCCCCACGGGTTGCGCTCCAGAGTCTCTATCAGCTCCTCGCGGCCCAACTTTTTGGACCGCTTGATGGCCGTATGGAGGGTCCTCTTGGCCTCCTTGTACCCACCGGGGAGGCTCGGGGTGTGAAAACCCCCGCTCTCCGTGCTCCATCTAAGGTGACACCAACGGTGGTCCAGCTGCTGGAGGTCATCGAGCGACGCCTCGGCGTCCGAGGACCGGGCATACCGCCCACCGCTGGCGGCACCCGTCGTCGCGTCTTGAGCGACGACGGCTGCACCCAGTGGTGCTCCTGGTCCCAAGCCAAGGCCTCCGCCCCTAAGAAGACTGCACCTAGGGGAGGTGGTGGAGAACGACGTGCCCGTAGTTACGGAGGGTGAGGAACATCGGCTACGATTGGATGCTGCGTGGTACGTTGCTCAGAGGGGTCAGCGTAACGTGTTCCGCCGATGACACCCTCGTTTTTTTTATCGTGCGATAAATCCCCACGGAGCCGGTGGAGGTGGTTATGTCGAACTCGAACTAAAACGCACGCCGTCCCAAGTCCTTGGTTGCCGGAGGTGAGATTGCCAAAAGCACATCTCTCGCACCCCGGCAGACCCAGGAGGACCATTCCTTTCGAGATGGCCCCCTTCGAGTTGGGGGGACCACAGTGTCCCCATCTAGCCCCGGTTACGGGGAGGCGCACCTTGCGCCGCCGCCGCGGCCTGCTTCTGCTAGGGTGACAGGCGGCTCCACCGGTCACCCTAAGGCCAGCGCTCATAGAGGACGGAGGTCGTTCTGCGACCTCCGACGTCGCTCTTCACAAGTCCGAGGCTCGGTGCTTCCACGGACCTCGGATGGAGCCACCTGCGGGATCCAGCCTACAGATAGGGGGTGTCAGCATCGGCATCGAGCCCTCGATGAAGTATCTGGGGCTCGATGGCCGGTGGAACTTCGGACATCACTTCCGAAGTTTGGTCCCAAAACTGAGGGGGGCATCAGCCGCACTCGCGCGGCTGATGCCCAACATCAGGAGACCCAACGCTCCCTGCAGGAGACTGTACCTGGGGATCGTGCGAAGTATGGCCCTATACGGGGCCCCCGTATGGGCAGAGAATCTGACAGCCAGTAATGTGGCTAGATTGTTGAGCCCACAGAGGGCGATGACCCTTCAATAGAAACAGATGAATGGAAATTCATAATTACGTACTGTCTATAATAAATATAGGAATACGTATGGTAGTAGTACCTAACTACTGCTATATTTATATTATGATCATTCGGGTTGGTAGGTACTCATGTATTTACAGAAATATTCCGTTTATTCCGAAACTGACCCGAAAACTTGACCCGGTCGCGGGTTAGGTAGAAACTTTAAAAATTTGTTCCGAACGTAACCCTCTTCCTAACCTGACCCGACGGTCTCGTTCCTATCATAACCCGATCTGGCACTTCGCCGTCCGCTGCTGCGGCACGCTCGCTACGCTCGCTCGGCTCATGCGTTGGGATCACAGTTCTAACCTAACCTACAGAAGTTGGAGTTACCGCACTTCGACTTTCGGCTCTGAGTCGCCCAACCGCGTCGTCCGTCGCGTCGTCGCATTGAGCGACCTGTAGTAGGCAGGACCTGCCTGAAAGACTTGGGCTGCTACTGCAAGATTATTTTTGTCGATACATAGGCAGGTATGCCTATTTCAATCCAAATTTTTGAAATAGGTAGGTTTTTACTGACCTATTTATTACATTCTACTAATATAGTACCTATTGCAAATTGTTATGTACAGTATAAGCTACTTAGGTAGGTTGATTAGATACCCAACAAGCAAATTAGTCTTATAAGGTTGAGTTTATTCAGCTATTCGGTGATATAAAAGTCGAGTAAGTGTGAATTATTCAGCACGTGTCGTATAAAAGCATCTTATATAGCATTTTAGTTATTCAGCATTTCGGTCACATAATGATGCTGAGTAAACGTTTACTCTGCATACTTATATGACTAAAGTGTCGTATAAGATTTGCTGTATAAGTCGCTAGTATACGACCCTTATGTTACTATTTCGTCGAGTAAAAGCACATTATATAACTTTCTTATGACACAGTCGAATAAAAGCCACATCGTTGCTTTTATACTGCTATTATGTTGTATAAGTTGCATTCATACGACTATTACAAGCCTAGTGCCAAGTGTCGTATAATTGCTTGTACTGCTCAATTATCACTTGTCTTAGTTTTCTTGTGTACAATAAGTGGTTGATTGAATAAATAAATAAACAAAAGATCTTTTTTTGAAAACTTTTTTAGGAAGGTCTAAAGAACCCTAAAATATAATCATGGCGCTTATACTGCTAATTTGCTGTATAAGAAGCTATTATACGACCTGTTAGCAGTAAAAATGGTGTAAAAATGAATGTTGATATAAAAAATATTTGTTATTATATTCATATTACTAAGAATTGAAGGGGGGCGTTAAATATTTATGATAAAACCTAGTATATTTCATCAGAAAACTTACCTTCGCAATACTTTGCAAACCTATGCGTGAGTTTACGAACCTACATTTGGTGCAACCTACAAATTAACATGTCTGCTAAATAAATTGTACTTATAATTTTTTATAATTTTTAAAACACAACACGACGCACTTGCTTAATTTAACAAACAAACGTAACATAAAAGTCATATAAGTTACAGTTATAGCGCAACTTAAGCTTGTAACAGTCACTCCGTTACCTTTATACGATGTCTATGTGACTGAATTGCTGAATAAAATGGGCCCAAATCGCGTTGTATAAACGTTTTCATTACGTTTATACGACTTCTATTAGGAGCCAAAATGCTGAATAATTTGCGTTGCCGCGACTACTACACGACATATTTTTGCTAGTTGGGTACTTACTATAATAATAAATAAATAAATATTCCACAACATTCTACACAGCACTATCTAGACCCATGGTAAGCTTAATTAGCTTGTGTTATGGAATCTAGAATGCGGATAAACATACTTAGATACTTTTTTGTATGTACATAAATATTATACATAGAAACACTCAGACCAATGCAAATAGCCATATTCATGCATACAAATATTTGCACTGAGCGGGGATCGAAACCGCGCCTCCTGCGTAGCAGTCGCGTTCACTAACGCTATTTTTTTTATCGTGCGTAAAATCCCCACGGATACCACCATCACGGAATCATCATCAATACATACATATTATACATAGAAACACCCAGATCAATGCAAATAGCCATATTCATGCATACAAATATTTGCACTGAGCGGGAATCGAACCCGCGCCTCTTGCGTGGCAGTCGCGTGCACTACCACCACGCCACAGAGGCTGTCTACATAATACATCATTCATATGTTTTAATATTTTTTTACGCCAGCATACACTTTTCCTCTTTCAGTTTACTTTATTACCCATTTCGCCTGTCAAAAGATAGGTACTTGAATACTTTCGTATCGTCTATCGTAATCGTCTGCGCAGAGCGCGTGCGACACAAGCTCCCCGTATGATAGCCGAAGCAACACTGAGGAGGAGGCCGGGCGGCAGGGCGGTTCTAAGTTTAATGGTATCGCTTGAGTAAAAATTTAGATATTTGCTCGTTACGCAGAAACCAATGTATATTTGTAAAATTTGAAACACATAATGTCTCTTAACCACTAAACTGCAATTTATTGTGTAAGTTTAGTGATCCTATTTTGCGTAATTAATCCATAATATCGTTTTATTTGTACGGTTTAGAGGTAACTTTGCAATGGTTTTCTATCAAGAAAATTTTACGTAATCGTGTTTTTGCCACACATAAACATTAGTATATATCCTCAACTTTACCACAAATGAATTAAAAAGTCCATGCTTTAGAACTTTTGATATTATACACGTTTATGCTATGTCATTTGAGGTAGTACGGACTCTTAACAAATGAAAAATCAAAAAATATAGTTGTATTCTTATGAAAACAGCGTCAAATTAAAATATGTATGAGATTTTGGTTCCAAAGATACCGTTAGATCACCAAAATGTAATTTTCAAGAATTTACGTGATTTAATGTGAACGAACTTAAAAACAACACAAATTCCATGTCCGGAATTTGCCTCAAAATTTTTTTTCACGGAGCCGGTGACAATTTTGGGTTCGCTCAGCCTCTTCTTCCCTCACCATTTCATCCAACATTAAAAATCTTGCCATTTTCTTCGATAAAATTCAACTACGAAAGTCTTACGATAGCTATATGGCTATCGTTGAATTTCAAGTAATAATCCGCAAGATTACTTGTCAAACAACGACTACGAAAACGTTAAATGTACAAATGGAGTAGGTGCACAGACAACGAACGACAACGTCAATGTCAAACGTACGAAGACGGATCCGAAGCCCGACACGAAACACTTTCGGGGTAAGCCGAAATGACAGAAACGTCATACGAATAGTTTCGTTTTTCGGAGTAAGCCCCGAGGCTCACAGAAATTTTAAGGAGCTTTATCTGGGTCGCGGGAACAGAAGCAGTATGTGTAAAACCTTTCTATTTCGAACTTAACGCGGACGAAGTCACAGGCAAAAAATAATAAATAAATATTCCACAACATTTTACACAACGCTATCTAGATCCATAGTAAGCCTAATTAGCTTGTGTTATGGAATCTAGAATGCGTATTTAAACATACTTAGGTACTTTTTTTTTGTAAATAAATACATATTATACATAGAAACACCCAGACCAATGTAAATAGCCATATTCATGCATACAAATATTTGCACAGAGCGGGAATCGAACCCGCGCCTCATGCCTGGCAGTCGCGTGCGCTACCACCACGCCACAGAGGCTATATAAATAAACAAGTGACATTAAGTATAGCCTGATTTCAATATTTTTTGCATCAGCGCATTCAATGGTGCAAGTATATGCAATGAAATCAGTCGTAAAGTCGATGTCGTTACAGACAGAAACGAGAACACTTCCTATATATGAATTATTTAAACTTACGGCATAAAACTTAAACCAGTTGATGGCAATAGGCTCCTATTAAGGGAAATGTGAAATGTAGCTGTTGAAATCTATAAAATAATCGCCGAAATGTATATATAAAATGTATATATATAATAGGTATGCGTATTATTTAAGTATGTGGTGATCACTTTGGACTAAATAAATTTTAATGCTTTTTTGTTCTTTCTTTCTTTCTGTTGAAAGACTGCACCAAATGAGGTAATTCTTTTTATGACATATTTGCTCGTAAAGTGGTTGTAATTACACCAATTTCAATATCGTAATGTATCTCATTACGTACTTGTGCGATAATGTAATGTAAAAGGCACGTGTTTTTTTTTTAATAAAGTTTTAAGATACTCCGTCTAAAAATGAACGATACTTTTAAAAATCTTAGCAAAGAGGTTTTATGTCAAGAAAGTGGTCAATATTTTATGAATAAAATTAACTTTGGGAAATAAAATATAACAAATAAACATTTAATTCTTTAATTTAATTAATTTTGACAATAAATTACAACCATTTATCTGTAACAAAAACACAAAAATATTAATTTACTTTATTAGTAATACAGGCTGTTTTTGTACCTTTGCCTAAAAAAAACGTTGATGCGCGCGCATCGCTTATTTGTGGACAAGTAACAATAATTCCGCGCGCTTTTTCTTTTCGCTGTATTGTTTTTATTTGAAAATGTCGTCAAGTAGTGATGAATTTATTAATTTGACACCGCCACAAGTCTTAAACGCGGCGAAAAAGGCTTCTCTAAGCCTCTTGCCTGAAAAATCGACCGATAGATACTTACAAGCCTATCAAAATTTCATCTTATGGAAAACAAGCCTAAATGCAAATTCATTTTCAGAAAATGTGTTTTTAGCCTATTTCATGGAACTTTCTCATAAATATAAGTCAAGCTCATTGTGGTGCTACTATTCAATGCTAAAAAGTACTATGAAAACAAACCATGGTATTGATATCAAGTCATACTCCAACTTGCTAGCATTTCTAAAAAAACGTTCAGATGGCCATATGAGTAAAAAGTCGAAAGTATTTTCGGCTGACAATATCAAGACGTTCCTAAAAGAAGCTCCGGATTGCCGATATTTAGCAACAAAGGTCAGTTGAAACTAAATAATTGTGATTAATTTCTTTCACTTTCGTATTTCTTTACTATATAGTTGTTATTTTTATCTCTTTTCAGGTTGCATTAATATTCGGTATAAATGGTGCATGTAGACGTCAAGAGTTGGCAAACATCACAACTAATGATATCGAGAACCATGGGCGAGTTCTTCTTGTCCAGGTTAAAAACACAAAAAATAAAATTCCAAGGTCGTTCACAATACAGGGCCCTTTTTACGACGTAGTGAAGAAATACGAAGCGCTTCGTTCAACAAAAGCTAATTCCAACAGATTTTTTCAAAATTACCAAAATGGAAAATGCACTAAGCAACCCATTGGCATTAATAAATTTGGAGCAATGCCGAAAGAAACTGCCACTTTCTTAAATTTGCCTGAAGCTCATGAATACACAGGGCACAGTTTCAGAAGGTCCTCGGTTACATTGCTCGCCGATTCAGGTGCGGACTTATTAACACTAAAACGCCACGGAGGGTGGCGGTCGAGCAGTGTAGCCGAGGGATACATAGATGACTCGATAAGAAATAAAGAAGAAATTAGCTCTCGCATTACAAGGAACATACATTTGGAGTCAAGTGTTGACTTTCAACCATCTACGAGCACACGCGCGTACATTCCACCATCGTCGCCGCAGCCCCAACCGCCTCCACCGCTGCCACCGACGACTGCAGAACTCTGTGGTCTCGTTTCTCCTACTTTCACTCAAGAGAGTGAGAGAGAAACACGGGAAATTGTAACTAATAATAATAACTTGACAACATTAAAAGTGCCAACTGGCAACATAACAATCACTTTTAAAAATTTTCCAAATTTTTATAACTGCTTTAACAATTAATTAAAGATTTATTCGTTTAACAAAGTCAGAGTTTTATTAATTTCCTCGTAAATATGTTATAAAACGTCGTATGACATACGTGCGCTTTAAAATTACAGCCTCTGCTTCCTTATAGCCCTCGCCGATGGCTCGGGCTAGTAATATCGCCTCGGCTGTAATTTTCAACTTACCGCACTTATATCATAATGTACTATTATGTTGAGTTCGCTATTATCAGGACAAGGTTTTCGACCATAGGCCGCAGTAATTACTTTCTATTAGGCGGGCCATGTGTTTATCTGCCACCGAAGCGGTATAAAAAACTTGACTTCTTTCTTCATCCTAGCGTTAATACCAGTCGGGGTTCACCTCGGGGTCTGGGTTCCGCTTTACCAGTCTAACTGTGGATTTGGCTGAACTTCGATATTTTCTGTGAACCGACTGCCATCTGGCCTTCAAGACCCAAAGGCAATATCGAAGCTAGACAAGTTCATGGACTTTTAGGGCTCCAACTACCCGTAACGACTGCCATAGATGTTCGTATAACAACCGGGACCGACGGCTTAACGTGCTCTCTGAGGCACGACTAAAGTACTTAAGGCCAACGAAGCGAGAGAAAAAAGGTAAACAAAGTTTCAGCGGTTCCAAACATTTATCACTTCAAGTGCATTCCAGACAGGAATGAAACCGCTGTGCTGACAGCTTTCCTGTACTACGAAACACGCAGCGACAGCTGTCGCTCGACCATTGTCGCGTATGTGTGACGTTTGCGACAAGGACAAAGAAAATAATCACTAGCTATCGCAACGTAACTCAGTAGTCTCTTTGTTTACCTTTTTTCTCTAGTCTCGTTGGCTTTAGTTTAGACCAATGCAAATACCCATAATGAATATTTGTACCTACTGAACGGGGATCGAACCCGCGCCTCCTGTTAGGCTGTCAAAAACTACCTAACAACTGACCTGACCAATATTGTTTAACCTCGCGATGTGCCATGCCAACTGCTTAATTTAATTAATATCCTATAACTATGATTAATTACTAAGAAAAACGTGTCGCGCTTGACAACTTTTCTCAAGGTACCAACAGTTGAATACTAAATAGAGTTTTACATACTAGTTTAAAATAAAACTAATGACATTTTATTATCTGTCTGATATCAATAAAATATATAAACACGTCCAAAAAATTAGCCGTTGCCCGCGGCTCAGCTCGCTTGGAGTTCCGATGCCGTTGCTAATTTTAAATTTTTAATTTTTAATTCCATCCATAATAATATTATAAACGCGAAAGTAACTCTGTCTATCTGTCTGTCTGTATGTTACGCTTAAACCACTGAACCGATTTTGATGAAATTTGGTATAATGGTGGATTAGACCTTGAGAAAGGACATAGGCTATGTTTCGTCGCGATAACCGACATCTACGCGGGCGGAGCCGCGGGCAAAAGCTAGTAATATTATAAATGCGAAAGTAACTCTGTCTATCTGTCTGTATGTTACGCTTTCACGCCTAAACCACTGAACCGATTTTGATGAAATTTGATATAAGGGTAGATTAGACCATGAGAAAGGACATAGGCTAAGTTTGGTCGCCATAACCGACATGCACGCGGGCGGTGCCGTGGGTAAAACTTAGTATAATAAAAAATCAATCAAACAATTTAGCCTATCCCAGTCCACTGCTGGACATAGGCCTCTCCCAATGTTGGCAGGCTCTGGCCTACTGTTTCCTAGCCAGACGGGTTGGTACAGGGTTTTATTTCGAGTGTTCCTTCTCTCGCAGTGATATCGTCTGCGTATGTTTCCGTCAGTCGCCTCTTACGACACCCTTCGGATGAGATGAGGTGGTGATGGTGATACTTGTATTCTTTCTCCGTCCGTCTATAAGTGAGGGACAGTGGGAATAATCCCTATTAAAAATATCGTTTGGGGTTCTACCGTTGTCGACTTTTCAATATTTAGAGACCTTGTCGTATTTCAATTCAAAACAACTTTAACTGTGAATGTGAAAGTTCTGTCATAATAATATTATTTAAAAAAATAAAATATTTCATTTATTGAGACTACCTGTTTTTTTTGTTAGGACATCAGGTTGCCGTGAGAACTGCTAGAAAAAATTACAGGGACACGACACGATCCTGCTTACTCCCGGTCTTTTCACTTCTTTCATGAAAGCAATATAGTGTATGCTGAGTGTTCATCCTTTGGGAACACGGTGCACTTGTGCATGACTTAGTTTAAGTACTTAGTTTAATGGTTTGTGTAGGGCGGAGAAGAAAAACGACGTTCAAATATCTGCCACGTAAATATGCCACGTCGTGTCGCATACATATAGTGGCGTGACCCGTGACGTATAGCTGACAGCCGAGTGACACTGACATTCAGAGAACTGTCAGACGTCTCGTCAGCGTACGTCACTTAGTCTTTTTAGTCATTTTTTTTCTCTGTCGATAATAGTTTTATTTGTGTATTTTGTGTGCCATTTTGCGCTGTTTCCCAATAAATGAGTTTGCTTTCTTTCTTTCTTTCAATATCCATAAAAGAACCACGAGATATTTAAGTATCAAGTTTATTTACAAAGTGGGATGCTCCTTCATACTCGTTAATCCCAGCCGCACCCAAAGTTTTCAGCTTGGACTCTGGGGTTCGCTTTACCAGTCTAATTGCGGATTTGGCTAAACTACGATATTTCTGTGAAGCGATTGCCATGTGAACTCCACAACCCAAAGGCGATATCGAAGCATTGCAGCTAGACCAGTTGTTAGACTTTTGAGGGCACCAACTACCCGTAACGACTGCCATAGACGTTTGTATGGCAACCGGGACCGATGGTTTAACGTGCTCCCCGAGGCCCGACCAGACCAAAGCAATGCATTGTGCTCAAATGAATTATTTGACATGATGCCCACAGCTACATTCTATCATCGCACAGCTCGCCATAGGCAGGGAATTCATCCTCACACACACAAAACGGTGGGCACCGCGCGGTATGAAAGGAACTTCATCCCACGCACGTTCAAGCTGTGGAATGAACTCCCTGCCGTGGTTTTCCCAAGCGACTACAAAAATGGCTATGTGGTTAAACTCTACGCCGTAGAAGTAGGAGCAAGGGGAATTCCAGCTAAATCCCTGTATAACTTATTTAAAGACCTCGGATTGCCAAGAGCTTCAGTAAGCTCTTTACTCAAACGAATATCTAAAACGGCGTTGATAGGATCGCACCAAATTTGGATAGGTAGAGGGGGGAACACGACTGACGGTGGAGGTGAGCGCTGATGCATCACAAGGTGGCCCCTAAACCTACACCTGGGTCGCAAGTCCCAGGCGCCGTCACAGTGTTCCTCTCTGTACCACGCCATGGACCCAGCGACCGCACGGTGAATCCATGGGATGCTAAGAACCGGATCTCTGGGGTTCTTCAAAAAGGGCATTAGAAGGTTTCTTCAGGGTAGGCACACGTCCTTAGGCCGGGGTAACCATTTTCATCAGGTGAGCCGTGTGCTTTTCTGCCACCTAAGTAGTTTAAAAAATTGCAAATATCCATATTAACCAAGTGGGATTAGTCCCGTAAAATAATATCCTTCAGGCGAAGCAAAACCAGACAACCTAGAACCCTAGTAGTACTGCGTAGAAGAGAATAGGACCACCCATCTCTGCCAGTGGGTGTCGTAGAAGGCGACTAAGGGATAGGGCTGTTCTCCATCCGACAGTAAACATACAGCACAAGACAGGGTGCGCACTTAACAGCAATAGACTTCTCCCCTATTACGTGGAACCAAAACTAAGTTTTTATAAGAATACTAGCTTTTGTCCGCGGCTCCACTCACGTGGATGTCTGTTTCCAGCAATTATTCAAACATTTTCTCCATCCGTGAACTTCAAGTCTGCCGGGGTGCGAGAGATATGCTTTTGGCAATCTCACCTCCGGTAACCAAAGACCGAAAACGGCGTACGTTTTAGTCGGTTCGAGTCCGACATAACCACCTCCACCGGCTCCGTGGGGATTTATCGCACGATAAAAAAAATCCTTGTACTTCAACGATTATTTTAAAAAAAGAATTGGCCAAATTGGTCCAGATGTTGTTGAGTTATGCGCTTACCAACACATTTAGCGATTCATTTTTATATTATTGAAGATTAACAACCGAAATTATTAATATTCCCTCTAATCCCTCCAACTAAGCAAAATCTTGTGCTAGGAGTGGGTTCAGTAGTGTAATGGCCAGGATTTGAACACAGGACCTCTCGATCGTAAGGCCGACTCCTTAACCACTAAGCTACTGACGTGAATCTTGATACGGGGCCCTACGGGGTCAAGGATGAAGAAAACGATTGGTACGAGATCTACAACTTTAATCCGTAGGTCCTGCTATACAATAATAAAAATACTCTAATTTAAGGTCGAGTGTCGGTTCGGGTACGCGTACACGTCACTATAAACGGTTGGCTGAGTAATGTACTCAACTTGGGGTTCCGGGCTGGCCCCGTGCGAGTGTGACGTTGTCTTCCCCTCAAGGTCACCAGGCTTCGCAGCTGCAAGTTCGATCCGCGGGGTCGTCGCCAAGGCCGTCTTCCAGACGGTACGGAGCGGGCAGGCAACCTCAGCTGGTTCGGAGGCGGGCCGGTACGGTGCGGTGCTGCTATTCCAGCCGGTATGCAGTTGGACACCGGTATTCCAGCCGGTACCAAGTTCTGGGGAGACAACCACACGATTAGGCACTGGTGCGTGAACCCAATGCAACAGCGCCGGGCCCCAACGTATAATTTTCTACATGGGCCCTAAGGTCGGCGGCGCTGTACAATGGTAGGTACGCATAACACATAAAATACACAATAAAACAAATAATAAAACTGGATTGTTCCGGAATTCATAATCGTAAGTATTTATCGTAAATACGTCTGTAATCCCGTTAACCACGGTTCAATCAACCATAAACAAATGGTTCAGTAATAATTAAGCTATAATACATATATATGCTGAACCGTGGATTTAAAACGAGATTAAAATTCGACAATTTACATATTTTCAAAATGTGGGTATCCGTAGAAAATTATGGCGAGATATACACCGTGTTGATTTTTCTCTTAGAATACGAACAATCAAACATTACAACTAATTGGATAGTTCTTAAGCAATTACTATATTCGGCTGTCTGTCGACATGTATACCTACTCGCGACATATATTATGGACACACTTCATACAATAACTTTCTTACAACATTTTAACGATTACGATGTTAATCACAGTTTACTTTAAATTTAATTTAATTACATTTACACAAAGGATAAACTACAGCTAGGTAACTACCGAACTCCCGACCGCAGGTAGGCAGGTACTAAAAATGAGCTATCATCACGCTTAGCTCCTAGGGGCTAAGCAGGAATGTTACACGCGAATGAAGATGTTATTTTACTTTATTATTTACGTGACTATCGTTTAATACTCGCGCACTGTTTATTAAGGACACTAGACTTACCCCTTATATTGGGAACTGCTATTATATTAACTAGCCTTTATGTTAGGCTAGTAGACTACACTGTAGTACAATAGTACACTAGTAACTGGCAGAATCTAGACTATGTGTTATCTAGGTTTTAAGTTCACGTTCAGATTATCACGTACCGCCGTGAAGTCTCGCGATAGAATGAGGTCTGCCGTCTGCCTCGGCGCGAGCGCGGGGCGTGTTTTTTTTTTCTTGTTGTCGATTAGTGTTGTGCTCGATCGATTCTCCGTTTGACGGAATGCGCTGATTGGTTATCAATGCGTGTGACTCATTTTATATGCGCGTTAGCACGATGCATTACCTTAAAAGGTAATGACCGCGTTCACCACCCAGTGATGGGGGTACGCGCCGCAATCGCGAGCTACCGGTATTTACCGTTTATTACTGCTATGTTCAAATGTTTTCATTTTTTATTACCGGAACCAGTGTTCACGTAACAATCTTTAAATGTTAATTAGCGAAATGTGGGCGTTTTGATATACCTACTTCTGCCAGCCTTCCCAGGGTTATCAGTGAAGTTTTTCATACGGGTCCCGTAATCCCGGCAACAGAAGTGAAGAAAAAATCGTGACTTATAAATCGAATCCGCTAAGAAAGGTCGTGGTTATAAATGTCAATATTAGTTATAGATTATTATAAATTATGGAGATAAGCTTGCGCTAGGGTTGTCAAAAAGTTCGCTCGAGTAAAGTGTAGCTTTTGCTCGCGGCTCCGCCCGCGTGGATGTCGGTTATCGCGACCAAACATAGCCTATGTCCTTTCTCATAGCCTAATCTACCCCTATACCAAATTTCATCAAAATCGGTTCAGTGGTTTAGGCGTGAAAGCGTAACATACAGACAGAAAGACAGACAGAGAGACAGACAGTTATTTTCGCATTTATAATATTAGTATGGCGCGCCAGGGCCTGTCAAATCTCACGATTTATGTCCAAAATATATGAATCTACCTTTAATACGCACATAAATATCTTTAAAATTCTCCTATTTATTTATTGAATGGTACGGTTGACAACCCTAGCGTACAACAGTATAGCTTTAACATATTTTTTTATTACTTAACACCAGACAGCAGGTCTCTTCCTTCCTGTGCTGTCGTAACAATTTCGAGTTCATACTACATGCTAGTTCCGTGTAGTGGCCTTGAAACGTCGCATATTTACAACTAACCACTTGTCGACAATAGGTCGGCTGTCTTAATTATTGTAGTAGAAACTTATTTTTTTATTCCATTCAGGCGGCAGACAAGCGCACGACCGATCTGATAGAAAGGTTAGCCAGAAGTCAGAAGCACGAAAGTGTGTTGTATACTTCCATAGAAGTATACAACACACTTTCGTGCTTCTGACTCTGTCAGAACATAAAATTTCTGTCTTGTCAGTGTACAAAGCAGGACAAGCCTTTGGTCTTCCCACTGACAGCACAAAAACTCTCCAGTGAGCTCTGGCTACCCTACTCACCGCCGGGAACACAACACGAGGTTATTATGGCCGGAGGTTATATTCTGTAGGGCGGAGGTACTTCCCCAATCGGACTGCTCAATTGGGACGGAAATACCATTGTGTCCTATCTCTAATTCAAAACTATTTATCTACTCCTTTGGGGGATATATTTACAGGTGTGAAATTCTTATTGTAACTTTGATGATAATGATGAAACCGAGTGTAAAATATAATCTTACCTCCCTTTTTTTTCGTGTGGAAATCCCCACGTAGGTATACCTCCCCCGCCGAACCCGGAAGGGGAGGTTATATTGGACTCGAACCGACTAAAACCAGCCCACTCGTCCGCACAGCGGACCATCGCCGTGAACAGGGTGGCGAGGGTGAGAACTCTCACTCCCAGGGCCACCACTAGCTCCCGCTTCGGTCCGGCCCATGCCGGGCACTCGGTAAGCGTGTGCAGCCCTGTGTCCTCGCTCGCGTCGCAATGATGGCACTCGGACGTTGGCTCCTTTTCGATCTGACGCAGATACCACCCGAAGCACCCGTGCCCAGTGATAAACTGCGTCAGTCGATACGAGAGGCTGCCGTGTGGCCTCTCTAGCAATTGCCTCATGAAATCTTACCTCCCAGCAGGAATGGCTAAGCCTTTGGTTAAGCTTGATGTAACCTTGATGTAAGATTGCCTAAGATATATCTTCATATCGTACGCACCCTGGCTGACCCAGAGTCATCTCCGGTTTCTAGATAACCCCCAAAAATAGGAACTTCATCCCACGCACGTTCAAGCCGTGAAATGAACTGTCTACTGTGGTTTTTACAAGCGACTACAATATGGGGTTCTTCAAGAGGGGCATTAGGAGGTTCCTACAGGGTCAGCAGCACGAGTGTGACGTCACTGGTATTGCACACGTCCATAGGCCACGGTAACCACTTTTCCATAAGGTGGGCAGTGCGCTTGTCTGCCATTTATTGGTATAAAAAAGGGGACAAGAATAATATCCACTTCTAAAAGGTCATGGTTAAATACTTGAAATGTCTTAAATATATGTGTGATAAAGATAGCAGGTTCGATTCTCGGTTGGAGGTTAGATCTCGCTAGATTAGAACTCGTAATCTTCACTGCCATGTGTGAAATCTAGTGACTGGTGACATTGCGTTCTTGAAGTGATAATAATTTAGCCTGTGACCGCTACGACTAATAATTTATTCAACAAAAAATAAATGTTTAAAAAATAAAAATACCCGACTGCCGTACCTATTAGTCAATCATAAACCGAAAGAAAATTAATGCGTACCGCCTGCTATCAAACTTATTTCGGTCTATTCAGTGGAAGTCGGGTTTCTTTAAATTTTTTCATCATTTATTTTATTTTATACCTTTAAGTTATGATATGACAAGTGTATCTTTTTGTGATCTCCTTCTAATTTCCTTGATTTTGATACCCTACTCGATAACTTTGAGTCCAAAATATTTTTGACAACATAGTACGTATTGGCGCCAAAAATCCACCATTTTGATTTTCTAGAAATTTTAATATACTTACCTGGTGTCACTCACACCAGTGCTGAGCAGAAGGTCCTCGAAGCTAAACGTTCTTGATGTTATATTAACCGCTATATAAACTGCTAATTAAACAACATTTATTGTAATATTGCTTGAAGAGGTCGTGGTACCAAAACACGAAGCCAGTCTGTACAATTATTTGTAAAGTCGACGTGGCGGTACTCAAGTCGACTTTTTCAACGACTCGACTAGGTGGGAATAAAAGCTGAGTTTTCAAAGTAGACGTAGCGGGAACTCGACATAATGGGACTCGACCTCGTGGGAACAAATCATATAAAATGCCCTAAGAGCAAAACGTCCACAATTGAAATAGTTTGCTAGTTTTCGAAGCAAAATGTTATTGTCAATCACGACGAATCAAATGACATATGTCCAAATCCGTCAAGCCGTTCAGGCTGTAGGTCGTGCCAAGTAAATGGACATACATAGTCTCGAAAAACATTACCCTCCTTCCTTCGACAGTCGGGTGAAAAAAACCCGTGTTGGTTCCCGATGGAGTAGAATAGGACCACCCCATCTCTTCCTGTGGGTATCGTAGAAGGCGACTAAGGGATAGGGCTGTTCTCCATCCGACAGTAAACATACAGCCAGGCAAAGTGACCACTTGAAAGCATTAAAATCGCCACCTATTAAATATCGTCATCTACATAAAGACATTAATCCTGCTGTGCAATTCACTAAGCAAGCACAACGATGCGAGTCGCAACGTTGTGCTCGATAGAGATTGTCATTGGTCAATCTCCAGTGACGTGGTACAATCCGACCAATGACAATCTCTATCGAGCACAACGTTGCGACTTGCATCGTTGTGCTCGCTTAGTGAATTCAATTCCTGATTGCATCCGAGGCCACGGTGCCCTCGGAGCTCAGGGTCCGCCTACCGGCTCTTCGTCCTCCACTTCGCACGATCTTGGGCGTCCAAGGTAGTGAGACTACACGCATGTCACCCGCCACCACGCTAAGCCAGCACTTCTTGAGCCTACCCCTTCGACCTGGACCCGGTGGGGGCGCCATTGCCAGACATTTGTTACGTTGCTGGGCGGTAGCCGTAAGATGTGGCCGCACCAGTGAAGGCTGCGATGCCCATTCCTAATCCTAGTTGACGACACGTGGGTGTTAATACGCCTTCGGAGATATATGGGCCTGAATCCATACTAATATTATAAATGCGAAAGTAACTCTGTCTATTTGTCTATACGTTACGCTTTCACGCCTAAACCACTGAACTCACCATCCTCGGTATGGATGTTCGCTGCAAACTGAATAACAAAAACTATATCGAGAGTATCATCAAATCAGCCTCGCGTAAACTCGGAGTCCTGAACAGAGTGAGACGTATTTTCACGCCGGAGCAGCGGTGTCTTCTATACAAGACCCAAATTCGTTCCTGCGTGAAATACTGCTCACATCTCTGGGACGGCTCCGCAAAGTACTTATTAGATGCTCTCGACAGGTTGCAGCGACGTGCGGTCCGCATTATTGGGGATCCTGAGGTCACGAACACCCTCGAGCCTTTGCAGATGCGTAGAGATGTTGCGTCTTTGGCAGTTTTCTACCGTCTCTACCATGGTGAATGTTCTGACGAGCTCTTCCAATTAGTCCCACCCTACCCTTTCCTTCACAGGACGACACGTGCAGGGCTAAGATGTCATCCATTTACGGTGCAGAGTATACCTGCTAGAACCAAGCGTTTCAGTGATTCATTCCTATGCCGCACCACTAAGACCTGGAATTCCCTGCCAGCTCACGTGTTTCCTTCTTCCTACAGTCCCGGGTCCTTTAAGCGGGGCGTGAAAAGGCATCTAATGAGGCCGTCAAGCTGAGTGCCACCACTGTTAACATGGTAAATGTTTACGATGGTGACCCTCTTTCCGAGACTTTGCCTTTAGCTTAACATCAGGCGAGGTGAAGTCAAATTGACGTGTCCTGTATTAAAAAAAAAAAAAAAACTGAACCGATTTTGATGAAATTTGGTATAGGGGTAGATTAGACCTTAAGAAAGGATAAAGGCTATGTTTGGTCGCGGTAACCGACATCCACGCGTGCGGAGCCACGGGCAAAAGCTAGTAACGAATAAATAAAAAAAAAAAACTAAAAGAACTTGTGGGATCTCTCCCATTTTGCTAACTTTGGTACCGCGTAATACGGGAACGATTCTATTGCCTTCAAATGGGCCCTTTGACATAAGCTGTAAGTTTACTGTCGGGTGGAGAACAGCCCTATCCCTTAGTCGCCTTTTACGACACCCACGTGAAGAAATGGGGTGCTTTTATACATCTACAAAAACTACAAATTATTCTCAAAAAATGTAAAAATTAAATCTCAGATAAACAATGTTGCCTATTAAACTTATGTTTTCGATCCATTTTAACGTAAACACAATAAAAAAAGATTTATTAAATCCCCCACCAATCATTTTCCACGCCATATTAACAGTTGCTTGACCGTAACAACAACAAAAACACAACAATTACAGATATTTCGTAAGAATAATTGTTGTTATATAATAGAGGAAATATTTAGAGCAAGGTCGCGGGACTAGTGTTGTCAAATTATACATAACATAGTATATGTTAAACTGTGAGATAATTTGGTCTAGGGATTTTTGAGACCCCAGCAAAATATTTAGGCTTATAGTTTACTATAACCTCACCTACAAGCTTACACGATTTTAGATCATATGATTTTTTGTTTTTTTTTTTTTGTAGATTTTTAGAACCAAAGTTACTAATATTCCCTCTAATCCCTCTAACTGACTGGGGGTGGGAGTCCTCACACTCGCCACATTGCTCACAGCGATGGTACGATGCGCGAACGCTTGGGGTGCGGCCGCCTCCTTCTGCGAGCAAGTAATGCTCGAGAAGACTAGACTCCGGGCCCGGGAAGCCCGCGAAGAGCGAAGGCGAACCGGACGTCGGAGGTCGCAGAACGACCTCCGTCCTCCATGAGCACTGACCTGGGGGTGACCGGTGGGTGCGACAGATTTGCTTTTGGCAATCTCACCTCCGGCAACCAAGGACCCAAGACGGCATGCGTTTTGGTCGGTTCAAGTCCGACATAACCCCACCGGCTCCGTGTGGATTTTTCGCTCGATAAAAAAAATCCCTCTAACTGAGCTAAATTGCTTGTGTAAGGAGTGGGCTCACGTCGGCCATTACACGGCCAGGATTCGAACTCGGGCCTCGATCGTTAGGCCGACTCTTTAACAACTAAGCTACCGACGCTGTCTATCCTTAGGACACATATGACTTCTAGTCCCAAGGATGAGATATAATGCCTATGTTTTCCTTTTTACCCGACTGCTGAAGGAAGGAGGGTAATGCTTTTTTAAATATTTGTAGGACTGACATTACTAATATTCCCCTCCAGCTAAGCTCATTTCCTATTCGTTGGTGTGGATTCACTTAATATCGTTGGAAGGCATTAACTATGGAAATTGAGGGCTACAAGGATAGAGTAAGGACCTAGAGGAGATGGATGGAATGTGTAAAAGTTGATATGGCTAGGAAGGGAGTGAATGTTGAGATGACTGTAACTAGAGATGAATGGAAAGAGCAGACTGGTTGCGCCAACCCCTAATATACTATATAGAGATATGGATATGTGGGTACCTGCGGTAGCCTATGTGGTATGGGTAATGGACTGCTGAGACGAGGTCTCGGGTTCGATCCCAGGATTACCATGGCACACACCAATGACTTTTCGATGCTTTTCGAAGTTATGTGTGTATTTTTCGCAGGTTAAAGTGCCCGGTTAATGGCAATAGGCTCGCCACCTATCACATTGGGACTAAACATAAACTGGTGAAATGTGGGTGCTAGCACCTCTGCCTACCCCTTCGGGGAATACAGGCGTGAGTTTATGTTATGTTATGGATATGTGGGTTAACGTCACGGGTCGGTAGGGTAGTGATTGTGGCAGCTCGGTGCTTTGGCTGTAGTAGAATCGAGGAGCAGGATCCGAACCACTAGGCTTTAATAATTGTAGTATGAGTACCGACAGATAACAAATATATTTAAGTTTATCTATATTGTTTAAATATACTACAAGCGTCTACGAGAATCCGTTATGCGTACATAATTTTGTGTGTCTCATGACGGTAGTGTTCACATTGGGTGCTTATTTGAGTGACATTGAATAATTAAGATATCGTGAAGGTGGAGCGACCACGCATATCAAATAATTAGGTAATACATTAGCAAACATGGCCGCAGGACAATCCTTGTATGGAGGATATGTCAAATTCAAATACTAAATTAAAGCCATCGAAGCGAGAGAAAAAAGGTAAACAAAGTTTCAGCGGTTCCAAACATTTATCACTTCAAGTGAATTCCAGACAGGAATGAAATTGCTCTTAAGATGGCGGATCTGACAGTTTAGAACCGCTGTGCTGGGAGCTTTCCTGTGCTACGAAACACGCAACGACAGATGTCGCTCGGCCATTGTCGCGTACGTGTAACGTGTGCGACAAGGACAGAGACAATAATCGCTAGCAACGTAACGCAGTAATGGTCGCTTTGTTTACCTTTTCTCTCTCGTCTCGTTGGCTTTACTTTAGACAAGCATACCCATGACCAACTGAGCCGTGTTGGTTCCCGGTGGAGTAGAATAGGTCCAGTGGTCCACCCCAGCTCTTCTTGTGGGTGTCGTAAAAAGCCACTAAGGGTTAGGGAACATACAGCTCAAGACAAATAGCCTACTAGAAGGCAATTAAATAGGCTTGTAATATTACGTCGTTGGGACCGAGAATCATAAGTAATTGGTGAAACGTGGGTGCTAAAACACCTCTGCCTACCCCTTCGGGGATTTACACACGTGAGTATATGTATGTAAACAACTGAGCTGGTTATGGCTGTGTCGCGGACTCGAACCGGCTGCAACCACATGGCATGATTACCTAGAGCGTATCCCTTGTCATTTACAGGACCCAGTGCCAACTCTGGCTTTGAGATGATCCCTTTGGGTTTATTTTATCGTGCGAAAATTCCCCACGGATACCACCCCCCCCGGAGCCGGTGGAGGTGGTTATGTCGGACTCAAGCCGACTAAAACGCACGCCGTTATTGGGTTTATGGTCGCCGGAGGTGAGAATGCAGGAAATATATTTCTGGGACCCCGGCAGACCCAGGACCATTATCTCTTTCGAGATGGCCCCCTTCGGGTTGTGGGGACCATAGTGTCCCCATCTAGCCCCGGGTACGGGGACCGCAGTGGCCTGCTTCTGCTAGGCTGACAGGCTCCATCGATCACCCCCAGGCCCGCGCTCATGGAGGACGGTCGCAGAACGACCTCCGACACCCGATTCGCCTTCGCTCTTCGCGGGCTGCCCGGGCCCGGAATCTAGTCCGGATCCGACCGGCTGCCTCCTTCTCGAGCATTACTTGCTTACAGAAGGAGGCGGTCGCGTTCGCGTATCATTCCTTTGGGTGTGGGAACCATAGTGTCCCCATCTAAGATAAGATAAGATAAGATAAGAAAAATCTTTATTGTACACTCATAAATTTTAGTACATATACGGACAACATCATGAAAATGTACAAATGGCGGCCTTATCGCTAAAAGCGATCTCTTACAGGCAACCTTTAGATGGACATTTTTTAATCATCTCAAAACAATAATAACGTATGGGTTATTAATGTAGTCATAAACTTAAATTATATACATATATATATATTTACACATATATCCCTACATACATACATAAACATATTATTTACATACTTATACATATCATTTACATACCTAAATATAGTATTTAACATAAATCTAAGCACATCCTTACATGAGATTTCTATAATATTTACTTAGATAGGCATACATACAAATAACATTAGATATACCTACACATATTATATATTACACACAGCGAGTACTTACGCAAGACCTTAGGATGAAGTTACAATGAACTCAAATAATGTTCCTTTACCTTTTTTTTGAAACTTGCCAGGGATTGTGCACGTCTAATAGTTACAGGCAGTGCATTCCACAACCGTACAGCCTGAACAGTGAAAGACTTGTCATAAAACTTGGTAGAATGAGAGGGCGTGGATAATTGTAATGTTACTGACGACCGCAAGGATTTTGAATGTGTGTCATTTAGGAACACGAAGCGTTCTTTTAAGTAAGTCGGAGCACGAGGATTGAAAAGAATACTGTAAAGCATGGAAAGAATATGAGCATTCCGTCGAAGTCGAATTGGGAGCCACTTGAGCAAGTTGCGAAACTGTGATACGTGATCATATTTGCGAAGACCAAATATGAATCTAATACAGAAATTTTGTAGGCGCCAAAAGTAGGTAATGAATGCTAAAGCTGTGGAATGATCTCCCTATTATGGTTCTTCCAAGCGACTACAATACATATAGAAATCCATACTTCTAGAAGGCCATTGTGACGTCACTCATCAGTCGCAGGCTCCCCGCCCTCTCCACTTCCCCTCCAGCGAGGTTATAAAGGCACTTGCGGCGAGCCGGCCGGCCCCCTGTCTCCAGCTGCAGCGCAAAAAGTGATGTGCTCTAGTTCCTTCTACTTTTGGTGCGGGCCTCGGACTGCCATAAACTCGTCCTTCGATCCTCGGCCTTCACTACGAAATCTATTTTGATGAAATCCATACTAATATTATAAATGCGTAACTCTGTCTGTATGTTACGCTTTCACGCCCAAACCGTTGAACGGAATTTGATGAAATTTGATATAGGGGTAGATTAGACCTTGAGAAAGGACATACCTTATATTCGATTCGATGTATTATGTTATGTTAATGTTATGTTTATATCTATGCAGGCTGAGTCACGGGCAACAGTTAGTACTTATTATATAAAATCTAATATTATTTGCAATTCTAATGTCAAGCTGTCTGCCATCACCAAGCTATTTTTTCATAACAAAGTCATGAATAAATTTTCATCCCTTTCAAGACCAAGGGTTATTAATTTTATACGTGCTTGGGTTACTGCATAAGCATAGGTTGCTTTGTCGTGAAGGCCGGCCTTACGATACGAAGTCCTGGGTTCATATAAAAATTAATTGTCGGTTATTATTGTATGAATGTATATCTTTATGATTTTGCCCGCGGCTCCACCCGCGTGGATGTCGATTATCGCGACCAAACATGGCCTATGTTCTTTCTCATGGTCTAATCTACCCCTATACCAAATTTTATCAAAATCAGTTCAGTGGTTTAGGCGTGAAAGCGTAACATACAGAAATACAGAGTTACTTTCGCATTTATAATATTAGTATGGATTATTTAATTCCGTTGTATGAAATGGCCCCATCGGGTGTGGGACTACTGCGTCCCTAACTTACCCTGGGTAGGGAGATGCGCGCACGCAGAGCCTTGCTTCTGCTAGGGTGAGCGGCAGCTCCATTTGACATCTTCAGATCCGCGCACATAGTGGACGGAGATCTTTGAAGGCCTTCCGAGTTCCGACGCCCGTATTCCCTCTATAAAATACATACGAGTACGTACCTACATCAAGGTGCCAACTTATAACAAATAACATATTTTTAATTTTCTGTTCTGCTAATCTCCGAAATCGCTGGACCGATTATAAGAAAAATCTCACTGACAGATTACTGATATTCGAACATATAAACATTATCCATACTAATATTATAAATGCGAAAGTAACTCTGTCTGTCTGTCTGTCTATATGTTACGCTTTCACGCCTATACCAAATTTTCGGTTCAGTGGAACCGATTTTGATGAAATTTGGTATAGGGGTAGATTAGACCATGAGAAAGGACATAGGATATGTTTTGCCGCGATAACCGACATCCACGCGGGCGGAGCTGCGGGCAAAAGCTAGTAATATATAAGTAATAAATTGGAATGTTTGTTCGCGATGGACGCAAAAACTACTGAACGGATTTAGATGCGGGTTTTTTTACTAAAAGGTCTTGGTCAGACTTAAAATCTTACATTTGTTTGATTGCAATCTGTTGAGTAAAACCGTAATATAGCTATAGGTTGCTATGGGTCACGGCCACGGAGGTCCTCCTGGAGGCCGCCATCGTACAGGCCTGGGCCTCTGCGCCGGACAGGCCTGTCGACATAGACGATGAGGCGGCGTGGTTCCGGGAGGCCATGACGCGTGTCTGCGACGCGGCTATGCCTAGGGCTCCGCCCTATAATCCGAGGCGTCAGGTCTACTGGTGGTCAGCGGACATCGCGAGGTTCCGACAGGCCTCCGTGATCACTTTCCGCCGGTGGACCAGACTCCAAAGGAGGCGTAGCCGCCCCGCAGATACGGAGCCCCGAGAGGCGGAGCTTCATGCGGGGTACAGGGAGACCAGAAAGGCAAGCAAAGGCAGCAGCTCATAAAGAGCTGCTGGAGACGCTGGAGCGGGACCCATGGGGGCGGCCTTACCTTATGGTAAGGGGCAAGCTGCGCCCCCGGGCCCCGCCATTGACCCAGTGTCTCCAGCCGGAGCTGCTCGGAGGAGTCGTTGGCTCCCTGTTCCCAGCGCGGGCGGTGGAACATATTCCACCGCAGATGACTCCGCCACCTAGGTCGCCTATGGCACCCAGCGTGGATGACGACGACGTGCCCGAGGTCACTTGGGTAGAGCTAGAGCTGGCGGTGTTAAGGTTTAAGGCCAAGAACACCGCCCCGAGAACAGACGGCATTCCAGGCCGAGCGTGGGTCCTAGCTCTAGGCGAAGAAGACGCTCTCGAGCCCCGACTGAAAGGGTTTCTCAGCGCGTGTTTGGAGCGAGGCCATTTTCCGAAGATGTGGAAGACGGGGAAACTGGTCCTCATCCGAAAGGCGAGGCGCCCGGCCATCACTGTGATGCGAGCGAGGACACAGAGCTGCACACGCTGACCGAGTGCCCGGCGTGGGACACGCCGAGGCGGGTCCTAGTGGTGGCTCTGGGGGTGGGAGTCCTCACACTCGCCACATTGCTCACAGCGATGGTACGATGCGCAAACGCTTGGGGTGCGGCCGCCTCCTTCTGCGAGCAAGTAATGCTCGAGAAGGAGGCGGCCGGTCGGGTCCGGACTAGACTTCGGGCCCGGGAAGCCCGCGCAGAGCGAAGGCGAACCGGACGTCGGCGGTCGCAGAACGACCTCCGTCCTCCATGAGCGCTGGCCTGGGGGTGACCGGTGGAGCCACCTGTCACCCTAGCAGAAGCAGGCCGCGGCGGCGGCGCCAAGTGCGCTTCCCCGTAACCGGGGCTAGATGGGGACCCTGTGGTCCCCACAACCCGAAGGGGGCCATCTCGAAAGAGATGGTTCTGGGTCTGCCGGGGTTTTTTTTTTTTTTTTTTTTTTTATCGTGCGAAAAATCCCCACGGATACCACCCCCACGGAGCCGGTGGAGGCGGTTATGTCGGACTCGAACCGACTAAAACGCACGCCGTCTTGGGTCCTTGGCTGCCGGAGGTGAGATTGCCAAAAGCATATCTCTCGCACCCCAGCAGACCCAGGACCATCTCTTTCGAGATGGCCCCCTTCGGGTTGTGGGGACCAAAATGTCCCCATCTAGCCCCGGTTACGGGGAGGCGCACTTTGCGCCGCCGCCGCGGCCTGCTTCTGCTAGGGTGACAGGCGGCTCCACCGGTCACCCCCAGGCCAGCGCTCATGGAGGACGGAGGTCGTTCTGCGACCTCCGACGTCCGGTTCGCCTTCGCTCTGCACGGGCTTCCCGGGCCCGGAGTCTGGTCCGGACCCGACCGGCCGCCTCCTTCTCGAGCATTACTTGCTCGCAGAAGGAGGCGGCCGCACCCCAAGCGTTTGCGCATCGTACCATCGCTGTGAGCAATGTGACGAGTGTGAGGACTCCCACCCCTAGAGCCGCCACTAGGACCCGCCTCGGCGTGTCCCACGCCGGGCACTCGGTCAGCGTGTGCAGCTCTGTGTCCTCGCTCGCATCACAGTGATGGCACTCGGACGTTGGCTCCTTCCGGATCCGACACAGGTAACTCCCGAAACACCCGTGTCCGGTAATCACCTGCGTCAGCCGGTACGAGAGGCTGCCGTGTGGCCTCTCTAGCCACTCCTCCATGATGGGTCTTACCGCCGCTATTACGGCGTGCCCTGCGCTTGGTCGCCCAAGTCGTAGCTCCCATTCCGCTACCATGTCCCTGTGGAGCTGGGACCTCACGGCCCGAATTTCTTCGGGCTCGGGTTCCCGTCCCTGCTCCCGCGCCTCCTTACGATACCGATATAGCATCGAAAGGGCTCTCGCATCCAGGTTCCACGGTAGGGATCCGGCAAGGAGACTCGCCGCCTCGAAGGATATCGTGCGGTACCCCCTAATGGCCCTGCTGGCCATTGCACGCTGCGGTCCACGCAGCAGACGCGCATTGTGGACCGTCAGGGTGTCCGCCCATATTGGGCACCCATATAGGGCCATGGACCGCACGACTCCCGCGTAGAGTCTCCTGCAGGAGTCATCCGGCCCCCTCATGTTGGGCAGCAGCCGCCCCAAAGCGGCAGCTGTGTCCTTCAATTTGGGGGCCAGTCTTCGGAGATGCTCCCCGAAGTTCCACCGGCCATCAAGTACAAGCCCCAGATATTTCATCTGGGCCTTGACGCCGATGGAAATGTCTCCCACTATGAGGCTGGAATCCTCCGGTGGCACGCGCCGAGGCCCATGAAAGAACATGGCCTCGGTTTTATGCAGAGCCACCTCGAGACCCAGCCGCCGAATCCGTTCCACGACTTGGGCAACCGCGGTCGTGGCCTTCAGGGTCGCTTCGCGGTATGTAGCCCCGCACGCCGTCACCAGCGTGTCATCCGCATAACACGTGACGGCGGCACCGTCCACGAGCTCCCCGCGTAGCACCCAGTCGTAACCGATGTTCCACAGTAGCGGTCCCAGGACCGATCCCTGCGGAACACCGCACGACATCTCTCGCCGACCGAGCCCGGTCGCACTTGGGTAGACGACTGCTCTCTCCGACAGATACGCCCCGACTATGCGGCGAAGGTAGAGAGGCACTTCGTGATACACGAGCGCCTCCCTAATGCAGCTCCAGGGCAGGGTGTTAAATGCGTTGGCGATGTCCAGTGACACCGCCAACACCACCTCGCCCCGAGCGACGGCGTCCTTCGCCAGAGTCCTCACGCGCATGATGGCATCCACGGTGGAGCGCCTCCGGCGGAAGCCATACTGGCCATCCGCCAGGTCAGGCCCTACCCTGGATAGGTGCTCGACGAGGCGCTTTGCAATGACTCTTTCAAAGAGCTTGCACACCTCGTCGAGCAACACTATTGGCCTGTAGGCGGACGGTGAGTCCGCCGGGCGCCCCGCCTTTCGGATGAGGACCAGTTTCCCCGTCTTCCACATCTTCGGAAACTGGCCTCGCTCCAAACATGCGCTGAGAAACCCTCTCAGCCGGGGCTCGAGAGCGTCTTCTTCTCCTAGAGCTAGGACCCACGCTCGGCCTGGAATGCCGTCGGGTCCCGGGGCGGTGTTCTTGGCCTTGAGCCTTAACACCGCCAGCTCTAGCTCCACCCAAGTGACCTCGGGCACGTCGTCGTCATCCACGTTGGGCGCCACAGGCAACCTAGGTGGCGGAGTCATCTGCGGTGGAATATGTTCCACCGCCCGCGCTGGGAACAGGGAGCCAACGACTCCTCCGAGCAGCTCCGGCTGGAGACACCGGGTTAACGGCGGGGCCCGGGGGCGCAGCTTGCCCCTTACCATAAGGTAAGGCCGCCCCCATGGGTCCCGCTCCAGCGTCTCCAGCAGCTCCTTGTGAGCTGCAGCCTTCGACTGCTTTATCGCTACTCGGAGGGCCTTTCTGGCCTCCCTGTACCCCGCATGAAGCTCCGCCTCTCGGGGCTCCGTATCTGGGGGGCGGCTACGCCTCCTTCGGAATCTGGTCCACCGGCGGAAAGCGATCACGGAGGCCTGTCGCAGCCTCGCGATGTCCGCTGACCACCAGTAGACCTGACGCCTCGGATTATAGGGCGGAGCCCTAGGCATAGCCGCGTCGCAGACACGAGTCATGGCCTCCCGGAACCACGCCGCCTCATCGTCTATGTCGACAGGCCTGTCCGGCGCAGAGGCCCAGGCCTGTACGATGGCGGCCTCCAGGAGGACCTCCCGATCCATTCGCTTAAGCACCCAACGTGGCTCGCGTGGAGCCGGTGTAACCGGCGCGGCGCCCGCAGGAGGGGAGACGTCGAACCGAATGTATCGGTGATCCGACGCTGTCCCCACCTCCTCAAGGACACGCCAGCCCTGCACACGGCCTGAGAGCGGGGCGCTCGCGAACGAAAGGTCCACAATTGAGTCGCCCCAGCTCTTCTCGCACGTGGCGACGGCCCCGCGATTCAGGAGAACTAGGCTGAGACTATCAGCCCAGCTCTCCACTGCCCTGCCCCTCGGGTTCGTGCGCCGGGAACCCCAGTTCAGAGACCAGGCGTTAAAGTCCCCGAGCACCAGAACCGGATGAGGGTAACAGGTATTGACGACGACGGCCAGATGATCCAGCCACTGCTGGTACTCATCTATGACTCGATTCGGCGAGAAGTAGACTGCCACGACCGCTATTCCCCCCACAAGTGCTGCTACGCAGCCATTCCCCCTTGTTACGACAACAAGGGGGGGGCTGCCGGCAGCGGCGTTGTGCACCAGTGCCACCGACCCGTTCAGGTCGGTTTCCCAGGCAGGCCCGAGAAACCGGTGAATGTACGGCTCGGCGACAGCGGCGACATTAATGCCCCACTGTGCGGTGCTCTGGAGCAGAAGTGCCTGAGCATCGACACAGTGGTTTGCATTTGCCTGCAGGACGCGGAGCTGAGGATCCATTATGGAACCCCCATCTCCGCGCCCTGCCGCGAACCAGAGACGGAGCGCCTGCCTCCCGGCTTCGGCCTCCCCGCGGTGCAGGCCTTGGCACCAACCCTATGGTCGGCCGGCTTGCCCTCCGCTGCACACCTGAAGCAGTGCAGCGGAGCTTCGCAACTACCGGCCTTATGACCGGGTTGGCCACAGCGGAAGCAACGGTCACCGACCGTTACCTCCGCCGTGCACTGCACCCCTACGTGGCCTACCGACAGGCACCGGAAGCACCGTGCCGGTCGGGCCTGCAGGAGCCGCACCTGCACCTTCTGGAAGCCCCCGATGAGGAGGCTCCGCCCATCGGCAACCTTTTGGGCTGCCGCGATGGGGGGTCTGCCGGGGTGCGAGAGATATACTTTTGGCAATCTCACCTCCGGCAACCAAGGACCCAAGACGGCGTGCGTTTTAGTCGGTTCGAGTCCGACATAACCACCTCCACCGGCTCCGTGGGGGTGGTATCCGTGGCGATTTATCGCACGATAAAAAAAAAAATGGGTCACGGCCACGGGATCAGTATTTCTGTTCGCGGGAGCAGTGTGTGTAAACCTTTCTATTCTGAACTTAATGCGGACAAAGTCGCGGGAAAAAGCTAGTAAACATATAAATATAAAACCCAGAGTCCAAGCGGACAATGCTAGTTTTTTATAAACGTTCTTGAGTATTGCGTCATGCTCGGGTTGTGACGTACGTGCCCGATTAAATATGCCCTATATACGTGACGAGTAAAGCCGCGTGCATATCTAAAGTATCTTGATGTAAGGCTATTTTTATGTTGGGATTTTTTTTTTCTATAAATTGTTTTATGGAGACTACTGTGACAGCGGTAGAACGTTCAACTGTTAATATCAGAGTTTGGAGGTTAGAATTTTTGTAGTAGTCCGGACACTCCGGACGTTTATGTTATTTTTTTTAATAAAAGGACACATCAATTTGACTTCACCTCGCCGCGCCGGATTAGACCCGTAGCTCTAAAAAGTGACTCATTCCTATGCCGCACCACTAAGACCTGGAACTCCCTGCCAGCTCACGGGTTTCCTTCTTCCTACAGTCCCGGGTGCTTTAAGCGGGGCGTGAGAAAGCATCTGATGAGGCCGTCAAGCTGAGTGCCACCACTGTTAACATGGTACATGTTAACGATGGTGACCCTCTTTCCGAGACTATGCCTTTAGCTTACCATCAGGCGAGGTGAAGTCAGGAACATGGATACGCTATTTCCTAGTAAAACGGTGTCAAAAATATTTAAATCGGCGTAGTATTCGCTGAAATAAACGGGAAATATGAAACCTCGATTTTGCCCAAAAAAATTGTGATAAAATCGGTCTGAGCTGCGGCTATCCTTATCGCACACTACGGGGACAGGAGTGAGAGGGGGCTTTTTTTTTTTTTTTTTTTTCGTGCGGAAATCCCCTCGGATACCCCCCCTGCCGGAGCCGGAAGGGGAGGTTATGTCGGACTCGAACCGACTAAAACCGCACGCCGACTGTGGGTCTTGGTGCTAGGCCGGAGGTGAGGTTGACAAAGACATATCCCTCGCACCCCGGCTGACCCAGGGCCATCCCTTACGGTCTGGCCCTCCTCAGGAGGGGGGACAACGGTGTCCCCAACTCGCCCCCGGAATGGGGAGGCGCGCTATTCAGCGCACCGCCGCCGTGGCCTGCTTCTGCTGGGGTGACAGGCGGCTCCACCCGTCACCCCCAGGCCCGCGCTCATGGGGGACGGAGGTCAGTCAGTGCCCTCCGACGCCCGAGTTGCCTGCGCGCGCGGGCGGCGCGATCCGCGAGTCTTTCTCGCTCGCGCCGCCTCTCCCGCTCCGCCGTCTCCTTCACGACCATTACCTCCTCGCTGAAGGAGACGCCGGCCGCCCACGCGTCCGCGCAGCGGACCATTGCTGTGAGCAGGGTGGCGAGGGTGAGAACTCTCACTCCCAGGGCCGCCACTAGCTCCCGCCTCGGTTCGGCCCATGCCGGGCACTCGGTGAGCGTGTGCAGCCCCGTGTCCTCGCTCGCGTCGCAGTGATGGCACTCGGACGTTGGCTCCTTTTCGATCCGACACAGATATCTCCCGAAGCACCCGTGCCCGGTGATGATCTGCGTCAGTCGATACGAGAGGCTGCCATGTGGCCTCTCGAGCCATTCCCCCATGATGGGCCTTACCGCCTCTATGACGGCATGCCCTGCGCGTCGTTGCTCAAGTCGTCGCTCCCACTCCGCCACCATGATCCCGTGGAGCCGGGACCTCTCGGCCCGAATGTCTTCGGGCTCGGGATCGTATCCCCGCTCCCGCGCCTCCTTACGGAACCGATACAGTGCCGCAAGGGATCTCGCTTCCAGGATCCACGGTGGCGATCCGGCTAGGAGACTCGCCGCTTCAAAGGATATCGTGCGGTACCCCCTAATGGCCCTGCAGGCCATCGTCTGCTGCAAGGGGGCGACGGCAATAGTAGAGGCAATAGGATTATTTGCTAGCTAGGAAGTCCTGTTAAACAATGATTTTTGATGACTCCGCCCAAATATTTGAATGAATTTTTACCCGACTACGGCGAAGCCAAAAGGAGGGTTATGATTTTGACAGGCTATGTATGTATGTATGTATGTATGTTCATTTGTTCCCTTATAGCTCCTCCACCTCCACTACTTATTAGAACTGGACAAATGAGGTATCGGTACAAGCGGCTTGACCGTCCGATGGTTATAGGCTATATGACGTGTCACTGAATCTTGTGTGGCGCCCTCTAGCGCTCATAAGGTACTGTGTTAAAAAATAAATTTGAGATAAATATGCTGTGTTTGGTATCAAATGAAAGGGCTTTATTAGCACATTTCAAATATGTATAAATTATTAGCTTTAACTTGCTCCAAAATAATATAAATAAAAAATAAGTTTAAAACTAAAACCCGACTACCGAAAAATCACGTTCTAAAAAGAATCAAACAAGAAAATATCAAGGATAGCCGTGGTCGTATGCCACTTACTGTAACAAAACAATACATTCTAGGGAAAAGTGGCATACGACCACGGCTATCCTTGATATTTTCTTGTTTGATTCTTTTTAGAACGTGATTTTTCGGTAGTCGGGTTTTAGTTTTTATAGCATTTATTATGCTAACTTTGAAATTCGAAAAACATAGGGAAAATGAAATGCTCAAGTGGGACTTGAACCCACTTGAGCATTGAATTGAGCAAAATAAAACATAAAATAACCCCCACAAATGAGAGCAATAAAACATGACGTGGTTGGCCTTTTACCTTGTCTATCGCCAGTGGGTATCTATATGTAAATAGAGTAGTCTGTTTGCACTATAAATGCTGACTTACTGCCAAGGTTTATGCACGAAGTTACATTAAATTAGTAATAGATCATAAATAATGAGAGTCATTATAGAATATTGTCTATTGTCAATATTATTGTATTGGTTCTGTGGTTTCTATATAATCATCATCATCAACACTTATTAGGGTTATGTACCTCAAAAGGAAAAAACTGAACCCTTATTGAATAACTTGACAGCCTCTGTGGCGTGGCGGTAGTGCACGCGACTGCCACGCAGGAGGCGCGGGTTCGATTCCCGCTCAGTGCAAATATTTGTATGCATGAATATGGCTATTTGCATTGGTCTGGGTGTTTCTATGTATAATATGTATTTATTTACAAAAAAAAAAATATATAAGTATGTTTATCCGCATTCTAGATTCCATAACACAAGCTATAAAAGCTTACCATGAGTCTAGATAGCGTAGTGTAGAATGTTGTGGCACATATAAAAAAAAAATAAAAAAAAAAAAACTTCATTGTCCCTCAGTCTGTTTCCTCAATCTTTTTCTCAGAAATGTGTGGAGGTATCAATTTGAAATCCATACCACATACTGAGGTCTATAACGTCTTGAAACCATCGAGTTCACTGAGTTTCTTCTCAGTAGAACCAACCTACCGAACCAGCGAAAGAATCATTTTTAACCCCCGACGCAAAAACGACGGGGTGTTATAAGTTTGACGTGTCTGTGTGTGTGTGTGTGTGTGTGTGTGTGTGTGTGTGTGTGTGTGTGTGTGTGTGTGTGTGTGTGTGTGTGTGTGTGTGTGTGTGTGTGTGTGTGTGTGTGTAGTTTTTTTGTTTGAAAGGATATTAGTCGGGAGTGTTCTTAGCTATGTTTGAAAAAAATCGGTCCAAGATGGCCACCACCTTAACATGTCGGAATACATATTTCTTCATAACCCCCTCAATATGGGTATCAAATGAAAGAGCTTGACTAGTAGATCACTTTAAAAAGTATAAAATAAAAATTAAATTAAAAATTTAAAAAACCCCCGTCACAAAAAACACCTCCAAAAAGTTGAAAATAAATGGAGTTTGCCTTTTAACTTTAACGGTTGCCATGTCGGGGGACCTTGAATTGTTCCGATAATATAACGGAGTGCTTAACCAGTTAGGGTCCCCCGACATGGCAACCGTTAAAGTTAAAAGGCAAACTCCATTTTATTTTCAACTTTTTGGAGGTGTTTTTTGTGACGGGGGTTTTTTAAATTTTTAATTTAATTTTTTCAAATGATTTATCTGCGGTAGCCTAGTGGTTTGGGTAATGGACTGCTGAGACGAGGTCTCGGGTTCGATCCCAGGTTTATCATGGCACACACCAATGACTTTTCGATGCTTTTCGAAGTTATGTGTGTATTTACCGCAGGTTTATAAGTGCCCGGTTAATGGCAATAGGCTTGCCACCTATTACATTGGGGCCTAAACATAAACTGGCGAAATGTGGGTGCTAGCACCTCTGCCTACCCCTTCGGGGAATACAGGCGTGAGTTTATGTTATGTTATTTTAATATCTTTTGACATTTCTGACACTAATTGTACAATTTTGACGTTCATAAATGTGCTCTTAATGTGCCTAAACTGAATAAATGAAATTGGTTCTTTGATTGATTGATTCTTTATGCAAATATCAAACTTGAAATATAACCACTTTTTACGGATTCTATCGCGATATATTTGTTATTATTTACTTTACCGACGTTTCGGCTGCTTTACAGCAGCCATGATCGCGGTGTGACTCATGATGGTAGTTGTCACATAGTTTGAAGTATAAGTTATCTCAAAATACTCGAATCATGGTGAATTATTGGTGTTCCTATTTACGCAGAACGAGCTCACTGTGTTGTTAAGGCTTGCTGGATTTTGCTGCTTACTGAGTTTGATTAAGTGGATGACTGGCTCCCATGCTGGTGGTACGTTCCATCCATCCTCTCTATTAAAATTTGGGTGTTTTTTAATTTCAATAGCAATAGCAAATATCAAACTTCAACTTCAACGTCAACGCAATCAAAATATATCGTGGCTTATGTAGCTAAGTTACGGATCCCTCGGTGCGCGATTCCGACTCGCACTTGGCCGGCTTTTCCTTATATAGGGTGTCTCAATAAGAGTGCACTTTTTAAAATTGCAATATTTTTTTTTTCATGCAAATGGCAACTCTGAAATTTTACCGGCGTCACCTCAGTTTATTCCGATTATCAGAAATTGAGCGCTTTTTGAAAGAAAAACGCGTTACAATTGTAAAAACTCATTACATAACTCATTAAAAAACAATCGATTTATTGCAGCAATGATATCCAGAACACATTATCTCACGAAATTCTGATGTCAACTGGCCACCAAGATCGTGCGATTTAACGCCATGCAATTTTTTTCTTTGGGGTTTTGTGAAATGGCGGGTTTGCGCGAATAAACTCGAAATAATTCCTGAGCTCAAATTGAAAATCCAACGCGTCATCGGTGAGATACAGCCATATCTCTGTGCAAAAGTCATAGAAAATTTCATGAAAATGCCGGATATTTTATTCCATACTTAATCGGAACATATCTGCTTTAAAATACAGCAAAAATATCACAACTTTGTCATAAAATACTTGTTTTTATTCCAAAATTAAAACGTGCCTTCTTATTGAGACACCCTATATTAGTAATAGAAAGCGACAGCTGTGGCGTGGCGGTAGTGCTATGCCGGCGGGTTCGATTCCCGCTCAGTGCAAATATTTGTAAACAAGAATATGGGTATTTTCATTGGTCTGGTCGTGCCTCGGAGAGCACGTTAAGCCGTCGCTCCCGGTTGTCATACGAACATCTATGGCAGTCGTTACGGGTAGTTGGAACCTTAAAAATTCCGAATTGTTTAGTGGTTAACGAGTCGATTTTACGATCAAGAGGTTCCTGGTTCGAATCCTGGCTATTCACTACCTATGTATCTCTAACATAAGCTTAGCTGGAGAGGTTGATAGGAATGCTAGTAATTTCGATTAGTATTATCTCATTCTCTAACTAAGATGCGTTTGAACCATGCGTTTCAGTGACTCATTCCTATGCCGCACGACTAAGACCTGGAACTCCCTGCCAGCTCACGTGTTTCCTTCTTCCTACAGTCCCGGGTCCTTTAAGCGGGGCGTGAAAAGGCATCTAATGAGGTCGTCAAGCTGAGTGCTACCACTGTTAACATGGTACATGTTTGCGATGGTGACCCTCTCTAAGAGACTTTGCCTTTAGCTCAACATCAGGGGAGGTGAAGTCAAATTGACGTGTCGTAGATAAAAAAAAATGATATTTTCCACGAAGCGACTGCCATAATGACCTCTATAAGGTCTTCACACTCATCACCCCAACATGGATGCGCGTGTAGATGATGTATATAAAAGCGTGACTAAGCTCTCTTGCCATGACGCAGCCTCTGTGGCTTGGCGGTAGTGAACGAGGCCGCTACGCAGGAGGTGCGGATTCGATCCTCACTCGGTGCAAATATTTGTATGCATGAATATGGCTATTTGTGTTGGTCTGGGTATTTCTGTTATGTATGTATTTACAAAAAAAAGTAGGTATATGAGTATGTTTATCCGCATTCTAGATTCCATAACACAAGCTAGTTAAGTTTACCATGTGTAGTTGTGGAATATTTAATAATATAACATAACATAAACTCACACCTGTATTCCCCGAAGGGGTAGGCAGAGGTGCTAGCACCCACATTTCGCCAGTTTATGTTTAGGTCCCAATGTAATAGGTGGCGAGCCTATTGCCATTAACCGGGCACTTATAAACCTGCGATAAATACACACATAACTTCGAAAAGCATCGAAAAGTCCTTGGTGTGTGCCATGGTAAACCTGGGATCGAACCAGAGACCTCGTCTCAGCAGTCCATCACCCATACCACTTTTTTTTTTCGTGCGGAAATCCCCTCGGATACCCCCCCCCCCCTTCCGGAGCCGGAAGGGCAGGTTATGTGGGACTCGAACCGACTAAAACCGCACGCCGACTGTGGGTCGTGGTGCTAGGCCGGAGGTGAGGTTGTCTTCGACATATCCCTCGCATCACCCATACCACTAGGCTACCGCAGATCTTACCGCAGATTCTAATTAGTTATTGTTTAATATTCAATATAAATAAATATATTATACTGTCTAGCTATCACGGTTCATGAGATACAACTCACAGACAGCGCATTAATAAAAGGGTTCCGTTTAATAGGTGACGGAGAAAGAACCCATGTATCACCACCCCACCTCATCCGAAGGGTGTCGTAAGAGGCGACTGACGGAAACATACGCAGACGATATCACTGCGAGAGGAGGAACACTCGAAATAAAACCCTGTACCAACCCGTCTGGCTAGAACACAGTAGGCTAGAGCCTGCCGACATTGGGAGAGGCCTATGTCCAGCAATGGACTGAGTAAGCTTAATTAATTGATTTATTATACACCCTTTGTGGTACACCAATAGTGGTAAACTTAGTTGCACGAGAGGAGCCTCCACGAGCGACGTCAATAAAGCGAACTTGATTCCCAACGTCCGGCGCATCCTGGACACCTAGCACTCGGTAACGCAGAATCTAGGTGACTAATCCTCTCACCACAATGAGACAAACAGCTCTTCTCAGAGCTAACCCCGGAGATTTTAGCAATACCTTTCAGGTAACATCCATTAACATAGAGGGTTTCTCGGTAAACAAGTCGTCATTCCTTGCAGAACTATGTAAGAGAACACACTGTGACATCCTCTGTGTCCAGGAAACGCACAGAAGAAGCAGTATTTGATGTCAAAAAGTTGTAATAGTGCTACATTATTTTGAATAAATACTTTGAGTTTGATTTGGATACGGACCCCTAAACTACAGATGGATAGATAGGTACGTATGCAACCATGCTAGCTAGACAGAGTAAAGGTTTTCCCCGATTAGTTCAAGTGATTTCTTAGAGAGATTATGGATAAATTATCTTTGTTACAATTCGAAGAATAATTTGAAGATCTGATTTTACCTATTGATAAGAGAAGATGGCGGTATAGTACCCCTTTATTTCGTGTGGGGTATCCCCATTTAACGCGGATTTCACAGTCCATAGGTACACACGATTGAATGCATTTTACGTAAATTGACCTTGGCTATTAACCGAAAACTTTTAATAAAAAAAAAAATATTCCACAACATTCCACACAACGCTATCTAGACCTATGGTAAGCTTAGTTTAACTAGCTTGTGTTATGTAATCTAGAATGCGGATAAACATACTTAAATTATTTTTTTGTATATAAATACATACTATACAATAGAAACACCCAGACCAATGCAAATAACCATATCCATGCATACAAATATTTGCACTGAGCGGGAATCGAACCCGCACCTCCTGCGTAGCAGTCGCGTTCACTACCGCCAAGCCACGGGGGCTGTTAATACAGTAAAAAGTGTGTTAATACAGTAAAAAAGTTATTACTTACTATAAAAAACCGGTCAAGTGCGAGTGCGACCCATGCACGAAGGATTCCGTACTATGTTCAACAGCTTCTGTAAAATTTTATTCTGTTTTTGGTATTTGTTATTATAGCTTCTACAGAAATATGTCATCACAGCCTCTGTGGCGTGGCGGTAGTGCACGCGTCTGCCACGCAGGAGGCGCGGGTTCGATTACCGCTCAATGCAAATATTTGTATGCATGAATATCGCTATTTGCATTGGTCTGGGTGTTTCTATGTATAATTATGTATGTATTTACAAAAAAAATAGTTATATAAGTTTTTTTTTTTTTTTTTTTTTTTTATACTGGACACGTCAATTTGACTTCACCTCGCCTGATGTTAAGCTAAAGGCAAAGTCTCGGAAAGAGGGTCACCATCGTAAACATTTACCATGTTAACAGTGGTGGCACTCAGCTTGACGGCCTCATTAGATGCCTTTTCACGCCCCGCTTAAAGGACCCAGGACTGTAGGAAGAAGGAAACACGTGAACTGGCAGGGAATTCCAGGCCTTAGTGGTGCGGCATAGGAATGAATCACTGAAACGCTTGGTTCTAGCAGGTATACTCTGCACCGTAAATGGATGACATCTTAGCCCTGCACGTGTCGTCCTGTGAAGGAAAGGGGAGGGTGGGACTAATTGGAAGAGTTGTTTATCCGCATTCTATAATACATAACACAAGCTAGTTAAGCTTACCATGGGTCTAGATAGCGTTGTGTAAAATGTTGTGGAATATTTATTATTTATTATTCTCCAAAGTACAATCCTTGGAAATAACCGGGACTAATGCTTTGATGATGATGAGTTAGGTCACCCGCTGCCTCACGCGTATCACGTCTCATGCATGCGTGCACCGGCACGGCACGTCGTGCATATCACATACATTTTTGCACGACTTTTTGAAAATTATCTGCACGAAACACACGCTGTATGCGTGCACAGTCGCACGAGGCAGCGGACGTCCTTAGGGTTTTATTTTTCAATTTAAACGTTAGTAACTATTATTTATCATCATCATCATCATCTTTACGTTTCATTTCAAGGCTCTCACCTTTTATATTCCACAACATTCCGCCTTTTATATTCCACAACATTCTACACAACGCTATCCCCTAGACCCATGGTAAGGTTAACTAGCTTGTGTTATGGAATCTAGAATGCGGATAAACTTACTTAGATACTTTTTTTGTAAATACATAGGTAGGTACATATTATACATAGAAACACACAGACCAATGCAAATAGCCATATTCATGCATACAAATATTTGCACTGGGCGGGTATCGAACCCGCGCCTCCTGCGTGCAATGTCAATTATACTGTGAACTGTCAAGCCTAACTGTGATGTGGCTGAATTTCTGCCACTGCCATCTGACCTCCATCACCTAAAGGCGATATCGACGTACTGCACCTCGATCAGTTGTTGGAGTTTTTAAGGCAATCTTTTCTTTCCTTCTAGTCTCACTACCTTGGACGCCCAAGATCGTGCGAAGTGGAGGAGGAAGAGCCGGAAGGAGGACCCTGAGCTCCGAAAGCACCGTGGCCTCGGATGCAACGCCGTCTTGGGTCCTTGGTTGCCGGAGGTGAGATTGCCAAAAGCATATCTCTCGCACCCCGGCAGACCCAGGACCATCTCCTTCGAGATGGCCCCCTTCGGGTTGTGGAGTGTCCCCATCTTGCCCCGGTTACGGGGAGGCGCATTTTGCGCCGCCGCCGCGGCCTGCTTCTGCTAGGGTGACGGATGCAATCAGGACTAACGTCTTTATGTAAATGATGCTGGTTGATACTTGTAATGACTGCTCTGCTCTCTTGTGTAGTAGCGTGATGGTAAGATAAACTATCCCACTAACACAAAAATACAAAAGACTCTTTTCGTTTTATAAAATTGGTATCACTACTTAATATAAAGCTAAGTTGCTTTCCTCGTCTGTCCGTCCCTATGGACCTATTACTTACACTTACTAGATGCTCTCGACAGGTTGCAGCGACGTGCGGTCCGCATTATTGGGAATCCTGAGGTCACGAACACCCTTGAGCCTTTGCAGATGCGTAGAGATGTTGCGTCTTTGGCAGTTTTCTACCGTCTTTACCATGGTGAATGTTCTGACGAGCTCTTCCAATTAGTCCCACCCTCCCCTTTCCTTCACAGGACGACACGTGCAGGGCTAAGATGTCATCCATTTACGGTGCAGAGTATACCTGCTAGAACCAAGCGTTTCAGTGACTCATTCCTATGTCGCACCATTAAGACCTGGAACTCCCTGCCAGCTCACGTGTTTCTTTCTTCCTACAGTCCCGGGTCCTTTAAGCGGGGCGTGAAAAGGCATTCAATGAGGCCGTCAAGCTGAGTGCCACCACTGTTAACATGGTACATGTTTCCGATGGTGACCCTCTTTCCGAGACTTCGCCTTTAGCTTAACATCAGGCGAGGTGAAGTCAAATTGACGTGTATATATATAAAAAAAAAAACTGCAATACAAATTTTGATGCGGTGGCTTTTTAATAGATAGAGTGATTCAAGAAGAAGGTTAATATACAAGGTGTATTTTTGAACCGGGGCAGTGAAAGCCTTAACCGTCGTGGTTAGGTACAGCAAAATTCTTAGAAGACCTTACCTAAGTTTTTGAGATATTATCATCAAATGCTAAAAGTCTAAAATTCCTTGCTGACTGTACCTACGATTTTTCTAAAATCTGTGAATGCCGTTTTATATCTCGCAAAAAGTTAAGGAAGGCCTCCTGAAAATATTTTGATGTAACTGCAACGGTTAAACCATTTAGCAATACACCCTGTATTAGGCGTACAGGGTGCAGCGGGAACGGGATCGGACGCCACGCGGGCGGAAAAAAATTGACGGAACAAAGTCTCAGCTAGTAGATTTATATTTCACGTGACCACATAACTCAAACTCACTTTTTTGCTATATCTACTGACCTACGTACTGCGTGCTCATCCATAACACTCCGCGACGGATGACCTATATTTGCACACTTTTTGCTGATAATTAATCTAAAACTATATCTTTAATTAGGTTTAATTACAGTTTTTTTGCTGACCGTCCTTGGTGGTTATTCGCTTGTGATGGATAACGGATGTTATGGTTTAGTGGATGAATGGTTTGCTATCATGTGTATGAAAATATCCACGTTTTTTAGTGTACGGAACTAATGTACCTTTTCCAACTTCGCCTGAAGGAGGGGAAAAGCCTAAATGGCTTGACGGATTTGGACATGTAAGGTGCCATTTGATTAGCCGTGATTGTGTGAGTGACACCAGGTATATTAAATTTTTAAGAAAATCAGAATGGCGAATTTTTGGCGCCAAAACGTATGTTGTCAAAAATATTTTGACTCAAACTTATCGAGTAGGGTATCAAAATGAAGGAAATTGGAAAGAGATTACCAAAAGATATACATGGCATGTCATAACTAAAAAGTATAAAATAAATTTGAACCCAAGATCTTTCGATGGTAAAGCCGACTTTTTAACCTCTAAGCTATAATTGCTTCTAATTAGTGTATCTGTGCACATAAGGTTTCAATTTAATATGGCTGAATGGGTAAATACAGTCTCTATTACATTAAACTATATGAATACAAGCCTTTATAGGAGAATCTATATTATCTAAGTATAGATAATTGTCTCTCCCTCTCTCTGTAACTTAAGAGCTACGCTCTTGTCGGTGGAGTAATCGCCACTCTTCTCTCTGCTCCGCCCATCCTTTCACCTCCTGATAAGATGTAACTTGTATCTTTTCCTTTATCTGTGCCATAAATGTTCCTCTTGGCCTACCTCTTCCTCTCTGTCCTTCTCTTCCTCTCTATGATGTTTCTTATGAACAAGTCATATCTTATCAGGTGGCCAATCATCTTGCCTCTTCGGTTCTCGATTATTCTCAATAAAGACCTTCCCTCTTGCACCCTCAGATAATTGTCTATACATATAAAATTACTTGTCCCGACTGACTGACTGATTCATCACCGCAGAGCCTAAACCGCTGGACCTACAAACTTGAAATTTTGACAGTAGATGCATTTTTTGATGTAAGCATCCACTAAGAAAGAATTTTTGGAAATTCTGCTACTGAAGGGGTAAAATAAGGGATGGAAGTTTGTATGAAAGTCCGTCATTTTCAGAGCTAGATGCACTAAATTTCTTAAACCAGTGTCTTATAAGAAATAAATGAACACGTGTATCAGCGTTTTTTTCAAAATTCAACTACTAAGCGGGTAAAATAGGTGATAAACGTTTGTATGGAAAGTTCGTCTTTTTCAAAGTTGGAAGCATGAAACTTCGTACCTACATCTACGTCTTTTAAGAAATGTTTTGTCGCGATAACCGACAACCACGCAGGCGAAGCCGCGGGCAAAAGCTAGTAATATTATAAATCAGAAGCGTTTGTTTGTTCGTTTGGTTGAACGCACTAATCTCAGAAACTACTGGTTCGAATTGAAAGATAAATGTTGTGTTGAATAGCCCGTTTATCGAGGAAGGTTATAGGTAATATAATATAATCACCCTAATATCCAAAGAAGCGGAGCAGTGATCATAAATATCAACAAATCTGTCAGATTTCCATATATTATTTGAAAAGGCCATTTAATAGTGTATACTTACATAAAATGCACTACCATTGACACGAAATTAACGAAATAAATATATCAACTTTTAATTTATTTTAGGGTTGTAATCAACTATAATGTATCGTTGTTCATCTTATTGTATAGTTCTTAGTTTTGGGGAAGTTACCGTGGATAATATAACAAACAAACTAAGGCCGGATTGCAGTCGTTTTTACCGACTACCGAAGAAAGGAGGGTATTTTTTTTTATATTTTTGAAGATATTTATGCAACTGATCACTAAAATACAGGCATGAGCTTAGTTTGAGAGCCAGTTTATTGTACTATACACTGTTGTAACGTTGGAAATATTATTTTTAAGAGCAACATTGTATAACTTATCTTATCTCATGAATAAATAAGTTACGAGTGATAATATTCTTCCCAAAATCAATCATATCCCCAAAGATATGATTGAATTTATGAACCATATTGTTAAGAATACAAAGGTTTGGGCAACTAAATACCGTCTGTATGCCTAATTATATCTTATATCATGTAATTGTACCAAAAAAAGCATATTCTTAAAGTATATTAAACTGTGAAGCAACGTGTAAAGACAGAAATACGATTTATAATAAAAATCAGCGTCAACTCAATAAAAATTAGCGTCAAACATGACTTCAAAATGCTCCAATTTCACGCTAAGACGACATTATCAATTACATGTTGAAGTTAGTATTAGAAAACTAGAGCATAAAATTATCTAGGGACTGGTAATATTATATTTTATCATGCAGATATAAATTTTTGACATATAAATCCTCTACAGGGAAGTCTCTCCCTCTCTATATGTCTCTGTCATGGATTTTATATTAGCTGTATGATGAGTACAGTATGTTAGTAGTTAAGTATAAAAAATATGTTTCCAAATGACTTTATTGTTATGTTCTTGATCAATACGAAAAATTCCATAATCATTCCGATATTTCGAAGTACTATCCACACATACAAGCAGATAAAATCATTAAGTAACCGCTACATTACAACATAGTGGCCAAACACCTTTATTTAAAAGCGTATAATTTTATGCACAAAATCAATTCGCTTACCAAGTTCACGGCGAAACGGCAACATTGAGCGTAAGCAGAGATCTATGATAATGACCTCCTTATTTTTACTTAATAATGATAGTTGCCTTTCCCTCTCCGATGACGTCATGTGACGTCGATTGCTATGTTGTTCAATTCCTGTTCAAAGCAAACAGATTTTTATTCTTCTCTTCATCTGAGCAGTAATCCATGTGGTGACGGAGAAAGAATACAAGTATCACCACACCATCTCATCCGAAGGGTGTCGTAAGAGGCGACTGACGGAAACATACGCAGACGATATCACTGCGAGAGAAGGAACACTCGAAATAAAACTCTGTACCAACCCGTCTGGCTAGGACAGAGCCTGCCTACATTGGGCGAGGCTTATGTCCAGGTTTGATTCCGTGTGTCCGCAACCCCCCCCCCCCCCACGAGATTCAGGTGGTCGATCAGGACGTGTGGTTGGATTTTAGGGGGCTTATTGTTTTTAATTTACGGTTTACGTTTAGCCCGACGTTACGTTTATTTTTCAGTAGCCATGAACATAGGGAGACTAAAGAATGTGGTTATCTGATAGTTTGAAGTGTAAGCTATGCTGACTGTACTAATTTTGACTGCAAAGTTTCGAAATGATCTTAAAAATAAGGTTTAAAGAGCAAATCAAGAACTATAGCGCAATACAGGCACATTTGACTGAAAGTTAAAGATTTTATAGTAAAGACTTTATCATTTGTTATAAATTTTAATTGATTAGTATTTATGTGTGAGTATTATTGATTGCTCTGTAAATAAAATTAATCATTTATTTTAGAGAACTTTAATTATGTACAATAATAATACTTAATAATTATTATAAATAAAAATCTAAAACATGATATGTGCAAAACTGCAGGTTCAGGCGTCAAAGAATTCCTCCCCATCGAACGTCAACCGAGAGGGTGGCCAGAAGGCTGGCGGCATTGCCACGCTGAATGGCAAAATCCTTTGCGCAAGGAATAAACCAGCCCTCTGGTCACGGGTAGTGTCTATTAAACGTTTTGATATGTCTTTGAATAATAGACGTGCACTTGGACCCCATGATCCCAGCGTCTCGACTCCAAACGGCTCAACTACTATATTTGCGGCGTTTGAGGGTCTCTGCCGAAGCAGCAGCAGCGCAGGCACATTTGTTATTAAGTTTAATTTATTAGTATTTATATGTGAGTATTGATTGCTCTATAATTGGCTGTGTTTTAGATAAACTTTTGATTTGGAGTCATCTGTTTATGTATGATAGTGTGTGTAAATAAATAAATAGATAAAAATTGTTAGTTTTTTTTATATTTCAAGTGCATTATCGTCGGAACTAAGGTGTGTACCAAATATCAGAACATTCAGTCAACTGGAAGGGGGGGGGGGGGGGTACCAAGGTGTTAACATCATTTTGAGTATTATCATATTCATATTCATATCATTTATTTGCGAAAATGGGTACATAAGGTGATTACATGACATATTATTTGAACAGCCAAATTCCGCCTCAAGGCATGCAAATATGGTTGGGATCATAATGGTATAATTTAGTAAACCATATAGATACAGAATCAATCATAATCGTTAGAAATCCATGCAAACACAATGAAATTAAGTTATACTAAATTAAAAATACACAATAATTTAAATAAAAAAATACACAATAATTTCCAATTTTCATAAAATAAGTAACAATGTCAATAGATAATTATGTAATGTCATAATTATGTCAAGTCAATATTTTAAGCAACAAACAACACCAATAAGTCACAGCGAATAATATGAAAATTTGATATTCGTTTTACCAGGCATTACACACACTTGTCATCTAAATATTCTTGCACACTATCGTATGCCATTTGTATCAAAATATTTTTTAGTTTGTTTTTGAATTCGTACATATTATCGGTGCAACACAGTTCCGTTGGCAGTTTATTGAAGATTAAGTATTATGTTTATCAAGATCGATCTGGATTTTGACTTTATCTCTACTTAATGAGTGTATAATACTTAATTAAGTATATTTTATCTTTTCACGGCTTACAACTGCCAAAATTCAATAACTGCATTCTTTAAGCAAAGTGTTGATAATATCTTATTTAATTTTTTTTTGGTAAGTTTAAAATTGTCCAAAATTACGAGACTCGCTTGCACAAACTTGAAGGTAGTTAGGTCACATGATACAATACGTATGCCACTGCAAATATGTCGTTTCTTACGGAAATATGCAATTACCAAATTAATAATTTAATTTTCTTGCTTATTTTTTAATTATTTATATTTTTTTATTTACGTGACAAAAGCTTGGCTGGCTACTTGACTACTATTATTATAATTTTAGGATAAATTAATGTTATGTAAGTAACTAATTGTAATATTATTAAAAAATCAGTAAATAAATTTAATTATTTATTATAAATGTCAATTATATTAATATAATAATGACGTCACGATCTGCTCTAGCGGGTTCGTCCTATCATGTGCCCAGGTCTGTACCCGGCACAAAGGCACTCATAATAGGCTGACCACTTCGCAATGCCTCTTTCTTTTTTTGTTATTTTTTTTTATCGTGTTAAAAATACAGCGAACACACCGGAATACACCGGAGCCGGTGGAGGTCGTTTTGTCTGACTCGAACCGATTAAAACGCACGCCGTCTTTGGGTCTGTGGTTGCCGGAGGTGAGAAAGCAGGAAACATATCTCTCGCACCCCGGCAGACCCAGAACCAGCTCTTTCGAGATGGCTCCCTTCGGGTTGTGGGGACCATAGTGTCCTCATCTAGCCCCGGGTATGGGGCTATTCTGCTAGGGTGACAGGTGGCTTACCACGTTGGTTTGCCCTCGCCAGCCTTTGCACCAGGTACGACCCGGCGCGAGAGTCTCCTGATTTGAAGAAAGTGCAGGTCTGCCAAAACCATTGGGCTTGCAAGAGAGGCATTAATCACAGTAGAGGAAGCTTGAGAAATATGTAAGAATAGAGACAAATGGCGGGCTATTGTCTCTGCCTACCCCGGAGGGATAAATGTCACGTATTTATCCCTCTCGTCGTGAGCATTATGTAGGCTTTAAGTTAACGGGGTAAATTACGGTAAGAATAGTTTTATTGCAACGTTCGACACAAAACCTCAGAATAATATATTATATTATGACGAAACTATCAAAAATGATCATTGATAATGAAAATATTTTGGAAAGTGCATGACACAATACAATATAACACCCCGTCGTTTTTGCGTCGGGGGTTAAAAATAAAATAATACGAAACAAAAATACACAAAATAAAAAATGGCAACCGAGTATGTCAAATCAATAATGTAAATGAAAATAATAATAATAATGGCAGTGCTCCTTGATACGGCGCGCATCGTGAGGAAGTTCCTTTCTCTGGAGCCCTAACCACCGGTAGCTTGGTCCCTGTATCCGATACCGGTGGAGCACTATTTTTTATATTTATAAATATATGTTTAATTTTTATATGTTTTAAAAAATGTAATAGATAATTACCCAATTTAAATAAAGGAAATAATAATAACATCATACATAACATAAACTCACGCCTGTATTCTCCGAAGGGGTAGGCAGAGGTGCTAGCACCCACATTTCGCCAGTTTATGTTTAGGTCCCAATGTAATAGGTGGCGAGCCCATTGCCATTAACCGGGCACTTATAAACCTGCGATAAATACACACATAACTTCGACGAAAAGCATCGAAATAATAATAATGTCAAAATAATTATTTAATGCTAGTGTGATATATACGGTAGTACCTACTCCATTATATCGCTCTGGCATTACATTTTTGGTAGGTTTATTATACTCATATTATTAAGGAATAAAAACGCATAATATAAAAAATACCTATTAATTATGTCAAATAATCATAACGAAATAAAAATAATAATGACAAAATAAATAAAATAATGTCAGTGCAATGCGAATACGTACCTTTTGTAAGTATACAATATTATCATCGAGGAAGGCGGAAACACGTGCATTGATAAAAAAAATAAGATAATTTATAATTTATAATTTCGCGACCATTTCAACCATTTAACTTTACATAAGTGTAATTATATTAATTTCTTTGTTTGAGCTCGTAAATTGTGACGTCACGTCAGAATTATTGAGTAGGGGTATAGGAACTGTAACAAATATAAAACTTATGTAATTTGAGCTCGTAATGATTATAATCTTATGTAAAGTAGGGGTCAAGTTTAAATGGTTGGTAGAATTGGTAAAGCCTTCAATGGTTGGTAAGGCCTGTGTCGTAGTTGGTGACGATATAAAATATATTATGGCTTGTGGTTAAGTGAGTGGTTTATTAAAATGGGTTAATAAAGGGATATAAGACGCTTTGGTAGTGGATTTGGCCCTTAAAATATACAGTCCCGGATCCTTTAAGTGGGGCGTGAAAAGGCATCTTAATGAGTCCATCAAGCTGAGTGCAACAACTGTTAACATGGTACATGTGTACGATGGTGACCCTCTTTCCGAGACTTTGCCTTTAGCTTAACATCAGGCGAGGTGAAGTCAAATTGACATGTCCATTATAAAACAAAATTGGCACTATACCATCTCATCCGAGAGATAACTGACGGAAACATACGCAAACGATATCACTGCGAAAGAAGGAACACTCGAAATAAAACCCTGTACCAACCCGTCTGGCTAGGAAACTGTAGGCCAGAGTCTCCCAACATTGGGAGAGACCTATGTCCAGCAGTGGACTGCGGTAGGCTAATTGATTGATATTAAATATAAATAAATTCATTTTTATTGCATGAAATACGTCAGGTTCCATATGGATGACACGACTTTTTTGATAAAGGACGTCTTGGAAAGAGGGTCACCATCGTAAACATGTACCATGTTAACAATGGTGGCACTCAGCTTGACGGCCTCATCAGATACCTTTTATAGATACCTTTGTTTCTATGTATATTATGTATGTATTTACAAAAAAAAAGTATATAAGTATGTTTATCCGCATTCTAGATTCCATAACACAAGCTATAAAAGCTTACCATGGGTCTAGATAGCGTTGTGTAGAATGTTGTGGAATATTTATTTATTTATTTATTTATTTATAGCGCAAAAATGGTGAGCATGATTTGGACCCCAAAGAGGTCTTAGCGACCCCAAAACACTCTTAGACATTACATAAACTCACGCCCGTATTCCCCGAAGGGGTAGGCAGAGGTAAAGACGTATAAGATGGGAAATTTGAATCATATCGGGCGTGTCTCGGTAGCCGAATTGGTCAGGCATTCCCCCTGTAAGGGAAAGACTGCGGGTTCGAGTCCCGCCCGAGAAGATTCTTTTTCCCTATGTATTTGATGAGAGGTGCTAACGTTTCGCGTTTCGCCAGTTTTATGTTTAGGTCCCAATATAATAGGTGGCGAGCCTATTGCCATCAACCGGGCACTTATAAACCTGCGATAAATACACACTATCTTCGAAAAGCATCGAAAAGTCATTGGTGTGTGCCGTGGTAAACCTGGGATCGAACCCGAGACCTCGTCTTAGTAGTCCATTACCCATACCACTAGGCTACCGCAGATACTAGATACTCTTAGACCGTTTTTATATTATATCTTGCAGTGTGCACAACCTTAACTGCAATATATAAGGTACAAGGCTAGCCCGGCACGATCAGTGCGGGCGGACGCGTAGAGTTTGCAACAAGTAATTGTTACATTGTAATAGTACTTGTGGCGTGTTGTGTTGTGCTTCAGTTTTCTTACGAGTTTTACGAGTTTTTCTTACGAGTTTAACGAGTTTAACGGGTTTGAAGTTTCCGTGAATAGGAAGCAAAGGTATGTTTATTTTTTTGGTTAATTTAGATTTTTTTAGATTTAATTTATTATTATTAATTATTATTAAATTAAATTGATAAAATATTAATTTTATTTGCTTAATATGTTACGACATTTAAATATTTCTAACACGTATTTAACAAATATTAGAAAATAGTGCGTGAATCAAGCAATTTAATGATTAACTTAATAGTATTAGAAATAATAATAATAATATTTTCAATTATTATTAGAAATTGATAATAAAATAATCGTAATTAAAAATATTATTTAATCAAATTTATTAAACAAATAGGTATTAAGGAATAATAATATTATTCTTACATAAATAACAATTGGACTCGTTTACTGATCAAAATAAATATAGCACTTACAATAAAATAAAATATAAGACACTAGCTTTTGCCCGCGGCTCTGCTTGCGTGGATGTCGGTTCCCGGCAATTATTCGAATTTTTCTCAACGTACAAACCTTCCCTGGACTTCCACAAATAATTCAAGACCAAAATTAGCCAAATCGGTTCGTTCGTTCTGGAGTTATAGCGTCAGGAAGAAAAACCCAACTTATTTTTATATAGTAGATAAAATAAATACAAACCCGCGACACTTATTACTCATTTCATAACTGTTATACAATAACCTAATTGAAACATAAAATAAATAAGTAGGTAATAATAATAAAATTGACATAAATAGCTATATCCATGTAAGGTTAACCAAAGGTAAAATAAAATAAAATAAAGTGATACCTGCGAGAAGCTTAATTAACTTACGAGCGACCTTATTGAACTCCACGGATGTTGGAAACAATACGACCTCTAGAACTTAAAGGAGTAAATGTACAGTTAGCATCAGTACGGTCCTATATGCGGGGCGTGAAAAGGCATTAGATGAGGCCGTCAAGCTGAGTGCCACCACTGTTAACATGGTACATGTTTACGAAGGTGACCCTCTTTCCGAGACTTTGCCTTTGGCTTACATCAGGGGAGGTGAAGTCAAATTGACGTGGGTCTTTATAAAAAATAAAAGATCGATATTGACGACCAAAGTACTCAAAATCATCTTTATGCCCAGATTTTCCGCCCTTTCTGTTTTTCTTCTTCTTTTCCTTCTGTCAGGATTTTATTTCGAGTTCTTCTTCCCTCGCAGTGAAAACGTCTGCGTATTTTTTCATAAGTCACCTCTTACGATACCCTTTGGTTGAGATGGGGTGGTGATACTTATTTCTTTTCTCCGTCACCACATGGATGACACCGTGGGAGGTCACATGGCGTCAAGTCTAAAAGAGGAGAACCAGTAAGCGGACCACAGGCTTAGATGAAAGCTTTAGATGCAATCGGGAATAATGTTACCTATGACGTGTCAATGTAAAAAAAAAACAGCAGTATCTGAAATTACTAGTATTTTCATAAACCCTTTCAACTGAGCTTGAGTTAGGAACTTGTCCACATCGGTAGTGTAGCCAGGATTCCAAATCGCGATCTCTCGATCGTAAACCAGCCTTCATAACAACTAAGGTACTGACTGCAACTGTGACCACACCAACAGGTTATAAATCGTATGGTTTATAACTGGTCTGGTTTATTTGGGCTTAATGCCAAAAATGTGAGCTGAGTAGAATTATAAGTTAAGAGAGTGAAAGCTTCATTGTGCCAATAGTAATGTACTTATTGCTTTCGAATTTCAATACTGATGATAGGATCATTATCACAACGTTAGCTTCGTTTGCATTCAAAGTCTTTACTTAAGAATCCGGAGTCTTCTCCTATTCATGCTTTTGATCTGAGTTATCTTTGCTGTTGCGAGAGCCACTACTCTGTCCTCCAGTCCTGAGAGGAAATACACAACCAGAGCTTCTTTCCTTACTCATTAGGGGTACCAGTACCCCAGAAGGAGGCTTAAGCTCTAAAGGTCTTAACGGAGTCATACATTCAGACATCGTAACGTAAGGGTAAACGTAAATGACTGATTGCCAAAAGGATTTCTAAATGCTAATAAATGATATTAATAACTAAAAACAAACAAATACCCTCTCACCCCAAACGCATATTAAATAATATATCGTCTCCGTTCCGCCATGGGTAAGAAGTGAAATAGAATGTTAATGAGTATGAATGATAAAAAAATGAATAACTAAATATATCATCTGAAAATATTTTTCTTTATATTACTGGAAAATGTTAATCAAGATACTATCTGCAGCTATGTTGAGACGAGGTCTCGGGTTCGATCCCAGGTTTACCATGGCACACACCAATGACTTTTCGATACTGTTCGAAGTTATGTGTGTATTTATCGCTGGTTTATAAGTGCCCGGTTAATGGCAATAGGCTCGCCACCTATTACATTGGGACCTAAACATAAAGTAGCGAAATGTGGGTGCTAGCACCTCTGCCTACCCCTTCGGGGAATATAGGCGTGAGTTTATGTTATGTTATGTAATAAATAGGTCTGACGTCTCTGAAAGGTTACTCGGATACCACTCATTGAAATAAATTTAGTAAATTTTTTAATTTCTTTTTTTTTTTAGTTTATTTTTTAAATAATATTGGCAACCAAAATTACTAATATTCCCTCTTACTAAGCTAAATTGGAGTTGGTTTACGTCAATAGTGTATTTCGCCAGGATTAACCACTAAATTACCGACTTTCAGCTACTTTTCAACAGTCATTGTAGCAGGGTTACCTACTAAATACGGGCGGGGCTATAGTGAGTCCCTTAAATAAATAATATAAAAAACCCTAAAAATCGCGATGGAATCAATTATATAGTGATTTTTATTTCGATAAATATATTATCTAGTAAAACAATTGCAACATAGTAAATATTGCATTATCAGAAATATTTAAAAATAATGCACGTTCCATTCTACATTATTTATTCACTAAGTAGTTGTTTCCCGTGACTGCGTCCGCTGTAAATTCGGGATCAAGGTATTTTTATGAATTTTTTCACACACAGTCTTGACCCCAACTAATATTAAGTAATTTCATCATTTTTGGATTACTTTTTTAATACTAATATTATAAAGAGGAAGGCCCTTTTCGCGTGACTGATTTTGACTGCAGTGTATTTGATTTTATTTATTAGATTATGTATTTACATCAAATGAAAAAATAAAGTATTACACATTCCTAAGCAATCCTACTAATATTATAAACGCGATACTTTGTAAGTATGAATGGATGGATGTTTGTTAGTCTTTCACGTATAAACGGCTGGAGCGATTTTAATAAAATTGGTTAAGGAGTTAGCTGACACCCTAAATTAACACATAGGTTATGTTTGGTAGCCTAGTGGTATGGGTAATGGACTGCTGAGATGAGGTCTCGGGTTCGATCCCAGGTTTACCATGGCACACACCAATGACTTTTCGATGCTTTTCGAAGTTATGTGTGTATTTATCGCAGGTTTATAAGTGCCCGCTTAATGGCAATAGGCTCGCCACCTATTACATTGGGACCTAAACCTAAACTGGCGAAATGTGGGTGCTAGCACCTCTGCCTACCCCTTCGGGGAATACAGGCGTGAGTTTATGTTATGTTATGTTATGTTATGTTATGTTTGGTTGCGATATCCACGCGGGCGGAGCCGTGGGTAAAAGCTTATTGAAATTAAACTGTTATGTTTTTACAATACCAAATAAATCGTGATAGAACTGTGACGTGATAGTTGGGGATGAAACGTTATATTTGGTGTTATTTAAATTAAGCCCGACGTTTCGGCTACTTTTCCGCAATCATACTGATATAACCAATACAAAGCTATCAAATAAATCAGTGGTTCAATAAAAAAGTGCTTTTATTTCAATAAAAAACTGTTGCCCGCTTCGGCTCTAGCCGCGTGAATGTCGGTTATTGCGATCAAACATGGCCTTTCCTGAGGTCAAATCTAACCCTATAGGTACCAAATTTCATCAAAATCCGTTCAGTGATTTAGGCGTGAAAGCGTAACATACAGACAGAGTTAGGTACTTTCGCATTTATAATATTAAGTATGGATTAATGTCAAGTTCAGATAGTTTTTGATTAGATTCTTAGATGTCAATTAATTAGTAAAATGTCGAGTATATAATATATATATAAATAAAATATATATAATAATTAAATTATATGAAAATGCACAAAATTACGAGTGAAAATTGTAGAACATTAATTCTACAATCTACAAATTATTCATAAATTTAAAATTGATGTAACCTACCTACCTATTTCATAGACTAGTCAGTTAGATACTCATTAACGGAATAGAGAAATAAAGATAAACAGATGGTGTATGATTAATATTTCTATACTTTCATGTCATAGAATTAACAGGAATAATATTCAATTCTTTATTGGATTACAGTGAATTGCATTTTAAGCATTCTTCGTAGAATGAATGACGATAAATTAATTACATTTTTTAGCATTCTATTATAGTTAAGTAATAATTATTGTGTCAATGTCAGTAGCTTGAGATAAATGAACTCCTTCGAATCGTAAAAAAGAAATATGCAGGTTGGTTAATTAAGTATAATAGTAAATTAATTTCATTTTTTTGTATTTCTTATTACTCGTACTTAATTCATTATTATCGTTGACTCAGTATTAGTGACTGGAGATAATAATATTGTCAGCACTGGTTGATCTTCACGATTACTTGTCATTTTCTTCCGTGGAGTTAATCCACACTAATATTACAAATGCAAAAGTAACTGTCTATCTGTCAGTCTGTACCTATGTTACACTTTCACGCCTAAAGCACTGTATCTATTTTCATGAAATTTGGTATAGGGGTAGATTAGACCATGAGAAAGGTCATAGGCTATGTTTGGTAGCGATACTCGACATACACGCGGGCGAAGCCGCGGGCAAAAGTTAATAAACTATAATTACCTTTTCAAATACAAAGTTAATGTATCGATTAGGTATACTTGTCACACAAAAAAATTAAATAGATATTTGTACAGTTAGTGCCCCATAGTTAGATAAATCAACTCAGACTCCAAAAAAACGTATACATACTGCATTCGGTTATGTACTAAACTAACGGTAAACAATCTTGTAGCGACTTTTTACGAAATAATCAGGCAAACTAACATACTAACTAGTATAGTGAATTTCGTTTTTTAGTCTTTACAATGAGTTTCTAAGCAGTACTTACAGTTATTGTAACCATCATCCACATAAAGACGTTAGTCCTGATTGCATTCAAGGCCACGGTGCTCTCAGAGCTCAGGGTCCGCCTTCCGGCTCTTCCTCCTCCACTTCGCACGATGTTGGGCGTCCAAGGTAGTGAGACTACACGCATGTCACCCTCCACGACGCCAAGCCAGCACTTCTTGGGCCTACCCCTTCTACCTGGAGGAGGTGAGGGCGCCATTGCCAGGCATTTGTTACCCACGTAGCTGGGATCCTCGTATTGTAACCATTTTCCATCAACTCGTGCGCTTGTTTACCACCTTAGTGGTGAGATTCTAGTGTCTTACTACTAACTGCATCCTACTTGCAAATATAATTTGTAAACAATCATTGTAATTACCGACGATTAAAAAATGGTGGTCGCCTATGTATGTATTCAGCCATTAACATTTTTCACAAAGTGTTTGATGCAATCAAAATAACTGTGTAGTTATTTTATCAAAGGAATCTATTGAAATAAGTACACAATATAATAACGATACTTATCATGATACAGTAATCATAATAATAATATGTGGAATACTATATAGCAATTATTATACTGATTGAAATGGATTTTTTTATTATATACTAGATTTTGTCCGCGGCTCCGCCCGCGTGGATGTCGGTTATCGCGACCAAACATAGCCTATGTCCTTTCTCATGGTCTAATCTACTCCTATACCAAATTTCATCAAAATCGGTTCAGTGGCTTAGTCGTGAAAGCGTAACATACAGACAGACAGACAGACAGAGTTACTTTCGCATTTATAATATTAGTATGGATTTTTAACTAGCACCCGCGTGGCGTCAGATGCCGTTCCGCTGCACTCTCTACTATATTAAGCATGTATTATACTCATAAACCTTCCTCTTGAATTACTTTATCTATTAAAATAAACTGCATCAAAATCTGTAGCGTAGTTTTGAAGATATAAGCACATAGGGATCCGGAAAGTGACTTTGCTTTATACAATGTAGTGATAGTGAGCTATCAGTACTTTTAAAATAGAAAAACAACATCTTTGCTTGTGTAAAAGCCAAAATAAATCAAGTTATTAATAAAGTTTTAAGTATAAGAGTGGGGGTCTTGTGCCTACAGCTTCCACACCATAGTATATATTTATGCATATATTTTACTATGCCCCCTACCTATTTCAATATAAATTTATATTTTTTTTTTAATTCAAAATTCATTTATTCCATGGTTACCATCTAATGAATATATAATACGATTCAATGATATTTAAAATAAAGTTTGATGTAATCTGGTACCCAGCTTAAGATTGAACTTGTTTAGGGTACCAGGGTTCCTGAAACTTATCATAATTAATTGGGATACAAATAGTTCGTGTAATTAGTTGTTGTCGTCAATGTCAAATAGTAGTCGTGTAAGTAGTTTGTGTAACTTAATAATAGTCGTCCAAGAAGTCTGGGTCAGCCGGGGTGCGAGGGATATGTCGATGACAACCCCACCTCCGGCCTAGCACCACGACCCACAGACGGCGTGCGGTTTTAGCCGGTTCGAGTCCGACATAACCTCCCCTTCCGGCTCCGGTAGGGGAGGTATCCGAGGGGACTTCCGCACGGAAAAAAGAAAGTCGTCCAAGAGGTGGGAGCCTGGGGATTCCAGACACCAGTCTCTCACAAAGGCTACCGAATTAAATTTAAATTTGACAAAAAATTACCTACTAGATGATGATGAGATGCAAATTTTGTACCGTACCTTTGTGAAAGAGAAAATAAAATTCTTATTAATCTATTTATTGTTGATAAGGTAACTAATGACTCCTTGAGTAAGAGTACTCTGTTGGCATAAAATTTTTAAAAGTTAGATTCCAGGGATTTCCTTTCATTTGAATTACCATGTTTATAAGACAGATTTGATCCTTATGATTGCTACTATTAATTGAAGCCATAAAAATATTTGTTATAATTTTTTCGGGGTTTATTCGGTTCAAATCCATACTAATATGCGAAAGTAACTCTGTCTGTCTGTCTGTCTGTCTGTCTGTATGTGACGCTTTCACGCCTAAACTACTGAACCGATTTTGATGAAATTTGGTATGAGGGTAGATTAGACCTTGAGAAAGGACATAGGCTATGTTTGGTCGCGATAACCGACATCCACGCGGGCGGAGCCGCGGGCAAAAGCTAGTATCTTTATAAGCAGTTTTGTTGCGTTTTCAAACTAAAGAAATGTTTCCTTCGAGTGAAATTTCCAGTATTTCGAGTAGTTCCCCCCAAGGGAGCAATCTTCCACCCCGTATATATGTAGAAATAATTTTAACTAGCTGTTAACTGTGGCTTCGCCCCCGTGGAATTCAGTTCCCGTTCCAGTATTTTCTTGCCATGAAATTTTTGTTAAATAAGATCAAAAAATTTGCCAAATCGGTTGAGCCGTTTTCGAGTTAAGTATGAACTGAGTAACAGGCATTTTTACATACATACACCCACGTCTGTAAGTCCTTGAAGGGGTACATTAACACCCTCGTCTCGCCAATTACGGCCCAGGTTCGGACCCGGGTTCTGTCGGTCGGTGATTTCGATAATCAAAGATAAGTGCATAACAAAAACAAAATGTTTCCATTTTTCATTAATAATAATAATGTATAAAAGCAAATTTGAATAATGATGATGAATTGTTATAAAATTTAAAAAAAATCCCAAGACAAGAATTTCGTGAGAACCAAAAAGAAAAAATATTATTTTTTTCAAGTTCAAAAGTTTACGGAGTGCGGATTCAGTCATCTAGAAAGGTTAGGTCTTATAGGCTCATGGATATTGATGGATTCAAATTCAATTTATTTTCAAATTCAAATTTATTTATTTGGTGAAGCATAGGTTACAAATATATGTTATAAATAATAATAGTTCAAGTTATGTTCCGCCAAAGGCATACAAAATTTTGTAATAATAATAATATATTAATAATAATTAAGAAAAAAATAAGTTATTAAAAAATTCATGGATCAAAGTATTCATCAATGGAACAAAGTATTTTTTATTAATAAGTATCTAATACATTCTTTAGTTATCGCGTTGAAATATATAAAAAATGTTCTATTTTTAAATAAAGGAAATAATAATGATAGCAAATTGTCAAAAAGGAGATTATTATAGTGCATTACATTATTATGTTAATTATTATGAGTAATTAAAAATTCAAATTACACAATAATTTATATTATACCAATTAATAAAACAAAAGATAGTAGGAAGGCCACGAAAAAAATATGAACGAGTGACATTTTAATAATATTTAATACATTTAAGTTATTATTCGTAGTTCTGCTTACGTGAAGTACCTACTGAAAACTGAAGTATGCTGTAGAATATTAAATTTTCTGCGTAATTTTTTAAATTGTTCTCTCAGTAAGTTTTTTTTATATAAAAGGTCATGTCAATTTGACTTCACCTCGCCTGATGGTAAGCTAAAGGCAAAGTACCTTTAAAATGTGTTTGTATTAAATACATATATACACATACATAAAATCACCCCTGTTTCCCATAGGGGTAGGCATTAAATAACTCCAAAAAATCGATGAGAAAGAAAAATGAAAAATGTACCTACGTGATATTTTCAGTAATTGGTTTTCTAAAGGGTTTAAAATAGTTAAATTCCAATAAATTTCTAAATACTATTTATTTTTAAAGTTTCCCTAAGTTTTCTAAACGTAATTACACAAAATTGTCGATTTAAAAATGTTTATTCAAACCTTCATCTTACCACGAAATTTTGTACAACACCTCTGCTGACCCATACTGTCATACGACATGACAATATTTATTTATAATTCATTTTAACACTAATAACTTCATACATTCATAAAATAACTATAAAATAAAATTAAAACCAACTTATGAATTTTTATTATACTTCAATCAAAACTAAATTCTAACACCTAAGTATAAAGTCTAAAATCTATTTCGCCAATGCACAAAAAACTAACTTATGAATAAAACTTATACTTCAATTAAAACTAGATTCTAACACCTTACAATAAAGTCTATAATCTATTTCCCCAATGCACAAATAAAGTGTTCGCCGAATATTTTATAAATGCGCATCAAAAACTACAATACTGCCTTATTCGGTTGAGTTAAGGTTGATTTTAGATTGTCTCAACGTTGCAGTTTGTTCACACAGCATTGACCTCATTTGGTACTCATGACCAAGTGTAGTACTTTAACAATTATTACTCCCAAGATTCTTGAAAAATGGATATGGCACAAATGTGCAATAATGGTAAAAAATTTAATGAATTTTACAGCATTAAGTATGCTAACTATACAAATCGAATACATAGGGAATTAAACTAAAACCCGACTACCGAAAAATCACACTTTAAAAAGTGACAAACAAGAAAATTTTAAGGATAGCCGTGGTCGTATGCCACTTTTCCCTAGAATATATTGTTTTGTTAGAGTAAGTGGCATACGACCACGGCTATCCTTAAAGTTTTCTTGTTTGTCACTTTTTAAAGTGTGATTTTTCGGTAGTCGGGTTTTAGTTTAAACTTTATTTTTTATTTAAATTATTTTGAGGCAAGGTAAAGCTAATAGTTTTTACATATTTGAAATGTGCTCATTAAGCACTTTCATTTGATACCAAACACGGCATATTTATCTCAAATTATTTTTTTAATACAGTACCTTATGAGCGCTAGAGGACGCCATACAAGATTGGGTGACACGTCATATAGCCTATAACCATCGGACGATCAAGCCGCTTGTAACGATACCTCATTTGTCCAGTTCTAATAAGTATTTAAGGAGCTATGAGGGAACAAATGAACATACATACATACATACATACATACATACATAGCCTGTCAAAATCATAACCCTCCTTTTGGCTTCGCCGTAGTCGGGTAAAAATAAATCTTCTCGGGCGGGACTCGATTCCCTATGTATTCGATTTGTATAGTTAGCATACGTAATGCTGTAAAATTCATTCAAGTATTTGGGCGGAGTTATCAAAAACCAATGACTAAAAATGATTGTAACATCATTCATTGGTTCCGATAGTTCGTAAAATGATCGGTGGATGACTCCACCGTCGCCTTAAGAACGGATAATTAAAAGGGAAATTTGAATCACATCGGGCGTGTCTGGGTAACCGAGTTGGTCAAGACATCCCTGCTGTAAGGGAAAGACTGCGGGTTCGAGTCCCGCTAGAGAAGATTTATTTTCACGTAAAGATGTGACAAAGTTATTTTCAACATAATAATGTGCATACTAATGTCAAACATGAAAGTAAGACACTATTGTCTTTTTAACCGACTGCGTAAGCGAAGATAATTGTAACCGGATTTCTAAAAATTCTACTTATTACGTAATACAAAGAGGTCGGAATCGGAACATGTTTGCTTGCAAGAGGGATCTATTGGCGAGCCACTGCAATAAGATTTTAATAACCGCCACTTCGGTCATTCAAATTACTTACCTTATTTGTAAACATACATAACATACGCCTATATTCCCCAAGGCGTAGGCAGAGGTGCTAGCATCCCCATTTCGCCAGTTTATGTTTAGTACCCAATGTAATAGGTGGCGAGCCTATTGCCATTAACCGGGCACTTATAAACCTGCGATAAATACGGGTTTCGTACATAATACCGAAAGTTAAATAATTGAATTACATAACTTCGAAAAGCATCGAAAAGTCATTGGTGTGTGCCATGGTAAACCTGGGATCGAACCCGAGATCAATTAAATGGGATCAATTAAGAATAAAATATAAATAAAGTGCTGTGGGATCAATAAGGAAGTAAAAGTGGGATCAATGAAGAATTTTCGAATTCCGTACAACTTTCATGGGATCAATACGGAACAACCCTAATTTCCTTTTGGTTTGTGATTTAAAAATGGCTTCCAGCGATAATTAAACTTGTTTCAGTTTTAAGGGCATAGTATCTAAGTAAGATTTTTAGCAGTTGAGAATTTTAAGTTGTTTTACACACTAATATTAATGAATCTATTTTGTTAGAAAGAAAAGATGAATGACTTGATGACCTTTTATTTTGGAATCTGCGATTTTAGATGTGAGTAGAGCCGCAGTCAGCAGCTAGTATAATAATCTAAATAAAATATAAAATAAATAAATATTCCACAACATTCTACACAACGCTATCTAGACCCATGGTAAGCTTAACTAGCGAGAGATATGCTTTTGGCAATATCACCTCCGGCAACCAAGGACCCAAGATGGCGTGCGTTTTAGTCGGTTCGAGTCCGATATAACCACCTCCATCGGCTCTGTGGGGGTGGTATCCGTGGGGATTTATCGCACGATAAAAAAAAATGGTAAGCTTAACTAGCTCGTGTTATGAAATCTAGAATGCGAATATAAATATTTAGATACTTTTTTGTAAGTATATACATATTATACATAGAAACACGCAGACCAATGCAAATAGCCATTCATGCATACAAATATTTGCACTGAGTGGGGATCGAACCCGTACCTCCTGCGTGGCATTCGCGTTCACTACCGCCACGCCACAGAGTTAACTCTTCCAGCTGAGCTAAATTATCACGACTGAAACTGTAAACATAACTAATATAATAATTAATTAATTTAAATTCAAATAATTATTGTGCTACACTGAGAACCCTGATCCTCTCTTTTTTTGTATGAATTATACTATTAAATTAAGTAGGTAATTTTAATTAAGCTTACAAAATATTTGTTCCCCTAGCACGAACAACTATCGTAATCGAATGTTAAGCGTATTGAGAGAACGGAGCATTGTGATTGGCCAGCTTCACACACGCACAGGTTCACAGCAGGCAGGCGGCCAATTACAATGCTTCGGTCTGTCAGTACGCTTACTATTCGATTACGATGATTGATTGTGTTAAGGGTACAGTACCTACTGCAGTAAATTTCGGAGTCCAGAAAAGTCATCATCGTCTCAGCATTGTTATTAGGGCATCGAACCCGGGTTCCGGATTTTCAGGGTTTTCGGGGCGAACCAAAACCCGGCTTTTAAAATCATAACTTTAAATTTATAACAAAAATAATGAAAAAGCTTTTTTTTTTGTTTTTTTGTTGTTGAAAAAGCTCTTAAAACCCGGGTTTTGATTGTGTTTAAACCCGAAAACCCAGATTTTCAAAATTGGGTCCATTTTTTTTACGGAAATTGTTACAGGTGCCATTCGTGGCTCTCGTCTTTGAATCCGGGGCCCCTATAACCCTTCTTCTCCTTTTTTATTCGAGTTAGACCATAGAGCTAGACCTTGAGATAAAAGTCTGCGCTCACTTAGGCAAGCAAGTGCAATCACTTAGGTGGCAGACAAGCACACGGCCCACCCAATGGAAAGTGGATACCGTGGCCTATAGACGGGTACCAGGGGCTTCACACTCGTGCTGCCGATACATAGCTGAAGGAAGCCGGAAGGGGAGGTTATGTCGAACTCGAACCGACAAAAACCGCACGCCGACTGTGGTTTCTAATGCTAGGCCGAAAGTGAGGTTGTCATCGACATATCCCTCGCACCCCAGCTGACCCAGGGCCATCCCTTACGGTTTGGCCCTCCTCGGGAGGAGGGACAACGGCTGTGTCCAACTCGCCCCCAGAATGAAGAGGTGCGCTTTTCAGCGCGACGCCGCCGGGTGAAGAGTATACCTACATGAACCAAGCGTTTCAGTGACTCATTCTTATGCCGCACCATTAAGACTTTACGTGTGTCCTTCTTCCTACAGTCCCGGGTCCTTTAAGCGGGGCGTGAAAAGGCAACTGATGAGCCCGTCAAGCTGAGTGCCAAGCACAATCTACCCTATCCTAATAATAACGAATCCACTACACATATCGGCAGTTTAATATGAGGTTGTTATTATAATTACTCATTCACTAAACAACGCCATTCTTTACTGTTCTATACGTTATTAAGGGCCGGTAATAACACGGTACGAACTTAAGTTATTATAAGAATAATAAGAAAAACTAAGGATTTTTAACATTTTTTTTTATAATGGACACGTCAATTTGACTTCCCCTCGCCTGAGCTAAAGGTAAAGTCTCGGAAAGAGGGTCACCATCGTAAACATGTACCATGTTAACAGTGGTGGCACTCAGCTTGACGGCCTCATTAGATTCCTTTTCACGCCCCGCTTAAAGGACCCGGGAATTTTGGCCGTGTTATTCCCGGTGGAGTACAGCCACCCCATCTCTTCCCGTGGGTGTCGTAAAAGGTGACTAAGGGATAGGGCTGTTCTCCATCCGACAGTCAACATACAGCCCAAGACTAAGTCCCGCTTGCCGGTAAAAAGCTCGTCCTCTATTACGTGGGATCGAAAATCATGTTTAGCGAAATATGAGTGTTACACTTCTGCCTAATAAGGGTGTTAGTTCACTTCTGCCTACCCCTTCAGGGGTTTACAGGTGTGAGTATATGTATGTATGATTTTTAACTAAAAAATATCTGCCTCTCTAGACAAGTGGCAATATGTTTGTAGAAATCAAATACATAGGGAATTAAATTAAAAATTTAAAAAACCCCCGTTTGGGCGAAACCAATTGTTTGGGCGCAGTTATCAAAAATCAATGTTTAAAAATGATTGTAACATCATTCATTGATTCCGATAGTTCGTAAGAAAATCGGTAGATGACGCCACGTCGCCTCAAAGACGTATAAGATGGGAAATTTGAATCATATCGGGCGTGTCTCGGTAGCCGAATTGGTCAGGCATTCCCCCTGTAAGGGAAAGACTGCGGGTTCGAGTCCCGCCCGAAAAGATTCTTTTTCCCTATGTATTTGATTTGTATAGTTAGCATACTTAATGCGATAAAAATTCCTTCAAATGTTTGTAGAATTTAATAAATTAATTAATATATGGGGTTGACATACGTTGACGACTGTAAGTAATATATAATAAATGAATAATCATTTATTTTAGGCTTTTAACATCCCATATTCATTACATACTTAGTTTAATTATTAAACAAATAAAAAATACACCAATTCAGTTCAATAAATTCAATTTCAATAATAATAATAAAACAAAAACATAACATACAAAATACAAAAATAAATGTAACATTGCAATTAATTAATTACGCCATTAAAAATTCATTAAAAGTCGCAATCGAAGAATAAACCATACCTATCAAATAAGTTGGAGGGGTTGAACTTAGTTGGGGGGGTTAGCGGGATTATTGGTAATTTCGGTTGCCTTTATTATAAAAGAAACTACGTACCATCAAGTAGGCCGTGTGCTTGTCTGCCATCTGTATAAAAAGTAGTTATATAAGTATTAGGTATGCTAGTTTTTTTTTAATTTATTCCTAGATAAGGTTAACATACCTACTGAATCCTTGTCTCACACACAGCATCACGACTTTAGCCATTAATTTACGATTATACTCGTGAGTCACGCCCTTAACACGGTCTTGACCCATTGCCGTTAAATGGGGCACTGTATCACAGGAGTTAATAACCGATGTAATCTTTAATTTGTGGGCTGTATAGTATTAATCTAAAGAAAAGCCAACGAGACGACAGAAAAAAGGTAAACAAAGCGACCATTACTGAGTTACGTTGCGATAACTAGCGATTGATTTCTCTGTCCTTGTCGCACATGTCACACGTACGCGACCATAGGCGAGCGACAGTTGTCGTTGCGTGTTTCGTAGTACAGGAAAGCTGTCAGCACAGGGGAGCGGTTCTAAACTGTCAGATCCGCCATTTTATGAGCAATTTCATTCCTGCCTGGAACGCGCTTGAAGTGATACGTAACCATTTTCAAATATGCAATAGAGACAAAGTCAAAAACAAAAATATTTTTTTCTGTAACTACAGACCATTAAATGGCTCTTACAAAACGTTAAAATAAAATGGTTTGTACTTTATAATAATTCGGGACGATAAATTTTGCAAAACTTACTTTTGCCGTGAAGTCCCGCACTATGAGTATACGCCGCATTAATTTAAAAATAAAATGGTTTGTCTTTGAACGTCGTCATACGTACTGCCGTATCAATATCTTGAAATTTGACGTACAGTCGCGTTGTGTCCGCCAACGTGTTAAGGACCACAAGGTCAAAACGCGGGCCGTCAAAATGCTCAAGCGTATTTTTTTAACTACCTTGGGGATGGATGAACATCGGTTACAGTTTTTGAATTCGCTTATGCAGTTTTAATGGAATGAGCTGTCATCTGACATCCTAACCCTAGATAGATAACTGCGGCACAGTTTCATCTGTCAATTAATAGGAGTACCAGCTTGCCCCATAGGTCTTATCCCCGTATCTTTAATGAAGTCATTACTTGTTCTTAAGCAATTTCTTGGGTTTGAATTTTTTTTTTCCGTTTTAACAGATTTTAATTTCGCCAGATTTAGTTTTCGTCGCATTTTCGTTTTGCCAGATTTTCGTTCTGACAGCGTGTCACTTTATTATGTCAAACGTACAGGTAAATGCAAAATAAAATACATAAAAATATTCATAAATCCATACTAATATTATAAATGCGAAAGTAACTCTTCTGTCTGTCTGTCTGTATGTTACGCTTTCACGCCTAAACCACTGAACAGATTTTGATGAAATTTGGTATACTGGTAGATTAGACCTTGAGAAAGGACATAGGCAATGTTTTGTCGCGAAAACCGACATCCACGCGGGCGGAGCCGCGGGCAAAAGCTAGTTATATTGATATAATAACACCTGTTATGGGCAATCTACTGACGAAATACATTGTCTAGCATGTTCAAGCACAGCAATAGAATTATTGTAGTAATTAAATTTTCATTTAAGTCATGGATTATGTTTTCAATCTTCATGTCTTTTGCAACAATAGATTTATCTATTTAGACGAATTGTGATACTTAGCATTTCTTAGTTTTACACCCTGTCTCTTTGAGTACCATACCTAAAGATCACGCTATAAAAATAAACAAATACTTTGACCTGACCAACGAGTTAACCAAAAATGGCTATGTGGTTAAACTCTACGCCGTAGAAGTAGGAGCAAGCGGAATTCCAGTTAAATCCCTGTATAACTTATTTAAAGACCTCGGATTGCCAAGAGCTTCAGTAAAATATACACTAACTCACTGCTTTCATCCATTTTAGTATTACAATAACAATAATTCTAATAACTTAGGGCAATAAAAACTTTATCTCACAATAATGAATGACATTAGTAATTATTATTACTCATATATTTGCATAATTTAAATATCGAGTGCAAAGTTTACGTAGCATAAAAAATTACCCATCTCTTCTTAACATGTTTCTTGGCGATTGCATTTTTATTGTCGAAACAAAAATCTGACGAAACGAAAATCCGACGAAATAAAATTTGACAAAACGAAAATCCGACGAAATAAAATCTGACGAAACGAAAATCCGACGAAACCAAAATCTCGCAAAATTAAAATATGTCAAAACGTAAATACCCAAATTTTTATAGCATATATTATGCTAACAAACAACCAAATTTAAGTCATAAATATCTGTCTACCCAATAAGGTTATACAAGCGTGAATAATACATATAAACGCCTAATTTATAATAGATTATATTAACTGAGCGTTTCATTTAAGTGCTTAAACTGTAGTGAATGCAGGACTAAATTGCTAAACATATCCTTGAATGGACTGACCAGTTGCCCGCTCTAGTAGGGCGACCATGTTAGTTGCTAATATTGTGCGGATAATCTATACCTACAAATATTTTCAGCATTTGCCCGCGGCTCCGCCCGCGTGGATGTCGGCTCCCAGCAATTATTCGAATTTTTCTCGCCGTAAAAACTATCCTTGAACTTCAACGAACTTTTAAAAAAAAAATTGGCCAAATTGGTCCAGGCGTTGTTGAGTTATGCGCTTACCAACACATTTAGCGATTCATTTTTAGGGTTCCGTTGCCAAATGGCAAAAACAGAACCCTCATAGATTCGTCATGTCTGTCTGTCTGTCTGTCTGTCCGTCCGTATATCACAGCCACTTTTCTCCGAAATTATAAGGCCTATCCTGTTAAAACTTGGTATGTACATGGTATTCTGTGAACCGCATTAAGAATCTTACACAAAAATAGAAAAAAAAGCAAGTCTTCAGAAATGCTGTGAGGTTTGTACCATATTTTTTTAAACTGAATAGTTTGCGCGAGAGACACTTCCAAAGAGGAAAAATGTGTCTGTTTTCACTTGCTTTTCAACACCCTGTGACCATTTTATCCGTTTAAAATAATAGTTTTATTTCTTGTAAACAATTAACAACAAAATTAATACTTTCAACTACGTGCAGATCGGTTTCCATTATTCGATATAAATGTTCATAAATTGTCAATTTACAATCGATAATAACTTCAAGTTGACATGAAATAACTTTACTTATAATGGAAGCTGTGGTTTATAATTAATAAACATTGTATCCATTGTTCTAAGACTTATTTATTAAACAGTGAAGACTGGAGATTTACGAAGGAAGCTGTACTGTACTTATTATGTAAAGGCATCAATTGCAGCCAGAGATATTTAAAGTAAAAGTTTTCTATTCCCGCCTTTATTCATTAATAAGAATCAAATAAAGAACTTATTTTTTTTTTCAATTACGAAATTGAGCTTCGCCGTTCGATATTTAAAATTTATGTCTATTTAAGACAAGGCTGAATAGCAAAGCGTCCTTGGTCATCGGGCTGAAGGCATGATGTCTATTGCCAGTATGATGGTTAGATGTACGCGAACTTGTTGAAAGAAAGAAGTGTTTTTTAAATTAATTACCGCCCTAGGGCTTTTCTAGCTACATTATTACCCTAGAGCGGTGATTAGTCACCTACAAGCCGCATTTGGAGGTAATAAGAACCTACTTACCGAACATGAGAGATGTAAAGAATATTTAGATGACAAGCACGCTTGATCGCAATAGGTTCGCCTTCTATTACGTGTGACTGAATATCATTATTGGCTAAATCTGCGTGTTATCACATCTCTACCATTGAGCCATCTGTCGGTATAAGGCCAAATCATTTAATTACGAGAGAGGTGACCTTATTTTACAAAAAAATATCATCCCTAGATATTTCAAATTTTGTTCGTCTATAGATTACTAGCTTTTGCCCGCGGCTCCGCCCGCTTGGATATCGGTTATCGCGACAAAACATAGCCTGTCCTTTCTCAAGGTCTAATCTATGCCTATACCAAATTTCATCAAAATCGGTTCAGTGGTTTAGGCGTGAAAGCGTAACATACAGACAGACAGACAGACAGACAGACAGAGTTACTTTCGCATTTATAATATTAAGTATGGATTCTAGAATTCTGTGTAGCGCTTAGTGGCGAGTTACCAAACTACTATGACAATCTGCATTCTCTGTTTCTCATTGGTTTCGCTATGCCGCACTAGATGGAGGTGGGGAGAGGAACGACATACCTATGACGTCATTCGGCTTTTGACACCTCGCGCGTCTCCCTTCCAGCCCGCATTTAGCAACGCGTTTTCATTAAGAGGAATATCAATGTGGCATCTCCGTTACTTAATCATATTCTGTCCTCCGTGATCTAAGTAGATATGTTTATCAGCATTCTAGAATTCATAACGCAAGCCAGTTAAGCTATGCTTACTTTGGGTCTAGATAGAATGCTCGCCACAGGCAGGTCCATCGTCACACGTTGTGACTGAAAACTGTACCTATGAAAGGAACTTCATCTTACACATGCTCAAGCAGTGGAAGGAACTCCCTGCCATGATTTTCCCAAGCAACTACAATTACAGCGTCGGCAGCGTGAGTGTGTTGACCTAGTGTTGCACATACCCATAGGCCACGGTAACCACTTTCAATTTTTTTTTCCGTGCGGAAATCCCCACGGATACCTCCCCCGCGGGAGGTTATGTCGGACTCGAACCGACTAAAATAGCACGCTGACTGAGGGTCGTGGTGCTAGGCCGGGGATGGTTGATAATATGACATTTCCTACGCACCCTGGCTGACCCAGGGCCATCCCTTACGGTCTGGCCTTACTCAGGAGGGGGACAACGGTGTCCCCGACTCGCCCCCGGAATAGGGAGGCGTGCCGCCGCCGTGGCCTGCTTCTACTGGGGTGACATAGACATAGTCATAGTCATAGTCATTTATTTTTCAATATAGAACAATAAAATTGTTTCTTATTGACAAGCGGCTCCACCCGTCACCCCCAACCACTTTCCATCAGGTGGGCCGTGTGTTTACCTGCCACCCAAGTGTTAAGTATAAAAAAATACCACTGTCTTAAATTAATTACCCCCTCTGTAACATTGTTAAAACGTCAAATGATTCATTAAGATACTTATTTCTTAAGGACACAAGTTAAAATAATCACTTCTATGAATAAAAAACGTTTGATGGCTGACCTTATACCTTCATAAAAGGGTATTTAGGCTAATCTTCGTTTGTAATTATGAAGTATAGATTAGTGTCCTTGTTGCCTTGTACCAGTTTTTGCCAATGCTTGCCGTAATACTGTAAGATTCATGATCAGTCCTAATTTACATCAGTAAGTAGATCCTACTATAATAAACGCGAAAGTTTGTGAGTATGAATCGATGGATGTTTCTAACTCTTTCATGTTTAAACGGCTGGAGCGATTTTAATAAAATTTGGTATGGAGTTAGTTGACACCCTGGATTAACACATAGGCTTTGTTTGGTCGCGATAACCGACATCCACGCGGGCTAAACGTAAATAATCCATTCTAATAATATAAATGCGAAAGTAACTCTGTCTGTCTGTCTGTCTGTCTGTATGTTACGCTTTCACGCCTAAACCACTGAACCGATTTTGATGAAATTTGGTATAGGGGTAGATTAGACCATGAGAAAGGACATAGGCTATGTTTGGTCGCGATAACCAACATCCACGCGGGTGGAGCCGCGGGCAAAAGCTAGTATGAAATAAATTGCTATTGAATCCGATTGAAAGTGGTTTAACACGCTCAGCGCCATGTGTATCATTTCTGATACACATTGCTATAACATTGTGTATCATTTTTGATACACACGACTTGTTTCGGTAAAAGCGTTGTGTACCAGAAATGCACACGTTTTTCATACATTTTATACCGGCAATGAATAGCCCTGGCCTGTGCGAACTTCTGTGTGTATTTGGGTTGGGGATCGGGTGAATAAAAATAGAAAAATAGTTTTTTTTAATTTATTTTGAAAAGATCAACCAAATAAGCCATTTCTAACTGAACAATCAACGCTATTTCGACAAGTAAAAATCACTAAATGATCATATAAAGTTACAAAAAATTAAAAATTAAGAAAGTGTCCATTTGGTAATAAGAAATTACCTAATGTGTAGCAATAAAACAATTTTGACATAAGAAAATTTCACATAAGTACGGAACATTTTGTGAAAACTTGAGAGGCTCTTACCAGCTTTCCATCGATGGTTTTTTTTTATTTTACTCTGTCTCAAACGATATGCGAGTGGCACACTTGTATAATAGTTATCGGTATATAGTGTCCTGCCCTCATCTAGCAAATCCTCCGCTAAGGACATTACTGTTTTTTCTGAAACCTCGATTTCTTTGTCTCTGGATTTTCCGCAGTAAATCATAAGGTTCCACGTATATCCTTTATCAGTATAGACTTAAAAGTGTGTATCTTTTCTGATACACATGGCCTGGGAAATAGGTGACGTATAAAAATTATTTCACAGGCCATGTGTATCAAAAATGATACACAAGAAAAAAAGGGGTAAGAAAAAGAGGGGGGAAAACATTTTTTATTTTTTTGTGTTAAGATAACTCTATAAAGATAAAAAAAGCTAAAATAGAATTGTCCCAAAATGGAAGAAATTTGTAAAATAGGCTTGGCGCTGAGCGTGTTCAATCAGTAGGAAAGATTACATTATGACAGCTTCCGTGACTACGCAGGAGGCGCGGGTTCGATCCCCGTTCAATGCCAATATTTGTAAGCATGAATATGGGTTTTTGCAGCCCGTTAAGGTCGGTCACGGTTGCCATATGAACATCTATGGCAGTCGTTACGGGTTGTTGGAGCCCTCAAAAGTCTAACAGCTCCAGTCTAGCTGTCGCCTTCGGGTTGTGGAGGTCAGATAGCAATCGCTGAACAGAAAATATCGAAGTTTAGCCAAATCGCAGTTATACAGGTAAAGTCGACTCCAAGCTGAAAGCTGAAAGAAGAAGACGATAAGTTTACATTTTTATATCACTTAGGTGGTAGACAACCCCATGGCCCACCTGATAGAAAGTGGTTACGGGGCCTATGGACGTGTGAACACCAGTGACGTCACACTCGCGCTGCCGACCCTGTAGAAACCTTCTAATGCCCTTCTTGAAGAACCCCATATTGTAGTCGCTTGGTAAAACCATAGCCGGGAGAGGCGGCGCGAGCGAGAAAGACTCGTGGATCGCGCCGCCCGCGCGCGCAGGCAACTCGGGCGTCGGAGGGCACTGACTGACCTCCGTCCCCCATGAGCGCGAGAAGCAGGCCACGGCGGCGGCGGCGCGCTGAATAGCGCACCTCCCCATTCCGGGGGCGAGTTGGGGACACCGTTGTCCCCCTCCTGAGGAGAGCCAGACCGTAAGGGATGGCCCTGGGTCAGCCGGGGTGCGAGGGATATGTCTATGGCAACCTCACCTCCGACCTAGCACCAAGGCCCACAGTCGGCGTGCGGTTTTAGTCGGTTCGAGACCGACATAACCTCCTCTTCCGGCTCCGGTAGGGGGATACCCGAGGGGATTTCCGCAGGAAAAAAAAAAAGGTAAAACCATAGCAGGTAGCTCTTTCCACAGCATAAGCGTGTGGAAGATAAAGTTCCTTTCATATCTGAATTGTTCAACTCCGGCAACTGAAGACCAAAAAACAGTGGCGGTATTATTCGGTTTAATTTTGACATTATCACCCGCCGGCTTGTGGGTTCCTTGAGGGGATTTCCACAATATAAAAAAGTATTTTTACTAAGTATATCTTTATTGTATAACAAAAATAAAACAAGTGTAATATAAATAACAAAAATGTGAGTAAATTATCATATTATTGGTGGTTTTATCACACGTATGGTTACTTAAATTACAACTTAAAATTAACTGTCATTAATGACCCTACTTGATAAGCAGAGTGAAGTTTAGTGACATCTTAATTAGCATTTTTGAATGCCAAAAGGGCTATTTTAAAATCCAAGATTATTATGACAAACAAGCTTGGAAATGAGCTGTTTACTCAACTGTGATACTCACAAAAATCATTGTATTTAAACTTGATAAACATATTTCAAGGAATTTTTACAGCATTACGTATGCTAAATATACAAATCGAATACATAAGGAAAAAGAATCTTCTCGGGCGGGACTCGACTTACAGGGGGAATGCCTGACCAATTCGGCTACCGAGACACGCCCGATGTCATTCAAATTTCCCATCTTATACGTCTTTAAGGCGACGTGGCGTCATCTACCGATTTTCTTACGAACTATCGGAATCAATGAAATGACGAATTGGTCAGGCATTCCCCCTGTAAGGGAAAGACTGCGGGTTCGAGTCCCGCCCGAGAAGATTATTTTTCCCTATGTATTCGATTTGATAAACATATTTTTAAATAAACCAAAAAAGTCCACTGAGTTTCTTGCCGGAGTCTTCTCAGGACAAGTTTTCTAACCGGTGGCATGTCTATTTGCTAAGTCTTTTCTTGCCGGGGTTTTCTCAGTTCGCGCCCGCTTGCTCGACAGACGTCTTTATTATTTTTTATACTATTTATACTGTTGATTTGACGGCACTTGGTGGAATTAATTGTTATACATATTGAGAACACTTGTACTGTGGAAAAAATACAAGTGTTCTCAATATATGTAATTTTGATTTTTTTAATTTTCGTTTTAATGGCAGGTCAGGCAGTGTTTTAATATCTAGGACACAATTACTTTAGACTCTAAACGAAGTAGGTAATTATAAATTATATCAATCGGTAAAATAAGTAAACCTACACAAAATATGCAACTTCACATAAATTCAACAGTTAAAAATAGAATTAAGTTATTTATTAATAAACTAAAAATAATATTAGATACGTAATCATAGGTACCTATTATCAGTTAAATAATTTATTGCATCAGTAAATTTGATTACAATAAATACTTAGTTATTTCAGTTTTTTAGTTAGTATGTTTGTCGGTTTGTATGTACGAAATCTTTTAAATCGATATTGCAGATATATATCGATCAACATCGATAAACATCGAATTTATTAAAAATTCTGTGCCTTTTTTTATTTAACTATTATTTTTCTTATCAAGTCTTAATCAATAATATATATCAAGAAGCGATGATAGTAATTAAAACATTGAAAATAAAGCTCGAATACACAGGGAAAAAGAATCTTCTCGGGCGGGACTCGAACCCGCAGTCTTTCCCTTACAGGGGGAATGCCTGACCAATTCGGCTACCGAGACACGCCCGATATGATTCAAATTTCCCATCTTATACGTCTTTAAGGCGTAGTGGCGTCATCTACCGATTTTCTTACGAACTGTCGGAATCAATGAATGATGTTCCAATCATTTTTAAACATTGATTTTTGATAACTCCGCCCAAACAATTGAATGAATTTTTACAGCATTAAGTATGCTAACTATACAAATCGAATACACAGGGAAAAAGAATCTTCTCGGGCGGGATATTCGATTTGTATAGTTAGCATACTTAAAGCTGTAAAAATTCATTCAATTGAAAATAAAGTACTTCATAACAAAAAAAACATGCTTTATTAAAAGACCAAAAGTAAAAAACAATACTTAACTTTAAAAATCTCCAATGTACAGTCTCAGTCTAGTCACAATTTTATAAAAGTACTTACCTGAATAATATATTCAAATTATTACTCTATTTCAATTTATTTCTGTAATTAATTTATTACATTTTATAAAATTAAATTTTATATTTAATTAAGGAATTAAAACGCGTTTTAACTACTTACTACTAACTAACTAATTACTTACTATTTTCAACAAAGAATTAAACGAAAAGTAAATGTTAGTCAGTATTTTATCGCATTGTGCAATGTTAACATGGGATTTCCTTTATTTTATTATTATTATATATACCGTCTTTATATTATCTATGCCTTTGTATAGCAAGATTATTTTATTATTTATATTTATAAACAATGAATGTGTACAACCATTTCTTGTGTAGCAAATTCTTTTGTGTCTAAGGCCAATCCTTTCACGATAGTAATCATTTTTTAAATACTACGAACCTCGTTTACTTAAAATAGCAAACGCCGCATAGTTCGACTTTTCAATCGAACCAGGACATAAAATTCCTCAAAGTTCGATTAATCGAACAAAGTTTACTTATAATAGCAAACACCGCACCGTTCGACTTTTCAATCGAACCATAAGGACATATTATTCAAAGTTCGATTGATTGAACTGTGCGATCGAACCTGGCAGCCGGAGCGTTATTTTTGTATAAGACCTATACGGGGCCAAACCAACTTTCAGTAAACCGGTACAGGCTTTCCTTGGTTGGGAGGTCAGATGGCGGAGTTACCACGAACTAAAACACGGTTTTCTTCTTCATCTGGGATCCAGTCTCGGCAGGATCCAAAGTACTTTGGGGCCCGAATTCAACTCTTCTACTCTTTCTTTCCATGTTTTTTTTATTTGTAGTGACTGCTGTCTATCTGTGGCTTTTATGGGAGTGATTGGGGTCCCAATCGGTCTCATAAAAGCCATAAAAGTCAAACCGAAAGCAGTAAGCGAATGGTACTTAATAATTACAAGCATATGTAGCTTGCAATTTTTTAAATTTTAAGTAATATATTTCTGGATTTGTTGAAATATGACTACTGCTCGCTACCGTGGGTAGTAGCGTGATGGTGATGATATAATATAGCCTTCTTCCACGCGAACCAGCAGTTCCTGAGATTAGCGTTGTTAACCAAACTAGAATGCTTTTTTTTATTAATTACCTTTTGCTCGCGGCTCCGCTCGCGTGTATGTCGGTTATCGCGACCAAACATAGCCTATGTGTTAATCCAGGGTGTCAGCTAACTCCTTAACAAATTTTATTGAAATCGCTCCAGCCGTTTAGCCGTGAAAGATTAGGCCCATTGTCCTAGGAGGCGTAGCTTCATAGATGCTTCAAAATACGATATGTTGCTTGTGCAGCCCAGCGTACTGAACACTATCCACGAGGCGTATTACACGCGTACGTTTTCATACTTTTCATTCATTTGTCGCCATTTTTAAGAAATAAACACTTGCGTTCACTCGTTGTACCCCTGGGCGTATAACATGCGGTACGCCAGGCGAAGTGAAGTTGCATGCAGCCTACCGCTCCGTCGACAGAGTTACATTGTTTTGTATGGAAGCAGCAAGCAAGCGTACACCAAACGTATAATGACGAATACGCGCCTATGAACTATATACTTACTAGTTACATACTAGTTTCGCGTTTATAATATTAGTAGAATAGTAGTTAAACATGGTCACCCTACAAGCGAATAGTCGCTCTAATTTACAAATTGTTCAATTAATTATAAAATCAGTAGATCGCTTACGATCTGTAGTTAGAACTAACGATAGGTACAATTATTTATTTAAGGAATTTTATTGGTGCTTTGTTTCCGGGGGCGATTACCTTCTAGGCTTCCAGTTATATATAATCTTCCCTGGCGGAATCGGTAGGGGAGGATATGTCGGACTCGAACTGACTAAAACGCCCCTCGCACCTCGGTAGATCCTGGGCCATTCCTATCGGATTGGCCCTCCTCGGGAAGGGGGAACACGGAGCCTTCTGCTACGGTAACAGACGGCTCCACCCGTCACCCTCAGGCCCGTGCTCATGGGGGATAGGTCATGGAACTATCTCCGACGCCCGAGTTGCCTCTGTTCGCGGGCAGCGAGTTCTGTGAGTCTCGTTCGCTGCCACTCCCGTTCCGCCGTCTCTCTCTGGAGCATTACTTGCTCGCAGAAGGAAGCGCCAGCCGCCCACGCATCCGCGCAGCGAACCATCACCGTGAGCAGGGCGGTGAGCGTGAGAACTCTCACCACAGAACAGCCACCAGCCCCCACCTCAGCGTTTCCCACGCCGGACACTCGGTTAGCGTGTGCAGTCCTGAGTTGTCGCTCGCGTCGCAGTGATGGCACTCAGGCGATGGCTCTTTCAGCCGATATGAAAGGCTACCGTGAGCAACTTTTTTATCTCCTTTGGAGAATGTCTAAATAACGCTTAAAAAAGAGGCACTTTGTTTCTGGTCAAATTCCTGGCATACTTATCTGGAATCTGGAACCCAAGTCGCGAAAGAAACATGGCCCCAGTAGAAGTCATTGCCTGAATGATTACATAAAGAATTAAAAAAAAATTCTAAACAACGCTCACTTCAATAACGACCTTAGTCGCGAACATTTGTTACATAACAATAGACCTTAGTTAAGGCCATGGTGACGGTGGACGTAAAATAATCGCTTGAACGTAACCAACTTCGTAATTACAAGCACGTAGTACGGTATGACGTCATTTATATCATCATTATCCCGTTACATTCGAAGGATCTGTTTACTCATTTGGTATAATAAAACAAATTATTAAAAAATTAAAAACCCGACTGCCACTGTATGATAGCAACCGGTACCCATGGCACACACCAATGACATTTCGATGGTTTTCGAAGTTATGTGTGTATTTATCGCAGGTTTATAAGTGCCTGGTTAATGGCAATAGGCTCGCCACCTATTACATTGGGACTTAAACATAAACTGGCGAAATGTGGGTGCTTGCACCTCTGCCTACCCCTTCGGGGAATACAGGCGTGAGTTTATGTTATGTTATGTTATGTTATGTTATACTTTATAGTTATGACATGACATGGTATATATTTTTGTAATCTCCTAATTTCCTTCATTTTGATACTCTACTCGATAAGTTTGAGTCAATAATATTTTTGACAACATACGTTTCGGCGCCAAAAATCTCCCATTTTGACATTTTCGAAATTTTAATATACCTGGTGTCACTCACACAATCACGGCGAATCAAATGACACCTCACATGACATGTCTAAATCCTGTTAAACATTACCCTCCTAAATAAATACAGACAGCCTCTGTAGCATGGCGGTAGTAAACGCGACTGTTACATAGGGGGCGGAGATTCGATTCCCGCTCAGTGCAAATCGTGCCTCGGAGAGCTCGTTAAGCCGTTGGTCCCGATTGCCATACGAACATCTATGGCAATTTTTACGGGTAGTTGGAGCCCATAATATGATTATTTTTTACGAAACGCTAAGGGAAGGTTCATATCTAACGGAACATGCGTCGCGTATTATAGACGCTGTACGCTCGACGCACTAACCTAGCATTGGTTGAGTGTGAACGGTCAAGTGTTTTTCTATACATTTGTCTGTTCTGGCGTTACGCGACCGATAATACGCGACGCATATTCCGTCAGATATGAACCTTCCCTAATTCAATAAATTATTTGTCCCGACTGACTGACTGATTCATCAACGCAGAGCCGAAACCGCTGGACCTACAAACTTGAAATTTTGACAGTAGATGCATTTTATGATGTAAGCAACCACTAAGAAACTATTTTTGGAAATTATGCTACAAAAGGGGTAAAATAAGGGATGGAAGTTTGTATGAAAGTCCGTCATTTTCAGAGCTAGATGCACTAAATTTCATAAACATGTGTCTTTTAAGAAATAAATGAACACGTCTATCAGCGTTTTCCAAAATTTAACTAATAAGAGGGTAAAATAGGTGATAAACGTTTGTATGGAAAATTCGTCATTTTCAAAGTTAGGAGCATGAAAAATTTCGTACACCTACGTCTTTTGAGAAATGTTTTGTCGCGATAACTGACATCCACGCGGGCGAAGCCGCGAGCAAAAGCTAGTTAGGTAATAATATTCCTTCTAACCCCTCTAACTAAGCTAAATTGCTTGTATTAAGAGTAGCTTGTAGCTTCACGTCTCGGTAGGGTCATAATCAGGACACGAATTTGGGACTTCTCGGATGCATGGCTGATTCCTTAATCACAAAACTACCGACGGCGACGTTTCAAATGAATGACAAAAAAGCACACGAATTTAAATATATATAACTCAAAGGTGACTGACTGACTGACATAGCGATCTATCAACGCACAGCCCAAACCAGTGGACGGATCGGGCTGAAATTTGGCATGCAGGTAGATGTTATGACGTAGGCATCCGCTAAGAAAGGATTTTGATTAATTCTACCCCCAAGGCGATAAAATAGGGGATGAAAATTTGTATGTAACTGTCAATTTTAAACCGATCGGGCTGAGACTGTGCATACATAAAGCTACTGTGACGTAGGCATCTCTGAAAGGATTTTGAGTTGCAGGCTTTATGCTCAATAGCATTGATTCAACACAAAGCGATAACCGACATCTAGGCGGAGCCGCGGGCAACAGCTAGTCTATATTATAAGGACACATAGAAGCACGTAGAGCCCTAACATAGCATTGAAACTATTACTTCTGCGAATAGTTTCGCGTGTGTAAAAATATATGCGCATGCGCAGACTTGTTTCCCTTGAAGGATAAAACATAGATCAATCAGTTTGCGCAACGCTAGTAGCTGGTTTTAATAAGAACATTTTAACACTTCAAGTACTTATATTCACGCTTTATCCTCTAAAGGGTAGGCAGAACTGAACAGAAGCACTTTTCTGTCAGGTAATAAATTATGTTTTTACTAGCTTTTGCCCGCGGCTTAACCCGCGTGGATGTCGGTTATCGCGACCAAACATAGCCTATGTCCCTTCTCAAGGTCTAACCTATCCCTATACCAAATTTCATCAAAATCGGTTCAGTGGTTTAGGCGTGAAACCGTAACATACAGACAGACAGAGTTACTTTCGCATTATAATATTAGTATGGATTGTAATTTGCTAAAAGCATCCAAAAGTTCCGCTCCCGCTGGACCCTCTAAGTACTATATTAAGCATGTATTATACATATAAACCTTCTTGAATTACTCTATTTATTTATTTATAAAGATTTATTGAATAAATATTTCCCAACAACCTACATAACGCTATCTCGAAACATGGTAAGGATAGCTTAACTAGCTTGTGTTATGAAATCTAGAATGCGGATAAACATACTTACATACATTTTTTTTTGTAAATAAGCATACATAGGGACGAACAGACGCGAAAAGCGATTAATAACTATTAAGATAGGAATATCCATGCGGAGAAAGAATACAAGTATCACACCCCCATCTCATCCGAAGGGTGTCGTAAGAGGCGACTGACGGAAACATACGCAGACGATATCACTGCGGGAGAAGGAACACTCGAAATAAAACCCTGTACCAACCCGTCTGGCTAGGATACAGTAGGACAGAGCCTGCCAACATTGGGAGAGACCTGTGTCCAGGCAGCAGTGGATTAAAAATGCGAAAGTAACTCTGTCTGTCTGTATGTTACGCTTTCACGCCTAAACCACTGAACCGATTTTAATGAAATTTGGTATAGGGGTAGATTAGACCATGAGAAAGGACATAGTATTTGTTTGGTCGCGATAACCGACATCCACGCGGACGGAGCCGCGGGCAAAACTAGTAGATGCCCAATTTCCTCTATTCATACGCTTACCTCTACACACCAATTAATGATTACCACTTCTGGTGTTCAGCTGTCTTTTATCAGTTATCTCCAAAACTAAACTCTACAATTATTATAGTTGTTCATAGTGTATAAATATGTTACTGGCAATGTGTATAATCCGGTATTTTATACAATGCCTAGACAATGTATAAATATCGAGTGCGTACCCAGCATTGTATGAAATGTTATCAAAAAACATACCTACCTACATGGTAGTTATAAAAAAACAAACATTAAGGCTAATGAGGGCTCTCCGGCTCTGGCAGGGGAGGTATCCCTGGGGATTTCCGCACGAAAAAAAGTCAGTGAAGCAGCAGGCATTTTATCGTGCGAAAAATTCCCACGGAGCCGGTGGAGGTGGTTATGTCGGACTCGAACCGATCAAAACGCACGCCGTCTTGGGTCCTTGGTTGCCGGAGGTGAGATTGCCGAAAGCATATCTCTCGCACCTCGGCAGACCCAGGACCATCTCATTCGAGGTGGCCCCCTTCGGGTTATGGGGATCATAGTGTTCCCATCTAGCCCCGAGTACGGGGAGGCGCACCTTACGCCATAGCATACATTGCTTAGGCGTTATATAGAATATCTGAATTATACAGATTGCCACTTACAAATAATATTCATGGTCATTAAAACGTAAAACGTTCGCGATTCGTGTCTGTATTATAATGAGGAAGGCGAAGGTTGTGCATTTGAATTGTTACGGTTTAACGCATTTCCTAGTTGGGATTTGATTTACTGCCGTGTTTTATTGTATGGGGCAGACAGACAGACAGACAGACAAATTAAAATATGTTTTGTATAGATCCTTAATTTTCCGTCAGAATATTAGAAAAAAAAAATATCGTAGGTATCTTGTAGGTATCGTAGGTACCTAAGTACTGTTAAAAAGAGGTATTCCACGAAGCGCACCCAAAAGAAGCGCACCTAAAGTATTCCACGAAGCACACCCATGGGTTTAATTTTAAATAATTACTTTCCTATTCTACGAAGCGCCCCTAAAGTATTCCACGAAGCGCACCCATACTACAATGAAATACGTTTTCATACTTACGCCTTTATTTCCCTGGGAGTGCTAATTCTACATTAAAAAATTTTCAGAAACCCGATGCCTTGATAATCAAACCTGATACAATCCGAAAAAAAAAATACATTCTGCACTATTATGGTATAAATAGATAGAGTAAATCATAAATATCCAATTTTTCTAAAAAAAAACATGGTAAGCGTATGGTCAACGTTTCTCGTGACCAGAGGGCTGGCCTCTTTTTAGGTCAGAGAATAACCATTGCCATACAACGTGGCAATGCTGCCAGTCTTCTGGGAACGTTGCCACAAGAGGCATGCGATGCGGAGCAATTCTACGACGCGTTTTAATTTTAATCCTAGTTTTAGTTTTTAATTGGTTTCTTTTATTTTTATCTGTAATAAGTAATTGTATATTATAAAAAGATCGTAGGTTTTAGCAATTAGAACATACAAAACCTTTGATAAATGTAAACCTCTGAGAATGCCGTAAGGCGAAACCGGTCAGGTTCAATATAATAAATAAATGTGAAAAAAGTACAAGTGTACAATATGTGTAACAATAAATTCCACCAAGTGCCATCAATCAACAGTATAAATAATTGTATATATATTATTGAATTGATAAATTAAGTAAAAAGAAATCGCTGAAATTTTCAATAGGATTTAAATTAACAAACTTTTTCTTTTGTTACAGACACAACTAAAGCAGACAAGATTATGCAAAAATAACAAAAAAAAAACAAGATGGCACCTCAAGAAAGAAACACGTATGTCGAAGAGGACGATTCTCAAAGCACGACGAACAAAAACCTATCTAATATTGATTTAAGCAGCGGTTTCGTAAACAAGGGTTACGAAAATGACAGTTCAGATGTGGTAACACTTAAAAATACTCAAGTAGGAGAGTCAGAGAAAAAGAAGGATACAGATTTTGATGATTTACTGCCTTATGTGGGAGAATTTGGACTGTATCAGAAGATTCTGTTCCTGCTGATGATACCGTTTGCCTTTTTCGTGGCGTTTGTGTATTTCTCGCAAATTTTTATGACGTTGGTTCCTGAACAGCATTGGTGTTGGATTCCGGAGCTCGCGAATATGACTGTAGAAGAAAGGTGAGTGGTATTATAAGATATGTTGTTAATTTGACTGAATTTTTTAAAGCATTTTTAATGCTAACTTTAAAGTTCGAAAAGCATCGGAAAAAATCAAACGCTCAGTTGGAAGAGCCCCCCTGTAAGGGAAAGGTCGTGAGTTCAAGTCTCACTTGAGCGTTTCATTTTTTCCGATGTTTTCGAATGATATGTTGTTAATATAATTTTTGTAGATTAATTTTGGAGTTATACAGATATCGCTTCAAAGACGGATATAAAGCATCGGTAGCTTAGTGGTTTAGGATTCGGCCTTACGATCGAGAGGTCCCGGGTTCGAATCCTGACCATTACACTACCGACGTGATCCCACTCCTAGCACAAGCAATTTAGCTTAATTGGAGGGGTTAGAGGGAATATTAGTAACTTCGGTTCTAATATTCTTTATATAAAAAAACACAATATTCTACACAACGCTATCTAGACCCATGGTAAGCTTTTATAGCTTGTGTTTAGAATCTAGATTGCGGATAAACACACTTAAATACATACATATTATACATAGGAACACCCAAACCAATGCAAATATAGCCATATTAATGCATACAAATATTTGTACTGAGCGGGGATCGAACCCGCGCCTCCTGCGTAGCAGTCGCTTTCACTACCACCAATCCACAGAGGCTTGGTATCTGTGGGGATTTTTCGCACGATAAAAAAAGCCACAGAGACTATTTTTTTTTTTTTTAACCGTGGGGGAAAATCCTTCATGGATGTTATGCCGGACTCCTACCGACTAAAAACCCCGTAAAACGAAACGAAAAAAACACGGTAAAGAGAGGAAAGATTTGGATTAGTTCAGGCGTGGGTCTGGTAGCTTAGTGGTCAAAAGCCTTCTCCCTGTAAAAGAAGGATCCCGGGTTCAAATCCCGTCTGGACCGATTACCATTTTTTTCTTTCTAAATCTATTTGAATTGTACAGATATATTTTTTTCAAACAGATAGAAAAAATTAGGTTAGAAATTACTTAATTTTTTATAAATAACTAGGCTTTGCCGGTGGTTCCTTCCGCACAAATGTCGATTAATGCGTTTTTTTTTTTAATATCTCCGGTTCTACTCAACCAATCGCGATCAAAAAACCGTAAAACTTTAGTGTAACCAAATCATTACTAACAAAAAGAACCGCATCAAAACCCGTCCACACGTTTTTGAGATCATCATGGACAAATAGTGAAAAAAAGTTGTCCTGTAAAGTCGGTATACTGACGATAGTTGAACGTGACAACGGCAACGTCATAAGAAAATACTGATGGAATGGTTTCATTTTTCAAAAGAAAATTTTAATTTTATTTGTTTGATTTGTCGCTCGTTCCGCGCTCTCGCTTGCACTTCAAGTCTTAAATGGAACGCCTCAGAGCGAGGTAACGCCGCATGACGTCATGTTTTTTCGTGCGTGCAGACAGCTCCATCGAATTAAAAGACGTTGTCACGTCAAAAAATTTACTCATAATAGTCAGCGTGATAAGAGAGCGATTTGGAGTGATAGAAGATGTAGTGATGAGAATTCAGAGAGGAATGTTAAGATAGTTCGGTCATGTTGAGAGAATGAATGAAAGAAGACTAACGAAACAGTTGTATGAGGCGAGTGTGGATGGTACCATCGGAAGGAGAAGACCTAGGCGCACGTACCCTAAACCGACGAGCATGCATGAAGAATGTAATGAGAGTGAATGAAGCGAGAGTAGTATGTCAGGATCGTAGCAAATGGAGATCCGAGATCTCTGCCTACCCCTATGGGAAACAGGTGTGATTTTATTATGTTATATAGTCAGGCAATGTACCTGCTTGACGGGAATAGGCTCCCCTTACGTGGAACTGAAAATTATAGTTGGCATTATACGGTTGTTAATACGCCTATGCCTACCCTTTCGAAAGTTAACAGGTGCTAGCACCCACATTTGGCCAGTTTATGTTTAGGTCACAATGTAATAGGTGGCGAGCCTATTGCCATTAACCGGGCACTTATAAACCTGCGATAAATACACACATAACTTCGAAAAGCATCGAAAAGTCATTGGTGTGTGCCATGGTAAACCTGGGATCGAACCCGAGACCTCGTCTTAGCAGTCCATTACCCATACCACTAGGCTACCGCAGATTATATATATAATAATAATGATAAATAATAGTCGATTACCCAACAAGTGAAAAAAGGTGAGGTCTTTTCTGAGCGGATCGAGGAATACAAGAGCCGAGATAGGTATACTTTTTATCATTGACTACGAGAAAATAATGACAAGTTCGGTGTTTCGTCCTATAAAGATTCGGCCCAATGGGACGAATCACAGAAATTAAAAATAATTAAAATTATCCTTCACTGATTCGTCCCATTGATTTCTTTTCTTCATTTTTCTCTGATTATAAATAAATTTTTCATAATTTAAAATTTTAAACTGAGCCATGTTCCATACAGCCTGTTCGGTTTATTTTGGTGGTTTTTATTACGTTTTATACAGAGAGTGTGCAACCTCTTTGCATGTTTGACTGAATTTTTTTTAGCATTTTTAATGCTAACTTTAAGTTCGAAAAACATCGGAGAAAATGAAACGCTCAAGTGCGACTTGAACTCACTTTTCATTATTTCCAACAGTTCGTAAGAATGTTGGTAGATGGCACCACCGTCGCCCTTAAAGACGGATATAAAGAGAAGGAAAATTTGAAATGAATCAAGTGTGGTTCAATAGCTCAGTTGGAAGAGCATCCCCCCTGTAAGGGAAAGGTCGTGAGTTTAAGTCTCACTTGAGCGTTTCCTTTTTCCGATGTTTTTCGAACTCTTTACATGTTTTCTTTCTTAATTATACCTAATTCATATATTTACGTATGTTCCAAATTCAATTTTTTTTTCACTCAGTGAAAAAAGAGCGTTTCATTTACTGTTTTTATGAATCATGGGCCCTTTTTCGTTAAAAAAGCTATTTATCTATGATCATTAATCACAGTCTTTAACAACCTAATTATTATCAATGAAAAATACTAAACTATTCGATAATTTGCCCCAATACCTCAGAAATATCCACAAAAACGTCGCGTGCGTCCATTACCGTTCCAACAAGCAAATAATATCGAATGACAATGAACAAGTACTAACTCGACATAATTACTGAATCAGGTTCATCAAATCAATTATAGTAAGATAATTTGAGTTGGGACGTTATTAGTCTAAATAACTGACATGAAACAATGGCTGAACACCTTAAGATATACTTTTTAACACGCTTTTATTAGCTACACTTGTAACTATGTATGTAAGAAAATCTTGGAATCTTAATTTGACCCACTTCCCGGTCTTCGATTAGGATGAAATTTTGCACACGCTCTGAATTCTGATGACAATACACGACATCATACTTAGCTAAGAACCGTCATTACAAATCCAATATGGTGGCCTCCCCAAGATGGCGGACTGGCTGTTTGAAATCCACCCCCATGATATGGGTATCAAATGAAAGGGTTTGCTGTCAAAAATACGAAAAAATATTCACGTGACTTAAATGCAATATGGCGGACGTCCAAGATGGTGGACAGGCTATTTGAAATGTACCCCCATGATATGGGTATCAAATGAAAGGGTTAAAAAAACCGTGTTATTTAGTATTTCTGACAAGCTTGTTAGAATCAGACGCTGTGGAGGTATTTTTTTCTAGTGCAAATTATATTGGCGCATTCTTTAGACAAACTTAGGTCATAGTATATTATTTATATTGGTGTTGCATATGTCAGAAGATTTAATTATCTTTGCTATTTATGAGTAGCTGATGCCCCCGTCTTCGCCCGTGTGGAACTTGATTCCATTCTCGCAACTCATAGGAACCTATTCCCAGGAAAAAAAGGTTCTGCATACGTTGACGTTTCTGTGAGCATGCTGTGAGCATGCATGTGAGAATACTAGATTCTATGCAAAAAGACCAAGATAAGATAAATCCGTTCAGCCGTTCTCGAGTTTTAGCGAGACTAACGAACAACAATTGTTTTTAAATATATATATATATAGATAAAGAGTGGAGTTAGTTTAAAGTCACAGTGGTTGCTTTTTATTACTCAGTCTAATACTTATGGTCTAGATACAGTGCTTTGCTTGAGTAGCATAGCTGAGCGAACAGCTCATTTCCAAGCTTGTTTATCATCCAACTATTCTTGGATATACCTAAAAGCAATGTAGTTAATGTGTAGTTATTGACATGCTCTGCAAGAAAAAAGTTACCTCGTAATTATTTTGTTCAATTTAAACGATAATACGGTACTTTTATCGTGAATTATACGTAATTGCATTTTTTAATTTTTATTTTCAATACGTCAACCCTGACATTATGCGTTTGACATTGACATAAACAATGTATTATGAATGTGTGTGTATGTCAAACGCTTCGCAGTGTGTGTATGTCAAATGCAAGTGTGTGAATTATTTCATTAATATAGGCAATGATGATTTCTTATGAGTATAAATTAAGTGTCGTTCACACTCTAATATGTCAACAAAAAATTGATGACCAAATGGACATCATTTAGCTTTTTTTCGTGCGGAATCCCTTAGCATACCTCCCTCTAAGGAGCCGGTGGGAGAGGTTATGTCGGACTCGAACCGACTAAAAATGCATGCCGTCTGTGGGACGTCGTGTTAGGCTGAAGGTGAGGTTCTCTTCGAAATATCCCTCGCACCCCGGCTGACCCAGGGCCATCCTTAACGGTCTGGTCCTCCTCAGGAAGCATAGCTTAACTAGCTTGAGTTATGGAATCTAGAATGCGGACATACGTATTATACATAGAAACATCCAGACCAACGCAAATTCCATCGGCGGAAGGCGGGACCTGGGTCACTTCATCAGATGCTTTTTTAGAGCTAAATCCGCGGCTGAGATCAGCTTTATAGGGCAAAAAAAACATGACCTACTTACTTGACGCATAAAGCAGCGGAGGGCCTTAAAGATTTTTTTTGTACAGTCAGCGTCATAAATATCTTGACATCAAAGTCTCAAAATGATCTTAAAACTCTCGTATTAAAAGCTAATCAAACTGTTATTGATTTATATGGTATTATTGTCCCAACTAAAGCTGTGTACCAAATATCAGAACAATCGGTCAACTGGAAGGGGTCAAAAAACGAAATTAAGTTCATTTTGAGTACTCTGTTCGTCAACATCTTTCTGATACTGCTGTACAATATGATTTTGGGTTTGGAGTTAGTGAAAAGGCTCAAAGAATGAACGATGAATACATCATTCAGTTCACTCTTCACTGTGACTACGTTTACCATAATGACGATCGCATATTGAATTTACCTGCATAGAATTTTATTGTGAGTTGTTAATTACATACATACATATACATATAATCACGCCTTTATCCCCTTTCTTTTTTTTTCGTGCGTAAATCCCCTCGGATACCCCCCCTTCCGGAGCCCGAAGGGGAGGTTATGTCGGACTCGAACCGACTAAAACCGCACGCCGACTGTGGGTCGTGGTGCTAGGCCGGAGGTGAGGTTGTCATCGACATATCCCTCGCACCCCGGCTGACCCAGGGCTCCTGGAGGGGGGACAACGGTGTCCCCAACTCGCCCCCGGAATGGGGAGGCGCGCTATTCAGCGCGCCGCCGCCGTGGCCTGCTTCTGCTGGGGTGACAGGCGGCTCCACCCGTCACCCCCAGGCCCGCGCTCATGGGGGACGGAGGTCAGTCAGTGCCCTCCGACGCCTGAGTTGCCTGCGCGCGCGGGCGGCGCATCTTTCTCGCTCGCGCCGCCTCTCCCGTTCCGCACGCCTTTCGAGGCCGTCAAGCTGAGTGCCACCACTGTTAACATGGTACATGTTTGCGATGGTGACCCTCTCTCCGAGACTTTGCCTTTAGCTTAACATCAGGCGAGGTGAAGTCAAATTAACGTGACCTGGATAAAAAAAATACCAATAATTGTAGTCCCATGTAATAGTGAGTGAGCCGATTTATTGCCATAATGTTCCGGGCACTATTGTTGACTCGAGCCTATATCTGAGGCTGAGTCTGGGCTGTATATATCTGTCTGATGTTAAACAGCCCTATTCCTTAGTCGCCTTGTACAACATCTCATGGGGAGTGATGGGGTGGCCCAAGTTGTTAATTAATGGTCTCTATACACCATGATTTTACAGTCGTTTCTGATAAAAAGATTTTCTACACAGTTTCTATAGCAAAATCGTCTGACAATATCTAGGGCCGGTAGACTAAAACACATAAGTCAAAAAGGTCTACTTTTCAGGAACTACAAAAAACTAAATAAAAAAAAAGATAGTAATCATTTATTCATTATTAGTAATTATTTGGAACAAACAAAAGCAGTTCTAACGTGCATGCAAACGTTGATAGCACAAACAGATGCAAACAGCTATTTAGGTGACTTATGTTATTCAGAACACTCAACTTTTGCATCTGTACTTCTGACTTATGTTTATAAGAACTGTAAATGAATGATACTAAAATCTGATAAAATGCTACTGAGGAAGTTCGTGCTGGTTTAGGTAAACGTTAATGTAAATCCAAAGTGTACACTTGAACAGAATAGTCATTTTTACACATTAGTGTGTGTGTTTCTTTTAGTTCGTACGCTTGATTTGAGCAAGTAATTCAGCTTTCTCTTGGTTTTCCTGAGCTTGAGCTTTAAGAGCGATGCCAGAATTATCATCAACCAAAGACCTCTGAGAGAAGATAACGACTATGGAGGTAAAAATATCTGTAAGATGAGGAACGACAAAGCCACATGACCAGATGACATCCGTGCCGAGTTGTACAAGTCTTTGGATGTAGGCGTATAAATCCAACGGCATCAGGCACTGCAGCAACTAACGGGCAGTCAAACTTATCTCGCACACATTAAAGATATGGGACAGAGTTCTCAACGAAAGAGTATGTAGGTTGACGACCATCACGGAAAACCAATGCGGATTCGTGCCCGGAAAATCTACCACCGAACCGAAGCAATACAGATTATCAGAATCTTGATGGAAAAACTTAGTCTCACTTGAGCGTTTCATTTTTTCCGATGTTTTTCGAAACATACAAATCCAGAAGGAGTGATTAAGATGTTTATCGACCTTGAAGCGTTTCACGGAGCCCCGAGGCCACTGATTTAACAAGCATTGCGTGCCCTGAATCGCCCCAAGTGCTACATTGAACTCACCAGAGATATGTACACCGGAGTGACGACTGGAGTACGCTGCCCCATGATGCAAGTTAGAGAGGTGTTTCAGGTATAGGTACAGTCGACAAAGAAGACACGGTTGCACCTTAAATACAAGTGCGACCGCATCTCCGTTGTCGACTATGCATCAAGGATTGGCACTCAGCCCATTGCTGTTTAACATAGTAATGAACTACCTGACAGAAAACATACAATGGCCTGTACCCTGGAAGCCGATAGCTTTGCAAGCAAGGTTGGAAAAGTGAAGATTGGCTCTGGAAACCACTGGCTTGAGGATAAGCAGAGAAAAGACAGAACATCTGTGTTTCTCTGCTTATCCGCAACACTACAATTTCTCAAACACCAATGTCAGCCGTCACACTACAAAACGCCACTCTAAATATCATTGACCACTTCAAGATGACAACATATAAACGTAGACATCCCGTAACACACTTACTTTAAGTCTGGCGAAAGTGGAGAGAACTTACAGGGGTATTCTGCGATCCATAAATGCCAATATAGGCAAGTTCTATAAAACAGCAATACGGCCAGCAAAGACCTATGGTGCGCAGTGTTGGCCAATCATAAAACTGCAGGTAAACAAGGTGGACGTCAGCGAAATGTGAATACTCAGATGGTCTGCGGGCGTCTCACTTTTACACAAAGTCCGAATGTGTACATCCGATGCAGCTTGAAAGTGAGACCAATAATACAGGTTCTCCTGTATTATTGGTCTCACTTTCAAGCTGCATTTAAAGCTTCTGCTTTAAGAGATGCGCTTGTAGTACAGTCACGTCATGCGACGACCCGTCGAACGCATGTCCAAAAAGTGCTGCAACTGGAGTCGAGACCAAGAGGCTGTGGCAGACCCCGGTCTACAAGGACGTCGACCATTGATAAAGGGGGGAGAAAGTTGACCCCAGGACGATCCAAAACAAACGCACGTATAAATAGAGCCGATTAGAAACGGGAAGAGGTCAGACGCAGAAGAGGCCCGTTAGTTAGTAACCGATAACGCCACCCAGTCAACGTTCCTAATGACATAAGTCATGCTATCAGTACGTAAAAAATGAAAGTACGTTTAAAGTCCGTTTGAAATAAGTCAATTTATGTTCTTTATAACATCTCCACTTGTGGTAAGAGTGAGGAGGTTTAAAAGGTGCACTTTAGAGTTCAAATTGAAGCGACTGGCTTTGACTTATGTGGTTTAATAGGTTGATGTATTAATTAAAATTAATATTTTTGGACAAATAAAACGAAAACGCATTTTTTTGACTTATGTGCTTTAGTCTGCCGGCCCTACATATAAAATGGCACAAAAAGGTTTTTTTTTTTAAATAATGTTCAGGTGAAAGGAAGTGCTTTTCGAAGTTATGTGTGTATTTATCGCAGGTTTATAAGTGCCCGGTTAATGGCAATAGGCTCGCCACCTATTACATTGGGACCTAAACATAAACTGGCGAAATGTGGGTGCTAGCATCTCTGCCTACCCCTTCGGGGAATACAGGCGTGAGTTTATGTTCTGATGTTATGTTATGAAAGGAATAATAAATAAATAAATAAAATATTCCACAACATTCCACACAACGCCATCTAGACCCATGGTAAGCATAGCTTAACAGCTTGTGTTATGGAATCTAGAATGCGGATAAACATACTTACATACTTTTTTTTTGTAAATACATACCTACATATTATACATAGAAAATACCTAGACCAATGCAAATAGCCATATTCAAGCATACAAATATTTGCACTGTGCGGGGATCAAACCCGCGCTTGCTGCGTGGCAGTCGCGTTCACTGGCACCAAAATTTGTGAAAAATACATTATTGCCAAATTAATACTTCTAGATGATTTTGATAATGAATCTGCGGTAGCTTAGTGGTATGGGTAATGGACTGCTGAGTCGAGGTCTCGTGTTCCATCCCAGGTTTACCATGGCACACACCAATGACAGTTCGATGCTTTTCGAAGTTATGTGTGTATTTATCGTCGCAGGTTTATAAGTGCCCGGTTAATGACAATAGGCTCGCCACCTGTCACATTGGGACCTAAACATAAACTGGCGAAATGTTGGTGCCAGCACCTCTGCCTACCCCTTCGGGGAATACAGGCGTGAGTTTATATGAGTAATGTTCTCTTGATTATCCGAAATTACTATAAAATCATCCAGGATAGTATTCAAGTCTCGTCAGTAGTAGTCACATTGTTCTTGGTGAAACCCTGACTAAAGTTTTAATTGCCGAAATTACTTATTTTTCACGAGAGAGACGGTTGACAAAAAAATTAAGTATGGCAAAATAGGGTATTTGACTAATTTTTTTTTACTTTCGTAAAATGACCACTGTAATAATCACACAAAAAATATTCGAGGCGAATAAGGAAAGGAAAATAGGGCGAAGCAAGAATAAAATATTAAATTCAAAATAATTATTACATTTGGGGCGAAAAAGGAATAAAATGTGGGGCGAATACGGATTTTTTTATGTGGGACAAATCTCGTGAGGCGAACGCGAAACAAATCAATATAATGAACAGTAAAATGTTCGTACGACAAATAGTTATCAAGATATTTGATTTTGCAATATTCGATTTGTCGCGCCGCCCGAAAACGCTCCATACAAAATCGTACGTAATTGTGACGTCACGCTTCGGTAACGCGTAGTGCAAAACTGCAAATGTATGGAGTGCAAGGGTATATCGCATTTATCTCGGTCTACGTTGCGTTTACATGTATATAGTTCATAATAAAAGTTATTTAAAATTCAATGAGGAATCTAAAAAGTTATTTGAATTGAATTTGGTTGTTTATATTTTGACTTTTTTTGGGAATTTTAACTCATGAAAAGTGATAGTTTCAGTTCAGATTTGCAATATTTTATTTTGCAAGGCATATTTTTTCAGAACAAGCTAACGCAATAAGCAGTATTGGGAAGAATCGACAACTTAGTCAAATAGCCCAAGAGAGTTCATTGAACCTTTTTGACATATGTACTTAATTTTATGTCTATTGTATGTGTCTGTTTTATTAAAAAGTTAACCTTTTTATCATTTTTTTTTACATCCGTCAGCTTCGTAATATTTTAATATTTCAAATATGTCATAATTCGAATGAATTGTTATAGCTTTTATTAAGCTAACTTTTTAAGTTCGAAATACATTGGGAAAAAGAAGCACTTAAGTGGGACTTGGACTCTCGACCTTTCCCTTACAGGGGGAATGCTCCTTCAACTGAGCTATTGAGCCACACCTGAATCACTTCAAATTTCCCTTCTCTTCATATCCGTCTTTAAGGGCGACGGTGGAGCCATCTACCAACATTCTTACGAACTGTTGGAACCAATTAATGATTTTTCAACTATTTTTAAATATTGAGTTTTGGTTCCAACAGTTCGTAAGAATGTTGGCAGATTCGTGGGGAAGGTCGTGGGTTCAAGTCCCACTTGTACGCTTTTTTTTCCCCGATGTATTTCGAACTTAAAAAGTTAGCTTAATAAAAGCTATAAAAATTTCAATAAAAATTTTTTCTACCCGACTACGATAAAGCCAAAGGAGGGTTATGATTTTGACTGCCTATTATTAGGTACTTTTTTTATATAGTGAGCTCATGGTTCTCCAAAACATTATCTCCACAGTGGTTCCCCTTGCTAACGATCTTAGATATCATTAACTACCAGCTAGAATTTTATTGTTGTTTAGTTAATTATTAGTCTGTGTAGTCTTCAAGCTTCTTACATGGTAATAAATGGTGCTTGGAGTAATTCTGACTAAAATTTTAATGATATAGTACCTATGTTTGTTTGGTTGGTAATGACGCAAAAACCATGCGAACACAATACCTGTCTGTACATAAACACGACATATTAAGAAAAAAATCCTATTCCGCACCATTAAGACCTGGAACTCCCTGCCAGCTCACGTGTTTCCTTCTTCCTACAGCCCCGAGTGTTTTAAGCGGGGCGTGAAAAGGGCATCTGATGAGGCCGTCAAGCTGAGTGCCACCTTTGTTAAGATGGTACATGTTTACGATGGTGACCCTCTTTCAGAGGCTTTGCCTTTATCTTACCATCAGGCGAGGTGAAGTCAAATTGAGGTTCTTTTTGAATTTTTTTTTATCTAAAACCAACTCATGATGAATAATTGTTGGTGTTACTATTTACGCAGAATGAGCTCACTGTGTCGTTGAGATTTTTATTCCAATGAGTGATTTGAATGAATTTTTTTACAGCATTTATTATGTTAAGTTTAAAAGTCGAATACATAAATCGGGAAGAATGAAATACCCAAGTGGGATTTGAACTCACGACCTTTCCCTTACGGGGGGAATGCTCTTCCAACACTGAGCTATTGAGCCACACCTGAATAACTAAAATTTCCCTTCAGTTTATATCCGTCTTTATGTGCAACGGCGTAATTTAGGAATGGTCTTACGGCTGGGGAACCAGTTCACGAACATCAGAGCTCTAATGTCATTATACGAGGCGCTTGTTAAGAGTCACCTCGAATGCAATTCGGTGGTGTGGTCGCCGCATGAGGCGAAATACAGATTTATGTTGGAGCGAATCCAAAATAAATTTGTTAGATTTGTATATTTTAGGCAATATCGCGTGTATCCTGGCTTCCCTCTGTTGTATCCCACACTATTTTTGTTGGGCATGGTGGGTTTATACAGGCTGGAGGTTAGAAGGGAAGTGGCTAGTACCACGTACTTATTTAAAATTATTCGTGGCAAAACACACAACCCGGGAGTACTGGAGACAGTAGGGTGGTGTGTTCCCGATGAGTACGTAGGAAGACGGCGACGGCCGCCGATGTTCTGTGCGCGCACCAATCTTTTAAAACTCGCGCCACTGACACGCGCGCTGCGTGTGCTCAACGCGGTGTCGCAGCGAGTCGATATATATACGTGTAGTCTGAACGAATTCACAAGGGCCGCCTATTCTGAATTAACATAGATATGTTATGTTGTGTAATAATTGTATTGTAATTGTATAATCCATAACAGTGTTAATATTAATATACGGCACTATCGTATTAGGGCTTACCTGTGAAGATAGTTGTCAGTGTGTGTAAATAAATAAATATATAAATAAAAAAAAAATTAAAAAAAATTTCTTACCAAAGTTAGCATAATAATACTATAAAAAGTCATTCAAATATTTGGGCGGAGTCATCAAAATCAATGTCTAAAAATGGTTGAAAATTATTAATTGATTCCAACAGTTCGTAAGAAAGTTCGTAGATGGCTCCACCGTCGCCCTTAAAACGGATATATATAAAAGGAACGGAAATTTGAAGTGACTCAGGTGTGGCTCCATAGCTAAGTTAGAAGAGCATTCCCCCTGTAAGGGAAAGGTCTTGGGTTCAAGTCTCAATTAAGCATTTAATTTTTCCCGATGTTATCCAATGAGTGATATTCACGTTAACTCCAGACATTATCAAATATTTAAATATAAAATTGTTATAAAGATTGCACATTGTTAATTTCAAGGATGAATTCAATCAGTCATTATAAATTAATGTATTGTGTTAAAAAGAATGTTTTAAATATTTAAATTGACTTAAATTAAAGGATTTCCGTGCAAAAACGCAAGATGCATATCTACGAATTCCTTAGTGTGATATTGCATTTAAGTGTATTGTCCTAACTAAAAAAAATAGATATCCTTTTCCTAATGGTCCAAAACAATGACTTATGTAAGTCTGTTCAGATATCGCCAGAAATATCTAGACGACGAAGTTTTAAATTAATGATCTTAGAATTAAGGTATTAAGAGCATTAAGGTATTAATGGCATTGAAACGTGGTCCCTCACTATGAGTAAGCTCAAAATAGCCCAACGAGCTATAGAGAAGGCTATGCTCGGAGTCTCTCTGCGAGATCGAATCAGAAATGAGGAGATCCGTAGAAGAACCAAGGTTCCCGACATAGCCCAGCGGATTAGCAAGTTGGAATGGCAGTGGGCGGGGCTCATAGCACGGAGGACGAATGACCGATGGAGTCGAAAAGTTCTCGAGTGGAGGCCACGTATCGGCAAGCGCAGCTTAGGACGTCCACCCACAAGGTGGACAGACGACCTCATTAAGGCTGCGGGAATGCGCTGGATGCGAGCCGATTCCGACCGGTCTTATTGGAGATCTATAGGGGAGGCCTATGTTCAGCAGTGGACTTCCCATAGCTGAAATGATGAATAAGAGCAAATCAAACTGTTTTATGGAAGGTAGCCATTTATTCGGAGATTAAATACAAGGTATTAAATAGGGTACATAGGAAAAAAGAATCTTCTCGGGCGGGACTCGAACCCGCAGTCTTTCCCTTACAGGAGGAATGCTTTGACCAATTCGGCTACCGAGACACGCCCGTTGTGATTCAAATTTCCCATCTTATACGTCTTTTATGGCGACGGTGGAGTCATCTACCGATTTTTATACGAACTATCGGAATCAATGAATGATATTACAATCATTTTTAAACGTTGGTTTTTGATAACTCCCTATCTATACGATTAGTATAGTTAGCATACTTAATGCTGTAAAAATGTAATTCAAATACAAGGTATTTTTAAATATTAAATGAAAACTTACTTAGACTACAATATTTACAAGAAATTGTATATAATATACTTATATATTATATACAATAAATATAATTATAAATAATAAATTGTATTATAGTCTGTACTTTCTTTCGCGCCATTTTCTGTCATTTGTTACCTATTTTTTACCCAGTTCACTTCAAAATAGTTGCGCATTGTTGTATGAATGAATGGATGGATGGATGGATGAGTGAATGAACGAATGAATGAATGAATGAATGGAGGAATGAATGAATGACTGAAGTAATGAATGAACGCATGAATGAATGAATGAATGAATGCATGAACGAAGGAACGAACTTACGAAGAATGAATGAAAATTAATTCGCATTTTTAGTGGAATTTTGGTTGATAGCTATCGCTATATCTTTTTTTCGCACTGCCGCGGCCGGTCTGCTTGTATGCAAGAAGTCATTGCCAAGAGACCGCGAATGTTAGACCTAGGTCATAGTAACGGGTCTTTTTAGAGGTTAGGTTTTAAAAATAAATAATATTATCAAAAAATAAGGTCAATGTCTTGATGTTGAAATTTTTTTGATAGATAATTTTAATAGTTTTATTATTAAATAGCTGATCCGATGAACTTCGTACCTTGATAATTTTTTTGACTTGCCTGCGGCTCCACCTGTGTGAAATACAGATCCCGTTCCCGATGCACCATGTTCCTTTTCATTTTTTATTTCTATACAAACCTGACTATAACGAATGCAATAAAAACACCACCTCCAGGGGGCCATCTCAATGGCCCTGGGCTAAAAAAGGTGCGCATAAGGCCTGCCCGCAATGCAATTTTGTGGTCAACTTAGGAACTGGACGAGTTAGGAAAGAGGCCAAATTAGGAAGTGGACGAGTTAGGAATGTGGTCACATTAGGAAGTGGACGAGTTATGAAAGAGGTTCAATTAGGAATTGGACGTGTTAGGAAAGTGGTCAAGTTAGGAAGTGGACGAGTTTAGGAAAGTGGACGGAGTCCTTCAGAGGGATTTCCTTTACGGGCGCTACCGTTTCCATTATAAAACTGCTCGAGTATTTTTCTACATGATTTGAATTTAACCTCGCTGTCAATGTCCATAGATACAAACACTTTTTCAATTTGACTTCACCTCGCCTGATGGTAGTGCTGAAGGCAAAGTCTCAGGAAAGAGGGTCACCATTACAAACACGTACCATGTTAACAGTGGTGGCACTCAGCTTGACGGCCTCATCAGATGCCTTTTCAAGAAGGAAACACGTGAAAACAAGTTTATTGTAAGTTTTTTTTATATAATCTATGTCTGTTACCACTTCACGACTGGAGCAATTTTAATAAAATTTGGTATGGAGTTAGCTGACACCCTGGATTAATACATAGGCTATGTGCTATGCGATAACCGACATCCATACGGGCGGAGCGGCGGGCAAAAGCTAGTAAGTTTATAAGAAAGAATGCGGAAATCTTTTATACACATGCGTGATCACTTTTAGGAGTAACCTTGATAGTAATATTCCTTTCAATTGCCTACCATTGTTGATTTTTAGTTACTACTAGAAGTCAAGGCCTTTTTATACTAACGATGGGTTGTCTAGTTGCTATGGCGACTAGTTAAAGATATAAGTAAATTTTCAAACCGGATACTGGTGGAAAATAAAATTATCTAGATCTAGGTATTCGATTATTCGTTTCGATATATTCGACTGATTCACACCTGAATAAATTCAGTAGCTCAGTTGGAACAGCATTTCCTTTGTAAGAGAAAGATCGTGGGTTCAAGCTCCACCTGAGTAATTCATTTTTCCTGATGTAATCGAATTGTATAGTTAGCATACTAAATGCTATAAAATTTCATTCAATTATCTGGATTTATCATGCAACATTATATTCATTGGGAAGCCAGCAAGAATCGGGTTTTACAAAACCCACGCTACTGATATGTAGGCGTCTCCTGCGAGCAAGTAATGCTCGAAAAAGCAAGAATCCTGAAGACTCTGGTCTCTCACTACCTACTGGCACTGCCTGCGATGTGCGGAAGGAACTCAGGCGTTAAAGATTGTTCAAAAACCTATGTCCTCCATAAGCACGGGCCAGGGGGTGATAGGTGGAGCCACCTGTCTCCTTAGCAGTACCAATCGCATCTCCCCATATCCGGGGCAATGGGCGGACACCCGTGGTTCTCACATCCAAGGGGGTCATCCCGAAGCCAGAATTAACTCTGAATCGGCCAGGGAGCGAGTGTTATGTTACTGGTTATCTAACCTCCAGCAACTGAAGACACAAGATGGCGGGCGCTTTTGGGTGTCTTTTGAGCACAGAGTGCTTTGGCGCCGGAGGAGCTTAAATCCTCAATCATATATCAAACCAAAACGCGCGCGACAGGGCCTCATTTATCTGACCACTCAGGAGGTCAATATGTCTTTTTTTTCGTGTGGAAATCCCCTCGGATACCTCCCCCGCTGGAGCCAGAGGGGGAGGTTATGTTGGACTTCAACGGACTAAAACCGCACGCCATCTGTGGGTCGTGGTGCTAGTTCGATGGTGAGATTGTCTTCAACATATCCCTCGCACCCCGGCTGACCCAGGACCATCCCTGACGGTCTGACTCTCCTCAGGAGGGGGGACAACTGCTCTGTTAATATATGTCGGCAATTATACAAGAACTTAATATTTATGATTCAACAATCTTCTATAATTATTGCATTAATGGTTCAGGCTCCACTTTACTGCATTCACTAATAATTTTACATAGAATTATAAAAAATCCAATCATTAGATTCTTGTTATTAAATTCTCTTGCGATCACATAATCACCACTTCGAGACCAATTAATGCAACTAAGTGTAAAGTGATGCCAACGAAGCTAGAGAAAAAAGGTAAACAAAGTTTCAGCGGTTCCAAATATTTATTAATTCAAGCGCATTCCAGACAGGAATGAAATTGCTCATTAGATGGCGGATCTGACAGTTTAGAACCGCTGTGCTGACAGCTTTCTTGTACTAAGAAACACGCAAAGATAGCGGTCGCTCGCCCATTATCGCGTACGTGTGACATGTGCCACAAGTACAGAAAATTATCGCAACGTAACTCAGTAATGGTCGCTTTGTTTACCTTTTTTCTCTCGTCTCGTTGGCTTTGCTTTAGGTGGTGTCGGCTTTTATGGTGTTTTAAAAAGTGAAACAAAAAGTTATTATTATAACCGAGCTGTGGCAGAAATGTGTGTGAGTCGCTACGCAGGAGGCACGGGTTCGATCTCCGCTCGATGCAAATATTTGTATGCATGGTCATTGGTCTGGTTGTCAGAAGTCCAACAACTGGTCTAGCTACAATGCTTCGATATCACCTTTGGGTTGTGGAGGTCAAATGCCAATCGTTCATTATTCTTAGTACTAAGCATGGTAGAATGTGTTTTTTTTTTTATACAGGACACGTCAATTTGACTTCACCTCGCCTGATGTTAAGCTAAAGGCAAAGTCTCGGAAAGAGGGTCACCATCGTAAACATTTACCATGTTAACAGTGGTGGCACTCAGCTTGACGGCCTCATTAGATGCCTTTTCACGCCCCGCTTAAAGGACCCGGGACTGTAGGAAGAAGGAAACACGTGAGCTGGCAGGGAATTCCAGGTCTTAGTGGTGCGGCATAGGAATGAATCACTGAAACGCTTGGTTCTAGCAGGTCTACTCTGCACCGTAAATGGATGACATCTTAGCCCTGCACGTGTCGTCCTGTGAAGGAAAGGGGAGGAGGGTGGGACTAATTGGAAGAGCTCGTCAGAACATTCACCATGGTAGAGACGGTAGAAAACTGCCAAAGACGCAACATCTCTACGCATCTGCAAAGGCTCGAGGGTGTTCGTGACATCGAATATGTGGCTGTTTATTCTAGGAATAAACTTTACTCGCGTTTGGTCGAACCGGCCCTAAGTCGACTGACTACTCAAATTAGTTACTTTTTACTAAACGTCAAAAAAATAAGTTATAAGGTAACTTGTTTGAAAAAAATATTTGGTGACGTCATAAAATTTAATAGTCAAATCAGTTACTATTATAGGTTGGGTGGATGATTAAAAATAAATCCATACTAATATCCATACTAATATTATAAATGCGAAAGTAACTGTCTGTCTGTCTGTCTGTCTGTCTGTATGTTACGCTTTCACGCCTAAACCACTGAACCGATTTTGATGAAATTTGGTATAGAGGTAGATTAGACCTTGAGAAAGGACATAGTCTATGTTTTGTCGCTATAACCGACATCCACGCGGGCGGAGCCGCGGGCAAAAGCTAGTAAAAACTATAAAATAAGAACCGACGCCATTTTTACCGCTCTTTTACCATTCTTAATTTAATAAGCTCGGTTAGATCATTTATTATAACTATAGGATAATACCCAATTTTTCAGTTCAGAAACTAGCCATTAGACTATTTAATTACTTTTTTAATCTTTGTCTACGTTCCGACCTTCAGTGCAAGCCGGCGTGAAAACCCTTTTTATCTTATTCATCTCTTAATAAGCGTGTAATCGTTCAATCCAGTTGAATTCAATAGCCTTCTGAACCGGACGTCCGGTCTGTCTGTCTGACAATTATATAATATTAAAAAAAAATTAACAACATACGTTTTGGCGCCAAAAATCCACCATTTTGATTTTCTCGAAATTTTAATATACCTGGTGTCACTTACACAATCACGGTGAATCAAATGACACTTCACATGTCCAAATCCGTCAAGCCGTTCAGGCTGTAGGCCGTGCCAAATAAATGGTAATAATAAATACATACATATATAGTAAAAACCGCGGTAGCCTAGTGGTATGGGTAATGGACTGCTGAGACGAGGTCTCGGGTTCGATCCCAGGTTTCCATGGCACACACCAATGACTTTTTGATGCTTTTCGAAGTTATGTGTGTATTTATCGCTGGTTTATAAGTGCCCGGTTAATGGCAATAGGCTCGCCACCTATTACATTGGGACCTAAACATAAACTGGCGAAACGTGGGTGCTAGCACCTCTGCCTACCCCTTCGGGGAATACGGGCGTGAGTTTATGTTATGTTATGTTATATAATTATAGTCTCGAAAAACATTACCCACCTAACTTCGGCAGTCGGGTAAAAACTAATCTACCCAGGCTTTGCGATACTTTGATAACCCCTATAGGCGTCCATTACATGCTCGTGCAAGCGTCAGTCATGCCATCAAGAAATGAGCATAGTTTTAGGTATCATGGCAAATGAAAAACTGTAAACTGACGAAATTGCACAGCCATCTTTTTCAGATCGTCACCTTTTCTTGCCAACTAGACACGCTCTACTAGACACACCACTCTAGAGAAACAGCATTTCGTTGACGAGCGTATTATAGAATAGAGATACGAACGAACGAATGGTGAATGTTCTGACGAGCTCTTCCAATTGGTCCCACCCTCCCCTTTCCTTCACAGGACGACACGTGCAGGGCTAAGATGCCATCCATTTACGGTGCAGAGAATACCTGCTAGAACCAAGCGTTTCAGTGATTCATTCCTATGCCGCACCACTAAGACCTGGAATTCCCTGCCAGCTCACGTGTTTCCTTCTTCCTACAGTCCTGGGTCCTTTAAGCGGGGTGTGAAAAGGCATCTAATGAGGCCGTCAAGCTGAGTGCCACCACTGTTAACATCGTAAATGTTTACGATGGTGACCCTCTTTCCGAGACTTTGCCTTTAGCTTAACATCAGGCGAGTTGAAGTCAAATTGACGTGTACTGTATAAAAAAAAAAAAAGAACGTACAGCCTCTGTGCCCCTTCGGTGGCAAATATTTGTATGCATGAATTTGGGAGTATGTTAAGCCGTCGGTCCCGGTTGCCATACGAACATCTATGGCAGTCGTTACGGATAATTAGAGCTCTAAAATGTCCAACAACTGGTCTAGCTGCAATGCTTCGATATCGCCTTTGGGTTGAGGACGTCAATCGCTTCACAGAAAATATCGAAGTTTAACCAAATCCACGGTTAGACTGGTAAAGCGGGCTCCAGACTTGAAAAGTTTGGGATGAGACTGGGGTTAACGCTAGGATGAATAAAAGTGACGAATGTATAGAATTTGACATAGGTATGACTATCGTCAACGAATGTCAAATATGTTAAATCCCATACATTTATTATTTTACTAGCTTTTGCCCGCGGCTTCGCCCGCGTGGATGTCGGTTATCGCGACCAAACATAGCCTATGTCCTTCCTCAAGGTCTAATCTACCCCTATACTAAATTTCATCAAAATCGATTCAGTGGTTACGGCATGAAAACGTAACATACAGACAGACAGACAGACAGACAGACAGAGTTACTTTCGCATTTATAATATTAGTATGGATTCCACTGTGGCGGTACCACATTTACCCAGCGCCATCTAACGATAGCAAGACGAACTACTACGCGACTCCGAATCCTGCATCGCGAAAGTGAAGTTCTCGCACTGGTACATTACATATACAACATCCCAACGACAATTGTCGGGCCACGGCCCGCCAGGCGTGATCACCTTGCCTGGTCGGAGGATCCTCCCTTTGTGTTGGAGGAACATCACATCTCGTTCCTCCACACACCGATACACCAGCCAGCGACTTGCTGCTTATCTAGAGAAGCAGGTCGTCAATCCATCTGGCTAGGGTGTGTCCTACCTTCCGCTTGCCTTCTCGTAGTCTCCACTCTAGGACTCGTTTAATCCAACGGCCGTAGTATATAGGCCGTACGCGGGGCTAGATGGTGACACTAAGGTCCCCATAACCCGAAGGAGGCCATCTCGAAAGAGATGGTCCTGGGTCTGCCGGGGTGCGAGAGATATGCTTTCGGCAATCTCACCTCCGGCAACCAATGACCCAAAGACGGCGTGCGTTTTAGTCGGTTTCAGTCCGACATAACCACCTCCACTGGCTCCGGTTAGGGGTGGTATCCGTGGGGATGTTTCGCACGATAAAACGGGTTATAAAACGACCATAGTATATTATTAGGAGTTCTGGTCTTCACTTGAATCCATATTGTTTGTTTATTTATTAGCTCCTGTACACTCATGCTTGTCAATTTAATTAACTAATTAGACTTTATCTTTATCAATGATCTTTAATAGTTTTTTATATTGTTTTTTTAAACGCTACTCTAAAATTACTGTACAACTGACTTCCTGAACAAAAAAAGCGTACTATTTTTTCATCTTATAGCTTAGCAAACAAATAATAGTTTGTGTGTTTGTTGTTTGTTGTTGCGGTAGCCTAGTGGTATGGGCAATGGACTGCTGAGGCCAGGTCTCGGGTTCGATCCCAGGTTTACCATGGCATACACCAATGACTTTTCGATGCTTTTCGAAGTTATGTGTGTAATTATCGCAGGTTTGTATTTTGTAAGTGCTCGGTTAATGGCAATAGGCTCGCCACCTGGGACACCTACCTACACCTACATTGGGACCTAAACATAAACTGGCGAAATGTAGGTGCTAGCACCTCTGCCTACCCCTTCGGGGAATACAGGCGTGAATTTATGTATGTATGTATGTATGTATGTATGTTTGTTAAACTTACTTTTAATCCTCGGTTCCGTTTGCGTGGAGTTTTCATCTCTTGCCACAACCCATGGAAAGATTCCCATCTCTAAAACACCCATTTCAAGCATATATGTACCTTATGTATTCGCGTGGTTCCCGCAGTATTTGGGCCACCCCATGTCTTCCCTTGCGGTGTCGTACAAGGCGACTTAGGGATAGGGTTGTTTAACATCAGACAGATACAGCCCAGACTTAGCCTCAGATATAGGGTCGAGTCAACAATAGTGTCCGGAATATGGCATGTTAGCCCTATTACGTGGGACCGAATACAATGATTGCTGAAATGAGGGTGTTAATCGCTGCCTAAACTTCCGGGACTATAAGTATGTACCAACACGGATTTTTTAAAAGTACAGGGTGAAAAGGACTCGATTCGCACGTTTCGTGCGAGTTCAATTCGTGCGAATCGTCCAATAAGCCAACTCCACGCGGCCAAAAGCACGTGCTACATCCATACTAATATATATTATAAATGTAAAAGTAACTCTGTCTGTCTGTCTGTCTGTCTGTATGTTACGCTTTCACGCCTAAACCACTCAACCGATTTTGATGAAATTTGGTATAGTAGTAGATTAGACCATGAGAAAGGACATAGGCTATGTTTGGTCGCGATAACCGACATCCACGCGGGCGGAGCCGCGGGCAAAAGCTAGTTAAATATATAGGTACGTATTACGCTCAATCATATTAGATTTTTTCTAATTCTGTCAATAATTAAGATAACAGTTTGGAATTTGTAACCGGTATGAAAACAAACAGGAAATTAAATAAATGACGGATACATATTAATAGATTTCTAAATATAAATATATGTATTAAACGATATTATTAACATATAATTGCATTAAATGTCGCAGTAAGATGGTTTTGGCCTTGACATAGTTATGTGCCTTTACTGGTTTATTAGAACTCGCTTTTGCCCGCGGCTCCGCCCGCGTGGTTGTCGGTTATCGCGAACGAAGATAGCCTAATTGTTATTTTTTTTTTGGAATCGGGAAGCAAACGACAGATGCGTCGCCTGATGGTAAGCGATCACTGCCGTCCATGAATGGACCTCCGCAACCCAAAGGCGATATCGAAGCATTGCAGATAAACCAGTTATTGAACTTTTGAAGGCTCCAACTACCCGTAACGACTGCCATAGATGTTCGTATGGCAACCGGGACCGACGGCTTAACGTGCTCTCAGAGGTATCAGACCAATGCAAATAACCATATGCATGCATACAAATATTTGCAATGAGCAGGGATCGAACCCGCGATTCCTGCGTCGCGACCGCGTTCATAACCACTTCATCCACGGAGATTATCAGCCAATACATAACACATAATATACACACGCTTATACGCTCGAGGAAGAGCCGGAAGGCGGACCCTGAGCTCCGAGGGCACCGTGGCCTCGGATGCAATCAGGACTAACGTCTTTATGTGGATGATGATACCCACGCTTATATTCGCTATTTAGGCAGAAACTACCGCTATTTGCGTCTATTTTTACTACCTCGAGCTTCCTCCACTCCTAACACTTCCTCCACTTTTAACCACAAAAAAAACTAAAAGAAAAAAAAACCACAGGTCACAGCACCAAACCGGACATAGTGCCGTTTTCTTTCACGGAACCTAATAGTAATTTTAGCAAAAGGAAATAAAACAATACAGTTATTACGGACAATTGTGATCGCGTCATTAGATTTGACCTCGCAGTATTTTTTGACCTTTACATTGTGCTTTGACCTTCCGCAAAGGTCATTTGATAAATGAACCGCTTTTTGCGTTAATCGGATGGGTGTGTTGCGTTTTTACAGCTGAATTTATTACGATGGGTTCGATGTCCGTAAAGGACAAAAATGTTATTGACTGAAGTTGGATGTCTTGTTGCAATTTTTTTACCCAACTGACCAAGGAAGGAGGTTAATGTTTTTATAATCTTTATTGCAGACCAAAGATTTGTGCTATCCGTCGCCGAGGCGGTTATGTCGAACTAACTAATTAACAAAATAAAATTGCCCAGGTGCCCTGGTTGCCCTTGGGTCATCTATAAGATGAACTCCATTATCATGCATGCATCATGCAACCCCACGCATGCGAACCAGTCCATCATTTGTCTGCTCTCCTATTCTATTAGTCAAAGGGACATTTGGAGACCCTCTGAAGCTTTTGGGCCATTCTCCAGGACGCTCCAGCCTTTTTATTTACCTTACGAAAAATCCCCACGGAACGACCCCCACGGAGCCGGTGGAAGTGGTTATGTCGGACTAGAACCGACTAAAACGCACGCCGTCTTGGGTCTTTGGTTGCCGAAGGTGAAATTGCCGAAAGCATATCTTTCGCACCCCGGCAGACCCATGACCTTTTTTTTGAGATGGCCCCCTTCGGGTTGTGGGGACCATAGTGTCCCAATATAGCCCCGGGGAGGCGCACTTCGCGCCGCCACCGCGGCCTGCTTCTGCTAGGGTGACAGGTGGCTCCATCGTACCATCGCTGTGAGCAAAGTGGCGAGTCTGAGGACTCCCACCCCCCGAGCCGCCACTAGGACCTGCCTCGGCGTGTCCCACTCCGGTAGGACGCTCCAGCCTAAACGGCTGGGTCTCCCCGGTGATAGATACTGCTGTCTCCATTACCCAGGGTGCCGACGTGAAGGTTCCGGACCACTCACCCAAATCGCACAAGAACCTGATAGAAACTCATAAAAAATCTTACAAAAAATATCTTCTCCATCTTTTCAGACGAGCCCTGGCAATTCCTCCATCGAATGGCCCATACTCCCACGACCGCTGCAAAATGTATTCCACTGACTTCAAGGCCGCTCTGGCCGAAGGCAGGACGACTCCTGATGACGAGTGGCCTGTCGTGCCCTGCCAGTACGGCTGGGAATATAACAGGAGTGATGTGCCATACGACACCATAGCCTCGGAGGTTGGTAATGTTTATCTTTTTTTATATATATGTAAAAGGACACGTCAATTTGACTTTACCTCGCCTGATGGTAAGCTAAAGGCAAAGTCTCGGAAAGAGGGTCACCATCGTAAAAATGTACCATGTTAACAATAGTGACACTCAGCTTGACGGCCTCATCAGATGCCTTTTCACGCCCCGCTTAAAGGACCCGGCACTGTAGGAAGGAAGAAACACGTGAGCTGGCAGGGAGTTCCAGGTCTTAATAGTGCGCCATAGGAATGATTCCTCGAACCACTTGGTTCTAGAAGGTATATTTTCTTCATTCTAGCGTTAATCCGACGTGGAAGCTTCCACCTCGGAGTCTGGGGTCTGCTTTACCAGTCTAACTGTGATGCGGAACTTCTATATCTTCCGTGAAGCTACTGTCTTCTAAGCACTACCTAATTAGCGATATCGAAGTATTGCAGTTAGACATGTTGAGTTGTTGTCCGGGACATCGCAGATAAAATGCAAGAGAGCCGCCTCCGCTGGTGCAGCGACGTCTTGCGGCAACCGCCCAGCTACGTGGGTAATAAATGCCTGGCAATGGCGCCCCCACCGGGTCCAGGTAGAAGGGGTAGGCCCAAGAAGTGCTGGCATGGCGTCGTGGAGGGTGACATGCGTGCAAACGGTCTCACTACCTTGCGGAGTGAAGGAGGAAGAGCCGGAAGGCGGAGCCTGAGCTCTGAGGACACCGTAGCCTCGGATGCAATCAGGACTAACGTCTTTATGTAGATGATGATGATGATGTTGAGTTATTGAACTTTTTATGGCTAAAACAAACCGTAACAACTGCCCAAGATGTTTCGTTCGCATAACGACTGGGGCGGATGGCTTATTTTTCAGAGAATAAAGCTATGCATACATACATATAACAAGGGTAAGCAGAGGTGTATTAACACCCAAATTTTACCAACTATGATTTTTGGTCCCACGTATAGGCGAGCCTATTGTCGTCAAGCAGGCAGCGTCAGTGGATGAAGAACAGCCTTATCCCTTTAGTCGCTTCTAACGACAAGAGAGGTCCTATTCTACTCCACCAGTAACCACAGCACGGCAAATAAAGATGGAACGGAGACGGTATATGCGTTTGGGGTGAGAGGATGTTTGTGTGTTTGTTTGTTTGTGTAATTCCTTGTTGCCATTTTCTCCAAAACTACCAATCCAATTTTGATGCAGTTTTCAGTTTTGGGTTCGGCTTTAATTGGGGCATGTTCTTAGATATAGGTGTTACAATGACAACTCAACAAGGGGCGCTACAGCGAAGCATTTTTAATACAAATCAATGTTGCCAATTTTCTGCAAAAATACTTATTCGATTTTGATGCAGTTTTCAATTATTGGTTTGGGTTTGATTGGTGCATGTTCTTAGATAGTTATTACGGTAACAACCCACTAGGGGGCGCTGCAGTGAACATTTTTAATTTTTTTTTTATACGTCGTGGGTTTTTTTTTAATTTTTAATTTTATTACTTGTTTACTAACATGTTAATATTTCTATCTCCAGTTGGACTGGGTATGCGAAAAGGACAACCTGGCAGCCACAGCTCAGGCTATATTCTTCTGCGGAGCCATTGTGGGTGGACTGATATTTGGATGGATCGCCGATAAGTACGGAAGAATTCCTGCTTTAGTTGGTAAGTTCAAGACATAAGAGGATTCTTCCTCTTTTAATTAATAGCTCAGGGTCTGGAAAAGGTCAGGACAGAGTTAATCAATTAATTAACCTATCGTAGTCCACAGCTGGATATAGGCCTCTCCCAATATTGGGAAGCTTTGGCAGCCTCTGTGGCGTGGCGGTAGTGAAGGCGAGTGCCACGCCGGAGGCGCAGGATCGCTCCCGCTCAGTGCAAATATTTGTATGCATGAATATGGCTATTTGCATTGGTCTGGGTGTTTCTATGTATATTAAGTATGTATTTACAAAAAGTATGTTTATCCGCATTCTAGATTCCATAACACAAGCTAGTTAAGCTTACCATGGGTCTAGATAGCGTTATGTAGAATGTTGTGGAGTATTTATTTACTTAGCCCAATATCCACGACCTCTATGGATTCAACAGCGAAAGGATATGCAAGCCTGCGCTCCAGTAGACGTAAGCTCGCATCTTTCTAAACAGAATACGGCAAGTCCTTTTGCATTTCTTGGCGAGGTAACCCCTTGCATAACAGGCAGCTAATACCCCTGGTACTTGTTTACCTCCTTGGGTACTGGGATATGTGTAGGTCAGTCAGTTCGATACCGAAAAATAAATACCTATAGCCCCTTCACCGTTAGCTGATTGAGATCATACCCGAAGGGTTACCCTCACGAAAAACTATACGCTGAGAGATAATGCTACCTTCGCCGGCAAAAGCTAGTAAGCTTCTGGCATCCGCGGCTCCGCGGATGTCAGTTCCCAGCAATTATTCGAATTTTTCTCACCTTTAAACCTTCCCTAGACCTCCACGAACATTTCAAGATCAAGATATGATAAATCCATTCAGCCGTTCTCGAGTTTTAGCGAGACTAACAAACAGCAATGGATTTTATATAATCCTTTGCCTTATTCCACATCTCTTCCTCAAGCAGACATCGGTTTCCTCGGTCTAGTACTTCGCCTGCGATCTTCCGACTTCCAGCATAAAGCCCGTTTGTCAGTTTTCTTTTAGCTAATATTTTTAGAGATTATCGATTAGTCAAAATAAAAACAGCAGGTCACTCTTTTGGTAATTTTACTTTTAATTACTTTTAAATATTACGATATTTTACAAAAGGCTAATGGTTTTATACTCGTGTTCCAGGCACAAACCTGCTAGGCTTCGCTGCAGGAGTGGGCACGTCGTTTTGCGACAGCTTCTGGTCGTTCGCACTGTGCCGTTTCCTGGTCGGACTCGCGTTCGACAACTGTTTCACTATGATGTACATTCTTGGTAAGTAGACTCTTAAAGTTGAGTTTTTTTTCTGCTGAAGACACTGACAGATAGGGATGTATTTCTCGGAATATGGACTTAAAATGGATATGACTTTATGGATATATTGAGGATAGCACAGGGTGCTTACCTACGGCGGTGGGCAAGTTAAAATTCATCTTATTACAAAGCAATCCATGCACACCAGGGCCTTATTTGTCTCGCGACTTTGGTCCAAAATATGTCTCCTGAAGTATAAAATAACTATTAATTCACTGTGTATAGCTCATTGGCCGTGTTTGCGTATACAATGACTTGTACGATTGATTGATTATAGAGAGAAGGTATGAGGTAGTAAGTAAGTTGTATAAAAAAAGTTACTGTACCTAAAAACTAAAAGATCCTTACCATCTTTTCCAGTTCTGGAGTACGTAGGGCCTAAATGGAGGACATTCGTGGCCAACATGTCCATTGCTCTGTTCTTCACCCTGGCTGCGTCTCTTCTGCCCTGGATAGCGTTGTGGGCTGATGACTGGAGGGTGTTCACGCTGGGTACCAGCTTCCCCTTCGCGCTGGCTATTGCTACTCCATGGCTGGTTCCGGAGAGTGCAAGGTATGAACTGTCCTATTCGATCATGGTATAGGAGTCAATATATTATAACATTACACATCATTATAACATTTAGTATGCTTGCTATTCAAATCGATAGCGATAGCTTCAGATGTGGCTTGGTGGCTCAGTGCTCAGGGCATTTTCTTTGTAAGGGAAAAAATGCGTGTTCGAGTCCCGCCTAAGCTTGTTTTTGAATGGTGAACGAATATAGGTGTTATAAATGACGCAGATTTTTCTCTTGAAAAGCAGGCACTTGCTCCCGTAAAGGATTTTACCAATTTAGAAGAAGAAGAGTGAAACCCTTTATCAAAGTATATAATACAAGCTTTGAATCTAACCTGGAGTTGTCTGCAAACTCTTCAAACTTTTATTACCGATTTCTTATTCCAGATGGCTAGTTTCTCAAGGCAAAATTGACAAGGCTCTAACGATTATGAAGAAATTCGAAAGGATTAATAAGACCAAAATTCCGGAGAAAGTCCTCACTGATTTTACGGTAGGTATCCAACTTATTATTTTAAACACGCTTTTATTAGCTTCACTTGTAACTATGTATGTAAGAAAATCTTAGAATCTTAATTTGACCCACTTCCCGGTCTTCGATTAGGATGGAATTTTGCACACGCTCTGAGTTCTAATGACAATACATGACTAGCTAAGAAACGTCATTACAAATCCAATATGGCGGCCACCCCAAGATGGCGGACTGGCTGTTTGAAATCCACCCCCATGATATGGGTATCAAATGAAAAGGATTGCTGTCAGGGACACGAAAAAAAATTGTCACGTGACTTAAATCCAATATGGCGGACGTCCAAGATGGCGGACAGGCTATTTGAAATTTTTAGTGCGTGCTAAAAGCGTGTTTTGTAGTTTTTTAAACTATCATTCTATTACTGTAGTTTGATCATAACCGTTGTATCGCACATTGAGAGCACCGACCAATCGACCATCAGATTTAATCAGTCTGCCACCAACGCTCATGGCGCTATCTCTCTCCCTCTTGACTCATGCATGCTGTTCCTTTCTCTTTCTTTACCTCGTCCCCCGCTACATCGCGTATTCCCAGGGTACGCTAGTACAGTCAGCATCTAAACAGGTGTATGAAAATTAATCTAAATCTCATTGATTATGTTTCACATTTTTGGACACTTAGAATGGTTGGATACGACTGTTGGGATAACTGTAACCATATTTATGGCGGTTTGACTGAACCTATCTCTATGGCATTTTGCACGTCTCGACTTTTGAACGCTTATATGGTTGTCAACAATATGGAAACTTTTCTAGTACCGAAATTATTGACTTTTTGCTTGCGTGGACCGAGTCCGCGGAGCGCACGACTCAAAATCTGTCAAAATACAGACGCAGCCATGCACGCACACATCACCGAGATGCACAGTGGGCTGCTAGACGCTCTTTACCAGTCAAAATAATGGTGAAAATTGTCTTACCAATGATGAAAAAACTATTTTAAGCCTTGTGGTTAGAGTGCATTTTTAAGTAATATGATTTATTGTGACGTATTACGTCTGTCAATTACATTTCGTATCTCTTTTCTTCTTATACATTCATCCCTGTCATATTATGTTACGTGACGTCATTGGCATGTCTTTTGTTTCAGTGTCATACATAGCATGTTAAACTTTTCGCAGAGATTATGAGATTTCGAACAAAATAAGGCTAGGGACATACCTACACCTAATTTTTGATATCTGAGGATACTGAAAATACTCATAAAATTAAAATGCCCACTGCGTAGACACCGCGTAGTCTTAGACCATACCTACCGGTTACGTACAAGAAAAACGATATTTAAAATCTTGAATTACAAAATTCCGAAGTTCAAACCTGTACGAAATATCAAACTACGAGATACCGAAGATCACATTTGTTTATATTTTATGTATAGAGCGCGCATATTAATCTAAATGTATAGGAGCCGAGCACGACAATTTGACTTCTCGTCGCCTGACGGTAAGATAGAGGCAAAGTGTCAAGAAAGGGCCACCATTACAAATACGTACTTAGTTAACAATGGTGGCACTCAGCTTGACGACCTTACTAGATGCCGATCCGATTGTCGTTTAGTGGTAGTGGCGTGCTCTGAAGAGTGGAATGGTGGAAGAAAATAAAATACCTTTGCTGTGCCTGCGTCTTCTTATCATTGAACTCCACCAAGTTCTCAGAGCGCCATTGCAAAATGTGGTCCAGGATCTGGTCAATCTCAGCGACAAGAAGCTACCCTTTCTCATCGATATCAGACTGTGTAGCCGCAGGATTTCCGTGATAACTCTCGTGTAAGGTGCTATCATCTGCATAGCAAAGAAAGCTAAAGAAAGGGAGTGGGTAATATCCATCACAGAGGACACGAATACGGCGCTCCTGCAGGCTCCTAGCAACCCAATTGCACAGTTTCAGGGTCCGTCTTGCAGCTCTTCTTCCTACATTTCCTCCCCGGCTGGAGCCGGGTGGGGAGGTTATGTCGGACTTGAACCGACTAAAACCGCACGCCGACTGAGGGTTGTGGTGCTAGGCCGGAGGTGAGGTTGTTTTAGGCATATCCCTCGCACCCCGGCTGACCATCAGGGCCATCCCTTGCGGTCTGGCCCTCTTCGGGAGGAGGGACAACCAGGATTCGCCCCAGAGTGGGGAGGCGCGCTTCTTAGCACAGGCGTGTGACAGGCGGCTCTACCCGTCAGCCCCAGGCCCGCGCTCATGAGGGACGGAGGTCAGTCTGTGCCCTCCGACGCCCGAGTTGCCTGCGCACGCGGGTGGTGTGATCTGTAAGTCTCTCTCTTTCTCACGCCGCCACTCCCGTTCCGCCGTCTCCTTCACGACCATTAGAAAGAAAAAAAAAGGAGGACGTAGAAGGAGACGCTGGCCACCCACGCGTCCGCACAGCGGACCATCGATCGCCGTGAGCAAGGTGGCGAGGATGAGAACTCTCACTCCCAGTGCCGCGCCGAGCTCCCACCTTGCCGGCCACTCGGTGAGCGTGTTAAGTCCCGTGACGTCGCTCGTGGTCGCACTAACTGATACCCGCGACTCTAGTGATGCTGCTACATATGAATCAGTATCTTTAATATAACATAAGCCAACGAAACTTTTTTATTACTAATATGTTCGGAAACAGCTACTTTACAATATACATATATTATACTTGCCTATACAATCATATAAAATAGACCATGAAGTTAGTATTTAATAATAGTTTCATTACAACAGAACCTAAAAATATTGTTTGTACAAAAAATATTTTAACTAGGTATATCCCCAACTTTACAGTTCAAACCTTAAAGCAAGTATGTCAAAATCTGAAACATTATGCTATAAATGTACCAACGAAAGTGTGAAATGGCTAAAATCGGAACTATGGTTGTCACTGTAAAATGCATACTATTTTATTGCCGTCCAAACGATTAATGAAGACGGTGGCGCCATTTTTCATTTCATATATTTCTTGGTAGGCCTATTTGTGTAGCATGAACTGTCATCATGCGCCAAAGAGACGTGGTCCTGCTTCGAAGGCCCGTGGGCGACTGACGGGCGATGAGAAAAAATATGGCAGAAAAAAGACACTATTTTACGCGTTTTTCAGTAACTTTGAAGTGATTTTTTAGATTGATTACTAAATGTATCATCAAATAAGTTTTGTCTTCCGTATCAAGAAGTCTTTGACTTTCAAATGTATACCGGTTCATTGCTAAAATCACTCCTTTTCAATATGAATTTATTCAAAAACTGGAGCCTATTTCACTTAGCCTGTATGGAGAATTTACGTAAAATATATGTAGATTTTAGGGCTTTAAAAGAGGAAGTCCTTGTTTGTAAAGGTACAAAAAACGTACACGCTATATTTTATTGGTTTCTTCAGTAATCAAAAAGTGTTTCTTTTTATCAATTTGTGTTGATTTATTGGGTTAAATCTGAAAAATACGAAGGCATGTTTTTGCACTTTTTCACAATTTTGTGCGTTTGTTGACGTTTATTATTTAACAACTATTAGGTTTTAAGAGTTTAATATAAGCATACCATAATTTTTGGTCTTTGAATATAATATATACAAAGTATCATTGATATCAATCATATCTAAATAGGTTAAATATGAAAAATTGTAACACTCTTTTCGGTGATTTTCACGATCTGGCCCCTTAAGTGTCATTATCACTTTGACGCTTACTGTACTATCTATTCTAGTTCCAAAACCTAACCTAAAGGCGGTTTCTTTATTGATATTTTAACTATCTTGGCCTCTCATATTATTGTTTGTCCGATATTTCGGCGCTGTTACACGTACCATGATCTCTGAAAAACTGGAGTATTAGCGTTAAGCAAAACGTTTTTAGGGTTAAATATATCGATCTACCCTCTTTAGAGTTCTTTTACTAAGCTTATTAACACTACAACAGCGTTAAAACATCGAAATTCTCAAATAATACAACATGTTAAATAAAATAAATAAAATTACACAACATTCTACACAACGCTATCTAGTCCCGTGGTAAGCTTTACTAGCTTGTGTTATGACATCTAGAATACGCATAAACATACTTAGATACTTTTTTTTTGTAAATACAAAAATATATACATAGAAACACCCAGACCAATGCAAATAGCCATATCCATGCATACAAATATTTGCACTGAGCGGGGATCGAACCCGCGCCTACTATGTAGCAGTCGCGTTCACTACCGCCACGCCACAGAGGCTGTCGAATACCCTGATACCTCTAAAAAAAACTCCTTATTATTTCAGGAATGCTCATTGAAGAACATAAAAGAGTGTGAAGCAGAGTCCAGAACATACTCAGTGCTAGACCTCTTCAAGACTCCCCGTCTCCGGAGGAACGCGATCCTTCTCATCATCATCTGGATGGCGATATCCCTGGTCTTCGACGGTCACGTCAGGAATGTTGGGTCTCTGGGCTTGGATGTGTTCTTGACTTTCACTATAGCCTCCGCCACGGAGCTTCCAGCTGATACCTTCTTAACTGCGGTACTTGATAGGTGAGTAATAGTCTTCTAATACCCTATTATTCTTTGGATCTCTTTTTTCTTTCTTCTTTCTTTTCTTTTTCTTTCTTTTTTCTTTATTATTTTCTTTTCCCTTTCTTATTTTCTGTATTAATTTTATTTATAGCAATAAAACCACTTTTTACGGATTCTATCGCGGCATATTTGTTATTATTTACTTTTAAACCGACGTTCTGGTAAAAGTGGTTTTATTTCAATGAGTGACATTCGCGTATATTTTAGAAAATAACTTAATTTTATTTCTATTTTCTTTCACTTCGTGTTATTTTAATTTATTTTTCTTGTTTTGACTATTGATTTTATTTTTATATTTATATATAATTTCAATTACCTATATTCTCACATAATATTATTAAGTTACCTAATTAATTATTTTATTTTAAAATATGTAATACTAATAAATAAAATTACTAGTATTCCTTTAACCGCTCTAGCTGCTTAAGTTAGAAGTAAGTTCACGTCGGTAGTGTAATGGCGAGGATTCGAACCCGAGACCTCTCGATCGAAGGCCGACTCCTTAACCACTAAGCCACCGACGACGTAAGTATGTTTATCCGCATTCTAGAAACCATATAGCTATTCTTACATGGTGTGTAATTTGTCCAACAATATTATATTCAAATCCCCGAAGGGAGTAGCAGTGGTGTGTTAACACCCACATTTCACCAGCTTCGATTTTCCCATGTAATAAGGGACGAGCCTATTGCCGTCAACTGGGCACTTTGTCATATGCTGTATTCACTTTTGGATGGAGAACAGCCTTTCTCGTTTTTACTTTCTTTTACTATTTTTAATATTCTAAATGCTGATGATCATTCCCAGGTGGGGACGAAGGTGGTTGGCGTGTGGATCCATGGTCTTTAGTGGTGTCTTCAGTCTACTGGCCACAGCTGTACCCGTGGGTAAGTTTCTTTAGTCTTTGATGGTCTTCTAAAGTTCACTTAGTAAGTGATGTGGAGGAACGAGGTGTGATGTTCCTCCAACACAAAGGGAGGATCCTCCGACCAGGCAAGGTGATCACGCCTGGCGGGCCGCCAACCAACGATTGTCGTTGGGATGTTGTATATATATTCTCTCTCTCTCTCTCTCTCTCTCTCTCATTCTATTTACTAGTTATGTCGCCGCAACGACCAGCGCTATCCAAGATAATAATTGCTCACCACAGCATTTGGTCTTCATCATAACATATACTCACGCCTGTATTCCCCGAAGGGGTAGGCAGAGGTGCTAGCACCCACATTTCGCCAGTTTATGTTTAGGTCCCAATGTAATAGGTGGCGAGCCTATTGCCATTAACCGGGCACTTATAAACCTGCGATAAATACACACATAACTTCGAAAAGCATCGAAAAGTCATTGGTGTGTGCCATGGTAAACCTGGGATCGAATCGAACCCGAGACCTCGTCACAACAGTCCATTACCCATACCACTAGGCTATCGCAGATTTTTCATTTTCTTCATCTTGGAATCTGCAATTCATCTTCTAGCTTACCTCTTCCAATTCACACGTAGTGAGCCATAAAACATGGCCGCACCAGCAAAGGCGCCTCTACAGCATTTAATCTGCGATGTGGCTGAAGGCTGCCACGGATGCGAGATTTCCTCACGGGACGCGTGACTCCGCAGCATTTTCATCCCCGTGACCAGCAGCTCCATGTATCTGAATCATCTAAGCATATTTTTTTCTATCTTGGTCACTACATAACCTAATTTTTATTTCACAGGTGGGCCTTCAGCTTCCCTAGCTATCCTGGGCCGTTTTGCAGTCAACATATCCTACAACATAGGTCTGCAATACGCGGCAGAGCTTCTCCCGACCGTGGTGCGAGCCCAGGGTGTCGCGCTGATACACATCATGGGATATGTGGCCTCGATTGTAGCACCATTCGTTGTGTATTTGGTAAGTTTTTCTCCTGCACTATTCCTTTAAATGTCATAAAAACTTCGATATTTTCCGTGAAGCGACTGCGATATGACCTCCACAACTCATTGGCGATATCGAATTAATGCAGTAAGATCAGATGTTGGACTGCCATACTGCCGTCATATTACTATAATGCCGTTAACTACCACACCATATTTTGAGTTATGCATGAAAAACAGCGGGCTATAAAAAAATTGATGCTACTTTAAGACTAATAATCATAGGGCAGACTTTATGGTGTCATTAAAATTGGCTAGATGAGCTCTTTTTAAATAAACAGGATTTATTTTTGAGGGATCTTTTGGATTAAAATAATACAACACTTTCTTTTTCTACTTTGCATTGTTCATATAATTTCCGTGTATAATCAACACTAAAATTCCGTTAAGTTATACTTAACGGCATTTTAGTGCTTGGTTTTAAATAGCATTGTTGGCTATTGCGAGACTTGAAAAAAGTTACCAATATGCTTTTACGGTGTGTAATACGATACAAATTACTGCATTCAACTAGGCAAATGAATTCCGGATACGCAAGAATGGACGCCCGGCGGACGAGCCGTCCGGGTACTGCGCGCCTCCCCATTCCGGGGTTGAGTCGGGGGGGACCGTAAGGGATGGCCCTGGGTCAGTCGGGGTACGGGGAATATGTCGAAGACAACCTCACTTCCGGCCTAGCACACGACCGTCAGTCGGCGTGTAGTTTTAGATTACGTAGAATGCAGTTACTGATGTATTTCCCTTTGTATATTCTATATAAGAAATTTAAAATCCAACGCTATAATGCAGCTAAGTGTTAATTATTAGCGGCTTTATAGATTAGTAATTACACTTAATTGCGTTTAAGCATTGTAAACATAGTAAAATTAATCCCATAACGGCATTTTAACATATTTTATCTCAAAAACTATAAATCGTAGAAAGATATTGAATAAACAGATCGATAAAGAATTTTTTAGTGATTAAAATGGTGTCAAAAAGTGAAAATTGACCAAATGTCGGTTAACGGCATTATAGTAAAAGGACGGCAGCATAGATGTTCATATGACAACCGGAACCGAGGATTTACGTGTGTGACTGCACCGCACGTTGCAATAACAGTTCACTGCACTTTCACTTCTCTGTAGTTGCACTTTACTTGCACTTCACTTTTCTTCCTCTTCTTCTTCTTCTTATTTTGTTCACTTTGAAGACTTAAACTTGTGACAAAAAGTGTCGCGTATAAGACTGAAAGTGCAGGTACCTCCTAGTGCATCATGCGGTACAGTCGCGCTGTGAGTGTCGCGTTCAAGATTTGGCTGTTGGGATGTGTGATTAAAGTGGTCTCACATACGAAGCTATTTACTTCCGATCCCGTTACCCGTCTCCCGTAACATTGGTGCCAGAAATGGGATCGGAAGTAAATACCACGCCAGTGCAAATAACATCCCATTACTTTGTTTCCAGGCTAATATCTCTCAAAATCTTCCTCTCCTGATCCTCGGAGTACTGGGCATCGCTGGTGGTCTACTGTGCCTATTCCTCCCAGAGACCATGGATACTGAGATGCCTCTCACACTGGCTGATGGAGAAAACTTCGGTAGTGATCAAAAGTTCTGGGACAACCCTTGTTTCTCCAGGTAATACTCAATATTCATTCACTGAAGCTTTTCTCAACTTATTAGAGGTGGGCTTTTCAGTCTAACTGTCATGCGGCAGAACTTCGATGTTTTCCGCGAAGCTTGATGCGGAACGAGGTGTGATGTTCCTCCGACACCAAGGGAGAATCCTCCGACCAGGCAAAGTGATCACGCCTAGCGGGCCGCGGCCCAACGCATGTCTTTGGAATGTTGTATATATATTGTATCAGCGCGAGAACTTCACTTTTGCAATGCAGGATTCGTAGTGACGTAGTAGTTCGGCTTGCTGTCGCTAGATGGCGCTGTGTATATGTGGTATCGCCACATACCATTTGAACTACGCAACCAATAGGCTATATTAAAGTTCTGTAGTTAGAATTAGTTGGACTTTTGAGGGCTCCAACAACCCTTAACGAGTGCCATAGATGTTAGTATGACAACTGGGTCCGACGGCTTAACGTGCTCTCCAAGGCACGCTCTCTAAGTTATACTCAATATTATTGGCATGTAAACAACTCTGGTGTTTTTCTTTCACCTTTCACCTCTTCTGCTACCCAGTACACCTGCTGGACATCGGACGAGGGTCATAAGAAGGCTTTCTTGTCGTAATTGGGAAGTAAAATTCTCTCATAAAGTCAAGAAACCAATTTAAAAAAATTGTAAAACTCCAAGAGGTAAACTTTTAGAATGCGGCCGCCTCCTTGGGGTGCGGCCGTCTCCTGGGGTGCGGCCACGATGGTCCCCATAACCCGAAGGGAGCCATCTCGAAAGAGGTGGTCCTGGGTCTGCCGGAGTGCGAGAGATATTTTCCCTGCATCCTCACCTCCAGCAACCAATGACCCAGAGATGGCGTGCGTTTTAGTCGGTTCGAGTCCGACATAACCATCTCCACCTGCTCCGGTTGGGGGTAATATCCGTGGGGATATTTCACACGATAAAAAAGGGGTAAACTTTGGACGCAATTTTTTGGTTGGCAGATAAAATTGATGAGCCAGTACCTCATCTGCAAGCCAAGAACATCTGCTGATTGATAGATTTGGTTCTGAAGTAAGCTTTTTTAACAGAATTGGGGGGTCAGGCAGTATTCTCTTCCACTACTTTTAACTTTTTGTCAAAAAGAAACTAAATAAACTCTTCTATCACACAGGAAAACTGTAGAAAAGGTAGAAGAACATCCAGAAAGATACACAAAAAGGTCTTCAGTGACAGCGTCTCATGAAGAATTTGTTCGAGCGATTCCAAGTGCCATAGGATCAAGAGCCTCCGTCAGAGCTTCGATAAGACTTTCAACCAGAAGACGAGAAGTTAGCAAAGAGAAAAATATAGTTTGAGAAGACCAAGGACTACAGCTAAAGGCCAAAAAATTTACGAAAACTTGACTTGATTCGTTGAAGCCAAATTAGGTATCAGAAAGAAATGATCTCATATTTGAGGTTAGTTTAAGAGAGTGGGAGTTTGTTTGTTTGAATGTGTTTATCTACGGAATTAGTTGCACGATTTAGAAAATTCTTTTACCGTTTTATAACTCAGTTTTTAAGGAATATTTTTGTGTAATTAATATCTCGCTATGACTCTTAGGAGCTGAGTTATAAAACGGAAAAGTCAGAGAGACGCGGGTTGAAATCTTTCGTATTAAAACAGAGTATAGCAAGTGAAACCGCCGGGTACAGCTTGTGAAATTATAAAGCTTTATAAATGAGATCTAAATCAAGATTTTTTTAGATATGCTTGTTATTAGGAGTCATATAATGACTGGTAAAGATAGAGAAGACTGGATTTGATATGATTAATTTAACATTTTCCCATAAATTGTATAAACCAAATACTTCTATGCATACTGCTACACAAACTACAACAAACATACATACTATCAAGTCCAAGAACTTCAATACCGCGATGCAGGACTGGTACTTTTGTAGTAGTTCAGCTGCATTGGGATAGATGGCGCTACTTACATGTTGCATCGCGGTAGTAAAGTTTTTGTTCTATATAACCATTCTAGTAATATACATAGAAGTTTGGTTATGTTTTTTAAGTGATATTGAGTGTTCATCATTGGCTGTAATGACTTAAAATGAATAGAAAGGAAGGTAATGGCCAAATTTAATGGAAATTAAACTTTAACTACAAGTCGTTAAAGTTTAATTTTCATTAAATTTGACGCGTAGTGGCCGGCAAATATCTTAACTTGTTCGACATGAATCTCACCGCTAGGGTATATAAGTCATTGTCCTACATGAGCGTCAAATGCACTAACGTGACGCGTTTCGACGCCATGTTTAAATATCAAATGGTCGGTGTTCTTTATTGTGTTCTACGTTGTGTCGTGTTAAAACGTTACTTGAATTATGGAACGCGTGGCGTCGCTTGCGAGCGCTGTCGTGTTTGTCGCTTACGTAGGACAACGGGTAAGAGGAACTTCATCCCACGCACGCTCAAGCTGTGGAATGAACTCTCTGCTATGGTTTTTCAAGCGACTACAATATGGGGTTCTTCAAGAAAGAACACTCTTCTTGAAGTTCCTACAGGGTCGACAACACGAGTGTAACGCCCCTGGTGTTGCGTTATAGGCCATCATTGATTGATCAGCCATTTTATTAGTTTGTTCAAGATATTTGCCGGAAACTACAGTATTAACTTGTATTGTAAGCATTCTTCTCACACAGATAAAGGTACTATGCTTTCTTGTTTAGACCACCGAGGCAAAAATATCATCATCACCACAGATTTTAAGGTTAGATACCATATCATCATAACCGTAATATGTCATATTATGATTCTGTCAAATTTCAAGCCAAATCATACCACAGACACTACAAAAAAACATGAATTTTAGACTGTATTATTATGACGTTAAAGTCTAAAATTAAATGACATCTTGCTGAGTGAATAAAACATTTTTTTTAAATGTTTTTTCATTTAATTTTGAACTTGAATTTTATATCAATAAAGTCTAAATTTTAATGGCTATTTGTGCTGTATTGGTGGTATGATATAGGTAGACGGTATAGGCTAGATACCTACCTATATACGCATTGGAAAGTATGTTAAACGAGAATCTTTTCAACTATTGATAAAAGCTAGGAAAATGTCGTGGGTTCAAGTGGGACTTGAACCCACGATCTTTCCCTTACAGGGGGAAATTGAAGGGAAATTTGAAGTGATTGTGGATCAATAGCTCAGTTGGAAGAGCATTCCCCCTGTAAGGGAAAGGTCGTGGTTTCAAGTCCCACTAGAGCATTTCATTTTTCCCTGTGGTATTCGAATTTGAAAGTTAGGATAATAAAACGTTAAAGACGGATGTAAAGAGAAGGGAAATTTGAAGTGATTCAGGTGTAGCTCAATAGCTCAGTTAGAAGAGCATTCCCCCTGTAAGAAAAGGTCGTGGCTTCAAGTCCCACTAGAGCATTTCATTTTTTTCCTGTGGTATTCGAATATTAATATTAACATAATAAATGCTATAAAAAATTATTCAAACAAGCGAGGGTAAATACCTAAATATACCTTTTTTTTCGTGCGGAAATCCCCTCGGATACCTCCCCTGCCGGAGCCAGAAGAGGAGGTTTTATCGGTCACCCCGGCTGACCCAGGGCCATCCCTTACGGTCTGGCCCCCCTCGGGAGGGGGGACAATGGTGTCCCCGACTCGTCCCCGGAATGAAGACGCGCCATTATTAGCGCGCCGCCGCGCCGGGACCAAAAGATACCGTCCACCATTTCAGTTGCAACTGATTCTCAGATAGAAGTCCCTATGGCCTTAACAGATGCGTTTTCACTGTACTAACAATGTCATCTTTAATTCCATTCTTTGTCATCCGATAAAGAACAGGAATGATCTACCCACACATGTGTTTCATCCCATAATCCCGGGTTCTTTAAGCGTGAAAAAGCATCTGTTAAGGCCATGAAATACCATCATTTTAGAATAGTTAGCATCTGGAATGATGGCCTCGACCTAACCCTTACGCCAACCCTTTTTTTTACGTGGTGGAATGCGTTTACGCACTTCGCTCACCCCCCACAGGGGTAGAGGGCCGGCTTCGTGTGGGACTCCTAGCCTCAGAAGGAGGCCAGACTACCCACTAAACCACCACGGTGTCCGTCGTCACCACATATCGACGATGGCGGGAACAACATCTTCCGCCATCGTCGTGTGGGTTGCCCACCACTGATCGGCTGCAGGCTCGTCTCTGGTGCGGCAGAAGAGGATTCCTACTGCCACCCGCCTACTCCTCGACCTTACACTAACCCTTGACCAACTCGACTTGAGAGACACGCCCGATGTGATTCAAATTTCTCTTCTGTTTTTGGCGACGCGGTGGAGTTCCGATAGTTCATAAGAACATCGGTGGATGTCTCCACCGTCATCGCCTTAAAGACGGATAAAAATAGAAGGGGAATTATAATCACATCGAGTGCCTCTCGGTAGCCGAGTTGGTCAAGGCATTTCCCCTATACGGGAAATATCGCGGGTTCGAGGCTCGCCCGAGAAGATTCATTTTCTCTATGTATGCATTCGACGGGAAAGCTAGTTCAAAATACCTATTTTTTAAGAGTTGGAACTTGGGACCGATGGTATGGTATCAAGACTATTTTGAATCTGTGGTCATCATCATCTCTTCAAGAGATTGAGTCACAAATGAATGTCTGTACTGAATTTTGAACTTTATTAATATATATATAAGTATTAAATCCGCCTGCTCATTGTTTGGATGGAAAATTTCGGATGAAAAAATGTCTCGTAATGTCAAATCAAGATTAAATATCTGGCAGCTAACGTAAAGTAAAACAAGTGCAAGCAACTTTCGTCCTTATGATGCTAATCGCCAATGTGAGAAAAATGTTATGTCTATTAAGCTATAAGGATGAAAATTGCTTGTATCCGTTTTTTATCATCTCTGTTTCATACTACTTTTCAAACTAATGTCGGCAAACGACATTTCTTCCTGGTTTTTTGTTGAAAATAAAAAGTTAATTATAGTAAAGCCAACGAGACGAGAGAAAAAAGATAAACAAAGCGACCATTACTGAGTTACGTTGCGATAACTTGCGATTGTCTCTGTCCTTGTCGCACATGTCACTCGTACGCGACAATGGCCGAGCGATAGCTGTCGTTGCGTGTTTCGTAGTACAGGAAAGCTGTCAGCACAGCGGTTCTAAACTGTCAGATCCGCCATTTTATGAGCAAATTTTTCCTGTCTGGAATGCGCTTGAAGTGATACGTAATAATTTGCAAATAAAAATGTTTGGAACCGCGGAAACTTTGTTTACCTTTTTTCTGTCGCCTCGTTGGCTTTACTTTAATCGAAAAGATTTATTTGGTCCTAAAATAAACTAAATTGGCATTTATTATGTAGATATTTGTCAAAATGATCTTAAAAGCATGTGATCTTTGTAATCTCAATAATTTATTTGATTTTTTAAGGCCTTATAAAGTACAAAGTGTATTTATTTTAAATTTTAAGTTCAGCTATGTCAAAAATATTTATGCTACTTATAATATATAAGCAAAAGTTTATGTATATTTATAAAATACATTATTCTCGAAATATTTTATTTTGTAAACATGTTTTTTATCGATTAATATAGGACAATTTGTTTTGATCGGCCCGCGGTCCTTGTCTGAAGGGGAGAAGGCTTTAACTGCTAAGCTACCGGGCCAATAAGAAGTTCCTAACTTAATCGATTTGGATAATTAGCATATTGCATGCTGCATAATTAGCATGCTTAAAAAATCTTTTTTTTTATTTCCTTTGTTTTTTTTCTTCTTGATAAGTTGTTAAAATGTAATTATCATTTATTATTTTTCTTTAAATAAGTAAATTATTAATAAATTATCGAAAAATTTCGACTAACGGCGCTCTCTTTTTAACCAACTTCAAAAAAGGAGGAGGTTATTGTAAATAATGTAATAAAATCTTGCCTGATTGTGATACCTAGCTACACCATTATTTAAAACTAAAGTCGTGTTTGAGGATCGAATCAATGATTTATGAGGTTAGTCGGACTAAATATTTGGAATAAAAATATTATAAATGACAAAGGAGAAAAATAGTTTTATGCCAAAAAACTACGCCTCTATGACGTAGACTACTATTGCGGGTTCAATTTCCGTCCAATGCAAATATGTATATACATGAATTTCCTATTTGCATTGGTCTGGATGTTTCTATGTATGTATATCCGCATTCAGACCTAGCGTACTCTCTTTTAAAAGCAAGGCACCGCACTTGTGACTCCTCTGGTGTTGGGGGTCCATGGGCGGAGGTGATCGCTTACCATCAGGCGATCCGTCTGCTCGTTTGCCTCCCTAACCCATAAAAAAAAGAAATTCTAGAATCCATAACGCAAGTTAGTTAAGTTATGAGTCTTGATAGCGGTGTGTAGAATTTCTATGTTTCACATAATACATATATACCTACACATAATCACGAATTTATCCCTGGAGGGTTAGGCAGAAGTGAATTAACACCCACATTTCAGTCCCACGTAATAGAGGCTGAGCCTATTGCCGTATTCCGGGCACTATTGTTGACTCGAGCCTATATCTGAGGCTGAGTCTGAGCTGTATATATGTGTCTGATGTTAAACAGCCCTATCCCTTGTCGCCTTGTACGTCGCATGGGAAGAGATGAGGTGGCCTCTACTCTGCCGGGTACCACGCGGCACGTTATAATGGTAGCTAAACTATTTTTTTGTGTGTGTCGGCTAATCTTATAAACCATACGATGTTTCCTTACCAATCGTATATTTTTAATTGTATATACAATATAGTAATAGTAAGTTATTTACTTAAGTTTTGCTATAATAATTATTATAAGTGTAAATAGCAATTTAAATGTATAATACAATGTATATAATGTTACGATGTACAACCTACCGAAGTAAAATATAAATTATTTCGTCGAAGTACACATTATTGAATATTTTTTGTTTTTTTTTTACCCTTTTCTCGCAAGTCAGACTTTTAATCGAATACATAGGGAAAAAATAATCTTTTGGGGTGGGACTCAAAATCGCGATCTTTCCCTTACAGGGGGAAAGCGTTGACCAACTCGGCTACTGAGACACGCCGGACGTGACTAAAATTTCCCTTCTATTTTTATTCGTTTTTAAGGCCCTTTGCGCTATGTATGTCTAAAACGCAGTCCACCTAGCTCGCGTTATGTCTATATGTCATTTTCAATAGCTTTTAGCCTAAGTGGACGTATACCTGTAAGGGAATTAAATATATTATGCTAGCCAATATATGGGTGATATTGCTGCTAATTTCTGTTGTTACATCTCTAAACTTAAAATTCTCTAAAATTTTCTAATTGCATCTGTGTCTTTCACTATCAGATAGAAAAGGACAGATGATTTATTTTATTGAACACCTGTCAAATTAAGTCGGCGCCTTGACGGTACCCTTCAATTTTAGTCGACATCTACGAACATGCGACTAAAGAGGGGGTATAAAGGAAAATACGTTATATCTGAAAGGTACTCAATTTGGTGAAAACATAAAATGATGTTTTTCGAACTTATAAGTTAGCATAATAAATGCTATAAAAATTCATTCAAGTGTAATAGTAGATCGTCAATCCAAGTGACTGGATTACTCACTGGAATTGGTACATTCCAATGATAGTTCACATTATTTCAGTGTCATTCCAGGCCATTCCAGTACTGGATTCGCTTGCTGGACAGGAATTTCCACGAGTAAGGTTAAAAAGAACGAAAACAGTGCAAATAGTACAGTCAGCATCAGAAACATGTTGACGTACAACGTACTCATCAACGATCAACGATCTTAAGAGGACTTCCTAGCAAGCAAATAATCCTATTGCCTCTACTATTGCCGTGGCCCCCGTTTCACTCCTGTCCCCGTAGAGTGCGATAAGGATAGCCACAGTTCAGACCGATTTTATCACATTTTTTTGGGCAAAATCGAGGTTTCGTATTTCATGTTTTTTTTTTTGAGCAAAAACTACGCCGATTTCGGTATTTTTGTCACCGTTTTATTAGGAAATAGCGTATTCATGTTCTTTTTTATAACGTTAAAATCTTTTCGAACTGGTAGTTCTCCAAACATGCCGGTAAGAATTAGTAATTTTTTATCATCTTTAGACGATCATATTTTCTTATTTTATTGACTGCCGACAAAAATAAAATAACAGGGACATGCGTACAGAAGATCTTGGTTTTACGAAAACAAAAATATTGTTCTAGAAGCAATATTCAGGGAGGAAAAAGGGGAGAACGGTACTATGGTGAAACAGATGCTAGGAAGTCCTCTTAATTTCGTTTTTTTTTACCCCCTTCTAGTTTCCTGATTGTCCTGATATTTGGTACACACCTTCAGTTTGAACAATAATACTATTTAAATCAATAAAACAGTTTGATTAGTTCCTAATACGAGAGTTTTAACACCATTTTCACAATTCGTAGTCAAGATATTTATAACGCTGACTGTACATTTCTTTGTGGTATTCTTTACTTACAATGTAAAACAAAACGGTTAACAAGAAGAAGAAATCCGCTGCTTTAACAGTAAACAAATCTATTAATTGTTTACAAAAATAAATAAATGAAATGTAAACATACGAATATCTACGTCGATATGCGGTGAAAAGTGTAAATATTGTGATTTAGTGATGTGGTACTATATTGATAACGGTTTTATCGATAGTTGAATATTTTAGCTGTTTTTTTTACACAGGACTCGTCAATTTGACTTCACCTAGCCTGATGTTAAGCTAAAGGCAAAGTCTCGGAAAGAGGGTCACCATCGTAAACATTTACCATGTTAACAGTGGTGGCACTCAGCTTGACGGCCTCAATAGATGCCTTTTCACGCCCCGCTTAAAGGACCCGGGACTGTAGGTAGAAGGAAACACGTGAGCTGGCAGGGAGTTCCAGGTCTTAGTGGTGCGGCATAGGAATGAGTCACTGAAACGCTTGGTTCTAGCAGGTATACTCTGCACCGTATATAGATGGCATCTTAGCTTTGCACGTGTCGTCCTCTGAAGGAAAGGAGAGGATGGGCCTAATTAATTAGGGCCTAAGTAATTAGCCGATCGCAGTCCACTGGTGGACATAGGCCTCTCCCAATAATGAGAGGCTTTGGCTTACTAACTTTTATACTCCCGCGTTTCTCGCGCATGGTCCCAGTTGCCATACAAACATTTATGGCAGTCGTTACGGGTAGTTGGGGCCCTCAAAAGTCCAACAACTGGTCTAGCTGCAATGCTTCGATATCGCCTTTGGTTTGTCACTTCACAGAAAACATAAAAACTTCGTATGCGACTGAGATAAACCCGACATACTGAGAAAAAGAAATAGCTATAAATTATGATTTACTTTTTTCTTTTTTTCTTTTTTTTAATTTTTTTTTATAAATATTCCATAACATTCAACAACACAACGCTATCTAGACCCATGGTAAGCTTTTATAGCTTGTGTTATGGAATCTAGAATGCGGATAAACATACGTATATACTATTTTTTTTTGTAAATACATACATATTATACATAGAAACACCCAGACCAATGCAAATAGCCATATTCATGCATACAAATATTTGCGCTGAGCGGGAATCTATAATATATAACAATACTAGCTTTTGCCCGCGGCTCCGCCCGCGTGGATGTCGATTATCGCGACCAAACATAGCCTATGTCCTTTCTCATGGTCTAATCTACCCCTATACCAAATTTCATTAAAATTGGTTCAGTAGTTTAGGCGTGAAAGCGTAACATACAGACAGACAGAGTTACTTTCGCATTTATAATATTAGTATGGATTTTTATCCCACCCCATCTCTTCCCGTGGGTGTCGTAAAAGGCGACTAAGGGATATGGCTGTTCTCCATCCGACAGTAAACATACAGCACAAGACTAAGTGCCCGGTAGACGGCAATAGCATTGCACCTCTATTAAGTCGTAGGACCGAATATCAAAATTGGCGAAACGAAGCTAATAAGAGGTGTAATAACACCGAAGTTTCGCTACCCTTCGAGGATTTACAGACATAAGTATATGGATGAAGCCGTGAGGTTAATGAGAATACTTTCAATGTGTAGGCCATTGTTAAAAAGTATGACTCATTCCTATGCCGCACCTTTAAGACCTGGAACTCCTTGCCAGCTCACGTGTTACCTTCTTCCTACAGTCCCGGGTACTTTGGGGCGTGAAAAGGCATCTGACGGCCGTCGAGCTGAGTGCCACCACTGTTAATATGGTACATGTTTAAGATGGTGACCCTCTTTCCGAGACTTTGCCTCTACATCAGGCGAGGTGAAGTCAAATTGACGTGTCCTTTATAAAAAAAAAATATAATTCAGATTAATTTATATTAATGCTTACTTCACAATACATAAAACCTTTGAATGAAGTCTAACAAAAACCTCATGGCCATTTTATTTCCATCATAATATTGCAATGTGTAGTTTTTACGTATAATTTTAAATCAAGGTTCTTCATATACTGAGTAAACAATAAGTTATTTTTTACATGCATTGATATTACCTTTTAAATTGACTTCAGAAAGAGGTAAGTACACATACGTCAGATTAAAAAAAATTACTAAGGAAGCTCTTTTGGGCGTGATGAGGTTTGTATATTGAACTTGAACTATGTGTATGTTAATTGACCTCTGCCTACCTCTTCGGGATTTAGATTAGTCTGCATTAATGTGTAAGAAAAAGGATAAGAATGTCCTACAGGGGTCCCGGGTCCTTTAAGCGGGGCGTGAAAAGGCATCTAATGAGGCCGTCAAGCTTAGTGCCACCACTGATAACATGGTACATGTTTCCGATGGTGACCCTCTTTCCGAGACATTGCCTTTGCTTAACATCAGGCGAGGTGAAGTCAAATTGACGTGTCCTATATAAAAATTAACAAAAAATGTACATAGTTCCTAATTAAGAATAGCTTTATGACATCGATAACATTGTCAATCCCCTCACTACTCGTTATCCGCGGTCTCAAATTTACAAACAAAACGCAGCCAAATTCGCTATCGAACCACAAACCCAATTTCATTCATTCACCACGAACGGAACATAAGAAATGACATTATGTTCTGTAAATTATTAATTACAATTGTTCTATTTAAAACATATACAATTAAAATAATACAAACTCAGTATTTGGAAACCGAATTGAGTTTTCAAAAACCGAAAATCGAAAAGAATAATATTGTCAACAAAGGAGTTTGGGTACGAAATAAGTTTAGTGAAGATCTTGTACAGAAGGAAGGAGCAAATAATTTTATATTTAGAGAAAATTCTTTGGATGTAGATAATTTGTTGCAGAATAATTTCGATGCTTTTGAAGGCAATTATATGCAGGATATACCGTTTGTATCGGCGTATGCTGAGAGGCAGAAGAGGGCCAGTCGCTGTGAGTACACAATAATCAATATTTTACTAGGTAACATTAGAAAAGAAAAAAAAACAGTACCGTCTAAAGTGTTTAAGGTGATTTTCCAACAGCGTGACGAGGCGAGGCGAGGCGAGGAGAGAATTGAAATTTGTGTGGCAAATTTTCAATTCTATCCCAGCGCATCTTTGTTGGAAACAGTGTGGATTGATGCGAATTTGCGAGGCGTGAATTGAAATATTTGTTTGTGCAAAAATGAACCGTATAGATTCCGATAGAGATTATAAATTAACTTTGCAACAGAAACACGCTTCTCGCGAGAGGCTTATTGTTGTTCGTTGCTATTGCTACTTATTACCGTATATATCTTCATCAGATGAAGCCTACGGGCGGCGCGGCGGTCACGCGCGAGCTCGCGATGGATATTTTTGTGGAAAAGGGTCAGTGCGATATCAATTCTCTTCTCGCATCGTCTGGTCTCGCCACTATGGTGGAAAATCACCTACGTGGTAAATATCATATAAGCTGTAGCTTTTCACGCCAAATATTTGGATCGGAGTATCAATGAACGGATGGATGAATGGATTTTTGTTACTACAATTAATAAACCGTTGTAATTAATCTGTGTTGTTGCTAAGCTCAGAACTTGGAAAAGATTAACGCCATCTATTGACGATATGTCGAACTACTTCAAACGAATGTCTAATTAATTCAAAATTAATTGATCGGCTGTGGTTCATCATCTATTCTGGTCTTTCTTATACTCTTGTGTTACAGACACATTATATTCCATTTGTCCCACAGTGGTTTACTTAGTGCAGAGTTTACTTTTGATGGTGTGATTTTGAAGTAGTTTGAATTTTTTTCACTAGATGGCGTTGACTACAAGCGTGTCGTCTACACTTATAACAATTCATTACCTTTTCCAGATTGGAACAAACGCCCTAAAAAGAGTATAACCGGTAAAAATATAAGAGCAAGGCTAAGTGGACAAAACAATGAATTCGAAAATATAGACTCAGCTCAGCTAAAAGTGATTAACAATCTGCAACCATCATCAGTCTTTATTGAACCTTATGAAGTTGCAATTCTATTGAACGACAGTACAACTAAAGAAACAGGCAATAACGAAACAGTAGAATCAACAACACAAAATTCCAATATTAACGACATAAGTATTGAAACCACAAGAAAATCAGTAGACACAGAAATAAAAAATTCTTCAAATGAATCAACTAAAAATATAACTTCTCCAAAAAGAAGTATGAGGTATGATTTTGAAACAGAAATTATCAAGAAAATTGAATTCACTGAGGATCTGAATAAAACAGAAAATAATGATATTAAAATTATAGATAGAAGTAACGTATTTGATAAAGATTCTGAATGGCATCAAAATGCACCTATTCCTGACGTAAATATGTATAAAGTTGTACCTAAAGAACCTACCCAGAAGAGTAAACCAGTGACTGAAAGAGGTCTTCTCAAAGTCATATCAATGCTAACAAAAACGTTCAAAAAAATTATAAAGGAGTACAGTGAAATCAAAGCAATGCACACCAGTGTCACCGAGATTTCTGAAGATTTTAAGAAGAATACAGCACTATTTACTAGCAAGTTCGAAGATTTTGATCAGAAATATTTGTATTTATTGAAGTTTCACGACAGAATAAAAGAATTTGATGAAAAATTATCTAGTCGAGAAGAGTACTTCCTAAACAAGGAGAAAGAAATGGCGAAAAATTTCAATGAATTTGAAAATCAACAGAAGAAATTTTTAATTCAACAAAAGCAGTTTTACAATATACAAAAGCTAATGCTAGTACAGAATGAGAAAATAAACTCGAAACAGAACTTGATAGCGAAAACTCAAAGTGAAATATCGCACAGACAGAACAATTTCGCTAGGATACTTAAAAAAGCGAAACAATTATATACAGATAGAAATCCAGCAAATACCAAGTTGAGTTCAACTATTACTAAAATAAAAGATACAACTCATAAAACACTTGAACCGGCAAATATACCAATTAGTACTCCAGCCCCAGATATAACTACAGAATCTGTAAAAATAAATCTGTTTTCAATACCAACATCATACAAACTACAAAAAGATCCCGACGAATTACTATTAAAAGAAAAAGATGATCAAGCAATAGACGATCTTGTATACAAATACTATTTCAATAATACATTTATTGATAGTTTTATGAGAAGTAAAATTCTTAACGGTTTTATGGGTAACGTAGAAAACGGCAATGCTTCTTCAGCGAAACATAAAAGAAATAACCTAGAAACAACAATATTACTGCCTGTACTTGAAGCTAATGAATCACAAATTTACGGTCATAAGCGAGAAAGGAGGTGGATCAACCGCCATCGTTCAAGACATTCAAAGAGGAGAAGAGAGAGGAAGACAACTCCTGCTTACGTCATCAACACCACGCAATATATTAGCAAGAAGCCTGTAAACGAAGGGATCAATTTAAATATGATTGAAACTGATGCCATTGAAGATAATAATGTGAAAAGAGATCCATTTTTGACAATGGCCACCCGTTTTTGTAATGAAATTCATCAGAATTCCAATCAACAAACGCGGCGGTGGTGTATCGAAAAAGCTTTGAGAAGACTTAAGTTTCTAGGTGAGTTTTTAAAACTTATTTTAGGGGCCATTGGGCGATTTATAAACTGAGTGCAAAAAGGAGGAGGTTTTATGTTCGACCTATTTTCAAATTATTCATCACAACCCTCTTTACTTGAACCATTTTGAAGGTAGTTTTTTAGTTTCATCTTGGAGTTTAGGGTCCGCTGTTCGACTCTTCCTTTCTAGCCCACGACGCAAAAAACGACGGGGTGTAATAAGTTTGACGAGTCTGTCTATGGCATCATAGCTTCCGAACGGATAAAGCGATTTCAATTTCCTTTTTTTTTATTGAAGCTGACTTATGTGTAAGTCTTCTTCGACATTTTTGACAAAAATCGGCTGAGCCGTTTAAAAATTGTGGAGGATTTTTTGTGACGGGGGTTTTATTAAATTGTGGATATCTTGGATTTTATGGGACTGATTGCCGTCGGAACAAACCCTGAGAACCTGGATCAGAATAACCTTCAAACTGGTACACCTATCAATTGAAGAGACTAGCGTGGCGTACCTCTAGAGTTTGACGAATCAGCACATACTATAAGAACGTTTTCTGAAAGCCCAAATTGACAGTGATGTATGTTCATGTGCCTAACAACGTGATGTCGCCAAATGTGGCGATACCACATGTACTCAGCGCCATCTAGCGACAGCAAGCCAAACTATCTAGTCACTATGAATCCTGCATCGCGAAAGTGAAGTTCTCAAGGTACAATATATGTTCAACATCCCAACGACAATCGTTGGTGGGCGGCCCGCCAGGCGTGATCACCTTGCCTGGTCGGATGATCCTCCCTTTGTGTTGAAAAAACATCAAACCTCGTTCTTTCACACCAAATTTAGAGCATGTGCAACTAATATCTCACCGCGCCAATCGTTCGAAACATTCTTACTGCATGTGCCGGCTGATGTAGTAACTCCCTTTATAATCCAAAAGGAAAGAACGAACAAATCCTGGGCTCTGAAATGCGAGCTTTGGAAACTATCAGTAATGACACGCACACGGTACCGTCCTTACAGAAGCAGGCCCATGACGTCAGCGTGACTTGAGGATTTCACGCACCCCCCCCCCCCCCCCTCCTAACAAGAGGGATAACCCGAAAACCCCCCATAGTACCTACAAAAAACATTTTTTGCCTTGGTGTACACAATAAAGAGATACTTTACTTTACTTTTAATCGGGGCTCCCACCCATAGGCTGCTGGGCATTACCGTGGGGGTTTTTAGTCGGTAGGAGTCCGGCATGACATCCATGAAGGATTTTCCCCCACGGTATAAAAAAGCACGCACACGGTGTCAGATGCAGAGAGATATACACAATGAATTAACCCAAAAACCTAACCCTTACAGAAACCGGAATGAAGTCGACAAATTCACCAGCTCCACCGAAAACCACTACACCCATTTCCAAACCGTCGCGAACTAATATGGAAGACTCGATGGACGACAAACAAAGGATGCTACTGAACATGATAATGCCACATATAAATATGCAACAGAAGATACCCAATGAAGTCAAAAGTAGCACTTATGTAGCCCCTGTGACCACAGCAGCTCTTCAGGCTTCAGTTAACACTAGTAAGTACCTATTTCATCTATTCATTTATACAGTAAAGCCAACGAGACGAGAGAAAAAAATTAAACAAAGCGACCATTACTGAGTTACGTTGCAATCTAGCGATTATTGTCTCGTATTGGCGACAATGGCCAAGTGACCACTGTCGTTGCGTGCTTCGTAGTACAGGAAAGCTGTCAGCACAGCGGTTCTAAACTGTCAGATCCGCCATCTTATGAGCAATTTCATTCCCGTCTGGAATGCGCTTGAAGTGATACGTAATAATTTTCAAATAAAAATGTTTGGAACCGCTGAAACTTTGTTTACCTTTTTTGTCTCGCTTTGTTGGCTTTACTTTATTTTACTAGCAAAAGGTTGAGCTTTATGTAGGCTCACTTCTGATAATTTTCATCATAGCATGATAGCATAGATCATGGCGCAGCTACTGTAAAAATGGCATAAGATATAACACTTCATTTCAATACGGTTCAAGTCCAAAATTAAATTAAAAGCGTTTCATTTCACTTTTTCATTCACTCTGTAAAAAGCCATTTTATTTTGGACTTCAACCGCATTGCTTTAAAATCTAAAATTTAATACCACTTTTCGAAATTAAAGTAACTCTTGTAAACTTCTTTTTTTTACAGCCCCACCGATTAGCCTCACGCCGTTGACTCTGCAGACTGTGACATTCCCATACACCAATCAGCCACCGTTAGTGAAGGTGTCTTCAGATACGTGGACATTTCCAGGTAATATTCATGAGCAGAACCCCCCCCCCCCCCAGGCCCCCTATTCAGGGGCGAGTTAGGGACTCCGTGGTCCCCTCTCCCGAAGAGGGCCAGGCCAATAGGGATGGCCCTGGGTTCACCGAGGTGCGAGGGATATGTCCTACAACCTCACCTTCAGTTTTGGACTTCTAACCCCAGACGGCGTGCGTTTAACGGCCGTTCCCAATAACATACTTACAGTTGAAGATAGATCGCAACAATCAAATTTGACGTATCGGCTGTTTAAATTGGTAACCGTTTTTTTGCGGGAAAGCGCATCGCGGTATAATTTTATTTTCCGAAATTGGTGTGAAATAGGAATTACTATGTTCTGAATTTCAACAGCCAAGAACTTTATTCGTAGATGCGATCTGTCTTTAACTGTCAGTATGGTATTGGGAACGGCGGTAAGTCGGTTCGAGTCCGACATAACGTCCTCCTCGGCTCCAGCTTGGGGTATATTCCGTGCGTAACAAAAAGATAACATTTATGACACTATTTAGTGACAAATGAGTGCACAGTCAGCCTGGGCCCCGATTGTCATACCACCGACATAGCAAAAAATGCCATTTTATTTTAGTCTTTACCTCAGTGCTTTTAAAGTCCATAATTCAATGGCATCTCGTATCTGCAAGATACGAGATGCCATTGAATTATGGACTTTAAAAGCCTACTTAATTAAAAAATGTAATGAATTCATTTAATTATGAACTTTAAGGTTGTATTAAATAAAGGCCTTTTTGCAGTGACAATAGTAATGAATGACAGTTGTTTTACCACGACATTCCAATCCCCTAGCTAGACCAATAACATTGTGCAATACGTTGTACATATTTTTTAGCCCCAACGAAAACTGCCGGGGTGTTATAGGTGTGATACTTTCTAGCTACTGATAGATAGGGATTTTGAACTCCTGTTGATGAGTTAATCGCTACATAAGTAGTATAAAGCAAAGTCGTATTCCGCGTCCCTATGTCCCTATGTATGCTCATATCTTCAAAACTACGCTACAGATTTTGATGCGGTTTCTTTTAATAGATAGAGTAATTCAAGAGGAAGATTTATATGTATAACTAGCTTTTGCCCGCGGCTCCGCCCGCGTGGATGTCGGTTATCGCGACCAAACATAGCCTTTGTCCTTTTTCATGGTCTAACCTACCCCTATACAAAATTTCATCAAAATCGGTTAGTAGTTTTGGCGTGAAAGCGTAACATACAGACAGACAGACAGACAGAGTTACTTTCGCATTTATAATATTACTAGCTTTTGCCCTTGGCCCCGCCCGCGTGGATGTCGGTTATCGCAACCAAACATTGCCTATGTCCTTTCTCATGGTCTAATCTACCCTTATACCAAATTTCATCAAAATCGATTCCGTAGTTAAGGCGTGAAAGCGTAACATACAGACAGACAGAGAGAGTTAATTTCGCGCTTTTTAATATTACTAGCCTTTGCCAGCAGCTCCACCCGCGTGGATGTCGGTTATCGCGACCAAACATAGCCTATGTCCTTTCTCATGGTCTAACCTACCCCTATACCAAATTTGATCAAAATTGATTCAGTAGTTTTGGCGTGAAAGCGTAACATACAGACAGACAGACATAATTACTTTCGCATTTATAATATTAGTATGGATACATGCTTAATATAGTAGAGGGTGCAGCGGGAAAGGGATCGAACGCCACGTAGGTGGAAAAAATTGGCTGTACGAAGTTCGCCGGGTCAGTTAGTAACAAATTAATAACAACAACATTATTTTTCATATTACAGATAATGATGAATTGGAGATGAAAATCAAGGAATATGGTAAGAGCAACTTAATATTATACTTAATCATCATTATTGAAGAGAAAGTCGAATCATAGGAGGCAGAACACGACGGCATTCCTGTCCCAATTGAGTAGTTCGACTGGGGAAGTACCACCCTACAGAATACCGCGGCCATAATAACCTCGTGTTGTGTTCAACGGTGAGTAGGGTAGCCAGAGCTCACTGGAGAGTGTTTGTGCTGTCAGTGGGAAGACCAAAGGCTTGTCCTGCTTTGTCTTCTGCACTGACGACACAGAAACTCTCTGTGCTTACAGGGTCGGCAGCACGAGTACGACTCCCCTGGTGTTGACTCCCCATAGGCCACGGTAACCGCTTTCCATCACGTGGAGCCGCCTAACCACACATTGCATCCGAAAACGCACGCACCGTGCGGTATGAAAGGAACTTTAACCCACGCACGCTCAAGCTGTGGAATGAACTCCCTGCCGTGGTTTTCCCAAGCGAATACAATATGGGGTTCTTCAAGAGGGGCATTAGAAGGTTTCTTTAGGGTAGGCAGCACGAGTGTAACGCCCCTGGTGTTGCATACGTCCAGAGGTCCTAGGTTCTCAGTTCACAGAATTGTAGGTTCTTCACGTCTTCTACATATTTATATGTAGGTATGTTTCTTCCAGATTTGACACCAGACACTGAAGGGAACGTATATTTTGAAGGCAGTATTCACGCAAGCGACATAGTAGGTAAGAACAAAAGGAAAAAAGAAGTTAGAGAAAAAGAGAGACACGGAGAAGTGACTGCATTTCACACTCAGCTATATTTGATTTCTTTACAAAGCCGTGTTGGTTCCCATCATCAGCCCGCGGCAGTCCACTGCTGGACATATGGCTCTCCCATGACACGCCACTTAGCCCGGTTTTCGGCTGTCCTCCTCGACTCTCCACCAGCCACTCTGCGTATATCGTCGCTCCATCTAGTCGCAGGGCGCCCCACACTATGTTTGCCGGTTCGCGGTCTCCACTCAAGGACTCGTTTACCCCAACGGTTATCGGTCCTACGGCAGATATGGCCAGCCCACTGCCACTTCAGCTTGCTAATTCGTTGAGCTATGTCGATAACTTTAGTTCTCTGAAGAATTACTTCGTTCCGGATTCGATCCCTCAGAGATATACCGAGCATAGCTCTTTCCACAGCACGCTGAGCGACCTTGAATTGGTGGACCAACCGTACCGTAAGTGTCCACGTCTCGGCTCCGTATGTCATTACAGGTAGAATGCACTGGTTATAGACTTTTGTCTTAAGACATTGTGGGATGGGCGACGAGAAGTGTCGGTTCCCAGTGGAGTAGAATAGGGCCACCCCATCTCTTCCTGCAGCGACTCAGTGATAGGGCTGTTCTCCATCCGACAGTAAACTTATAGCACATAACAAGGTGCTACGGCAATAAGCTCCACATGGGATCAAAAATCATAGTAAAGTAAAGCCAACAAAGCGCGAGAAAAAAGGTAAGCAAAGTTTTAGTTCTAATCATTTTTATTTGAAAATTATTACGTATCACTTCAAGCGCATTCCAGACAGGAATGAAATTACTCGTAAGATGGCGGATCTGACAGTTTAGAATCGCTGTGCTGACAGTTTTCCGTTACTACGAAACATGCAACTACAGCTGTCGCTCAGCCATTGTCACGTACGTGTGTCATGTGCGACGAGGACAGAGACAATAATCGCTAGTTATCACAACGTAACTCAGTAATGGTCGCTTTGTTTACCTTTTTTCTCTCGTCTCGTTGGCTTTACTTTAGGTGAAATGTAAAATTTCTTCCCTGTCATATATAAATGCTTAATCATTCACAGTGAAGATTCTTTCCCAAGTTGAGACTATTACGTAACTGTTCAATAAATCAACTACCCCACTGGAGTCTACTGCTGGTCATAAGCCTCTCCCAATATGCGCCAACTATACTATGCAACAGTTCAATAGACGAGTCTCGCGCTCTTCCTAGCTACGTTTTATATCTTGGTCTTCTGGTCTTCTGGTATACTGGTCTACTGGTCAGCCGGGGTGCGAGGGATATGTCGATGACAACCTCACCTCCGGCCTAGCACCACGACCCACAGTCGGCGTGCGGTTTTATTCGGTTCGAGTCCGACAAAACCTCCCCTTCCAACTCCGGCAGGGAGGTATCCGAGAGGATTTCCGCACGAAAAAAAAGGTATACTGGTCTACTGGTATTCTGGTCTTCTGGCCCTCGATTCTCCTAAAGCCAAACTATAGTGGTAACGCAGCGATTGCAAAACACTGCATTAAATAATAGACTTTAAAGCGATGTATTTTAGGTTCGAAATTAAATGAATTTTTGCAGGGTAAATGGAAAAGTGTAATTGAACTTTTTTCATTTCATTGTGGACTTTACACGTATAAAAATAAAGGCTAGAATTTAATGCCATTAAATAATCCATAGTTCCATACTTAATATTATAAATTCGAAAGTAACTCTGTCTGTCTGTCTGTCTGTCTGTCTGTATGTTACGCTTTCACGCCTAAACCACTGCACCGATTTTGATGAAATTTGGTATAGGGGTAGATTAGACCATGAGAAAGGACATAGGCTATGTTTTGTCGCGATAACCGACATCCACGCGGGCGGAGCCGCGGGCAAAAGCTAGTAAAGAAATATTTCACTGAACATGACACCACAATGGTTTAGCTTTACTAGAATCGGGGGCCTGGTCTTCTGGTCTACTGGTCTTCTGAATAGACTAGAAGATAAAAAATATCGCCATTCCTGTTTAAATATTTTTTTCTCATATTAGCGGATAGTGAGAGTGGTGTGGATGACATCATGCCTGGGCTCGACAGCAACTCGCGAGTGGATGTGGACCCCCTGGCGTTCGCCTTGCAAGCTAAGAGACGGGCTTCTGTGAGGAAGTGAGTATGAAAATGATAAGGCTTGGGCTGCTTAAGGTCAACTGTGACTCATTATGAGAGCCAACGTCCGAGTGCCATCATTGCGACGCGAGTGAGGACACGGGGCTGCACACGCTCACCAAGTGTCCAGCATGGGCCGGGCCGGGGTGGGAGCTAGTGGCGGCCCTGGGAGTGAGAGTTCTCACCCTCGCCAACCTGCTCACAGCAATGGTCCGCTGTGCGGACGCGTGGGCGGCCGGCGTCTCCTTCAGCGAGCAGGTAATGGTCGTGAAGGAGACGGCGGAACGGGAGAGAGGGCGCGAGCGAGAGAGACTCGCGGATCGCGCCGCCCGCACGCGTCACTATTTCCTATGCCGCACCTTTTAGACCTGGAACTCCCTGTCAGCTCACGTGTTTCCTTCTTCCTACAGTCCCGGGTCCTTTAAGCGGGGCGTGAAAAGGCATCTGATGAGGCCGTCAAGCTGAGTGCCACCACTGTTAACATGGTACATGTTTACGATGGTGACCCTCTTTCCGAGACTTTGCCTTTAGCTTACCATCAGGCGAGGTGATATCAAATTGACGTGTACGTACTTTATAAAAAAAATCCTCAATGAAAGAACAGGTCCCGGCTTATATTACAAACCATTAGCCGCCGCTCCGCCCGCATGGATGTTGGTTATCGGAACCAAATATAGTCTATGTCCTTTCTCAAGGTCTAATCTACCCCAATACCAAATATGTGAGCACGATTGAGAGGTTCCGGGTACGAATCCTGGCCATAACATTACCTTCGTGAACCTAATCCTAACACAAGCATTTTAGCTTAGTTGGGTTCGTTGGGGGATATTAGTAATTTAGTATGTATGTAGGTAATGATGGATATTAATGTTCTCAATATTATCACGCCGCTTTTCCACTGAGGTAGGCAGAGACAACCTAATTCCTGTATATTTTTTTACATCTTCATGTTCTTTTCTTTTTCACAGATTAAATGAGAGAATCCAGACGTCACTTCTCTAGAGCCAAGCAGTCAGCATTAATAATAATATAAGATATATTTATAATTTATTTTAAATAATAATAATGAATATTATTTTAATTTATCAATGCAATGCAAACTGAAAGTATATTCAAAGGAATAACAACCTTACGACGAAGTAATAGAGTGTAATATAGTTCATACGAAATCGAAAGAAATATTGCAAATTATTCCAAGTTGTGGATTCTACAGCTGAATAGCTTGTCCTGTAAATATATATTGTAGAATATTATTTTTTATTTATTATTTTAATGTGGTTGTTTAACATTAGGCAGATATATACAGCCCAGACTCAGCCTCAGATATAGGCTCGAGTCAACAATAGTGCCCGGAATATGGCAATAGGCTCACCCCCTATTACATGGGACCGACTACAATATTATCGGTGAAATGTAGGTGTTAATTCATCTCTGCCTAACCCTCCGGGGATAAAAGCGTGATTATAAGTATGTATGTATGTATAAAAAGTCGCAGAAATACTAGGTAACTTATATTACAACAACAATCGACTCTTCTTTGAACTGCATAATAATACCTCTGCCTACCCTCGAAGGTAGTATCAGAAAATAGTTGTAAGTACTAAATTATAATATACATAGTAAATAGTGAACAAAAATGCAATTTTTTGTAATAAATTAATTTATTTAATACGTCTTATGTATTTTTATTTATTGCACAGTACCATACCGTACCCGGGGCTAGATGGGGACACGAGAGATATGCTTTCGGCAATCTCACCTCCGGCAACCAAAGACCCAAGACGGCGTGCGTTTTAGTCGGTTGGAGTCCGACATAACCACATCCACCGGCTCCGTGGGTATTTTTCGCACGATAAAAAAAAGGTGTCCTCTCTCTTTTACGAAACCCATACTCAAACTTAAAGTATTTATTCAAAATTGTGTAGCACTACTACAGCTTTTTGATGTCATATTCTGCTTAAAACTAAGTTTACCACCGCTTCCTAGGCACCCCCATTCCCAGATGGACCTATTCCAAGATCGTCCCATTCCCAGTTTGTTCTATGCCCAGATCGTCCAATTCCCAGATTGTCCTATTCTCAAATCGTCCCGATCCCGGATGACGTAAATCGATTGACTACTTAATTTTATCACAGCATCAAGCATCAACGTTGAGCTGTGATAGCAAAAATATGCCTGATGTAACAGGCCTCATTAGATGCGATAGTAGACAAAGTAATACTTATTTATATACATAAACGTGTAACGAAACCATAACGCGATTCAAATAATTTAGAACAGCGCCCTCTAGCTAACATTTTAGTAGTTACATTATGACTTCTTGTGTTCGCTATTGGGCGTTCGGCAAACTTTTCAAAATATCACGTTGGGCAAAATAATTGAATTTTATGAAATTTAGTGATGAAAATGACAGACTTTCATACAAACTTCCATCCATTATTTTACCTCTTTAGTAGCACAATTTTCAAAAATCCTTTCTTAGTGGATGCTTACACCATAACACGCATCTACTGTCAAAATTTCAAGTGTGTAGGTCCAGCGGTTTAGGCTCTGCGTTGATGAATCAGTCAGTCAGGACAAGTATTTGTATAGGTATGTATAGATACAGACAACATCTTTTAAGACAAAGGTTATAATTTATAAGACATAAGGTCTAAAGCAAAATTGCGTCTATATCACTACACAGCATGCATATATTAGAGATAAGTATTTTCGTTAAAAAACACTGACATTTTTACACCATTTAATAAGACATCTAGACACAACAATAAATTTAAACTTCCCTCGATCAGATTGGAATTATTCAAAGGTAATGCTCATTGTATGGCAATTTCAATTTATAATCATCTTCCACGATCGTTACAGGAATTACTACTGACAAAGTTTAAAAAACGACTACATGACTTTTTGCTGTACAAAATGTATTATAGTGTAAAAGAATACCTAGATGATAAGAATTCATAGATTTGACATTATTATATTGAAGATTTGACATTATATTAAAATTATACTGATACAATTCGTTATGTTCAACGTATTGTACAACAAAACTAATAACAACATAAAAATCATCCAAACAATATATACAATATACAAAGAGACAGACAGAGATTATATAAAATAACTAATGTATCAGTCGCATGTCCAAAGAAAAAATCCCAAAAGATGTCAAAATTACAATTAACTTAAATAATAACTATTATGGATACAGCATAGTAGTATAGGTAATGGACTGCTGAGACGAGGTCTAGGGTTCGATCCCGGTTTACCATGGCACACACCAATGACTTTTCGATGCTTTTCGAAGTTATGTGTGTATTTATCGCAGGTTTATAAGTGCCCGGTTAATGGCAATAGGTTCGCCACCTACTGACATTGTACAATTCTGACGTTCATATGTGCTCTATATGTGCCTAAATTGAATAAATGAAATTGATTCTTTGATTGGTTCTGGGTTCGAATCCTGACCTTAACACTACCTTCGTGAACCTACTGCTAACACAAGTAACTTAGCTCAGTTGGGTTCGTAAGAGAGGATATTGGTAATTTAGTATATATGTAATGATGAATATTAATGTCTTTGATATTATCACGCTGCTTTTCCACTGTGGTACGTAGAGACAACATAATTGGGTATTATACTATAGTTAAAATAAATTATCTAACCGTGCTTATTAAATTAAGAATGGTAAAAGAGCGCCAATAATTGCGTCGGTTCTTATTTTGTAGCTTTTATTTATTTTTAATCATCCGCCCAACCTATAATAGTAACTGATTTGACTATTAAATTTTATGACGTCACTAAATCTTTTTCATACAAGTTTATACCTTATAACTTGTCTTTTTGACGTTTAGTAAAAAGTAACTAATTTGACTACTCAGTAGAATACCCAATTCCTCTATTTTTGTTTACATCCTCATGTTTCTTTCTTTTTCACAGATTAAATGAGAGAATCCAGACGTCACTTCTCTAGAGCCAAGCAGTCAGCGTTAATAATAATATAAGATTATATTTATAATTTATTGAAAATAATAATAATGAATATTATTTTAATTTATCAATGCAATGCAAACTGAAAGTATATTCAAAGGAATAACAACCTTAACACGAAGTAATAGAGTGTAATATAGTTCATACGAAATCGAAAGAAATATTGCAAATTACTCCAAGTTGTGGATTCTACAACTGAATAGCTTGTCCTGTAAATATATATTGTAGAATATTATTTTTTATTTATTATTTTAAAGTGGTTGTTTAACATCAGACAGATATATACAGCCCAGACTCAGCCTCAGATATAGGCTCGAGTCAACAATAGTGCCCGGAATATGGCAATAGGCTCACCCCCTATTACATGGGATCAACTACAATATTATCGGTGAAATGTAGGTGTTAATTCATCTCTGCCTAACCCTCCGGGAATAAAGGCGTGATTATAAGTATGTATGTATGTATAAAAAGTCGCAGAAATACTAGGTAACTTAATTATATAACATCAACAACCGACTCTTCTTTGAACTGCATAATAATACCTCTGCCTACCCTCGAAGGTAGTATCAGAAAATACTTGTAAGTATTAATTATAATATACATAGTAAATAGTGAACAAAAATGCAATTTTTTGTAATAAATTAATTTATTTAATACGTCTTATGTATTTTTATTTATTGCACAGTACCATACCGTACCCGGGGCTAGATGGGGACACTATAGTCCCCACAACCCGCAAGGGGCCATCTCGACAGAGATGGTCCTGGGTCTGTCGGGGTGCGAGAGATATGCTTTCGGAAATCTCACCTCCGGCAACCAAGGACCCAAGACGGCGTGCGTTTTAGTCGGTTCGAGTCCGACATAACCACCTCCACCGGCTCCGTGGGGATTTTTCGTACGATAAAAAAAAGCTATGCTTATCGTCAAGATCCGAAAATATCACTCTTTCATTTGTGGAATCCATACTCAAACTCAATCTCAAAGTATTTATTCAAAATTGTGTAGCGTTACTACAGCTTTTTGATGTCATATTCTGCTTAAAACTAAGTTACCACCGCTTGCTAGGCACCAATGGAGCGCAACCAACTCCACTGTAGCATTTTACAGGGTTTGGTAACAGAACGTCCCATTCCCAAACTCATCACGCTATTTCAGATGGTGCCATTCCCAGATCGTCCCATTCCCAGTTTGTCTTGTCCTATACCCAGATCGTCCCATTGCCTCATTGTCCTATTCTCAGATCGTCCCATTCCCAGATGACGTAAATCGATTGAATACTTATTTTTATCACAGCACCAACCAACGTTGAGCTGTGATAGCAAAAATATGCCTGATGTAACAGGCCTCATTAGATGCGATAATAGGCACAGTAATACTTATTTATATACATAAACGTGTAACGAAACCATAACGCGATTCAAATAATTTAGAACAGCGCCCTCTAGCTAACATTTTAGTAGTTACATTATGACTTCTTGTGTTCGCTATTGGGCGTTCGGCAAACTTTTCAAAATATCACGTTGGGCAAAATAATTGAATTTTATGAAATTTTGTGATGAAAATGACAGACTTTCATACAAACTTCCATCCATTATTTTACACCATAACACGCATCAACTGTCAAAATGTCAAGTGTGTAGGTCCAGCGGTTTAGGCTCTGCGTTGATGAATCAGTCAGTCAGGACAAGTATTTGTATAGGTATGTATAGATACAGACAACATCTTATAAGACAAAGGCTATAATTTATAAGACATAAGGTCTAAAGCAAAATTGCGTCTATATCACTACACAGCATGCATATACTAGAGATAAGTATTTTCGTTAAAAAACACTGACATTTTTACACCATTTAATAAGACATCTAGACACAACAATAAATTTAAACTTCCCTCGATCAGATTGGAATTATTCAAAGGTAATGCTCATTGTATGGCAATTTCAATTTATAATCATCTTCCACGATCGTTACAGGAATTACCACTGACAAAGTTTAAAAAACGACTGCATGACTTTTTGCTGTACAAAATGTATTATAGTGTAAAAGAATACCTAGATGATAAGAATTCATAGATTTGACATTATTATATTGAAGATTTGACATTATATTAAAATTATACTGATACAATTCGTTATGTTCAACGTATTGTACAACAAAACTAATAACAACATAAAAATCATCCAAACAATATATACAATATACAAAGAGACAGACAGAGATTATATAAAATAACTAATGTATCAGTCGCATGTCCAAAGAAAAAATCCCAAAAGATGTCAAAATTACAATTAACTTAAATAATAACTATTATGGATACAGCATAGTAGTATAGGTAATGGACTGCTGAGACGAGGTCTAGGGTTCGATCCCGGTTTACCATGGCACACACCAATGACTTTTCGATGCTTTTCGAAGTTATGTGTGTATTTATCGCAGGTTTATAAGTGCCCGGTTAATGGCAATAGGTTCGCCACCTACTGACATTGTACAATTCTGACGTTCATATGTGCTCTATATGTGCCTAAATTGAATAAATGAAATTGATTCTTTGATTGGTTCTGGGTTCGAATCCTGACCTTAACACTACCTTCGTGAACCTACTGCTAACACAAGTAACTTAGCTCAGTTGGGTTCGTAAGAGGGGATATTGGTAATTTAGTATATATGTAATGATGAATATAATGTCTTTGATATTATTACGCTGCTTTTCCACTGAGGTAGGTAGAGACAACATAATTGGGTATTATCCTATAGTTAAAATAAATTATCTAACCGTGCTTATTAAATTAAGAATGGTAAAAGAGCGGCAATAATTGCGTCGGTTCTTATTTTGTAGCTTTTATTTATTTTCAGTCATCCGCCCAACCTATAATAGTAACTGATTTGACTATTAAATTTTATGACGTCTCTAAATCTTTTTCATACAAGTTTATATCTTATAACTTGTCTTTTTGACGTTTAGTAAAAAGTAACTAATTTGACTACTCAGTAGAATACCCAATTCCTCTATTTTTGTTTACATCCTCATGTTTTTTTATTTTTCACAGATTAAATGAGAGAATCCAGACGTCACTTCTCTAGAGCCAAGCAGTCAGCGTTAATAATAATATAAGATATATTTATAATTTATTTTAAATAATAATAATGAATATTATTTTAATTTATCAATGCACTGCAAACTGAAAGTATATTCAAAGGAATAACAACCTTAAGACGAAGTAATAGAGTGTAATATAGTTCATACGAAATCGTAAGAAATCTTGCATATTATTCCAAGTTGTGGATTCTACAGCTGAATAGCTTGTCCTGTGTATTTTTTATTTATTATATAAAAGTGGTTGTTTAACATCAGACAGATATATACAGCCCAGACTCAGCCTCAGATATAGGCTCGAATCAACGATAGTGCCCGAATATGGCAATAGGCTCGCCCCTCCTCCCCGGCTTACGTGGGACCGACTACAATTTATTGGTGAAATGTGGGTGTTAATCCATCTCTGCCTAACTCTGCGGGAATAAAGGCGTGATTATAAGTATGTAAGTTTGTATAAAAAATCGCAGAAATACTAGGTAACTTAATTATATAACATCAACAACCGACTCTTCTTTGAACTGCATAATAATACCTCTGCCTACCCTCGAAGGTAGTATCAGAAAATACTTGTAAGTACTAATTATAATATACATAGTAAATAGTGAACAAAAATGCAATTTTTGTAATAAATTAATTTATTTGATACGTCTTATGTATTTTTATTTATTGCACAGTACCATACCGTACCCGGGGCTAGACGGAGACACTATGGTCCCCGCAACCCGAAAGGGGCCATCTCGACAGAGATGGTTCTGGGTCTGCTGGGGTGCGAGAGATATGCTTTCGGCAATCTCACCTCCGGCAACCAAGGACCCAAGACGGCGTGCGTTTTAGTCACGCTATTTCAGATGGTCCCATTCCCAGATGGACCTATTCCCAGATCGTCCCATTCCCAGTTTGTTCTTGTTCTATTTCTAGATCGTCCAATTCCCAGATGACATAAATCGATTGAGTACTTAATTTAAAGCCCGACCAATAAAATAAAATACCTCGCCATATTGCGGAAAACTATTGGAACTAATTTCTTCATATGGCAACAATCTATGAGATGTCATTATGATCATCTGTCAATGTGGTGTCAATTGTGCGTGTTAATTATTGTGAATTTGATTGCGCTATATAAATGCCGAAAACTATTAATTAAAAGTTTTTATATTTACAATATAACTAGGTAAGTATTTGTCGGTTAAAAATTCTGAAGGATCTAAATAACATCACGAACATTGTTGTCAACATGACAGGTAGGTACATCATAGAGTACGCGCAAGGGAATTGGCCAATTTTCTAATTTTACCAACTGTAACTAATTAGGTATTAAGATTCTGAGTTTTAACCCGGTCAATTTAAACATTCGAAGGTACATAAATTCCCAACAAGCTGAAAATGAGTGAAATTGTTCAAAACATTACCTGAATAACATACATACAATATACAATTATAAACAATACCTGAAAGTTCCCCATCATTCTCGTGTAAGGAAAAAAAAATTCAAAGTCAAAGGTCAAAGGTTTAAGGGGGTCAAGGTTTTTCGCGATTTTCATCAAAACGGTAAGTTAATCATAAAAGTACTTCAGACAAAAATTGTAGATTAGAAAATTATCTATAAAAAATGGATGGATAGTTTTTTCCTACGAGCCACCGTTTCTGTGATATACCGATTCAAAAACTTATAAAATAATATATGTAGGTACACGTTTCCACACCACCTATGAGGTAGTGTATTTAGCGCGTTTTTTAAAATGTGGTTTCCCCAGTAGGCCTACTTCACGGGTCAGTTGTGAACATAACGTGAAACTATTGCAAACTATTGGAAATTTTCAAAGATTGGAAAAGATGAAAGCGGTGTAGGCAAATAAAAAAAAAAGTGACGAAGTTCATTCGCCTGATTCGTATTTTTTGAGTTCTTGTTCTTTTTCTTGTTCTTGTTCTTCTTCTCCTGCTTCTTCTTCATCTTCACAAAAATATTTCAACATATAATATATAATACATAACAACTCTAGAGATGTATTTAAGTGGCGTACCAATGCATACTCGTATTATGACGATAATAACCTTTATAACTTTTTGAATCGGTATATCTCAGAAATGGTGGCTCGTAGGACCAAACTATTGATGCATTTTCATAGATAATTTTATAATCTACAATTTTTTGTCTGAGATACTTTTACGATAAACTTACCGTTTTGCTGAAAATCGCGAAAATCTCATTTTTTGACCTTTGACCTTGAATTTTTTTTTTTCCTTACACGGGAATGATGGGAAACTTTCAGGTATTGTTTATAATTATGTTTTGAACAATTTCACTAATTTTCAGCTTGTTGGGAATTTATGTACCTTCACTATCATTTTTTGGTTTAAATTGACCGGGTTATTTGATGAGTAATAAATATGTACTTAATAATAAAATTTGTTTATTTTCTATTTCAACCGGACTACTTTAAAACATATCCATACTGATATTATAAAGAAACTCTCATCTGTCTGTATGTTAAGCTTTCATGCCTAAACCACTGAACCGATCTTGATGAAATTTAATATACTTAGAGATTTTGAGAGTTTGGGAACGGAAATAGGCGGTACCGTTTAACGCGAAAAGGGGCGTTATAGGGAGAGAAATGGGGATGACAGTTTGAATGGAAGTACGTTCTTTTTATCGATAATTGACATCCACGCGGGCGGAGCCGCGCGCAACAGCTAGTATTATATGAATGCCATGCTCCTGTGTATGTCTCCTTTATGTCTGCAACAGTTTCATAAACTAAAATATTTGTACACTAGCCATTTCACATGTGTATCACTATACTTGGTGTTGTCTTAATCATAGACGTTTATAGCGCCCCCGGTACAAGTTTTTTATTTTATTGGTCGGACTTTAATTTTATCACAGCATCAAGCATCAATGTTGAGCTGTGTTAGCAAAAATATGCCTGATGTAACAGGCCTCATTAGATGCGATCGTATACAAAGTAATACTTATTTATATACGTGAACGTGTAACGAAACCATAACGCGATTCAAAAAATTTTGAACAGCGCCATCTAGCTAACATTTTAGTAGTTACATATGACTTCTTGTGTTTCATATTGGGCGTTTGGCAAAATTAAAGATTAAAAAAAAACACATTTTCAAAGGATTTTATCGCGATTTATTTGTGATTGGGTCCATAGTTATTGAAAAGTAGCCGAAACGTCGGGTTAAAAGTAAATAATAACGAATACATCAAGATAGAATCCGTTAAAATATCTTTTATCATAATAAGCGTAATCTTATAAAAAATATCACGTTTGGCAAAATAATTGAATTTTATGAAATTTAGTGCTGAAAATGACAGACTTTCACACAAACTTCCATCTCTTATTTTACCTCTTTAGTAGCACAATTTTCAAAAATCCTTTCTTAGTGGATGCTTACACCATAAAACGCATCTACTGTCAAAATTTCAAGTTTATAGGTCCAGCGGTTTAGGCTCTGCGTTGATGAATCAGTCAGTCGGGACAAGTAATTTTATTTGTATAACAGACAACAGGCCAAGGCTATAATCAGACATACGGTCTAAAGCAAAATTACGTCTTCATCATCATTAGGTACTATCACTACTGTCCATGTATCTGTCCATCCCTATCTATGCTTATATCTTCAAAACTGCGCTATAGATTTTGATGTGACTTCTTTTAAAAGATAGAGTAATTAAAGAAGAAGGTTTGCTTGATATAGTATAGAGTGTAGCGGGAACGGGATCGGATGCCACGCAGGCGGAAAATAATTGGCGGTATGAAGTTCGCCGGGTCAACTAGTCTTTAAATCTAAATATATATAAATCTCGTGTCACAATGTTTGTCCTCAATGGACTCCTAAACCACTTAACCGATTATAATAAAATTCGCACACCATGTGCAGTTCGATCCAACTTGAGAGATAGGATAGTTTAAATCTTAATTTAGCGATAAGTGACATCCACGCGGGCGGAGCCGCGGGCGGCAGCTAGTATATTATATAACTCAAAGGTGACTGACTGACTGACATAGTGATCTATCAACGCACAGCCCTAACCACTGGACGGATCGGGCTGAAAGGAGATACCCCATTTTGGGCCTGAGTGTACAGACATCAAACCTACCTCAAAAAATTCGTCTATTTTGTGTTATAATTTTGTTTAGACTTCATTACAATCAGCAATGGCCAAGTGCGACAAAAGTTTAAAAATGTGATTTTCATTAATCAACAAGCTTCGTAAACGTTGAATGTAATACTTAATCCGATCTTCGTAAATGCGCTATGATTATGCTTGCTTTATCGATTCGATTATGAAATCAAATCGATAACTATTAGTTATCGATTTAAAATTCGTGGCTTTATTAAATGATTTCAAAATATCTATATAGCATCTTTATTTTCAGTATTCAGTTTACTAATCAGAAAAACACCTGTCTCTTTCATAATGGAAGTCAAAATATTGATTGTAAATAATCGTAGTGTATTCAAAGTCTATGTAAATAATCGATCATATAGAATTCATAATAATCTGTAACATCATTTTCACTCCTGTCATTGAAAATGTCGCATTCGCTTTCCTTCGGCTCCCTGAGATCATGTGTTTTGCTGCTCTTACTCTGTGAATTGTATATGATTTTCGAACTAATTGACCCTTGCTTGATTACCGGACACCGTTATTTGCTACATTTGTTGACCTTGGCTTTTTGCCTTGGCTAAAACTGGACTATACTTTACCACATCGGCTGAAAGCTATCACAATGAGTCTCTGTGTGAATTGTGGAATCGCTACCGATCGGTGCAATATTATACGCAGACATTTATTGAACGATGCAGGGATACTAGCTTGTATACGTGAATGGGTCGCACCACAAATAGTAAGTACCTATTCGTTATTTCTCGCTCTTTTGAAATTGTTATTATAATTAACGTTAACAAGCTGTGTGATAGCTGCTATAGAATAGAAATTACTACGAGTCTACCTAATCCCGTAGATAATTATGCCAACTTTTGTATATGACAATGTATTTTGATTGATATGTGCAACGTTCATGAAGAACTAGCCTATATGACTAATGGAATATTCAGTGCTTATAACATGATCTCTGTTTAAGGTGAATACAAATGACATCATTTGCGAATCTTGCTGGATTCAAGCTCAATGTGCATGTTTGGATGAGAACAGACCAGCACAATCACCAGTGGGGCACAGAAAAGTGTGTATTCTGTATGTCATTGAAGTGTGCAGAGAGGTGGATAGAGACCTCCTACAAGAACTGTCAATATCTCAAACGACTTGGTTGTTAAGAGGAAAAATAAAGTCCAGGCATATAAGTAGTAGAACTTATTACGTATATATATTAGTTGACAGTTCTTTGAGCGGGAGGAATGCTATATTACAGCATTGCTGTAATTGTTTTGTAGGTAAGAGAACAGTCGGGTGCTGTGCCCACATAATGAGTGTAATATGGTATCAGGTTGGGCACGGTTCCAAGATAATATAACACCTCCTGCACAGTTTCTTGACAATATTTTAATAAACTATGATGATGCTTAAAAAGGGGAGGAAAGACCTAAGTCCTACTGTAAGCAGTTCTAAAGCCAAATAGGAAGATACCGGGATAGAGATTAAAGTACTTTATTAAAATAAAATAATCTTTAAAATAATGTTGTTTTATTTTATTACCTACTTATATAATTAATTCTATATTACTACAGCAAACAAGTATGTATACAGCCTTGTGGAAAGTGGTTACCATAGCAAAAGGATGTCACTCAGATGTTGCCGTCTGAAGTGAGGGTAGGGAAGGATTGCTTTACCACCTTTAGAGTAAATGTCAGTTGCATATCATAAAACTATAAGGTTTAATATCGTGCAACAAAAAAGTAGCTAAAGCATGTCTTTGCTTCGACATATCAGTTTTATTATTTAGCATATAGTTGACCATTCCACATTAATGACTAAAAATATTAATGACCTACCCTTTTCTATACTAATAAAACCTGCTAACCTACTTACAAATAAAAGCGATACGCGAATAACTTGTTTAGCTATCATAAGACGCTGTTTGACCGTATTATGTATTACAACATAACCTAAAAACCTATGCACAATGCTCGATTTAATAAACTTGGCCATTGTGAATCGTCGTGAAAATTAGGCAAACAAAATGTCCTTAGATGGTCTAAATATTGCCTAATTTTCAACCCTGTACATGCGGGCCCAAGATTGTATGAGAGTTGGGGTTGTACTTTGGCATGCAGGTAGATGTTATGACGTAGGCATCCTCTAAGAAAGGATTTTGATAAATTCTACCCCCAAGGGGATAAATTAGGGGATGAAATTTTGTATGCAACTTTGTCAATTTTAAACCGATCGGGTTGAGACTTTGCATGTATGAAGGACTCAACACTAAGCGATAACCGACATCCACGCGGGCGGAGCCGCGGGCAACAGCTAGTAAACCATAAGACAAGGAACGAAGATATAACACCCTTTCATAGACTTATATAAATAACTGTTTTTGCCACCAGCTTGGTATGTTGATACCGTTCCCTCGGTGCGGACTTACCTATTCCCAAGATAGATTACTTTTTTTTGTACCAGAATACAGACAAATGACCAGCTAGAACCCAGCGTTTCAGCGACTCATTCCTATGCCGCACCATTAAGACCTGGAACTCCCTGCCAGCTCACGTGTTTCCTTCTTCCTACAGTCCCAGGTCCTTTAAGCGGGGCGTGAAAAGGCATCTAACGAGGCCGTCAAGCTGAGTGCCACCACTGTTTACATGGTACATGTTTCCGATGGTGACCCTCTTTCCGAGACTTTGCCTTTAGCTTAACATCAGGCGAGGTGAAGTCAAATTGACGTGTCCTTTATAAAAAAAAAAATACTCATGCCTGTAACTAGGGAAAGGTGTACCAACATAAATATTTCGCCGACTGATTCTCGGTCCCACTCCTACGTAATAGGGGGTAAGCCTATTGCCGTAAAGCGGTCATTTAGTCAGGGGCTGTATGTTTACTGTCGGATGGAGAACATCCCTATCCCTTAGTCGCCTTCTACGACACTTGCAGGAAGAAATGGGGTGACCCTATTCTACTCCACCGACTATTTAGGGCTCCAACTACCCGTGACAACTGCCATAGATGTTCAATATGACAACATAAGCTATCCCCTGTTTCATCCAGAACCGTTCAGCCGTTGGAACGTGTCTTCATAAATTTCACATTTATACTCTTCAATAATGATTTATCATCATATCGAAGACAGTCAGTCCCGGTCATATCAGATGCCTTGCCTCGGAGTATGTTTTTTTTTAAAAGACACATCAATTTGATTTAACCTCGCCAGACGGTAAGCTAAAGGCAAAGTCTCGGAAAGAGGGTCACCATCGTAAACATGTACCATGTTAACAGTGGTGGCACTCAGCTTGACGACCTCATCAGATGCCTTTTCAAGCTCTCTTATAGGACCCGGAACTGTAGGAAGAAGGAAAACAAAACTAAAATGATTCACCTTTTCCAGTTCAATCGCAATTCAGTTGAACTTCAATACATTCTGTGAAGCGAATGCAATTCAACTTCCACAACCTATTACCGATATCGAAGGAATGCAGTTAGACCAGTTTTTAGACTTTTTAGGGCACCAACTACCTTTAGCGACAGCTATACATGTTCGTATGACAACCTGGACCGACGGCTTAACATGTTCTCCAAGGCACGTTAAGACCAATGCAAATAGCCATATTCATGCATAAAGATATTTGCACTGAGCCCAATCTAACCTCCTCCTGCGTTGTAGTGGAGTTTACTGAGTGGTTCGCATTGACATCCAATAATTACGTCTTGAATCAAGCGATTTGGTACCTTCTTTACTAAAATGTAGGTATTCTTAAAATCCCGGATTACTTAAGTGGGACATAGAAAAGTATCAATCGACGTCAAGATGGATAAGAAGCATTAAAATCGTCAGCATCTGACATAATGATCTTTATATTTTGAATTCGACGGACAAAAACTTAATTTCTTACTTTATTTTTGAATACACCTCAATTCTAAAGGATTCCTGTCTAAAAAAGGCCGCACTGATATCATTGAAAGTGACTTACATTTCATTACAAGCTTTTCTAAAAAAAGGCCTGCGGAAGAATTGAAGTTTGCGATAAGCAGTATGTTTATCAAAACGAAATCATTCGAGTATTGACTGTTGACGGTCGAACATTTATTACAAGTAAGTTGGCAATTTTTGAACGTAACTCTTTAGTATTTTCTCTTTCAATTGTGGCTTTTTTCTCATTTCCTCGTTTATTTATTTATTTATATAAAAGTTCATGCATAAGTACATAGAAGGACTTAATGCCATAGGCAATCTCTACCAATCAACCAAAGGTAGTGCAGAGAAAGACACAGAGGTGCATTATTAGAGCAACATTGTATGGAGAGAGCGTACCGAATAACCGTGCCGTTTATGAATTTTGTTTTGAATAACCTCTATAAGTAAGTGGTCTTTCATAATTAATATCATTATTTTAATACTGTTCTACTTGTGTGATGACTTAGAAAGAATACAAGTGTCACCACCCCATCTCATCCGAAGGGTGTCGTAAGAGGCGACTGACGGAAACATACGCAGACGATATCACTGCGAGAGAAGGAACACTCGAAATAAAACCCTGTACCAACCCGTCTGGCCAGCGTGGAAACAGTAGGTAAAAGTCTCCCATCATTGGCGAGGGCGCCACTTTGCCACCCCTACATGAGTGTTTATGGCGCCACGCTTCGTAAAAGTATAATTAAAAATGGCTATTCAAATCAAAAATCACGTTCTATACTGGAAAAGTGAGAACTAAATTTTGCCGGAGTTTCTCAAAATGATTGCAATTTTCTTAAGGCTCAGATCTGGGTAAGGGAGTGTAACCTTCCGTTTGCTTTCTCGTGGTCTTCACTCTAGAACTCTTCTGCTCCGTCGGCCATCGGTCCTTCGACAGATGTGGCCAGCCCACTGCTACTTCAGTCATTCTCGTTGGTCAATATGCCGTAATAAACACTGTTAACGACTGGGAACTTCAGCTTGCTTATTCTGCCAGCTGTCGGTAACTTTGGTTCTTTGTCGGATGACCTCATTACGACCCGAGGAGAGCCAGTCCGTAAGGGATGGCCCTGGGTCAGCCGGGGTGCGAGGGATATGTCGATGACAACCTCACTTTCGGCCTAGCGCCACGACCCACAGTCGGCGTGCGGTTTTAGTCGCTTCGACATAACCTCTCCTTCCTGCTCCGGCAGGTGAGGTATCCGAGGGGATTTCCGCACGAAAAAAAAAGACCTCATTACGAATTTAATCCTTTAAAGAGACTAGCGGTGGCTGGGACATTTCGGATACGGAGGGCGGAGGATCGAGGAGCCCAATTGATTGATTTACTGCAAGTAACTGATGTTAAAAGGCGTAACTTACGCAGCTATTTTTTAAGTATTTAGGGTATCTACACACATAAGCGGGCCGGCATTGTCAGTCCGGCAGTATTTGTCGAACAACAAAGCCGACCCGAAGCACTTACTGCACTTGTTCGACTTCAATCGGCTAGTGTCGACCGAGTTGTTCATTCGGGTCGACACATCATTCCATTCGGCAGTATTCCAAAATGAAAACAGCCAACCCAAAGGAACTACTAAATTACGTTCGGCTTGAGCCGATCGGCACAATTCGGCAGTTGCCAAGCTGAGTGATGATATGCGGCAGCCGAGCGGCTTATGACTCCCGAACATTCATCTACATATATTCGATTTACCGTCCGGCCTTGCCGATTAATGCCGGCCCGATTATATGTGTAGCTACTCTAAGGGTCCCGTGCAAGTAATCCAGCCGTAATTTTTGTGTGTTGCCAGAACAGAAAATCAAGAGCATCATATGCCACGATGCGATTACGACGTTGTGTTCTACAGAGTGTTCTGCGTCACGCTCCTGGGTATCGGCTTCACGTTCACCGTGATACTCACTAACGTGTTTATTGATATTGATGGGTTATTGGCGAACAAACAAGGTGAGAACTATATAAAATTTTATAGCTATAAATCGAGAAAAAAGAGGTGTTCAAGTGAGACTTGAACCCAAGACCTTTCTCTTACAGGGGGAATGCTCTTCCCCCTGCAAAAAATAGGGATATAAAGGGAAGGGAAATTTGAAGTTATTCAGGTGTGGCTTAGTAGGTCAGTTGGAAGAGCATTCCCCTGCAAGGGAAAGGTCGTGGGTTCAATTAAAAAAAATTATAGCAATAAGTTTTTTAACCTTACAAATCGATTATATCAGAAAAAGGGGGAATGCTCTAACCAACTAAGTCAATGAACCTCATTTTTGAAATAGGGCAGTGAAAACAGGGCCTCGATTCTACTAAAATAAAAACTATTGTCAAACCACAGAGATTGCAAAAAGCGGCATTAAAGTTTAGACTTTATTTCTATACACTAAGGTCCAAATTAAATGACAAAAGTTTCATGACACTCTTTTATTCACTCTGCTAACAGTTATTTAATATTGAACTTTAAATGCATCGCTTTAAAGTATATAATGTATTGCCGCTTTTTGCAATCTCTGTGGTTTGACAATAGTTTTGCTTTAGTAGAATCGAGGCCCAGGTACACGTACAGGTGAACCACATTTATAAGTCGCATCGGCAAAGTTCGCCTGCTCAGAAGAGTAAGCTAACGCCAATTAATTACGATTGCCAACGCTATTGAAACACCAACTTTATTGCGTTGCGTTGAGATTGAAAATGCAATAAATCCAGAGAGTAGTGTTTTCTCGCTCATTGTTCATTGTTTCGAACATGGCGCGCAGGCGGCAACCAATAATAAAGGGCCATGTTTGGCGGAGCGTTGTGATTGGTTAAGATTTTTTGGCGCGTTTCAAATATGAGACTTCTGCGCAGGTACATCGGTGTAACTTATAAACGTGGTACTACTGCACTTGAATATCTGAGGGACATTGTATATAACACGTACACGTTCAAATCTCGATTGAAAGCATTCTTGTTGGACAAATTTCTTTATAGTATAGCTGGCCTATAGATGTTACTGGTTTGATATTATGATTTAGGTACCTTTTTTAAGACATTAAATTTTTTCTGACATGGACATCTAATTTAATAATTTGGAATCAAATGACCAATTTCTGCATGACATTTTTGTATCTATTATTATTTGAATAATTTTTTTATAGCATAATTTGGTAAATTTTAAGTTCGAAAAACATCGGAAAAAATGAAATGCTCAAGTAAGACTTGGTCTCACGACCTTTCCCTTACAGGGGGAATGCTCTTCCAACTGAGCTATTGAGCCACACCTGAAGAATTTCAAATTTTCCTTCTCTTTATATATCCGTCTTTAAGGGCGACGGTGGAGCCATCTACCAACATTCTTACGAACTGTTGGAAACAAAGAATGATTTTTCAACCATTTTTAAACATTGAATTTTGATGACTCCGCCCAAATATTTGAATGAATTTTTTATAGCATTTATTAGGCTAACTTTTAAGTTCGAAAAACATTGTAATATTACTTTTTTTTACTGCAATATAACATGAGTGCATACGTTAATAGTTATTGTATTTCAAATTGTGTACCTAGTATATAAGTTTAAAAAATCGTAAGAATGGTGGTAGATGGCTGCACCGTCGCCCTTATAGACGGATATAAAGTGAAGGAAAAATTTGGAAGCTCAGTTGGAGGAGCAGTCCCCCTGTAAGGGAAAGGTTTATTTCATTTTTTCCAATGTTTTTCAAACTTAAAAGTTAGCATAGTAAATGCTATAAAAAAAATCATTCAAACAATGTAAATTGTTGATGAAAATAAATCAATCAATCATTTTCCTTACAGATAAACAAAAAACTGTGGTTGCACCTCCAATAGAAAGCGTTCTAGATGAGTTCATACCTGACCCACCTAATACGGACGATGCCAATTATGGTGACTTTGAAGACAGCTACAGAACGAAGAGATCTATAGGTATACCTAACCTAACCCACTTACTTACTTACTGCCAGCATGGGACGCCGCGGCCGGACGGGTGATCCGCCCTCTTGCCGTTTCACCCATTTGCCCTATTTCCTTAGGTGGGATGTGGGATGTCCGGCAATCACGGCGCTTCGTCAAACCTACCTGTTTCCTTGCAAAAACTTACGATCTGTTCCACCTTCAGATTTCCGATGTCTTCTGGGTCTGTCTGTTCCCATGATTTCCCATCTTTTCAGCGAGTACATAGGGCATTCGGCCAGCAGGTGGAGGCTGGTTTCCTCGGCGTCCATGCACTCCGGACATCTGGGATCGTTCTTTACTCCTATTAGGGTCAGGTGCCTGTTCAGTCGGCAGTAAACTAACCTAACTATAATTACTCGTAAAGATAGTGACCCGAAGTTTCGAGAAACGAGGACCTTACACGCGAACTGGCCCTCGATTCTACTAAACCTAAACCACTGTGGCGCCACAGTCACTGCAAAAAATTACATTAAATTTTAGACTTTATTTCTATACGGCTAAAGTTCAAAATTAAATGAAAACAGTTTAATTTACACTTTTTCAATTACTCTGCAAAAAGTCATTTAATTTTGAACTTGAACTACAAAGCTTTAATGTCTATTATTTAATGCCGTTTTTTGCAGTGTCGGTGGCACCACTGTGGTTTGGCGTTAACAGAATCGAGGCCCTGGTTTGATATAATCGATGATATCGCTATCCTCAAAAAACTATTATAAAATAGTTATTATAATTAATAACTATTTTATAATAGTTTAATTAAGAATACATACATTAAAACCTACTTTCAATAAGTAAAAATCTTTCAGAGACCCAAAAACTATTATTCCACGTGAAAAATCCGAAACTGAAAAACATTCTGACGAATCGCCTAGAAACTCTTCTAGAAGCGTTAGAAACAGAAGAATCTTCACAAACTGCGAAAACAGAAGAGTCAATAACAGAAGCTACAGAAGAACCACAGACCGAAGCACCAGTAGCAGAAGAGAATAGATTTCAAGAAGAAAAGAATAAAAAGCTAAAAGATGAAGAAATGCTACATTTGACGATGCATAATATCTTATTGCAAGGAATTATTGGACATATGGATTTAAATGAAGTGTATAAAAGAGTTAATTCAATGATGAATAACTTGAATAAAGGAAGGAAAGATCAAAAAGGTATTTAAAAGTCACTTAATGTAAATTATTCTACAAAACTTTTCTACCTAAAACAGGTTCTTTGAACAGCGTTTGAAAAATTTATCGGGCCAAAGACTACCATTGTGCCATTATTGATATTTACAAAGGTGACCGAAATTCTGTGAACTTCAATCACATGGTTCGATTCCTGCTCACTGCAAATATTTCTAGCATAAATATATCTATTTGCATTGGTCTGCTGCTGCTGGTGGACTGCTGAGACGAGGTCTCGGGTTCGATCCCAGGTTTACCATGGCACACACCAATGACATTTCGATGCTTTTCGAAGTTATGTGTATACTAGCTTTTGCCCGCGGCTCCGCCCGCGTGGATGTCGGTTATCACGACCAAACATAGCCTATGACCTTTCTCAAGGTCTAATCTACCTCTATACCAAATTTCATCAAAATCGGTTCAGTAGTTTCGGCGTGAAAGCGTAACATACAGACAGACAGACAGACAGAGTTACTTTCGCATTTATAATATTAGTATGGATATGGATATGGATTTATCGCAGGTTTATAAGTGCCCGGTTAATGGCAATAGGTTCGCCACCTATTAGGTACATTGGGACCTAAACATAAACTGGCGAAATGTGGGTGCTAGCACCTAAGCCTACCCCTTCGGGGAATACAGGCGTGAGTTTCTGTTATGTTATGCATTGGTCTGGGTATTTTCGTACCTCAGAGAACACATTAAGCCGTCGGTCCCGGTTGTCATGTCATATTTATGGCAGTCGTTACGGGTAGTTAGACTATCTGCAATGCTTCGATATCTTCAATTGATTGTGGAGGTCAGATAGCAGTCACTTCACGGAAAAAATCGAAATTCAGTCGCATTGCAGTGAAACTAGAAAATGTAGACCTCGATCTACGAAAGCCTCGTGTTAACGTAAGAATGAAAACCTTATGTCGGCAGAAATTTCGTCACATCCTTTTGAACAATTGAAGCATCGCGTCGGTAGCTTAGTTGTTAAGGAGCCGGCCTCACGATCGAGAGGTCCCGGGTTCGACCATTACACTACCGACGTGAACCCACTCCTAGCACAAGCAATTTAGCATTCAGGCAGGCCAGTATCGCATCGCACGGTCCGTACGCACGCGGACGGACCCGATCTTGTGTCGCGGCATGTCACCGGCTGTGTTTACCCTTGACTTGGTAATATAAACTATAAACACTGTATACAAGATTTAATTTCGTTTAAAGATTATAAAATTCGTTTCGATGCGGGCCGATGCGATCCGTTTGGTATAGTAATTTCGGTTGCTAATATTCTTTTTAAAAACAAAGCAAAAAGAAAATTTCTTGTTCTATAAAAATTCACTTTTATACCTTACAGTAAATGAAAACCCTGAAGATAAAGAAACTCACTCAGAAGAAGCGGAATCAACCACAAAACTGTCATTCAGTGACAAATTTATGCAAGAATTGGTCAGAGGCAACATATTAAAAGATCAAATACTGAACAGTGCGTTTAAAAAAATAACCAAAGAACCAGAGGAAATACATACAACTTCGACAGTAGAACCAGAAAAAGCTGAAAACACAGGAGCAGATATAGCTATAAATACTAAAATAGGCAAGTACCTTGATTGTAGGTTTAAAGTGGAGATACCTTTAATTTTATACATTAATGTCAACATGAATTAATGCGATCATGATGTAAGTATTTAAAGTAAAGCCAACGAAGCGAGAGAAAAAAGGTAAACAATGTTTCAGCGGTTCAAAACTTTTTTATTGGTAAATGATTACGTATCACTTCAAGCGCGTTCCAGACAGAAATGAAATTGCTCATAAGATGGCGGATCTGACAGCTTAGAACCGCTGTGCTGTCAGCTTTCCTGTACTACGAAACACGGAACGACAGCTGTTGCTCAGCCATTGTCGCGTACGTGTGACAAGTGCGACAAGAACAGAGAAAATAATCGCTAGTTATCGCAACGCAAATCTGTAATGGTCACTTTGTTTACCCTTTTTCTCTCGTCTCGTTGGCTTTACTTTAAGTATTTACATACTTTTTATTTGCCTTTGAGTACCTATACTATGATCGCGTTAATTCCCATTGATATTATTGTATATCATGGAACGCGATAGTTTATAAAACCTTTTATTTTACTTCAGTTGAAGAATGTCATTATCATCATATTTACGTTAGGCCTGGTCAAAAAATAGATCGTCAAATCGAAGTCCGTGGTATCTCCTACATTCTGTAAGTCTTATGACTTAGGGACGATAATTAATAATATAATGTTTACTTGACAGGTCCCAAACTTTTCATCAAGACCACGATAGACATTAAATCAATTGCACCTAATGATACGTAAGTAACATAACATATAACATAAACCCACGCCTGTATTCCCCGAAGGGGTAGGCAGAGGTGCTAGCACCCACATTTCGCCAGTTTATGTTTAGGTCCCAATGTAAGCGAGCCTATTGCCATTAACCGGGCACTGATAAACCTGCGATAAATACACACATAACTTCGAAAAGCATCGAAGTCATTGGTGTGTGCCATGGTAAACCTGGGATCGAACCCGAGACCTCGTCTCAGCAGTCCATTACCCATACCACTAGGCTACCGCGGCTGATACGTAAGTAAAACCTTTAAAATAATCTTTATCTCCTAAAACTCTCACAAATAGTAGTAGCACAACACAAAAAGTAGAATAAGACCACCCCAGTTCTTCCTGTGGGTGTCGTACGGCTGTTCTCCATCACAAAGGGTCCTCTAGACGGAAATAGGCTCGCTCCCTATTATGTCATGGGACGTGGATGCTAGAACACCTGTGCCTACCCCTTCGGAGATATACCGGCGTGAGTATATGTATGTATGTCTTTAAATAGCAAAGCTTTGGCTAAGTTAACCTCGTTCTTTCATCAGTCATAGTCGCTCATAGCTCATATTCTAATAAAATATGTTTCAGATCTTCAAACGAGAATATATATGGTATGATAGATCTCATTTATAACGGAAAATTAATGAAGTTTACAAAATTAGATACAGATCAACCGATACACCCACATAAATACATAGCTCTTGATATGAGTCACCTGAAACCAATCACAGCACGCGTTAATAAAATACCAATGAAGACAACATCGCAAGTTATGCCAGTGGATGTTGAAATTCTTAAAAAAATACCTAGCAACTACGTCAATAGATTTGTTGCTGAATATTTTAAACATTTCCCTATAGAAAATAAAGAATCCACAGAAGATATAAAAGAACAAATTGAATCTAAACGTTTGAAACGTCACGTCAAGATAAAATTTGATAGTGATAAAGTAAAGAAAGGACCGCAGTTCTTTCATCAAGCAAAACCGCAAGCGAAAAATGATACAGATGACGATGAATTATATGTAGAAATTGAAACACACTTTGATAGCAAAGGAATGAAAGGTGAAAAGAAAAAGAAACTGATCAAAAGTTTAATAGATAAAATACAGAAAGCAATACGTTCCGAGGAAACCAACAAGAAAGATAGTAAAAAAAATGTAAAACACAAACCATTGCATGTGAGAAAACGATTACAAAATCCATTAGAACATGTAGAACTGATGGTAGAAAGCAAAAAAGAAGTTCCTGTAAGTAATATAATACACAGACAATTGAATCCTATTGTTGTACCTCGAACCTTGCCAAGTGATGACACCAGTGAACCTAAACTAAGAGATAGATCAGGCGAAGCTTGGAAGAAGGAATTCGGTGGTCCTGCATTTTTGACTGCAACAAAATCCATTAATTCTGCTGAAATGAGTGAAGTAGATGTTGATTACAATAGAGTACTTGACATAAATGGTATACCACAGAGATTACAGAAACCTTTAAATACGGATACAAAAGATGGAAAAGAAAAACCAAACTCGTATTTTGATTTGGGCAATATGAAGTTCTTTATAAAGGATGTTGATGGTTCAGGATTTTCTATCGGTTTTAATCAATATGTAGATGAACCTCCGGATCCTGAAACCATAAAACTTTTCACGGGACTAGAAAATGTTATTCAAACCTATCATCAAAATGTAGACCAGATACAAGACGATCCTCAAGATGAACATTTTGATATACATGACGAACCAGAGGTTATACCAACTAAAAATGACCACATAATTGTTAGAAGATCCGTAAATCATAAACACGATTATCATACAAATGAATACAAAATTATCTTTGATGGAAATTTTCTACCGTACAATGACTACAAGGATATTTATGACAGAGATAGTCCTAAATCAAACAGGGGATATGGCTCGAACCAATTTCAATTATCACCTTTGATTGTAGATGAACATATATTTGATAAGAATTTGAAACCAGCTGAAATATTTGGACTAGCTAACCTCTTTCGTAAGAAAAGGTCAATAAAAGTCAAAAAAATATCTAACTTGAAAAGCAAGATGAAGCTAAATAGGTACTTAAACACTAAATCAATGTCCACTAAAAGAATATTTTTAAAGAAAAAAGGAAGACGACATAAAAGGCAAATTAGTAAGATACGAATTATTGCCTCTGATTCACCTTATAAACAATCAAATGATGCAGAACTGTTCGTAGTTTCAGGTGAAAATATCTTTGCAGACAGAGCAGTTGTTAAAGATGTCGAAGGAACTGATATGGAAGGTGAAAAATTTGATGAATCTGAATATACACCTGATCAAACAGATGAGAGTATGTCTCCTTACAGAATATTCGAAAGTAAATCTAGAAACAATAATTTGATGTCCAAATACCCGCACATATTTATGGAAGAAATTTCAAGGTCGAAAGAAGATCTCTCTCCACGCAGAAACATGTTGTTTAGTAATCTGCCAAGCTACAGAAGACAAAATTTTCCTATAGATGATGCAGAAAGTGAAATTGTCGATGAAGATTTTTTAGGTGATCCCTCTAGTACCTTTTTGCCACAACTTTATGCAACCACTGAAAAGGCTGAAAAAATACAAGGAGTAGAAGAGATCGTCAAAGCCTTACAATCTCCTAAATCAAAGTACAAAGTTACATTGAAAGTCACACCAAAAAATGCGAGCTCAGACATGAATCCAGGCTTTAAAGAGATACATACTAGTATTAATAAAAGTTATAACAAAAATGGCCTAGTATATACCTCTTTAGTGAATGTATCTGAAATATCCAAAATTACTAACCCTAACAAAACTAAAGCACATGAGGAGCAGCCCAAAGTAGTGTTAAGAGATAACTACCTAACTAAAAAAGTTCAAAACCAACATGATAGGATGCAAGCAATATTAAAATCGCATCAGAAACACATAGAAGAACAACTAGCAAAGTTAAGAGAAGAAAAAACGAACATACAATCTTTATTGATCGATGAAAAGAATACAGATATACCTCATGCTGATTACATTGATGTAATGATGCCTTCAGAACCTAAAAATGTCTTGCATATGAGTAAAGATGAGGTCAAGAAAATGGCAGATATAATTCTCAACAACCCCATAACAACGAGTACAGCAGCAACAACTGTTCAGACCACAACTATTTCAACAACTACGACTGCTCCAACGACTCCAATTCCTACCACTCAAAGAGAAACTTCAACAACTAAACCGACTACTCAACGATTAGTTACTGTCCCAACATCCCATTTACCCCCTTCATCTTTATTCAATGATTATATTAAAAAGAATTTACTCCACACAATAGAAAGAAATGAGAAATTAACAGACCAAATATTAAGAAAAATTGATAAAAATACGGAAATGCTACAAGCATTTCTTAAAAAGTTTACCAGTACAATGGAACCGTATAAAACAGAACGTAAATTTAATATAGAACCAAAAGAAAAAGCTATAGAAAAGGGTATACCTAAATTTGATCATAATAGTCATTCATTTCCAATTGACTGGAGACAACATGGAATACCATACAATCCTAACGGGATGCAGCGTAATGGATCACAAATAGCGATACCATTCTTGTATGCTTACCAACACCCGATAATGCCGTTAAAAATGAATTCTCCTATAGCCAGTGTAGTATATCATGGTACGATACACACAAATTCAGTTCAAGCGAAAGATTTGTCTTCAGAAAAACACAAATTTCTACCCATGCCTAAAATGCCGTATGGTATGAGTCCAAATAGGAATGAGTCCCGTTTCTTTATTGATGAAGCAGAAAGTGATTATAAAGTGATACCAGCAGGAGGTATAGATAAACATGAAATGCATAAGAATATGACAAAGATATAGTTATAGGCGCACCAACAATTCTGTGTACTGATGGAGACCGCCACAATCCGTTCAATGTTGTTATATCGTACTAACAATGAGAGATATTAGCTTTACGCCTACAGTCTTTCTCGAAGGAAAACCACATTTGCGTGTGAAAGACCGCGTTGCGAGACATCGCTCGTTCTAGAGGCGTCCAGGATTGTTCTGATGAGCTCTTCCAATTAGCCCCCCTCTCCTTTCCTTCACAGGACAACACGTGCAGGGCTAAGATGCCATCCATATACGATGCAGAATATACATTTTAGAACCAAAAGTTTCAGTGATTCATTCCTAAGCCGCACCAATATGACCTGGAACTCCCTGCCAGCTCACGTGTTTCCTTCTTCCTACAGTCCCGGTTCCTATAAGCGTGAAAAGGCATCTGATGAGGCCGTCAAGCTGAGTGCCACCAATGATAACATGGTACATATTTACGATGGTGACCCACTTTCCGAGACTTTGTCTTTAGCTTACCATCGGGCGAGGTGAAGTCATATTGACTTGTCCTGTATAAAAAAAACGCGTGACATGTGGAAGAAAGAGAGGAAAAGAACGTGCGCTTAGCGCTTCTCTCTGAACTGTAGGGCGTGCGCAAACGCTTCTTCTTAATTTCGCGTGGTGTATACACTGCACTGCACTTCAAAAGATATACCCGCACGATTATACGTACTATAATTCCGCCACGCAATTTTGACGTTCAAGACAGCATGATTACATGACTGTCTAAATGCAGCTAATACTGCAATACTTTGGGGCATAAAGCACTAGTGTAAACAGTAAAAAGTTTTATGACAGATTGTTCAATGCGCAAACACCAGCCATTTTTATAAATATCAAGTATAGATCATCTTACTACGCGGCGGGGGACGAGGTAAAGAAATAGAGGGAAAGATGATGAGTCGAGAGCGAACGACATACCGCCGCCCGTGAGCGTTGACGGCAGAATGACCAAATCTGACGGTTGATTGGCCAATACTACCCACTTATCTCACGGATTTGTTGGTATATATGTAATGTGTATTATAAGTTATTTTATTTGTATAGTTTGCATTAAATAAATGAACTTCAAAACTAACTTTTACTTTTTTATTAACACGCTTTTATTATTGAAATAAAACCACTTTTTACGGATTCTATCGCGATATATTTGTTATTATTACTTTTTAATAGAATCCGTAAAAATTCAATGAGTGACATTCGCGTAAACTTCAGAAAATATTACGCTTTTATTAGTTTAACTTGTAACTATGTATGTAAGAAAATCTTGGAATCTTAATTTGACCCACTTCTCGGTCTTCGATTAGGATGAAATTTTGCACATGCTCTGAGTTCTGATGACAATACATGACTAGCTAAGACACATCATTACAAATCCAATATGGCGGCCTCCCCAAGATGGCGGACTGGCTGTTTGAAATCCTCCCCCATGATATGGGGATCAAAGGAAAGGGTTTGCTGTCAGAAATACGAAAAAAATAGTCACGGTACTTAAATCCAATATGGCGGACGTCCAAGCTGGCGGATAGGCTATTGTAATTTTTGGTGCGTGTTAAAAGCGTGTTTTTTAGTTTTTTGAACTATTATTTTAGCTGATGCTGAATTTTAGTTCCGTTCAAGGAATCTATGGGAACCCATTGCCGGGATAAAAAGTAGCATATGTGTTATTCCAGAATATAATCTATTCGTGTATCATATTTCAGCCAGATCGGTTCAGCCATTAGAGCGTGATTAAAGAATAAACATCCAAACATTCACAAACATCACTACATAGTAGGTATAAAGCAAAGTCGCTTTCCGCGGTTGTCCGTCCCTATGTATGCTTATATCTTCAAAACTACGCTACAGATTTTGACGCGGTTTCTTTTTAACCCCCGACGCAAAAACGACGGGGTGTTATAAGTTTGACGTGTCTGTGTGTGTGTGTGTGTGTCTGTCTGTGGCATCGTAGCACCCAAACGGATGAACCGATTTGGATTTAGTTTTTTTTGTTTGAAAGGTATAGTGTTCTTAGCTATGTTTGAAAAAAATCGATCCCAGATGGCCGCCGCCACGACATGTTGGAATACATATTTCTTTATAATTCCCTCAATATGGGTATCAAATGAAAGAGCTTGACTAGTAGATCAATATAAAAAGTATAAAATAAAAATTAAATTAAAAATTTAAAAAACCCCCGTCACAAAAAACACCTTAAAGTTGAAAATAAATGAATAAATTTTAATTCAACGGTTGCCATGTCGGGGGACCGTAACTGGTTAAGTACTTCCTTTATATCGTAAGGTCCCTCGACATGGCAACCGTTGAATTAAAATTTATTCATTTATTTTCAACTTTTAGGTGTTTTTTGTGACGGGGGTTTTTTATAGATAGAGTAAAATTCAAGAAGAAGGTTTATATGTATAATACATGCTTAATATAGTAGAGGGTGCAGCGGGAACGGGACCGAACGCCACGCGGGCGGAAAAAAATTGGCGGTACGAATTTCGCCGGGTCAGTTTGTTTATAATATTTAGTAGGATGTCGGAAGAAACCATTAAGTAAATTATTAACCACAAATACCAAAAAGAAAATGACTGTTTTAATTACTAATAGATATGTCTACCTAATTACTTTGAGACAACTAAATATTTTGTTTAATTAAATAACATAAACATAACATAACATAAACTCACGCCTGTATTCCCCGAAGGGGTAGGCAGAGGTGCTAGCACCCACATTTAGCCAGTTTATGTTTAGGTCCCAATGTAATAGGTGGCGAGCCTATTGCCATTAACCGGGCACTTATAAACCTGCGATAAATACACACATAACTTCGCAAAGCATCGAAAAGTCATTGGTGTGGGCCATGGTAAACCTGGGATCGAACCCGAGACCTCGTCTCAGCAGTCCATTATCCATACCACTAGGCTACCGCAGATGTTGTTGTTGTTTCCGCTGGAATAAAATAGGACCACCCCATCCCATATAATATTCCCTCTAACCCCTCCAACTAAGCTAAATTGCTTGTGCTAGGAGTGGGTTCACGTCGGTAGTGTAATGGTCAGGATTCAAACCCGGGACCTCTCGATCATAAGGCCGACTCCTTAACCATTAACCTACCGACGCTTTATATGTAGGTACAGCCTCCGTGGCGTGGCGGTAGTGAATGCGACTGCCACGCAGGAGGCGCGGGTTCGATTCCCGCTCAGTGCAAATATTTGTATGCATGAATATGGCTATTTGCGTTGGTCTGGGTGTTTCTATGTATAATATGTATGTATTTACAAAAAAAAATGTATTTAAGTATGTTTATCCGCGTTCTAGATTCCATAACACAAGCTACTTAAGCTATGCTTACCATGGGTCTAGATAGCGTTGTGTAGCAAAAAAAAAAAAAAAAACGTGTTTTCGGTTAACTGCATACAAATAATCATCTCTTTCTAAACATGTCTGCCTGTTAAATTCGAGACTCGGAATTTTATACTGCGGGGGCGCCATTGCCAGGTATTTGTTACCCACGTTACCTGGGCCTGGATTCTGCTAAAGCCATACCACAGTGGAGCCACCACCACTGCAAAAAACGGCATTAAATAATAGACTTTAAAGCGGTGCAGTTAAAGTTCAAAATTAAATGACTTCTTGCAGAGTAATAGAAAAAGTGTAATGAAACTGTTTTCATTTCATTTTGGACTTAAGAGTATAGAAATAAAGTCTAAATTTTAATATTATTTTTTGCTGGCGCTGCGGCACCACAGTGGTTTAGTTTAAATAGAATCGAGGGCCAGGTTTCTTCTATAGGTAATATAAATCCTATTATACATGAAAACATCAATAGATCCGAATACATCGGGAAAAATAAGAGCTCAAGTGGGACTTGAACACATGACCTTTCCCTTACAGAGGGAATGCTCTTCCAACTGAACTATTGAGTCACACCTGAATCACTTCAAATTTCCCTTCTCTTTATATCCGTCTTTAAGGGCAACGGTGGAGCCACCTACCAACTTTCTTACGAACTGTTGGAACCAATGAATGATTTTTTAAACCATTTTTAAACATTGATTTTTGATGATTCCACCCAAATATTTGAATGAAATTTCTTATAGCATTTATTATGCTAACTAAAAAGAAGAACTCAAGTGGGACTTGAACTCACGACCTTTCCCTTACAGGGGTTTGTTCCCTTTATGTCGAGTCCCGTTATGTCGAGTCTGGGAGTCTATTGTTCTCCAAAGTATTAATATTTTACGCTTCCTATTACCGTCATGTCGAGTACAGTCAGAATATAAATTAAAAGCCAATCTATATAAAAATGAACCCCTATTTCCCTTGGTCACGAGATAGCGCCTGAACGGCTGGACCGATTTCGCTTATTCTTTTTTTGTTGTGTTTTTTATTGTTAGGAGAAGGTTCTTATGAAAGAAAAAACGAAGAAAATTGCGCGAAATCACAGTACCTATAATCACTAGTAGTGTAAATGTAGAGGATAAAGTTTTACAGTAACTGTTTTGTTTTTTTTTTTTTTTCAAATTATTTGGTACAAGTGCCACTTGAGTTCTTCTTTTTCTCGATGTATTCCGAATTTAAAAGTTAATAAAATTTTCATTCAAACATCAATAGATCATTAATAAAATTGATGCACAAACCTGAAATACGGGACATTTAAAAGTAATAGATAATAATTATTATAATTCATTAATGATTGTTTGATAAAATATCGATTATGACCTTATAAATAGAACGTCATTATGAAAATACAACACTTTGTTAAGTGTTAGTGAAAATGGCGCAGTTATTGGTAAGTTATTTTTCTTTTATAACATTTAATAAATAAAAAAAATGGTTTAGGCACAGTAAAATTTGGGCGACCCCATCTTTTCTCATATGATATTGTACA